>CM046811.1:816462-3216462 GCA_025617385.1 Murraya koenigii
GTAATAGACCAAGTATATTATACTCGGACATTCCATCTATGTTCCATTCATGAGCGGAAGATGCATTAAGCAGTGATTGGCTTATTGCACTAGGCCTATTATCAGCGACTAAGTCGGGAGGAGAATAAGAAGCAGCGAGTGCTAATTCCCAATGAATTTTATTTGTATTAGGAGTCGGCTCAAATTCTTCTTCGAATGCTTACGCATCCGAAGTGGCTATAGAAGATTGATCATAATCTAATACTCCAATTTTATTACTAGATTGAGGAGTGTCGAGAACAATTTCGACTTTTTTAGAGGAAGAGGATGAGATTTCTATCTCATTTAATCTTTCTCTAATGGCTTTAATAAAGTCTGATTTTGATTCTTGAACAAGCTTTTGACTATCTTTCGAAACACGGAAAGGCTCGAATATAGGTTTCTTAAGCTTTTGTCGGACTTTATTGGCTTTAAAGTAGAAATAGGAGAAAGCAGATAATGGTTGATTGTTGGATTTGATTTTCTATCCTATTCAATTGTTTTCCTATAGTATTAAGATTAGTATTACGGAAATTATTACATTGGATAATACTTATCTAAATCTTTATCATGGTCATTTACCTTATGAATTTTGTAAGGTGAAGCTTTAATTTGAGTTGGAGGATCACCGTGATCAATGGTTATACTCTCAAGAGATGGATGTTACGATTCGATGATTCTATCACTATCGGAAAGATTCCATTCGGAGTTTTCTTTCTAGTAGTAATAGGGTTTGATTCTTTAAAGGGATAAGAAATGTTGTTTTCAAAGCATACATTTCAAACCAATCAAAAATAAAATGTGAACTTTATGTAAATTTACAAATTCATAATATTCTTCTTGAATCTGTTTTCTTTGATTTAAAAATGATTAAAAACCAAAGTCTTTTTCTTTATTCAAGTCGAATAGAAATCTTTGCGCAAAAGGGCTTTATCCACTTGAAATCCTTTTCTATGACACTTATTATGTTTTACGTAGCATGAGAAAATGTAGGAGATGTTGGAGGAGAAAGTTCCTTCTCTTCCTTACTTTGTTCACGTTGACTCTTGGTGTAAATTGGGTGAGGAACACTAGTAGAGTAATCAGCAGAGCAATTGAAGAACTAGGAATATCGATGTGGAGAACCTAGGTTGGTCTTTACATGGTAGATTAATGACGGAAGGGACTTTAGTGAATTTCCCGCTTATAGAAGGAATCTTGGAAGCGAGTCTTTATCCGAGAACCTATATGAGTTTGTCCTTACAAAGATAGTTTTACTTTGCCATCCGAATATTGAGTCACATTTTTCAACTCTGAATTTGGCTCGAGTTGTTTTGGAATGATTGGTTCGATGGCTCCCTCGAGGATCCATTCCTCGGGAAGGTTTATGTCTTTCCACTGGATAGGTGTAGGAATAACTGTATTAGCTTTGGACAAGTCGATCTGCAGAGAAGAGTTTCATCTCTTTTGATTGGAGTTTATGTTGCGTATTAAGCGCAGAATGCATTGCTTTATAGGAGATTTTATAAATTAGAGCAGCGAGGATTGATCCTTCGATCATGTGATAATTGTGGGTCTTAATCGAAGAATCATGCTTTTGAGGATATTTTTGTCTCTAAGTGAGACTGTGATGTTTGGATAACAATCAAATTTCGACCTTTACAGAGACTCGATTCAATACTACTAAGTAAAGAATCATCAAAAGAGATGAATCGGCCATCTCTAAGAACCGCTAAGATGGAAGTGTCAAGGCCTTCTTTAGTAAGGGGCTTTATTCCAACTTGGATTAAACCAATATGCACATAATTAAATTTCTTTTCTTTTAAGTGCTTTAAAGAGTGTTCTGAAAACAAATGAATTGTTTCAAAAGGCTTTGAAAGAGTGATGTCACGTTCTTCAGTTTTTATAACATAATCTGTCTTTAAAAAATCAAGTTTTTTTGTTTTATAAATTGTGTCTTTAGAAATCTTTGGTAATTCCTAACAATCAATGGCTTTATTAAAATTTTCAATTATAAAATCTTCAGAATTCACAACATTCTTTGAAACATTAGTCCTTTCAGAAGAAGAACTAGAGAAAAACATTAGTCCTTTATTGCGGGTTTTACTGGTCAACTTAAAGGATGGTGGGACCATCTCCTCACCAAACCACAGCGATCGAGATATCTTGAATGCAATTCGAGACGGATGAGGAAGGAATCCCCATTACGGATGAATATAACGATCAATTCAAGATCTTTGTTGCAACTTTAATTTGACCATTTCCCTTCATTTCATAGGTGACCCTTCTCACTCACGTGATAAAAATCTTTGAGTTACTACATAATCTAAGATGTAGGAAGCTTAGTGAATTTCAAAGTTATAAAACTACTTTCTTTACCCGACTCTTTCTAAGGGATGATGCAAATCATGTTACTTGGAAAGAAAAATTTCTAAGTTGGTTTACCTACACTTTTAGGTGAAAAGTTAGAAATACCATTAAAACTCTTAATGATAATCGTGTCCCTTATGACGAGCTCACCTATGGTGAATTAGTCGATTTCGTTAATAAAGAAGGTCTAAAGATTTGTCAAGATTTGAAATTACGAAGCGTCTTAAATGGGAGCTTAGAAAATCTAAGCAAGAATTAGGAAGTTTACGTAAGCAGTTTAACTATGACCCTTTCAAAGCCTCTACATCTAAAGATTGTAATGGTAAGTGTTCCTCGAGACTTACAAAAACATTACAAATCCTACAAATCTAGAAGTCATAAGTACAGACAACCTTCAAAAGAATTAAGAGAATCTTTTTATAAGAAACCTTCGAAACCTTATAAAAAGACTCGTTTCTCTAAAAAGAAAAGTTTTAAAGCTCCTTTAAAATCATCTTCTAAAACACCTTTCAACTATAAAGAAGCTACTTGTTATAAGTGTGGAAGAAAAGGCCATCTTGCAAGATTTTGCAAAATGAACACAAAGCTTCATGAACTTGGTCTTGATGATGAAACACTTTCAAAGTTAGCCCACTTTTAGTTGAATCTTACGACTACGAGTCTTACATGGCGAGAGGCGGTGAACCTTTACAAGTTGATGAGTTAATTGACTCTGATACTTCTGATTCAAGTGATAGTGATTCCGAATCCCTATTTTTAAAGAAAATCAATGTTTTAACTAAAGAACAGGAAACTTATCTTGATGTTGTTAAACATATTTCTGATCCAGTTTTACAAAAAGAATATCTTGATAAGCTTTTGAAAACCTTTGATCAGAACAACAAAGCTGAATCTTCCAAAACTCCTGTTTTAAAGAAAAATGCCTATGACCTCACTGAAATCTTGAATAAAAAGAAAGAAAAGAAAACAACTCCTAATATTCAAGATCTTCAAAAGGAGATTAAGGAAATTAAATCCGAAATAAAAGAATTAAAGAAAAACAAAAAGCGATTACGGAATTATCCAATTTTTGCTAAAACAATTAGAAGATAATTCAAGATAGTGATGAAGATAAAGAAATAAAATTTGATGGTGATAATCAAAACCTTGAAAACATAAAAAATTACCTAATGATTTTTTGTTTGTTTTGAAACAAATCACTACAAGAAAATATTTGATTAAAATTACTTTGATACTTTCAAAGAATTTGAAATCGACACCATTGCCCTTTTGACACGGTCTTGACTTAAAGTGTATAAAAGAAGATATTGTTCCCAAAGATTTCGAGAAAAAAACAAATGAAAGACTTTCAGCCGCTAATAATTCAAAATTAAAAATAACCTCTAAAGTTGATGCTTCATACTAAATGATGGTTTTGAATTTCGAACTTCCTTTCTTTTGACAAATGACATACATCATCTTGTCATACTTGGAACCCCATTCATAAACCTCATTACTCCTTATATTGTTGATTATGATGGTATAATTTTTAAAGTTGAAGATAAAGGATTGAAATTTTCCTTTATTGAAAAGCCTAAAACAAGAAATCTAAATATTGTAAAAGCTTGTTCTATCTATCAAAACCAAATCAACGTTTTGCTCAAATCAAAACAAAATGATTTATTTTATTTACAAAAGGATTTAGGATTACAAAGAATTGAAAGCCAAATACAAACTAGTCTTATAAAGAAGAAAATTTACTGAATTTAAAGACTTAATTGAAAAAGAAATATGTCTTGATTTACCAAGCTGCTTCGGAGCAGAAAACAACACATAGTAGACTTGCCATATGAAAATTCTTTTGATGAAAAACAAATTCCTACTAAAGCTCGCCTAATTCAAATGAATATGGAATTAGAAAAACAACTGTAGGAATGAAATTAAAGATTTGGAAACTAAAGGACTAATTGTAAAGTCAAGATCTCCACTGGTCTTGTCTTGCTTTTTATGTTAACAAGAATTACGAAATTGAGCAGCGGCACTCCAAGACTTGTGATAAATTACAAACCATTAAATAAAGCCTTAAAGTGGATTAGGTATCCAATACCTAACAAAAAGACTTACTACAAAACTCCACTCTGCTTTCATATTCTCGAAATTTGACATGAAATCGGGTTTTGGCAAATTCAAATTCATCCTAAAGATCGGTATAAAAGCGCTTTTCTTTGTTCCATTCGGACGATATGAGTGGACTGATTATGCCATTTGGTTTAAAAATGCACCTTACGAATTTCAAAGAGTCATGAATGACATTTATAACCACTTATTCGAATTTTGCATTGTTTACATTGATGATGTTTTGATCTTTTCTAATACAATTGATCAACATTTCAAACATTTAAAGACTTTTTATTTTGCTACTAAAAAAGTTGGACTAGCTGTTTCTAGTTCGAAGATTTCCTTGTTTCAAACTAAAATCAGATTCCTTGGACATTATATTTCTAAAGGAACAATTACTCCTATTGAGAGGTCTCTTGCTTTTCTGAGACAAGTTTCACGATAAGATTCTTGATAAAACACAACTACAAAGGTTTCTTGGAAGTTTAAATTATGCTCTTGATTTCTGTCCCAACATCAATAGGATTTCAAAACCCCTTCATGATAGATTAAAGAAAAATCATGTTGCATGGACTGATGAGCATACCAAAACTGTTAAATTAATAAAACAAGCGATAAAAGAAATTCCTTGCTTGTTCCTTGCTAATCCTGCATTACCTAAAATAGTTGAAGCCGATGCATCAGAGCTTAGGATATGGTGGCATTTTAAAGCAAGTTAATAATAATAAAGAACAAATAGTACGAGTATGTTTACGCACATTGGAATGATTGCCAACGAAACTATTCTACTATTAAAAAGAAATTCTTTCCATTGTGTTATGCATATCAAAATTCCAAAGTGATTTATTAAATCGAAATTTTTACTTAGAATCATTGTAAAAGTCTGCAAAACATGTTTTAGAAAAAGATGTTCAAAACATTGCATCAAACAAATTTTTGCACGATGGCAAGCTATTTTAAGTGTTTTTGATTTTGATATTGAGTTTATTAAAGGTGATACAAATTCTATTCCTGATTTTCTAACCGGAGAATTTTTGCAAAAGCGAGATAATGCTGCTCGAGAAGAAAGATAAAGGGTAAAGCCATTGTTAAAGACATTGCACCTCTTGCAACCCTTCCCCTCGAATGATCTCTAAAGAACCCCATAATACTCCCTCTAAAGACAAGTTACTATCTTCTGCCATGCCAATTAAATCTTGGATTGATATGGTCGAAGAGCATGAAGCTCAATCTAAAGCCTTAGCATCTGATGAACAGGTAAAAGAATGGATGCAATCCATTTCTAAATCCCCTGAACTTATGGTTGCTTTACAAAGCATTTCAAAATCTAAAGCTCTTTCTCAAGAAAATGTTACTTCTAAAGAAATAACAAAACCTACTTCTTACAAAGAATTAGTTTCTGGTGGAAGTTCTTCCTCTCAAATTATTGTTTCCCAGGAAAAGCTTTCACAAAAATCGGAGTGGTATAATAAAGTCCATCATCAAAATATTTTATCTATGGAAGATGGGTTTTATCATACTGATCCTTTTCAAGCTGTTTTAAAGGTTTTCCCCAAAGGTTGGTTTTTAAACCATGGGATTTACAAAACCCCAACCTTACTACCAAGTTATTCTTGAGTATCTTGAGTGCTGTCAAGTTCAAACATTTCTTTCTCGGTGAAGCTCATTACGGTAGGCCTATTCTACTGACCACAATTCTTAAAGTCCTAACTCCTAAACAATGGGGTCTTCCACTCCATAAAACTCGAGGCTTTTCCGCTAATTTTAAATTGAGCCCAAACCATTGCTTGTCCTTTTCTTCTTGGGATTACCAACAAGCTTGGTTTAATACATTTTATCCAAAACCCTAAAAGACACACTCACGGTTGTTTTCTTCAATTCAAAGATAACCGGTGCAAAGTCTTCAAGCTGGTTCCAACAATGGTGGAACTATTTTGGTTCTAGCCAGAATATCTTGACACCCAATGCTAAAATTGCCTAAACCTTTTTAAAGCTCATTATATCCCTTCGAGTGCGAGAAGAGGTTTCCTCCTTTCTCTGCTACGTACAAATTTCTTTCTTCAGTGGAGTGCGGATGTGGAATTTCCAATACCACACTCGGGACTCCAGTTGATTTTACAAAGACATTTTAAAATAAAGTGGTGGTCAAAATTTGATGAGCGATCAAAACTCTCGAGTCCATTGTTCAGTGCATGGCTCTCTTAAGTGACCATTTAACTCCAAGCATTGAAGAATCTAAAGCCCAAAGCACTTTCTTGGCCCAAAGGTCAAAAGCACGATCCTTATTAGCCTCTGCAAAGGCGAAGATGAGTATTTCAAAATTATGCGTGAGTTGCTCACCTCGAGATCGAAACTTACATTGCAAGCTCTTCTTCTTGAGTTCCTCAAGTAATGGAGAGCCATTCATCTCTCTTGGAGATGAAAATGAAGATATGTGTTTCGACATCTTGTCTCAATTAAAGCATTAAAGCTTTGTAATTTAGTTTATGTAAAAAAAAAAAAAAATCCAATTAAATGTATTTAGTATGTATTTCTATTGTATCGTTGTAAAGATATTATTTGTATTTGTATTTGTACTTGTATTTATACTAATGTATTTCATTAGTATTTGTATTTATAAAACTTTTGTATTTCTCCGTATAAAGCTACGAGTCCGTATAAAGCTACGATGATTGCGATGCTACGATAAAAGCGCTACAGGTGCGCTACGATGAAACGATATCGCTACTGATTAAATTGCTACAGGACTGCTACGATGAAGCGATGAGCAGTTTAAAATTTTATGTATAAATTATGGAGGAAGACTATTGACTCCTCATAATTTGAGAACTCTCTCTCTCTCTCTCTCTCTCTCTCTCTAACTCTCTATCTCTCCCTCTCCTCTCTCTCTCCCTCTCTCTTTGGAAAACAATGAACAAAAGACTTTGAGGAATTATTTCCTGTCTTTTGAGTTTTCCCTTTCTTTAAAGCATTTAGCTTTCATTTAAATTAAATGTAAGCATTTATCTTGTAATTTATTTTAAAACAATTAAAGTTTGTAATTAATTTATTTTCTGCACTTTTAATTTCTGCACTTTTAATTTATGCTCTTTTAATTTATGCACTTTTAATTTATGCACTTTATTTTATGCATTTTAATTTCTGTACTTTATTTATTTAATTTACCGCAATTTATTTAAAGTTTTCTTTATTTATGCATGATTTGTAGATTGATCTTCTATATCAGATCTACCATACAAATTGTACGTTCCTCACGAGGCATAGAGGCCGGATCTCTCCCTCGGTTGTATTTCTCTTCTCCCTCCTCACTCAGAGCACCATTTACGGGATCCGGATCCGATGCATGTGTATGCTTAGAAAAGCCAACCATAATGTATGTTTAATTTACGTCAAACCATGTGTTGCTTAGGTTTGATTTAAAGAATAAAATTGGTTTAAAATTGAAAGATCTATAAAGAATTTTAATTATTGGTATTAAATAATTTATTGTTTAAATTAAAATCTGATTTTGTATATTTCTTGGAACTCACTTACATCCCACGATCCTAGTTCTTATTGGATATATATATATATAATTATGAAAGTAAGAGTTCAAGAGTTGAACCCAAAAATTAGGACAATTTACCAATGATTTGATAAATTTCAATAGGAAGTAAAAATATGAAAAATGAACTTGAAATATCCATTTACATATTAGAATTCAATAAAAAGTTTTGGCATATAAAACCAACAAATAGTGGGAAAAAAAAGTTAGAGTCAACTTAAAAGTTGAAACTACACAACTATAGTTTAATAAATTCCAACAAAAAATAAGGATTAAAAATTAAACTTGAAACTTGCACATAAAATATTGGAATTCATTAAAAAAATTTAGAATATAGAACCAAAAAATAATGGAAACAATAGTTGACGAACTTAACCTAAAAGTTGGAACGACTTATCAAGAATTTAATAAATGGTAATGGTAAGTAAGAATCTAAAAAATAAACTTGAAACTTATATACAAAATATTGGAATTCATTAAAAAGAGAAGAAATATAAAACTAAAAAGTGGTGGGAACAAAAATTAAATAACATAACCTAAAATTTAGAACAACTCATCGTGAATTTGATAAATTCAAACCATAAGTAGGAATCCAAAAGTGAAATTGAAACATACACCCAAAATATTGAAAATTTATAGAAAGAGTAGAGATATAAAACCAAAAGTAGTGGAAATAAGAGTTGAAGAATTTAACTACAAAGTATGAAGAATTTACCAAGAATTTGATAAAGTCCAATGGGAAGTAGAGATATTGAACCTTAAATATTCACCCAAAATGTTGAAATTCAATAAAAATAGTATAAATAAATAACCAAAAAGTGGCGGGAATATGAGTTGAAGAACTTAACCTAAAAGTTAAAATAACTTGTGAAGAATTTGATAAATTTAAATGAGAAGTAGGGATCTAAAAATAATTTGAAATATCCACCCGAAATGTTGAAATTCAATAAAAATGAGCAGGAATATATAATTGAAAACTAGTGGGAATGAAAGTTAATGATCTTAACCACCATAATCTGAAAGTTGGAATGACTTAATAAAAAATTTGATAAATTTTAATAGGAAGTATGGATCTAAAAAGTGAACTCGAAACTCCCACCTAAAATGTTAGAATTCAATAAAATGAATAGGAATATAGAATAAAAATGCAGTGATAACAAGAGTTATTGAACTTAACCCAAAAGTTGAAATAATTTACTAAAAATTTGATAAAGTCAAATGTAAAGTAGGGATCTAAAAATGAACTAAGAATATTTACCAAAAATATTGAAACTCAATAAAAATAGTAGAAAAGTAGACTTAAAAATGGTGAAAAATAAGTTGGAATAACTTACCAAAAATTAGATAAAGTCTAACGGAATGTAGAAATATAAAAAAGTAAACTTGAAATATCCACCTAAAAATTTGAAATTGAATAAAATATGAAAATATAGAACTAAAAACTGGTTGGGAAAAAAGTTAAATCAACTTATCAAAATTTAGATAAATTGTAATAAAAAATACAAATTTCAAAAGTAAACTTGAAACATGTATAATAAATATTGGAATATGACAAAATAAGTGGGAATATAATTATTTTGTGATATATTTATAGTATTTTTATATTTTCTTGTACTATTTACAAATTTAAAAACCAGTTGCACCGGTTGTGTGCATGTGCTGTATGAGATACAATGTTTCACTGTAGGTTGACCCTTAACTTTAAACTATTACACGATTCTCTCCTAATTTAAGTTTTCCTGACTTTTTAAAAATATTATGTCACGTGTTTTTTAATATTACTAGATGATTAAGATTTAATTACTTTTATTTATTAATTTATTAATCATCAATCACGTGGATGACATTTACTTATAAAAAGATCAGATCATGAGAGGATTCTAATTCTTGGAAGAGAGGAGGAAGCCAAAACACTTCAGCTATTTTAAGAATCCTATATTATTAAACACTAAAGAAGGATTTCAACGAGAGCATTTTTATAATAATGAATGAATCTCCTACTTTAATAAAGTAAATATGAAAATACATAGAACGTATTAAAAAATATAAAGAATAAAAGAACAGTTGATATTGTGTTTATATAGAAGCTAATGAGAGTGATAAAAATTAACCAAAAGATTTAATAATTTTTAGATTCCAATTAAACTTATAACAGTCGTATGAAACTCTATCTAAAAAAAACTTTTAGATTATTTATTACATTGGGTCAGTCCAACCTATTATAGACACCAAGTCTGATGTAGATAAACTATTTTTTAAGGCTATATCTATCTCTTTTATCAACATCTATAGTATATTGGATTTTACATGCTCCATTAACTAATTATTAAAAGACAATGACTACCATAGAATTATTTTAAGAGAATTATTTTAAGATAAAACACGAATTATAACCACACACGTAAAGTGATAAATAATAAAAAAATATGTTATAACTTTGATCATGTGGTCATAAAGAATTTCACTAACCTAGTCGAACTCTTATTAAAATAGTGTATACTTTATCCGACATCATTTGCGCTAAGCATATAAAGTCAAAACAGTAATTTTAGTCCCAATAATATTATTACAAAGAAATTTTAACCTAAAAATATTTGGATTGCTGCCATTTTCAGTTTAGTGCTGAAAAGCATATTGCTTTAAAATGGTGTGCCATTTATTTCAAGTAAAAAGATACTTGCAATGTAATTTGGAATTTCCCAATATAACCGGTATGGATTACGCAACCAAGCGAACCCAAGGATTTGCAAATGAAGTTAATTACTTGGAGACAAGTCTCAGCAGTATTAACTATTATTAAGCAGGAATTTTGGTGATATTCAGATTTGACTGAAATGCATCTCTTTTTGAAATTTGACTGACACGCTCGTGTACGTTCCTCTGAAACACTTTTTCTCTAGCAAAAGTCTGAAGACGATAAACCACAAATCTCACAATTACTTTGCAATTAATTGCAATGAAGTTTTCATTGTCACAAACTTGCTAGGATATAAAACAATTTTATTATTATTAATAAATAATAAGCACTATATTATCCTTATATGGAATAAATTTTCTTAAAATACATGATAAAAAATAAGCTATATATATACACCGAAAAGTTATTACTCGTAGTGATATAAGCAAAGTGGGAAATAAAAAAATACATAAAATATGGGTACAAAATTAAATATATTTATATATTTATCTGGTGACTGTGTTCGTGAACTTACATCCGCATGTCCGCAGTGGCCGTAGATTTGAATAAAATCAAAATAATTTATTGGCAAAGCGTACGAGCATGCAAAAGCTGGAGGGAAAAAAAAAAAAAAAACAAGGAAAATGTGTTTACATAATGGACGAAAGATATACTGCAAAAGCAATTTATTGATTTGATTTTTAAGAGGATCGCTCTCTTTTACTCTCTACGTTTTGATTTGGTCTCTTGCACTAACACGTTGTATAGTAGTACCTAACATTTCATACCAATTAAAGTCCAAAAGAATATATATCATCATCGTTATTGTTATTTTTACTGACATTATTATTATTTTCATTACTATTATTATGATTATTAATAATAATATTTTTTAAATAATAATAATAATCACAATTATTATAATAAATAATAATAATAATGGTAATAATTATTAATTAATAACATTTTAATAACTTGAAACAATTTATTTTGATTCTTAAATAAAATGAAGGATTCTAGCTCATTTGAATTTTGATTCTTATAATTCAAGTAAAAAATTTATTCTAATTTATTTTCGTCATTTTCATTGCAGTTCATTTTAATTCATAGCCATTTTGATTTCAGCCAATTCCAACTATCAATTTATAAACACACCACAAGTGTGATACACTAATTTTAGGTTTTATCATTGCTTAGGAAGCCTCTTAAACAATTATAATTGGGTAAACTCTGTATCGGCATCTCTTGTTACAAAATAGTTTCCATTTGAAAAAAAAAAATCACTTCTCTCTTACACATTTCTTAGAGATCTATATATATAAGGATGCTTCTAACATAAAAAACAAGTTATAGTTTTCAATATACTAAGATACAAAAATACAGTCTCCAATATATTAAAATATATACTTTTTTAATATTTTAGTATACATCATTATTTTTTAAAATAAGAATATCATCACTAGAGAATGACTATATATATATATATATATATGCAATGCAGACCAATTAATGACTAAGAAACACATTTACCTTGATGGTTAGGCAACTGCAAAATGTGAAAAAAAATAGTGTGAAATTGGTTTAGTCCTTTGGCTTGGAACTTAGTTAAAGTCCTCCGTAACGAGTTTGAGTTTGTTTTTCTGAGTTCTTTTAAATAACAAAGGGCGAGAGAGGGGTGGCAGAAGGGGTAGCATTGCACAAATTGAGCCAACAAAATTTGTACAACAATTCCAAACTAGGTATTGATTTATGCAAAACAAAACACAGTATTTAACTGTGCACATATACACTATTTTTTCAAGTTCAACAAATTTCAATATATTAAAAACTGTATATATTTTTATTAGTGTATTAAAAATATATTTTTTTATTACTGACATCCTCACTTTAATAAAGTTAGGATGATGTCCTTATTATATTTTTTTAATTAATTTTTTTTAATCATGTGGTATTAAGGTGCACCTACGATAAAATTTCACCATAATATATATATATATATATGTTTTTATGTTTTAGTGTCATCGACTTTAACAAATTTGAGGACATCATCGCGCGTCGTATGTAGACACACACATAGAGGAATAGGATGAAGAGGTATCAATGCATGGCGTCAATGCTGATGCTGACTCAACTGTTTAGCAGTAAATAAAGAAAGAGAGAGTCAGACTCAGACCATTTAAGCCATTTGGTGTTTCCATATGACTTAGGTTCAGAAATTGAAGACAGAATTTGAGGCACACTAGCCAGCTTTGCGTACACTACACCAACCGATCAACACAACCATCTACTGATTAATTAATTAATTAGTTACCCTTTTCCTCTTCATGGCGCTTCTCACTTCCCGACAAACAACACAAATTAAACAACAGCAAGACCCTTCCATACACCATGCTACTCTAGTAAAACTTGTAATCCTTGCTTGCAAACGAACCCAGCTCGTCAAAACCGCAAGTGTTCTTGTACAAGACAAGACAAGCTAGTTGATTCAAGCAAATCAGTGGTCCAATCCATCACATCATTATTAGAGCATAGAGATGAATTAATTTTGATATTTGCATTTGCATAGCGTTATAGGTTCCTTCCTTCACGAGCACGGTTGATGATCAGTGGGGTGGGACGGGTTCCAAAAGATTATTCTTTTCCCATTTTTTTCAGATTACTTTTACCTTGCTCTAAGCAATAGAAAGTGTGAAACTTACGCTTCACAAAAGCTATTGGCTAGTACTACAAAATGAAGTATCAAATCTTGCACTTGCACACATGGCGCATATTAAATTCTTAAAAACAGAAAGAGAACGCTTTCATAAAGAAAATATCTTGTGCGGATAAAAGAACCTGATGCACAGAAGATTTAGTTCTAAAACTTACATATAATACCTCCAAAATCCAGAGTGCTAAGTTGAGCCCATCCTCTCAGCTCTGCAAAGGGGCATCAGTTGACAGTTATGTGTGGCAGGGAGATCCAAGCGTTAACATAAAGCAGAAACAAAACAAACAAAAAAGGGCGGAAATTACATAGTTTCCACACTCAACCCACCACTACCAATTACAGCTAAAAGATGCAGATAAAGAGAAAGAAACAAGACAAAACCAGATACCCATCACAATGCTTAAAGAATCAAAATGTAGTCTACGGAAGTTTAAAAATATGAAACCGTAAGTTTTATGATATCATACAATCAAAGAGTAAATTGCGAAACCACAAAACATCTTTCATCATTACATTTTGATATTTGGCACCATGAAACCCTAGATTGGAGTTTGTGTGAGAGTGAAAGAAGAAGCCAAAAGAAGAGCGAATAGAAACAGACACAGAAGATTCGTGAAGCCATGATTAAAAAAAATCTGTCCAATGATGATGAAGCCTAAAAGAGTTAAGCCTGACAAACAAATAACCCAAAGCCTGAACCTGATCCATAATATTTTTTTATTCAGAGAAACCCCAAAAAAAAAATCATAAGAGTAATGATGATAATCTTTTCAAGTTTCAGTCAGACAAAGAGTTAAAGCAGTCAAAATCTTCATCATTACACCAATCTGCTCATGGCCAACGACCTAGATCTCTCCGTTGACCATATAAATATACACAGCACAAGATCAATAAATTAAACAAAAAGAAAAATTATGAAAAAATCAACTAAAGTTTGAGAACTGATCACTTCACCTCCAAGAAATGAAGATGATATCATAGCATATAGAAGCAATAATTGGGGGGAATGAAGCCTGGTCCGATGTCACTAGCTTAATTAACTTAAGATAAACGATGGGTATCTCAATATAATTAAATTTTATGGAAGAAAAATGAAACAAATATATGATCAATTGAGATTAAATCAAAGATCTAGTTAGTGGCCTCGAGCCAGACAACATTCCCCTCAAAAGAAATAGCTTCCCAATTAACCCAAGATCCTTCAAAGAAACCACACACACACACATATATATATAGAGAGAGAGAGAGAGAGAGGTTTTTCATTCTTGAGATGAGGGTTTGTGTTTGTGTATGTGTGAGAAATGAAATGAAACCAAGAGATAAAAAGAAGGCTGAAGAGAAGGAGAGTGGTGGAGGTAATACAACACGACAAACAAATTAATAAAAGGGGCACGCTGACCCTACCTTCTTCGGACTCTCATCTCTCTCTTTCTTAATCTTATCACTCACTTAATTATTCATTTCATTTCGTCTATTTTAATCTCACTCTTCTTCTCTTTCTAAATTCTATAGAATGCAAATGCAGTACATTACATACACATAGAAAATAAGCGCCCTTCCCCTTTTTCTTTTTCTCTATATATCACCATGACCTAATCAAAGCATCAGCTGATATACTATATATATAGCTAGGCAATTTTATATCTTAATCTTAACAAAACACAAATCCAAATCATCTAAATATGTAAGAACTCTTATATCAAAATCCCGTATTTATGATAATGAGATAATATTACATCATCATGAATGTTATGATGTAGATAATGATGATGAGACAACACCAACAAAAAGAGACAAAAAATTGACTCAGAGGATTAGTTGAGCTAATTCACCGACACTGGCCCTTGTATGCGAAGAAAAAAAATTTGATTGCTTTATTTCTTAGTTTTACTATATTTTTAATATGACGTGAATTTTGGAAAGACTATAAATGATATTTTCATTAAAAAGGCAGCTCCCTTCGTTCACTGCAAAATTTTCTCTACTTTTTCTTCGCTCGCGGGGGATTCGAGATGACAACAGGCACTGAGCACAGACACACAAAGGGCAGTGATCACTGGCCAGCGTACTTTTCGAAATTCAGGTGCTCTCAGGCCCACCCGATCAAATATGGTCCTGCCCTTTCTCATACATTATTTAAAGTTTATGGGCTCCACCACAATAGTTTAAGGGTTCCCCTAATTCAAATGTTTCGGTATTATCTAAAATCGGCTCATGGCATTTGAGTCATTTCATGTGCATTTTGTAGTTTGCTATTGTAAATGTATGACTGTGAATAAAATTTAAATCGATTTTTTGTAGCTTTTTATTTTCTTTTTAAAATTGGAGTGAAAAGAAAGTTATTTAAAAATTACTTGGTCAAATTTTTTGAATAAATAATTATATAAAAGGTTTGGGAAATTATTAATTTTCTCTTACTATATTTAATATGTATCATTTCCACCCATACTTTTTTTTAATAGCCAATAACCTTCATAACCTCATAATTTATAATATTACCCTTATTTTTAAATACTCTTTTATTTATATTTATTATAAATTACATAAATAACATGAATAAAAATTAAAATAAAAAATTAAGATTAAAATAATAAATATATGTTTTGATGGTAAAAAAATTAATAATAAAATATTTTTCTTGTACTTGTTTTATTTTATAAATATTTTATTATGATAAATATATAAGAAAATTATTATAAAATGATAAAAATATAAAAAAATTATTATAAGAAACTTGAATGATAAATAATAAATTATTATAAAATAAATAATAAATTTTTTTGTGCTTTTTACATTTAATTTTAAAATATTTATTATAAGAAAATGTTTATAAAATAAAAAAGTACAAGAAAATATTTTATCTTTATTTTTTGTTCACAATAAAACATATATTTCTTGTTTTTAATACTTGATTTTTTTATTTTAATTTTCATTCATGTAATTTATTTAATTTATAATAAATAGAATAAAAGTGTATTTGAAAATAAGAATAATATTGTAAACTTATGCTATCAGGGGGTTGTTGGCTATTAAAAAAAATAGGAAAATAAATGATACACATTAAATATAATAAGGGGCAATCTCCCTACAAGGTTCTATCAAAAGTCTAAAATTAGGCTATGAAAACACAACTCATCAAGTCTAACATGTTATCATGTCCGATATATAAAAATACGCATTATCTACCACATACTTACAATTAGTTTTTTATAAGATAAGACTATCCTCCATAAAGAGTCAAACCTATTAAAAGTTTTTACTGTAAAATAATAGTCTGTGTGGCAATAAATGAAAAAATTTTTACCAAACAAAGTTGTATTGAAATATATACAAGTTTTAAACACTAATTTGAGGCTAACCAGCGTTATATGATTACTTTTGATATTTTTCAACGAATCAAATGAGCAGTATATTAATAGAAGCTTCGAAGCATTTTTGGGTTGGATTTTTTTAATGCCACTAAAAAATACAGTCGATCCGAGTCCTCTTAGAACCTACCATACAACCTGAAGTGCATATGGATAATTTGATTTATAAGTACAACATGGAGCCTATGTTGGCTACTTAAATTATAAATTCAACCTAAAACCTATATTAGTGACCTGGTTTATAAAGTCGACCTGGAGCCAATTTAGAAATACGACCTGAAAATTATGTGGAAGATCTAGTTTATGAATGACTGTCTATACTAGCGATATGAAAATCCATTAATCTGATCTGGAAGTGAAGTAGTTTGATCTATGTTGGCAACTCGATTCAAAAGTACAACATGAAGCTAATATGGAAGAATTAGTTTATGAATGACTGTCTATACTGTGACCTGAAAATTTACCAATCTGATCTGGAAGTAAAGTAGTTCGCCCTAAAAATTCGCTTGCCCGACCTGAGAATGTGCTAGCTTGACATGAAAAATTAGTTAGGATAACATGGCCAATTTTTTAGGAAAGTTAGGTGTAACAACTTTTTAAACCACCTTCAATTGATAACTACTTGCAATTGCTGAAGGAAGTGGGCTAAAATTAAGGAGGTAACCACCCACAACCACGAGCCTATAAGTTAGATGTGACATCAGAAAATGGGGTTGGCAAATAACCTAAAAATTACAAGTTTCCAATCTTAAAGCTTTTCTATTTTTTACTCTCAACTTTCTACAAAATGGGCAACGCCTCCATAAGAGAATTCTTTTGGATTTAAACCATTTTTAGTTTCTCTTTTTCATTTTTCCCTTTCTTATATATAAAATATTTGACTTAAGCATTGGAAGTTCTACGTCGAAACCCCACCGGTGTATTCTAATGGTGTTCTATGATTAGCAGGTTGAGTAGGCTGTGGTTAGATTGAAGTTTGAGCTTGGGTTTACAATATTACGTTTAAATTAATGTTTGAGCTTGGATTCATGCTGTTATTCCTGTTATTCTCCTAATAAAACAAAATTAGTTATTGAGGTCATTTTTCGGCATCAACAGAGCATTTGTTTAGCACAAGTTACTTTTTTGTCTTGAAATAAAGAAATGACAGCATGTTATTAGTGTCCTTATATTATTATCTAGGTAGGATTCAAATTTTTAATGTGATTTTTCTTATTCTAGCGAATTTTCCCTATTATAAATAAAGTAGTCATATACTTTATTTAAGGGTGTTTTAATGAATTAAAACCTCATTTATAATTGCCTTTAGAATAACTTATCAAACTCTCTCTTGTAGAATCAATTGTATAAAGTTATTATCTAATCTCACTGTAAATTATTATTACTTGTATAATCTATAAATATTATTACTTGTATAATCTATAAATTTATGCAACCTTTAATCTTGTTGTAAATTGTTATTATTTGTATAATCCATAAAATTTTCATCACCTTGAGATATTTTGTACATTTCTATTCAACTTCTGTCCCCATTATGTCAATTGGTATCAGAGCAGTTCTATGCTAATTACACAACTTTCTTAATTGCGGCATAACTGTTGTGTAAAATTTTAATATATTTGCAAGCGCATGAATATTTAAAAATTTAATAGTAGTAACAAGATCGAACCCACATAGATTACTATAAAGTAGAAAGTCTAATTTAAATTTAAAATTCATATTAATCATAACCTAGTTGAGCAAATTGATTTTTAAATATAATTAAACTAAGAAAATAATTAAAGCAAATGAGATTTCAATAAGAAAAAGATTGCCAAGGTTTAAGAATCCACCACTATTCAACTAGTTATTATCTAATTATTATTAATTCTCAATTTTAGAGTGAAAATTGAGTTATCCAATTCAGAGCTTGATAGAAATTGTGGGCCTAATCATTTATTTTTATAGCTAGATTAGATTGATAAATTCTTTCATGTTACAATAGTGGGAAAAGAGGATCGAATAGCATTTATGGTTGATTTCAAGTTGAGAGGGAATATTTCAAATTGGAGGGTTGAAGTAAGAAAAGTATAGACGTCTCCAAGTAATAGATAAAATTTAATCATGGAGTTGTCTAAAGAGAATGTTGAGATTCATTCCTCTTAATTATTGTTTGAAAGATTTTTAGAGGTATATGAGTTCTGTTTATGATTATGCTGATGAGTTTGAAAGTTTTTATAGTCATACAATTATTGATGAGAATAAAGAGTTATTAGTTATGAGATTTTTAAAGGTTCTTCGTGTTATTATAAGAGATCAAATGCCTTCATACATTATCATCATCTAAGATTTTTCCACCTTCTTACATACACAAATTGAATGTCATCTTTAGAAGGAGTTTGAAGCAAACATGCATAAACTCCACCTACAAATGTGTTTGATAATAGACTTAATGATGTTTCTAAGAAGGAGATTGAATGTCATCCTGCATGAGATTTCAAACGCCCTAGAGGAAGTAATTGAAGGCGTGCCAATAATTGTAAAAGAAGAGGCAACTCGTACTCTTGATTCGAGCATTAAGCCTAATAATTTAATCGAGTTTGTTCAGTCAATTTAAGTTGAATACATATCTAATTACATTAAAGATAATAAAGTTGTGCTTGAAGAAGATTTAGTCGCAAGGATATAGTTAATTGGCGAGATATTGAGAGAGATTTGGTGAAAGTCTTGAGAGACTTAAAGGTTCTTCATTCGTGCGAGATTTCATCCTCTAGAAGAGTCATGAACAAATGTGAAAAAAAGATGAAATATGGCTTCTTCAATGTTTCAAGGAAGATCAATGATATGGATACGAGTTCAAGCATCGAGGTGATTTGATGTTGTACTAAAAGTTATGTCCTCAAGATTTCACTCAAACTCGATGGTAAGTTTCTTTTAAGAGGAGAGGAATGATGTAGAACAATTATTTTAAGTTTAATTATTTTAGCAAGTGCTTTAATTTTGTCAATTAGATTTTATTAGAGTCATGTTTTAGTATGTTGTTAGAGCCCTTTTATTTTCATCTAGGTAGGATTCAATTTCCAAATTTAAGTTTTCTTAGGCTAATGAATATATTCTATTATAAATAGAGTGATTATGTACTTTATTTGAGAATCTTTTGATTAATTAAAACCACTCTTCTATAATTTTCTTTGAAATTATTTATCAAAATCAATCTTTTAAAATCGGTTGACTCCAATGGACAAAGCATTTGGTCTCCCTTTTCTAAATGGCCCTAATTTCATCATGATTATTGAAAAAAAATACATATTTTAATATAATAATAGAAAAAAATATATATTATTTTTAATGCATTGAAATATATATATTTTTAGAATTTATTAAAAATTAAATACATAATATATATATATATATATATATATATATATATATTATTTTTGTTGTTTCAAATACCATTAACTTATTATTCTCCAAAAATTAATATATTTCTATTAATATTTCATTTAATTTTTAATTAAATTTTTTTGAAATTTATTTGGAAAATTATTAAAATTCTCTTTCTTTTTCTAATAATTTGCATTTAATTATTTATTTAATAAAATAATTAAAAGTAATTATTTTTCTAATATCAAACAACCAATAAGGGTAAAACAGTAAGGCCAATAAAGAAAAGTTGACATTGGGGGTTTCGATGTATTTTAAAATATTAGGGGTGCAATTTGTTTACTCAAATAACATGGGGGTTATGCTCTTTTTGCCTAATACATTATGAAAAAATATATATATACATGCACTCCATTAAGTATGTATTTATCTTGTCTTTTAGTTCACTCACTTGAAGTGTGTGATTTTTTTTATTTTAACTTGTTCCTATTTTTTATATTATAAAATTATTTTATATATATATATATATATATATATTCTATTTCTAATAAAGGATCACAACTTTAGTTTAAAAGATATAAAAAAAAATTCTAATATATAATAAGAAAAAGAAACACATTGTTTGAGTGTGTGTATTTTTTTCTTATCTTTTAAATTATCTCTTATTTTAATAAAATTAAGGCATTTTTACTGTAGAATTACTAATTTATTTATGTATATATGTAATATTTATTACGACTTGGCTTGATGTTAATAAGGTTAATTAATAAACAAGTAAATCTCTCCTTAGTATTTTTTTTTATTTTCAGAGAATGAAAATCTCTCCTTAGCCTTAGTGCAGGAGTCGTTGGAAAGTGAAAAAGGCGATCGCCCTTTTAGCAAAAGTTTTAGGGGTAGCTAATTGATTGAGAAGAGAAGATTCTCTACAAACTAAACAACGTAGAAAATGGAACCAAAAGCTATATATGTGGGTGATTGTTTTTGATATGTGAAACTTCAAACTCAAACTCGAACATGCGTACCACGACACATTGAATTTCGTTTTCTATTTAAATATTACATTACACAGCAACTTTGAGCTTGAGCAGGTGCTCTTGGAGACTGTTTATTTACTGTCAATTTGTGGGTACCATTATTTAAAGCTCATTGTATTCCTTCATTCATATACATCACCCTATAAAAAAATATTGATTTACGGCTTTAACAGAGGAGGGAAAAGGACCTTTTTCTCTGTGAATGTCACACCAGTCCCCACCAATTAAATTAATACGTCAACTTGCTTTGGGCGCTCTTAGCAACTTTACCAACCAAAGTGCCGCACGCATTTGATTTACGCTGCGTAATGCAATGCTGAAACGGGCATCGTATTGTTTGTTAAGCGTTGCGTTTGAAGTCTGCATATTGTAAAATATGAAACCTCCATCGCTAGCGTTCTTTCGGCACTATTAATAAGTTTATAATGATCTCGTATTTTGTTAAAGTAAAGAATTAGATAAAAGATTAGAAAAATATACATGTTAATGTAATTTAATTTTACCATGTATTGTAATTTATGATTTTTTATTTTTTAACTAGATCCTTATTTCATAGTCTATATATTTATACACATACATGAAGCCGTGCATTTAGCTTCTCATTTGCACCCACTTTCATAAGAATTCTCAGACCACCCATGGATCTCACCTAGGCTGAACCTAAATAAGTTACCATTAGTATGTTTGGGCTTGGCTCAATTCGGCCCAACATCAAGAGAGCAAATTTCTGGTGCTGAAATCTAAAGTAAATAGCACGTTATACACAAGAAATGGCATGTACAAGTAGCTGTCAACCTAATAAATTCCACGTTAGCTTAACGACAGAGATTAGTCCCATCAACAGATGAGTGACTCTCATTAAACCTTTTTTGTCATTTCGAACGTGAAGCAGTAACTGAGGGAGACACAGTAACCATCAAATCTTCAAGAATCAGCCTTTATGTCTGAAACAAGAGTCCCGCAGCATTTGTCAAACGCATAAAACAAGTTGTACTTGGACAGTTGTCCCCATAAGGCTTCACAAAATCAATCAAATTTAGGCCCCACGTATCCACTTAGCCCGGCGCCCCGGCCCTTTGTTTAACAGAGCCACAGCTTAACAGACACGTTTGAGTTATTAAAACCCGTAAATCTTCTTTCTTCGAAGAAAGAACACTTAAGCAGACCCTTGTTTTGACACCGTGCGGTCGTGGCAATTCCTTATTGGCTTAATAAAGCCAGCGCTGCCCTGGCTTTGTCGTGAAGTAATGATACAAAGATGCCACTTTCGTAAAAAATTTAACTTTAGATCAACGTGGCAACCCGCGACTGTTAGACGATGAATGTTTTTCCAAAGTAACAGACAGAATCGACCAAAGTTGGACGATGCATTATACTTTTTACTTTTATTAATCTATCCCATGAAAGTTTTAAGAATCCCTATACGTCATTATCAAATGGTAGAAAGGTCAATTCAATTAAAGGAAAAGGCAATTGGAGAGAAGATTTTAGAGGGAGCAATAAAAAGTCACATTCTTTCATTAGTGTTGATGTATGTTGAGTTCTTACCCGAACCATATTCAACTTTAATTTCTTAGCTTGCTATTGGAACCTCTTTTCTCATGGTTCCTCGTACAAGCTCTTAGGTAATTCGACATTTCAGACGTAGATGTCTGTTAAGTCTTATTTTTACTAATAATATTAAGTTTTTATCTATTAATTTAAACTTTTAGGTCAAACATTTTCTTTTAACAACCTCCACCTACATTTACTAACACAGATGCAGTTCAGATCATAAAAAGAAATAAGAGAAGCAGTTTATCACACATAAAACAGCCCCAAGCTTGTGTTAGAACGAGTCATTTGGTCGGTGTTGATGAAACAGACTCGAAGAGATGATTAAAAGTAGGGTTAATACTTACTATTGAAACCAGTTTGAGGCCCACTCTAGTGAATACACTCATAACCTTTCCCGGACTATATAAATGTCACATGGCATGCATCTAGTTCACTTTTGAATTCAGAAATCCCAGAAAAAGCAGCAGCAGCAGTGAAATTTAGAGGCGTAAATCTGAGCTGGACTGACATGCTGCCTATAGCAAGCTTTGGGACGGGCAACAACAAGAGAAGATTCAGTGATGAACAAATCAAGTCATTGGAGTTCATGTTTGAGTCAGAAGCAAGGCCAGAGTCCCGGATGAAGCAGCGCCTGGCTGATGAGCTTGGTCTGCAACCTCATCAGGTAGCTATATGGTTCCAAAATAAGCGAGCTAGATCAAAGACGAAGCAGATTGAGCATGAGTATACTAAACTGAAAGCGGAGTTCGAGACACTAGCTTCCAGCTACGAGTTAATGAGAAGCGAACGCCAATCGTTGCTTGTCCAGGTAAAAAAGCTAAAGAATTGACTGCATATTATATATATTAACTCAGTGATCACGAGTTCTAATACTCTTAAAAGATATATTTTTTTGGTTTTGGGTTCACCAGCTACAAAAGCTAAAGAATCTCCTGGGAAAGGGTCATGAGGACACAAATGAGAACAGCGGCTATGGAAAATCGGAGAATGAGGTCACAACTGAATCAAAAGAAAGACCTAGCCAAATTTATGTAACTTCTAGTGATGATAAGAGCAGAAATATTGAGAGCACCGCCACCATGAAAGATATTGCTGCGATGAGCGTGGAAGAACACACTGAATCATCAGGAAATTGGTGCAAGTATGAATCCGGTTTTCTGGATGAGACAAGTTCTACTTCGCCATGGTGGGAGCTCTGGTCGTGATCGTTGTAGTATCACCACCTCAAAAGTAGATTGGCATATGAACGATTCTGTGTACACTTGCTAGTATATAGGTATAATGAAAATGTTTTCAACTCAACATTTTAGATTGTACAGTGAATGAGTAAGATTGTACTATTATGGTGCTAAGGGAATTAGTGAGGATGGATATAAGCATGGTCTCGATAGAATTGAAACTTGGTAGATAAATGTATGTATGCGCTGGAAGAAACCATATAAGCACATAAATAAACGTTAGCACACCAGGAATTTATAACAGAAAAAGCTAATTATAAAGGGCAAAAAATAATCTAGAGGAAGCACTCTGGTTGGTTCCGACTGAAATAAACCAGAAACTCTAGAACTCATAAAATTATTTACAAACTTTCCCCAAAATTTGCAGCAGATAGGGTAAATTTAATACCATTCCAAGAGAACCAACCATGATATTGGGAAAACTACTTTCCTTCGTAAGCAGGTGCAAAATAGCATTTAGGAAATTATTTTCCATGAACCTTGCAATAGCAAGAAAGATTCAAGGAACAGAGCAACTTATTATTTTAATATATCCGAAGCTGTCATTAAAATTAAGTGAAAAAATGCTCATCTATAAACACACAATTTTTATCAATTTGTAGCAATAAGTTTCATGCTGGGCAATCCTTTACAAGCTTATATGCATCAACCTATTATCACAAATCCTATAGCAGGGTATACAACATATTTGAATGCATTCGAAGCATGTAAATATCACAAATCATGCAGCAGGGTATACAACATTTTTTAATGCATTCATATTCCTGCCCATTGGTTTATTCTAAATGAAATTGCTACAATAATAGTATACAGTAGACCAAATGTTTTCAAACTTAAGCATTGAATGCTGCTGAACTGAAATAACTCATAACATTATATTGAGAAAGTAGTAACCAAAAGAGCCCCAACTTAGCATGAAACTGAACATTTAAAGCTCAGATTTAACTTTCACATCTCCATTTGGCAACGTACTTTGTGATTGAGCAAGCCGTTTAGCTTCCTGCAGTTGAAATAAATAGGTTTAATTAATAATAATAACCAGTGGCAAATACCAATAGAACAAGAATGTGAACACTGGCAATATAGACTTTAAATTACATGGTTTCTGAATTATAAAGGAATACTCCAATGACTATTAATTAGCATTTTACCTTTGGTTTCAGCATAAGATTTTGAATATCAATCTAAGCAGCAATGCATGTACATATTTACTTGTTTAGCACAAAGTGTGAGAAACAAAAAAAATGACAGAAAAAAGTAACTAATATAAGTTTGCAAAAAAATGGCCTATCGGCAACCAAGATATAAAAATTTGATTGTTTACACTATATAGATCCTCCTTAGACTTGAATTCCCTTAACACTTTGCTCTGCTCTAGTATCATACAGCAATTAGCAAAAAGTAGGATGGAGAGAAACAGAAACATTGAACATTGACAACAAATTGATAACATCCATTTGACATGATGAACCTAGGTGAGTATAGCATAACTTACAGCAGCAGAACTTGCACGTATCTCCCTATATGCTTCAACTTCATCTGGAAATGTCTGCTCAAGCTCGTCTAAAAGATGCTTACGTAAACTCTATAAAATTCACGAATAGCAGAATCATTCCCAAACTAATTCAAAGAATCAAATTGGAACAAACAATGTTGATCAACTATGAAAGTACCTTGAAAGCATCAGTTTTTCCTTTGGTGACTTGATTTTTAGCAATGCAGCTGTTTATAACATCCCTTGTGAATTCATCAGGATTTTTTCCATCATCAATCAAACTACACATCAACCAAAGAAAACATACTACAATTAGGTCATTAAAATGAAATCACCCAGCAAACTACGAAAGGTAAAAGAAAATACAAACTCACTTAAGCACTTCCATGGGTACTTGAATATTGCACTTCTCAGACAACTTAACCATGTTGTCAAGCTCCAAAACAAGAGAATTGCTACAAACACACAAAACCTAATTAAACAAAAGTACAACTAACCCAGAATCAAAAATAGAATAGAAAAAGTGGGTTTTCTAGAAAATACAGTCTTTGTAGGAGAGGGAGCTGGGAGGCAGCATTGAAGGAAGATACAGTGAGGTAGAGTTGATGTAGGAGTCCAAGAGTCTTCTGAACTGAATTAATGACCTGGTTCAAGTTCTGCTTCGGATCGTCAGCTGCCACTGTTGTTGTATCGTTCGCTTGATTGCTCACCATTCCATTGCCACCACTTGCTCTGCTGCCCCCCACCGATCCATCCATCTTTCTTTCTGTCGTCTATCAAACACAACTTTTTTTTTTTAATTTAATCGTATCTTCTCTGACTTTATTAGAATCAAAAACCAAAATATGGGTAATTATAATAAAATTCACATCTTGTTTCAATTGCCATAAAATTTTAAAATCTACAATCGACTAAAGCTCAACACGAAAAAACATAAAAAAGACAGAGAGCAACTAATTATATGTAAATCTATTCAAGCCCTAATGTATATAGATATAAAAAAGAACAACTTTCATATAAATTTTGAGAGAAGAAAGAGAAAAGACAAAATAAAAATACATACATCAAGAAACTGTAATGACAATTTTCTTCTTCTTTACAGTCCGAATTTTGCCCTTTTTATTTTCTTTCTAATCAATATTCAAGGAATCATCGATTGGGTTGAAACTTCAGGACACCCGAACTTCTGCAGACCGCTATTTACAAGACGGGTATTATAATAAACATAAGGCTGGACCGGGCCTTTTTTTTAAAGCGAACGGGGTGAATAATTCGATCCGATTCGATGTAAAAAAAATATTAAAATCGGATTATTAATCCAATTGAATCGGATTCATTTTAGCCCGATCCGAACCGAAATTCGATGAGATTTGGCTTAAAAAGAAAGAAAAAATAAATTAATGAAATAAAAAACAAACAAAATGAGAAAACACGCACACCCACACACATCGTGCATCACGCTCTCACTCTCTTCTTCTCCAATCTTTAGTTTCACTCTTCACAGGAATCACCGCAGCACGCAGTCACGATCATCATGCATCACGCTCGTCGTTTGGGTTTCTCACACACAAGCAAACCAACGCACGGACGCAACACACCACCAGCCCATCACACAGACGCAGCGCAGCCACCACCGATCATCATTTGCAGACGCAGCCACCGGATTTGCTGCTACCAGATCAGCTACTCCAGTTCCACGCCTTCACCATCGCTAAGTTCTTCTAAGATCCACTCCACCCCGACAACCCGAATTCTTCAATCCGGCAACCTGAACTTTGTCTTCTGAAATTTTGATGGTATATACTAATTTGAATGTAAATTGCTAAATTTTATGTTCAGCAGCTGTGTAGGCTTTACGGAATATTTCTTCATATGATCATATATATGAATTTTTTTTCCAAACGCAGTGGCTTTACATTATGTTTGTTGGACCTGAATCGACCCGACTTGACCTGCATTGATATGAACTCACTCGAACCGTATTTTATCCGAACTAAACCTGATCCAAACTCAACCCGATTTTTTGATTTGATATTCTGATCGAATTGGATCTAATTATAAGTTTGGGTTGAATATAGATAAAATTTTATCCAACTCGATCAACTGATCGAAACCCAATCTTACCCCAGCTCGATCATTGATCCATTTTTATCATTCAGATTAAACCGGTCCTAAATTATTTATTGGGTGAGTAGTTCCATACTTCAATTTATCGAAGAGCACAATTTATCGTTCTTTTTGTCCGTGTTATATCATTCAGATGGCAGTAGTTCGTGCTCAATTACACATTTTCACTCAACGGCAATAATTCATGCTTATTTGCTCGTATGGTAATAATTTGTGTTTATTTGCACATTTGCTCATATGGCAATAATTTGTGCTTATTTTCACCGTTGCTCAAATGACAATAATTCGTGCCTACTTATATTTTTTGCTCAGGTGGCAAAAATTCATCTTTATTTACAGTTTTATGCAGATGAAAAAAATTTGTGTTTATTTGTACTTTTGCTCAAATGCCAATAATTTGTGTTTATTTACACTTTTACTCAGATGACAATAAATCATACTTGCTTGCACTTTTTCACGTGACTATAATTTATGTATTTATGCTTTTGCTCAAGTAATAGTAATTTGTAATTACTTGTACTTTTGCTCATATGGTATAATTTGTACTTGCACTTTTGACTCAAATAGTAATAACTTGTGCTTTCTTCCACATTTTTGTTCAACTGACAATAAATCATGGTTACTTGAGCTTACTTGCACTTTTTGAGATTCCAAGAGATACTTTAGGATTACAATGCAAAAGTGTATGAATATACATTTAATGAAAATTCAACACAAGACTTCCCTCTAGTGCAGGTGACATTAGTATGGAGTCTGAAGCTACAAGTGATAAACAGCTAAAAAATGCTTAAAGACTTCCCCCTAGCTTAAATTATACCTCCTGGTGCATATGACATCAGTGTGGGGTCTAAAACCTTGAATAAAATGCAAACTACTTACTTATTACATTTGACTTTTAAGCATGACAACTTCACAACTGACCATCCTCTAAAGTGGATTGTCTCCAATATAAAAGAAAACAACAAATAGGAAAAAAGATGACTTATTTGACTCTTCAGGCATAGTAACGCTTGAGGTGTTCCGTAGTCTAGGAGTGCACTAGACGTTTTCTTCTCATCTCCATCAGAACGTACACACTTCTTTTATGTCTTATGTCTTCATAAGGGCCTTTCCAATTGGGTCCTAATGCTTTCTTTATCTTTTCTACCTTCCTCAATACCATGTGCCCAAGTTGGAAACCTCGTACTCTAACTTTGAAGTTGCAATTTCTAGCAACTCTCTTTTAGTATGCAATTAGCCTTCTGCAGTATTTTCTATTCTTTCCTCAATCAAATCAATGTTTACTTCCAAAAACTTCTAATTTTCTTCTTATTGGTAGAAAACTATCCTTTGCATATTTTGTCCTACCTCGACTGGGGCTGCCAATGCCAAAAACTAAAGAGAATTGTGTTTCCCTCGTTGAAGTGCATGTCGATGTTCAATATGTCCATAATACAATTGGTAATTCTTTTGCTCATGCACTCTTTAAACCTTCCAACCTCGTCTTCAAATGGAATTTGATGATTCTATTAACATTGGAGCAAAATTCTCTAAACTTAGAGTTGTCAAATTACCTTCTATTGTCAAACACAATGGTGCGTGGTATGCCAAATCTACATATTATTGTCTTTTACATAAAATATTTAGTATTTTTCTCTATAGTTTTTGCAAGGTGTTCTATCTCAACCCATTTCGTGAAATAGTTAACTACGACAATGACATACTTTATATACCCCTTCGCTATTGGGAAGGGCCAATGAAACCAATTCCCTACTATGCAAATGGCCATAGGCTCATTGCGGTCAACATCAAGAGTGGTTACCTTGGAACAACTGCGTTTTTCTGACACTTAACACACCTTTTTGAGAAACTAATACAATCATTCTATAAGGTCGGTTAATAATACCCATGTCTTATCATTCTTCAAATTAACTATCTTCCTACATCGTAACTCCCATATATCCATTCATGCACTTATTTGAAAATATATTCAACTTCTTATAATAATACACACTTTCAATAAGACATTGAAAAACATCTTTATACAAAGTTTCCCTAATGATAATATACTAAGTTATCTTAAATCTTAGCTTCATTGTTTTAAGCTCACCTTTTAGACATTTCTCCTTCTTCATGTATGCTATAACTGGGTCCATCCAGTTGTCATAGAAAGTTAGTAATAGTATTAACAATCCTTCATTGATGCTAGATGACTTAACCACCTTAATTCTTGCTGACACGGCTAATTCAAACGGTGAAAATGAAGCCTATTTAGCCAGTGTGCCTGCATGTTAATTTTTTCCTCCACAAAAATTTAAATCAACTGCCACTCCTCAAATCTTTCTTACAGCATTCTCATCTTCTCTAAATAAGTTATCGTGCATTATTCCTTAACTTAGAATTTTTAATGAACTTGATTGATAACGAGTTGTGAAATATTATAGACAATAATCCATTTCACATACATTGCAATTGCAAATTTCAAACTAGCTATCAAGGCTTCATACTCTTCCTAGTTGTTTGAGGCCATAAATTCAAACTTGAGTGAATAAAGTAGTTTGTTCCCTTTTGGTGTAATAATACCAATCCAACTCTACTCCTGTACAAATTAGCTAACTCGTCTTCATATAATTTCTACAATTAGGACTCCGTTTCTCATACTTAAAGGGGTGTGGTAACTTCAGCTATAAAATTAGCAACTGCCCGCTTTTTAATAACCTTAAGAGACATATGCTTAATGTTAAATTCACTAAGCTCTATCGCCCATTGTGCTATCCTCCTAGAAATGCCAGACCTCCTCAATACTTTTTTCTTATTTGTACGAGATTTCATCTCTAAAATTACATGCACCTTGATTGGGTTAGTATCGATTCTTTAATGGTGGACCATATAACCCAAGAAATTTTCTAAAGTTACCCCAAATGTACACTTACCATGATTTTACTTCATCTTGTACTATTTGAGGATTTGAAATGTTTCTTCCAAGTGGCGAATATAATCAACTCCTACTTGACTATTAACGAGCATGTCATTAATGTACACTTCCATCGACTTTTTAAACATTACATTCCTAAGGCATTGGTAGGTGGCTGCTACATTCTTCAAGTCGAAGGACATCGCTTGGTAATAACAACTATTAATTAGTCATTAAGGTCATCATCTCCTAGTCTTCTGTGGACATTTGAATCTGATTGTATCTTAAAAAGACATCCATAAACTCAGTAAACCATTTTTGTTGGACGGAGGCTAGGTTGGTCAAGTCTAGCATCTTGTCACACATACTGCATTTGAACATGGGTCGAGCTGTCACGTATGATAAAGAAATAAAGTTGTGCATTCGCTATCAACTTAAGCTTTGGCGTAATGATAAGCGTTTAGTCCTAACAATTAATATCAAAGTAAGTCACGGGTTCGAATCCCTAGAAGGCATACTGCAGGTGCACAGGAGCTAGGGGGTTGGCCAAGTCCAGCATCTTACTGCACATGGTGCATTCAAACGTTGTGCTAACTGTTATGAAAGTATTCGCTATCAGCTTAAGCTTTTGGCGTAATAGTAAGTGATTGATCCTAACTATTTTTTACAGTTGAGGCAACCAATTGATCTATTATGAAAAGTTGAAAACTATCCTTCAGGCAGGCAAAATTAAGGTAGATTTTTTTACCCACATTTGTCATTACCTATTTACTTTCTTAACCAGAACTATATTGAAAATCCAATCATGGTAAAAACTTTCCTGATAAATCTTACCCTCAATAACCTTTCTACCTCTACCTAGATTGCCTCGTTGTGTTCGTGCTTGAAAGTTCTTCTTTTATAGTTTACTGGTGGGTATACTTAATCAACATTCAGGGAGTGCACTATATTATCTAATTGTACTCTTTACATATCCTTGTAACTCCACACAAATATATTCTCTCTGATTTTCTATTTTATTGGTGGGTATACTAGATTGACATTCAAGAAGTGTAATATATTATCTAACAGTAGTCTTGGTATTGCTTTAGAAATACTACCAAAGCTTTTCAGATTCCTTCTAATTTTCACCATTTGGGAAATTTTATCTTTGTTTAGAACCATTTCCTTCACTGCCTTCTATGACTTTTTAGCTAACTGTTTTCGAGGAGCTTCTCTATAAAAAAAAAGAACCTCAGTTTTTGATATTCTCGACAAAGCTAGTTAATTTCCTACCTTGAGGTTAATATTCTTCATTATTAAGGTTTAACTTTCTTTTATGGCTCGTTGGCATCCTCTAATTGTTCCCATTTTACTTCCCATCGAGAATTTTATGGCCAAGACATACACAAATACAACTGCTCTAATTGAATTTAAGAAATGTCTCCCCACAATTATATTATACATGAAAGGGCAGTCTACCAAAAAAAAAAAAAAAAGAAAGAAAAATCAACAATAGAGGTTACATAGTCTAGTGCCTCTCCTAATGTGATTAGTAGTTAGATGGCTCCCTCAATTATCACACTTTCTCTTCTGAATCTCATCAAAGGTTTCCGATTAGTCTAAGCTTTTCATTCCCAATATTTATCTTTTCAAACATTTTCATGTAAAATATGTATTTGGAACTTCTATTATCCATCAGAATCTAATGATCTTGGTAATTTGTCACCATCATAGTTATTACTAATGCATAATTGTGGGTTAGGTTCATTCATTGTACATTCTGTTAAGTGATCTCATATAGAGTGATCAAACACTCCTGCAACGAGTAATAGCTATGCATTATTTCTTTAACTTGCTATTTAAATGCCTTATTTAACATTCCTCTGATTGTCAGCCCTCTGAATATAGTTTTAAATTAGGCTAGTGCCTTTCCGTTTCCTTCACTATCTTTATATTTGGGCTAGGGTCTTTTCTTAATATTGGCATCTTGGATGAAATCTTTCAACTTTCTTTTCCTAACTAATTCTTCAATTTGCTCTTTAAAATCCCCAAAATTTGAGATGCTATGGCTATAATCCTTATAAAAGTGGCAATACTTTATCTTATCCTTTCTTTTCAGGTAAATCAATAACAAGCTTGGCCACTTGAATAAGCTTTGTTCTTTGTCTATATCAAGACTTGCTCGTGAGTAGTGTTCAATAGGGTAAAGCGATTGAACCATGATTGGAACTTCAGTCGACTCTTTTCCCGAGGAGCGTGTCATCCACCTGGCTTATTGTTAGTATAATTCCGCTCTATCTACTTCTTTTACGATCTGGTGACCTCTTGGGCGTAATCGATTCGAATTTCCACCTAACAGAATACAGTTCCTCAGTACTCAAATACTTTTAAGCTTTGCGAAAGAGCTTGGTGTAAATGAGAAGTGGGTTCTTAGAGAACGACCAAAAAAAAAAATTGGCTTGAGGCTTGCTATCATTGCCATTAATGTTAACTCGTCGTTGCACCCTTATACTTGGACTATTTCTATATTAAAATGCACAACATAATCCCTCATACTTTTATCCTTATACTGAGTGATTGATAGTAAATGAGTGGATTCTTATGTTGTCTTGCTCCAATAAATTATTCCAAAAACTATTTTGAAAGTTAAGAAAATGAATTAATGCTCCTTGATTTGAGTTGTCTAAATTATTGCCTAATTGACCCATTTAATGTAAGTGAAAACGCCTTGCACATTATTGCCTTTAAAGCTCCCTGTAATTTTATCCATGATCTGTAAGACTCTAGATGGTCAATAGGGTCTCCCTCCCCACTGTACGCCTTTATTTGCAGTAACCTAAATCTTGGTGGCAGCAACATCTCCATGATCTCTTTTATGAATAGGGGCTTTATCGCGTCCATTCCTTCCCAACCTTCTACTCCCTTGTACGCATTGCTTTTCATTCCTCGAATTTGTTCATTCATCTCTATCAGCTCAGCTCTCCATTTTGGTTCTTCTACCTTGACTTTAATTTCATCGATATACCCTTCTTACTTCACGGAACTAGACCCGATAGTATGTATTCCTGAGTGATTTTTTAATGGTTGAGTTTGCCTCGTACAAGGCTTGTCTAACCTCAAAGCTTCTTCTCGTTAGGAGTCTTTTTCCATCTGATCACCCTACTACACTTGAGTTAGATCGTAGCCAACCCCTTGATTATGTTTCTCATCCTTTGCATTCACTGCTTCATTCTCTTCCCCATCACATTAAATTAGTTTTCCCATTCTCGTTCCATTAAGCCATTGCGGGCTCGTCGAGTGAGGATTTGGCATGGTCGTAGTAGGTCTTGTGGTGGTGCCGGCTCTACATCGTTTAGTGTGCTGCTACCAAGTCATTTTTCCTCTGGTAGTTGCTGCAAACCGCGAGATCGTATTAATTGTGATTGTATCATAATGAATTCAAAATTGTGATTGAACAAACCACTCTTTTTAGCACCAACTATTGATACTTGTTTCTTTCCCGCTTAGATTAAACTAAGTACAACAGATAGAGGTATGTCTATACACACAATAACAAACAAAAAGTAGTGAAATAGGGTCAAATATTAGAGTTTCCGACAATCCTACTACTATGATACTTAAGTTAGAGAAAAGCCTTCAATCCCAGATGAATGAATAATTTTTATTTTAATAAAATTCTCGTAGCTCTCTACCCCTTGGTTATCTCCTCAAATATCTTTTGAAAATAGAGTGGAGCGTAATTTTAAGAGTGGGGGTCATCCTCTACTTTGGCACACTTGTGTAGTCAACTTCTTCAACTATCTCAATTATGTTTCAACCGTTTTCTCTAATGTTAAACATTATCCCCACATTTTCGTCATGCTGATTTGGTAGTCTTTGACCAATTTGTAGCCCCAATCTACGGTTTTCTATTTTCTTTCTTGAGGAATCTTTGTTTTCCATCCAGTGGTCCTCCCTCCCCGTGGTGGAGCAAGTGGCAAATTTCCTACTCAACAACACTTTAACTTCAATAAACCAATAAAAATATAATTATATTTCTCACTTTATTTCTAAATTCTCATAGTGACTTCTTCCTTCTTTTTTTTTTTTTTCTAAAAAAAGGTATCCCTTGTGTCATTTGGCTCTCGAATAATAAATTTATATTTCAATTCCATCTCTAGTGCATTTAAGTTTCAATTCAGTAATTTTCTTTGTTAAAAAATAGAACCTAATGTGGCTTCTTTATTTAGTTTCTTACAAATTTGAAAACACAACAAACATACAAAAGTATTTAAATGATCTCCTAAATGAGACAATTTTCAATTGATCAGTTGAATCATGAAAATTAAAGAGAAAATCTTCAATTGATCAGTTAAATACTTAAATTATGAAAATTAATTTAAGTTTGTGTAAATCTCTACTAAATAAAATCCCAGGTGTAAAAAACACAAGACATGGTAATTGTGCGATTCGGAATTAACTAACCTTTTGTAAATTTTTTTCACGTGGAAGTTTATTCTCACAATTAATAAAGAGAAGAAACATCTAGGGAGACAGATTATGGCCAAGGAGTCAAGGACGGACGTTTGTTTATGTTTTAATGCAATTTTAATTAAGGGTAAAGATGTAAAAAAAACAAAAAACACAGAAGGGGTTTTAGAAGAGTTCTTGCGGGGTGCCATGTGCCAACTGTCTAACTCCTTAGTTTAACCCTCCCGTCCAACATGTCTGACGCAAAAAGCCTGGCAAGCACTTGATGGAGAGCCTTGAGCTGGAGCTCGAAATGGGATTTTTTCTGTTAAACATTTTGCAATTAAAGTCCCATTTGGACCTGAATGTGTATCTCTAGAACCCCAATCGACTGTCATATTTGTGAAGTGTACAAGACTACATTACATATAACGTAATATCCAGCATGACCTTTGCGGATGTGCAAAATAAATTATGAGTAAAGCTTCTAACAAACCTTTTAAACTTTTAAGAAATTACTTTTTTTTTTTACAACTCTTTTTTTTTTATAAAATTATAATTAAAGAAATAAAATTACAAAAGAATTTTAATTAAATTTCAATATTATTTAGAATAATTTTTGTAAACATACTTTTTCACTATAAAATTATTGTTATTAGATAATTTATTTTTCATTTTTTAAAAATTATTTTGAATTTATCAATAATAAAAAAAAAGAATACTTTAATTTAATTAAATTCATATATGTTCTTTTATGTAATTCCCAGTAGCAATAGAACCATGATTGCACAAGTGGGATATATAAGTGTGAAAAGCATTACTCTTAATCGAAAAACAACTTCATTGCAATTTTCGTACTGTAATCAATTACCAACAAATTTAGCAGTCCAGACCCTATTCGCTTACGACAGGCAATTAGGTACCAAATATTTGTTTTAGATTTGGTCAACGATGTTATGGATGGAAAAAACATTTTGTTGTTGCTGCAAAACTCTAAAAACCAATCAGTAGAACTATATTATTCCTTAAGAGCTTGCTTGCTTTTAGTGGAGCAGATTCGTTGTTGTTGTTGTTGATTTTTTTTTTTTTTTACCTTTTTTCATCAAGTTAATCCTTAGCCACCACAAGCATGATCAAGAAGCGTCTATTACAAAACATGTTCCAAGTCCAGGATAGAAAATATATAGTCATTTTGTACTCCTTAAAAGTATATGTCTGTGTCTGTATGTGTGTGTGTGTATATATATGATTTAAAATATTAATAATTATAATAAATAAAAGAGAATATATGCTTCAATTCACGTGCCCTTAATTTCACTATTAATTGTTTATAGATTCAGTAATCTGTACTTGGATGAACGCATTCTCAAGTATTTATCCAACTTGCAATGGGTATTAATTGTAACGAGTCTTAATCAAATTGGTGTAGTACAACTGTTGAATTTCCTTATTTTTATTTTTAACAAATGGAAGCAAGTGAATATATGCAAAGCGCACAAAAGAAATTGGAAGGAAATCAACATATATTGATGATTAGGGCTTTGTTGCTTTTGTAGAGGGTCCCTCATCAACCACGTTTTGTATTGTATGTAATATACAGATCAATCTCCTTTTTCTTCTCAAATAAAAGTTGAAATTAGAATATGCATGTCAAAATCATGACCTACTACTACTAATCTTACTTAATTATTGTTAATCTTTATGTTTTCAATAAGACTATAAAAGTGAAAACGCGAATAAAAAACAGAGATCAATAAAAATTAGGATAGCAAACATACTATATATAGCCTTTCATTTTTTAAGAGGGTTTGGTAAATAAAAGAATTAGTGCTCTTTGAAAATTCGATCTATGCTCTTGTATGCATAGCCTCTTAATTTGGAGAAATTTTTGAATATTTATAAGATATTATGTCAGTTATATAATAAAATAATATTAGTTATATAATAAATAAATAATATTATGTATTTATTTTAAAGAGCACACATCATACATATTTGAGAATTCAACTACACATATGATACACCTCTTCTATATTATAGAATTCCTCCTAAATGCCTAGTGGTCACTATTTAATTTGTCATCGAATCCTTAAATTGACCTACAAAAATTCCTCCTAAATGCCTAGTGGTCACTATTTAATTTGTCATCGAATCCTTAAATTGACCTACAAAAACTACACATGGCCAAGGTCTTCTCAATATTAATTAGTAATTGGTTTCAACTAGCCTAGCTAATCAAGAATGATAGCTAAATGATCAACTTGGTTAATAATCATTTTAAGCAATTCAGTTGCTTATTGGAATCTTCAATGTCAATGGTCTAGGCTCCAGCAGGCAGCTGATTGAATGAAAGATTCGCGTGCAAATCGCAATCCTTTTCTATGCTCAACAACTCATATTGCAATTAATTAGAGAGAATTGTTTATCACCAGCCATTTAATTTATTGAATTTATAAAGAAAATGAGGTGCCCGGATATGTGCAAAGGGCGATCCAATTAACTTTAAGCTTTCAAGTTGTACATAATTAAATCGCTGAACTAATCTTTTTCTCGCATCTCCTACAGGAGAAAGAATAAAATCTAATCAATTTTATGGTTAATAATTTCATTATTAGTGCTCCCCTTGTAAATTGATTTGTTACTTCCTCACCAATAAACCAATTATATGCAATGTTCGAATTGATGAGATTTAAACCACACGTCTGGCATGCAACATCAATCACAAATATCTTATTGTGCCTAAAGAATAGCTACGTGTATAATGAAAACATGTGTCTATGATTTTTACCCTAATTAATTTTAAAAGCCATTTTTGACATATCACCTTTTTCTTCTTTTACCGTTTACAAGCTATTCCGTATATTAATTACTTCCTATCAATATTATTTTGCCCTTTTCACGAATTATGAGTGTTTGCTCAATCCATAAGAACTGTTAAAGCTTCCCAAACGACTGTAAATGTAAAGATAACCTTAATTAGACGTGAAATGGAATCCAGTAATATAGCTTGTGCTTTTAGTGGGGGAAGTGGGAAGCTAGACCAGTACAATCCTCTAAATGGGAACATTGGCTTAATGGCTTGGTTAATAAGAGAAAATAAGGTGATTCAAAGGTTATGAATTTTCTAAATAAGTTATTATTTTAATGATAAATATATTAAAAAAATTGGTGTAGAGATGATATTGATAGGTTTAAATAACCCCATCTTATATATAAATATCATTCATATATATATATATATATTTAAAATCATTATCTAGTAAAGATTTTCTTATTTTAATATGGTGAGGAATGAGCTAAAAAACAAAACAACCCTCAATTAGAATTAGAATTTTCCTTTGGGTGTTTCTCTCTTCTATTATATAATCATTTAGAACAAGATTTTTTGTTTGCATTTCTAGACTGAATTGTTCTTCTCTTATATTTTGATAGGTTATAAATAACAAAATTGAAAATTTTTTAAAAACAACTACAGTGAAGGGAAAAAAATAAAGTACGATGAAGAAACATAATATGTCTACTAAAGTAATTTTATTAAAAATTATTTTAATAATACAAAATTTAACTAAATAGGGCATGTAAAGAAGAAATCGTAGTTTCAAATATCTTCACCCTTTATATATATATATATATGATCAATTATTGTTTATTTCTTAAATTTTAAAAAATATCTCAAGATACCATCGTTAGTATATATATTACGATTATATCTTACTTTTTCTCACTTTTACAATAATACATTTATAACAATATTATTGAAGACAATAATAAAATATTAAAGTATCAAATGCTGTCTCTCTCCACTGACACAAAATGAGCAAGATTGGGTCGAATCCTCGTTATGTAGTTGCTCAATCCACACAGAAAAGGAGAAAAAAGAAAAAGAGGAACTTAAGCCAAAAAGTTATATATTTGATTCTCTTGGGGCACTCATTTAAAATATGTTGAAGAGATCGTGGCAATTGATATCAGATATTTAAGGATTCATAATTGCACCTCCACAAAAAACATATCTAATATTTTATGGCAATCTAAAGCGTGTTGGTTAAGGTTATTTGATTATGTATGTGTGCGTGTGTGTCTATATATATATATATATATATATAAATGTACTGGCATCTGTAACCAATTGCTTTCAATGATGTTCAATAGTTTGCATGATTCCAAGTATGGCTTCTAGACAATTTGTACTTAATATTTGAGTCTCATGAGATTTATTTCTTTCCTACATATTAGTAGGAGTAGAATTCTAAGATTAATACTCTGATAAATCTCTCAGTTATACTACAAATATATGTATTTATAGTCTCAATAAATTTCAGACTATATATATTTATAAAAAATAAAGATATTTGCACTCTAAAAATTTATTTAAATATTTTATTATTTTATACACTCATTTATTAAATTTAAAAAATTAAGATTTACTTTATACACCCATTAAAATTTCAAAAAACAACTTTAAATTGTTTAAATAATTATCTTTATTTAATCAAAACATCAATAAAATTATTTATTAAAAAAAAAAGAAAATTGGCATATAGATACTTACAACATTGGTCAAGTCAAGTTATAAATAAATTCTTTAATTATTTTTAGCTATAATTAGTTTTTAATTAATTTAATGAATATGTTCAATATTAGAAACGTGCACCCAAAATACAACTGGCAATCGATCGAGAACGGGATGCCAAGAAGGAGGAGGAGGAGGAAGAAGAAGAAGTGGAATTGGTATAACATATTTTTATTTTTTAATCAAAAGAAAAAAGATGATTGTCCTTCTATTATTATTATTTTTGTGGGGAAAATTAAAAGGATCACAAGGTTCTAGTTAAAATCTCTCAAAATATTGATTTTCTTTCTTTTTTCAACTAAGTATTGCTTAAGATGTTATAAATAATTTTTTTTTAATGGTTTAAGGCATGAGAATTATTTGTTAAATAATTGGTATGTTATATATGGATTCTTAGTAATTTATGTTATAGTGGCTCATAATAATTGTCTTTAATAATAATTTGTATGATGAATAATTTATAATAAATTATTTTATTTAAATAAGAGTGTACAGAATAATTTTTAAAATATAAATAATTCACTTATCTATAAATTATATATATATAGATTGTTGTTAGTAAAGTTTCAATTTGAACCGTTCTTTAATTGCTTGCAGTGATTATTGGCCCTCAAATGGGACATTCATTGCAAGCCATAGCCGCCAAGATTGGAAAATTTTTTATCTAATCTAGATTAGCCCTGGAGTGCTCGATTGATCTAAACTTATTTTTCAAGTGCAACACAAGTGGATAAATGAATCCAATTTAACTTTTTTCCTTATTTTTCCCACTAATGATAGTACATGTAAAAAGGAAATTACGTTTTGATTCTTTTAGAAGAATAAGCTTTTCTACATGCGTGCTCCAATTAGCAGACAAGTTTCAGATTTCAAAATTTCAGTGCCCACATTTTTGTTACCTCGTGAATGCCAATAAGCTTTCCAATAAGTGAAGCAGAGTTTCGGATTTGGATTGTGAGCCGTGCTTTTGCCGAGCCATTTGAAATCACTCCTTTATTTATTATTTTTTTTTTTTGGGAAATATTGGGATTGATAGTCATATATTAAAAAAGAAATAATATATAATTAAATTTGATAATTATATTATTATAAATACTCGAGTGAGATTATTAAAAAAAAATTAGCACAACTAATTTAACATCTTATCTAAATTTCAAAGTTTCATCTTGCATTTATTATGCTGCCGAGCTTTATGTCAACTAATATTATACGAAAGTAAAATAATAATGGTCGAAGATTTTAAATTATAACAAATTTTGAGCGAACTACCACCAGAACTTTAGTTTGATCATTAGAACTGTTGTCTTCTAAATTAGAAAGCAGCAGTTTAAATTACTACAAGTGTGTTATAAGGATATTTTTTTTTTAGAGAATCTATTTCCTTACTTAAGTATGAGAAATAGATATCTCTCGAATATTAGTGAGAATTCAAATTCGAGTTCAAATATGAGATTCGAACTCCTATAAATGTATTGTAAGGATTTTTTTTATTAACTATTGAGTGAAGACAGTTTGTTTACTTACCCAAATGTGAGAAATAGACATCTCTCAAATATTAGTGATGGTTCAAATCTGAGTTTAAATATAAGCGTACTTCATGAGAATTAATGTAAACTAATCTTAATTATAATTTAATTTATAAATATTAGTTATAATTTCATATAATATGAGTTATAATCTTAAATAATAGTCTCATATATAAAAAAAAATTAACGAACAAAAAAAAAATAATTCGTATCTAAAATGGAATATGAATTTTTTGAAAAAAAAAAAAAAAGGAATATGAAGAAGATAATCTGGAAACAAAGTGACTAGATAGATACAAAGCAAGATTTATTTCGTCGATCTCACATCGGAAACGTAAACAGATAAAGCTTTTATAATCTCCCAATAATTTGCCAGAATTTTGACCACCTGGAACAAAGGGGTTTTGCATGGGGCCCAGGCTCGACAGAAAATGTGACAGTCTTTGGACCATTTTTGTGGCCGTTTTTGTATTGTCCTATGTTTTAAAGGGACAATAATGTCCTTGCACTTAGGGGCACATGATTTATGATTTATGACAATGACAAAACAATGCAAAAGGTTCGTGGCTCTTGACGCGTGGCGTAGAGATTTCACCAGCATCTTCGGTGCTCGGGAAAAGCAGTATTGTTATTATTATAAAACTAAATAATAAGTAGTGCATGTTACACGTGGTCATAAACATTGAGGGCCACGTGGACATTCAGTACTTGCTACAGTTCTGGCTAGAAGGTGACATACACCCATGCGCGCTTTGTGGCTTCGTGAATCATGAGAATAACACGATAGCATTTTTATCAAAGATCCCAGTCAACACGTGTAGGCATCATACAGCTTTGTGTATTCCTGCTTCATGAGATATTTTTTTCTGTTCTGCAAGCCCAAAGCTAATATATATATATATATATTAGCTTTGTCCCCGAGTTTGTGATTGAATTGAAATGCTAAAAAAAGAAAAAAAAATGGTATGCAAATTGCAGAATGTGATACATGCATGAGCTTCTACAAAAAAATGATTTGTAGGAGTTAAGTCGGTGCATTAATTTTTTCCACTTCACTGCTGTTAGATGCATGCTTCTTGAGAAATTTGGTAAATTAAATTTCTTTTTCTCTTCATAGATGGCAGATGCTTGAGCTTCCATTTCCACATAAATTAACTTTCTTTCTTTTTTTTAACTTTTAAGATTAATTTAACTCACATCTTATGTCGATCAATGTTCCAGGGGTGGGTGTTATTGTAACAAGAAAAAAAAAAAAGAAACTTTTAATTTTAGCATTAATTATTGACAATAGGATACTTTGGGGAGTTACATGGATTGAACATGTATTTACCCAAAAAAATATATCTGGAAAGAATTATACATTACTTCATTATGTAGAAATGGCAATGAGGTGAGAAGGTCATGCTAGGACAGGAACAATAACAAATATTTTACTTATTACGCATATAATTTTAATGGTTTTAGAAATCCATTATATGAGTGATGTCCTACTTATAAAGTTGGGTTACAAAATTTGTATCTCAAATGATATGGTATTTGAGGTGTCATTTATTCATTAGTGTTGTTAAATTATCTCATTATCGATAGCATTAAAAATAACTATTACCTAATACATGTCATTAATTGATGACACATTATTTAGTATATAAATTTTATATACCAACTTTATAAATATATCATTAATGTTGTTAAATTTAACCCCTTATAGAAAAAGAAAGAAAATATATAACAACAAACTTTTCCAAAATATTTTTTCATGACAATGTTAATTTGATATTTTATATGATGATCAATTTTGTTATTATACTTTCAGTTAGTTAATATGTTGAATTGTCAAGGCAAATAATTTTTTTTTTTCAATTTCCGAAATTCAAGACTTGATAGAGATAAAGTTTTTAACATATCTTTACATAATTGAGGGAATAAAGATTTTTGAGTACTCAGGTCAGGTCGATTGATCTTCTGCTCGGCATGAACTTTATTGTGGGACCAAAAACTGCTCCATCTCTACTCCACCCCAAACGGGCGGGTCGCCGTGGTGATAATTGCAACCACTAAGAAATTTGCCCTCCAACAAAAATTTCAAATTCACCATATCAAAAGTCTGAATTAGTAACAGGAATTACAGTAGACTAAAATGCTTCTCCAATTAGCACCTAACAATTTTTTAATATATATATATATTAACGAGGATGCAACTAAAATATAAAAAATATAGATTTCAATATATAAAAAATTATATTTTTTGTTTATAATTACACCCTCACTTTATATATATATATATATATATATATATATATATATATATATATATATATATATATATATATATATATATTTCAAGCTAGGATCTTTTGTTAAAGTTTTTAAAAATTAGAGTATCATAAAACTTCTAGTTTAACTCTTCAGATACTTATTCATTTATCTACGTAGTCAATAAAAGAGTGAAAAAATTAATCATCTTTCAAAAAGTTCTTCAAATAAAAATAAGTTCATATTATTTTAATCAATTTTTGTTTACACACTAAAATAATAACAATCATGATACATCTCTCCCTTACAAAATGTGCACATAAAAATAATATAATATTAAATTGAAAGCTTTAAATGACTTTTCAAATAAGATTGTCCTTCTCTTTATTTAATATTGAAGAATTATATTTGAAGAGTTTTTAGAATACTTTTTGTTCATATGGCTCTTCAAATAATAAATAAAATTTGAAGAGATTTTTAACGATAGACTATTAAGCAGTTTAATAGAATCCTACATTTAAAGACTAAACAGAACTTCTTAATTCTTATTGTATTGGCTTCGTGAGCAGGCCATATAAAAAATTTAACCACGCTCATTCCTCTCGCGTGGAGCTGTGGCCAACCTGGCGGCCCATATTGATATTTCCTTCGATAAAAATTTCATTCATTCAATTCCTTTTTCCGTTATAGTGTGTCATAACGTTCTGTTTAGCGGTTACTTTTATAATTCCGCAGCCATATTCCACAACAAACTCTATATAAGCGAACAAAGTCCCACTTCATAGAAATATAAAGGAAACGTAGCAACAACACTTAAAGAAAACGTAATCGTTACAGGTGCTTGAATGGAAAGTAAGATAGATTGTTTCTGGGTTTTGGCACTTGCTTCCAAATGCAAATCTTTCACATTCCAAAACAATATTTTGGCGTCTATTTTACTTTGCATGGCTTTGCTTTGGCTAGCCATGGCTTTTTGTTTCTGGGCATACCCTGGAGGCCATGCCTGGGGTAAGTACTTGTACAAGAAAGGAAGCAAAGCCTGCAGCCAGCCAATACCTGGACCCCGAGGGTTACCATTTATTGGAAGCATGCGCCTCATGGCTAACCTACCTCACCACAACCTGGCTGCAGCAGCTGAAGGTTATAAAGCTAAACGGCTCATGGCTTTTAGCCTCGGTGAGACTCGGGTTATTATTACATGCAATCCAGATGTGGCTAAAGAGATACTAAACAGCTCGGTATTTGCTGATCGTCCTGTAAAAGAATCTGCTTATAGTTTAATGTTCAATAGAGCAATAGGGTTTGCTCCTTATGGAGTTTACTGGCGAACTCTAAGAAGAATCGCTGCAACTCATCTCTTTTGTCCGAAACAAATCAACTCCGCTGAGCCACAAAGATCCGATATCGCTTCCCAAATGGTCTCGATGATTGCATCTTACGGCGGATCAGCTTTTCGTCTTCGTGACATACTAAAGCCAGCTTCGCTTAATAACATGATGTGTTCAGTGTTTGGTCGCAAGTATGAGCTGCTGGGTTATTCTTCTAGTACTGAAGCCCATCAACTGAGCCGCCTCGTTGAAGAAGGCTATGACCTGCTAGGGAAGCTCAACTTGTCTGATCACCTCCCTTGGCTTGCTGATTTTGATCTCCAAAAAGTCCGGCTCAGATCCTCCAAACTTGTCCCTCAAGTGAACCGCTTCGTAAACCGAATTATTCAAGAACATCGAACTACTCAAACCAGCCTCCAAAGAAACTCTGATTTCGTAGATGTTTTACTCTCTCTTAGTGGACCGGATAGATTGTCAGACCACGATATCGTGGCTGTCCTATGGGTAAGCAACAAACTTCTCTTATCGCGAAATAAACAAAATAATAATAAACTGAATTATTATTATTATTTCTTTTCCTTAATATGCATATTTTGTTTCCTTTTGCATGGAGTTTGGTTGCTTGGAAACGGCAGGATAGAATGAGTAATGGAATCTTAGAAATGGTCATATATTCCAGCTGGTTCTTTAATTATACTTTCACTACCATTCTCTGCCAATGAAAATTGAGACGTACCATTATTCGACTTGATTAATATTAGTTGCGCTTTTCTTAATCATGTTATTTATTATTAAATAGGAGATGGTATTCAGAGGAACCGATACCGTAGCAATTTTGATTGAGTGGATACTCGCGAGGATGGTACTCCACCCAGATATTCAGTCAAAGGTTCATGCTGAGCTTGATCAAGTAGTTGGAAGATCACGGCCGTTGACGGAATCAGATATTCGATCAATGGTATACCTGCCAGCAGTAGTGAAGGAGGCTCTAAGGCTGCACCCACCGGGCCCACTTTTATCATGGGCCCGTTTAGCAATCACAGACACCACAGTAGATCACTATCATGTGCCAGCGGGGACCACCGCTATGGTTAACATGTGGGCCATCACGAGGGACCCAGAAATATATGTGGACCCACTGAAGTTCATGCCAGAGAGATTTGTGAATCCAGAAGCCGCTGACATGGATATTTCACTCATGGGGTCCGACCTCAGGCTGGCGCCATTCGGGTCGGGTCGTAGGACTTGCCCCGGAAAAGCTTTGGGTTTGGCCACGGTTAGCTTTTGGGTGGGAACTTTACTCCATGAATTTAAATGGGTACAATCGGATCATGACCCGGTGGATCTTACTGAAGTGCTGAGGCTTTCATGTGAAATGAAAAATCCTCTCTCAGTGAAGGCCCATGCTAGGCGCAGATAACTAATATGTACACATACACCTGCGTTTGGTTGTACATATGTGCAAGTTTGTGTGTGCTGGCCAAATAGTTGTTTTGTAATCATTGTCTAATTTTTACTTTATTATTTTGTACTGTTGCTATTAAAAGATCGACTAACAATTTGAATATTGTGGATACATTTGAATGTTGTTATAAGTTGGAGATCGTTTTTACAGCTGAGGGCCTGAGGCTAGTTATTTTTGGATCCATCACTAACAAAACCTTCGCAGCTAGCTTGCATGCAGAAGGGAACCTGTGACTGTGGGGAGTTTGGATCCGTGGGCAGATCTTTTAAATATTTTATTCCACTTGTACGCTTAAAATAATTAATGTACAATTAGTGTATATATATATATATATATATATATATATATATATATATATATATAATGTACAATTAGTGTATATATATATATATATATAATTTTTCTTATTCAATAACTAGTGGCCTTCTCAAAGAAACGAATTAGGCTTTTGTCTTTGACAAATCAAAAGCTTAACCAAATGGAAATTGATTTAGAAGTAGCACTAATTGCCCAAGAAACTTGTTTATTGTATTTATGCATCTCATTCAAGCTCTCATTTCAATTTCTGAACATCACTGATGCACCATCACTTTGCCATTTGTCTGAGCTAGCTGTTCATGTCTTCATTATATTAAATTAGGAACCACTTTGTGCCCTGACCTTGAAAGCTTAAATTGGGTAGTCAAGTATCATGAACAACTAGGAGATAGCACGTGGACAATAAGACATTGATGGCATCTCGTGAAAAGTCCTTTACATTAGATGGGGATAACTTTGCCTATTGCATGCCCTAACATATATGGATTCGTGATCTCGCCTTGTCTCTTGCATGAAAAGTTCGTAATGCAAAGTCCTAATCCAATAAGTAAAAGTGAGTTCCTTGGGTCGACATTATAAGTAAACTCCAAAATTCAGTTATGTCATTGTCTTTTGGCTTAGCAATTGTACAAATATCACTCAAGCGACGTCGTAATTGCACCAGCCAATTGATGATAAAACACGCCATATGTGTTGTATATATAAAGTTGTAATATTAAGATTCAGTAGGATTTCAACCAAATTAACTTGTTTACAAATGGAAGGGTATGTTCATATGACACATGCTTGTGTCTGTGCTTGGGCCATACATGGAAAATCTCGATAGATTCTTTGTTTCTGGAGGTTAATACTATATGTGGTTACCAGAAGAGAAGTTGACACAGCTGTATATAACCAGGAACGTCAGAGTGGTTGTCAACATTAACCAGATCATCAAAGCAATTTTGGCACAATATTAATATTCACAGAAATAGAGCTCATATATATAGATGTTATTGTTATCCTTGTTTCCACACATGCCCCTAATTTTCTGTCCACATATTAATCAATTCTGTTTTATTTGATTTTGATACAGATTTTTTTTCTTTTCTTTTCCAAATATATAGATAATTGCTTTATAAAACAACTTGCACGAGAGATATTTCACTCGTTTCTTATGGGTGATACCAATACTAAACGGAGGATTCATTAGTGTAAATGGCCTTCGGTTTGTTATTCAGTTGAGAAGGGTGGTTTGGGTTTTCGGTCCTTTGATTATTTGGTTGAGGCTCTTGATCTAAAGTTTTGGTAGTGTTTTCAAGACCAGCGTTCATTATGGGCTTCTTTTACGAAGGCTAAGTATTGTAGAGCTAAGCATTCATGTGTGGTTTGATTTCATTATTTTGCTAATATTTGGAGGTGTTTTGTTCTATTTATTGTGTTGCTGAGCCCATGTGCATTGGATGATTAATTGTAGGGCCTGTAGTTTTTTTTTTTTTGTATAATTGTTGGTTGCACCTTATTTGTATATAATTCTAGTGCAACATCCTTGGTGTTGATTTCCTTTTATTGGAGAAGCATTGTCTAGCATAGGGGACAGCTTGAGGATGTTTTGCCTTCTCGATTGTTGAGTACATTCTGCTGGTTCCTATCTCTAGAGTAGGGTCAGAACTGATTTGGTGGGATTTGGCTCTTAACGGTGATTTCCAGTTCTGAACTACACGAGAGCTTCTAATTGGCTTTAGGCCTAAGGATGTGCTTTTTTCACTTATCTAGTAAAGGCATATTACTTCTCAGTTTTTTTTTCTTTTGGCGGCTATTACATGATTTTTTTTTCCCACTGATGTCGCTTTATGCTCTATACAAGATTTCTCAGTATTTTTGTGGTAAGGATACTAAGACTTCTAGGCACCTATTTCTTAATTGTCGACTAGTTAGATCAGTTTGGCTCCATTTCCATCGTATGCTTGGTTTGAGGTTAATTTCTCTTATGACCCCTCCTGCCTTGTTCATTGGCAACTGTGTGCCTTTACTCAGAGACATGTTTGAGTTCTTCTTCCAAACTTCAATTTATGACATGTTTGTAAGGTTCATGATGCTTTCAAGTTTGATTTTGAGACATTTTTTTATAGATGTTGTTGTTAGCTATATTATTTTGTATCTCAGGCTTATTAGTTCTACTTTTGGTTCTAAACCATCTCAATTGTGGGGGTTATTGGGCTCTCTGTTTGGGGAAGGGTTGAGAGTCATTGCAACAATTTAGGGGTCATTTAATGTTGGTCTCCTAGTTGTAGCCGTCTTCTAAGGTAACAAAGCTTTTGAAGAATGGATGCTTTCAGGACAATTATGGGTTGTCTACATTGATGGTGTTTTGCAAGATCATCGAGGTGTGATTTAAGTAGCTTTTGCCTTTTATTTTTTTTTTATTTTTTAGTTCAATTGATTCTTTATGCTGAATTGATAGTTGTTTATGAGGGTTGGGAGCCTGACACTCAGCTTAGGTACTCTGTATCTAAGGTAGAGTTTGATTCGGTAACTGTGGTTTCTTGAATTACTTTTCATAGCTCTGTGTAGTGGGACTATATTTATTTTTTTGGTCGAGTCCAAGCTATGTATACTTCTCCCTCTGTCTTTGTCAACTGTGTTTTTTGTATGCTAATTCGAACTTGTACTTATCGAGTGCGTCAGCATTGCTTAGATACTCAGAACTTGCTTATTAGTTTGTCTGTCATCATTCATCTAGATGCACAAGATGTCTCTTATGTTAGGAGATAGTTTTTTTTCTTTTTAATTTTGCTAGTTTGCTTTTGACTCTTGTTTTGTGGTGTATTGTTATGCATTCGTGTATTTCTCTTGAACTTTGATGTTTCGGTTTATGTCTCCCTTTATATTTTTTTGTTATCTGATGATCTATATTACAACAAGACCCGCCTAACCCCCCACCATCTTGGTGGTCTTCGCGAAAAAAAAAAATTACACAAAATAGCATCCTCCCTCTTCCCCTACCCCTCTCTTTCTCACACTCTCTCTATCTATTTCACACATATGCCTCTGCAAACAAAGTTCTCTCTATCTATCTATTGATCGATCTATCTATTATACATATACACCTCTATAAACAAAGTCACAACTTTCCAATTGCATGTCGTTCGAAGCTCCTCTTCCTATGCTATTCCCTTTTTTATTTTGAAAAAAATCAATTTGACCTTAATTAAATATTAATCCCAATTATTTATAAAATAAAATAATATAATTAAAAAAATTTGTTTCACCATGAAATGGAACATCCATTCAATGCAATTTGTAACTTACAGTTGATCTAAAAGTAATTTTTCATTACCTCTTAGTTTGACAAACAACAATTAAGTCATAAAAATAAAAATAAAAATGATTTTGCATTTATGTGAGTTACTCAATAAAACCCTACAATTTCCATATATTCCATACCAAGTCACTACTAATACAATATTAACATTTCAAGATTCTAACCATCAGATAAACAATCCTAATTTGCTTAATTTAGAGCCATGCTTCAATAGTTAAGTGGAAATACAATTAGAAATTTCATGAAATGAGTAATGATACAGTCACAAACAACACTTTTATTATTGTACAAATAATTTGTATAAACTCATGTAACATACTATAATTGTACATTAAAAACATGATATGACCTACATAATTTAATTCTATTATATAAATTTTCAATCAATCATGTAGTGTGTGTTTGTGATATCATGCCACACTAGTTTGTCCAATATTATTTGTGACTCTATAATTATTTGTATCAAATGAATATATAATAGAACCTCGATAAAATAATAGACTTGAGACTATGAAAAAACTATTAATTTAGTGAATATTAATATATCGATAAATTAGTAATTTATAAAGATAACATCACATTCATAATATGAACTTTTATAAAGCATAGATGTAATGTAATTAGAGAATATAGTGATTCTGCCAAGTTATATGATACAATTTTAATTTGATCTTGATAAAGTGAATTAGTAACTTGATAATCATTTGACTTGATAGTATGGCTGGAATGCAATTACATGGTAACTTATTAGAGAAGATTTTTTTGAGGTAATATATTAATCTAATTTTCTCTTTGATTTTTCTTAACATAGGATATAGAATACAACAATGTAATCTCATCTAAAAGATGTAAAGAAAATAACAATGGCCAATGAAATATGTAAAACATTATGTTAGTACAACAAAGAAAATCATAAATATGGCATGTGTATTTATTTTCAAATTAGTTAATTATTTCGGCAGTAAAGATTTTTTTTTTGTAAAGTTATTAGCTAATAAATTTATCGAATTATTCATTTACTATATTAATCCTAAATCGGGACAAACAAAACTATTATTTAATTGAAGTTATCAATTTATCGAGTATCAATTTAACGATGTTCTACTATATATGCCGAATTTAGAGTCTAATGAGCGTTTTGAATTCATTAATACTTAGTTACAATTAGGGATGACAAATGGTATCCGTAAAAATAGCCTAAATTTGCTAAACCTGCCCATCAAAACCCATCCAGTGCGGATAATTTTGTAAGTTGCAGACGAGTTTGGTATCACAAATTAAAGCATGCACTAGGTTTCGGGTGGATTTGGTATATGCCAAATATCCGGCGGATACCCACATTTTAAAATTCTAATTAAAAAAAATTAAATCTAAAAACATATAAAGTGAATAAATGTAAACACGCATGCAGCGTGCCTTAGATAAAAATATTGTTAATGAGGTAAAGAGCTAAGTTTCTTTAATGCAAGGATTATTTTGTACTTATTGTAATTTTGTATGTGTTAAGTTTATTTAATTTAATGCATTGATTATTATAACTTTGTTCTTTGGATTAGTGTTTAAAAAGTATTAATCTTTATAAAATATTAATCTTAATTATTATTATAGAATTAATGTTGGATGGGTACTAATGGTGATGAATGAAATAAAAATCTTAATTCTTGAAGCTTGTTTAGAATGAGAATATGAGATGATAATTGTTGGTGGTGCAGTAGTACTACTTTTGTATAATTATATTGTTACTTTTATATACTAATTTGTGATTTTTTTTAATTAAAAACGCTTTTGAGTTTTGATAGATTATGTATTTTATACTTTAATTTGAGAATTTATGTTGGATTAATGTTGAAATTTTAATTTTCTACTTATATTGATTAAATTTAAAATTAAATATTTTGTGTAAAATTTTAGGTTATTATTATAACTTTACATATTGAACATTTATAATTTTAAATGTGAAAACTTATAAAAAAAATCTATCAAATACCATTATAAGTTTGATAATCGTCAAAACTCGCAACAGGTAGATTTTTTTAAAAAAATAATAATCCAAATGAGTTCAGTAATTTAAATTTTATATAAATACAAATTTAGTAATGACAAAACCAAAGTGTGCAGTGCTCATTGCTGTCCCTAGTTGCAATTCAAAGACATAACAAGATAATTGGTAGTGATGTATGTATATGAAGTTGGCGCAGAGTCATTAAATAACAAAAACTTAAAAAGAAACAAGGATCAGTCGTTGTACGAAGCAAATAGAAGAACTTAAACCCACAATTCCATTATTGACACTTTAGCTAGCGAATCGTTAGTTCTTGAATAAACCTGAATCCTGCATCCTGGAAAGTGCCTTTTCAAACTGGCGCCATTTCTGCTCCAGTGTCCCAATGTAACCAACCGACATTCTAATCAGGCCTGGGGAAATTCCTGCGAGGGCCTTCTCTTCAGCATTCAGCTCACTACTTGTGCTACTACCAGAGCATGACATTAGTGTCTCATAGTAGCCCAAGCTGACAGCCATGAACCCAAATTGGGCAAAATTTTGCAAGTAGTTCATCAACCTATTGGCCTTTTCTTCAGTTTCCATGTCCAAGCAGAGGAGCCCACCGAAGCCATATTCTTTATTGGCCATGGACTTCAAAAGCTCGTGATGTGGGTGATCTTCGAGGCCTGGGTATGTAACTTTGAGGCCCAGCTTCTTCATTCTTGTGGCAAAAGTTAAAGCTCTGTGGCAATGCTCCTTCATTCTCATGGCCAAGTGAGGAATTCTTTCTGATAGTTCAAAGGCAACCTTTGGATTCATTGTTGGGCCCAAAAGCATCAAGGCTCCTTGGTGAAGGTCCATCATAGAGCTCACAAGGTTGGCTGGCCCACAAACAGCACCTAACCAAAATAATTTATAAAATTTAGGTGAATGTGAGCACAATAAGCAAAAATGGGAACATTCCATTTCCACCGGATATAAGTGGGAGATCCAAACAGAGAATTAAATACAAGTGATTTTTCATACGGGACACGTGAGGACTTAAGCAAGCACTAACAGAAAATCAAACGCTTTTACTTTTCGTGTAAGCAAATACAATTTCAATTTGGATTCGAAATTCGACTAAAGTGCGCACAGACATGCACAGAGATTAACATACCAAGTGAAAACAAACACAAGATCAAAACCGCCCATGACATCTAAGATCCTACAAGTACGGACATATCTCTTATCCAAAATAAAGGTCATCAAGATCAAAATTAGGAACCAAAAATTGGGTAATTAAAAATTGAAATCCCGAATAAGGGCAGGACAGCTGTTGGCATGCACGCAGAGGAATGAATAAGACAGCAATAATTCACGAGAGGAAAAATCTCAACCCCCAAAGGAAAACAAAACTGCTGTTCAATGTCCAAAATGCGTTTTTAGATGTCATAGTAATGCTTGTATTTTATTATTAGACAATGCAATCCGTGTCCTAAGATTCCATTTCTCACTATTCACGATGTAATAGAATGAAACCATACCACCCCACCCTTCAGATCATGACACGTGCACAAGGATCAAATTAATTACAGCAATATATACGAATCAAAGAAGGATACAACTAGATAAGAGTAATCCAATAGAGTGATATTGGATTGATAGCGAATGATACTGACGATACCACATATACCTGCAATAATATCGGCCCCACCACTGATAAATTTGGAGATGCTATGCACAACAACATCAGCTCCAAGCCGAGCCGGCGACAGAACCACCGGAGAAAACGTATTGTCCACCACGATGGTAACTCCCTGATCATGAGCCAAACGGCTCAGCTCGGGGATATTAGACACGGTGAGCGTAGGGTTAAAAATGGACTCGAAGTACAGCACCTTTGTCCATCCTTGAACAATTGCAGTATTCACCATCTCGTGATCGCTGATGTCAACAAACGTCGTCGTTATGTTGCAAGCCCTCGGGAAAAAGTGGGTCAGCAAAGCATGAGTCCCGCCATAGACTGTCCTCGATGCCACCACGTGTCCTCCACTGCTGCACAGTTGCATCAATACAGACGAAATTGCGGACATACCTGCCTCGTCTCAATTCAATTCATTTCAATTCAACACAGTATATTATGTACGCATGCATGCAATTCCCGTCCAAACCCAACCCAATTAAATCAAATCAGTTTAATCTAATTTTTGCATAAAAATAAATCAATAAAAGAAAATTAGGAATCTTTTTTTTTTTAATTAATTAGAAATAAAATAATAATTTCTCTAATAATAAATTAATTGTGTTACATACATACCGCTAGCAGTGCAATAAGCGGCCTCGGTTCCTTCAAGGGCAGCCATCTGACGGCTGAGATTTAAGACGGTGGGGTTAAAGTGACGGCTGTAGATGAAGAAGTCACGGTCAGGGCCAAGCTCGCCGGCGAACATGCGGCGCATGGTCTCAGGCTCCATGACAGTGAAGGTGGCAGAGGCTTCAATGGACATGTTAACGCCACCGTGTTCACCAAACTCATGCCTGGCACTGGCTAATGCAGCAGCAGGGTCTTCCCATGCTGCTACAGTTGATAACATTGATTTTTTCGTCCTATAAAGATCATCGCCGTCGGTTTCCTCCGCCCCCGCTGATCTTTTCTTGCTAGATAACACAAAGCATTCGGCCATTTGATCCCTAATTTTTTTAGTTTAGATTATTTTCGAGGATCTAATTCTAGGCTGATCAATATGTCTTGGTCTTGGTTTTGATAAACAAGGTTACAGGGCGATGCCATATATAGAGCGGTGTGAGTTGGGGTTTTCCAATTAGTGGTGTGGCAGATTTGGATTGTACCGTACGCATTTATTTATTTATTAAATTTCAATGAATCTGGTTCCTTTTGCGGACTACGGTGGAATCTGAAAAACACCTTTTTGGCCTTTTTGCAAAATAATACGCTACGTACCAATGATTCCCTCTCTGTATACATACATACATGCACACGTATACAACCAAGAAAGGTCACAAACGGAAAACTCTTAATTTGGGACCCAAATCTCTTGCAGCCATGATCCGTGCTAGCTGTTGCGACTTGCGCGCAGGAGGTCACTTACATTAATTGACTGCTGCCAAAAATATAACCGACAATTTTATAAAATTTTTACATCTGATAAGTAGCCTTGTGGGAGCACATCGACTGACTTTAACTAATGTTATTTAACTAATCCTCTAAGTTCAAATTTTACGAAAGATATAAAATTTTTAAAAAATTATTTAAATTTTACTCATTTTGTTATTTTTTAAGTGAAAAAAAAAGCTTATCTTAATATTAATTATTGGTAAATTTTGCTGTTTCAGCCACTCATTGTCAAAGTTAAAGCTACCAGCAAAATTTGACACAATTTGAGTCATGATAATTGACAAAATTACTAAATGGGTTGGATTAGAGTTTAATTTCTTGACCTATTTATCTGGTTAATAACATAATTATTAAATAATTAACTAAATTAATTGTAGATTATTATTATTAAAATTCTGTTTTTTTTTTTTAAGAATGAAAATTTATATGGTGTTTCATTTTATAAACTTTAAGATAGACTTAAAACTTCAATGTTGTAAATGTATGATGCAGAGTAAGAAATTGAAAAAATCTTAATTAATATTCTAATTTAATTTAGTTTTCTGTTTAAAATTTTATTATTTAGGCATAACTTATTTAAGTTTTATTCCCAATTTAAAGTTTGAATCTTGTGAAAATATGTTTTCTAATCAAATTATAATAATTTGTAGTTAACATAAATAAATGTGTTTTTTATAGCTTTTACAAGTATATCTTAATAATTTGTTATTAATTTATTTCTTAGGATAAATTTTAAATTTCTATTTAATAATATTTTCAATTATTAAATCTTTGTGTGAGTCTTTCAGTTTCGTTAATTATAGAAATTATACAAAATTAACGAGCCTTAATCCTCTAAAATTCTCTAAATTTACAGTATTCTTTCAAATCAACTTAAATTTAAATTCTTTCTATATTATGATCACTAATTTCTGCTGTGACTGATTTAACACTACCACATCAATCAGCTCCTCTCCACCAGCATAACCTTTCTAACCATTCTCCACCGCCGATTGACAAATCGATCGTCAGAATTGAAGCCAACATAAACTATTACAGTTATCTTAAATATTTTTGGTCAAATCATTGCCTTTTTGGACAAACCACCACAACCAAAACACTCACCGGCCTCAAATCTTCCAATTCACCCATCCTTATCCAACATTACCGTTACCCCATTTATTCCTTATTTATTATTTGAGCCCAGTATTCTCTTTAATTACAATATTGCCCTTAAATATTCTCATCTCATAAAAAACTCAAACCAACATAAAAAAAGAAAAAAAAATTAAGTCATGAAACCACAGCAGCATCTTGAAGATTTTATCTTCAAAGAAGATGTTTTGGTTAGAAAGTTGATGACTTTCCATTTAATTGCTCAAAATTTAAGTAAGCTTCAACATATGTAATCATTACGCATAAAGAAGAGATATGGATTCGACATAGGTGTTCGTAACATGCATGCTTTGAGGACGATGAGGAAAACGGTGACTTTGCTTCACTTGACAATTTTATTCATTCCAATGAGAATATTAATTGTCCATTTACGTCTATAACAAATTCTCCACACACAGACATTGATTTGGATTAACCGCCGAAATTTAATCACTTTATCAAAATTATGAAACGAGATGAGGTAATTGTTCATACAGCTTTCGATCTTGTGGAGCAAAGAGAGGTAGATGTTAACACAATCTCTTATTATTCTCTAGATTTGCCTAAAGAAGACAAAAGAGAGTTGTGATACTTTTCAACGATTAGTAGCATATAAGAAGAAATAATTTCTTTTTTCTACTATGTTAAAATTTGGCATGAAGAATACGAGAAGTTGATGTTAGAGAAATTGTTGATTGAAGAATTTATTTTACGCCGTTGGAATGACTGGATGGACATCATTATGTTTTCTATATCAAAATTCTATTTGAAAATTAATCCTTATACATGGGAAGATATACTTGGAGACTACAACAAGCGAAATTTGAGGACGAATTTTCTTCACTCTAGCGGAAATAATACGGAGCAAGAAATTGAAAATATCCTAATTAAAATGAAATTGATAATATTCATGAATATTTTAATTAATTTACATTCTAGTTTAATTTGGTTTCATGTTTAGAGTTCCATTGTTTAGGCAAAGCTTATTTAAATTTTATTCCTAATTTAAGTTGAAGTCATACTAAAATAGATTGTTTTTAGTTAAAGTATGAAAAATCATAATTAGTATAAACAAGCATTTTTTATAACATTTACAAGTAGGTCATGATTATTTGTTATTGATTTATTTATTTGAATAAACTCTAACTTTGAGTTCAATAATATTTTCAATTTTCGAAATTCTATGTGATTTTTTTAATTTAATTAATTTTTTATATTCTGCAAAATCAACGAGTCTTTCGAATCAACATGAATTTAAATTTTTCTTATATTCTAGTATTTTCAAGAATCAATAAAATATTATAACATTAAAATATTATAACATTAAAATATTATAACATTAAACTTCCGCTATATCAATGTATAATATTTTGTTACTCATGTATAATTTATATACATAATATTATTTAGATATATAAAAGAGTAAAACTTGTATCAAATAGGTGTGCAATATTTGATGTAAATCTTATCAAATAAGTATTAAGCTAGTAACTAGACTGTGTCTAACATAATTACTGGATTATTAAATAAGTTGGGTCAAGTAACTCATTTTTTTTATTAGGTTTAAGTTTTAATATTCTGATATAATTATTAAATATGTCATATTTAAATTGACCTAAATTTACCATAACTCAAAATTAATACTATATAAATATAAATGACGTCTATTTTACCAGCTCTAATATTCCCAGCAAGAAGGGTAGGTAAATATGAAAAGAAAAAAATTGGTAAATTCAAAAGCAAGGGCATGCAGATTTGTTATCTAGCGATGGTAATGTATCACGGCCCGACGACATTATGCAACTATGCGTGTCATTTCCGACTGCGTGGGTCCTGAAACTATTCAAAATTGCCACTTAACTAACAATCTGGCAACACTTTGTGCACCCATCAAATGTGTGCTGATAAATAAAATAAGAAAAAAGATGAAAAAGGGGACGTATTCTACCATTTTTGTTTTTAATTTGTACATTTACCATTAAAAACTCACAACATTTTTCATTTTAGTGCATCTTAGTATTTGCCTTCGTGATGTATATGCTTTTTGTCACGAATAAATAAGGTTTTTCAATTTCTCAATTAAAACCTTTTAAGACCGATCTCATACAACATATAAAAATTAAGTAATTTAAAAATTCATACTTTGATATTTTGAGAAGATGAACAATTGAGAGTTGTAGATCTGTCTCCAAACGATCTTCCAGGATATAACTCAAGACTGATCAACACTGGACGTGTGGACGTCTTTTTCACCACTCTCCAATTACAACTGGCTTCTCTTATATATCTTTTGTATTTTTCTCAAAAGCCCTAGAATTCTCTTCTTTCTCTTTTCTCAAGAGAATAATGCCTATTTTATAATATCTCATGAAAAATCTTTGTATGTTAAGATTAAGATTCCTATTTAAAATAGAATTCCTCTTTTAATTTAAATATTTAAATTAAATATTATCTCTTCACTTACGTAAAAGTGGAAAGAATGTGTAACTAACTAGGAGATCATCTTATAAAATATCACAAGCTCCCTTTTACACTTGAATATAACATACTAGGCCTTAACAAATATTATAATTATGATTTTCATCTAATATGCGAGTTTTTCTTATTTTTGAGTCTAGTGATAGTGTTATCAATTAAATGAGCTAACCCGGAGATCATTTGGCAACATACAATAGTGGTTACAATAATTAAATTTGTAATTAAACAAATATAATTATTTAATTCCAATTATACTCTACTATAAGATTAGAACTGACCTCACTATAAGATTGGAACTGACCTCCATAATTGTATGCTCGAATATAATTCGCCCAAGCCACATTGATTTTTTACTACACAATCCTTCGTACTACATCGTTAATTTTAAATTGATATCTCAAATGTCCAATCAATTTAATTACATATTGTTCCTTGATAATTACTGATTTTCTCTAATAATCATTTCAACATATTTATTTGTGTTTACACACTCTAGCTAGAAAATTCTATGATCAAGTACCGAAATCTCATTAAGAGATGTGTCGTACAAATTCTATATTGTTAATCTATAATTTTAATACTTGTAATTGCTCCCACCAAGATATCGGGTAATTTTGACTATATGTGTATGTCGTGCCCATTGGTAACTCAAATGAAATAACAACTACAATCATAAAATCATAACTAACTCAAAATTAAGATTACAGTAAATCAATGCATATGAGATTTAATAAGTCTGACAGTTATTACTAGATTAATTAAATCTCATATGCGATCTAATTCAATGTAGTTTACATCAATAAATTCATACATGATTAAGACAAATCACTCAATGAATTTATTACAGTCTATTCCTAAATAAAGTGCTCAACTTTATTTATCAACTGCGAACTTAATTTATTTAATCATAAGATAACTTGTATTTATGTCTTCTGCGAATCTACATGATGATCGCATAAATACATATAGTATAATTAAATATATTTTACTCAAAATATTAATATAATTTAAGATATCTGAATAAATACTTAAAATATTTTATTAATAAGAAAATTAATATATTTTAAATAGCACATAATCACAACACTTTGATGGAAAGTATTGTAAGTACTGGTAATTGGAGCATTTGCCCGCTTTCAATTTATTTTTTACCATGTGTAAGTTTTTACTATAATGAAACGAAAATAAAAAAGGAGCAGCACCAAAAACTCCCTCACTTTTATAATAAATGATATTTATTAAGGCCAAACTACTAAAGATTGCCACTTTGCTTTTATTGCTGACCTCCGTATAATTTTCATAAATAACACTTAATTATCTCTTAAGTGTCACTTGTTTGTAAAATATTCTTTCATAACTATATAATTAAAATGACAACTATAAAAGAATATTTTATGATAAAATATCTTTAATATAACTATTTCCCACTTATATATTGTGCTTCAAAACATACGTTTGATTGAGATTTGATCATTTACCGCAATAATTAAACAATTAGGGGCTCTAGCTCTACCTCTATTCATGCACATATTTGATAACAACGTACGGACCAACAAATGATTGACTGAAAGAAAGAAGTAAAACAATTATCAGTAATAACATACGGATTAGAACTATTTTGAATATTTTGAACTGGGACTAAATGAAAGCGTCATCGAAGACATTCAATTGGGGAGCTGATTATTACTAGTCCGTCAACGATACCAACGTTCTTTCAAAATAAAGTATTGTTAAAGGAAAAATCTTGCACGCAGTGGATACTTTATCGTTTATAGTGGGATGGGGGATAAGGCTTACTCCATCATCCGAAAAGTCTTTTGTCTTCATCCAAATGTGCACGTATCTCATTGTTAATTTAGTCAATTAATGTTGGCAAGCCAATTGATCACTCTCTATTTCTCCTTTTCTCTTTTCCCCCACCGAAGCATGACGATAACGAAAGATGTTTGCCATTAGCTAATGCAAACATATAATAGTTTACAAATTCCATATATATGCAATGAACAAGACTTCCAAATGTGAGGGAACTACAAAGAAAGCAATTAATTTGATACATACATTGCAACTTGCAGAAGATGCCACAGAATAGGACAAATTAACTTTGGAGAAACATGCCACGCTCCCTCTTTGTTTCTTTCTTTTTTTTTTTTTTTGTGAGCTTGGGTTGTTCCAAATCTTATCGCATTAAATACTCATATGGATTCTCGTGTGATTTGCATTTTCTATTATATCCACCTCTCATTATAAACATGCCACGCTCCCTTTTTGTTTTTTTTTTTTTTTTTTTTGTGGGCTTGGGTTGTTCCACATCTTATCACATTAAATACTCGTATGGATTCTCGTGTGATTTGCATTTTCTATTATATCCACCTCTCATTATTCTATCCGGCCGAAAAAGTATGAAGAAAAATTAAAGCTTTCACTATCAAATGTATAATTTTTGGTTTAGCCCGTTGGATAAAACGTGGGGATATATTTAAGGATGGCAATTGGGGATCTTTCTCACTAAAATTATTTGAAAGAATTCTTTTTCCTTATCAAATAATGATAAGAGATTTTTGAGGATTTTTTATTACCTATTAATTGATATATATTTTTTAATTTTTAAAGTTAATTTAATTATATTAATTTAAAAATATAAAAAATAAAATGTGAATTATTATGAATTAGTCTTATTCCATTCTACTCCATTAAATTGTATATATATTATATAAAATATTTAAATAATAATTTTTAAAAATAAATTCAAATAATATGATTTTTATATAATATTAACGTAAGTGCTGTCCATGAGTAATGATACCTCTTAGTCACCGATTATGACACAAAGAATGTTGTGAATACAGCTACTGACTGACATTACGACAAATTGGGATGCTCGATCACTAACAACATGATGACCTACTAGATTATGATGAGATAAAGACGAGTTGGATGTTGTCTATAGCGTGAATAATTTTAAAAAGATTAGTGAAACTACGAGAGAGTTGCTTAGAGTTTGATTTATGGATTGTCAATTTTAGGTTGTGCTTAAGTATTTGTATTAATTAATATTTATATTATTTATATGAATATTTTGATATTTGTTATTTACATCATTATTTAATATTTGATAATTTAAAGTTTATTATTTAGTCATTAATAATTATAAATTAACAATTAAAATGAAAAAATAAAAAATGGAATGATGATTCTATCTTATCTCCATTCTTCTTTATATAAGAAATTAAATTAAAAAAAAAATCATTTCAATATAGGAAAAAATCTCCGAGAGCCCGGTCTTCATAAGATTATTTGCCATCATCCCTTTATAACCTCGGTATTTTTTACTTTATCTTAAGTTTTTTTTTTTTCAAATAAAATACAAGATTGATTATTAGTTGTGATTAGTAAATAAGAATAAAAAAGATTAGCGCTAATTGTAATAATCATACACTCACTGCACACGCTATTAAAATTTGTGTTTGAATATGGTCATAAAATTCAGTTCAATAATTTGGATCTCATACAAGATTCCCTGCGACTCTGATCAGAAGAAAGTCCTCGACGTCTCTGCATTATTATTATTTTGTCCAGTAATGTCCTGTTCATGTCCCAAACGAAAAATCTCGGGAAATTTATAAAAATAATCAAAAAAATTTTACAAATATCCAAAATAACCAATTAAACTTTTTTTATCATATGTAACCATATATTTATTGTATAGACTTAAATACCCTAAGATTTATAAACAAAATCAACAAATCTCACACATTCTCAACCAACAAATTTCAAAATCCAGCACATCCTAATCCCTAAAACTCACCCACTAATCATCAACTCATCAATTTACAAGCAAAAAGTTGAGGTTAGTATTTATTTTACATTTCTATTTTTCGATTAATCAAAATTTATGAGTTATTTTGAGTTAATATGAGCACGAAGACGAGCCGGAAAAGCGTCAGCAGTGCGCATCGCACGCGTGAGGCAGATGCTCGTCCCATGGTAATAGGTTACGTCCAACCGTGAGACGAGCACTGTCGCACGCGATGACAGTGCTCGTCCACGGTTGAGCGAAGCTATCCCACGTTTTATGGGTTCGCTCCAGCTCGTATTAACTCAAAATAACTCATATTCTAATTTTCTTTAAGTACTAATTTATTTCTTTCTTGGGCTTAATGGAGTCAATTGTTCTTCAAATGTGTTTTGATGGATCATAGGAGGAATTGATGAGACGGTCGTGTTGATGTGTTCCGGTGCAAGGAACACGGGCATATGAAAAAGATGTAAGAATCCTATCATGACGTAATTGTAATTAGCGACTTATTATCATTGTAGCGTCTTATGTATTCAAGGAATATATTATATGATATATTTTAAACTCTTATGGTTATTATGTATTCGACATGTTAAACTATCTTTTTCCAAATGATTATTCATAATAAATGTTGGACAATTGTCGAACCCAAAATAAGATTAATCGCACTATATTTACAACTATTCAAATATATAATTTACAATCTAATATCGTTATTAAATATGTCAACGGCAATCTTATTCCTAAAGTATTGTCCATGACTACTGTCAAAATTAAATCGTACTTTGAACATTAAATATATCATAAACATTAACATAAACACTCCACAATCGCGAGTTCACGATTGTTGTTGTGGTACACTCTTAACTAAGTATAAGTTTCGAGGCGTCAGCTCTGTAATTACGGTCGGAGGTTGTAAAATCCAACATCTTGTAGCCATCGAGGAAAAATATTTTGAAGTGGCTTGAATAGTTGAGAATATTTTGAGGTATTTGTCATACGCCCAGGGAAGTGTTTCGTTTCTGGAATCTTCATCGTGCCTGGTTTTGTTGCCAATTACTGATCGCAAAAAATCAAATTTATAATTAGTTAATCCGATAATTAAAAAAAATCAAGATTTCTTTTTTTTTTTTACATTCTGTAATATCGTGGGACAGGTGCCTGTCGCACGATATCACAGGCACCTGTCGCAGCCTGGCGCGCGTATTTTCTACCTGTTCCGTTTGTGATTTCTACTCTTATTGCACCTATACTCCACCTTACAATCACACCATCAACACTTTAATCTTGCAATACACCATCAACTATTTAATATAGTCTAAGGGCATTTTATCGAAGCACTGCTGCATCTACTCTTTAAACCTAAATTTCACTTAACAATCTCCAATATTTATTACCAAACAATCCTAAGCTCATCTATATGCATCCATATATTGATTTTTCACCAATCAAACTTATCAAAATAGAAAAAAATTAAAATTTACGAAGTGAAACTTACCGAAAATTATAAAATAGAGGATGATAGAAACCCATCGGAGTTGAGTTCACTGTCAAAAATCCGTTCAAACGCCGTTCATAGTCACCGAAGACAGCCAATTGTCGTTCGGAGGTCGCCGGAGGGAGTTAACGGAAGATTAGTTTTGAGAGAGAGAGATAAGTATTATGGAGAAAAAAAAAAAGTAAATGATTAAGGATGATAGAAAAAATATAAATGATTATTTTAAATATTTGTAAAATTTTTTTTAGTTAATTTTATAAATTTCCCAAAAATCTCCATCCAACTAAAAAACAGACCACGCTTCCCTCTTATCAATTATCTATCATCTTACTGAAACTTTTCTATTAATTATTTTGGAACTGACAAAAGACACGTGATAAGTGGGTCCCATGTTTTGTACATACATATACAACCATCATTCGAGTCCACGTCATCCCCGGATCACTACCATGAACCGTTCGTGCTGTATCCATTCTCGAAATGCCAGGTGTCTTTTGTCACCATCGCACCATTTATGCTTTCCTTACTTTTCATTGAAACTAAAATAAAAGATCTAGCTTCTCACCAGGACCAGGAGTCCGATTTTCAAATCCATAACATCATATTTCAATTTCATTTAATTTTTACTTTTATAGCGCACAACAGAATTAATGAACGGATGATAAGAAACTTACAATCCATTGTAAGTACTTTTAATTTAATTATATTTTATTTTGATGGGGAAAAATAATAAGAGATGAGAATAATGAAAAGGAAAGAAGAAGAAAGAATATGAGTAAAAAGAAAATATAGTTAATTTTAATTTTATTATTTAATTGGACATAAAATTTTATTTTTCTCTAATTATTTATTTCTCTTATCTTTCCTTTCATGCCTCTCCTCTCCTTTGACATTTTTTCATATCAAACATGCAGTGTTACTATATTATGAGCCATTGATATTATTGAGGCTTTAAATTGACAATTAGCAAAATAACACATCTTGGCATGTCTCAAATAACGGCTTATTACAGACGACCATATGTGATATTAAAGAAAGTCTTCAATTGTATTTTAGACACATACAACCACAACCCCTTAGCCTTCCTAGTTTGTGTGATAACGAAGACTTTCTCGGGCCAAGGTGTTTGCATAAAAAATAATATTCTCCTATTCAATCTAATTGATTATAGTTTGTCATTAGGTTCAGTTTGGTATTATTTTTGACAGACTTGGAAGTAATTTTAAACAATTAAGAATTAATTTTAGTATTTTATAATATTTTTTAGAGATTACTTTTAGCAAAATTACCATATTATACAGTAGATTTTGAAAAATATAGAAGGAATACATTTTCAAATTTTAATTTTGAGAATTTATTTTATACTTAATATAATTCCATATATATCACAATATATGTTATAAAAATATAAAATTATTCTTATTAATTAGGATATAAAATTACTAACTTTAAAAATATTATTATCGTTGTTGTTACATAGAGATAAAACAATAAAAAATAAAATTAATAACATAAAATATTTAATTTAGTTATCAATTATTAGATTTACATAATAAAAAAATACTTTAGAAATATGTTTATAAATGTGTATGTGGTCGAAAACGATGAATTCAAAACTTAGTCATGCTACAACGACGGCTTTTGCCTATTAATATTTTTAAGTGATCACAAGCAGGGTACGTGACTTACTTTATATTGTCAAAACGACAAGACTTGAGAGTCCCCCTATGTTACTGCTTGCATAACTTACAACTCATAAATTCAATTAATCTAACCAGTTACTACTTTTCCATACATTCAATATCATCCATTAGATTGGACAAGTTATAAGATAGTTCTTATACGTAACTTAACAATTGCCAAGACTTGAAGGCGTTTTGGTGAAGAACTTAAGTAAGGTATGTGATGAGCATGTGAGGAAAGAATCAAGTTAGTTACAAAGCTGTTATCCACGTGGTTGAATCCTGTACAATTTGGGTTTGAAGACGGCAGCTATATCAGTTGATTATCTAGGCACTTTCAGCATGATTTTGTAAGCTTTCTAGAGAGAAAGAGAGAGTCATCTTGTTCCCTGTTAGTTTCTCTGTGTAAAATCATTTTGAATCATCAATAAAAACTCATTCTGGTGGCTTCTTCCATAAATGTAAGTTGTGCTCCATTGCATAGCTGAACCACGTAAAAAAAGTTCTTTTTTAGTGTGTGATTATTTGATAAATTTGTTCATTTCTTATTCTTTTAGTTCTTGAAATCTTGATTAAAGTTCATTGCGGTTTACTATGTAAATTAGGATATTTTCATTTCATATGAAACTTGTAAGAATCTGATCAAGATCTTTGGTAAGTGTTTGTTAATTTGATTATCAATTGACTATCTAAATACTACAATGTAATTAAATTATATTTAACATTATGTCTAATTCAATCATTTATATTTTTATATTAGTTTAACAGTAAATTTTATTAAATGCATATGACTACTGTTAAAACTCACAATACTATTAAAAGTAAATTTTACCAAATATTGAATCAATTATTTTTACAACACAATTAATAATTATTATTTTAAATGCTCCAATATTATTAAATTATCCTGAGTCTAACTATAATCTATAAATTTGTTCAAACTAATTACTTCTTACAATATATATATATATATATATATATATTGTCTAGCATTACAGTAATTCAAATTGTCTAGCATTACAGTACTTCAATCCCTTCCCTGCCAATATGAGTAACCCTAGACCACTTATTCTGAACATAAGATATTTTACCAAATCTACTAGTTGACACCCACGTATTTTACAATGACTTGAATGCTAGGTTAACGAAGGAAAAAAAGTTATAGTTGTTTAAAATATAAAACAAGTGGCCATTTAAAGAATGCCATGATACTAAAATGGTGCTGATTTTTTTACTAAAAATTTAGGGTTCACTTAATTCTAGACACAATCTTTTAGACCCTAATTTTACTTTTGAAATCATATTTTAGGACTAGTTTGATAATACTATAGTTTTAAAAATAACTTTTATCAATTGTGCTACCAAAAATAATTAGTTGTAATTAGAAAATAATTAATTAAATATAGATTTTATTTTATAAGTGTTGAGAGTTTTAGGGCAAATTTGAGTTTGTCGCTGCATAATTATGGAATAATTTAGTTTTTATTTTGTTGATAAAATAATAAGTTGGATAAAAAAAACCCATGTATTTAGTAAATTGTATTTTTGAAAGTCTTATGAGTTTCAAAAATAAAGTATATATGTTTAGTAAATTTTATTATTAAAAAATTATTTTATTGTATAATAATAAAAATAGACATAAGTTTAAGTTAATTAGAAGTATCAATGAATCATTTTTATTTTTCAGGCATACAAGTTTATATAAAGTGAAATAAAAATTAATAATATACTAATTAAATAAAAGTAAAAAAAAATAATAATGAAAATATTTAGAAACTACTTTTAAAAGATAATCCCCATTAACTTTTAAATAGAATGAGCCTATTTATAGCAGATGAGCTTAGCTTGCATGGGGAGGCGCTTGCATTCCTCCTAGCCTGTACTCTTCCGGTAACTGATACATACAAAGGGCTAGGCAAATAATGCTATACATATGATAATTTATTATAGAAAGAAGAAGTTGTCCACTCTCGTTGAAGTTGTCGACGTTACCCAGCTAATGAATTCTTTTGTGCCATTGACTCCGTAGTCATCATAAGCACAAATTTGCTTGTCAACCTTCTTAGGAGTTTGAGTTCATCCCCGCTCAGGGAAGCGAAGCGAAGTACAATTTCTAGCATAAAAGTTATTAAGAAAGCCTAATCAATTTCTCAAGTTAGATAGGTAAAAAGACTTGTAAAAAAAAATTAGAAAGAAGAAAGAGCATTATGGTTCAAATATAATTTTATTACTCATAAAAGAAAATACAATATAATTTTTTATATATTCGTGTGTTATGTGTGTGTATGTGAATATTTTGAGAATTAGAGATCTTGGAGAGATCTAAAATGGTGAGTGCTAAGCCCTATTTATAGTGTGACTTTAATAGATTTAGAGACTTCCATACAACTTATACAATTCAAGCTATACAAATAACTTCCTAAATAATGATAGAGATAAAGATATTATGATAATAAAGATAAGTATAAAGAATTTTAGAGATAAAGAATATTTTAGGCAACCCAATTGCTTAGTGCATCCATATTAGATACACCACAGCTTACTAGTTGCGTAGAGTAATTTATTGCTGAACGCAACACATTATTAAGTACATATCGCTGTTGGGTGAAGTAAACTCATGCTCGCAAATTAACTATCTTTAGTGGTAAACTTGAGCCGCTCGTAACAGAAAACACTTACGCATCCATAGTCTCTCCTCTCCAGCAGCCAACACAGGAAACAAAGCTGCCTCTCTCCTTGAGACTTTTTGCAATTTTTCTTTATTAAATACCACAATTCTAGAATTTTGATCTTCATATAGGCTCCGAAAAGGTTTAAAAAGTCTATAGAAACCGATAACAGTAGCTCATTTTATTTAAATATACGCTTTAGATGTGACAAGCACATAATTATCCTTCTACTTATTGTTCTTCATAAGCCAATTGGGTGCATAAAATATTAAATAACATAAATTCATGATGTAGGAGAGTATTTTCTGCTAAGCAGTAACAACGGCATGAATGCAAGGGCATTTCAAATGATATAAACCCAATTGCACTTTGTAACTCAATTGAATATGTATGAATAGGCTATATTCGACAACTATACTTCTAGGCTTTTCAAGCCCTCTGAAATTTGTTGCACATCTTTCAGGCCACTAAAACATGCAAAAGCATTGGATGAGGCTCTCTCCAGATGCTCGAGGAAATCCATCACCACAGGATCCGTCCAAGGTGATCCTAAAGGAGCTTCAGGGCCAGCAACCCATCCCAGGTGACCACCTTTTGGGGTCACTATTAACAAACAATTTGGGTTTGCCTGAGATAACAGTGATAGACTTCATCAGAAAGAGTTATTTGTATCGGGAAGAGAAAATTATGCAAACATGGTATAGCCATAAAGGAAAATCACAATGTTAGTCACATGGAGTGCCATTCAACTAATGATCTTATCATATGTGACCAAAGAAATATATATCCAACTTGATACCACATGACAAAAGGAAAATAAAATTCGTAATAAAAAGAGACAGGAAGGCTTCATTTGCTGGATAGCAGCACATACCTTGATATCCTCACGCGGAATTCCCCTAGAAGGAGCAATTGGATCATTTTCAGCCTGCAAACCATAGTAAGCATGTCAATTTACAGCGCCACTACTGCAATCCCACATGTTTTATTACACTAACAATTGAGCCAGTCCAAACTGAAAAGAAATGAATAACAAAAAACAAATTTTCTAATTATAACCCAAGAAATCTACATTGAAATGACAAATCAGAATACAATCAATGTTGCAGTCCATTACCAGAGACAAGAAAACCAACTCCAAGATGAATCTTCATGATTAAAAGAATCTGACTATTTTCCAGTCCTTCCAACAGACAACCCTCATACCAGATCACAAAATACATGAAAGAGATGACCCTTTCTTCTCTTTCATCATTACTTTATGGCAAGATTTCAATGCCACAAAGAGCATTATGAGGGTGTACAATGAAACCATCCCTGGGTATTCTCAAGCTCTACATGGAACTTTAATATATAACGTATGCATAAAACTTGAACTTACATCAAAATTTGCAGTAAGAAGGAATGATCAAAACAGTAATCAGCAAAACAATTTTGTACAGTTTAACCTCATCAGCAGATATCAGAAACTTTTGTCTTCGGAAATGATAGAAACATCCTACCTGGATGCAAAGCAAAGGAATGCGGACGTGTTTTACAGAATCTGAACTGCTGGAATTGAAGTAGTAGTCATCCACTGACTTGAAACCAAATGAAACTGCACGGTTTCATAGAAAATACTGTAAAGTGATGGCACACATCACAAAATCCCTCAGTCTAATGAAAAGTTGTCCTTTCAAGGGGGAAAAGTACATACCACGGGTTAGTCCATCATCAAACTGCCTGACAGACTTGGCGTTAGCTGCCAGCGAAATATTAAATTCACCACTCATGTCTTCAAAAACAAGAGCATGCCTGCATGAAAAGGAGATTCTGACGATAGTGTCTAAACATAGAACCATCAACTTTACGATGATATAACTAGCAGCCAAACAAAAGCATTTAATCACATAATTACTTCTTCAAAATTCTACAGAGAGCACTAGCAAGAGCTTTGTCATAAACAATGTTAAAGCCCTTACGGAAGTCTTCATCTGCAATGACCAAATTGAATGGATTACACAGTGACACAGCCCCAGAAAGAGGGCAACTGTGAGATTCCTGCAAGTAACACATTATAAAAACATAAGTGAAAACCCAATTCCGTGGACCAGGTAGACAGAACAGTCTACAACATTCCAACTCTTCTAGGCCTTTTGAGATCAAAGCAGCTTTTTATTCATAATAATGAAGAACATTCTGCTAATTCTTAATCATGGAAACCATTACCTCTATCTAAAACGACCTCTATCTAAAACGATCTATGAAAGAAAAAGGATTGGCAGCAAATTTATGGATATAGTCGAGGAATTATTGTGGATGGAATGGGTTTTACATTAGTGGGAATTCAAAGACGAGCTGCCAGCCACAAGAAATTGGAGCATCAACTCATGAGCAAACATAAACACAAGTGGTGCACTACGCCCACAGCAATTATGCAAAGACAAGAACAGGCAAGATGATCCAAAATTCTAAACCTCAATTGAAAAAGTGAGTGTAGAAAAATCATTATCTTACCTGGCCCAAATAACGAACAAGAATATTTGCCCCAAGAGACCAACCAACTGCATACAAATGAGCTTTTGGGTACTTAGATCCAACATGTGCTACTACTTCTTGTATATCTCCTAAAAATGAAGCCGAATAGAACTGCACATCAGTGTAACAAAAAAAAATTAAACTCTATCAAGCCATATCAGAAATTCCAATGCATAGTATAAACAGTAACCTGAAAGAAAAGCAGTAGTACCTGAGGAGTTGTAACAGGGCTATCTCCACAACCTCGACTATTGAACACCACAACTCGCCACCCTTTGCTTCTTGCTCTAAGTAGCATATGCCTCACGTATGTATCCTCACTCCCTCCTGTTAAACCTGGCTGCAATCACCAATCAAAATCAATATCTCTAGCAAAATAACCTTTCCTAACTGTTGTGCTTCTACTTAGCTTTGAAAATATTACCGAGTTTTACTAATCACTCAAGTCACCCTGCTTATATTTGAAAGCCAACAATGTTTTAAACAACACCTCAATCCCAGTATAAAGGTAGTTAAGTAAAAAAGGTAGAACCATCAAAATTAATTTAAGTAATATAAAGTAAAATAATAATAAATGAATAAAGGTGGAGGGGTTCAGTGCACCACTTTCTTCTTTTTTCCTTTTTATCATGGGCCTCTCTCATTTACAACTTATGTTATCAAATTTACTTTCATTTGTCTTTTATAAGGTTGATTTCATTAAAGTTAAATAGATATCCTTTTAATATGGATGTCTCATTACAAACACGAGTAGAATTTTAATTATAATATATGTGTATAAAATAATAATAATAAATAAATAAATAAAACTCTAAACTGCAAGTTTCAATTCTTGAAATACACACACACACACACATACGAGACTGTGATCGATGGTTATTGAAGGAGATGAGAATGTTCTTCCAAATTAGCTATTGAAGAATTAAAAATACTGACAGCAATAATATGAGTAGCCGCCGCCTCTATCTATCGAATCGACGAGCCATCAGAAAAATAAGAACAAAAACAAAAGAGTTCAAAGAGGAGATGACTAACCAGCAAAATGAGGACGGGAGAATTGGGAGGCAAGAGTTGGTGGTCGCCGGAGATCCAGTCGAGAGCCACGGAGCCGTCGTCTTTGGTTCGGATACATTCTCGCTTGAGCTTGACATCAGGGAGAGACCGAAAGAACGCGGTGAATATGGTCTCCACGTGGCAGCTCCAACCAATTACTGGAAACGGACTGTACGGGCGGCTCAGTGTCTTGAGAGCCGGAAGGAATGTGTCAAGTGCACCGCCCGTGACCTCTAGCGAGGGATGGGGATGATTATTGGGCATTGCTTTAGTGCTGACGTGGATAGAGGTAATTGGACGGATCAGACAAAGGTGCTGGAGAGCCGGCATGGAGCCCATTGTTCCGTGGACTTCCTTTTGCGGATTTTGAGCCGAGGGCCAAACACTGGACTCTGGGGCGGTAGTGGGCGTCATTCAATTGCTACTGTTTTTCTAACGATACGAGCACATCAAACGACGTTGCGTTTATAATGAGTAAGAATCTTTTTAATACGACCGTTTTGTCGTTCATTTAACATTACAAGAAACTCATTGTCGTCCCTCAATTTTAGTGGACGTACTGTTTTCAGTCGAATAATAATGACATAACTAATAATATACAAGTGTGTGTCTATATATATGTATATTGTTAAATTATTTATTAATTAAGAGCAAAATAATAAAGCAAGAGAAAGATGGAAGTAAATAAAAGTCACAATTTTATTCAATCTCAAATGTATTTATTCAATTTCAAATATATATAAGTAAGGAGTAAAAAGCTCATGTTATAGTGGTACTATAAAGTGGTAAATAGGGATGGCAAAAAATCCCAAATCTCATTCAAGATTTAGGATCTCAAACTATTTAAGACTGTGTCTCGGTCTATATTTGAAGACCGAATTTTAAAAACAGAGGAAATTTAGGATTGAAAAAGATTTTAATTTATTGTGCGCGATGAGATTGGGATCTGAGTTAGGATCTCGCGAAATTCCATTTGTCCCATTTTATTTTTGGAAAAAATATCATATTAATAAAATTAAAAGTAATTAAAATTAAACTAATGATTAATAAATAGTAATTCAAATAGCATTATAACAATATACTCTAGGCCCAAGTAACAAACACAAGTTCATTTGTTGTATTATTTTTAGTTTAATTAAATAAATCTAAAACAAAAATATTAAATTGGAAACCTAAAAAGAAAACACATGTGCTTGTTGCTTATACCTCATTTTTGCTCGCCTTCGACCACCTCATCTAGTATTTCGATAAGTTTGTATTTGACTTCTCTTTCTTTATGTTTGTATACAATTTATTGGATTTTTATTATTTTCTCAAATAGATCATATTTTACTAATAAATTAAGTTGATTGTTTATTGTTTGGTTCACGTAAAGATGACTGTTAATTGTTTACTTTATGGAAAGATAATTATTTATTATTTGTTTTATTAAAAGATGAGTTCTTTTATATTTATTATTTGTTTTGTTTATAAAAATTATTATTTCATTATTTGATTGTTAACATATTTATTATATGTGTGAGGTTTGACTATGTGAAATGATTGTATAAAATTTAGATAGATGTGTCGGTGATATATTTTGTTGCATTTGTATTTTAAATGATGGCTAGTCCTCCATTTGATTATGTGAAACTCGATGATGAGAATAGACAAGATAGCAAAGACAAAGATCTGAGAAAAAGATTAAGATCAAACTCTTGGAAGCATTTTGATAAAAAAAAAAAAGCTATTTGTAAGTATTACAAGAAGAAATATAGTGGGAACAGTAGTCATGGAATAAAACACTTGAATGATTATGCAAAAACATGTTTTCACAAGAAACAATCGGCTTTATTCAAAGAATTTGAAAAAAGTGGAGGATACAGAAAGAAATTTAAAAGTGGAGACTCATTCTTTTTTTCCAAATTTTACCGAGGAATTGATTACATGCATAATCATTGCGCATGAGTACCCACTAATTGTGTTGAACATAAATGGTTTATAAAAGTGTTATCTTCTCTAAAACCAATATGGAACTATATCTCTCGTAATACTATAAAAGTTAATATCATGGGGTTATATGAATTTGAAAGAGAAAAGGTTGTGAGTTTGGTACAGAATAATAAGGGTAAAGTTGGGATCACAACAAATATGTGGACTTGTAGCTCTTACAAAAGGATACATGGCCATTACAAGGCACTTTATTGATGATTCTTGCACCTTATAGAGTAAAATTTTGATGTAATATGATAAAATTCAAATATTTTATGCATTTTATTTGTTTAGTATTACATTGAATAAATTTTTAATTAATTTTATAATTTTTTTATATAGGTTTATAAATGTGAAAGATCAATATATTATTAAAGTATTATGTGAGATATTATTGTAATGTTTGATGGAACTTAATTTTGAACGTAAGTTGTTTACCATAACTATCGATAACTGACCTACTAATGATTACATGATTCAATTTTGTTAGAGAAGCTTGATAAGAATGATTTACTTATAGATAGTAAATTGTTCTATATGTGTTGTACTACTCACATTTTAAACTTGGTTGTAAAAATAGCTCATTAGTGGAAGAGTTGCCAAAATCCATGCTAGTTAATGTTGCATTTTCGACTATCACATCTCAAAAGAGGGAAACATTTGAAAAAATGGCTTATAGATTGAATGTTTTATGTACTAAACAATTAGTTATTAATTGCATAATTATGTAGAGCTCTACTTATCTTATTATTTATGTTGCTTTAGAGTACAAGATTTTTTTTTTTAATTGCATCAATTTAAAGCACAATATAAGACTTTGCCAAGTGAAGATGAGTGAGAGTTAGCTAGCATATTATGTGACAACTTAAAGTCATTTTATAGTGTGATTGAAATATTTTTTAGAACAAAGTATCCAACCTCCAATTTGTTTTTCATTCATATTTGTGAGATTAAATTGTCATTAAATAATTGGTTTATATTTGAGCGTGAGGAGATTCAACAAATGACATCTAACATGATTGAAAAGTATGAAAAATTTTAAAAGCATGTTAATGAGATATTGGCAATGGTAACAATGTTGGATCCTATATATAAAATGAAATTGATTGAGTTATATTTTCCATTGATATATGGAGATGAGTCATAAATTCAGTTTGAGAGTGTTCATATGTTTGGCAAGAATTTAGTAAAGGAGTATGAATCAAAGACCAATTTATCTAAAGATAGTTTTAATATAAGTACTTTTAGTTCTAGTGAATCTTCATTTGTCATATCTCTTTTAGAGAAAAAAGTGTTAAATAGGTATGATGATTTTGTGAAAGCTAGTATGGTTGGGAATTTTAAGGTTGAGCTTGAGTCATATTTAGGTGATACTATCTTAATATCCAAGGACAATTCTTTTGACATTCTAGAGTGGTGAAAAGTAAATATAGTACAATAATATTCTTTATTGTCTAAAACTGTTAGGGACATACTAGCGATTCCTACGTCGACAGTTGTTTATGAGTTAGCTTTTAGCACAAGTGGTAGAGTTACTATTCTACATCGTAATAAATTACTCCTACAAACAATGGAGGCATTGATGTGCGTTCAAAGTTGGATGTGTACTTACATGAGATGTATTCATAAATTACTTTATAATTTATATAAGCTTTCGTTAATTTGTTCTTTTTAAAAAAAAAAAATAAATGATTTAAAACTTCTATCGAAATTCCTACATTTATAAATGAAGAAAAAGTTGATGTAAGGATAGAAGAGATTCTAGAGATATATAATAATGTTCTTAAATGTTATTAAATGCATATTATGAATTATCAATGTATAACATTATTTGTTTTTTCTATTTTATTCTTTACATATTCTAATTTTTATAGGTTGATATAGAAGTATAAACTTGCACTTGAAGAATAAAGACGAAAATCTTGGATGCTTTTGTTTTTGTTTTTTTTTGTTTGAGAAGTTGGATGCTTTGGTTGATAATTATATATTGATTTATTTTTGGATGTTTTGCAATTAGTTAATTTGTTTTTTTATGTTATTTTTTGTTTAATTGCACATCTTATAATTATAATGTCTACTGAGATATTAACAATTCTATAGAATTATTAGATTAAATACCTTTGTAAGACTTTAATAAAATTTATAGTATTTATTAAATAAGACATTTGGGTCATTTGCTTCGAGATGAGATTTTGAGCGGTCTGAGGTTGGTCCAATTTTTTCTCTCATTTAACTATGCGGGATGAGTTGAGTCTGCATTAAAATCTCATTTTACTATTTAGGACAGGACCAGAATTATCAAATCCTAGACCCTCCCGGACCATTAATATCTCTAGTGGTAAGTAATATATCATAATTATAATATATAAGAATCCTTAAATTAGGGAGATAATGAAAGTTATAAGACAGTTAAAAGTTTCTTATGTGGAGATAAAATTTTACTGTAACGAACATTCCCATTTGAATATTCATCTTACAAAGAATATGCCTCGTTAAAACTTTGTTAGTGAAAGCCCCGTTGAAAAAAGACTAACAAAGGAAAAAACAATATATTATTCATTTGTATCTAAAGGAGGTGCAAACCACCTCATTAAAACCTTATTAGAAAAACTTGATGGGACAAAAACTTAGTGAAGGAAAAACAATATAATGCATCTAGCTCTCCATATCAATAACTCCCTTCAATAAGTGCGCTCTCTCAAAGTGAAATGGTTGCTTTAATGATTAATTATATTTTGTTGTAATACTTTGGTGAAATACTCTAGAGAATCATCACAATCTTTTAAAAGCTTGAATACATAAAAGAAATTACAGACACCGTCATTTTAATTAAAGAATATCTTTATGTATAAATCTTAATAATTTTGTTGATCTTTTCGAATAAAATTAAGTTTTTAGCATCCATATCAAGAAAATAATGCAATAAACTTTTTACACTATTATGACATTTTTAAGTTTTAGTTGAATATATTAGTTATTAAAATGTGTATTTGAACAAACTTAACTATATTCGTATCGTCACTTATGGAAATAGTCACTTATGGGAGAGAAGGGAAGATGTTCTCTACACCGAGTAATTCACTTTCCGGCTACAGATGGAAAGCTAGCATGCTATCTGAAAACATTTTTCATTTTGAAGTCTTTAATAATATGTTTGGAATTGAAGTGCTGTACCTTTTAAACTATAATTACAGTAGAAAAAAAACTGTAATTATAAAACAAAAGTTAATAATATGTAGTAAATATAATTTTTAAATAATAAGTTTAACAAAATTATTAAAAATATAATAAATTTTACATCATACAATTGAAAAATCATATTAACATAGCTAACATAACTTAAAAGCTACAACAACTAGTATTTACTAAATACTTTAGTGCTGTATCTTAAAAGCTACAGCTGCTCAACCTCAATCTCAAACATATCCTAAATCTATATTTTGATTAGGCATTGTTTGGTTGTCTGTCATTCTAATCACTCGCAGAAAAATATTTTTCTTTTTTTGTAAGTGGTAATTTTTTTAGACATTTATTGAACAAACTGCAGTTTCAAAATCGAATGATAGAGTTTACATTGTGCGCCAAATTTATCAAATGGAGTAATGGACAGGAAGATACGAGTGAAATTTATCAAAAATTGAGAGCATTAATTGATGCTTTTTGATGTATAGTATCTACTTTTTCTATGCTCATGACTAGGGATGGTAATTTTCGGGTCCGGGTTTGGGTTTGGGCTTTCTGGTTCCGGACCCAGATAATGAATTTCATTACCGAATCCAGATTAAAACTCAGGCTTTTTCAATCCAGGTCCGGTCGGGATTTAACCTGGAAAAATCTGGGTTTCCGAATTCTGGGTTTTAAACCTGAATTTGTTAAAAATTATTTAAATTAAAATAAAAAATAAATTTTTTGACTAAAATAAAAAAATATATTTATATTTATATTAAATACTTTTAAAAAATTAATATATAAATAAATATATTTGGGTCTGGGTTCTGGATTTCCGAAACACCTAAACTCGGATTCTGACCCAAAAATATCGGAGTTCTTATTTTCACATCCGAATTCAAAAAAAAAAAATTAATCTAGTGCCAGTTTAACCTGGTCCGAAAAATTTAGATTCATCCGAATTCAAGTCGAGTCCGAGTTAACTTACCATCCTACTCATGACCATCAATTTTCATGAGCGTCGAAATAGACTCTGCGCTGCTCGGTTGCTCTATGAAAAGTTACGGGAGTTGCATCGTTTGGATGGAGAAAAAAATTAAACAAAGTGACGAAGAGTATAGAGAAAAATCAGAGAAATTGATTTTTACTTTTGACACCTCGTAACTAATTTCAGGTCTAATCTAAATACACGCTAACCATGCTAATTACAAGCTAACAGTATTGATAACTAAATAAGTTACCATAGTGCTGACGTGGCCACGTTGGCTGACTCACTCCTCTGATTTATCATATTCCTTAACACTCTTGTGTGCTTGAATTTGAGTCGGTATATATTTATTTATTTTTCCTTCGCTTTGGATTAGATTTCGAATGACAACTTTTTTTTATTTTATATTTTTTGGGTTAGATTATTAACATATTCAAAATGACAGCGATTTTGGCTTTTCAGGGTTAAGGTTGGGTGTGTCGGCATACATAAATTCAGTTGGTCTTATAATTTGATCATTATCCTGGCTTTTCAAACCTATTACTAACATGGGACGTGTATTACTTAATTATTAAGGTGTATGGTCAAAATTTATTTCTTTATTCAATTATAACGCGCGGCTCTAAAATAATGCGACAGTGTGTTTTGTTTTAAAACCTTACTTCAATTATCTTATGTTTTTTTTTTTAATAAAAAATAGCTTACTTCACATATCAATTTCAAATCAAAGTCTCCAGCCTTTTATTCGAAGTCTTATAGCATCAGTTGCTCAACACGTCCAAACCAAGCGACTGTGGCAGGGCAACAAATCAATTATTTTGCTCACGCTTTTCACTCTCTCTCTCTTTTTTAAATCGAAATTTGTTGCCAATTTCAATGGGGGTTGACGTCGGTTGGTTACATGAGATAAGAATAATATCTTTCGTAGGTCATCATTTATTCTATAAATACATGTTTTGAACATAAAATATATTATTTTGATGTTTAGAATGAGATAAATCAAATTTAAAGTATTATTATTGTTTTGCCCGTTATGAGACTGAAAATTTTGTTTATTTCTTTGTCATTTTATAATTTTAAGTTATTTTCTTATTATTTCCAGATTTTTATTTTTTTTTAATATCGAATTTGAATGTCATTTATTTTATTATCCTTATTTAAATTATGAGAAATTTATTATAAAATAATATTTTAAATTTACTTATTTTAATAAATTCATGATATTTAGAGTTATTATAAAAATAGTTCAAAATCTTAATTTTATTTATTCAAAATTTTTAATAATATTTTTATTATTAAAAAAAATGTATTTATGTTAATTTATCAAATTTTTACGTCAATGCATCCTAGAGATACAAGAAAATTATGGCCTTCGGCTGGGCTTAGTTGAATTCAAGAGAAGAAGGCTCGATAGGCACTGAGGCACATGCTTTCCTTTCAAAAAGTGAATAGATATTTGGTTGCTGTTTGGACGTTCGGCGGTTGGTTATCAGCGAAGAGAAAAGGGAAATAAGTGGACAAAATGAATCGTTTAGAGTGCGGAATTGGTGAATTGAATGAATAGGTGAACTAAATTTTACGGATTGGACATTAGTTTATATATGATTTATAATTTTATAGATTATAAATTTTTAATTCAGTTCAATATATTCAATCCATTCGTCAATAGATTAAATGTAAATTTGACTTAATCTTTTTTGAGCTATTATTTTGTGAATTGATTTTTAATTTTGTCAAATTCATAAACTAATTAAATAAAAAATTTAATATAAAAATAAATTAACTATTGATTAAATTTAAAATCGAATAAGATTTAAAGAAATTATTTGTTTAAATAAAACTAAAAATAATACATTGGATTATTCAAAATATAATATACCACAAAAAAATCTCATTTATTTAAATCAATTCATGAAAATTAACTAAAATTATGAATTTAAATCTATATAAAAGGTTGAAACTTGAGAGCTTGAATGATCAGTCAAAATTTGTTTTAGAATTTTATCATTTAGAAAGCTCTAATTATTTATTTACTAATTCAATTATTTTTTATTTTTTTATTATTATATGATAAGATATAACATGGGGTTAATGTAATTATATTTTAACTTATTTATTTATTAATAAATAATAATGTCATATTTATAAATTTTATTTTTAATTAAATAATTTTTTTTTATAATTTTATAGGTTTATGTGAATTTATTTTTATAAATCCGCATACAATTCACTAATAGTAAATTTTTAAATTTATAATTTAATCGAACCCATTAATTTATAAATTGAATTTTTACGAATCATATAAATTAAGCAGATTAGATCAGATTATCAGCATCCTTAGTTTAGAGGCCGACAAAACAACGGATAAGAAAACAAATATTGGCCTCAAAGTTTAATGAATTCCACATGTATACGTCCCACAAAACTCACATATCATTGAGATCACGAGAGCATTTGAACTCCACTTAACATATGTCAAGATTGATTGTATTTATTATTATTTTCAGTTACCATGTGATTTAGATTGCTAGCTTCCTTTTTTCCTTGTATTATTTTTTCCTTTTTGTTGAACCCAACCCGACTGTTGTAACATCTTAATTAGAGAATTTTACCAAATAAATTAACTAGCAATCACAATTGCTAGTATGTTTATGTTAAGGGATTGGATTAAATTAATCTGTTAAAACTACTTGAAGATGATATTTTATTAAAATTAATTAATATCCTACATCAAATTTCGATTAAGTGGAACATAGGTGAACAATGATGATGATCATATAGATTATATATAATATTAATTAACTCTTTTCTGAATACGGCGAAATCAAATTAAGAATGGTATATATATGAACGCAGCTGCAGATTAAGTTAATAGAAACTCCAAGCTGCAAGCTTATTAGATAATTAAAAAGGCTAATCAATTAAAAGTACGCATATATCTATATGCCCACCAACCAAAGCAATTAGAGATGCAGTAAGTTTCCAAATAATTCATTCGTTGGCTTTCATGTCCAAATACTTGCGTTTCTCTTCATCAGTCATGAAAGCCGTGATCGGAAAAGACTTGCCAATTCCCATCGGAGTCTTGAAATGGATCTTATTACTCGACAGATCTTCAATGCTCATCTCAGAAATTGGCACCCACAGAAACATTTGTTTGCTTTTAACGCCGGTCATTTTCTTCATCTTCAACTTCTCTACATAAGCAGTCACTTCCGTTGCATAACTCACTCGAGTATTAGTCCCCTCAAAGAAATGCTCAAATGGGGCTCTTTGCTTCATCCAAACAAACCCAGTTTCTCTGACTCTTCCACACTCTTCAAGATCTCGCAAAGGGAGCACCCCTTTTGGAAACCCTAGCTCTTCAAGAAGCTCAATGGATTGGCGATAGCACTCTTCAGCGCCATACACAATCTCTGCGCCGGCACGTTCATCTCCCCCTGCTCTGATGCTGGACATTTTGTATATTTTAGTTTAGTACTGATGTGATGAGGATCAGTGGAGAATTGTATATGGAAGAATGTTCAAATATATACACATGAAGATCAAACAAGGAATGTCGTATATTCAAGTTGTTGGCTGTACGTTGAGCTGAATTAGATTTTTCAATGCGGTGGTTCAACTAATTAATTGCTTAAATGGCTGGCGTTAACGTTCACCTAAAATTCGTTTACTAATAAAGATTAAAGGGAGCCTTTGGGATTTCATTAACATAAAGGTTCATGACATTTTTTTGTTGGTTATATCATACTTTGTTGGATGGTGCACATGTAAAGGTTTTGGACTTAGATAAGATGGGTGGTGAAAAAATTTAATGGAATAAATATAATAAAAAAAAGAAAGAAATTATTCACATTTTCAAAATCCTAGCTGCAATGTCGCTCTCTTTTATTTATATATTTTCTGTCATCAATTTCGTTGGTTTTCATTCCTACCAACCCCACATTATTTCGAACTTTCTCTTCTATCATATTATCATCTATACAGTATTTTTATAGTAACTACGTCTTCTTTTTAATAAGTGAAAATGCCATTAGAATTAAAAAAAATTATAAATTTTAAAACATTAAAAAAAGTCAAATGTATTAAAATTTATAAGTGACATTTTCATTTTATTAATGTCCTCATTAGATAATTATTCTACATAAAGTTATTATCTAACAAAGGATATCTTATTTTATTAAAGTAAGAGACAAACTATGAGATAAAAAAAAAATTTTAAATTTTAATATAATATGTGATAAAATTCACTATATTGGAATATATTTTTATTATCTTTTAACTAGTCAAGAAATTCATTATTGAAAAATTATTATATATATGATGGGTGACATGAATTTAAACTTTTATCTTGATTTTTTTTTTAATGACACGTGTCACTCACCATTATTATATATGTGAATGTGAATTTGGTCTTAAGGAAACAAATATATTTATTCTATACTTACTTATTTCTTTATTTTTATGACTTTGGATATAATTTTCTTATACCACATAATTCATAATCAGAATAAATTTTCTCCTTCTTATCATCTTAATGAGCTCGAAGGGAATTTTTACTTAGACATTATTTCCCCCATAATGATTTTTTTGTTTAAAAAAATGGACATGTGGTATAATATGATGTCTTTTCAGATATGACATCTATATTTATTATTGTACCAAATAACAACTCGTGGAATAATCCCACACAATGTTTTTTTTTTTTTTTTTTAACGAAAGTAACAATTTATTAATTCAAAGTTGAGAATACAGATTTAACTTCAGGTGGCAGAGTTTTCAGCCATACAACAGTTTCATTACTCCTTAAGACTAACTTAGCTAAGGAATGAGCATATAAGTATTCCATGATCTAGGGGTGTCATGGAAATTAATATTCTGGAAGTCCTTACTTTGGTCTTAGATTTCTGAAATCACCCATATAATCTCTGTTCTACTACCCTCTTTGTTGTTTATCGAATTCACCGCATCTTGACAATCTGACTCCATCATTAGATAGTGAAAGGATACACTTTGCCCCAATTAAGGCCCATTCAACAGCTTCATCTTCTGCAGTCTTTACATCTCCTAAAAATTGCGTGATTTTAAATTTTTGGTGCCCAAAGCCCGGAATCCCTGTTTTTTCTCAACAACATCATGAATCAATATCATGATCGATCTTTTGTAGGTCCAGCTATAACTACCAGCGGGCCCTTCGAATAACAAGAAAAAATTAAACAGTTGATGGTATGGTAGTATAGTACTAGTTACTTGGTTAGTAGATCCAATATCCATCGTCAACGAACCATAACTCCAAGTAGGTGTATATATATATATCATCAAACTCGTCGCTTTGACCGAAATTTAATGCAAAATTATTCATAATTTGGCTCTATTGAAATTGATGTTTTTTTTTCCTTTAAATTTAAAAATAATAATAAAGTATAAGATAACAATTAAATTGTATTCGCATAGTTCATGTGATTGCTTTAGATTGTAGTGCGGGGGAAAGCTAGCCAATGCATTATGCATGTGGTCCGGCATAAATGAGCGCTTTGCCTCCCCAATTGCCTCTTGCGTACTAGTTCTTTAACATTTAAAGCTATTTGTGTGCCATGTGATCTAATCCACCTTCATTCCACTAATTAAAATTAAAACCAAGTTGTCTCTTGACTTTTGTTTCCTTTCAGTTTTCTCTTTTCGGAGTGAATGTGCTTCGTTGAGCACTATCGAAAGGTGGACCAATTGACTAAACAAGCATAAGGAAGATGTGTGTCGTCATTTCTCGCATTTTGTAATTTGTATTATCGGTGAAGTTGAAAGCATATTAATTGGGCTTTAAAAATTGCCTTCATATGTTTAATATGTGCGATCTCATCTTGGACTCTTTTTATAAATTCATTCATTAATCTGACGCACAAGATAATAAGGACACTGCATGATTGACATTATATTTGTCGTCATTTTGTATATATAGGGTGCGTTTGATTCGTATTACCCTGAAGTTTACTACATTAACATATTATTTTTATATAAATTTATGTTTAGGTATAATTTCAGCTGCATTACAATGTATTAAAAAGATGGCTAATACAATAAAATAAGTATATAAAAAAAAAAAGCTCACAAGAGAGTGGAGTTTAGGTTGTATTGTATTAAAATATTCTTTATATTTTAAAATTTAATCATTTTACTTTTATTATTCAATAATTTATAATAAATTTAAATTTATTAAATATTAATTTATATAAACTAATTTAATAATAATATAATATATTACTAAACCTAAATATTTAATAAATAAATTATAACACATTATTTTTATTATTTTACTTTAAATATGTAAAAGGTATTTTAATTACTTAATCATTTATTATTTACTACGTACTAAATTTAAAAATAAATTTAAATCAAATGATTATATTAGATGTTAATGAATAAAAATTAATTTATAATTAAATTTAAAATTTAATATTATATTGTATTACAATTTTTATTTATATTAATAATATATAATATAATATTATTAAATTATTTTATGTTATAAAAAATAATTATTTAGTAATTAATGTAAGAAACTAATATTATAAGACAAAAATATTAATAAATTTAAAATAATACTAATTTAAGGCCAAAGTCAGCCGGTCTCAATCTTCTCGATCTACTGTTTATTTTTTCATGCCATCAAATCAATGATCAAACTCACACCGCACGCATTCAGAAACGAGGAGACAGAGGGAGGAGATTTGCAAAAACAAAAGAGAGATATGAAAATAAAATAATAATAATTTTGGCTGCTTGCTTAATGCTTTCATGGAAAGAGAGTAAAGGCAAGGCTCTGAAAAAGTAAAGGTGGGGCGGACTCAGTTTGGTGATGGTGTTGCCCATAACACGCGTCAACAAGGATCACGACCCATCCGTAATTTCACTGTTGATGCTCATTTTCACAACCGGAGCCGGCGGCAAATGGATTGTGTTCGCCGAAGCTAGCGGCGGCGGCGGCGGCGGAGGAGGAGGTTTCTGGTATTCTGCTGTGCTTACTACCAATGTCGGATTAGCTATCGCCGTGACGGCCATGGCCGGCCTTGCCTTGGCCGCCACCGTCATATACTCTCATAGGTAAAAGAGGGAAAAACAAAAAAAAGAATTGGAATAAACGAACAATTTGATAATTAAGTAAATAAAAATCATCGAATTAAATATAAAAAAAATTAAAATTTTCAAAAACGAATCTAGAGATTATTAATCAGAATAGGTAGTAAATGTTAACGGAACATCAACCGTTAATGAGAGCCTTACGGAGGAGTCACACGTCTTCTTCTTCTTCCCCGTCATCGTCAAATTCCTCCTCTCCGTCATCGTCGTCGTGGATTCATTTGCGATCGGTTTTATTAGTTGTTGCTTCCTCATCATCATCCTCACCAGTTTACTCTGATCGGTGAGTTTCCGTTTCTGTCTACTTCTCCTTTCATGAAATTTTTGTTGATTCCTACTTTCACTTTTTTTTTTATATTTTCTGTTAAAAAAAAAAAAGAGTCATTTTTTGTTCTTCTTTAGAGTTTTGAAATTCGGTTCTTAGATCTGATCTGAAATTACTCGACTTCCGTCAGTGGTCATATACTTTTTTTTTTTTTTTGTCTGTTCATAGGAGTTTGCTGTCCCTCTTTTTGTCTCCGAGAGGTTCAGAATCTGCTTCATTTATTAGATGGCTGATTCTGCTTGATACTGTTTCTAAATTGAGAGGCCACATTATCAGAGTAGCACTTGGTTGTTGTTTCCTTAGTGATTATATGATGATGTCTGTACATATCCAAATGACTAGGAGTCTTTCACTTTATGTGTAAGTTGTGATTTGATTCATTCTTGTGCCTGTATGTTAGCCCTTGACGGAGCTGTTTGGAAGCTAATCTTTGCTCATCTTTACCATTCTCCTTTGTACTCAAGGGTATTACTAGTTTTGATGGGGTGAGTATAGAAGTTTGAGAAGTTAAAAGTTCTGTTTTTGTCTGTGTACTTATCCAAATCTAAACAAGTTTTGTAGCTATATTTGTTGTCCGTTGGAGTTTCCATCTATTCTTATGCATTTATTTCTCCATTTAATTTGCTTTTCCTTGAAAATATTTATTTTTAATTTTTTGTTTCTTCTTTCCAGAGGTAGTCTTAAATCTCCTTGGTCCCGTCGGAGAAGAAAACATGCGCTTCTACCCAAGCAATGGAAAACCTTTTTTACACCAGATGGAAAGCTCAGTGAAGGGGGTGTCAAGTTTCTAAAGAAAGTCCGTAGTGGGGTATGTTATTACTGGTTTTTTCAGGCATAAGATGTCGACTTTATCATCCTTCTTAGTTTTAGATGGAGTCATGTGTTCTTTGTTTTGTGTTGAGAGTATTTATTCTTCATTTTTTCATTGCAGGGCGTTGATCCAAGTATCAGGGCAGAGGTTTGGCCATTTCTTCTTGGAGTGTAAGAATCTTCATTCATACTTAAGTCTGTGCATCTTTTTCAATGATTATTCATGAATGTGTAGGAATGGCAAAATCAGGTTTGGGGCTCCACTTGCCCCATCCCAAATTGGGTTAATTTTGATGAGTTTCTGCAGAATGGGGGGAAAAATAATCCCCAAATCCTAAATGGGGTGGGGTTTGGTTTCGTACTCCACATATATATAAATATTAATATGTTTTGGTTATTATTTATTCATATATTTTATATTTTTTTGTGATTCAAGATATTGTTCCAATATGTTGGAGATAATTTTCTATTTTTAATAATTTAAATTTGACAAAATGTAAGGTGATTGTTTTATTTGATTCATTTCAATTTTTATTTCACCAAAATTATATATAAAAATCTATTATAAAATAGGTAAATGAGGAATGGGTGATCTAGTCCGCGCGTGGGGATTCTCCATCCCTAACAACCCCAAACACCCACAACCACACCCCCTTCCCCCTCCCCCTTTCTTCTCCCAACACTAAATTTTTTGGGGATGGGATGGGGAATGGCGGAGGCCTCCTCACCCCCACCTCGCCCCATTGCCATCCCTATGAATGTGTTTATGATTGTCATTGAAACATTATCTTCTCTTGGAACTCGTATTTTTCTTTTGAGTAATATGCTTTGGCTACCACGGTCATCTAGGATGCTCGATGCCCTTCAACCTGTTTTGGAATAGTTGGCTTGGGATGTCCTCCTCTTACCCTGATTTCAGATTATTAATATGTCAACAATTCCATCCTTTTCCTTTTCTTGTTCCCCCTTATTGATGTTTTCTATGATGCTATTGTTTTCTCTGCTTGTCCTCTGCTATGATTATATAGATGCTTTCAAATACTTATGCACAGCCCCATTTAGTTCACTTGGTAACGACATCTGAGCAAGTATCTTCTTTTATTTAACAAGTCATTATCAGTTGAGAAAAAAGGGAGGAAATCTAGCGTTATCCGTTTGTAATCTCTTGCATTATAATTTTATGTTATAGGATTTTTCTTAATATTTATTGATGTTTTCAGTTAGATGCAATGATTTGGATTTTTCTTATTTTTTTTTATTACTATGTTTCATATTTTATTTATTTTTATATTTAGGATCTGTATTCTGTATTTGTTATTGGAATACTGTTGCTCCCTTTGAGATATCTGTTGCCTGCCTGGTTGTCTGCATTTGGAGAGAATGATTAGGAGAAAAGCAATGCAAATCAATATTTTATACTATTTATTGACCCTTTTTCATGATTTTACTAGGGAGCTATGCTTAATGTGGTGTTGCCTTTTAGGTCAAGTTCTTATTGTTTTCCAGTTGGATGTGAATGAAATACACCTGCCAGAATTATAGCTGCTGTATGCTGCCATTGCTCATTCAAATACCATGTTGCATTTGGTCTTATTTTGTTTTTAGATGGAAAATGGACTTGTGGTATATTATTTATTCAACTCGCTTATTTGAGGAAGCTTCTTTTTGTCCATCACAGCTGTTTGCTAGTTCCCTGGGTGTATTTGTACTTCTATATCCTAATACTGCGTTCTCTTTTAACAGATATGACTTGAAAAGTTCCAAGGAAGAAAGGGATTCCGTAAAAGCTGAGAAAAGGTATTGTGATCAAGTTAATTTTCCTTTTACTACTTATGTTTATTAGTAAATGTTGTTTTGTTAATTGGTGGAGCTGATGTGTTGCTGTCCATCTCTCGATTCTCTTATATCTGCCCTTCCATTTTTATTTTCTTCTTTCTTACCTTAAACTTTCATTTGCCCATTGTTCCTTGAGCTGAGTTAGTTATCATTTTTTAATTGTGTGTTATACAGAAAAGAATATGAGAACTTGCGGAAAGAATGTCGTAAAATATGTCATCGCTATGAGAAGAGCTGGAAATTGAAGGAAACTGCAGGAAAGAGCAGCAATGAGGACAGTGGGGATTTGAGTCAAGTGTTTGATTCTCCAGGCTTGGAAGATGAGGCTAGTTCTAGGAGGTCTGTATCTTCTGAGGGAGAAAGTCCAGTAACTGGGGACCTAGACTGCCCTGCCTATGCCCAAAGACCGGAGTGTTCTGGGTTATTGGAAGGAGAAGACGATCGTGATAAGAGTTTACTTACCTGTGAAGATGCCTCTGCTGGTGACACTGAGTCGACTGATTCTGACTCTTCTGAAGACCCAGAAAACATTCCTCTGCTTTCTGCTGAAGGAACTGAAGCTCAACATGAGAATCCCAAGGCAAGTTCATCCCTCTCAGAGACTGTAAGCAAGCCCAAATCCAATACAGATGAGGATTTTGCCACATGGCAGAGAATCATTCGCCTTGATGCTGTGAGGGCAAATTCGGAATGGATGATTTACTCACCGTCTCAGGCTGCAGTGTCAGAAATGAAAGCACGACGTTCAGCTCAGATTGTCGGCTTGAAGGATTATGATCATTTGGAGCCTAGCAGGATTTATCATGCTGCTCGCCTGGTTGCCATACTAGAGGCCTATGCATTATATGATCCCGAGATTGGTTACTGCCAAGGGATGAGCGATCTACTGTCTCCAATTGCCTCAGTGTTGGAGGAAGACCATGAAGCCTTCTGGTGTTTTGCTGGTTTCATGAAAAAAGCTCGGCATAATTTCAGGCTGGATGAAGTGGGAATAAGAAGGCAGTTGAGTATTGTTTCCAAGATAATCAAGTGCAAGGATAATCATCTCTACAGGCACCTGGAACAGCTTCAAGCAGAAGACTGCTTCTTTGTGTACAGAATGGTGGTGGTTCTTTTTAGGAGGGAGCTAACTTTTGAGCAGACGCTTTGCCTCTGGGAGGTGATTTGGGCAGACCAAGCAGCAATTCGTGCCGGAATTGCTAAGTCGGCTTGGGGAAGGATGAGGCTAAGAGCCCCTCCTACCGATGACCTGTTGCTTTATGCAATTGCTGCCTGTGTACTGCAAAGGAGGAAATTGATCATAGAGAAATATAGTAGCATGGATGAGATCATGAGGGAATGCAACAGCATGGCTGGACATCTTGATGTTTGGAAGCTTTTGGATGATGCCCACGATTTGGTTGTCACTTTGCATGACAAGATTTAAGGAATGCCTTATTTCATTATTCTTCAATGATTCTTCTTTTCGTTTATTTGGTCTCATTGAACACCAGGTGATCCCTTTCTAAACTATGGGATATTCCGGTCACTTTACACTGCTTGAAACAAGCATCTGATAGGCAATTCCTGTACCCATTAAATTATGTATGGATTTATGATGTACTGCCCGCGCTCATGGTTCATTCGAGTGACAGTGGCATTTCTTCAAAATTAGTAGTAATTTTAGATTGTTCGTGTTACTCGCTTAATTGTTGCATTTCATCCGGTAATATTTACATGCACACTGTTTTTGAAAAAACGTTAGGAAGAGAGGAAAACCCTCCATCTACTCTCTTAAAAATTAACACCAAACTAATTTTTTTTGTCTTTTTGGGGTCAGTAAATAATCTACCTTTTTTTTTTTAAAAAAAGGTAAATAATCTAACTGAAGCAACTAAATTGCAATTTATTTTTTTTTTTATTTATGAATCCGAGAAATATCCATTTCACCCACAGATCAAATCAATGGGGGCGATTCTTACATACCTCAGTCCAATTTTTATTGAGTAGGGAGAATTTACAATTTTACGCTCTGCTGATGACGTGTATTGTATTAGATTTCCACGTGTCCAGTGAGGGAGTGAAAGTGATTTCGACAACGGAACGGGCCATTCCTTTATTTCCAAATTTCATCGGAACTGCTGGTATTTGCTCCGAGCAGCTCTCTTCCTTTCTTTCAATTTCCATTTGCACTCAAATTCCGATCTTTCCCTATGTCTACGGCTGTGGAGGAACCTCAGTTTCAAAACGGCGTCGCATCAGATAACGGGCCAAAACCTGAACCAGATGCAGATCCAAAGGTAGAGGAGACTAAAGAGACCTCGATCCAGCCTCCTCCGTCAACCGAACAAACGGAAAAGCAGCATCCTTCGACCGAACAAACGCCAAACTCAGCGTTGCGTAAAGATGAAGGGAGCCGAACATTCACGATGAGAGAGTTGCTCACTGAATTAAAAAGCGAAGGTGAAGATAGCGTCACTGAGGCCAGGTCCGTGTTTCTGATTTGATTCTCCTGAAAGCTTCATTTATTATGCTCACATCCCTTTGGAATATCGTGCAATTCGTGATTTTTCATGCTATTCAAAATACTTAATTCTTAAAGTTTTTATCTTGAAACGTCTGTTAGTTCTTTTTGCACTAATCTAACTAGCTGCGATCTGGCAAACATAATAGCTCTTGATTGTGTGGACTAGAATTTTCAGATTCTGCAGTGAATATGACGTCGTTTTATAAGTCCCAAAGTGTTTATATGAAAATTTGAATTTTCTACCTCGGTACATTGGACGTCATTGATACTGAAAGAATGCACATTGTTGAGCATTATGACGTGTTATGAGTAGTTATTATTAGTAAATCTTAAGAAGTCAGTCGCTTGTGGCTTTGAATAATTTCAGTCAAGGAAATACGCCGCATCACCTGGCGGAGCAGAACAATGCTGCAATGGAATTGATTAACAGTGTCACTGGTGTTGATGAAGAGGGTCGATCTCGCCAGCGGATTCTCACATTTGCTGCCAAGAGGTACTTTCATCTTGCTCCCTTGACTTTTGCTAGTAACTTGGCTGGTAATAGAGAATCTCAACTTTTGTGTTTCCCTCCAGTTTAAAAAAAAAAAGGAAAATGAAATAATTGGAGTTGCAGCTCCACACACACACACGCACGCACGCGCGCGTATGGGGCGCGCTTCAATTTTTGTTGTTGTTGTAGGGTCCTGATTTTTCAAAACTATTTTGTCTACTCAAATTTTGTAGGTATGCTAATGCAATAGAGAGAAACCCAGAAGATTATGACGCGCTATACAATTGGGCACTGGTTCTTCAGGTTAGAGTTTCTCTGAATTGCTTCTAGTATACAGCACAAAAATTTATTATTCATTCTTGTCCTCTTTAAATGTCAACCTGATGGCCCTTTTTGCTATTGGACTCATCATTAGGATACATATGAGCATGATATAACATTAAAGTGTTTGGATCCAGTGGCCTGGCCAGACTTCAAAATCAGCGGGTACAAATTTAATTTACTTAAAAAATGTGATTTTTATAGAATAATATAAGATCTAACATGTGATTTTGAAGATGAAAATATAATTTTGAGCCTACTTTTTCTGTGTATTATTCAAAGCCGATGGGGCCAAATCAATAATTTTATTGGGGGAAAATAAAAACTTATAGTTGAAATTTAAAAAAGTTTTCCGAAAAGTTTAGGACAAGCAGGGGTAGCTATGTGGCTTCCCTACTGCTTGGAGCAACTATGGTCAGAGAAGGGAATTTTGATGGGATAGGTTGATTCAAGTTGTGTTCCCCCCATTTGAATTTTTCTGAGTTGAAGATGTTTGTAATGTGAGATCAAACGGCATCGTTCCAATGAACTGCTATATATGTGATGATATGGGATTTATATGGCGCGCAAAAAACTATATTTGACCTTTTTTTATTTTTTATTTTTTTACTTCCAGAGGTGTTCTGTAGTGTGTATTATAATGTCTCGGCATTATCACAGATTCAGCTTGTATACTCTGCCACTTTAGGCATAACACATGATTGTTTTTTGGCTTGCAGGAAAGTGCAGATAATGTTAGTTCGGACTCTACTTCACCTTCTAAAGATGCTTTGCTTGAGGAGGCTTGCAAAAAGTATGATGAAGCTACACGCCTGTGTCCTACACTACATGATGTATGTATTGTTCTATTTTATATCCTAGATAATCTTATTGGTTTTCTGTTGTATCGGAGATATTTAATGCCATAGCTACTTCAAGATCAAGGATAATAACTGTCTACAACAGAAAAGCTGCATAACGGAATGATTGGCATGCGATGCTCCAGATTTTGCCACGAGTGATTATGCCTGACTCATGCATACATTTATAGATTTAGTCTGTGGCTACAGGCTACTTCAAAACTTTGAGGACCCACTTTTGCTATGTTAAGCTGTTATGAATATCCTGCTAATAAAACTTCAATATAGGACCAGAAACTACTCGCTTGTGAAAGGCATTTTCATATCTGTTATCAATTTTATGATATGTTCCTCATGGTTTCTGCACCTCCACGGTGATTAGGTGGTCGCATCGGAAATCCTAAAATTTATTGCTTTTTATTGGTGTGTCCAATTATGTTCTTGCATTTGTATTAGTCAGTTTGTACTCCATTTCTGATAATGTAGCTCTTTTGATAATCGTCTTATTGTTTCTTCACAGGCCTTCTATAATTGGGCTATAGCGATCTCTGATCGAGCCAAAATGCGTGGTCGTACGAAGGAGGCTGAAGAATTGTGGAAGCAGGTTTCATTATATTCTTTCAGTATTATGGTCATCTAGATTTTCTTTTTCTTCATCATCATATTTTGGAGGCTTTGAACTGGAATTTGAGCATTTCTTTTGTCAAGTTGACTATTGATGGTGATATAATTATATATCTTGAATAGATGGTGTTGTAAAATGAGAACTCCATCTCTCTGTTCCGTGGTTGTTATTGAGAGTAGGTACCCTGTGACATTTACGGAGTTAATGCTGCTTGGTGTGTCTACTCACACACATGCATTTGAAAATATGTTATTTTCCCTTGTTTGGATATCTCTTTGCTTGCTCTTTAAAATTAGTGAATTGCTCATCTGAATCGGTTCTGCAGGCAACAAAGAACTATGAGAAAGCTGTCCAACTTAACTGGAACAGTCCCCAGGTATTGCTACACAAATTGTTGTTTAATGATTCCATCTTTATTTACACTTCCAATAACTATGTGCAGCTTTACCTTCTTTTCTTGTGTTAATGTCATTTAATTTTGTCTGATTTGACTCTATGTGAAATCTATTTTAGGCTCTTAACAATTGGGGACTCGCTTTACAGGTAATTCTGGTTACATAGATGTTTCTATTAAATTTTATTTATCTTAGTGTTTTCTTTTTTCTTAACTACATTTTGTTATCATCAGTCTTATTAACTTTTATAAATTTTTGGCTACATATTGTTGTCCTGGGAAACAAGATTGATTTTATTTTTTTGATGAGCAAATTCAGGAACTCAGTGCAATTGTTCCTGCCCGAGAAAAGCAAACAATTGTGAGAACTGCAATTAGTAAGGTACCAAAGTCATTTGGAGATATCATAGTGCTTGGATGATTGTATAGGAACAAGGAGCGAAGATATTTCCTGATAGTTTGTTGTACCTCTGTCTTCTATTCTAATGATACCTTTCCCTTACCATCGACTGCAGTTCCGTGCAGCAATACAGCTGCAGTTCGACTTTCATCGAGCAATATACAACCTTGGAACAGTCTTGGTCAGTTTCTTACTTATCTGTTCATACTCAAGTGACATGTTATAATGGGCTATGTTCATTGTATTCATCGTCTTATCTTATGCATGTTATTGAGTTCTACATCCTGATTTTGTAATGTTCTATTTTGCAGTATGGTTTAGCAGAGGACACACTAAGAACTGGAGGAACAGTAAATCCTAGAGAAGTTTCGCCTAATGAGTTGTATAGCCAATCTGCAATTTACATTGCAGCTGCTCATGCATTAAAACCAAGTTACTCGGTAAGTAGCATTTTTGTGTTTCTCAACCAGTCCTTTCTGATACTTTTCAGACTAGATAGGTTTTGCTAATATGGATTTCAGATACCCCTTTCTAATTTATGGCTGATTTGAGATTTTTATGTTATATATTAATGGCCCCACTTGTGTTTTAGTGCTAATGGGTTGTTTCATAATATGTATTATGGAGTGAGGAAGTTTGATATGGCTGGACTTAACTTGACCATAATGCAACAATTGTCGATGAAATTATTTACCGAGTTAACCCTTTCTATCTTCTTGCTCTTGCTCTATTTTGGGCCAAATAGATAAGTTTTTATTTGTTTGTTTTCAGGTTTACAGCAGTGCATTGCGACTTGTGCGTTCCATGGTCAGTATTTATTATTGAATTATTTTCTCCTCAAATGCATTTTACTCCAGTTTTATGTCTTTTGTTGGGACTTTCTGTATTATGCTTTAGCACTTCCTTGGTAAGCTCCTAGGAAATTCGTACTTGCCCTTTCAGGCTGATAACTCACCTTTGAAATTTCCAATCGTTATAGGACCTCTTCCCCTTATTAGCTTTATTATTATTATAGTCTAGTTATTATTTAATTACTTTTTCCTCAAATGCATTTTACTCCAGTTTTATGTCTTTTGTTGGACTTTTCTGTATTGATCTTTAGCACTTCCTTGGTAAGCTCCTAGGAAATTCATACTCGCCCTTTCTGGCTGATAACTCACCTTTGAGATTTCCAATCTTTATAGGACCTCTTCCCCTTATTATTTAATTACTTTTTCCTCAAATGCATTTTACTCCAGTTTTATGCCTTTTGTTGGACTTTTCTGTATTAAGCTTTAGCACTTCCTTGGTACGCTCCTGGGGAATTCATACTTGCCCTTTCTGGCTGATAACCTCACCTTTGAAATTTCCAATCTATATAGGACCTCTTCCCCTTTTTATTATTATGGTCGATATTATTGAATTAGTTTTTCCTCAAATGCATTTTACTCTCAGTTTTATGTCTTTTGTTGGACTTTTGTGTATTAAGCCTTAGCACTTCCTTGGTAAGCTCCAAGGAATTTCATACTTGCTCTCTCTGGCTGATAACTCACCTTTGGAATTTCCAATTTTTAAAGGACATCTTCCCCTTATTATGATCTTTATCTATTTTTCCTTGAAAGGTTGGGCAGGCAAAGCCCAAATCAATTTTTTAGCCCCTACCTCCCCTAAGATTTGAACTCGGGTGGACAGCCATAGAAAAGCTGCTTGACAACTACTTAGTCGAGCCCCCGGGGGGCACCCCTTAATATGTTTAATTTGAATTTGATTTATGTTCACCCAACTCATGTGGAATTTAAAGTCATCAAGTTCAAATGCTAGCCGTCCTTGACTTGATTCCGTGTATACTTTTCTGATATTTTTCATGGATTCGTTCTCTTTTCCTAGAAATCTGAAAGCCTTCAATTGTTCACAGTTACCTTTACCATATCTTAAAGCTGGATATTTGACGGCACCACCTGTTGGGATCCCAGTTGCACCTCATAGTGATTGGAAAAGATCACAGTTTGTTTTGAATCACGAAGGGCTTCAACAGGTAAATTTTGTTTGTTCTCTCTTTTGTGCATGAGTTGACAAGGCATTCATTCCTTGAATATGGAACTGCTTGACAAAAGAATGAAAGTTCGTTTTTCTTCAAAATTGTCTGATTGTTGTACTTGGTAAAGTTTTCCAACTGGAATCTTAAAGTATGTGATAGGTAAGGGATTAAGGGAATGGTTAACTGAATAAGACAATCTTGTGCCACCACATTTTGTACTGACAAATCATTTCTTTTCCATTTTTTTTTTCTGGCTCTTTTCAAATGTTTCTTCCCACTGTTTTGCAGGCCAGCAAAAATGAGCAAAAACAAGTAACCCGGAGCCTGTCAGGCAGAACAGGAGATTTTAGTCCTGACAGAAGGGCTATCAGAATTGAAGTTCCGGATATTGTTTCTGTATCAGCATGTGCAGATCTGACATTGCCACCTGGAGCTGGCCTCTGCATCGAGACAATTCATGGACCAGTTTTCTTGGTAACTTTTGCTTATTTATTCATTGGAAAAACTTTTTCAGACTGTTGATGGTGGGAGTGTTTCATAGGGTGCACCAATTCATAATCCAGTTTATTTACTGCTTGTTGGCTCTCCAGGTTGCTGACTCATGGGAAGCCCTAGATGGATGGCTTGATGCAATGCGTCTGGTTTACACAATCTATGCTCGAGGCAAGGCTGATGTTCTAGCGGGTATCATAACTGGTTGATTTTATCTATACTACAAATTTTATCACCATGGAGACCTTTTCTCTGAGGTAACTGATGAATTATGTATTTAGATTTGGCTGTCCAAATAAAACTTGTGTATATTATAAAGTATTTAATTCAATTTTGCACTTACTCTTATGCTGCCCAAATAAAACACAACTGTTCACCTTGAAGCTGATGTTTATACATATTATATAAGATTACTTTAGGTTTAACCAAAATTTCAAAGTTCAAATTTCAGATATCTTATCATACAATAAATTTATTGCACAACTGATTGGACATCGCACTAGTCAATGAAGTTGCCGAGCCTTGGGAAGTCTAAAGGTTGTTGCAAGTAGGAGAGAGTTTCTAAACATGGAGCAAAGAACAACAATTCTAAGAGGTAATTAAATTATGAATTTAGTTGTTTGAAGTAATTTGCAATGTGTGCGCATGGGGGAGGGAGGTGAGAAGTGAACTAGATTACATTCAGATAGAATGGAGAGTCATTGTTCCCAGCTAAAATCCAAACTACTAAAACAGAAGAGTGAAAATTAATTCGAATGGTAAATCATAAGCAGTGTACACAATTTTAAAAGAGGTTCCACGCTACCTCTACGGATCCAAAAATTTCATGCAGATAGGAGGTTTTATCTTGGCCAAGGCAAGAATTGAATCAGGAAGAGTCCATAGCCCTTCCCCACAAATTAACCCGGAAGCTACTGCTGGAATCATCAACTCGGCCCTCTTGGTGTTCCGCTTGTGCCACATGTACACAACCAAACTCCCAACGCACATATCAATAGCAAAGTATGCTCCAACTAGAAATGGCACAGCCATCACCATTGGCAGCGGCATCCATTTCCCAATCTTTTCCGGCGAAAGATCTCTCACAAGGTTAACCGCCACTGCAGAAGCAAATAAACCATAACAAAGCTGTAAGCAGTGCTGGGGAAGAGCTGAGAAGCCTTGAACGCCTATAACCGCCATGTTTCTGTAGATTAATGCATAAGGAGCCTTAAACTCTCCATGAGGATTTCCCACATCAAATGCCTTGTAGAATAGAAAGAAACTGATAGGAGCCACCACGCAACCAATGGCTGTGCCAATTACCTGGTTCAAGAACATTGCTCGTGGAGAGGTATAAGTACAATGAGCCGTTTTGAGATCCTGCATAAGAATGCAAGCAACTGAAACTACAGATTTGATGAGGCCACAACCAACCATTCCGGCCACCAATCCATTTTCTCTTCCGGACAATGCAGCTAGAACAAACAAGGCTACTTTCCCATAATTGTAGGCCATATTAATGTCTGTTAACCCAGCTCCATAAGCATTGCAAAATGACAGAGATGGAGCAAGAATGTATGCTATCACAACATAGTACCACTTGAGTTGAGGGAACATGATTGGAATCACAATAATGGACAAGATGGAGAAGACTAGGTAACCAGCAACTCCAATCCACATGGGAATATTTTCTCTAAGGAAGATTTCATTTTGTCTGAGATCTTCAATTGACTTCTTCTTTTCATCATCATCAACTGCAGGTAAAACTAGACGCATACATTATTATTACGTTGGTTAAATACAAAAGCAAACAAAGAGTGGTGTACAAGTGACTTCTTCTCAGGTGTGGACATGTGCATTGTGTAAATTGCGGGTTTTAGCTAGTCAGACATTCGCCTAAGAACTGTCCGATATAAACATACTTATATAATGATTTAAGGGCTGCTTAATTGACCTGCATTGAGGTTCTTGGTCTTTATTCTTCCATAAAAGTTGATGATCGTGATACTCAATATCTTAAGGAAATTATAGAGTCCATCGCCTAAGATAAGAGCAACCGCTAGAAAAACCTGCCAAGAAAATTTTAACGTAGTTAAGAATTCAAAGATATTTGAAGAAGTAAAAAATACCATTACATGAAAATTAAGAGAGAAACCTTGTAACCATACAAGCTCTTCATATCACTTTCTTGTAAACTTTCAGAGAACCAATGTCCTTTAAGCCGATTGATAAGTGGCCACATCATTCCATAAGAAAGAACAGCTCCAAGCAGCAAAGACAAGTTCACTAAATGGGAGCAAATCATCCCTGCTCCAACGTAAGTCATGCTAAAATCGAAATAGAATCTGCAAATTAAGAGCCAGCATTAGATTTTTTTCGGTTGCAATCTTTGTGTAAAAGAATAAAGATTCTTACGTTTGCTTCCAAGCTTGCAATCCAAAAGTAGGGAACTGTTTGAATCCACAGTCCTCCTTGGCTCTGTAAAACCACTGAAAGAATCCCCAGAAGAAGCTGATTGAAAAGTACTTCATGAATCCGCGTACTTGTTTCCTGCAACAGAAATTTATTTAATAGAAATTAAGATTTGAATTTTATTTAATAATATGCTAAGATTGCAACTGTAGATGTGTACTTAGCCATCTGATCTCCCTGGCTATGAAAGCCATTAATAAGAACTGCAGTTGCCAGCCCACTGGGATAAGTCAACTTCAGGTCAACTATCATGATCTGTGAAATCGTAAGAATTTCATAAATAATTCAGCTCAAGGAAGAAAATCGAACCGATTGGCATTTTCCTATTTCCTAATTCTTTTTCAAATACAATTACGGGTCTGCTTGAAGTCTAAATCTATACAGTTATAGGAAAGTCTTGAGTGTACTAAATTCTTATAAATATACAAAGCAGAAAATGAGTCCCCTAATTAAGTGAAGGTGCATGGAACCATTTTCCTAATGATGGGATTACCATTAAGCAAAAATAAACACATCGAGCGAATTTACACACTTGTATTCAAAGTTGCAGCTTCAATATATCATATTTTAATAGAAAAAATTTTCATAGTAGATTAAATTAATAGATTCTATACCTTCCTGAGAGGGATTAAGACAAAAAGGCCAACAAAACAAACAACAAAAAGATAGCCAGTCATCCAACCCAGTCCGGGTTCTTTGATGGCCCTTCCTGAGTTCCCTTGAGTATCCTCTCCAGATAACTCATATATCTTCTTGCTTAAACCCAGAAGATAAGAACCAAATCCACCTGAATTCATCCCCAGAAAGTATGCATGCATACATATATTGTTATTATTATTATTAAGAAAATAAAATTATAAATGCTTTACATAAATAAAAAATAAAAAAGAAGAATTAATATTATATTATATTGAAGTTATAATATTAATTAACACACCTCCAACAGCAATGCTATAGCAAGCAACCGCACAAGTTTGTATCATTGTATTTTCTTGTTTAGTGAAGGGTCTTGTAACGTAGCCAGCTCTTTGAAGAATATTAGTCCATGAGCGGATGATTAAGAATGCAAGAAGCGCAGCAGAAACATTGAGATTTGGAACCAATCCCGTCGTGAGGTTAAGTTTCATTACTATCACACTGTAAACGATCCCAAGCAGGATGCTCACAACCAGCCCTCTTATTGTGATTTGTTTTGTCCACGGTTGCTGTCTCGTATTTGAACCCTCCTCAGAATCTGATAATTCCACATGATCATCCTCCTCACCATCCTCTCTCTCAATCTCTTTCTTCTCTTTTTCTTCTTGCATACTCACTGCTTCCAAGTTATCCTCCATTTCGTACTTCATTAATTTCTGAAGTCACTGCACCTACGTACGCACTCGAGCCTTCTCCAGTGCTGTGAACAATATATCTTCTTAAAAAACAATTAATGTACACAATTAAATGGTAATTTAGATTTAACACGTACGTGTATATATCTGTCTGCCCTGCACCACCTGATAATTAATCCTGTCCGTCCTTTTCCACGTAAGTACTGAAACACTGTGTATTCATGTGCATATGTAATCTAACCTTACTTTGGTTTATGTTTTGTTTTCTGCTTGTGTATTTCTTTGATATATATATATATGAAACTGCTAGCTAGCATCAATGATGTGCTTGACTACTCACGAAGAGAGAACCATACATTCAAAAAGAAAAGTTTTCAAATGTTTCAGTATCTTAATTGTAGCTGCTTTGCACATTCACATAACTTCAAGCACCATAAGGATCTTTAATTAATTTATTGCTTTATTCAAATTATTTGACTGATCATCGTGATTCAAAAATCTAACCAATACTCATGCCAACCGATCGAATCCCACCTAACATTAAGGCTTTATTTGGTATTGAGCTGCTGAAACTTTTAAGATACAACTGTATGCTGTTAAAAAAAAAGTAATAATTATAAAATTAAGTTTAATAATATGTACTAAATATAATTTTTTAAAAATAAATAAAAATATAATAGATTTTTCATCATATAAGTGTAAAATCAAATCAATTTAACTTTTAATATACAGCATTTAGTATTGTATCTCTTAATCTACTGCTTTTTAATCTTAATTTCAAATGGAAATTAAATATTTCTCCGTCACGGCACATATATAATTGATTAAAGCCTATTTTATTTCATAAACCAAAACAAATTATTAAACATTGAGTGCAGTGGCAATTAATAATAAAATCAGTAAAGGGTTTTAAACTTGGCACAAGATACTTGAGTAAGGTCACAAGTCACAACTAGACATTGGCGTTACTCTCTGATGCATTGCATGGACCATTGCACACGACTTTATTTCTCCTCCATTGAGCTTGAGATGGAAGTTATGATATCATATGACAGTGCTGTGTCAGTAGGGAAGATTTCTTTTAACCTTTGCTTCAAGTGGACTTTAATTTTTTGTTTCTTTTTTTTTTTATTATTATTATTTTTTTTTTTTTGGGGTTCAGCCTTCAGGTCTCTTATCCAAACTAATTAAACTCCGTGTCATCCATGGAAAATCTGAAAGCTGTGGCTGCGTGGTGGGACAATCCGCCATTGAGTAGAGGATGATTGATGGATCAAGATTTGTTTCTTATCTACATTATACTTGCTGAAATTATCGAACGTAAAACTCTTATCAATTTTGCTTATTTATATCCCTCGATCAATCGAGTTTATTGGAATCTTGTTATTGATTAATTATTTTCTTCTTATATGTTTTAACAGTCCTCGTTTTGTAAATGTTTAATTAGTTCTTCTAAGGTCATCAGATTCAGAATTGAATGTTTACATATAAATATATCCTGCCTAATCATTTCTTTTCTTAGTTTAAGATAGAAGAATTTGTTAATGACACGTCTCTTTCGTAGGATTATGAACAACCTAAATCGCCTTTAATTACTAAAAGAATGCCTGGCATTTAACAAGCTAGCCTTCTTTTATTCACTAACTTCTAATCAAAGTGTGTTTCAATATTTTTGTTGCTAAAATTAAAGCTCGTATTAGAGAAAACTCTAATTTGTTATTGATAAAATCCATGCAGGGTTTGATTTATTGCTATAAAACAAAAAATTGAGGAGGAAACGAAAATGCCGCACCTTCTCTCTAAAACCAAATTATCATCGATCATTGTTCACTAATTTGACAGAGTCAACGGTGGAAATTAACTCTGACTTTTTGCAAACAAAACCAAACGACGAATTGAAGAGAAAATGACAAGACAAGAGAAAGGGCGAAGCACGATATCAGCCTGTAGCTGTCAACCATAGAGGGATTATTGAATATTGGCGGCTTCATTTCTTTGAACGGTTTACGAGCTCGCCACCGCATTGACAAGCAGCAACCAGTCATGGATTCGGAATGTGCTGTTGATGTCACCCTTGCGTTTTGCTTCAACACCTAAAACACTTCATTATTATCATGCATATTGAAAAGAGTGCGTGAGCACATTAATATTCTGGCGTATAAAAAAGTGCGTGCCATCGATAATAATCTTCAAAATATCTTACGAATTATTATAAATTTTAATTTATTTTTATTTTTAATCGAAAGATTAAAAAATTTATATTCTTTTGATCCGTTTAAAAAATATAAATAAATTAAAAATTATATTAATTTGAGGAATATTTTAAAAGTTATCATTTTAAGGGAGGAAAATCTAAAATTGATTTCATTGAAAAGCAATGGTTTCAATTCAAAGTCGATTTCTTCGAAAAGCAATGGTTACGGAGCCGGGAGACCCCACCACCTCAGTCACAAACAGCAACCAGCCATTGATTCGGAAAGTGCAAGTGTGCAATTAATGTAACCCTCCTTGCGTTATGCTTTGACGCCCATCCTTTAACTGATAACATGCACTTGTTTTTTATTTTTATTTTTTTCATTTTCATTATTGAAAAGTATTGTCTGTAATAAATTTATCTATCTTGAGTTCTATGCATTATTAATTTATCTATCTTGAGTTCTATGCATTATTAGTGTTAGACCAAATTACCAAAGGTCTGCATTATTAGTGGTAGATCAAATTATGAAAGGTCCAAAAGCCTACGAAAAATATAACTTCAACAAAAATTTTTTAATTTAAGCACTTAGAATTTTAAATAAAATATCTAAAAGAAAGACATCATGACAAAATATAAAGATATAATTTGACAAAAAAATATTTATATTTATTTTTTTATAAAGAATAACCTAAATTTATTTTTTATGAAGAATGACATAAGTCAATTCTATATAAAGAATAACCTAAGTACTTAGAAAATATTTTTTGAGTAAAACGTTCAAAAGGTGAGTCTATAATAAAGCGTCAAAGACGTGATTTTATAAATAAAAAGTTAGGTCTAATCTTTACAAAAAATTACATAGATCCACCTTGTACAAATAGTAAGTTAAGTATATTATATATAAAGAATAAACTAGGCACTTAGAACATATTTTTAAATAAAATGTTTAAAGAATGAGTCTTCAACAAAGCAACAAAAATATGATTTTACAAAGAATGACTTAAGTCCCTTACTCTCTCCATAAAAAAAAACCTGCATGAAGGATGAAGGTTATACCTTAGAAAGTCAACGAAGCTAAGGTTTTGTATATGTTATATCCTTTCAATCGAATGATATCTTCTAAAGAAGGCTTTCATTCCCTTTTGAAAAAGTTTACAAGAGAAAAAAAAAAGCATTAGAGAGAAAGAGAGAGAGTTGTAAAAGTGCTTATAGATCTCTAAGGCATAATTTAAAACAACACTTTTCATTTCTTGTTTTCATAGAAAAAATTTTAGAATTTAATAGATGAAATATTGATTACATTACTTTAGGCTATCTAGGTCACTCTTTACAGATAATGACCTTAGTTAATTCTTTATAAAGAATGATTCTGACACTTAAAAAATATTTATAAATAAAATACTTAAAAAATAAATTTTTAATAAAATGTCAAAAATGTGACTGTATAAAAAATGACTCAGGTTCAATTTTTATAAATAATGACTTAAGTCTACTATTTACAAAGAATGAAATAGATTCATTCTTTACAAATAATAGCTTAAACATTTAGAAAATATTTTAAAGTAATTGCCTAAGGGTAAATATTGACAAAACATCCAAATACATGATTTTACATATATGATCGAGATTCATTCTCTATAAGAATGACTTAAGTATTAATAAAGTTTTTTTATAAATTGCCTAAAGCCAAGAATTGACAAAATGCCTAAGGGTATAATTCTACAAACATAATATATGTATATTCTCTACAATCTATGTACAAATAAAATATTTTATACAATGAGCTTATGGGTAATTAAACATTCCACGGAATAAGTCTATTAGTTAAAAGAACATTTTACGAAATGCAGGTACAGACAAACAATTATTCTATTAAATGCACCTTATAGGGCAAACATACATTTTATAAAATGAGTCTTCGAGCCAATAAATATTATGTAGCATGTATCTATGGGCAAATAAACATTCTATGAAATGTGTCTATGGGCAAACACATTCTATAAAATATGCTTATGAGCAAACACACATTTTATGGAATGAACTATACATTGGACAAAATGTGCTCTTAGTCACAAACGTTATGTATAGTGCCTATGGGCAAACATTCTAATGAAATATTCTAAGTGCTTATGGGAAAAGTTTTACAAATACACCTATGGGAAAATCTTGTTGAAATATCTTAGGTCTATTCTTGTAGAGAATAGACTAGGACCAATTACTTAAAAAATATTCTAAGTACTTATGGGCAAAAAACTATATAAAATTTGCTTATGGGCAAAATATTGTAAAATCAATTATCTTTGTAATAAATCAATATAAGTGCCGAATTCAAGCTCAACGGCCTAAAATCAAGACAAGTATCCAAACAATAACTTAGATCAAGACAAGTATTGACATATATTGATAAGTTTCCTCATGTATGAGCTTTATGGACAAATGCCACGATGATAATGCCACACGTCATGATAGCTCATCAACCTTATGCTTTAAGTTGCCTATATAAAAGCCAATACTCTACATTAAGTTAAGAGGAAATAAGATGAAAAAGAGATGCAAAATTCTGCCCATATTTTCTTTCTCTATAAATTGAGTAAAAAGCATTGATTTGAGCATTTGAGGGCTATTGCTAACACGTCCTTTGAAAATTGTTTTCTTTTGCAAAATAAGTATCCACAAATAGACACATGGTTTGAGATAACCGCCTCAAGCAAAAAATGAGTTATAAAAATTGATTTAGAAGAAAATCTGAAACAAAAATCAATTAATATTCATTGAGCAAAAATTTGCATCAACAATTAAAAATGGTTAATGTCAATGTATATATTATTACTCACTTTGTTTCAATTGTATCAATAATTTCTTTTGTCTAATCAACCCAATTTTTTAATTTTCTTTCTTATTGTCCACATCTTACATCCATGAAAATTTTATTTAAAAAAAAATATTAAAGGCTTCTTATGAAACAATCACTTCAAGAAAAATATTTTACAGATTTTTTAAATTTATATAATTTTGTTAGTTAAGTTGGTGGTGGACTATGGGAGGAGTTGATGGTGGACTATGTCAGGTCTGCCACCTTGATCTAAAATCATATAAGCCCAGCCAGTCTTTCATTAAAAAAAAAATAATAATAATAATGAAAAAATTCGTAAGCCTAACTCTTGATTGGTTTGATTTCGATCCCGCTAATGCCTGGGCTGTGAGCAGTATTAAGCCCAATATAGTACAAAGAAAGTGGGCAGGATTTGGTCTTATGATGGACGCCCAAATATTTTATTAACTATGAATCCATTTGCCAAAACAAGCCGAAAGGGGTAGGACCCGTCCCTTCCGCCCAAAGTTAGCTACCGCCCCGTCCATAGTCCATACACTTTACAAAATTACCCTAACTGCTGATATATTATGGGAATTATTTAATTATTTTTGAGAAATAGATTCGATATTTTATTTATACGGTCGTCAAACCCGCAGTTCCCACCAAGCAACAGATATCATAATTTAGGGGTCTGCATTTGTTCCTGTCATCTACAGCGTAACAGAACGCAGCAGTGAGGGACAACCCGCCCATACAGCTAGCGGGGAGGATGGCACTACTGGCAAAGACCGTCCGGCGAAAATGCCGCAGGCGCGAAGCGTGGTAGGCCTGCGCCGGGGGGGCATAGCATAGGGAGGAAAAGGAGCCCGGACGGTGTAAACATCGATTTTATTTTACAATTACTACTAATCAAGGTCGCTTGCGCACTTTATTTTACAAGGAAACATCGCTTTTCAATTATCACTTATTGGATTGGGGCGTAGACGAGCGAACAGAGCCCAGGAAAGAGAGAAGGGAAGCCTGTCATAGAATAGAGCAGTCGACTAGAAGTAGAAGACTGCTGGCCTGAGAGAAGGCGGCCTCTCTCGGGAACAGGAATGAGATTCACAATGCCATCATTATATGACCGATAGTAGTATGTGGCTGACTTAGAAAAAAGTCCTCCTCTCGCTAACTCGCTGTTCGTCTCCGATTTTGAACTCCAACTTTTATTAATAACGGGCATTTTCGGGGATTAGCCCGTCCTAATTTAGATAGAACCCAAGTTATGACATAAAATTAATGTTGGTGTGACATAAAATAATATAATAATTAGTGGATTAAAAAACTTAAGCAAAGAAATAAAATTATGCGAAATTATGTATTTTTACACAATCAATTAATTTTTTTTTTATGGGTGAGATTATTTGAACCCATCAATTTCTTTTACATACATTCTTTTTAATTAAGGATCAATTTTGAGACTATGGTGACTAATTAAATGAATTATCTCTGCTATGCAAAATGAAATAAGTTGTTGGTTAAAAAAATAATTTAGTGTTTAGTAAATTATATTATTGTGGTTGTTATGAATTTAAAAAGTAGAGTACATGCGTTTAATAATTTTTATTACGTAAATGTTATTTTATTATATTATAAACAAAATAGATATAAATTTAAATTACATTTTATTTTTAGAATATATTTAATAAACTGTTTAAAATGTATTTTTTTAATACATAAGATTATATAAAGTAAAAAAAAACTTAATTAAATAAAATATAATGAATTTTATTTTTACACAAAATATGATAAAAAATTATATTTATACATAATCTAAATAAAATAAAAATTAATTTATTATATTCAAATATAATTAATACATGAGAGAATATACAGTAATTGTGACGGTAATTTAATTGTGATAATAATATAATATATAATGATTTATATATGAGTTTTTATGGAAATGTAAGATATAATTATATCTTTTTATTAAAATACTAAGATTATAATAAGAACTTTTAAAAAATATGATAATTTATTTAATAAGCTGCTTATAAAATAACTCTCCACTTGCTTTAAAAGTTGTTGTCAAAATAAAAAAAAAATATGAAACAAATTATTTTTAAAAAATTTACCTGACATTATTTCCATAAAAAAAATATGAGATAAGCAGCTTATTATCTTTTAACTTCAATCTTAAATGAGATTTAAGAATTTTATTACTTAATAACTTTTTAAAAAAGATTTCTTAATAAACTATTTCTTCTCTTTCACACCATACTTTCACAAATTTTCATCAATTTATTCAAATATATATTTTTAGCTGTAAATAATTGATATCATAAATTAAGAGAAACAAAACTCACTATTTAAAATTAAAAAATCAATAAATTTTTATCAGTTATGAAATTTAATAAATATCAATAAATTAATTTTTATTAAACACAATAATTAATGAATATAAAAAAATGTATATAAAAATATACTAAAAAAGGTAAAAATAAATTAATTAAAAAAAAAATAAATTGAATGTTTAGTTTACAGAATGTGAAAGTATAGAGAAAATATATAATTATAAAATTGAGTGAAAAATAAATTTGTAAAAGATAATTTTAAGATTTATTTTAAAATTTAAAATTTTATTTTTTTAAAATAAACGTAGAGAAGAATTTAGTATATTCAATTAGCCTACCCTTTTCTTACTTGGAACCAAATTCATCTACCCCATCCTTTGACGACGCGGCAAACCTAATAATAAAAAATTAAAAAATTAAAAATAATATTCGTAATCTGTTTTGTGAGCACTTTGTCGTTTAGTTAAGCCAACACTAATACCGTGTGCTGGCCACCCTCGGATTCGATCAAAACCAATGTTCTTCAGTAGTAAACAAATCGAATCCCTCAACTGAGAGAGGGCGCCCCAGCCCGCGACGCTTTTGCCCTTTTAAAAACGCCAAATCCAATTGTCAATGCCCTCTATTGATTTCTCATTTCTCATATATAAAAAGTAGGAGTCATAATAAAACACAACATTCAAATCAGAAGATCACAAATCAAAAACGATGTGTCGGTCAAATGATTTTCAAGGTTTCTACTTCAACAAGCATAAAGATCGGTTGAAGGTGAAATCTTTCTTCGTTAGGTTATCGGGTTTGCTTGCAACGAAGAAAAAGAAAACGTTGCCTGAATCTCTCACGCTCGTGTACTTGCCACGTATCAATGAAACGGCTCTTCAAATATCCGGCGAACACATCCGACCGGACACGCCAGCGTTTGTTACTCTCTATCGAGTTGTTACGGCGAAAACCGATGACGGCGAGGTTATATACGGAAGCAGGGAACCTGTTGTGGTTACCGATGCGGTGTCGTTTGAGGTTTACTTTGGTGAGAAGAAAGTCTTGAAGGGTATTTTCAGAAAAGATGAGGACGACTGGAAATTGAAGTGTAAGTGCGTGTTAGTCAGGGAGATTGGTGACGACAACGTCGCCATGGCTGAGGTTTATGTGGGGCTCGATGGACACGTGGCAATCATTGAGAGGGTGCTTTTGAAGAGCAAGAGAAGGAATAATCACCATTATATTAATAGCCATAGGCGTATGACGTTTGATCTTGACCTGGAGGAGATTCCGGAGGAGAGAGTTGTGGAATCTGAATCTGAATCTGACGGCGGTTGCTCTTGTTCGTGTTCGTGTGGATCGGACGTGGACGTCCAGGATGACGAGGCGATTCATTTGGAATTGGAAGGTGTACGATGGGCCGTTGATGTGGGCATTTGGGTGATGTGTTTGGGCGTCGGCTACTTGGTTTCTAAAGCCTATGCTAAAAGTTTACGACGAAAGGGTTTATTTTGACTTCTTCTTTTTGGCCTTTTTCTTTTTTAAGTAACCAATCTTTTTGGCCGATTAAATTTTAATCTCTAAAATCAATGAATATAATAATAACACCGACAAATCAATTTTTGGAATAATATTTCATATTTCAATCTATATAACTTGTACTTTTCTTTTTTGGTTTAATTCTGCTTATAATACTATTGATATTTTACTCCTATTTGAGAAAAATATAATACTCTCGTATTAAATAGCAGTGACTCAAACTCACTACCTCAATCACGTTTAGAGAGCGAGTTCGGTAAGATTACAATATAATAAGGGTTAGTTTCTTAAGATTATAATTTTTAAAATAATTATCGGTCGTAATTAATTATATTATATAAATAATTAATTATGAAAAAAATTAATTAGATACTTGATAAATTTTATTTTTAAAAGTGACGTGACTTTTAAAAGTAATCGTATATGTTTTGTAAATTTTATTCTTAAATTATTATAAGAATATAAATGACTAAATTAGACATAATATCAAATAAAATTAATTTAAACATTTATAAATATGTACATAAAATATTTTTTATTGTGTGTATATAATAATTAATAATAAAAACAAACACTTTATATGATAAATTTTATTTTCTATTTAATTATCTTAAATTGGTAATAAATAACATTTTCTTTAAAATTAATAATTTTATCTATTAATTAATAAAGATAATTTTAAATTTTTTATAATATATATGAAGATATATGTAGACTCGTGTTAAGTATAAAATTAATTTTAAAATTAAATTTTATAAAATTACTTATTCTCTACTTTTCAAAATATATATAAAATGAGGTAATTTTATTAAAAATAATTTATAAAAAAATTTACCAAACAGTAATATTAGCTTTTAACTTTTTAAAAATACTTATGAGTCTCCTAAAAATAATCCAAAACAAGTCCTAAGAGACAAATTAAAAGGTAAAAAAATATGTAAAAATTTAATTTAATTTATTCTATTATATAATATAATGAAACTTAATTTTATATTTATTTTAACTTGTCCATTTATTTTTTTATTATAAAATTAGTTTGGACTATTGTAACGGCCCAACAATATATTTTTTAGTTTGTGTTTTAAGCCTATGAAGCCATACTGATGCTCAATAACCATGCCATCTCATTCTCATTTTTGTTAGGCTTTAGTACACGTACATGGAAGGTGCGTGGATTTCCAAAAAGGAATCCTGAGTTTCAATTATAAAACCAAAAAAATAAATTTTATATATACTATAGAAAAATATATATTATAATTGAGTTTATGTTTTTTCTGTTTGTTAATTTATCCTTACTTTAATATTAGTTTTATCCATGATTTAATATGGTCAATAATAGCTGATTGGAATATTTCTATATAGAAGGTTATGTTACCATATATGTAACGTTCAACAATCCTAAAGTTATAATCTAAAATTGAAAAGTTACGGTATGTGAAATAATTGAGTTGTTATAACTTATGGGTTTACTATATATTACACATAATGTAACAAAGTTTAGTTAAAATTTTAGTTAGGCAATTCAAGAGATGGATGAATTGAAATTAAAAAATTTCTTCGATAACCACATTACAATTCAATACTAACAACTATCACAATAAAAAATAATAATAATTTCAACAATAAGTAAATTCAATGAGTTAAGGGTAAAAAAAACGAACACAATATTTTTACATGATTCAGCAAAGGGTAAAAAAAACAAACACAATATTTTTATATGATTCGGCAACCCACTTACGTCCACATCTTTAGAAAAACCAAGCTTGAGAATTGTACTATTTAAGTTTTACAACCTAAGACTTTAAAATATTTACAATTGACTTTCAATGTGTCAATAAACTTTTATAACTTAAGATGATCTCGCACCTACAATCACTCAATATTTGATGTTGAAATGAATATTACAGATATCACACTTATCACAAGAATATATAAGTAAATGATAGTCCAAATATAAATCATTGTACGTGAATAAACAAACAAAAGCTCAATATGATTTTTATGAACAATTTAAACTTGATAGAAATTGGAGAACTTTTTTAAATTGAGTTTAATTTGGCTTTTATGGTTTGAACGATAATTTCCAGTTCGCTGCTTACATGAGGTAGGTAGCCGCTCAAGTTATCGTTACAGAAAAGATTTGAAAATTTGTCACAAGTGGTATCGCCACTTGATTTTATCGGCTAGCCGCTATGCTTCTAGACATAAGGCGGTTAGCTGCTACTGTTTTAAAAATTATAATTTAGCCCTAAAACTTTTTTAAATTATACTACGATCTAAAATTTTAGAAAACTTTTCTAATAAGTCTATTTTCAAAAATTCAAACAATATTTATTGATTTTAAAGTTCTAAAAAAAATTTCAACTTCGTTCATAAACTTGAAAACAAACAATTTCAAGTGTTTAATTATGCATATATATAATCATACTAGCTTTATAAAAAATATAACAAGAGAAATTATCTAAGTTAGTACCCTTGAAACTTATCCTTAACATCATGAACTTTGTGCTTTTGTCAATGAGTGTGTTAAACTTGATCTTACATGTATGATTTAATAGTGTAATAAACATAAAAACTATTAAGACATATGTTTGAAGAATGTAATGATATTATACTATTAAACCATATGCTTTAATAATTAATAGTTTTCTCATGTTTTAATAAAGTTAAGAATCCTGTACCAGATTAGTATTATTAAGCTTACTATTGTATTATTAAATTATATGATTTAATAGATTTTTTGAACTTATATATATGTGTATATATATATTTGTTAAAGTTGAAGATTAAGAAGAGGGAAAGCTAGAATTTTAACCCATATTGTCTAACTTTTGGTCTTAAGCGTGGAGCAGCCTTGGGTTCTTTAAATTTCTATAGTTTATGTTCATTTGCACGATTTTGGATAATTTTTCTCACATGCATGGTCTAATTTCGAATGCTTTACCAAATTTATGTGAGAAAAATCGAGTAAATCAGCTTTTGAGTTTCTTATATTTTCATCAATTTCGGTTCTTGCGATCGAGTTTTGGTGAGTTCCCTTGCATGCAAGGTTGAATTTCGAATTCTTACCAATAAATTGAAATGATTTTGAGTGGACCACCATGGATTATTTAATTCTTATCTAGATTCCTTATCCTCGAACTAGATATCTGAAAATTTACTACATGCATGTATAAATGTTGTTGCGATAAATAAAAATAATATTTTGACAGGATTTAGGTCATAAACTAATGCAAGTCTTAATTTCAGTATTACATTAAGTTTTGAATGACAAAATCAAATGATTTTGAGTAGGGGTGAGTAAATTCGAGTTTGAATCAACTCGATCAGGTTTCGGATTAATCACATTAGGAGAAATATAACCACAATTCAACCCAAACATTTAATCCAATTCAATTTGATCTAAACATATTCATATCAGATTAGATCGGATCAAAAATTTATTTGTGTGTGCTTTGATTTCTTTAGATTTTAAGATAAAATCCAATCCAATCACGATCTAATCTGATCGGATTGGTCAAAATCCAATTCGTCATTCAAATCCAATTAAAAGTTGAATTTTTTAAATCTGATCGAGTCGGATTGATTCGAATCAGGTCATTTACCCACCGTTACTTATAAAATTGGTATTTTAGATTTGTAGAACCACTTTGGGTCTTGGTGTGACTGTGCTAAGTTAGTTGTTAAAGACCAATTTTAGCAAGTTTTTGTTCAGCATGACCTTATTTAATTTATTCATGATTATGTCAAAATAGGGATGTTATTAGCTTGCATTATAATTAGATAATTGTATTGTTATTTTTCGCTTAAGAAGTAATGTTAACAAGAAAGGAATTTATTGAATAGCTGACTTTATGTGGGCTGGAGCGAGGTAGGTATTTCATGTGCTTTTAGGAGTTTTTGGTTTTTAAAACTGAAAAACAAGAGGAAGATTGTTACTTATATGGAATAATGATAGTGTGATTGCTTTTGTTTGGCCTATACTTGGTGTATTGACTGTAATTGTTAAGGATGTTGTTAGCCACCAAAATATGTGATTTGAAATTGAATAATGACTGCGGCTATTGGTTGATTAAAAGATGTTGAGCTTGCAAGTACGTATTTTAGATTGCTTTGGTGTAAACCCGTACCTACCTACTGAGTGTTAGCTCACCCTTTATTTTAGGTCTTGAGAACATTTACAGCTAGGAGTAAAGGAGAGGGATGTGTTTTCTTTGTAACCAGAAGGCTTATAGCTTATAAGGGAGATGTCTGTGCGGATTAAATTTGTGTAAGTTGTGTTCTTGTGGTTTAATCAAATATTTTGATTTGAATATATAATATATGTTGTAAAGAGTATCAGTACATAAATTTCCTAGGCAATTAATTTTAAAAAATATATATTTATTGTTTATTAAAATATTCCTAATCTCACAAGCTCGGGATCAAGGCGTGACAATTATATTGCAAATAATTTTTTTGGTATTTTGTAGTGGATTTTTAAACTATTTTTAGACTTTATTATGTTGTTTATTGTGTGTAGATTTACAAACTCAAGATTTTTGTTGCAATAACAGTATATTATGATTATATCATTTTTGTAAATATATAGAATAAAATTATTCAAACCAAACTAAACTGAATTAAATTAATTTGGTTTAGTTCAATTTAGTTATAACATTTTGTTCGTATTTAGTTCATAAATTTATGAACCAATTGATTTAACTTCGGTTTGATTTCGAGCCTAAATCAAACCAAATCAGATAGTGGCCACCCTTACGCACAATGGGTTAGTAACGAATCTTCTCCCATTGTGAAAGAAATAAATTAGTACAAATTCTTATCAAGTCTCATCATTATAAATATTTTCTTGTAAGTATTGCTTAAATCTCGCTCGTATTAGGGTCAAATTTTCAAATTAATTTTGGTAAAATTATAAATAATTTGACTGATGTTATCAAAATAAGAAATTTTTAAGTTATGTTAAGTAGACTCTTTAATTATGCTACAGTTGTCCATATTAAATTCATTGAAGCTTCAATCTATGCAATCATTGTATGACTAGACTAAAGATGGCTAATGGGTCAGAGGACACATGACGTGGTACAGGCACGGTACGTATTCATACAGCATGGCATAACACGAGCACATTTTTGTAAGGCACATGAGTTGGACACGTGAGCTTTAAAAGTATGACATGTGAAAAGGTACGTAATAAACATATTTCATTGGTAGGATAGCACACGGCCTGTGAGCTAAAGTATATTTATAAAAAATTTAATAAAAAGTAAACATAGAATATTATGATTTTACAAATAACTTAAAATTAAAAATTTTAATATATTTTATTAGCGTAGATTTTTTAAAATCAATTTAGTCTTAGTTTTTTTAAAAAAAACATTCTAATTGTTTTATCTTTATAATTTATTAAATGAATAAATAATTTCATATTTTTAATAAATAAAATTATAAATATCATGATATTATAAATCATAAATCTAAATTTTTACAATTTTAATATTTTATTTATGAAATCATAAATTAGTCAAATGAGATATGTTTTATTTGTGAATGAAAATATTTTTTATATTTACATAAAAAAATAAAATTATTTTAAATTAGATAATATAATTATGTAATTGTGTTAATGTCTTAATTAAATATTAATTATTCTCTTAATAAAAAATTTATTATTATTATTATTATTATTATTGTTTATAAATGTGTAATTGCATAACTTGATGAGTTTGAAAAAATGATGTGTAGACTTGAAAAAACATGCCAAATTCATGAGTTTTTTCCAACACGTTCTTTAAAAAAAATATGTTGGGCTCTTTTGAGTAAAGCACGCGTGGTCTTGGCCGTGGACTGTGCCAGGTTTAAAGAAAAAAATTTAGACATGGCACGACACGACCCACAAATTTTTGTAGACCTCATTTTAACGGGCCGTACCGACACGACACAGCTCGTTAGCCATCCTTATTCTTAGACTAGACCGATTATAATGTCAACACATTCTACTAATTAAAAAATATATTAATTGACTTATAAATTAAGTGAATTGCTTTCCCGAAGCTCCTTAAAATCCTTGTACCTTACTCATTGTTAATAATTAAGATGATGCCAAAAAATTTGATGCCTAATATTGAATTTTCTTCGTTAGAACAATGCAATTAATTGTCTTCATAGGTATGCTAAAATCTAAATATGAACAAAGTGGCAAAAATAATCCTAGGTGGGAATCATCAGCTAACATGAAGGAATTTTTCCAATTTAGAATTATAAAATTCAACGGCCATTGTTGTTGCAGCATTTATCATCTTTTCTTTTTTTTTTTTTTTAAATTTTGGTTTTGTATCCAAACATTCTAAAATAGATATTAATATTGTGGATCCATTATTATATATGATGATTAATTTGATAGTAATAATATGTTTACAAAATTAAGATACAAAATTTGTAATTGAAATGATGTGTCACCAATTAATGACACATCATTATGAGATAAAAAGTTTGCTTCCCATTTTTACAAGCTTATTGTTAATTTTAATTAAATACCGATACATAAGATCCCTTAAAGTTAAACAACACCAAAGTAGAAAACGATTGTTCATTTCATATTTAAAAAAAAAAAATGAAGAAGAAAGAGAAAGAGTAAAAAATCACAAGTTTTATATCTTTTATTTCTTTCCATACTTAAAAACAAATTAACTAATTCAGACAACGGTCATGGAATGAATATTTGCACAACTAACCTATTTGGCCTAGAAATTTGGACGGTCTGGAACACAACCCTGACTTAATACTTGTGACAATTTGAATCAATTCGAATTTTTGTGAAAGAAAGTTTTCAAATTGCAGCTAAATTAATTTGGGAAGAACAGATCTTAAGTAACTCGAATGCCCAAAGTCTAGGATGCTTTTCAAGCATTGCTCTTTATTTATTTATTATTCGCTATATATGTATGCATTTGGCAATGATTAGTTTAAGCATATACATTATAAGTAGCGTGAATGAAAAATGAACAATATTACAGGAGTACCCAAGGTTTTTTTTTTTTTAAAAAATAATCGGTTTATAATTCTTTTAATTATATCATTCAAAATAAACAAAAATAAAATTATGATCACTAATTAGGACCATACAGTAAGACCTTTATGTAGTAATATTCTATATATAAATAAGTTTCTTAGAACATCACTAAAAATTATTCAAATCATTAAAAATTATTCAAATGAGATTTTACGTTTATTTTAAAGAACTACATAAAGAAAAAAATTTTCAAAAAACTTTTTAAATAAGATAGTATTTATCTTAATTCAATTTTAAAGAGAGAAAAGAACTATTTCATTTGAAGAATCTCGTGTAAAAAGTTTTTTGGATCCTCTAATATAGTATTAAATTATTATTTTTATCTCATTATTTTTTAAGAGAAAAAAATATTATAACTACTATTATTTTGGTAGATGAAAAAATTTGATTAAAATAATATAAATTTATATTTATTTGAAGAGTCTTTGGGGAGAATACTTATTTTTTCACTATTTTATTTGTCAAATAAGTAATAACTAAGTATTTGAAAAGTAAAATTAGAGTATTTTTACTATACTCTTATTATCATAAAAAATAATGTTTATAATTTAGGCCAGTTATAAAAACTACTAAGTTATAAGTTTTTAAAATCATGTCTTAAGAAATTGGCTTCCATATAATAATTATTATTTATATATTATAAAAAATATATACTAATTTTTAAAAATTGTATGTATCTCTTTTATCAATGACTATACATTATATCTAACATGCTTCATTATTAATATATTCCATACCTTTTTCTAAATCACGTACGCTAAATATAACTAAGATAAAACAACAATTTATATAATTATATCTCTATAAAGTATAATCTTCTTGTCGTAAAAAAATTAGTTTAGCCACAACTTTATAACTGTAGATAGATGGATTTTATTGTAATGAGATAAATATAAAGAAAATAAAAAAACCATAAATAATTTTTTAAAAAAATTACAACTAGTAAGTCTTAATTAGAGCGTGAAAGTGGGACCCAGTCGTTCCTGATGATACAACTCCTATCCACGTGTTACCATCCCAATCACCAAACACCATTGTTACACGTCAGCACAGTCTCTCTCTCTCTCTCTCTCTTCTTCATCCCCAAACAAAACATACAGACCCAGTTGCCCCTCTCTCTATATCTCGCTTGATGGAGGTCAACGGATCAAAAATTAATACCCCTTGGCAAAAATCAAGTACCTGAAGGATTTGAATTGATTGTTCTTTGTCCGTTCGGTGGTATTTTGCTGATTCTCGTAGGGCATGGGAAGAATGGGAGGCAATCAAAATCAGAAAACATACTCGGCGATTCCAAGTGACTACAAGCTCCTAGAAGAAGTTGGCTATGGCGCCAGTGCTACGGTTTTCCGAGCGATCTACTTACCTTTCAATGAAGTTGTTGCTGTTAAGTGTTTGGATCTCGATCGCTGCAACAGTAATTTGGTTAGTGGTTTTTGAATTTTTAATTAGTTAGTTTATTTTATTTGATTTTAGTCAATTTTAGGGTATTCGCTAGATTTGATTTAAGAAATTTGAGCGAATTGTTTATTTGCTCGATTTAGTTGGATTTATTTGAGATTAAGAGCTGTATTTAGTAATATGAGTGTTTTTAATTGCTTTTTCTTTTTCAATTATTATTTTTTAAGCAGATAGTGAAGTGTTTATAAGATGAATGAATCTCTTAGAACTGGTGTATGTGATGGATTATGTCATGTTCCTTTGCAGGATGACATACGCCGAGAGGCACAAATGATGAGTCTGATTGATCATCCAAATGTTATAAGGGCATATTGTTCGTTTGTTGTCGATAGTAACCTTTGGGTGGTCATGCCATTTATGGCTGAGGGTTCGTGTTTGCACCTCATGAAGATTGCATATCAGAATGGATTTGAAGAATCAGCAATTGGTTCTATTCTAAAAGAAACTCTAAAGGCTTTGGATTACCTTCATCGCCAAGGACATATTCACCGGGATGTTAAGGTCTGCTACGCATCATAGTTTGTTCCAGGGATAGGTTTATACAATCACCCTTTGAATTTGAATCTATGTTGCAATGGTCTCAAGCTTAGTTTATTGTAACTGTCCTGACAGGCTGGAAACATACTACTTGATTCAAATGGGGTGGTCAAGCTTGCAGATTTTGGTGTTTCAGCTTGCATGTTTGATACAGGTGACAGACAACGTTCAAGAAATACTTTTGTGGGAACTCCATGCTGGTAAGATGGAGCATCGGATGATCAAATGTTTTTTGAATTGAATGATGGTGTATGTGATGCTAAATTCTTGTTTCTTTTGTTTTGCAGGATGGCACCCGAGGTATTGCAGCCTGGAAGTGGATACAATTCCAAGTGAGTTTATATCTGTCAAAAGTCTTAGGCCATAGTTTCAGAACTTGGAGTTTAAAATAATTAGATTTTATTTGCTAGCTGAAGCTATTTTTTCAGTTAATTGAGCTAAATTTGGGGATTTAAGTGATTTTCTACGTCCCTTTTTGCATTCCATGGAGAAGAACACTAAGATGTTGAATCTGTTTCGTACAAGTCAAGATTAAGTTTGTCCCTTATTCTGTAAAGCAAACGAAACGTGTTGCAATCTTTTTGTTTCTAATATAGGTTGGCTTATTACGAGTTGCTTATTTGGTTGTTTAGGGCTGATATTTGGTCATTTGGCATTACTGCCCTGGAGTTGGCCCACGGTCATGCACCTTTCTCTAAATACCCTCCAATGAAGGTTTGAAAATCATTACGAGGATTTAACTAGAATGTAAACTGTAAATAAACTGCTTAAAAGAAATGTTAGAATGTACACACAGTATGACATGAGCCCAAGAGGGGTTTCCCGGGAGTGCTTCATTGCTATATTTGATACATGTATTTTTCTTCCTTGTTATAGGTTCTACTGATGACAATTCAGAATGCTCCTCCTGGGCTTGATTATGATCGTGATAAAAAGTTCTCTAAGGTACTGGTTTTCTTTCTGGTTAGATTTTCATCATAAACTGTGATTTTTATCTGTGAAAATATACCATAAATAGATGGATTGAATTAAGTCCATTCCTTGAATTGATAAGGAGGGCAAAGGACTTTGAGCTCGGTGTGCTATAATGTATTTCTCTTATAGAGTAATATTCTAATTGGAGGATTTCCAGTTGTAATCAGTCCTTTAAAGAAATGGTTGCCATGTGCCTAGTGAAAGATCAAACAAAGAGACCAACTGCAGAGAAGCTTTTAAAGCACTCGTTTTTCAAGCATGCAAAGCCTCCAGAACTTTCTGTGAAGAATTTGTTTGCTGACTTGCCACCACTTTGGAATCGTGTGAAAGCACTTCAGGTCAGCTATTATACCGCTATGATTACGATGCAGGCTTCTTATTTACTATTGTTCTATTTTGATGATTTTGCTGTAATATTGCAGCTTAAAGATGCCGCACAACTAGCTCTAAAGAAAATGCCTTCGGCAGAACAAGAAGCTATATCACAGGTTAGGACCAACATTTGAAATTATGAACTTTGACTTAAAATTTATTTCCGTTGATCGATCGGATGCATCTTCTTTTTTTAAATTTTCTTATTATGCTGTTTATTGAATATTTTAGTCTTGATTGTCAACTCTTTTTTCAGTTCAATTTTAGTGCCAATTTGAGGCTTTTCTATAACTCCTGCCCTGCTCTTTTGTTTGTCTATATCTTTCTTTTGGTCTTCATTTCAAAGTGCTCAACAACAACTCAAGAGGAATGATTTAGTGACAGCCGATTAAGTGATGGCATATGTGCTTTTGATCTTTGATTTCTAATAGAGAATCTTTAACCATGGAAACAAGCCTGCACACCTCCCTCATCACCCCCCCCCACAGCACAACACAAACACATTAATTATTTAAGAGTAAGAGGTCCAATTTGCAAGAGTGTGGTGTTGGGTACTGGCAGAGTGGAAAGTGATCTTAGCTCAAAATTTTCAAGGCATTCTCCACATCTATTGCAAGACAAATGAGCACTACAGATCAATGCAGGCATCCGTATTTTTCTTCTTACGCATGTGTCTTGTCTTTTTGTCATCAGAGTGAGTATCAGAGAGGAGTAAGTGCTTGGAACTTTGATATTGAGGATTTGAAAGCTCAAGCATCTCTTGTAAGTAAAATTTTGTTATCGATCTTTTTTCAAGATATTCCACATTGGAATGTTATTTTTTAGAAAACACTGTTATCTGGTTCTGTCAGTAATTGGATTTATTCTAAATTATTTCAACAATTTTTTAGGTTCGTGAAGATGATGATGTATTGGAGACCAAGGAAGAAGATGAAAGCATGAAACCATTTGTTGGTTTTAAGGTCATTAGGCAGTTTATCTGGTGTTGGGTTGGAAGTTTTGATCATTAGGCAGATACTTTAATATTTCTCATTTATTATTGGCAGGCTGCGACTGGCTGCCAGTTTAGTTTGGGTAAATCAAATTCTATTACCGAGCTATCTCAGGCGGAAAGCGGAGGACCAACTAATCAATTACAGCTGTCCGAGAGCTTGAACCAAAAGGGAAAGACTCTGGAATGTGATTCCCTAGATAGAATCCAAGAGAGTATTGTTTTGAAGAAAAATGGATCAAGCACTGAGGTAATGGCATCAACTTCAGCAAAAGACACAATGCAGACTAAAGCTAAAGCATTGAAAAGTCGCCAAACTCAGAGTGGGCCTCTCATGCCTGGCATGGTGCTCAGTCATTCATCATCAGAAAGGGCGCGTAACTCCGAAAGGTTTGTAATTCTACATTTTAAGTTTCTCCATCTGTGTCTGGCACCTTAGTCTTATAACAAGGTATAACCTGTCTCCTCATATATTATATGCTCACACTTGAATTGATTGAATTTATAGTTTTTCAAATTGTCAGGTGTGAGATTGAAAATCAACCACTAACTGAGAAATCTAATCGTGAAGTTCGAAGAGCTCCAAGCTTTAGTGGTCCTTTGATGCTTCCAAACCGAGCTTCGGCAAATAGTTTATCAGCTCCCATAAAATCTTCAGGAGGTGCCCTAAAGTTGTTTTATGATAATTGGGGATTATTATTATTTTAATTGTTTTTGTTACTATCATCATTGTCTTCTGTTTTGCTATTATGTTGAGTGGCATGAGAATTCAATTGAATATTTCTCCTCTACCAGGATATAGAGATTCCATGGATGACAAGTCAAAGGCTAATCTAGTGCAAATTAAAGGGCGATTCTCAGTAACATCTGAAAATTTAGATCTGGTAAAGGTGAGGATCTATTTCTATGTTATGTATGTTCTGTTATGTGATTGTCACTAACTAGTTAATGTGCCCTAGGATATTCCATTAAGTTCAGTTCCACGTCGATCACAGGTGCGTGTCTGATTTTTGCTTAAGCATTTCTGGTGATTATATTTGTTGTTTCATTCTCACATGATGTTCTGCTCCTGTGTATTTCAGGGATCACCTTTGAGGAAGTCTGCTAGCGTTGGTGATTGGATATTTGATTCCAAACAAGTTGTATGTGCCCTGTTTGTTGTTCTGTATGAAGTTTGTCCTAAATTTTTTGGTTATACTGGGGTAGCTCATGCTGTTTTATGTTTTTTCAGCCCACCAGTCCATCTCCCAAGGAGTTGAGCAGCAGTGGTGTGACTGCATCACTTCTCATGCCTCATCTTCAGAATCTTTTTCAGCAGACATCTTTTCAACAGGTTAAGCATTATCCAGGTTTTGTTTGTTATAAAACACTTGATTTTGGAAATATATTTTCTGATTGGAAATTCTCTTTTCTTGCCAGGATCTTATCATGAATTTACTGAATAGCTTGCAACCAGCTGAGGTTCTGGATGGTGAGTGAAGGAGTTGTCTTCATGGATGCTTGATATATAATATAATTGGAAATACGGTTTTGAACGAGACTCTTTTGTTATTTCAGCTTCTCAAAATGGAAAATTGCCCCCACTTCCTCGTAGTACAGAGAACAATGGAAATGTATGTTAATTTTATGTCTATTTTATTTAAGTTCTGAGTCAGAAGGGCTTCCTGCATGATGCTTACCTCTTTATTCTTTGGCTTCAAATGCACATAGTATGTGCTTGGTATACACAATTCGGTATAGTGTAAAATGTTCACATTTAAGCATTTTACCTGGATTCTAGGCTCTGCATGGTAATAATGTATAAAAAAACAAATAATGATCAGCGTTTTATGATTGTAATGTTCTCCTAGATTCATAGGTCTATTCAAGAGCAGTTTGATCAAAACTTTGATCATTGCCAATCTGAATGATCTTCAATGCCTTAGTCATTTGGAAACTGAAGTTTCACAAATAATTAATGTAAGTCATTTCCCCTCCTGCTTTTTTGACAGGTTGAACCAGCGGCATCTGAGAGGGAGCGTTTACTGCTTATTAAGATCTCAGAGCTACAGGCTAGGTTGGTCATTGTCAATCTGAATTAAGTATTTCTGACAAACATTTTTTTTTTTTCCTCCCTGCATATTGAAGTATTTCTTGTCTGATGCTCCTCTCTCTTTCTCTCTCACATTTTCCAGGATGCTCAATTTAACAGATGAACTGACAGCTGAGAAGTTGAAATACGTACAAGTGAGATCTTCCTACCTTGATGACTTTTCAAACTAGGGGAGAGTGATATTTATCCCATATTCTTGCTTTCAGATATATTATAGACTATGTTTTACGTTTTAGTTGTGGTGAAAGAGGCAGGACTTAGCACCTATGTTTCAATTATTGATATTTGTCATCCTCACATATGAAGGCTTGTTTATTATTGACAGTTGCAACAACAGCTAAACTCTATATCGGATCAGGAAGAAAATGGAGACAGAAGGGAAGTGGATGCCTGAAAGCCAAATTCCAATTACTGTAAAGTAAAACCATGCTGTACATTCAGGCAAGAATTGTAAATCATGCAGATAAGTATTGTCCGATATTCTTTACATATTCCATATGGGAGCGTTATGGCATTGATGATGATGGAAGATTTTGAAGGACAGAATTCATGCCGTAGATCAGATGCCTGCGACATTTTTACTTATTTGAAGGGCTCTACTACCATCGATGATAAATAAGCTGAATCATGGGGTACATCCAGACAGCAGCTTTTTCTTTCCATTTACTTGATTCAAGCAGGATGGAGCTCCTCCCTGTTCTGTGTAAGGTTGTAAACTCAAGTAGTCATTTTCATTTTGCGAAGCTGTTGCAAAATGAGGAATAATATAGATGCAGTTGTTGGTTGATATTGCCAATAGATATCATATTTATCATCTCCATTAATTCTATTGATGGATAATAAATGAGCGTTTATAGATTAAAATAAACTAAATGTTTCTTTCATTTTCTGTCTTTATTTTTAGAAATTAGAAATTGTGAAATTTTATAGGTTCCTATGGACTCTGGAAAACAATTAAGGAAATTTTTGCATTTTTTTTTTAAACATTTGCTTTTTTCTTCTGCTAAGAAGCAAACCAGTGGTAGCCGAGGAAACCGGCAATAAATTTCACAATGAATAACATCTACACTTTCTGAGCAGTATCCGCCTAACATTGAATATATCAAATGAGGTTACATAATCGGCAGTATAGATTAATTTGCATATCTCAAATGAGGTTACTTTCATCAATCTGTAATCGGCAGTATAGATTAATGATGCACAATTGTCAGTTTTTGGTCATTACTTGAGAAGTGAATCATACTCTTAAGGGGTGCGAAATTCAGTAACAAATTTACCAAAACGATTATAAAGTTTATCTCACTGTTTCTGGATAGATAAGAGAGGTGGGAACGTTAAATTTTATAAGTCACGATGCCAGCAACATACAAAGAGGAAAAAGGGAAAGAAGAAACAGAGCTGGTTTGACGCCTCTGTTGTGTGGGAAAGAGCATGTTTAGTTGCTTTGAAATTTGATGATTAAATTGAAGGGAAATAAAATTAGGTTTTTTAATTTTTTAATTAAAATCTTTTAGGACCGATCTCATACAACATATAAGAATTAAGTAATCTAGAAATTCATACCTTGATGTTTTGAGAATATGAACAATTGAGAGTTGTAGATCCGCCTCCAAACGATCTTCCAGGCTATGACTCAAGTTTGATCAACGTGTGGGCGTCTGTTTCACCACTCCCCAATTGCAACTGGCTCCTCTTATATGCCTTCTTTATTTTTCTTAGAATCCCTGGGTTCTCCTCTTCTCTCAATTTAAGAGTATAAAGCTCATTTTATAATATCTTATGAAAAACCATAGTATGTTAGGATTAAGATTTCTATTTAAAATAGAATTTCTCTTTTAACTATCTCTCCATTTACCTAAAAGTGGAAGGAATGTGTAACAAACTAGGAGACCACCTTAGTAAAACATTATAAGCTCCCATTTACACTTTTAATATAACATACTAGAGTCTTAATAAATATTATAATTATAATTTTCATCTAATATGCCGCTTTTTCTTGCTTTGGGTCCAGATGATGGTGTTGTCAATTAAATGAGCTAACCCGGGATTATTTGGGAACATACAATAGTGGCTACAATAATTAAATTTGTAATTAAACAAATATAATTATTTAATTCCAATTATACTCCACTATAAGATTGGAATTGACCTCCATAATTAGTATGCTCGAATATAATTCGCCTAAGCCATATTGATTTCTTTTATCGCACAATCCTTTGTACCACATCGTTAATTTAAATTGATATCTCAATCGTCCAATCAATTTAATTACATCTTTTTCCTTGATACTTACTCGGTTTTCTAATGATCATTTTCAACATACTTATTTATGTTGAGACACTCCGCCGCAGAATTCTATGATCAAGCATCGAAAACCCATCAAGAGATGTGTCGCATAAATTTATATTGTTAATCTACAATTTCAATACTTGTAATTGCTTCCACCAAGATACCGGTAATCTAGACTACATGTGTATGTCATGCCCATTGGTAACTCAAATGAAATAACAACTACAATAATGAAATCATAACTAACTCAAGATTAAGATTACAAGAAATCAATGCCTATGAGATTTAATAAGTCCGATAGCTTATTACTAGGTTAATTAAATCTCATATGTGATCCAGCTCAATGTAGACAACTACATCAATAAATTCATACATGATTAAGACAAATCACTCAATGAATTTATTATAATCTATACCTAAATAAAGTGCCCAACTTTATTTATCAATCATGAACTTAATTTATTTAATCATAAGATAACTTGTATTTATGTCTTCTGCGAATCCACATGGTGATCGCATAAATACATATAATATGATTAAATGGATTTTGCTCAAAATATTAATGCAATTCAAAATATCTGAATAAATATTTGAAATATTTTATTAATAAGAAAATCAATATGCTTTAAAGAGCACATAATCCCAACAATCTCTCACTAGCTCTCAAAGCATATCTAGCAAATTGCACATGCTTGTAGGACTCTAAGTGTAGGTTATAACCTTTCTACACTATATCCATATGAGATAATACTTATTCTTAATGTGTTTTTGTTTCTTATGGTTTCTTGATTCTTTTGATTGAGCCACTGCACCATTATTATCAAAAAAATATTTTAAGTGGTGCACTTGCAGCAGATACCACCTTAAGATTTCGAAGGAACTTGCGGAGCCATATCGCTTCTTTTGCAGCCTACGATGTAGCCACATATTAAGCTTTTGTTGTGGAGTCTGCGATACAAGATTGTTTCACACTCCTCCAACTGATAGCTCCACTTCCTAATGTAAACACATAACCAGAAGTAGACTTTCTAGAATCATTATCTAGCATAAAGTCAAAATCAGCATAACCCACTAGAATAAGTTCATCACCTGGATACACAAGCATATAATCCTTAGTTCTTTTCAGATACTTCATTATGTACTTGACAATAGTCCAGTGTTTAGGTTCAGGATTAGATTGATATATGCTAACCATCATAATCGCAAAACATGTGTCTGGTCTAGTGCAAAGCATGGCATACATGAGACTTTCCACAGTTTCCGCGTAAGGAACTTGTCTCATGTTCTCTATCTCCTCAGAAATTTTAGGTAATGAACCTTAGAGGATATAATTCAATGTCTAAATGGTAACAAACCAATCTTAGAATTTACCATGCTAAATTTAGCCAATATCTTATTGATATAGACCACTTGAGATAAAGCTATCGTTTTATTCTTCCGGTCTCGTAGCAACTTGATACCAAGAATATAACTAACTTCTCCCAGATCTTTCATATCAAATTGTTTTGCTAGCCAACTCTTTATAGTAGTCAATACTTCTACATCGTTTCCGATGGAGAGAATCTCCATAAAGAATTAGGAAGGCTACATATTTTTCCTGAATTCTCTTGTACACACATGGTTCATTAATATTCTGAATGCATCCAAACGATTTTATCTCTTGATCAAATCTAATGTTCCATGACTGGGATGCTTGCTTCAATCCATAGATGGATCTTTGCAACTTGCATACCAAGTGTTCTCGGCCTTTTGTATGAATCCATCCGTTGTCGTGATAAAGATGTCTTCTTCAAGATGCCCATTAAGAAAGGCGAGATTGACATCCATTTGCCAAATTTCATAATTTAGCACTGTAGCAATAGAGAGCAGAATTCTGATAGATTTAAGCATAGCAACCAGAGAAAACGTTTCTTCATAATCGATTCCCTCTTTTTGAGTGAACCCTTTGGCTACTAATCTTGCTTTAAATACTTCTATCCTTCTGTTTACTCCTCTTTTCCTCTTATAGATCCACTTGCATCCAATGAGTTTTACCCTATTTGGTGTCTCTATAAGTTTCCAGATTTTATTGGAATACATATATTCCATTTCTTGATTCATAGCCCTTTTCCAATGTTCAACATCACTATCTATTAGAGCTTCATTGTCTCTAGTGGAATTTTATACATGTTCATATGAGATAGCCGTATAGGTTTCTCTCAATAATATGTATCTTGTTTGGTAATCTAGTTACCCTCCCACTACGATGAGGTTCTAAAAGTGATAATTTGTTCAGGGATAATCCTTTTGTTAATCATTCTTGCTCTTTTCTATAAATAGAAAACTGAGCATCAATATGATCTCCTTACTTATGATTTCTCTAGTTTTACCTTATTCATAGGTTACAAGTCATTTATATAGTCTTCCTCAAGGAAAGTATAATGTATATTTACAAATACATTTCTATCTTGAGGTCTATTAATTAGACTTTCCTTTATTCCTTTAGAATACCTAAAACATGCATACTTTTGAACATGAATCCATCTTTTCTGCCTATAATTTTGGTATAAATACTAGTAAATCTCCAACTATAGATGCGTCACAATTTAAGTTTGTGACGTATCCATAATTCTATGGAGTAATAGACATTTATATAGATAAAACTAAGTTCAATAGTCTATGCAGTTTTTAAATACCTGGTATCTAGAATAAAAAAGGTAAATGATAAATCGCTAAATATACATCTTATTTTATCCAAAAGAATTTTGTTTGTCCATATAATGACACTATTATGTCATTTTACAACCAAATGGACTTTGAATTCTCTGAGAGATATTCTTTGCTTTGATTAGATCGAAGTTCTTTTATGTTCTTGTTCGATTGCTTCTTTGTCTTATCCATGTTATTCTTTTGAATTTCAAAAGCCACTGAATCATGACACATTTAGACAAACATAAATGCTCTCGAATATTTATCAATTAGATTGATAAAATACTCATAACCTCTACTTACATGTAAACTAATTAGTCCAGATACATTTGTATGCATTAATTCCATGCATACAATATTACGATTTCTTTTAGCTCAAAATGAGCTACCTTGTCATATTACTCTTCTAAATAAGATTTGTAGAGTATCAATGATCAATCTTCAAATAAGTTAGGAATGACCTATTATTAATCATTCTCATGAAATCTTATTATAGTTTATATGACTTAAGCATAAATATTAGAGGTGCCATTGGTTTTGGAAAACATTTCTTTTCTAGGATAAATAATATACTTTTTATCATTATATCTTGCTTTGAATAGCATCAATAGACTTATATGATATTAATTGTCTTTGTAAAGTACAAAAATGAGTTATTAACAGAGGATAAAAAAATAAGCAGTGCTTCGCTTATTAAAAACAAGCCACCGGAATTAAATTCCTTTAATGTTTGGAATACAAAGACAAATATCAAAACTTAAAGTCTCCTAAAATTGATCTATTCCTCTCAGCTGATATAAACTAGTATCTTATTCTACCACCGCTTAAAGCTTTCTTCACTTAATCTCTTGGTTTCCGAAAACCAAATAAATGAATTTACAAATAAAATTAGTTATCTCGTAATTCACTATTGCATTAATCAATAGAAAACTGAATTAATTAGGAAGCTTAAAGATTTCCTATACCTGATTTTAATAATCTTAGGACAATCTTTCTTCTGATGACCCTTTTGTCCACACTTAAAGCACCTGTCTTTCGACTTGCTATCTTTAGTAGTAGATGATTCCTTAGTGTCAATTCTCTTTGCCTACCCTTATATTTCGACTTAGGCTTTAAAGAGAATTCTTGTTTAGGAAGTTCTTTGCTATGATAATATTCTTCTATAGCATGTAGTTCAGTACATCAATTGAACTAAGGTCATATTTCTATTGCTTAAGATATAGTCGACCTAAAACTCTCTCGAATGTATCGTGAAAGATTCAATCACCATGTTGATATTTGTTTTATCATCGATCTCAACACCATGAATCTCAACTTCATTCAAATAGTCCATCATGTTGAGGACATGATCACAAACTCTTGTACCCTCTACCATCTTGGTGTTAGTGACACGTTTTAACGCTGCTTCTTTGACAGAATCAGTATTCTGCCCAAACATCTAATGGAGACTAGCCAATATTTCAGTGGCTGTTTCCATGCTCCGAAGTTTGTTCTGTAGTTCCATAGAAATCAAAGCCAATATATAGCGCTTAGCCATTTTGTTAGCCTCGCATCATTTCTCATAAGACTCTTTCTGATTTTTATAATCGTATAACGTTGGTACTGGAGGGCATTGCTGGGTCAGAACATATTTGTAGTCTTTAGCAGTGAGAATATTAAATAGATTGCGTTTCCAATCTAAGTAATTGTCACCAGTGAGTTCATTTTTAACTAGGATGATTAGCAGTGGGTTGATGAAAGACATTTTCTGAAAAATAAAACATACATGCATAAATATATTGATATAACATTCACAATAAAATTCTAAAATGCAAAAAACCATAAATGCATTTTTTTTATTGTAACGATAATTTAGTATCGCTTTAGCAAGCTATCCATCGGGAAGTCATGCCGCCACTTACTGCACTCCAATTAACCATTAGATTATTTATTTTCATGTCGTAACATGATAAATAACTATCGTTTATCTTTTAAAGCCAAAATTTTGTTAACAGAGTTTCGTTGGGAAGGTTAATAACAAATTTTTGTTGAGTGTATAACCATTGTTTCAATCTACGTATTTCTCATATCATGTAGCCACCGTTGGGTGATCAATGATTGAAAAATATTTCGATTTTATCTTTAAAGAAGTTCATCAAATAAAATGTCTAATATATATACCTCCGTAGGGAGCATCACCGTATCATGAAGTCGAGGTATATATATAATTTTATTATTGAACTAACAATGGAGCCCATGGAAAAATTATCTTGAATTTTCCCTCTCCCACTCAATATTTTAAAGTTGGTTTTTCCTTTAAAATATTTGTATATTGTTAATTGCATGCTTCCTATAATATTATCTAAGTGATATCTTATATTATTAAGCATTTGCAAATTTCAAACAATATACATGAATTCATGTTATATGAATGACATATATTATTATGCATAGAGTGGCACTACCTATTCTATATGACATGTTATCATGGTATGTTCACATAAAAAAACACAACATATAGAAAATTTAAATAATCTCAATTCATAGTTTTCCTAATAAAATATTAACCCTAAGCCTAATCTTTATTGGGCTTCATGTCAATATCTTCTTCTCTTGGATTATCTTTGTTGATGACCTTGGCTAATATGGACCTTCTTCTCTTGGATTATCTTTGTTGATGACCTTGGTTAATATGGACTTTAAATTTATTATTGGTCCAAATTTTAATTTTAAATAAAATAAAATAAAATTTTAAATAAAAATTTTGGACCAAAAATAAATTTAATTTGTTAAACTATATCCATGCATTTTAATCCATTAAGCCCAAATTTTATTAGACTTAAAACTAGGATTTACTAAGCCCAAAAACCGTTTTTGGACTTACATGCATAATAGTAAACTAATTTTACCCATTATGAAAATAATACAGAAATTAGGGGCCTGAGTGATAATTGCCACTCAAAACCCTAAGCTCTTTTGTTTTCTCCAGCCGCCGTCACCAAAAACTAAAGCTTCCGTTCGTCCCTTTTCCGGTGGGCACTTGCGTTTGTCGAGACGAAAAAACGCCCCTGCCGGCGCTGGACACCAGATGCTACCATTCCCAAGCGAGGACTGCCGTTGCTGCTGCCGCCGCTCGCTGCTCGCTGCCCGCTGCTCCAGCTGCTTCTGCTGCCGCGCGAGCCAGCTGCCCACTGCTCCAGCTGCTGCTGCTGTCTGCGTGAGTTGCAGCCTGCACGAGCCAAGCGGGCAATCTTCTGCTTCGTGGCTACCGCGCGCGCGCTGATGCCTGCTGCTGCTGCCCTCTGCGCGCGCGGGCCTGCTGCGCGCATGTCCTGCTGTGAGCGCGAGCCTGCGCGCGCGGGAGCCTGCTGCGACTGGTTTTGCTGGTTTTGTACATTCTTGTCGAAATCTTTATGTTTTGAATTTATTTTACATATTACAATCCCCAATGATTTTTAAAAATTTTGAAATATAAAATTAAATCAAAAGAGAAATATGGTGATAATAAATCACCCATTTTGTTACAAATCCAAAATAAAATACAAATAAATTTCTAACTATGAATTCAGATAATTCAAACATGCTTTATTCATATATTAACACATAATATATATCTCAATAAATTGTGCCACTCTAATGCATAATTAACAAGATAGATTTCTTACATAATTCTTATATATTATTATGAGATGGCTCTGATATCAATTGAAGGGAAATAAAACTAGGTTTTTCAATTTTTCAATTAAAATCTTTTAGGATCGATCTCATACAACATATAAGAATTAAGTAATCTAGAAATTCATACCTTGATGTTTTGAGAAGATGAATAATTATGAGTTGTAGATCCGCCTCCAAACAATCTTCCAGGCTATGACTCAAGTTTGATCAACGTGTGGGCGTCTGTTTCACCACTCCCCAATTGCAAGTGGCTCCTCTTAGATGCCTTCTTTATTTTTCTTAGAATCCCTAGGATTCTCATATTCTCTCAATTTAAGAGTATAAAGTTCATTTTATAATATCTTATGAAAAACCATAGTATGTTAGGATTAGGATTTCTATTTAAAATAGAATTTCTCTTTTAACTATCTCTCCATTTACCTAAAAGTGGAAGGAATGTGTAACAAACTAGGAGACCACCTTGTAAAACATTACAAGCCCCCATTTACACTTTAATATAACATACTAGGCCTTAACAAATATTATAATTATAATTTTCATCTAATATGCCAATTTTTCTTACTTTTGGGTCCAGTGATGGTGTTGTCAATTAAATGAGCTAACTCGGGGATCATTTGGGAACATACAATAGTGGCTACAATAATTAAATTTGTAATTAAACAAATATAATTATTTAATTCCAATTATACTCTACTATAAGATTGGAATTGACCTCCATAATTATATGCTCGAATATAATTCGCCCAAGCCACATTGATTTCTTTACTGCACAATCCTTTGTACCACATCGTTAATTTAAATTGATATCTCAATTGTCCAATCAATTTAATTACATCTTTTTCCTTGATACTTACTGGTTTACTCTAATGATCATTTTCAACATACTTATTTATGTTGAGACACTCTGCCGGAGAATTCCATGATCAAGATCGAAAACCCATCAAGAGATGTGTCGCATAAATTCTATATTGTTAATCTACAATTTCAATACTTGTAATTGCTTCCACCAAGATACCGGGTAATCTAGACTACATGTGTATGTCATGCCCATTGGTAACTCAAATGAAATAACAACTAAAATAATGAAATCATAACTAACTCAAGATTAAGATTACAGTAAATCAATGCTTATGAGATTTAATAAGTTTGACAGTTATTACTAAGTTAATTAAATCTCATATATGATCCAAGTACAAACTATATCAATAAATTCATACATGATTAAGACAAATCACTCAATGAATTTATTACGATCTATACCTAAATAAAGTGCCCAACTTTATTTTATCAATCATGAACTTAATTTATTTAATCATAAGATAACTTAGTATTTATGTCTTCACGAATCCACATGGTGATTGCATAAATACATATAATATGATTAAATGGACTTTGCTCAAAATATTAATGCAATTCAAAATATCTGAATAAATATTTGAAATATTTTATTAATAAAAAAATCAATATGCTTTAAAGAGCACATAATCCCAACACAAATCACGTTTAATTAGTGTAGACAGTTTAAGTCATACGAACATACAGTTATTGTGTTGTAGTTTATTTAGATGTGCTTTATTTGTGAGTTAAAAGCAGTTATCCATTTGTGTATATATATATATATATATATGTTGTGATAAATGTATTGGAGATAAGTATTTTCTAAACTATAAAGTTTTGATTTGGAGAGTGGTTCTCTCAAAACAACCTTTCTTCTTCTTGTAATTCTCTTTTACCTATTAAATACGAGAGCGTTTATAACATTCTCCTTGCCTTATTTGAAACGTCAAGACATGGTAAATCAAGGTCTATATGAGTGGTTTGGACAATGGTATCATGGCCTCGATGAGTAATTTCGACAATGTATTATACTCTCTAGGCTGAGATCATGGCATATTGGTTAGAGTTTTATTGACTTCCTTATCATTTAGGTATGGATTCTCTCTTCTCTAATACAACATTTTAAAAAAAAAAAAAAAGTAATGTATTCGGATTACAAGAAAAGTGAAGCGTAGTTTTTTAGACCTCTAGATCTATATGTCATATGTCTTTAGTATTTTCTGAATGTTAAATAAGATTGTGCTATAAAAATTTAATAAAATATATTATATTTTATACTTTAAATATATGTTATGAGTAAGTTAAATTTTACTTAAAATAATATATATATCCCTAAAATATTACATATTTATACTATTGAAATTTTAATTATATATATAATATTTATAGATCGATATCATGAAATATATATGAAATATACATGTCTATCAATATTTTATATATTTACACTATTAAAGTTATAAATCCATATCCACATAAAATTTTATAAATGATAGATTGTGTATATGTTTATCATTAAAAAATAAAAATAAAAAGAGAGAATCAAGACTAATATTTAAATTTTGGTGATAATAATCTATAAATTAATTTTAAAATAGAAAATATAATCGTATTATTAATTAAATAAATATTTTAATATTTCAACACTAACCCAATACAGAAAAAATTATGTCTGACCTACATCCGATCCAATTTATTTAATAATTATATCAAATTTTATAATTTATACTTATTTATTTATATCGAGTAATCGAATCGCGTCAAAAATTTTATCAGCTTGAGTTTTAACAAGACATCAAATGTCTTGTCTCGCGAGAGCCCAAGACCGAGATTCCGGCTCAAAGTCATGAATCGAAACCAATAATTAAAATTTCTATCCAAAAAAAGATAAAAAAAACAATAATTAAAATTTATAAAACCATTACCCGGCGGCTCCTGCTGCGAAAAATCCTATTGCAAAGAGCCATGATCACTCAAACTCAGACGCCGGCGTCCAACTGTTGTTCCACATTACTTTCATCAAAGAAACCACCATTAAACCTTAAACCCTTTTATAATCCCACCCATTACAAAATTCTCAGCAAGGTAACAGCAACTGAACTATCCTTTTATATCTTTTTAAATTATTAATCTTTTTTTTTTCCTTTTTCAGAGAAAGATAAAGCTAAAACATAGGGGAACATGCAGAGCAGAGTTTTCAAACGACGCGCCGTTTGTTATTGCAATTGGAACTTGTATGTTAAGTTCGCTGGTTCTTGCGACTCCAGCCAGCAAGGAAGAGGATGCTGATTCGGTTCTTGATTCTACTACGGATTCAAGATTTGCTGTCATGGGCATCATTAGCTTTATCCCTTACTTTAATTGGCTGGTGAGTGGTGGGCTTTTTTTATTTTTATTTTTTATATATTTTAATATGGTTAATTTTTTCCCCCTTTCTAGAGTTGGGTTTTTGCGTGGCTTGATACTGGGAAAAGGCGGTATGCTGTGTACTCTCTTGTATACTTGGTTCCTTATCTGAGGTACTATAATTGAATTCGAGTTTGTTTTATTTCAATCCACTGCATTGCGTTTTCTTTATATTAACCGTAAAATCAATGAGATATATTGGTGATGTTCAAGGAGTTTAGGTGGTGTTTTAGGTTTGATGGAGTTTCAGTCATTTAAGAAGGTTTGGCATTTTAAAGAATGATAAACGAAATCAAACAATTTTGTGTCATGAAGGTTGTGTAATGTTAGTGAAGAAACTTTCGCGATGCAACTCTAGGGAGTAGGTGTTAACATTGCTGGTTACATGTCGTGTAATGTTAGTGAAAAACCTTTCACGTTGCAAATCTAGGGAGTAGGTGTTAACGCTGCTGGTTACATCTGACATATATTACTTGGCTATGAAAACACTTGAATTTTCTTTTTTCCAAGTGGAAGCAGTACTGTTATGATGTTCATTCCAAAATACATTATTGTTATTATTTTTATTTTTGGTTGGGTTTTATACTAAATTAGACACTCTCAACATTTGAATCCAAAAACAAATTTCATTGTGTTGGTTCTGAATTTGAGAGAATGCTACCTTGTGAGGGAATTACAAGCTGGCTGTCCTATACCTGGTGTCTCCCCTTAGTCATTACCTTTTCTTCTTGTTGATCCTTCAGGCCCTACTCATGGTATGTTTGTGATTGTAAGGATTTCAGTGAAGTTCCCCTTTTGTAATTTTTCCTTTTGTTCGAAGTGTTTACTAAGCATGACACCTTCCTGCATTCTTCTGATTTCAATGTTAACAATATGTTCATTGTTCCTTGTTTGTGGTCGTGTTAAGGATAGGATTTGGTGTTTAGAAACTTTAGATATTTCTCGTTAATGCTAGTGCATATTTGTGACAATTGACATAAGCATGTAACTTCATGGACTCATGAATTTGATTATATTACTGTCCTTTGATTTTAACAGGTCGAATTTATCACTGTCCCCAGAGGAGGGCTGGCTCCCTATTGCTAGCATTATTTTCTGCATTGTTCATATTCAGGTGAATTTTTTGCCCTATTTTCCTTATCCCCTTGTTGGAAGTTTTTAATTAAGACTGCTGAAGACCTCTGCAGATGACAGAACTTATTATGAAAATTAGATAGATAATTGACATGTTTTCATCATCTGTTTAGTAGAAGATTTGAGACTAGACATTGAGGAAAACATATCACCTGAATCAAATGAAGAGACTTAAATTAAGAGTGGCATGTGATGCTTTTTTGTCTGTAGCTAGAAGCAAGTATCAGAAATGGTGATCTTCAGGGCTTTCAATTATTTACCAAGACTTCAGACTATATTTCTTCAATAACCAGAAAGAAAAATACTCCAAGGGAAGAGCATCAAGAAATACCAAAGGAGGTACTAGTCTCTTGAAGCTCATGTGGGTTTATTTTTCTTGCTTGGTAGTCTCTGTTTTAATAAATGATAACGAACTTACTTATCAAGGGGAGAAAAAGAGAGGACATGAAAATGCCATCTGCTGGAGAACAATCAAGGAATGAGATGCGCCGATGGGGAGTTCCTGGAGAGCCATCTCAGCATCCAGAACACATGAATGAAGATAGTGACAATGAACACACGAATGAAGATAGTGACGATGAACACATGAATGAAGGTACTGACGATGATAAGGAGAGTAAACATTAGACACTCGAGGTCCTGTTTGCAATATCTGGCATTTAATTTGGCCATCTTAGTTGTAAAATGAAATGCCACTAATGCATAAGATGCAAATATTACCCTTTTATGGTAGGGTTGTCAGAAAAAATAAGTGAATTAAATTCTCTTGTTTTGCCTTTTAAGTTCAAGAATTGACAGCGAACTTGGTGGGAAGTCATTTAAGAGAAGTTGCCAACATATTTATTTTAATTTGGTTCATATTCTTTCATGTTGTTGATTTCCAAATAGAAACATATAAACAAGCGATAACTTTCAATGATATCTATTTTATATGAATAATATTGTCTATAATACTCTGGAACATCTAAATCTTCAACTTGTATTAGTCCTTGAAGCTGATTTTTTCATAGGATATGGACTTAAAACCCGTGTCTTGAAGCAGAAATCCAGACTAACTGCAGCAAAGATAAAGATTAGAAGGTTCTGGGATACGTACAATGCACCATCAAAAGCATGTGACAAGAAGCTCTCAGTGTTTAGTTCTAATGGTGGTCCTCCAGACAGTGTTGCAAGACCTGCAATTAAAACCCGACCTTCATATCAATCTTCAACAGCTTTAGTGTCTCATATTTCACTAATTGTTGTGCAAGTACCTTTAACAAAGCCAAAAGCTGAAGATGTCCCTGTTTTTAGCTGAATGTTATCCAAGTCTCTTCTAATTGTATACCGGAAGGTAACGCCAAATAACGCACAGCTAATAAAGGTGACTGCTAAAGGGAGTAAAAGCTGCGAACTGCTTGTCACCTGGGTGAAGGAGATGGGAAGCCCTGCTAGGGAACCAACAAGTGCTGATATAGAAGCTGTCTTTATGGATTCCCATCTCTCTATATCTTTGTTAATTCCTTCACTCTCTTTCTCTGCCAAGCACCTTTCATCTGGAAATTCATTTCCATTTTGTGACAAAGTGCGTACTGCTTCATCAAGTATGGTCCTTGCTTCTACAATTTCCCTCTGACATTCAGCTATCTTGACACAAAATCATATATCATAAACAGCATTAGCCTAGAACCAAACATCAAAAGAAGGCCTACTATAGCAACGACATAATTCATTTTGACTTATACACCTTTGGGCGTATGTAATGTCTCATCAACCTAGCTAGTTTGCATACTTTCATCACTATGGAACAACATGAATCATTTGTTAAGAGCAACAATTTTTGTAGATCAACCAATTAGCTCTGCAAAGCTTTGCATTTCTTTTCCACACATGCACCCCATGCAATGACATACAAAATTGATTAAGCAGCATTTGGCAGCGGTAACAAAAAGACATATAATGAAACTAGAAATTGGCCTTTTCTTTTCTTTTCTGTTTGATTTCTCCTGAAAAAAGGAACATACCACGGTGCGTGAATGGAGACAGAAACATACACACGCATACCTGAAAGGCTCTGCTTTCAAGCTTATTAAGATAATCCCTCATTTGCTTAGCCTCAAGTTCTTGTTTCTCAATCTCAGCAAGCTCTTTCTTAGCCATCTCCACCCTCAACGAGGCCTCCTCTAACCCATCAAGCAATTCTCTGTTCTCTTCTTTGTTCAATAGGTCCTCTACTCGCTGGCCCACCAGACCGGCCAATGCATCCTTCAAATTGCCATCACTTGTTTCACTCTCCCCTAAGCTGCTGCTGTTGCATTTCAAGATCACAGAACTAGTAATCGAAGTGGTAGAAAGAACTCTATAAAAGCTTTTTGGGCATATTGGAGACAATTTTGTGTTGCAGAGGCTTCTTGTGAAGACAATTTTGTGGTTTAAACAAAGAACTGAAGTGGGCATGGTACGGTGTTTTGTTTATCAGAAAGCTAAGAAATTCGGTGGGTTTGTTCTCTGGTTGTGTAGCGATTTTGCTGCTGATCAGTTTCCTTTATCGGCTCATTTTTGTTTTCATTTTCTCCCTTTCTGTTTCTCAGCGGAAAAAATAATAATGAGAAATTAATGTTCATCGTTGGTGTTAAAAATATGGCTACTATTTCGGTGGAGTCAGGCTAATCTCAATCGCAGGATTTAAAATATATAAAATGGACGGTCAGGATTAGAAAAATCTAAACCGCAGGTTTTCTATCTATCCGGTTAAAAGAACGTAGATACGCTGGTATACGGTTTTTGTTGTTATTTGGCAACAACACAAAAGATTTTTCACAAATTCAAATTCACACAGCACCGATTTAATTAATCTTTTATGGCGCTTTTACTGCATTTACTTTTCAGATTAAGAACTTAAAATTCAAAATTAAGATTATTAACCGCGTTTACTTGGTAAAATAAAAATAAAAATTACAATCAAAATTGGAGGGTCTGAAGGTAATCATGCCTTAGTATCAGTATTATAATCTTTTCTGCAATTTATGGTTGCGTTCAGTGTTCCAGGAGAGTTCTTCTATGATACTTTATTGTCTGGCTGGAGTTATTCTATAATTTAGTTCTTATGATATTTTAAAAAATTACTTTTGCTTTGTTATGCGTGTCCATTTTATTTTTATTTCTGTGTGACAGCAAGCGACCGTTTAGTTATATGTGGTCTACTTACTCTTGGTATAATTTCTTTTATTAAATATTTTCTTCATTTGTTGCTACCGATCATCGATATGCCTCAGGATGTTTATGCGGAAGCAGAGATTACAGCTGCCTCAAAAGAAACCACAGCATTTATCATAGAGAAAGGAATGCCCGGGTACTTCCACCAAAGCTAATTTATTTCTTGACTTTCCAAAGTTGGCAAATCATAAATCTCTTCCAGAAATGATCAGGCAACTAACCATTGTGACGGTGGTCATTCTGTCAAACCACTACCATCACCAGCTCAAATTCATTGAAGGCTTTGTGTTGAAGGGCCCTCTATAATTGCTAGCCGTGGAATAGTATAATGATATAAACCCAACTACCCGAGGGCTTAATAAAAAAAAGGATTAAAACATGAGAATGGAAACATAACTGTGTTGAACAAAAAAGGTGGATTAGACAATAAACAGGAATGAAAGCATTCTGTTTTGCTTTTTAATAGAATATGAAGGTATAAATGCTTTTCTAAGAGTAGTGTTCTCCAAAAAATTTACAGTTAAAATGGTGTTTTAGACTAAATGAAACAAGGGTCTTTGTCCATAAGGTCCACAAATATTTCTAGTAAGTATATGAGGTCTGCTTACGCTGATGATGATTGATCCTTAGCAAGTTTATATTGGTTCTGCAGATTCAGCACTGCCCAGAAGTTTGACAAGCTGAGGATGAGAGGAAGTGATATTATATCTGAAACGCTTTTTATTGAACCTTTTTTGTTTTGAAGTTCACCCCTGCTCTTTCCCTCTTGGCTACTTGTTACGAATACTGCTAATGGCCTATGCAGAAGTGAACTTGTATTTGAGAATTGCTTTGTTCCAGATGAAAATATTCTTGGGCAACAAGGAAGAGGTTTTGGTCTTATACGGTGAACCAATTTTAAGTATATAGAGAATGGCTGCACTTTTATTGGAGAACTAGAAGAACTGTCTCTAAGTTCTGGTTGTTCTTTAGTTTCTCTTTTTATTATCAGTGCCAAGGACTTTTGTTGTTCTCGTAATTTTTTAAAGATCGGTTGATCATGTTATACTCGCATCACACTCAGGTCCAAGCATGTCATTTCTATCAGGAGTTTACGTTAAGATGTCAGAGGCTTGTGTTGACAGCTGGGCCTCTAGGTATTATGCGGGCATGCCTTGATGTTGTTCTTCCCTTGGTTTGTCAGCGGAAGCAATTCGGTCGTCCACTTGGGGAATTTCAGTTCATCCTGGTCTATACTGTGTATTGGCAACCACAATTATTTCTGATGTTTAGTGGCTGATGCTTAACTGCTTATGATAGAATCTTAGTTACCTAACTTGCATAGTTACTTTACAGGGAAAGTTTGTTGATCTGCATATTGCTTTACGATCATCAAGGTACAGGGGTTCTGATTTTGTAGCATGTCAATGTCTATAAAAACTTTTGTTTTCCTCATAGCAGCGGTTAACAAGTTGCCATTATTTCAGGTGCTATGTTTTTCCTGTTGGCAGGAAGTGTGACAATGGAAAAGTTGACCCTAAGGCAACATTGAAATCTGAATTCGTTTCCTCTTCTTATTTGCCCTAGCATATTTTTATAATGATGGAATTAGTCTTATAGCAGGATTCCGAAACAGGTATCCTTATAGTCTGCTTAGGTGCAAGCAATCTTAATAGAGATTGAGGTTTCATTGTTCTTCAATGATTACCCTTTGCGCTGTGTCACTCATGCTTCTTCTGCCCTGCCCTTGTTTGACGGTTGTTGCCAGTTCAGGCTCTCCTTTTAGTTGGGATCTTATTGATAATTTACAAGAGTAATCTTGTAATGTCTAAAATTTTGAACTGTTTTACACTCAAGATTTAGGAAGTGTGTATATAATCTTTGTTTATTAACTGCTTCCTGTGCTTCTTCTGCTTCCTTTTATTGTTTTTGTCTGCGGTTTCAACTTATTTTGTGCAGGCACGGCGTCGTTTACGGTGACAATAACGAAATGAATTTAAATTAATATAACAATTAACAATTTAAGAAATAACATAACAATAATTAATAATTCAACAAATTCAATTCAATTAGAAAGTCACAGAATGTTATTGGATCCAGAATTGTTGAATTCAATATTATTCGTTAAAAGTAATTCAATAACAATTTATTCATAAACTTAAATTGAATAAAAAATATGTAAGTAATATTACAAAACTGTATACTTATTTTATTATTATATTAGATTTTTGGATATCAACATTCATCTTCTTTTTTTTTTTTAAAAAAAATAATAATTCATTTCATTATTTATAGGATATAAACATCAAAGACTAAATCATCCCTTGTTTTTATAACCAATTGATTGGTTAACTTCATGTGCATTTTTCACTTTTCACACTTACATGAAAAATATGAAATGGAAATTCACTTTTAATATTTGAGGGGGAATTCCCCCTCACATAATTTTTATATCTTAATTTCTTTTACTTCTCTTCGTTTCCTTTTTAATTTATTTTTTGTATTTCACCTACCACTAAGTAATGAATAATATAATGTGTATTTTATTTTAAATCCAATTAAAATTCTTAATCCCAATTACAATTACTATTACAATTAAAATTCTTATTCTAATTCCAATATACAATTACAACTACGATTGTGATAACAACTACAATTTCAATTCCGATATACAAGTAAAAGATTTCAATTACAATTCTAATTCCAATAATTTCAAGAACAACTACAACTAAAACTAGGATTGCAATTATAAGATTTATTGATAAATTCCTTCAAGGTGGTCCGCAGCTCAACTCTATTCGGCTTTGGATTTGTTTTGTTTTCTGACTTGGAATGATAAGAACCGGCCTGCGATGTTCAGAAAACATCCATCGTGTGGTTCAAAACCACCTTCCCAAATAGCATCCTTCTCGTTTAATCTATAAGTAACATAATTTTGTATACAAAAAGAAAAGAAAGTGAGTCTTTGTATTATTATTTTTTTTTTAAAGTTAAGTTTGATCACTGACGTGAACGTCGAAAGGTATTCGTCGAAAAAAAATTTGGTGATCCCTGACATTTTTCTCTGTCACTCACTTTTAGAATCAAATAAATTTTATAATCAAATAAATTTGAGTGTTGACGAGAGAATCTGCTCAAGAAAGAAGTGAGCAGATTTAAGCATCAACTCCATGGTCATCTGTTACCTTTTTGCCCTCTTCCAATAAAAGGAACCCCAGCCCGGAAAGATTGAACCTGCAACCGATAACAAAAAATGAGTATTACTTCTACCAAATCAACGGATGAAAACTGCATTTCATAAACAGAGAAATTCATGACTGAAATATTCTATCGAGCAATTTCCAGTGGCTAAGATGCATCTGAAGAACATCCATTAGATAACATTTGAAATTTTGATTTATGATGCCAGAAATATCGTCGGCTTTATTCATGCCTTTGTTAATCCCCCCGATTGGGTTATTAAAGGATCTGCTGAGAATGTGTAATGGATGGACATTTTAAGAACCGAAACCTATATAATGTTAGAGACCTGCCCTAGGGAAATTGTGTGACTTCTTCATTTTTGCGCCAACAGAGCTTGATTAGCTTATGAGATGCTGACTCTCATTTGTATATTTGTTTAACTTTGTAATTAGCAAGATTTTGTTTCTGAAAGATGGATTACCAAGTCAAACGATGAAAATTCCTATCGTCACATTAACAAATCTTTTTAACTCATTTTCAAAGGACTGTGAATAAGTAAGTTATAGGCACTCGGTGACAATACAAGGACATATTATAGGATTTAATCTGAATATGTAATCGTAATCGTCAACATAAGGACACCTATAACTGTTTAATTGTACACGCCAATCCTCCAACAAACTCCTGACAACTAAATAAAATTATACCAAATAAAAGAAACAAATATAAATTCAAAGTCAATACAGGAACCCAAATGTAGCAGTTTCTCTCTCTCAAATCTCTCTTCAGTATGATAGTCCAGCTGCAATATGAGAGAGACAGTTACAGGATTACCAGCGAACAGGTAGGATTACAGAACGGAAAAACCCAAGAGGAAACAAAATGAACCATAACAGTCTGAACGTCCTTCCATAATCAGTTGAGTCATAGCAATCCATTTCAGCACCCTTGGTTTTGATCACAGCACAGAATTCAACATTGCCAATTTGGCGTCAATCTGATGTATCCGTTCTCCATCAGTTTTATCAAGAAATACTGAACCAACCGGGATCAGTTGTTAAGTCGTTTTTTTGCATCAACATTATTTGATTTTGCCTCCTCTACTCGCACGATTTTTGTAGAGATAGCAGAAATTCTCACCACGAGACATACTCTTTGAGAATTGTTTTTATTTGGAGAGGGAATAATGATGATTTATACTTAATTTTTTATTTGGAAAGGAGATAAAAATAACTTTTTATTTAAATTTTATTTCTAAAAAAGAGACACGGATGAGCTGGAATCCTCATCTCCTCTCCAATTTCTTAATTTCTTATTTTATTTTTATAAATTATTAATGAATAAATAATAAAATTTAAATTATAAAATATTAAATATTAGTATGAATATTAAATATCAAAATATTTATATAAATATACTAAAAACTTTCAGATTTACTTAACTAATTGTAGTCTTGAATTACTAACCAATCATGTCTTACTCAAAATGTCTTGGCCCAAAATTTTTATTTTGAACTTTTATCTAATAAAAAAATTTATTAAAAATATTAATTTTAGTATCTATATTCATTTAATTTATTTTACTATTGATATGAAAACTATTTATTTTTTTTTTATTATAAGATTATAAAGATTGACGAAGATAATTATGTTGATGATTTAAATTTTGTAGTGTGACTTTTATAATGAATTAATATTAATATAAGATATATTATAAAACTTTACTTTAATTTAAATTTTTATTTTAATATGATTAAATTAAATTTAAAAAATAAAAATATATCAATTATTCAGGGATTAGGAACCTTAAGAGATTCCTTGTTATTAATTAAGGAGAGGACAATGATTTTCTTAAGTAATTATGACAAGAACATGGACATATATAAAATATAGGATTGATACTGTCCCCTCCTCTCCTCTCCATTGGCATCCGTAAAAAAATTTAGTAAAATTTAATTACTAAATAGCTGTGAGTTTTATTTTCTAAAAAAAATTATTCACTACGAATTTTAATATTTATCAAATCTACCTATGACACTAGACTTTTTTAGGAGGCTTTTTCATTTAAAATTATAAATATTAAAAAAATATTTTTAATAATACATAAAAATTTAAATTATATAATTCAAGTTATGAATTTATAACAATAACTTAAAAAATCTGCATTCAATTGTAGATTTTATCAATACAAATAAGAAATTAAAATTTCAACATTAAAAAATATACAAAATATATTATTCCAGCACAATATATTTATGATATAGGTAAATCATAATCACTAATATTAATGTCTTGCTCCATCTTTATTCTTTTAATCAATATGCAAGTATTATTAACAATATTAAAAAGTAAATTTTGTATAACTACCGTTAACAATAAATTAAACAAATAAAAACCTAGCTTCAGTAAGTAATCATTAGGTTTAAGTCATTAAAGCAAAACAAACAAAATCAATCAAATTAAAAAAAATATCAGTAATATTATGTTTTAAAATTTTAAAATTTCTATTTATTAAAAACTTATTGTATCTATCTTAACACACACACACATGTTGTGGCGAGATATGTTAGGTTAGAAATTAAGAAATTAAGAATTTTAACTTATATATATTTATGCTTAATTTTTTTTAATATATCATTTATTATTTAATTAAAAACATAAATAATTAAAATAAAGAATACGGGTATACAAATATTCACGCGAGTATCTAATAGATTTTTTTTTTTTTTTTTCATTTCAAACCCACTCGCGGGTTTATGTTTGAAAAATCAAACTCATCTATTGCAGATAATTTTGCGAGTGATGGGCGAGTATGTAAGTTCGCAGTTTGCAATCCCACCACGGTTATAATAGATGACTCCAGTCACTCCACCTAAGAGGACAAAAAAAAAAATTATGAAATGGTAAATTATCTTAATTGGGTTAATAATAATCTTTGGATAGTTGGGAAACATTAGTTTGACTTGCAAATCACTGCCCTTTGCATTCATTCAACAACTAAGTAAGTTTGATTGGTAATTTAAGGTATGTTTGGGATTGAGGTTAGGAATTGTAGTTTTTAAGTCTAGACGATTAAAGTGTTTGATAAACACTAGCTGCTGTAGCTTTTAAGTTATATTAGCTATGTTAATATGATTTTTCATTTATATGATGTAAAATTTATTATGTTTTTAATAATTTTGTTAAAATTATTATTTAAAAATTATATTTATTATATAATATTAACTTTTATTTTATAATTACAGCTTTTTTTCTACAGCAACTGTAACTTAAAAGCTACAGCACCTCAATTCCAAACATACCCTTAGTCATTACTTATGCGAGTTTTTTTTTTTTTTATTTTCATTTTAATAAACCTAAAAAACATAAAAGGTTGCTAGTTGCCTAATTATTATTCGGGATTTCGCCATATCGCGATGCCCCCTTGTATTTATATGTATATAACACAAGTCGATTGAAAAGACACGGTCGTTTTGTGTTATGTGACTAGAAAAATATAAAGTTTAAGAGTTATTTCATTGTAATGTTGTCATCACTCGCAAGTGCAACGAAAGGGTTTAACCAGAAGCTCTTCCTCTTCAACGTGCACAAAAGCCTCTTCACTCGCCCTATCGTAGCCATGGCAGGCACCGTTGTTTCTTCTTCTCCTGCTCACTCCACTTCATCCCCCAACCACGCCCCTCTCAAGCGCGTGGGCACCCACAACGGCAGCTTCCACTGCGACGAGGCCCTTGGTTGCTTCATGATTCGCCTCACTGACAAGTTCTTCAACGCTCAGATAGTCCGCTCCCGCGACCCCAAGGTCCTTTCAATCCAACCCATTTCTCTTTAATTTGCTTGTAACTAAAAAAATCGGCTTCCTTATGATATTAAAGTTCATTTTTAAAAGGATGTCATTTCAACTAAAGTTTGGTTCTTGGGAATAATTTGATGTGGGTTTTTTATTTTCTGGTGGCTATTAGGGTGGTTTTTAGTTTGTGCTTTTGTTAGCATCGAGTGTGATGTGTGTTTATGAATTGATTTCGGGGATGCAGGTGTTGGATGATCTTGATGCGGTGCTTGATGTTGGGGGTGCGTATGATCCCAGTAATGACCGTTATGATCATCACCAGAAGGGTTTTGAAGAGATTTTTGGACATGGCTTCTCTACGAAACTTAGTAGTGCTGGTCTTGTTTACAAGGTAGTAATTTGTTCAATTACTTGGTACTTGGCTTGTTCAAATTGGGCACTACCAGTGGCATGAAGTTGGAATTTTGGTAGCAGTTTATCTGTCTTCTTTGCTAGTAGCTGAGTTTGGCCATGTAAATTATTTTGTTTTCAGCATTTTGGAAAGGAGTTAATAGCTAAGGAGCTTAAAGTTGACGAAGGGCATCCAGATGTGCATCGATTATTTTTGGCTGTTTATAAAAACTTCATGGAGGTACTCATTTCTGAATATCTATATTTTTATTTACACAATTCCTTACAGATTCACTATACTTTTATTGCAATCTGATGGAATTCTAAGATGCTGTTGCTTTTCTTCATGGTTCAAGTTTGTTATTTGTTTTCAGGTAGTTCTTCCCTATTTCAGATTGTCCTTTGTTTCACGAGTTGATTTCTGTTTGTTTCCAATGACTCCTAGGATTACCTTTCTTTTAGCTTGAGGATCTTTTAGCACCTCCTTATATAGATTGAATTGTAGTAAATCTTCACTTCTAGTATGTGCGTGGTTGTGCTTTGTTAATGTCTCCCTATTCCATGTACTGGTGTTTGGTGTCTTGGAGAGGAGTTGGCTGTTAAGTAATTATGACAACTAAAATGATGTTATTTTGAACTATAATCTGCATGGTAAGACATGGCAGCTTGGCATGATGAATCGATTCTAATTGTGAGAATTTTCTCTAATGGGTGTGGTTTTATCCTTTTTTGGGGCATCGGTTGCTTGCTTAAGTGTTTCTGGGAGCAACGAAATAGATTGGCTATATCTTTTTCCTTATCTTTTCTCAGATTTTTTCCATTGATGTAGCTTTTTATTTGTCTAACTCATATGAGTAATGTCTGATTGATGATCTTATTTTCTTCATTTTTTTTTGTCAGGCAATTGATGCTATTGATAACGGAATCAATCAATATGACACAGACAAGCCCCCAAGATATGTGAATAATACAAATTTGTCTTCTAGGGTGGGGAAACTAAATTTGGATTGGACAGAACCTGATCAGTCAGCTGAGAGGGAGAATGAAGCCTTCCAACAAGCAATGGCTCTGGCTGGCAAAGAGTTTCTGGACGTGAGTTTCTTCTGAAATTTGAGATTATGTTGATTTCTTGTTCTATTTATATAATGTACTTTGTCATTGTGGCCTCAATCCTGAGTAGACTGTATGTAGGTTTTTCTTCTTTGTTCATTTTAAGCATTAAAATCCTTTCATGCATTTAACCTTTTTCCTATTTTCAGACTGTTCGATTTTATGTCAGATCATGGTTACCAGCACGATCAATTGTAATGGAATGTGTTGCAGAAAGATATGATTATGATCCAAGTGGTGAAATTATGGTTTTGAAAAGATTTTGTCCTGTAAGTAGTATTGCTTATCTATCTCTCTATGGTTGAGTATAATTTTGTTCTATTTGCTTTTGCCTCCGAAATTGAGCATGACTTATTCATGCTATATTATTTGATTATGTATCCTGCAGTGGAAGCTTCACTTGTTTGAACTTGAGGAGGAGATGAAGATTGAGCCTCTTATTAAATATGTTCTTTACGAGGTATTACTTGATATCCTTCCCATACTAGGTCCCCATCTCCTCACCACCAAAAGAGATGGCAGTTTGATTTAAAGTTGTTAGCAAAATAAATTGTGAGATAAAATGGGATAATCTACAATTAACTTACCAAAATGAAAAAATAAATAAATGCAGGATGACAGGGGCAAACAATGGCGGGTGCAGGCTGTGGCAGTGTCTCCCGATAGATTCGAGAGCCGGAAGCCTCTTCCTGCTCAGTGGCGAGGTCTGAGAGATGATGAACTCTCAAAGGAGGCAGGGATACCTGGTTGTGTCTTTGTCCATATGAGTGGTTTCATTGGTGGAAATCAAAGTTATGCAGGTGCATTGGCCATGGCTCGCGGTGCTTTGAAGCTCTAAACACCCAAAAAAAAGAAAAACGGTTGCATTACCTGATTTATTAACTATTCACATATTCTATTCAAAGATCTTTCAAGTTGTTGCTACAGTTTTGTCTTTTTTATCAAAACATCATATTCGTGACCAGTATTTATTCATTCACCTGAATTTATTGTCTAAACAGCACTCTAATGTGATAGTTTTGTTCTTAATACATACATTTGATCAAACTAAATGTTTAGTTTTTGGAACTTTGGCACTTGCATTTTCCATTTCATTCGCGCTCTGCCTCTGCAGACTGCAATCGCCGAAAGTGTTTGCTCAGGAGAGGCACACAACTTACTCAATATTGTCAAATCCGCTGGTGCACGTGTTTCATCACCTGGTCAGTTATTATTACGATGATGAGATGAGTATTCTCAAAATTGTATTCAAATCTGTAGTTGTTTTAGGTAAAATACTAATTACAATTACATAAATAAATAATAAAAAAAAATACGTTATCATTTTAATTTGAAAAAGAAGTGCTTTATGAAAAAGTATGAAAAGATGGGAGTAATTTTAACATGGTTGGACTCTTTTGTACATTCACATCTGTGATAAGTATTGTGTTTCGGCCACCCGCGCCGGCACCCCCACTTAATAAAAAGCACACATACATATAAGTGGATCACTATCAGAGAGCCCACCACATTCACACTTGCCGAAGACGAACTAAGCAAACCTGAAACTGAAACAAATACAAAAACCACCATGACCACACTCACTTGCTCGGGCCCCGGCACTGCCGCCGCCGTCACCAAACTTGCCCAAAATAAAATAATTTCATTTCCAAAATCACCCTCGTTCAATCTCAACGACAGCAAATCCAAAATCATTTTCCCAAAACTGAAATTGACCCCCTCAGTTTCACGCTCACCCTCGGATCTCTCTCCAAGCGATCCCCTTTCCCCATCTCCTTCACCCTCACCCAAATCACTCAAGTATCGCCTCCAAAGCAACGAAACCCTCTACGGACTCTTCCTCCTCTCTTTCTCCCCAACCCTCGCCGAAATTTCGGGCCTCGCCGGTTACGATTTCGTCGTCCTAGACATGGAGCACGGCCCCGGCGGCATTTCCGATGCTCTCGCTTGCCTTCACGCTCTTGCGGCCACGGGGACACCGGCCATTCTGCGGCTTCCTGAGAGTTGCCCAACTTGGGCCAAAAAAGCCCTCGATCTGGGCCCACAAGGGGTCATGTTCCCTATGATTGACTCCCCAAAAGCAGCCAAGAAAGCGGTGTCTTATTGCCGCTACCCGCCTTCTGGAATCCGGGGATCCGCTCACACGGTGGTGAGAGCGTCTGCTTACGGGATTGATGAAGGGTACTTGAGTAATTACGAGGAGGAGTTGTTGATTATGTGTCAGGTGGAGAGCGAGGAAGGTGTCAAGCGAGTCGAAGACATCGCGGCGGTTGATGGGGTTGACTGCGTGCAAATGGGACCGTTGGATTTGAGTGCGAGTATGGGGTACTTGTGGGACCCAGGGCACAGGAAGGTTAGGGAGATGATGAGGGTGGCGGAGAAAGGGGTTTTGGGCGGTGGCAAGGCTTACTTGGCTGGGTTTGCTATGCCTCATGATGGGCCCCTTGAGATGAAGTCACGTGGATACCACATGGTGTCCGGTCCCGTAGATGTGGGGCTGTTTAGAAGTGCGGCTGTGGAGGATGTGGCAAGATTCAAGATGAGTTTGACGAATGTTGACGATGACGACGACGAAGACGACGATGGTGAGAGGGGGAGGATTAAAGATGCCGATGACAAGTACTGGAGCGAGTAGTAGTGGTGGTGCATGAATACAAAATATCAATGAGATTGAGATGAAATGCATGCTAATGCTATCTATCTTATCGGTCATCATCAGCAACTTATGTTTCTGTACTTTCATGTTTACTACAAGTACACACTTTCTTGATAAGCTCAAGCTGAGGTTTCTACTGATGACTTAAAATCAATCTTTGGGCAAAAAAAATATAACTTTTATCATTAAGAAAGTGCGTTTCTAGAATCGTTATATTTTATATTTAGTTATTTTTGACTAAAAATATATCTAAATTTAGTATTTATAATAAAAATTAATAGAAATATTATTAGGATTGACACAATTTATAATTGTTAACTATTATCTCTCCTTAATTTAGCAGAAACATTATTTTATTAAATGCTTTAAAGAAAAGAAATAGAGTTTAGAAGACATCTAATTCTTATTTTATCGATAATTCTTTTAAGCTATGGGATTGATTATTATTCTGTCTTTGGTTTGGAAGATAGATTCTCTTGTTTCATTGACAAATTAGTTGGGGTGTTCCCGTGGAGTAGACAAAAAAATATCGTTCAACATTTAACGTTTTACCTTGTTAGATGTAATGCTGCGCATGTTGTATTAAGCGTTTTCAGCCCAGTTTTGCTCTTGCAGATGAACGTGGTAATTGCCTGCAAATTTTCTTGCTTGAAAGAAAGTTGAAAACTTGAAATGGAGGATTCGTTTGTCTTAGTTTTACTAATGAATGTACTGACTACGTTGTTTATGAAGCGTCCATTTGTTTTGATACGGATAGGATTTTTACCCCCAATACCAGAGGCAGAGCAGGCTCTATTTAAAAAATGAAGTAGGATGAAGACAGCTACCTAAGCTACTACGCTCGAGACATTTCACTTTAGCCCGAAGCCTCGTATCCGTAGTTTGAGAGTGTACAGGATATATTTAGAATTGGGGTATTATAAAAAAAATTATAATTATTGTAAAAGAATTATAATTATAAAATAATAATTAATAATATATAGTAAATATAATTTTTAAATAATAATTTTAATAAAATTATTAAAAATATAATAAATTTTATATCATACAAATAAAAAAATTATATTAACATAACTTAAAAATTACAATAATTAGTATTTATTAAATATTTTAATACTATAACTTAAAAGTTATAGATATCCAATCTCAATATTAAATATACCCTAAATCTTAATCCCATATCCCATCCGCATGAATGGACCTTAGGGCAGCTCAGGAGATTAGTCATGGCATTAGCATATATGTCAGCCAACTGTGAGAGAAATCTGTGACATGCTGCGGTGTTCCACACAAATTTTCCCTTCGTACCATACTCGATTCTTCAGTCTTAACATTCTCCTAAAAGAATTTGGTTGGATTCAGTACTAATTAGTAATCACAAAACAAAACCAAATGCTCAAGACAAACTCATAATGACCACCCCGCCGCTTATAATAGACAGGCACACCCTTACGGCATCTTCTTCTTCGTCAGCTGAAATCTCCGGCTTTTTTGTCATTGTCACCGACTCTATGAATGAAATTCGCATAAAATGTCGTTTTTTAAAAAAGTCATATAACTTCCTCTCCGTTAATCAATTTTGTTTGCTTTAACAGTGAAAAAGAAAATATTATACGTTCAAAGAAAAAAATACACGTTCAAAAGAAATGGCGCGTACAATTCACAAATCTTGCTAATTTTTAGAGCAGCAGCAGTTGCAATTTTGGGCAGGAAGAGGAGCCGCATGCTGCGCAGCATTTTGTCACTGCAACAGCAGCCCTGTGCGACTGTAGTTACATCGCCTTGATGCTGGCGCCTCAGATTCCTCAACTGGCGGAATCGCAGCTGTTCGGGAACGGGTGGCTTTCTTTTTCTTTTTGTTGTTGGTGTGGCTGGAAAAGGATGACACTCGGATCTTTCAGTTTCTGTTTCATGTTCGGACTCGGATTTCGGACCGGGCTCTAAATGTGGATGATGATGTTTTTAATTGAAGAATTTTGAGTCAGGGGTGGGTAAAAATTCTCCCAATTTCAAACAGAGGAGTTGAAGTTAAGACTGAAATTGATGACAAGTGAAGTTTCCTTTTGGAAAGCCGTTGGGAAAAGTGGAGTTGGTTGAAAAGCTAATGGAGGGATTCAAAGCTGTTGGGAAAAAGCTATTTATCATTTGGCTTGTTGGAGTTGAAGCCAAGCTTGAATCTGATAAAATGTGAGGGAATTTTGATGGTGGCCTACGACGTCATTTGGGAGCCGGCATCATGATGCTGGGTGAATTGGAAAACGGTGGTGGACGGGGAGGAGGAGGAGGAGGCGGCTGCGTATGGTGGAGATTGCGGCTGGGTCTGGGAGTCGGTGATGGTTTGACAGATGGAGTTATGTGATTGGCTGTTCTGTACAGATGAAATTTTATACTTCATTTCTTTTTAAATGTAAGTATATTTTTTTAAAATATACAATATTATCTTTTTTTTTTCTCCGGTTAAAACAAATGAAATTAATTAAGGAAAAGAGAATTATATGTCCCTTTTAAAAAATATTAAGAAATTTTATATTCCTTTTCTCAAACATTGGGACTAATAGTCATTTTCACTAATTAATATAGTAATAATAAATAATTAATTATTATTTAATATTTAAATGGATAAAAAAAGAATTTTAAATTTTGTTTAAGGGTAAAAATATCAATTCATTCCCACTCTAATTTTCTCTTTTTATTTTCACTTCGGAGCAAATATAATTCTTATTTTTCATTCTCAAATTTGTGAATCCTAACCAAAATTAATTGCAATTCCCTTATTTTTAATAAGTAAACACTATTAACAAAGAAAATATAGTCATTATCATTTTTTATTTTAAGGTAGCGTTTACTTTTTAGATTAAAGTGGAAATCTTAGGTTTAGGAGTGTGGAATGAGAGTGAGAGTGAGAATTATTTGTTTACTTATACTGGAATGAGAGTATAGAATCAAAATTATAATCTAATTATATATTTACTTTATATTGAATTGTGAGTTAATAGTTTTACCTATATTTAAAGAGTTATAATTTTTAATTATAAAATTAATAAAAATATATTTATTTTATTATATTCGTAAATTAATAATAATTATTAATATTCTTAATTATGAAAATATCATTTTTTACTAATTTGAATTTGAATTATATAAATTAAAAATTATTTATAAGAGTAAAACAAATGAAACATTATTATTAATAATATAGTACAAAATTAATATTTTCTTATAATAAACTATTTGTTATTATCAATTATTAATATTAAATAAATATAATGCCCTTATTTTTAAATAACTATGATAATATTATATTTTTAAATAAAGATAGTATTTATTAATATTGTTAATTTCTATTATTATTATTCTTATTATTATATTAATTATTTTAAACTTAGAATCAATAGAAATTATTATTTTTAACTAAATATAATTATATTAAATTAATATAAAAGAAGAAGAAGTGAGAGTGGATAATAGGAGTCTCTCTTCAAAATTAAGTAAGACTCACTAAGTGGGATTTCCACTCTCAAGTTTAAATAATTAAATAAATATTGGAGTGAGAGGACTTTATACTCTTCACTTTCACTCCAGTAAGTAAACACACCTAAAAGTATGTATATTTATTAAAATAGGAGTATGAAGTGTAGATTCTCTAATTCTAACATTTACTTATTCATTTAAGGAGGGGAATCAAAGTTAGGTTCCTCTTATTTTTTGAGTGAAAAGTAAAATTCTCACAAGTGGGGGTGGAAATTTATTCGCACATCTTTAGTTTACATTTCCTTATTAAAAAATAATTAATAAAATAATTTTACATTTATCAAAATAATATTATTAAATTTATTTAAAAACAATAGTATTATTTTTATTTAATATCAATTATTAATAACTACTAATAATAATACATAGCTTATTATAAGAAAATATTAATTACATAGTTTATTCTAAGAAAATATTAATTTTATAGTATATTACTAATAATAACGTTCATTTGTGTTGCTCTTATCAATAATTGTCAATTTACATACTTGAAATTAAAATTAAAAATTATGATTTACATAAGTAAGAATATTAATAAATAATATTAATTTATATATAATTAAAATCAATAATAAAATAAATATTTTATTTTACAAATATTTGTTTATTCACTTTGTAATTTTTTAATTACAATTCTTTAAATAAAAGTAAAACTATAAGTTCAAACAATTCACTCTTATCCAAGACAAAATAAACAAACGGTGGAGATTTTAATTTTTATTATATATTTTTTATTTTAATGTAAATAAACAATTTATTTTTACTCTTACTTCATGCTTTCAATTCCAAAATTTACACTATAAAACGAGAGAAGTCAAGATAAATGTACTATAAAAACAAAAGTGTTATTTTCTTTTAGGATTTTATTAAGTTACTCTTCATGTAACTTATACTTTTATAAAAATACATATGGGTCTCATATATATAAAATATATATTATAATTTTTTATATAATTTTTACTAACGGAGAGTAACTTAACAATTACCATTCTTTTATTATATTTATTAGTGGTACGTGTCAACTAATGAATAAAAGTAAAAGAAAAATTCAAATGATTAAATACTGCAATAAAATAAAAAGAGAAAAACAAAATCCCCGCGAAATCATGAAACAGAGTAGTCCGTTAATATTCTTTCTTGATTTACAAAAAATGCCCACCTCATTACACTCCTCGCCACAACCAAAATGTCTGTTTCTTGGTTGATGTCAATTGCCAAGTCCCTTTGAACGTTTTTATCAACTACTCACCTCTTTATGCATTGCATATAATCTTTCTGGGAGATAGAGAGAGGAAATTTTTTCAAATAAGAAATGGAGTCGTTTTACTTTGTTGTTTTTGCTTGTCTCGCGGCAATAGTGGTGGCCATGGAGCTGAGTAAGAATAGCAAAGACCGTATCGCCACATCCTCTCCTTTCAATTCTTTCATGAATAACTACATCATCGTTTACTCCCTTATGATGGGTAATCTCTCAATTTAATATCTTATTAAAATGGTTTTATTTTATTACGCCAATGCCTTTTGTTTCTATTGATCTGTGTTAAACTTTATTTCCAAAAAAAAAATAAAAACAGAGGGTTAAAAAAAAAACTTTTTTGCGGGTTTTGTAATAATGGGGGCTCCTTTGTTTTTATTTTGGCGGGTATGTAATGCTTATTTTGAATGTCAGCTTAATGACATTGGATCTTCAACATCGGTATAGTGGATAGTGTAATTGCATTTAACAAGTTTAATGGATTAGTTGCTTGTGTGAATTTAAAATGCAATTGAAATGACAATCTAATTGTGGAGCGTTGCCGTTGATGTTTATTATGTACGAACTTTATCAAATTGTCTTGTTGAAAAGCTGGCTGAATTGGTTTTGGCAATAGCCGGAGATTGGTTGCAGGGTCCGTATGTTTACTACCTATACAGCACGTATGGATTTGGTAAGGGGGAAATTGGACAGCTCTTTATAGCTGGTTTTGGATCCTCTATGTTGTTCGGAACACTTGTTGGATCCCTGGCTGACAAACAGTAAGATCTTACATTCATTCAATTGAAAAATTATATAAATTAATTGAGTTAGCTTATCAACTACTGCTAGATTTTTTTATTTTTCAATTGTATGCCTTATTCAGGGGCCGGAAGAGAGCATGTGTGATTTACTGTATAACTTATATACTAAGCTGCATCACTAAACATTCTTCCGAGTACAAAATTTTGATATTGGGAAGAATATTAGGAGGCATCGCCACTTCTCTGCTCTTTTCAGCCTTTGAGTCTTGGCTTGTTGCAGAGCACAATAAGGTGCAGGACTTTTCTGCTAATGAATATGCTGTAAATATTTAGTGTTTGGGTTAAATGCTCCTTCAATGCACTCTGTATAAAGTTAAAAACATCTTAACAGGTGAAGTATATTGTAATATGATCTCTAGAGCTTTAATCTACCTTCTACTGATGTAAGTTTGAGATGAAAGTTGATTGTTTGGTACCTTAATTGCTCATTTTGAAATTTTTTAGAGGGGTTTTGATCAGCAATGGCTGTCAGAAACATTCTCTAAGGCCATATTTCTTGGAAACGGATTAGTTGCTATTATCTCTGGGTTGATTGGTAATTTACTAGTTGATACTCTGGCTTTGGGCCCTGTTGCTCCATTTGATGCTGCTGCATGCTTTCTTGCCTTCGGCATGGTAATCATATTGGCATCATGGACTGAAAACTATGGAGACCCTGAAAACAAGAACTTGCTTGCTCAGTTCAAGGGTGCTGCTGCTGCAATTGCTTCCGGTGAATCTCCATCTCATCTTTTTTGTACACTAAGCTTACTGCCCTTTTCAACTGTGTAGGCAACCAACTATAATTGTGCTTCTAGTTGTATTGTATGGATAAAAAAGTTTATTCATGCAACAAATGCCGACAGATCTGCTGATTGTCTATCCCTAGTTTTTAGCGATACATTATTCTTGATTGTTATTTCTTCCAACTCCTCTTGCATTCACGGTTACCTATGAGTGAACTATGTCACAGTTTTCTTCTAATCTTTTCTTGTTTGCACTTATTAGTTTCCCATGGAAATCATTTTGTTGGTCTCCTTTGTACTTGCACATTTTTGGTCAAATTGACTCATTTAATCCTTGTTTCTCTCTCTTCCCCTTTTTTTAACTGTTTGATTTTCTAGAGAGTTCTATTCATATCACATTCCATGTTGGAGCAGATGAGAGAATTGCACTGTTGGGCGCCATACAGTCCCTATTTGAAGGTTCAATGTACACCTTTGTCTTCCTCTGGACTCCTGCTCTCAGTCCGAATGATGAGGAAATTCCGCATGGGTTCATATTTGCAACATTCATGCTGGCTTCAATGCTGGGCAGTTCATTTGCCTCTCGACTTTTGGCCCACTCATCTCTAAGAGTTGAGAGCTACATGCAGATTGTTTTTATAATTTCTTCAGCTTCCCTCCTCATTCCCATTGTAACAAATGTAAGCAGTGGATTGTTTTGAGGTCGTATCTTTTCGTCAGTTTTTTAACAATGCAATAACAGTTTCGTGAGTTTGAACAGTTCTTGGAAACACCTCCTGATGTGGGAGGTGGAGGCACCTCATTATCTGGGTCCCTTCAGCTCATTGGCTTCTGCACATTTGAGGCCTGTGTGGGGATATTCTGGCCATCTATCATGAAGATGAGGTCCCAATACATCCCTGAGGAGGCTAGGAGCACCATCATGAACTTCTTTCGCATTCCTCTCAATGTCTTTGTCTGCGTTGTGCTGTACAATGTGAGTTTGATCAGTGTTTTGTTTTTATACATCAATTTGTTTGTATCAAAATTCTTAGTTGGGGATTAGTAAGTGAGATAAAAGTTTCTGCAACATGGCTGAATAAACTTTCCGGTGATATTTGGAGGTTTGAAGTCTCAACCCACCCGAGAAGGGGACCAAAGCAATGACTGATTGGTAAACAATCTAGGAATAAGCTAAGGCTTCAATGTACTACTACTCCTCTTCCCTCTATTTCTAAAACTTGGTTAGGATCTTTTTGAAGGTTGATGCATTTCCCATCACCATCATGTTTGGTATGTGCTCAATTTTCCTCTTCATAGCATCTGCATTGCAGAGGCGGCTCAAGGGGATTACAGAGAGCCAAAAGTCAAGTAAGTTCTCTGGTTACCCTGGGGATTCCCATTTGCTCAATTAAGCTCAACGTCAGTAGGCTCAACTTCCCGGAAGAAACGAGGCTTGTATTGATGGAGCTTCTTTGCCAATATACTTATTTTGTTACAGGATCACAAGATTGGGCAGCAATGAGAGAGAGCGATAGAGAGGCTGAGCTGCTGAATGTCTGATTCACTTCGAGGAATAAAACTTGTAAAATTGAGATTGCAACTGGGCATCTTTTCCTTTTAAGAATTGCAATCTGATTAACAAGGACATATGGTAGTGACTTCATATTCAGAAACGACCGCCATGCAAAAAAGATGGCCAGACTCACTGCTTTTTTTAACTACTGTATATCTATCTCATCAGATGTTAATGATAGAAATCTTCTGATGCTGTAGGGTCTAAAAAATATGTACACGTCTACCAAGATGACATAGATAATACTGAAATGTATTAAATTAGATTTTCAGCTTCGCCAAGAAGAATCCTTTTATTTGTCTACCAAATCTCTAATGCAAAGCCATATACAGAAGTCTGAAGCTCCCTGAATCTCACTGAAGGCTGGCGCGTTTGGTTCTCAAAATTATTAGAGATGATATTCTTAAACAACTATCCATGTGAAAGAAGACAGGTCTCACATGATGTCATGATCATGAGTTGAGTCGATCAATCTATCCATCTATATATTTTATGAAAATTGAAACACCCCATGACCATCCAACTGGCCAAAGCGGCATTATTGACATATAAGGAATTTCCCTTTCTAACCTTAGCCTTATGAAACTTTATTGGATCTAATCTCCTATTTGCAAATATTCAACAGGCTTTTTTTATTAAAAAAAAAGGAAAAGTTGAAGATGAAGAGGGCATTCAGGTAAAGTAGCCTTCGACTTGTCTTTCTTTTGTTTCCACCAGTCTGTCTTGACTCTCCACTCTTGAGACATTCAGGCCAAAACGATTTCATTTTCGCCCACACTCCAGAGTCTTGATTCACTCCTAAATTTGACAGAGAGAGAAGCAATCACGTTTAAAGATCAGGAAAGATGGCCAATCTTAGAAGCCCAAGATTCCACTTGTTGTTTGCTTTTCAGCTTCTGCTGTTGTTACAACTGCAAACCAAAAGCTTATGCAATCAGTACAAGGTTGGAGAATTAGATGCCTGGGGCATTCCCACCTCAGCAAATCCTCTAGTCTATGCCAAATGGTCAAAGTATCATACCTTTGCCATTGGAGATTCTCTCTGTTAGTTCCCATTCTTCTTTATCTCTTATTGAATGTTCTGATCTTTCATTTTTATTTACTCATTATCAAATCATGTATGCTTCGCATTTTTGCAGTATTTTTGTACCCACCAAGTCAAGATTCAGTGATTCAAGTCACTGCACAATCCTACGATTCATGCAACCTTAAAGATCCAATATTGTACATGAACAATGGCAACTCTCTTTTTAACATTACTAAAGAAGGGAACTTTTACTTCATTAGTGGAGAACCAGGGCACTGTCAGAAGAAGCAGAAGCTGCACATCACAGTTGGGAATGTGTCTGCTGAATCTCCTGCTTATGGTCCCAGTGCGCTGCCTGATTTTGCACCCTCTTACCCCACTGTTTTTGGCTCAATCCCACAACCACCTTCTTATTCACCATCACTAAGTTTCTCAGGCATCATCACAGCTGTTGTTGGGTCAGCAGCATGTGCCATTATCAGCGGCTTCATGTGACCAGCAGCAGCGGATATTACTGTTTAATACTCTCATTTTACTTCGTTGGTTATGATATTTTTTATTTTGTAATTTTTTACTACTGCGGCTTGAGAAAATAAAATGGTTACTTTTTGAGGTCGAGTCAAGCGGGGTAAGTGTTGCCTGTTGCTGCTTAATTTTTATTTATTTCTATGCATCCGTTTGTAAAGAATTAATCAACTTGTTAAAAAGAAAGTTTCCCTCTTCCCCTTTTGCACTTTTCTAAGAAAAAGACAAGCGTCGGTTTCCAGGTTACAAAAACGAAAAAGTTGAGGTTAAGCCGTGTAATAAGTTCAAAATTTCAAATATCAAAACAAAGAAAGCCTGATATGGAGGAGCTAGAACTAGATAAATGATTTTCACGTCCATTAATTTATATTTGCCAGCTGTTGTGCCGACAGCTTCTCCTTAGATGTCTCTGTGGCTGTGGGTACAACAGCTGTATTGCACAGATGAATAGAAAAGTGAAAAAGAACGAAAGCCGATATTCCTCTTCTTCTATCAGTACAACTGCAAAACTTTACAAGCCCTCCTGCAGTTTCGTCTATTCTTCTTACAAAATGGAAATTAGAAGACAAAATCTAGAAATTTGGGCTCTAAACCACCAAAAATACAGTCCGTCGTATTCTATTCTTTGCATGGGCCAATGGATCAGTTGACCATATCAGCATCTACAGCCATTGCCCTCTCTTCAGAAGAGTAGGAAGAAACAGCAGGAGCTATAGGCTGCTCTGCTACTGCAAAAGGACTTCTTGTTTGATTAGAATTTGAGTCTATTTCCATTGCAGAAGCTTTAGGCGGGGAGGGAGGCTGCACCACCACCTCTGGATAAGCAGCTTTGAACCTTGCCCTTAGGCCCTCATCAACCAACCTTACCCCTTCCAATTGATTGCCTAGCGACATCCACCTGATTAAAAGTAATAAACCTAGTAGTTAGTAAAAGAAAAGAAGCTTAAAAATGGCAATGTGCTATAGCTGCAGAAGCTGCCAAGCTGGAGCTTGACTTGTCATTTTTATTTTTCCAAAACCAGTGTCAACAATGCATAAGAGTGAGTATTATTAAAGCACAAAAAAAATATAATAAAACAAAATAAAAGGAACGTCTATGATTTCAAGAAAAAAGCATGAAAAAAGCACCCTGCATGAGTATTGTGCATGCGAGCAAACAATTCCAGCTTTCTTGTCCTTGGACTTATCCTCTCCAGCATAGGGTACATCTGCCAGAATGCATTATACAAACTCAATTATGAATGAGATAAGGGATAATAAGAAGACAGCAACGATAGTGAAGCAGAAGGTAATATTTATTCGCTTCATAAAATAGAATGAAATACTGCTATCAGTCTGTTTCAAGCCAACTCAAAATACGCAGAACTATTTCAAAAGAGAAACAAAATTGGCAACATAGAATAGATCAATTACAAAAAATTATGTAATTCAACAAACCTCATCTGGCTTACGGCTTGTCTCCCGAACCTCAGCAACAATGACATCAGTATCAATATTCCTATTTACTTCTGGATTTCCCTTTAATCCAACAAGGCAGTGCTCCTTACTATGATTGAGCCAATGGCCTGTCCGCCCTGTCCTGATTATTCGCTGAAGTTGATTAGTTTTTACCCATATGATCTCCTCAACACGCTTGTATCCCCAAAGTTCTAAGCTGCAAGAAGCATAGCATTGAAATGAATTCTGTTAAGATCATCTTAAGCAGATGATGATTGACCATGTACTATTATGATAATAATAGACATGACCGAAAACATATACCATTCACGTCCAAGCTCCATTGCACGTCCAGTGACCCAGAGGAAAATCAGTCCATCAGTCTGCAATGCAGGAACATTAAGATTGCGCATTTCGTCATCAGCCATCGTCCCATAAGGCAATTCCATATGGATGTCCCAGGGAGGATCTGCCATTATAACTCCAAATTGTCCTAAAATGTCCATTCTAAAAGTACGAATATCACAATTAATCCATTGTGGTTCACCCAGTTCTACTTCGGAACAATACTCAGGACGCTGAGGCTTCAATGGTTTTTGGGGAGGACGACCAGCACCCATCAGTGCAGGTGGTAAATCTCTCTCCGGGTCCAGCTCATAATGGATGTACTTGCATGTCTGTCGAGAGTAACACAAACATATTACTTCGTGGCAAAAGTCATATCAGATTAAAATGATTGGTGACAGAAAAAAAATAGTTTCACCTTCATGTGCCGGCAGGTATCAAGAAAGGAACAATCACCTAAACTAATGTCAGTATGTGGGGCAATTATTCGCCGAAAATGAACCTGCAAAAGATTAAAGCAACCAATATAATTAACTCAGGGTTTCATTATCAAAGTTTTCACTTAGAACTCAACTCAAAACAAATAAGCAATTCCACATGAGTTTAACTAGCCACCGAGCCATATTTATAGCTTTTTTCCAGTCACTTATCATAATGAACTAATTTTCAACGTCTGTAGCAACAATATCTCATTATCATATCCTCGAATTTTATTTATATTTTTTCTTGGCAAAAGATAGTAAGATACATTAACAAGCATTTAAGCACCTAGTGCACCCAATCATTCAGCAAAAACGTAATTGCAATAACAAATCTTGGTTAAGTGAATTAACAAAGCTACAACAGCACACTTCTTATTTTACCTTCTCACAAGCAGCAAAAGAACCAGTTTTAAGTCGGCAATCCTCTTTGGTCAGTGATGAACAATACTCCTTCACTTGTGAACCACCTTTGCTCTTGAACTATTGAAAATTGCCAAGCCAATCCAGAATTAAACATCCAATAACAAAATGAATAAAACAAACACATAATAGTGATAATTAATAGAAGGCAGAGCAAATACCTTGGCAGCCACAGCAGTTTCCTTAGCAGTTGGCCGCTGAATCAAATCCAACAACTCCTCACCGGCCTTGGACCTTTGTGACTCCTTGTAAGTTTTCTTATTCAACATTTCTTCAATGTCAATCAAATCATCCTCTTCAGTTCTCAAATTCTGCTGCCTATTGTTGTTCACCATCCCTCTCCCCGTCATTCCTCTCCCCCCTCTGGGTGCCATCATACCTCCTCCTCCTCCTGCTGCTCCTCCATACATCATGTGCGGGTCCCACATATCTTGGTGGGGCCGTTGGAAGCCGTACATTTCCATTTCTCCTTGTCCATGACTTTGACTACTAGTGGCACCACCTCCTTCGATCAAATCCGGCTTTACTTGAACACTCTCCGGCAATTCTTTTAACAAACGAACTTTATCAATACTCAGAACCATAACCCTAGATTTGCCACTAATTGACAACTCATCAAGCTCGACGCCGCCGCTGCCGCCGTTGTTGTTTTGGTCAGCAATACTCTTCAAGGCAATCTCCACCGCCAAAACGGCACCGGACTCACCCCCCAAATCCCTCAACGCCTTCTTCTCCGACGACGTCAAGCTGGCGTCACTCTCCAACTTCCTCGCGATAATCGAGGAATCAATCGGCTTGAAAGGGACGCGCCGCAACAAACAAAGCGCCACCATGGCTCTCACAACGGCCAACGGACTCCCGCCGCTAGCACCAACAACAAGCTTTGCGGCTCTTTGATCTCTCCCAGTCTCCGGGGGCCGTACGAGAGAATCATTATTACTGGAGGGGGGTCCCTGACTGAGATGAACATTGGTGAGGGGCTTGGGGGGCAATTTGGGGATTTCGGGGAGAGGAGGGGTAGGGTTGAAGTCGCGGCGATTGAAATTGGAGATGAGATGGAGAGAGAGATCGAGACAAGGGACGATGTGGGGGACTAGGTTTTGGAGAGACGAAAGGAGGTCTAAGTGAGTGTTGTGCTGGGTCTCGATTCGGCTTTCCAGTTTAGAACGCTGCGTTTTGATGCTGCCCACGCTCTCTTCCTTTGTCGCCGCAGCTTCGCCCTCCATTCTTCTTCCTTCTCCCCCGACTTTGTCTTTCCTTTCTTGTGTTTGTGTTTCTCTAATCCGACTACTCAACTTCACTCACTGATACTTCAACTCGCAGTAGACATTGGTAATTTAATTTTTTCGATCGTATTTATTTATGTCTTTCTTTTTTGTTTTGTGCTTCATCAGTATTATGTTTTTATATTGGTCGTTTATTATCTCCTTAATTAAATTATTTATAATAATTTTACATAATATACGGTTGGTTTTATAATATGGCATATTTTGTTATTATTTTGTTAATATGACTGATTTAACATCTATTAAATTATTTTAATTTCAATAAGTTATGACTTGCTCTTGTATGTATTTGTCTTTGAATATCAGTATTTTTTTATGAAATTTACAGCACAAAGGATGAGGTGGTGAAAACAGGAAATTTTAATTTCATTAAAAAGAAATCAAAATAAGTTTTGAGTTACAATTTTAAAAGTTAGAGCTTAAAGTTCTAAATACATGCACAAAGTTTCTACATATTTTATAATTTTTCTTTTTGTTTATATTTACAAGGTTTTGAAAAATAGTAAATCTCACAAATCTATAAATAGTAAAAATGAGGTCTCTACATATTTCATAATTTTTCTTTTCTATATATTTACATATTTTATATTTATATTTACAAGATTTTGAAAAACAACAAATCTCACCACCAAAATATATTATAACAAAAAGGAAACAAAGCATCTTTAAAAAGAAAAATTAAAAATTATGATTTTCCTTCAACATCATTTATATAAGAGTCTAAAATCTCAGTATATGACGGTGGAATATCCATTAATTTTATAGAATAACATTAAGGATATATTTGACTACCAAATAAATATTTTTCTGATATTACAAGATTATGTAAGAGTTCCTGACTATAATTCTAATATGTTCCGCATCATTTTAAAACTGACTCTGTGCGGTGAAAAAAATATTAAAAAATATAGGCTTAAAAAGATACTCTTCACATTTTATTTCATGTATTAAATGTAATCCAACAATAGCAATACAGCAATACGAACAAATAGTTTGAGCCAAAACAATGAGCTCCTCGTGAAAAATCATGAATTAGGTCCAAAAAGCAAATGCAAACACACGTAATGGTGGATGTGCTGGTATCTGAGATGTGATGTCAAGCCAGTATGCAGTCAACCTTGTCCGTCGTGGGCTCAAGCAGCACAATGATCCGCAGCAATTTGGTCGGGAACCTGCATGGAAGCATCACGCCGGAATTCATCCGATAATCTCACTGTGACTGTTATCTGCTTCTCTTCTCTTGCACGTGTGGAATCGTGTCCTCTCCCGCGGCGAAGATTCAGGTGCTCCAGTCTCTCTGAAGAAGCCCGAAATAGGTAGAAGAGCTCGTTAGAAGCAGGCAACTGATTGTACATACAAATTATTTTAACACGATTTACCGATAATGTTGAAATGTGATTTTTATCTGTTTTAGGCTGTTTCAGATGATGCTTAGAGAGACAGCAGCCAGCAGTTTTGTATTGATAGAAGAGAACAACAGGCTTCTGGAATTATTTTAACTTTAATGGATTGGGTTTCTCTGCAGTAACCTTTGCCATATTTGCCTTTCTTCTTATCTTTCTTACGTTTGTGTATATAAATCCACTTTTTCGTTCCTAATGCCTTCCAACTGCATTGAGAGTTGCATGTGTTGGTTGATTTCTCCATAATTTATTTTGAATATGTTCATTCTTCTTCTTTTTTTTTTTTTTTTTAAGTCAATTTTTGAGCAGTGTTCTTTACTATTATATTGATAAGATTAAATTTAATAGATTTCATATCGTTATATCAGTAGATTTGTTATGTGATCCTCAAATTTTTTAGTCCAATTAAAAAAACTTTAATTGGGTACAAAGTTGATTATTATTAATTTTTTTTTATATCTTATTTCATCCCTTGGGTTAAAAAAAAATTAGCAAAATCCGAAAATATGAAACAAGCACTAAAATTGCAGTTCAGCTTAATTTGCAATATGTGGTGGTATGTCCTCTGGCCAGAAGGCTGGTAGCTAGGTGAAAACCGGGCAGCCTTCGACAACAATTCCAAGCGCCGTGGGACAAGTAGCATAAGGACACCCATCAAGATCATTGCCCGACCAATCAAGAGTAATATCTTCCAGCCCCAAACACAAATAAAGCAGCACACCCATAAATGCAAGGCCGGCGTCGAGTGCCCCAGAAAGCACATAGTTATAACGCTGCCACAAATCAGGTCTATATCTGTACACAACAAAGCCTGAAAGGAACCCCACAACAATCCAGGTAGTGTAATTCACTGCAGTTGCCGGTGGCATCATTGCTGTCGCACCAATTAAGACCGGCATGTTGATGAGTCTGATCCATTCTTGATTTGGAAAAGCCTTGGACCCCAACCATACAAGTAATGGGGCTACTGCCCCTGCTAAGAAGAACCAGTTGATGGCCTCGTAAGTTCCCAAATCTCCAAATATTCTGCGTGGTCCGATCAGTCCCCAGATCACTGATGCGTCATAAAAGACCTTATCACTGGGGCAAGTCCATACACTGTTGGAAGCTTTTGTGTCGCATATGTCGGTTATGCTTTCCATTAGCCACCATGCAGTGCCCAAGTACACAAAACAGGCTATCACAGTTCCCGCAATCTAAATACAAATTTATTAATTTTTAAGACAGATTAATTAGAGATCCATTAGCACGATGTACAACAGTAAGCACATATATATTGTGAGGATATATATATAAAAGAAACTAAAATAAGAATAATAATAAAATGGAGTCTATAGAGGAAAATATTTATAAATTAATATATATATATATATATATATATGAGAACCAACCTGTGCCATGAACATTGTTCTAGGAGGAATTTTCATATAGTGGCCAAGCTTGAAGTCTTGCAGGAAAGTGACAGCCTGTGTCATGCTTATGTACCCATAAACCTTGAAGCACATGTTGGCAACTGGGTATCCCGGGTAAACATACCCAATTACGTACTCAGTGATAATGTTTAAGCCTGGTGTCTGTAGTTAATATTGGTAAGAGCAAAGAGATCATGACCGTCATGTTCACATATGTATCAATTAAAAAATTTGAATTTGAAATAAAAATTTCAGAGCACCTGGTTTGTGATGGCAGTGATGATTCCAATGGGAAGAGTGAATGTGATAGCAATTGCACAGGCTAGTAAAACACCCCACCATGGCAACTGCAGTTGATCATTGTAATACTCGCAAGCAAAGACTGTGGCTGCTATGTTTATCAAAAGAATGATCACAAACCATGACTCAGGGACTTGCTTGTACTTCCTCATAAGTTTAGTATGTATGTCCATTCCTTTTTCTTGAAAACTTGCTTTGCTTTGCTCCCATATTTCCCTGCATTCATTTCACAGCTAGCTGATCACAATTAATTATGAGCTACCTGTAATTTTATTTTTAAAGTTTAGTTAAATAATGTTATAAATGAAGAAATGCATACCTCCCATGGAACAGTGCCACATGAGCAATTGTGGCAGTAAGTGCAGCAAAACCAAGACCGTAAGTCATGGCAAAAAAAATGCTCAAGTAAAGAGGCCCTTCCCGCTGGTAGGCCGCAATGTCAATATGGAAATTAGAGTCGATGATGGCTGTAATGTTGTATTCTTGTCCGGTTGTTGTGAAAAGTTGGTCGGAAAATATGGGAAACGTTTTCGCCTTGTAAATATTCAGCCAATAGCCTAATGGAGTCAAAACATACATGACAAAAACAAATCCTGCGGCAACATTGGCTGTGGCAAACCAAGGGCTCGCTAGTGGGCTTCCCAGATAAGACGAGATTGTGGACCAGTCGATCCCAACTGTAGCAATTCCAAGCCCATAAAGCCCCGAACCGACCTGTTGGGCCAACACTGACTTTGGAAAGATCCAGCATATCCAAGACAGTGACGTCAGCATTTCCATGAGGTACCCCGGGAACACATAGTAGGCAAAGCTGCACATGAAGCCGATCATGAAGAATTGAGTGCGTGTCACACCACCTCTGGCCCGTTTCTCTTTCTCGTGCAGAGCCCTGTAATCCAGCTTCCAAAATAGGGAGCCCAATGACCCCAGCGACAAAAATTGTCAGAAGCGCTATTTTCGGCTGAGCTTAGGCCCATAGCCCATAGGGCAGACAGAATCTTGAAAGATTCTACTTAACAGTCGATTTTTTTGGTTAAAAAGAGTCACTTTATTATTTATGGGCAGCTGCCTAGCTGGCAGTAATGGTGCCCCGACCAGAATTTTTTTTTCAGTATTTATTATGACATTGCGCTCTTTGCATTAAAGAATAATTAAATCTACCCTGAAAATAAAATTAATCGTTGGTTCAAGTTGAAACGATAAAGTCTCTCAAATGTCTACATTAAATATAAGATTTAAATTCTACTAAAATATCTTACGGTATATACGAAAGATTAGGATCTATGATTTAATACATTTAGCTCCCAATAAACTTGTAAAACGACTTATATTTTATTTAATATATATGTGAGATGGGCGTTTGAACTCTCAAAATATACCAAATGTATATTAATAGACATTTTAAAGTTTCCGTAATATACGCGCATATAACCTTTATTTCAATAATATTTTTCATTTATTAGGTACATAATGTATATCTTTAGACTATATTTTTCGAGAGTTGTTACACACAAGAAACTATAACAGAACCACACACATCAACAACCGTTAAAGTAGACAACAATGATTAAAGTTAAAAGGGCCGGTGTCTATTTTACATTTACTGTAACAAACAGCCTCATGATATGGACCGTTGGATTTGTAATTTTTTAAATCCAACGGATATGAAGCAATTTAACATATAATGATGTACACGTGGTTCAAGTGTTTATGCCGTTGATGTTACTTACAACAAATGTAACATAAATTTACCTAAAAATTTAAAAAATATACATGTTAATTTTAAAAAGTTTAGACGTCTTAGTTTTTTTTTAATACATTTAAAAAACAACTGTAACTCTGTCCTTTTAAAGTTTAAAAAAATTTAGAAAAATTATTAAATTATGATATTTAATGAATTTAAAATTTAAAGTGTATAAATAATATGATTTATTTTTTTAATTTTCTTATATTTTAAAATTTTAAATTTATATATATAAAATGAGGCGTTCCTTAAATTATTAAAAAATAAAAAAATATATCTTTAATATAATATAATATAATACTATACCAGAGTTATTATATATTATAAAAAAATTACCTGAATAGAGAAACCTGGACAAGATTTGCTGGCCACCACATTGCTGCTGGTTCCACCAGATACCTCCTAAATATCCCAGCCCAACCAAACCCCAGCACCTACCATTCAAAGTTCAAACTACTCTATTAAACCTAACATTCAAAGAATGCCATTTGCAATAATTAGAAAAATGGAAAAAGAAAAGAAATGTAATTAACAAATGGCCTAGCCACAAAGGAGTGACGACTGACCTGTGTGGTGAAGACAACAAGGAGGGAAACAAAGAAGGTGAAGCGCTGCTTGTAAAAGACCTTAACAACAGTAACAACATGAATGGCATAAACACTGCCAGCCCCAGAATTAGCAAAGATGGTGATAAGAACATGTTCTTTAACGTTGAAGGGTCCAGGATTAAGGGTAAATTCCAAAGGAGTGGATTTAAAGAAGACACGGTCAGTGATTCTAGCGGCCATCAATTGACCAAGAGGCACCACAGCTATTTGAGCAGAAATGGCTGTGATTGATAAGGGCTCTGTGCGGTACCAAAAGAACTGGTTTAGAAATGACAAGAGAACGCATGAGAGAGTGCCCAAGACCCACATTCGAAATGTGAGCACCGGCAAACCAGTGTCGTCCTCCGTTGATACTGTTAAGGCTACTTGTTTTACCGGTGAGTTCTCTTCTTCTTCCAACGCCGCTTCGGTAATCTCTGATTGAGATTCTGATGATGATGCCATGCTATTGTTATATTCTTCCCCGCCATCATCCTTAGTCACTGCATGCGCCACACATACAATATTAATTAATAAATTAAAAGAAGGGAAGAGGATTATAACTAGACATAGAATCATTTTTCAACCTTAATTAGTTGATCATACTTACTTAGAGGAGTTCTAATTTCATAAGCAGATTCTTCCATGGCTTACTTCTTCTTTTTTTTTTTTTGAGGATGTATTTTAATTGCAGACGTTGTATGTAATTTCTTTATACTGTTTGAATCTTTTGCTTACAAAAGGAATTGAATCGCAATAATACGCATGGGACTCGGAGACTGTTTATTTATGTCCCACTTTCTTCATCAGACACGGACAGTAATGAAAGCAAAGCAACGATTTTCGTCTGACACGAGACAACGAAACCTCACACCTCACACCTCACACATTAAATAAAAAATAATAAATAATACGATATAATTTTAATTATATAATTATAAAAAAAAACTTTACGGACAAAATATTTTACTGTAGATATAATTCAATATAACCTGACTGTATCTTCATTTGGCATCTATGAAATTTTTTTTTTGATTTTAGTAAAATTTGTGGACGAAACTCCAATCGATTTTGCATGTAAAACAAAGTTTGTGTTAATGCAATATTGCAATCTACTCGAACTTCAAAGGCTGAAGCCCAACGTGCTCATGAAACTACAAGCAATGAATAATGGACTGTGCTACGGGCCTTGAAAAGATTAGCCACCCACGGCCTACTCCATCAAGAAGAAGAAAGAGTTCATTGCATTCCCCATTTGAGTGTTGGTTTTGTAGGCCTGCCACAACCAACAACTGCCAGTAAGTGAAAAGGTAGCACAAGAATCCAGATAGATTCGGTGGATTTGAAGCTCTCTACAAGCCTGTCGATTATCTTCGGCCATTATCGTGGCGCTCCTTTAACTTGATGTCATTTTTATTATTTACTTAATGGTTTCAGTACCTTTCAATCAGATGCAGAAAGTCACCACATTTGAAATTACTTACTTCCAGGAAAAGTGTACCAGAACCTGGCAGAAAAATTTAAGGAGGTAAGAGGTATCACTAGTTATCATTTATTGCAGTAGTAGACTACAGAAGAGAAGGATTGCCTCATAAGGACTTATACAGTCGTGAGTTTTTGTGTCACTCTAACTCGCTTCACAATTTGACAATTTTGGACTGTTTTAGAATAAATTTCTTCTCACCTTTTACAAATTGTCAAAAATAAATAAATAAATAAATGGTAGCTTGGTAATTTAATCAACAATTTGAAGTCAATAAAATCCCCGAGACAGCTCCTAAGCAACTTGTCATCTTCTTCTAATCGGAAGCTACCAAACTCGGGTCACAACGCTAAAAAGTGAAAAACACTTCTTCAATGGTTTCTGACAGAAAAGTAAATAAATAAAATCCCTGACAAGGAATCACAAGTACCTGCAACATGGATCACGTTCAGGTTTGAAGGGTTGAATCTTTAATCTTAACATCTTGATAACCATAAATAATTCACCGATCTGCTCAAATCATCATTTCAATTCACTATATATTCACCTAAACAGTTCAAGAATTCTTTAAAAAGAGAAAATATTAAACTTTTGGAGGTTGGTTTGCTGATCTTTTTGTGTTTGAATCATATCGTAGTTCACTCCAAACGCTTGTTTTATTTATTTTACTGGGTCGTTTAGCTTTCTCACTTTTGATTTTATCGAATTACTTAATTGGGTTAATTTTTGTTTGATGTCAATAATATCTATCTATCTCATTTGATTTCTCCGAAACGTTGATCCTTCACATTTTTGCACTTTCTCTGTTTTCTGTCTCAGAACAGATTTCTCATCAAATAACAGCCAGCAAACATTAAATCGTTTAGTTTCTTTCAGTTTAAAAAGGTAACCTTCTTGTTTCCATACTCTTTTGCATTCATTGTAGATATTGAAGAGTGATATTTATTAGTTTGTGTTCGTCTTGTTGTTGATTTTTGGGAGTAGGAGGTTGGATTGTGCGTCTAATACTTGCCAATGGCGGAGATGGTTGGGCCTAGATTGTACAGTTGCTGTAATTGCAGAAACCATGTTGCCCTTCACGACGATGTCATTTCTAAATCTTTTCAGGTGAAAAATTTATGCTGATTGTTCTATGAATATGCTTTAAGTGGACCAATGAATTGTTCCATCTATTAAATGAACTGGTTTGTTCTCCTCCCGAACTGCCTCAGTTCGATCTCAAAACTGACTGTTGAGTGTTGACTACCCAAAAGAAAAATGATCAAAAAGTTTATCATGCTGCTATTGAGAAAAAAAAATTAATCTTTACTTGTATGTAATTGTGGGGAATGCATAGGAAAATAATAACCTGCAAATGTGCTTTTCAGTTGTTTTGGGCCATTATTTTTATTTATTAGTAGTATAACTCAACTGAAGTTTTCTTTCAATTGAGCCTATGCAAGTGGAAGTTTGATGTGGTTTTTTTTTTTTTTAAATTCTACTCATGTGCATATAAATTTATCTTGTTTTGGTTGTGCTTGTGACCAGAGATTGTTCAATACATGTTCCAAAAGTTCCTTGATTGATTTTGTTATTAGGGAAGAAATGGTCGAGCTTTTCTGTTCTCACATGCAATGAATATTTTGGTGGGCCCTAAAGAAGACCGGCAACTTATGACCGGTCTCCACACAGTTGCTGATGTCTACTGCTCTGATTGCCGAAAGGTGTTGGGATGGAAGTACGAAAGAGCTTACGAGGAAACACAAAAGTACAAGGAAGGGAAATTCATTCTTGAGAAATCAAAAATAGCCAAGGAGAACTGGTAGTACTTGTGATAATTTCTGATTTTATCAGTCTTGATTGTGTTAAATGTAGGGTTTGCTTGAAAATGTTTGTCCTTGGCCATAAAATTCTTGCTGATTGAAAACATTCGCTTATTGTTCTTCTCTGAGCATTCCTCTTGTGTGGAAATTGTAAAAATTCATTGATTCTGTTAATAAGATTTGTTGATAAATTTTGCGATGAATCTGAATTTTATGCAATGTGCCTCATTCATCGACTGGGAATGCTGATTATATTAAAGAATTCTCATTTTCTATCTCTGATATGATGTGTCACTCTCCTTCAGCACAGCAAGATTTTTGGGATATATATATTGCCTAGCAACATGTATAGCTCTGGTGTATGCCAATCACTTGTATTGAATTTAGATGCGATCGGGGCTTGAAATTGACGAAGAATCTTGCAGTTTGACAGAAAAATGAAGATACTAATTTGTTGTAAAATTTGGTGATATATTAGGGGTAGAGTTCATATTTTGATATAGAATGAATGGTGATATGGTATTTTATGTTTCAGGCCATAATGTTAACTGCTTGCTTATATATGATTAAGTGAGATTGAGGCTTCATTGATTGTCTTCGGCTGGAGTGAATGCATTGCAATGGTAGATACTAGATAGGAAGGGAGTAGGGCAGAAGCTGCATGTTTTGTTTCATTTTCTTTGGAATTGGATAATTGCATTGCTTGCCTTCACTCAGCAATCACTTCAGTCAGCTGCTTGAGAAAATTACTGCAAATGCCAGCAGACATTTGGTCCCCGCGTGATTACCGAACGGTAACATCATATGAAATTTGTCTGTCAATTTAAAATTTTTGCCAGCGGCGGGATCTCAACTCTGATGATTAATATCACTTTGCCTTGCGAAAATATGGAGTGGAGCATTATAGTGTGGTAATTGTTAGGTGGCACTGGCACATGAATTAGGCATCCCAGGCCCAGCTATCAATTTTTCAAATTTCTATTATTGTGGCTTTGAAATATGAAAATGTTGTCGGCAATATGGTGAAGCCCCTTTTGTGCTACCCTTCCGCATTAATAATCATGTATATAAACTTGCCCATATTTTAATCATCATTTTGTTCCTTCATCCTTTATTCCTTTACGGTGTGTTGTTTACTTTATGTTTGTCTTGCTTGTGTATATAAGATTAGGATCTGCATTTTATTCAATGCTTTACACCCGTTAAATGAAAATTATTATAGCATGGAAATGAAAATTTACAAATATAAGAATTAGGGATTTTGTTTTTTTTGTCTGAAGTTTTAATTTAGTTTAATTTAAGACGTTTTGATATTTTGATTTGTTTGTTTTTGCATCTGAAGTCTTATTGTAAAATATTTTCATCTGAATGAAAAGAAAAGTAAAATTTCTTGATTTTTATTTTAATGATAAAATGTCTGAAAGGAAAATTATTATTTTTTTCTCACAAATAATTTCATTAAATGTATTTATTTTTTATGTAGTTATTAGATGTTATACTAAAATTTCACTTGATCTTAAATTATATTTGATATTAAATACCTAACACATTGAATTTGAATTTTAAATAATTTTTTTTTATTAAATAATAATTTTTTATGTATAAGTATTATGTTAAATTATAAAACAATAATGTTATCAAAATTATTTTTCATAAATTATATATCAAACATTTACTTTATAAACATTTATAACATATAAAAATTATTTTACTAAAAAATATTGTAAATATATACTTATTTAAATTTAAAATATATATAACATTTTCAAAATTAAAAGTATAAAAATATTATAATTAAAATATTTTAAACTGAAAAAACAAATAATTTATTACTTATATTAAGACGTTAAAGAATAAAAAAAATACATTCAAACTTTTTTAGATTCAAATAATATTCAGACTTTAGATTAAAAAAATCTTATGTTTTATGGATGAAAAAGAGAAGCTTATAATTGGAAGTTGATAGTATCTACACGAATTAAGGACTCCTCTCTAAGAAAAGCCGAGTTGATAGTTGGGAGAGAATAAATAAAAATAAAAATAAGTGCATGATACATAAAGTACATGTTTTCACGTTACAACACAGAATTGAATGTGTGATTGTGCTCTATTGCTACGAAGGAAGTGTGTGTCTTTGCTTTTCGCCACATAAATCAGTGGACATGTTCCATCCACTTCCTCATTTAGGAAGCTTCCTAATAGCCCCTTAACCAATAAAGAAAGTGATGGAGATGACTAAAAATACGGTTTAATTACACAATAAAATCAAATCAAACCAAATGAAATGATGACTTGTTAAAGAACGACTTTTCCAAAGCAACCGCCGCAAGCAAATAATCGCAACAATGAAACCAAAGGGTAAATGAAAAATCCTAATGCGAAGAAAATACAATACTTCATATAACAGATACATTGCTCTCTGCAAGCCACCTCTTTCGGGCATTTTCCATTTCTTCCTCCCTTTGCCTCAGGAGTTCCTGAAAGCACTGCTGATATTTTGAGTTAATGGCATCCAGCTCCAGCTTTAGACCATCAGAATGTTCTTTGTCTGCTAGAGATAGCGAGCTGATGCTTGACAAGCTCAAATTTTTTGATACACCAGAGCATGAATCAATGAAGGATGTCTCAGAGTTCTGTGTGGACTCATTGAACAAAATAGATTCACCAAGAGATACCTCATCTGCTTTATCCTCATGCCTGCCATGATCATAAACTGCATAATGAGCACTGTAACCATGCGGCGCCAAAGATTTGTCAATATAGGGATCCAAAATGACTGGGACATCAAATTCAGCAGATATATCTGAATCACTTGACTCTTGATTGTATTGATACTTCCCACTAGCCAACTCAGAAAGAACACCTTGCTGGCTAACTGCCCCAGCAAATGCCTTTCTGGACCCTGGCTCCCCCAGGCACTTCAGTGAGATTGAATTGCTATGTGGTACGGGAGAACCCTTGAGTAAACTGTTTTGCTGACTAGCGGTGCTTCCTAATGAAGGACTCCAGCTAGGCACAAGCTTCATTATCAAATTATCAATCAACTCAGCTATTGAAAACACATCATCGTGAGACAAATCAAGTTGCTCAACCATCTCCTCAGCTATTGAAATTGCAGTATCAGCATTGAGGTAGAAAACAAAATGAATATTGCTCACACGACCTGATAAAACAACATTATCAGCTGATTCTACAGCAGGAAAAAAAATGAACAGTTGATTGCACTGCAAAATTCACTTACCAGTTTTATCACCAATGCGCAAGGTCAGTGAAATCGTATTATCATCATTTTTCTCTCCTCTTAAAGTAAATTCATTATTCTCAGTAAACTGCTGAAGTTCTAGAGTTAAAAACCAAGTTCCAGTATTGCTTTTAGCAGAAGAGTCAGCAGAAAGCTTCTTGTGGTTAAGGTCTATGTCCATGGGATGAGGTTCAGATTGGGCCAAGTTCATTACTTCAGGAACAAGATTGGGTAGCCACAGGGGATCATAAACAAGATCCTTTGGATTTTCAGTCACAAGGAATGGGTCTTTCAATAGCTCCAAGGCAGGCAGTCGCAATGATGCTGGAACGATACACTTTTCTATAAATTGCTTAACTTGGGGATCATTCACTTTACTGAGGGAAGCAGGCTTGATACCCTACAATGAAAGAAACTGAAAGTTCAAAAAGGGCATTCAAAAGCAAAAAGAATATGTGACATATTGCAGGTGATCATGAACTTACAGAGGTAACTTTCTTATATATTTGAGCTGGATTTTTGCACTCATTATATGGGTACTCACAAGTGACCATCTCCAGTATGCACATACCAAAAGAATAAATGTCGACAAGTTCATTGTATTCTTCTTCATACAACTCGGGAGCCATGAATTCAGGAGTACCAATAACACTTCGAGCAGTAGGCTGCTGCATGACAATAGCCAACCCAAGATCTCCAATTTTGACTTCTCCATTATTTCCATTAACAAATATATTGTCACATTTCAGATCCCGGTGAATGATAGGAGGATCGTGACTATGTAAATAGTGTAAACCTCGAAGAATCTGCCTTGCCCAGTTCTTGATGGCCTTCATATCAACATTCTTATGCTTCTTACGATATCTAAATCCACATATGGTAATAACACAAAATAAGCAATGAAAGCCAAGAGAAAAAGAAACGAAAAGGTGAACAGCCCATGAAACTCACTGCCTCAAACTCCCTGAAGTAAATAACTCAGTTATCATGTTAATAGTCCTGTTCGTATCATCCACCCAAGAGTTGTAGAACTTGATGATATTTTCATGCTTCAAAGATTTCAACAGATGAACCTCCGAATATAATCGTTCCAGCTGATCAGGTGACTGCATTACATCTTCAATATTCACTTGATTCCAAGCAACTTCTATCCCATCAACTTCATCAAAACCCTTATATCTACACATGAAAATAAAATTCAACATCACTACCTACGGAATCCAAAAATAAGAAATTAAAGAAGATATAGGTTGTAGAGCCATACACAGTCTTGAATGCTCCTTTTCCCAAGATTTCATCATACTGGAGAAATAAAACAAACAAAGACGATATTACTAGATCTAGAAAATGCAAACATATCCACTCACCAAACCTCAAATTTTACCAAACAATTGGAATAACCCTACTAATTAGACAACAAACAAGAATCTCTCTCATCAACAGTCACATCTGTCAGCCTAATCATTAAACCTCCTGCTCTTCAAATAATCAGTAATTGAATTCATTTCATGATGTCAAACAAAAATTCAATTAACTAGCAATTCCATCAAAGAAGTGCATTTTCTCCGATAATCATAAAATTAAACAAAGAAGTAATGTAACCTAACCCTAGTTGTCACTCACTTACACCGAACAAAATAAATTAGTCTAAATGCAATAAGAATTACAAATCTAAAATCAGAAGAAATAATAATAATTTTTTTGGGGGGGAAAAATAATAATAAGTTATTAGATATGACACGTACCCGACCGTAACGACACGACGGATCCTTCTCGGAGAACTCACCTTCCTCCGTCTCCGATTTCTCAAAACCAGAACCGCAATCCATATTTTTTATTTAAAATTAAAAAAAAAAGAAGCAGCACAAACACTAGAGAAATCTCGACAAAAAGAAAAAAAAAAAAGGAGGAAAAAAGTAAATAACCAAAAAGAAAAAGCGCTACTAGAGGAAGAGGAGGCTTTTAATTTTGGCACCGAAAGGAGCAGAAAACGAGAGACCGAAACGTAGTTTTTCAGAGAAAGCCTCACAAGCGACGTAGTAAGAATCGAATGCCGGTCGGAAGCGAAACCGGCAAACGGTGTCGTTTAAACTCATCTCACGTTCCGATGATAACAATTCCATACCCAAATTTCGATCCCAATTCGCTATCTTCATCTTTTATACCATTTCTTTCTTTCTTTCTTTTTTTAATTTTCTGTAATTTTAATCCTGATTCTAAGACTTTACATCGGATACAAAGTTTGGCTTCGTTGTAACTAAAGACCAAATTGGATTAAGAAAAAGAACTCGGCTACGAACCAGTGCAGTCTCCACGCGCGTCAACCAGCGCGTGATTTTTTATTTTTTTTGGGGGGTGTAGTTTTGAGGTCGCAGGCGTGAGGACTGCGGATGCCCTTTTTTATTTCTCTTTTTGCTTTATAGAGCTGTAAACTCTGTTTTTGGGCGTAGGCGTAAAGTCATCATCACGGGATGACACCCGGTGCTGTTAATTGAGTTGTAGGCACCACACTCATATAGGAAATTTAAAAGTTAGTTTATTTTATCTTAATTGATTATTTCTTTAATTATATACTACTTATCCGAAGGGAAGGTCATATTTTGAGTAGGATTAGAATTTGATTAATTAATACTTTCCTTTGATACGCGACTCTTTTTATTTTTTAAGGGCAAAAAAAAACTCAATCCTAAATTTTGTCTTAAAACTATTTAATAATATACACATAAATCTAGTTTTGCTGCAATCTGTTTTTTTTAATTTAAATTAATTTCTCCCTCAAATATTATTTGTGGAGTCTGTTTTATAAAATAGGCTATTTAAGAATGTGTGTACGTGCGATTTTAACTTTGGTGATCTAAATAATTTATATCATAATTTGTAGATGTATCATTTCATAGTTAAACAAAAAAAAAATTATACGTGCATTCATAAAATATGACGGTTAATTTATACATTAGGATAAAATTTAGAATCTTGTAGGTTTTTTTTAATTAAAAATTACTATTCTTTTATTAATATTCGTTTATTAGAATAGACCTATGGCTTTTCAACTCATTATAATTTGACTTTATTTTTTTAATATTTTAATATATGTCTTCGATGCACTGGATTAATTAATATTCATGATTTTTCTAATATTTAATATCATGATGAATCTGTATTTTTTTTTTTACAAACTAAATTATGACTATGATTCATTTATATTAATTTGTATGAGGCATAATTTAGATTTGAACCTCCATTAATATTTGAGTGGTGTCTACTCCTCATATTTTGATAAAGAGACGCATTTCAAATTTAAATCCTCACTAATACTTGAGGGATATCTATTATTCACACTTTGATAAGGAAGTAGACTGTTTTCACTCTATTTTTTTTTTGTTTTACAAATAAGATTATGATTGAGACTAGTTTACATTAATTCGTATGAGACACAATCCATATTTGATGAGGCACTGCTCAGATTTGAACTTTCACTAATATTCGAGAGATATTCACTCCTCACTTGAAATAAGTAGACTACTTTCACTCAATAAATAAATAAAAATATTCACACAATATATTTATGAGATTTCAAACTACTGCTTTTCAATTTAGAGGACAACAATCCTAGCCACAAAAGCCTGGTGACTTGATGAATTTATATTATTTAGTTTCATAAAAACTTTTTTCTTTTTCGCGAAGCCTGTAAAACGATGCTAAAAATTTGACTTTATCATTACTACCTCACTGACTCCTAATCATTATTCATTAGGACTTAGGAAATTGGGTTTTTCTAAAAGGACATTTTATTGGTCCAGCTAATATGACCATAAAATTGATTTATTGCTAACATTAATCTTGATGCTTCTTCACGAAATAGATCTAATTGCACTCTATTGCATTCAACAACTAAAAGAAAAATCGATTCATTGGGATCCTTATTTTCTTCAAGCAGAACGAAGAGAGATAGAGTCACACCGATTCCATAAATGTCTTTCTAGATATTTCTTAATGTCCCGGCTATTCATGGAACATGAAAATGGGGAAATAAAAATTATACAATTTTTGTGATTTTATATTTCCATTTTTATTATTATTTGAGATTAGTATAGGGCTATTATGACTCGAACCGTAGACCTTCTCGGCAAAACAAATCGAACTAATTATTTTCAAAATGATTCAAACTCTTTCAAAGACCCAACATGTATTTTTTTTTTTTTTTTTTGCATTGGGCTCTTTCATTAACCGATATAAATGAAAATCTATAATAATGGATTTCTGGATATTCATCAATGTCCCGACTATTAACGGAACATGAAAATGAGGACATGAAAATTATACAAATTTTGTGTTTTTGTATTTCTATTTTTATTATTATTTGAGATTAATATATGGTTATACGGACTCGAACAGTAAACTTTCTTGATAAAACAGATCGAACTAATTCTGATCAAAATAAAAACAACAACCTTAGTCGTCATCTCTATATCTAGATTACTTGTAAGTTTTACTGGATACGCCTTATATACTATTTTTGGGCAACCCTATCAACAACTAAGAGATCCATTCGAGAAACACAAATACTAGTTGAAGTAGAAATAATGAGCCTCTCAATATTAGAAATAGAAAATTGATGTAACTCCAATTCCTTCAAAAATAATAAGATTTTTGGCACAGGAGGATGGGTTAATCCGCATCATCTTGATTTAAGTAATAAGTTAAAAAAAAAATAAAATATATAATTTATATCAACATATGATGTCAATATAATAATTATAATGAGTTGTCCGGAACTCGAACCCGGAGGGGCATGGCTCGTGAATTATTATAATTTTGTTTTCTAATTTACAATCGGGACAAATAAAAAAATAGAAAATGCAACAGAAGAGAAGTATCAGCTGGCTGGTGCATCCTGGGACCCATGTTCGACGGAATAACCACAAGCCTCACGAATCGATATGTGATTGGTGGGGATTTGAACGAAATTTGACGCGCGTGGGGACTGGGGAGAGCAACGAGTCGGCAACGGGCTCATTAAATTGGGCCAATGGCCCATTCATATTAAATAATTCGATGAGTAGTGATTTTTCATACCACTTTTCTTATTAAGTTTTGGTTTTCACACCCCTCGAATTTCCTTCACACCATAATAATTCCAAAACTGCATGTCGTATGACTTTAATTCTCTTGCTAGTCTTTTAATAAACCCTCTGAGCCACAAAAATCAATCTTCAGTTACATCCGCCTCAAGTTCAAAATTTAAATATTTGCACTTTATTTTTTTTTCCGGTCCGATCTATTCTATTGTCATCCCAAGTTTGAACTGAGGTATTACTATCTTTCAAGCAACCGAAAGATACCCCACGCCCACCTTCGAGTCACCATCACTGCCAGAATCAGCACCACAACATCGTAGGCGCTTAATCATCATTTTTTTTAACATCCATTGTTTTTTTTTTTCCGGACCATCGAAATCTGTTTAATAAGAATATTCAGATTCAAAACTTTCTAAACCAAAACCAAGGCCAAGCATAGAAATGAAAAACAAAAGATCGGTAACAACATTAACTCTCAGTTTGCTCCCCAGCCTTCGAATGGTACCCCTGCCAATCACGGCACTAGATAGCTGTAGTGGAAAGGAACACAGCGTATTGTCACGGGATGGGTGTTTTGCGCAGCAAACCCGTGGAATCATGCGGCCCGTAACAGTATGGTTTAGAGTCATTTCAATTGAAATATTGAATAATCAAAGTAAAGATGACAGCTAACGAAAATCTTAACTCAAAGTGTAAGTTCTCCGGCTTTAAAGTATTTGGAGACCTAGCCGAATTATTTTATGAAATATCTTTCTATTCTATAATTTTAATATTTAAAGAAATTTATAATGGCTCAAAATTTGTTTAATTTTTAATTATTAAATTTCAATAATAATAAAAAAATCCTAAAAAAAATTCAAAAAAAAAACCTAAAAGAATTAGTTACAAACATATCTTTTTTTACTTCCATTAACATTATTACAAAAAACAAACAAACAAATAAAAAAAAATCATATTATTTTCAAACAGAAGATTTAGAATGATAACACATAAAATGTTGAGATAATAAATTAATGATCAGATGATATAGATTTTGTGTTTTAAAAAATTAATTTTTTTTTTTAAATAAACCAATGACTGTAATGATTTTCTTTATGGAAATGAGAGCAAAAAAAAAAAAACTTTTTTCATCGACTAATTTTGAAGATTATATAGAAATTAAAAAAATATTAAAAATCAAATATTCTAATGATAAATACTTAAAAAGATTATATATCATTTTAAAACTAAGGTTATCAAATATAGTTCTATAAAAAATAGTTATTAATTAGATAGATGTCTAATAGAGTTTTTTCTTTCCTATCACATATAATTAAAAAAATATATACATTTATTAATTAAAAAAATAAAATTAATAAAATTCTTTCTAGAATATAAAACTTTAGGGGACTGACTGATTATTAGCCTACACTTAAAGGCCAAAGCCACTATTGAAAAACTCTAGCTTTCATCTTGCGACAATCTTTGTAACCCCAGATTCGCCCAGTGTTCTTCTTCCCACAGGATTCATACAAGTACTTGCTGCGTTGATGACATCCATCCTCTTAATTTGCAATATATAGTTCCTGCATTCTTGGACCTCTTTGTCATTTCGAAGAAACAAACCAGAAATCCTATAAATCTCACTTGTAGAGAATAGAGTGGTCAAGCTAAATAAAATCATTTTGATAAAATGTGACCCACAAGGGAAAAAAACACAAAAGGCAAAATTGTAAGTATATATGGGGTTACTTGAGAAATGGCGTAATAAGATCAAGTGAGGGGTCTTCATTTTATCCCTTTTTCCTTTTATATCGAGTTCAGATACTAGCTAACATTTTATTTTATAAATAAATTTCGAATCATAAAGCGTCAGGTGTCGTGGTGTAGTTGGTTATCACGTCAGTCTAACACACTGAAGGTCTCCGGTTCAAGTCCGGGCGATGCCACTTTTTCACTTAAATAGACCCGAAACTGTTTTGCACAATAAAAAGTTTATAAATAAGATATAATATTTCATGAAAGTTTAATGGACAAAAGCAAAAATATATATTTTTATTTTTTAATTTGATCCTTACTTTAATTAAATAAGAGCTTTTTTTATTATAAAATTACTCTAAAGAATATAATTAGTCATTTAATTTATTTTTGGCTTACACAAAAATACACTCACGCAGATAAAAAATAAATCCGATATGAAACTTTATTACATACCAAATAATCACATGATGTTCATAATGTCAGTTTAAAATACTGAATAACATAAATATGAACCTATCTAAAATATTAAATAGTATAAATACTAATCATAAACCTAATTAAACATTATTTGATATTAAAATATTATAATTTTTAAATCACAAAATTAATAATATTTAGTAAACATAATTTTTAATAATATTTTTTACAAAAATACTCAATATATTAAAAATATTTTATAGAATCAAATCAATTTAATTTTTAAGTCATAACAACTATTATTTAATAAACACTTTAATACTTAATCTTTAAACTACAACTATCCAACCTCAACAATACGCATACCATAACCAAGACATTACTTTACAATCAAATAATAACGGTAAGCATATATTTTTCCATTTGTTCTATGTGCAAATCAATATTTCATTATTTCACCACTGTTTTCCACTTACCATTGCTAGACTGCATCTGCATTACAAGAAAAAGAACATCCATGAATGAAATGGAGGCCAGCTATCTTTGTCTCATTGTACCATTGCTAATCAAGACAACTGGAAAGACAAAATATTTGGCATACAACAATGTATCCTACTTGCAGCTTCCCCTGGACCACTTTTGTTCATGTAACTAAGAGTATTGAACTTCCAAATTAGTTCAGCTCTACGAAGAGGCTGGCCTGAGGATGCAATCCTGCTTCTTTTAAGGACAACGAGAGCTTATCTGCGCTGTATACAACTCGGGGAAAGTTGGAGACAAGACTGTAATTCTGAACTTCCAAGCAACCCAAAGAATCAACATAGTCATACAACGACTGGACTGCAGCAGTACTGTGGAACCTTCTCTCTTTGCGTTCTCCATTTGGGAAGCGCACCAAAACCTGATTTAGCCACAAAATAAATACAATAATGGATTGATAATTCAGATTGGAAAAGTTCCTATTATCAACTACCTAAAAAACAAGGTTTAGGTGTGTGAATACACAAAACTGGATTCTTTTATTTCTAATAACAAATACAAATTAAAACATACCGCAACTAAATAGATAGAATATACATTAAGCATTCTTCAAACACCCAAACATGGACAAAGGTCAGAAGGAAAGTATCATAGAAAAAGGGGAAAAAAATATTGAAAAGGAAATTACTTGTGTGACATTAGGCCCTTTTTCTGGTTCAGCACCAAGTGAGAGGGCTTTCTCCTGCCGCATTTTAGCTAGTGCAGCCTCTCTTTCTGCAGCTTCATGAGCTTCTCTTTCACGAGCCTCTAATTCCTCCTTCCTCTTCCTCGTAGCTTCAGCAGCTTCCCTTTCCAGATGTTCTTGCTCTTCTCTCCTCTGACGTTCCCTAGCCTTGCATAACCAAAAAGAAAGGGGAAAAATAGAAGGCCAAAAAAGATATTAGTAAAACTAGAAAACATATTTACATAATGAGTGGTGCTCCTAACACCCCTTAATTAATTTAATGAAACCCCTTTTCTAGATTTAACTGTTAAAATTCCACAAATAACCTTTTAGATAAATAAATTAACCTACTTTTCCCTTTTAACTAGTTCTCTCTCTAAACTTCATTCAAATCGCTCTCTATTATGATTCCACTATTGATTGTAATCTCACTTTATTATGACTCCATTTTAATTGTAGTTGAACTTTTTGATTTCTAGTTTTCTACATTAGATTCTAAATTTTAAATTTTCATCATCTTATCTTTTCCTAATAAAGTTCTAACCCAATGGCTTTCTTTGAACCTTATCCATTGTTGTTTGTTGCTTTAAGAGAAAAATTAATAAAAGAATTATCAACTAGTTTCTAGAAGATAACCACTCCTGTAAAAACCAAGGCGTCGGGGAGAGAGAAAATTATGAGTTTGACTGTACGAGTTTAAGTGTTTAATTAAATATTTATCTGATTTTTTTTGGTTTTCTCTTTTTACAAAGGCTAAAACAGTAACCATACAGTTTAAGGGTTTTCTTAAGACTTCCAAAGGGGCGTTAACAGCTCAACTCTTCCGTAATTGTTGATATATCATAAGCCTTTGCTAGTGAGGAGAATGGGAAACAAAGGCATGCTATATCTGAAACAAGCCTTAACACAAGTGGAAAAAATGAAGCTTAAAACTCAACATACTTGATCAGCTTCGAGAGCTGCTCTGTAAGCAGCATCTTGCTCCTCTCTCAATCGCATGTTGTTCCTTCTTTCTTCTGCATCAAGCCTCGCTTGCAGAAGAACAGGGTTACTTTCTTCAATCACTTTCTGTAGTATCATGAGCATTTCTTCAGGAGACTTCGGTCCCTCAACCTGCAGAGAAAGAATAAGATGCCGAAAAAAGAAAAATGGTTATGCACACAACTAGCAACAACTTCTCATCATAAGGCACTGGTGGAAAAAAAGGATTTGGGACTCAGACCCATTTCTTTTCGGTTTTTTTCAAGTCTTTCTCTAAAAAAGTATTCTTAAAGTTTTTTATTTATCGAATTCTTTAGAATTTGGTATTGCTACCGCACATGACTTCGAGAGTCATGATGATATTACTGAGGAACGTCTTTATCAGAATATTTTTGCTTCTCGCTTTGGGCAATTAGCAATAATTTTTCTGTGGAATTCCGGAAATCTCTTTCATGTAGCTTGGCAAGGAAATTTTGAGGCATGGGTATAGGACCCTTTACATGGAAGACCTATTGCTCATGCAATTTGGGATAAAGAATTCTGATTAAATTACATAAAAGTGGTAATGTGATCCAAAATTCTTACAGAGTTTTAAAGCTCATATTCACAAACAAGGTTAACTTTTGACACAAGGCTCTTCAAACAAAAATAACATCACTCAATTTCAAAGAGAACACGGGATGTTGCAAGTGGAAGTAAAATACTTCAACCAAACTAATTAAGAATAAAATAAAACTGTCCAGTATCAGTAGTTTTGGTTAATTTAGGCCCCACATAAAATCGAAAAGAACAAATAAAATTGGGAAAAAAAAAAGTTAAAGATTAAAAAAAAGATGATAATAAGAATAAATAACGACAAATTTAGGCCTCATGCAGTGGCCTTAACATAACCATTGAAAACAAACATATATATATATTGTGTGTGACAAATTTCGACATTGTGAAGTGACTTTACAAAATAAACATTGCCTAAACTATTGTTCAGAACAGTGGACGGCAAGAAGAAGTCATTCTAGGCTATTAGCCACTAGATACCCCATCGATGTATGGAAGCATGCCAATGAAGTGAAAATGTACAACATTATTCTTTGCCTCCTAACTAAATCTATTCTTCACCACTTGCAGAGAACTAACAACATTTTATAATGGTCGAATATATGACAGACAGCCAGAAACTAAAACACCATCTAGAAGTGTATACATACAATACAATGATCCATCTCCTCACACAACTGAACTTCAACAAGTGAAGAACAGAAACTACAATCTATGTTAGTCAAATGCACCCTAACTATGATAGTCAAACAGAAACCAGAAACACTAAGTAGAAGCAACACTCGCATTTTCCTCCAGATTACAAAAGCACAACTTGGTTGGGAAAAAGTTCATGAAGTCTTTATCAACCTGACCAGCACTTCCTAATAAAAATCAAAAAGAAAATTGCTTATACTCTCCAAAGATAACACAGCTAAATTTTTCAATGTTTCCCCATTAAATATATTAATTCTATACAACCAAAGAGAAACGAAGCAAACTTCCCAACCCAATCATTAAACCCTCATTCTCCAGCTCTTACATTATCCCCAAGAACTTAAAACCTTCCAATACATTCCAATAATATGATAAACAGAAGATCAAATATAGATTATTTCTCACCAAATGCGAACTTCAGCATATTCCCAAAAAAAAAAAAAGGAAAAAAAGTGTATTTAAGAAGGCTCATAATAATAATAATAATAGTAATAGTGATAATACCTGTTGAAGCAAAGCTATCCTCTGATTGGCGGCAGGCATAACCACAGCACAAAAGGGATACCTCGAAGCCTTCAAGCTGTTGCTCATCTTAAACCCTTCACTAGCCCTAATACTCCCTCCCCAAGAAACAAAATTCTCGTTTACAAAGGCCGCCAAGACCTCGTTACAGAGCGTTCCCTCGCAAAACGCAGGGGTATCGGGATGCTCCGGGGAGTGCAAGTACACAAACAGCAATTTAAACGCGCTCCTCGACCTCTGCAAAGCGTCCATAAAACCTTCAGAAACAAAATTCGGCTTTAAATTCCCGTAATCTCTCTCAAAAGCTGCCACGAATTCCGTAGCTTCTAACGCCGCGGCCGAAACGGATACTAATCGGGTCGATGACTCTCCGCTACGACCCGAATTCAACCCGAGCATTCCGAAAGAATACGACAAAACTCCGCCAGCAGCCCACAGGCCCAGCCCGACCGCACCCGAAACGAGACCGATACTTGCCGAAATCACGGAATAAGGCAAGGTGATTAGTCTCCAAGCCAAACCAGGACCCGCGACGGCGTTTCCCTGAGAATCGGAGAGGTCAACGGGATTTTGACCATCGCGGGAAGATAAATTGGCGTTAACATGGGTGTTGGGAGTTTGTTCTTGCTGTTCCAGAGGCGGATTCGAGGATGTGAAGGAGGAGATCGCGAGTTCGAGGTCCCAATCATGTGCTTGAAGAATCTCCGTACACAAATCGGGGTCTTCTAAGCCTGTGATCGCCTGAAAATACGCTAATTTATCGGCTACATCAACCATTATCTCTCTTTATATCGAGTCAAGTGAACTTTCTAGGGTTAGAGTTTCTTCAAATTGAAAAAAAAATAATTAAAAATAAATTCTGTTGCTGCACACTGGAAACGAACTGGAAGAATGTTCGTGTTCTTGGGGGTTTTATTAGTATTGGTAAATGGTATGCGCAAGGCAACATCCAAATAGCCGACACTCTTTGTTATGAAATTACCGAAGTGCCATTTTCGTGTTTGTGAGTGATTTTGGAAGAGAAATGGGCATGGCGATCAGGCTTTGAAAGAAAAACCGGGCTAGAAAACTAATTTCTAATTCTTAAATCAATGTTGATTTAAAAAATTTAAAATTATAACAACAAATGCTCTCTATAGGCCTCCGTTAACAAAGACATTACATACATAAATTAGAGAATTAAGTATTAAAAAAATTAAATAAATAAATTTTATTTTCTTTATTTATTATTTTATTTTAAAATAATTATTCTCTTTAATTATAACAATTTATCAATTATTAACTTATTATAAATTTACAATAAATTAAAAAAATAATTTAAAAATATGTGGAAGCCCAAGTCCAACCTGAGCGTAGCCTAGACCCAACCCTTATTTTTTCCTTAATATGGACTTGAAAAAACTTGCTCGATCCATTAATTTACTATTCCTAATAATGACAATATGCTCACATGTCAAAAGAAAATATGAAACAATACCATTAAAGTGTGCTACCAACTCGAGGCAACACGAGGAATGGCAATGGCCAATCCTGAGCCCGACCTAATTACTGAAATGAAAGGCTCGATCCAACAAAATACATGATCATTTGAACTTCAGATCGGGGCCGACCACCCTTCACCATAATTTTTTAAAGATTTTTTATATATATATATATATTTAAGAATTAAGCTTCTAAAACTCCATGTCTATAGTAGAATTATTCAATTTGCTATAAACACATTAGCTCACAAAATTGACACATATGCATTGTACCGAAAATTGCTCTTATAGCCCAAAACAAATCTAGAAAAAACCTAAGGGAAAAGGAATAAGTTTTCAAATTACATAAACACAAAAATTTTTCCAAGAAAATATGGACAACATACAACAAATAATGGCAGAAGATTCACATGGCAGCGACAAATTCACGCAGCAACGGCTCAAGCTCCTCTCTATCCCTCCTCGTGCGTGGCTATCAATTTTGTGGTGGTTGGTTGGCGGTGGCGCGGCAGGAAGAGGTGATGTCTTGTGCATGGCAGCTTGGAGCAAAAGATGGTGAGGTCACAGTGTTGGCTACTTAGAGTAGGCAAGCTACGGCAGTCGATTTTGTTAGGATTTGTGTTTTGAGATTGAGAGAGCGAAGTGTGATTTGTGGGTGTGTCCCGTGTGAGTATGTGTTGTATTCGACCCTTTTTTTTTTTTCAAAATGTTGGATCATGTCAGGTCAGACCAAGGTACATTCAAGCTTTAATTTTATGGCCCAAAATCTGACCAATGACCTAAATATTGTTAACCTATATGATCATATAATATTTAATTTTAATGACTACAAACTATGTATCATGGGTAAAATAAAAAATATATATATTTTATAATCTCACGAACTTAGATGATCTTTATTATTATATTTGTTGTAAAGTTAGTATGATTAAATGTATGTAAGATGAAGCATTTAACAGATCAAGTTATTTTTTATGACATTTTAAACAAATCATTATTTTCATAATATAAAGGTTTTATATTAAAAGAAAATAATAGTTTTATTAAGTTAGTTGTTTGCAAGTTTAAAGTCTGAATTGAAAAAGTTTTAAAAACTTTAAAATCTTGAAAATTGGCCTTTTTGAATGGTTTTATAAAGTATTTAGACTATCGTACATTTTTTGAAAATTTGGGTTAAAATTATAATTATAGAAAGTTTTCACTACCGGCTGACTGAATACTGATAAGTTGGAAATCGATTATTCAAGGTGAGCTCTCTCGAACTAAATGGCTGATCAAATATTGATAAGTTGGAAATCGATTATTTAATGTGTACTCTTTGGAACTAAATTGCTAGTCGAATACTCATAAGTTGGAAACCGGATATTTAAAAAATCAATTGGTATATCAAATGGTTAAGTTAAATAGCAAGCTGGTTACTGCAAATTAAAAACTAGTTATGAGCAAAAAGTAAATAACGGTTAGTTTTCACTTTTAACTATAAAAAGACTCAATCAAGTTCAAATCTTTACAATTTCTATAGTTATTATTGAGCTTGCTACTAAGTATGCAATTATTCTCGAGCTTTAAACTTGTAATCATTTTATTGAAACACACTTTACTCTTTCAATTGTAAACACATATTGTATGTGTGAGAGAAATTATTTTGTAACCCATATTGTAAAATTAAGTTGAGTGGTTATAAGTCTTGAGATACACTTAGGTTAAGAGATTATAGATAACCTCTTGCTGTAAACATTAATTGACTTATTGCAATTCAATTGTAAGCGTTATTAAAGCTTTAGATGCTCGCTTAGTGAAATCTTCAAACTCAGTGAGCTTGGAGATATGGACGTAGGCAGGGTTGGCCGACCCATGTACAAATTATTGTTTACATTTCTCTATTATTTACTCTTTTTATATTTACTGCATTTTAGATTTGAGTATTTCGAATTTATTTGCCTTATTGAGATTGCATTAAGTTTTAATTGCTTAAATTCTTAAAAACTCAATTCACCCCTCTTCTTGGGTTGCTTAGTTAGTATTTCATTTGGTATTAGAGAGAAGTGCTATTCTGTAGACTTAACCGTCTAGAGTTAAAGATCAATGGCAATCCAAAATAATTCTATTTTATAGAAGGTCAATCCACCACAAGACTATTTTTTTATGGTAATGACTACTCTTATTAAAAAACCAGGATAAAAATATTTTTACAAGCCTTAGACTATGAATTATGGGAAGTAGTTTGTGATGGTTTATTCATTTTTAAGAAGAAAAATAAAAAAGGAAAAGAAATTTTAATATCTTCAAATGAGTTAGATAACAGAAAGATGTCTTTAAATTATAAAGTTATTAATGTTTTATTTTGTGCCTTAGACAAAAAAGAAGTTCATAGAATTTCGAGTTGTACAAATGCATATAAAATTTATAGGAGACTTGAGGTTGAATATAGGAGAACAAATCTTAAATCAACGGAGAAAGCAATGGTCGCAATATGGGATGATAATGATAAAGAATTCGTTGATGAAGAGCAAGCTCGTAAGATGTCAAATCTAACTCTCATTCATGGCAATTAGGGAAGAATCATTTTACGAACTTGATAAGGTAAGTGATCTTCTTACGTATGATGAATTATATGATACTTTTAAATAATTTTATGGTAATTTGATTAAAATTAGTAAAAAGAATGCATGCCTTGAAAAGAAAAGGATAGAACTTTCTTATGAAAATGAATCTCTAAATGCAAAAATTACACGTTTAGAATTAGAGAATAAAACATTGCATAGTAGCCCTTCATATGAGCATTTATAATTATATGCAAATGATTTGAAAAGAAAAATGCAACGCTTAAAAAATGAAATATTGAACTTGGTGATGTTATCTTAAAATTCACAAATGAACAAAAGATGTTAGCTAACTTTATTGGCTCACAAAAATGTGTATTTGATAAAGAAGGACTTGAGTATAAGCCTAATTTAAAACAAAAGTATTATAAGAATTACTTTGTTAAGGTTACCTCCACTAGTGATTATAAAATTATTTATCATTTTTTCAATGGAAATGGTCACATGATTTATAGGTATCCTAATAAGAAAAATGTATATTATGGAGTTAAATGTATTTGGGTTTCAATAGAATTATTGCTAACATTTAATTACTCAATAATATTTGGGTATAAAAGGGCACAACTTGAATATTTTTATAGGTATCACAATCAAGGAATGGTAGAGAGTTCTTTGATGAAAGCTTGTGAAGATAATCACTTAATCATGATGTGAGAAGAAAATGATGAGGAAAGATGATTTAATTATTTTGATAACAATTCTTGCCTTATTGATTATAAGTGATTGTCATTTACTTTATTTTTCATAAATATTTATTCTTGTCTTATAATATCATTACATTAAGTGTCTTAGTATGTTGTGGATGGGATTATCTTGCTATTATGTTGAGTATATCATAATGGATGAAAAATAGCTTGAGATTGTGAAAGTATATTTATATGTTTACATGATTATATTATCATTATAATTTAAATTTGTGATGATTGATTATTTCACTATGTATCTATTTTTCTTTTGATCATATGACTAAATTATCATTGTGTATAACATTGAATGCATTATTATGATGGATAGATATATATGATGATAACATATTAACTTATTATGATAGATTTGTTTGATTTTGATGATTGTATGATCATTGATTCCATCTTCTTAATTGACCATATCATGTTGCATGCACTAAAATATCTTTGAGAATTAAGACATTTTCAGATTACAAAATGGCCTTGGAATTGATTAATTTTTTTTTTTTGCAAAACTAAAATCAGTTTTAATCCATTATTTTCATGTTTTTCTTGCTCATTTGATACTTTTAAATTGTTGTTCATCTCTTAAACATTAATTGTTCATAACTTATATATATATATATATATATATATATATGAATTCTTATGTCATTAATTATGTTATATCATTCATAAAATTTGCATTGTATGACATACTTAAGAGGGAATTTATATAACCATTAATGGATAAATTGACATCTAATTACAGTGATTTTAATGATCTATATATTGCCATTATGTATTTATAATTTGCTTAATTTCTAATTACGAAGGAGGAGATAGTAAATTGAATGTATTCTGAAGTATTTATGTTGAGAATATTTTATGGAACACATGCATATTTGTTTATTCAATTTATTTATTTTTTTTTTGTGTAACATATGCACATACTTAGGGAGAGTTTTTATAAAGGCTCAAAATATATGATGCGTTGTGATGATTATACTTGATAATAAGTTTGTGTATATATATGATTGGTAAATGAATGTAAATATTTGTTTTTGACTTTTTGACAAATTATTGAATATGCATTCCATACTTGCTTTAAATAATATTGAAATGAGGGAAAACACAAGTACTTTGAGATATTGACATATATGAGATTGTTTGATATATATACATTTTGAAGTTGAAATGTATTTGACATTTTATAACATATTTAGGAGAAATTTTATATTGTTATAAATGTTATTTATGAATCATATATGTTATATATCCAGTGAAAGTTTATATTTATTGGTTGAAAATGTCAAAATATATAATGTATTTGTCATTATAAAAAATGGGGAGATCGTTAACCTATACGGTCATACGATATTTGATTTTGATGATAACAAACTATATATCATGTGTAAAATAAAAAAATGTATATATTTTACAATCTTACTAGCTTAGATGATCTTTATTATTATATTTCTTGTAAAGCTAGTTGATTAAATGTATATAAGATTAGGCATTTAAAAGTTTAAGTTATTTTTCATGATATTTTAAAGAAATCATTATTTTTATAATATAAAGGTTTTATATTTAAAGAAAATAATGATTTTATTAAGTTAGTTGCTTTCAAGTTTATGGTCTAAATTAAAAAAGTTCTAAAACTTTAAAATCCTAAAAATTGACATTTTTAAATGGTTTTATAAAGTATTTAGACTATCATACAGTTTCTAAAAGTTTGAGGTAAAATTATAATTATTAAAAGTTTTTACTGTAGCAGCAATATAGCATCCGGCTGACCGAATACTAAAATGCTGGAAATCGATTATTTAAGGTGAGCTCCCTAGAACTAAACGGCTAATCGGATACTCATAAGCTGGAAACTAGATATTTAAAAATTCAATTGGCAGTTCTAACGGTAACATTAAATGGCAAGCCAGTTACTGCAAACTAAAAATTTGTTATTAGCAAAAAGTCAATAACGGCTAGTTTTTCAGCTCCAATTATAAAAAGACGTAATCAAATTCAAATCTTAACAATTTTAATAGTTATTATTAAGCTTACTACTGAGTATACAATTATTCTCAAGCTTTAAATTTGTAATCATTTTATTGAAACGCACTTTGGGCTTTTAATTATAAACACATATTGTGTGTGAGAGAGAAATCAGTTTATAAACCGTAATATAAAATCAAGTTGAGTGGTTATAAGTGTTGGGATACGCTTGGGTTAAGAGATTGAAAATAATCTCTTGTTGTAAAGGTTGATTGATACTTTAAAAGTCAATTATAAGTATTGTTGAAGCGTTAAAGACTCGCTTAGTGAAATCTTCAAACCCGGTGAGTTTGGAAGCGTGGACGTAGGCAATATTGGCCGAATCACGTAAAAATCCGTATTTGCATTTCTCTATCCCTTACTCTTTTATATTAACTTCACTTTAAATTTGAGTATTTCTAATTTATATACCTTATTGAGATTGCATAAAGTGTTAATTGCTTAAATTCTTAAAAACTCAATTCAACCCCTCTTGGGTTGCTTGCTTAATATTTCAAGTATTTGGGTCAAAGTCCAAACAATTTAGGTCAGGCCAAAATTTAAGGTCTTTTTGCCACCCCTAAATAGCATTATTGTTTTGTTTTTAGAGTAATACTTTTCACACCTTATAATATCCTTATAAAATTATATAAAAGGATAATTATAAATTTAATTAAACTTAAATGTCTTTCAAATCGTGAACGCTAACTATCTTTGAATCCTAATATATTGAAAGTATGTTTATAATCTAGTTAAATCATTCTATATGAGATTAAAGTTTTTAGATGAAAGTAAAGTTAATTAAAATTCTATTATAATTTATCTTTTTCTTTTATTTTTTTTTAAAAAGAACTATAAATATAAAGTGTGGGGTTTCATATGAGTTTTAAAAGGGTGTTGGAAATTAAGGACTTGTTTGAGATTGGTTTTAGGAGGATTGAAAATGATTTTAAAAAATTAAAAGTTAATTTTAGTATTTAATAAATTTTTTTAGAAATCATTTTTGACAAAATCACTCTATTCTACAATAGATTTTAATAAGCATGGAAGGAGTAATTTCTCAAAAATTAAATTTGAGAATCACTTTTATACTTAATACAATTCCATATGTATCCTCATATATATTATAAAAATTTAAAATTATCCTTATTAATTAATAAATGAAATCATTAAAATTATTATTATTATCAAATATATTGAGATAATAAAAATTAATAATATAAAATATTTATTTTAATTATCAATTATTATATATACATAATTAAAAATATTTTTATATACATGTTTATTAATATATAAGTAAATTTTATTTAATATTATGTTCAATTCAGTCATTAATATTTTTATAGTAGTTTAATAATAAAATTTATTAGGCACATATAACTGCTTTTAAAACTCATAACACTTTTAAAAATAAATTTTACCAAACGTTTAACTGATTATCTTCACAACTAATTATTTTTATAATATAACTAATAATTATTATTTCAATAGTTACAGTGACTCTTAATTATTCTTTCAATTTCATATATTCCTTTTTGTCTTCAAACACTATTATGGCGTAGTTCATAGCTGAAACGACACCGTTGCTGTCTTAGCAACATTATATATCTTCGGTAAAGACTCGATTGCCTATTATGGCTATTGCGCTGCCGCTGTGACCATTGCAATTCAATTGTCCGACTTTATGTATTCCCCTCATTTCGTAACATCTCTTCTGTATATTTGATTGATTTTCCAATTTAAATCTTTTGTTGTAAAATCCCATTAGATTTATCCAAATCCATTTTAAAACTATAAATAATCCAATTACAACGGCGCCCTTGCCATGTAAAGATCTAAATAAAATCTACCCAAAAAAATCATGCACATATATTATAATTTTGCCTTGTATAAGTTGGTACATTTTAATATTATCTTATGTTGGTGTACCTCAAAACTAGATTGAATTATAGTAATAATTTTTCTTGTAATTAAAATTAATTAAAAATAAATAATTATTTATTTAATCGTAGTTTAATTGAATTATTGCAACTGAAAATTCACTTAATAAATAAAATAAAATCAATTTTATTTCTGAAATATTTTAATATTTTTATTTATCATTAATTTATTTTATAACATTAAAATTTATAATAATAATAATAATTATTGTTGTTATTAACTAAAAAACTTGTATTATTCATTATACAATTAAATATAAATCATAATTTAAATAAATTTTTATTTCAATTTATTAAAATTTTCCAGTATTTATATTATAATTATTTAATAGTCTATAATTTATAAATATTTAATAAATATTTTGATTATTAATTTAATAATAAATTAAAATGTAAAATTGTAATTGTAAAAATATTCAATAATTATATAAATTAACGTAAAAAATGAATTATGATATTAAAAATATTATTTTAATTAATTATTTATTTTTAAACTAATAAGTTTTTAAAATATTGATAATGTGTTATTAAAAATTAATAAATGATATTTATTATAATTTGTTGGTTACATTATTAAAATCAATATTTATTATTACATTTATCACATCTTAATATAATTTTAATATTTATAAATTATTAGGTTTAATAATCCTAACCTAAGTAATCTCTTGACCTCACGTGAACCAATTTGTTTATAGCCTAGTGAAAGAGCTATTGCACTCACAATGTTGAGAGTAAGGGTTCGAGCTCCTATAAAAATATTTATAGGGGTTATTTAAAAAAAAAAATGTGCTTTATAACTTGATCATATAAAATACTTATATGGAACTTATTTGACATATGGTTTACACCAATGGGCTTATAGTCTAGTGGGAGAACCATTGCACTAACAATATTGAGAGTTCGGGTTCGAGCCTCTATAAGGATTAAAAAAAAAAAATCTCTTGGCCTCACATGGGGTAAATTTTCATTTGTAAGTGGGATTACATGGTGGGCCTGAGGATCAGCAATCTTGATAGTAACTTATAACTCATATAACATGATAGTAGATTTCATTATTATGCTACTAATTTTTCTATATTTTGTAAGGTTCGTAAGTTACTTTAACTCTAATTTAATGAAACCCTTATTTTAAATAGTCTATCGTATATTTTTTATCCTGCTGGCAAAAATGACCTCACTATACAATAAAAGAACATGCACACGCATAATCGTGTCCACTGCAATCTTGATGCAAAATAATTACTTATCAAATATGCTGTCCTTATAGGAATGGTATCTTAACTTAAAATTTTCGCTAAAATTTTGAATTATTTATTTCATGCAATCCAATGGTAGATATTAAGTCAAAGTAGCATTTAATGATGTGCTATCTACAATGGATTGTATGAGATAAATTAATCAAAATTTATGTTAAAATTTTAAGTCAAAAATTTAAGTTGAAATAACTTGACTTGTCCTTATGTATTATAAAAATAAGAATCTTTTTATTTTATACATATAAAAATGTCATTCATTCATTAGTATTATAAAATTATTGAAGGGAAAATAAACTAGGTTTTTCAATTTTTCAATTAAAACCTTTTAGGACCGATCTCATACAACATATAAGAATTAAGTAATCTAGAAATTCATACCTTGATGTTTTGAGAAGATGAACAATTGAGAGTTGTAGATCCGCCTTCAAACGATCTTCCAGGCTATGACTCAAGTTTGATCAACACTGGACGTGTGGGCGTCTGTTTCACCACTTCCCAATTGCAACTGGCTCCTCTTAGATGCCTTCTTTATTTTTCTTAGAATCCCTGGGGTTCTCCTCTTCTTCTCAATTTAAGAGTATAAAGCCCCTTTTATAATATCTTATTAAAAACCCTAGTATGTTAGGATTAGGATTTCTATTTAAAATAGAATTACTCTTTAACTATCTCTCCACTTACCTAAAAGTGGAAGGAATGTGTAACAAACTAGGAGACCACCTTGTAAAACATTACTAGCTCCCATTTACACTTTAATATAACATACTAGGCCTTAACAAATATTATAATTATAATTTTCATCTAATATGCCAGCTTTTCTGCTTTTGGGTCCAGATGATGGTGTTGTCAATTAAATGAGCTAACCCGGGGATCATTTGGGAACATACAATAGTGGCTACAATAATTAAATTTGTAATTAAACAAATATAATTATTTAATTCCAATTCTACTCCACTATAAGATTGGAACTAACCTCCATAATTGTATGCTCGAATATAATTCGCCCAAGCCACATTGATTTTTTTACTACACAATCCTTTGTACCACATCGTTAATTTAAATTGATATCTCAACTCGTCCAATCAATTTAATTACATCTTTTCCTTGATACTTACCTGGTTTCTCTAATGATCATTTTCAACATACTTATTTATGTTGAGACACTCTGCCGGAGAATTTCTATGATCAAGATCGAAAACCCATCAAGAGATGTGTCGTATAAATTTATATTTGTTAATCTACAATTTCAATACTTGTAATTGCTCCCACCAAGATACTGGGTAATCTAGACTACATGTGTATGTCATGCCCATTGGTAACTCAAATGAAATAACAACTACAATCATGAAATCATAACTAACTCAAGATTAAGATTACAAGAATCAATGCCTATGAGATTTAATAAGTCCGACAGCTTATTACTAGGTTAATTAAATCTCATATGTGATCCAGATTCAATGTAGACAAACTACATCAATAAATTCATACATGATTAAGACAAATCACTCAATGAATTTATTACGATCTATACCTAAATAAAGTGCCCAACTTTATTTATCAATCATGAACTTAACTTATTTAATCATAAGATAACTTGTATTTATGTCTTCTCATGAATCCACATGGTGATCGCGATAAATACATATAATATGATTAAATGGACTTTGCTCAAAATATTAATGCAATTCAAAATATCTGAATAAATATTTGAAATATTTTATTAATCAGAAAATCAATATGCTTTAAAGAGCACATAATCCCAACAATTATCTCATTAATAATTGTACAAAAAAATTAATTATTACCAAATAAATGGTAATTATTGATTGATGACATGTTATTTGAAATATAAATTCTATATATCATGTTTTTAATATATCATTTCCTTTTTTAAAATGTTGATCAAACTAAGAGCCAATGTATATTTTTTGCAATTAATTATAATTTAAAAAAAAGGGTGGGTGGAGATTAAGTCAATTTTTCAGTCCTTACCTCCTTCAGAATTCAAACTTCGGAGGTATTATTAAAATAAATAAGAGATTATCTATTTTCTCCTTTTTAAAATTAATATATACTACTTATTCCCTTACAGTTTTTGTAATAACTAAAAACCTCTTGACACAAAAAAAAATTAAAGAAAAAAAGGGTAAACGTGTAATTTATTGGATAATTTATCTTGAAAAATTAAAATATATATTTATTCTAAGAGAAATAATTCAAAAAATAACAAAAAATATAAGAAAATATGATATCATTAATTTTTTATTTACTTCAAAAAATATATTTTCTTATTTTTAGTACTTAACTTTTTTTTATTTTAAGTTCTATTAATATAATTTACTTGATTTATAATAAATATGTGTTTGGGGTTAAATTTAGAACATTGATTTGGACCAACACGCAAGTGACACATGGCTAGACGTAATGACCCAGTCCAATCCATAAGGCAAGTCTTCAGAAATTAAGAGAAAAATACTTCAAGACTTTTCTGTAGTAAATTTCTCAACAGAGTTGAAGCTTCCAGACTCGGACACGTGAAGTGTTACATGAAGTGGTGGAGTAAAATATCATCCACCACATTTGCTAATACAAACTAAATTATTATTTTATAGCCAACCAATTTTGATCAAATAAGCTAAATTATTATTATTTTAAACCCCACCAATTTTGATAAAACAAATTAAATTATATATTTAAAGCCAACCAAAACAAAATTAAATTATTTTAATGCCAACCAAAATTGATAATTTGGGGCTAGGCTTGCCTATAAATTCTGGTGGTGAGAGCATGAGAGAGCATTCCAATTTTGAGAGAAGAAAAACAAGAGTTGAGAAGTATTTTGAGAGCTTTAAGTTCTTAATTTAGTAATTTAAAAGTTTAGGTGTATTAGAGTTTTGGGTTATAAGGTAAACTAGTATAATAATTGTAATTCCATTTTATTAATAAAATATCTCTTCATATCTTTACCTGTAGACGTAGACTAAAACTCAAATCACGTAGATTCTTTTGTCCTCTATACGATCTTTGTTTCCCATTTTCACTTTAATTGTGTATTTGATTCACCCATCAATTTATCAACAATGATATCAAAAGGTATTGATTGTATTTTTTTGTTGAGGTATTATTCACTTATATAGTACTATTTACGTATATAATACTATTTACATGAAACAATCTACTATCTTGTGAGAGTAAGTCTCAAGCTTAGCAACGCAGCCATGCTCTCCATTAAAACAAATTTATTTGTTCTACTTCGATCCACTAAAATACGTTTAAAATAATATGAATAAAAATATATTTAAAAATAAGAATAATACTGTAAAATTATGCTGCTAAGGAAATTATTAATTATTATAAAAACTATAAGGAGGTAAAAGGTATATATGGATTTTAGTAGGAAAAATTGGCAATCTTCAAAAATAAATTTTACCCAGCATCATATAGTTTTATCTATAAATTACTATGAGTTCATAATACTGAGAGTGAGATATCGCGAAATTTCTTATATAGACCTATTAGTTGTGATGACACAAAAGAATAATAATAGTTTTTTAATATGGCTTATACAATAACTTGTCTAAAGTAGAATATAGCCGGTCACAATAAATTATATTATACATTTCCCATGAGTTTATCGCTAGGTCATGTCTAAAATAATTATCATAATGTTTTTCTTTGACTATTAAAATACTTATACACAAAAATTATATGATAGATCGACCCCTCTCAAATAAAAATAAAGATACTAGTTACACGTACATATTAATATCACAATGAAATAGTTTAAACTTTCTTGAAAAAAGAAAATTAGTCTCCACTATTTTTGTAGAAACTTTGCCATCCCCAAGCATGCATGAAATGTTTGGTGCTAAAGAAGAAATTATTGGCATTAATCTTTGTTGCCAATGTAAAAGTAAGCACCACCATCGTAAATATCATTGTGAATTTCTGTCAAATGTCAATTGCCGCATTTATGTTTTCCGATGCAGCATCTCCTTGTACATGGCCGTTTAGTACTTAGCCTAGAAAACTATGCGGACTCTCAGACCTTTTGAAAGGTCTTCACGGTTTCCTCATCATTCTGTTCATTTGGTGCAACTTTAATGTTAGCCTGGTTCTGCTTGTTCTTCTCCGAAAGTTCAAACTCAGCTAGATTTGCAAGTTCCTTAACTGCTTCAACGATGGATTCAATCCGAGAAGCAATTTCAATCTGTAACGAAGCAAAACTTACCATCGAAATCATTCCCATGAGAGGGACTGCAGTTGCTGGTTTGGAGGTTTTCTCCTTTTTCTTATTTTCAGAAATTCCAGCTTCTGAAAGTGAAAGTGATTTTAAGTCATCTTTAAGCTCCTTCACTGCAGCATTCATTTCCTCAACTAACAAGTCTATGGTTGATGATTTTTTCATTGTCTTGATAGTTTTCGCTAGCTCCTTTACGACACTTGAAGAATTGGAGCTTACTCTCAAGCAAGTATTGCTGAGAAGCTTCTTTATAAACTCCGGAGCCTGCTTGTTCATATTGCAATTGTTAAAGCTTGCATTAGTAGCTGTATCAGGTTCTTCAAGAAGTAATATAATTAAGTAATGAATATGAATTGTACTACTAAGCGACTTGGGTTACCTGGTTCTCTGAATTGATGCAGGCATTGAGAGCCTCTATGCAATAAGCACAACTACGGATTGCCGCGCCAACTTTGAGGTATTGTTTCCAAGGATGTCTGAAGTTGAAGCGGCCATGGGGAGGCTCCCATCTAGTAAAGTTGGCCTATGTCAAAGCCAGGCCATTTTTATAACTTCAGTCAAAGATTATATATAAAAATCATGGACTGTATATTCATTTTAGCAGTCCTGCCACATACCATAGATTCTTCTATTGCCTTTGTATTTAGTACACATTTGTAGCCTAGAAATTTTTTTTGACCTTCTTCCTCACTGTTAGTTAGTCCCCTACTATGATTAAAATACTCAGCTGCACAAACTGAGGTGATAGTGGGAAAGAGGAAAGACATTAGAGATAAATCATACGTACTGCCAAAAAACTATTGCAAGTTCAGAAAAACGTGTATCCAAGTACTCCAACAAATTATAGCAAAAGTACCATCTATGGAATTGGCAAGTTTGTCCATGTTTCGAATGATTAGATTATAGAGATCCTTGCCAGCCCAAATTGGGCAAATAAGCATGCTAACAAGAATGCACAGGGAAGTTCCAATGATGATGGTGGACATTCTTTGATGTGCCATGACAAATAGTTTATCTACGCGATAACCTGATACTGTGACTAAGCTGAAGGTGAGGATGAAGATCAAAGCACCATAATCAAACCGGGCTTTTACTGTTGGAATAAATCTTGAGAAGGTAGCTGCAGAAGCTGGATTAAGAAAGATGGCAGTTCAGTTGTTTAGATGCTACAAAACAAGGTCTTTTATTATGTATATGTACGTAAGTAAACACAAACCTAAAAGAAATACTGAGGCTCCAATGATTAGGGGTTTAAGATCCTCTCCTGATTGACTAGCAATCCAATGGACGCCGAGAGCGAGAAATCCAGCAAGGATCGTTCCACATACTCTGTTCAAACATTTAGCTAGAGTTGCTCCTGCAATTGGACAAAGTTTACGTTGGTTGATAATTTCAATGAAATCAAGCTGCTGAGTAGAAGAAGCTTACCAACGGTGTTCTCAAACGCAACCACAACTGTCATAATTGCCCACATGGCATTTCCTCCAACACCTTCATACAAAGGCCTCGTATAGTAAAACAGTGAGACCACAGTCAGTGCTATCCCCACCTTAAGGCAATGGATCACTTTTCTTGGGTCATCTACTCCTAGATCCCATGCTTTCTCCAGGAATCTCCATACTTTCAAAACCGACCCTCCAATCATATTCTTCACGCCAAGCCACAGTCTGCTGGCAAGCCCTGCCTCGGGAACCAACGTCTCCGATGAGCCATCTGCCACCCTTATCTTCCATTCCACTCCATTGAACACTTCCTTCTGATGAGCCATTTCTGAGAGATGATTGGTTATATGTGTTAGTTTTCTATCGGGGTTGATGAAAAATTCTAGTCCCTGGACACCGCGATGCCATGCAATGGGAGGGTGTTGCTTGTATACTCATCATGCATGTGTATATATAAAAAGGAAGCCTACGGTATCAAGCACTAGCACTCATTTGTCAAAAGAATATTTCAATGGCATGGGGATTCTAGAACCGTTTCTTCTTGTTTTTGGTAGGTAAGTTTTGCATTGTGGGACACAGGTGGCCACGATCATTCTCTTGTGACTCATGCATACAGCATATGTGCATATATTAATATAAAGATACCTAATTTATCTAACCCGAAATGCAAAGCCAAAAATCCTGCAACTCCCGTCATTTTTAATTGAATCTTTATTCTTCACCGTAGTATGTTAGTTTAGCCCAAGAAGGAGTCAACTCGCACTTTTCAAATGTTCACGAGGTAATCCATTACCTATTATCCCGGGCAAATCATAGATTTATGATTTAGTTTCCAAATAAAACATTTCCACTGTTCATATATTCCTCTCTAGCCTGTCTCTAATGGATAAGAAAATTCGGAAAGAGCACGGTCTGAAGATAAAGCATTAGGCATGATGATGACGACAATTCATTGATATTTGTATGTTGTGATAATAGTCATATTTCTTGTTGCCCCCATATATATTGATGACCTGGAACATATCTCAATGCCCTTCTGGCCCCATATAATTTTCCTCTTAACATATGCCCCCGAGTATTTTCGTTCAAGCATTTTATTTATTTGACCTTTAAAAAAAAAAATTCTGCGCGCATTGATCAGAAATAGAAATGACTTCTGTGTTTTTTACGATCAACTAAGTTCAATCTTCCCAGCTTCTTATGTTGGTATTTATCTTTTGAACAAATAAACATGCAGATTTTTTTTTTCTTCCTCTGCGCGGCAGGTCCTCAACAAATTAGCTCATAAATCCTAACCAATACTTGAGAAGCTATTGATTTTCACTAGAAAAGTAAATAAAAAGCTCAAAACACACGTGAGCACGCCGTGTTTTTGCACAAGAGGGCTAAAATTTTAAGCTTATTTTATGCAGAGTGCTAACTTTAGAACCTCTCCCTCAAATCATCTTCAAGTTAAGTGAGGAACCCAAAACGGGTCTGTATCACATAGATGAAGATGATAAAGTTATTATAAATTGGCTGCATGGAAAATGTTAAATATTCCTTTGCATTTGTAAATTAGGTCATGAGTAGGACAATCCAGGAAACCCAACTGTTTGATTTCTTTTTTTGATCCAAGTGGGGGGGAGGTGGTGCACTATTGTTTTAAATCGCACTTCAGTTGATCTCTATGCTGATTTCACTTGAAAAAGAAAGAGCACTTATCTGTCTTTACAGTGCTGTACTGATTTGAAAGGCTAACTCAACTATCAAGAAATTAAAATGCCTTCCAATTTCACAAAATCTCACCAAATGTGATTATCATATGCTTACCATAGCAATTTACCAGAACTCATACATAATTTGGCAAAAGTTGAAAATGACTCTCAACCCTTATGTCTTAATCAAAGGTTGATAAACATTAACTATCCTCACTGTTTCAGCATTAACTACATACTTTTTTACATATATTTGCCCTTGTTTCATCTTGCGTCTTAGACTGCTCTCTTAAAAAGCTCAAATTCGTATAGTAAAAGCATAAAAATTTGAACAAATAAATACAAAACAAGCATCAGCCCAAGCAGACAGGGGAATATATATATATATATATCAGTGAATTTGGCAAGAAACATTGGTGCAAAATGATGAGGCATTTAAAATTGATAAAATGGCCAACGCGTATCATGAGACTTGATAAACTTTCCATCAAAGTTTGGAAAGTGAATTGGAACACATTTTGATCATCAATTAATGTACCATGGTTACAAGCTTAGAATACTTTCATTTCGTAACAATTTTGAGCAAAATGAAATCAAATAAAACAGTATTTGTATGTAACATTTTTTTCTTTGAATGGGTAATTGTATGTAACATTTAGATAAGGGAGAGCCTAAAATTTTTTATTTGTAGTTATGAAACAACGTGTAGGTCAAGATACAATTCCATGGTTAGCCTACAATTAAAATGTGACTATCAGTTACAGCGTACAAACACAATATATATGGCAAAAACAACCAAAAACAGAAAACATAACAGAACTGACTGTTGCATAGAATTTTCTATCATGGGTTTTGTTTCTTGTGAAAGGCAAGCTCCATAAAAATCCCTCTCCAATCAGGACCATTTGAGTAATCAGATTATATATTTCTTGCTTTTTCTTCGAAAGCATTTCCTAGCCCATCAACCATATACACCAAGACTCCATCTTCATTGCCAGGATAGCTGAAATGGAATGAAGAACTACATTTACCCTCTTCGGCTGCTGCCCTTCAATTTTCAGAGCACCAATCACAGCAGGCCCTTAATAAGTGAATGCTCAAGGTGTCTCTGAAACTCTTTTTTGCTTTGTATTCGATCATTGAGGTGTTCATCTCAGCTGATAGGCAGCAAAGTTTGCTGATAACCGTCTAGCAGAGGAATCCTATCATCCATGGTATTATTGGGTTGATTCATTGAGTCTATTCCACTCATGTTTGTTTGTTGTAGAAGCTGGACTAGGGACCAGATTATATCCAGCCTTGTTACATGCTCTACATTCTTGTTTTTCTGTAATGCATTTTGCAATCCGATTACTACATTGAAGTCATATTAAGATCAAAACTTGTTACTTTCTTACTTACCTCAACAATGAAGCGTGCCCATATCTTATCTTCTCGACGTTCCATCACTCCCTTCCAGATATTCAACCCAAAACCCCTAATCATATCTGCTATTTCAAGAAAGAATCCTCTGTCCTCACAAAGCATCTGCATTAAAGATGAGATAAAAAAAAAAAAAATCAGTAAGCAAGTTTTATTTATACTAGATAATAAAAATTTTCTTGCCCCTTTCTCATACCTCTATAAGCATTTGGCGGGGTGTACTGAGGTCCTGAACTATTATTGGGCAACTCAATGTTGGACCCTCAACTTCACATGCCCACGTAGCACAGCCACTACCATTATGATCCCCTGTGCTGTTGTCTTTCAAAACAACTCCATTCTCCTTGTCGATAAGCTAAAACAAGATGCAGATTTTATTTCATTAGTGAACAATGGAAACCAGATATAAACTTCTTTAAGCCTGTTGTATAGCAAAAATAAATAAACCAACCTTTGGTTCTTCAGCTTCTTTAATCTTATCTGCACATTGTGTTATGCTTCTTAAGAAAAGCATGTGCTTGATTGTGAGATCCAACAAACAGTCAATGCTACACTGTTACATCAACAAAAATAAAATGCATTAGTTTTCTGTTCATACAAAATATAGCTATGTTGTAAAGGAAACAAATTATGACCCCTTAAAGATTTCTATGTAATGGTAGGGCTTGTGTGCTTTCCAAACTTTAAAATTTGTACCTTTGCACCATTAGGGATGATGTCTCTCAACTCTTTGAGACGATCTTGGATCTGCTGACGGTCTTTGGGCCTTGGCCGTGTACTTTCCCCTGGGCTAGCTCTTTTTTTACTGACCTTCGTGTGTTTCTCAGGCTTCCGGGGTGACATTGCAACAGCATTTTCAGTGTTAATGTTATAACTATCATCAATCCATAAGCCAACTTGTGACTTTGGAAGAACATCTTTTTTCCACACAAGATTGTTTCTGTTCTGTTTATTATGGACATCTTGCACCAAACTAATGCTTCCAGCAGAACAAGGAAGTTTTGTCAACTGAACTTGATTACCGATAGAGGAAGAACTTTCCACTTTCCTTCGTTTAGGACTTAAAAATTGATCCTCTAAACTACATTTACTGATAGTACTAGAATTACTTGAACTATGTAAAAGCTCTCCAAGCCTTAACTCAGAGAACAATCCTTTGCGGGGTCCAGCTGCAGAACCAACATCCAACTCTGTTTTGCACTCTGACATATGAGTGCTAATAGCCGAGTGATCAACACTTACTGCAGGCCTTAGGTAATCTTCCCAACATTCCCCAATATCAGTTCGTGCACACCCAGAATTAAGTCCTAAACCATCAAACAGATCATTTTCCACACTATGAACAACCTCAAAATTCGATTGTCCATTGACTAGGAATGCATCAGTAGTTGAACTTTGCACTGAACTAATTGGATGCTTGATTGGATTGACCTTTGTAACATCACTGTCAACCATAGCATAGGAAACAGGAGCACCTCCTGATAATAAGAGATTATTACATATATTGGTTTCCATTCTGTGAAGGCTATGGTTTGGTGAAGGAGTAAACCACTGAGATATATCATCCACTGCATGGGAGCTTGAGAGATCTGTTGCAAAATCGGACAATTTAAACTCCTCTGTCAATCTGGGTAGGTTGTTTGCAATCTCAGGAAGTTCATCTTTGGTTTCAAGAAATAATTGAGAGGAATGCTGGTTGTCCATAATCTCCCCTGCGCTGACTGTAAAAGTTTTTTCCTTGTCATCCAATCCCTCTGTGCCGTACATTGAAGTGAACATTGACTCCTGGATCACACTTTCAGACAGGAATAGTTGCTCAAATGAAGTCCAAATTGAACCTTCATCACTCCATGTACTAATGCAAGGCGTATTGGCAACCGAGTTTTCAACAGAACAAGTAGACTGTAGAAAGACCTGCTGGCACTGAGTATCAGGATTATATGGTGACAGGACTTGAGCTTCTTGGACAGCTGTTTGTGGTTTATTATAATTATAAGATGAGTTGATATGAAGGGGACATATCCTTCCATAATCATTCTCTGCTGAGCTCTGATCTGCCAATGAGCAACGGTTTCCCATCAGCTCCCTAGAGTTGCCACCATGAGCAGGTACAAGATTCTGAGAAAAGGAACTTTCATGTAACATTAAGGAGGCAAGGATTGCATTTAGATCATAGTTTTCACTGTTTAAAGATTGTGGCGTGTTTTCCAAGTGGATAAGCCCATCAAAATTTTCCATCACTTGAAACAATCTTCTTGTCTGATCCAAAAACTCCAAGTTCTCCAACATCTGCAACAGCAACACCTTTACAATCAATCAAATGCATTCACCATGCCAGAATTATCTCTGTAGCTTAATTACTGAGAGTGTAAGTCCACATTAGAATCAAAATAACCATATAAGCTGAAAAAACTTATATAGTTCCTAATAGGATCTCTCGTAGTGAAGTGCAACCCACCATCATGCATTGATAACAATAGAATAACATACAAACATTCCCAAATTCTGATTATACATTGAACTTTCCAAGCTTATCATTATTTCAATTCTTTTAATATACTAACCTTTTGGGTGGATCCAAACTGCAGCACTCCTCGCGATTCCACCGGGACTACTGCAATTGTCTGTAAATAGCACATAAATGTAATTAATATTGCTGATGGCAGGGATGATCAATATTCAATAATATTATATCATTCTCTTTTAAAACAGAAGCTACCTGTATTCCAGATGAAAATTGGCCATGAAAGTCTGAATCACCCTGTAAATAAGAGGAAGGCTACAATTTAGTACATGAAAAACAGCCAGCATCCACATTTTTTCTAAATCGACGGATTGAGTAAAGTGAAGAACAATTTAACAAGAAGTGATGCTTGTGAGCTAATTGACAAGAACTGATTTAATTGCAATTCAAATAGAAGTAATTGCTGAAATACCTGAAATACATCTTGACTTCTAGCAATGGAGTTCCATCCTCCACCATGAGCATCGGAGAACATCCATTTGTGCTTTCCAGAGATAGCAACTTCACCAATTATTCTGCAGTAAGCAATAACATCGAGATCAAGCCTTTCAAAGTCCTTTCAAGTGCTAAAACTTCAAAAAAAAAAATGTCAAAACCAAATGATCTTACAAGTGAATTTTTGGGAAATTAATAGTTGAAGAAGTGACCATAAGAAAATTATAAACATACCCTTCACCCAGCAGGTGAACCTGTAGAAGCATATTACCAACCACTGTTGCCATTCGTTCATCATAGTAAGCATCTTCCAGAGTCAATAACCTATGACAATACAAAGGTGAATACACATTAAAAAAAAAAAAAGAATAAATTTCCTAACAACATTAATCATTAAACAACTTATGTTTTTTTACTTGGAAAAATTCTTTAATCTTCATAAAATGGAAGTAATTGCTTGAAATGCCGAACAAAAAGTACAGTCCTTACTCCTTAGGCATGTTCTGCCATATTATAACAAATGTAGAGAAAGCAGTGTATATATTCTCTCAGAAAGAAATATATAAAACAAAAAATTTGCTGAGAGAGATCTGAATCCACAAAGAAGAAAATTAGGGACAGAAAACCAAGTCATAATTAAAGAATACATATCAATTGTTCACGTTCCCATATTCTCTCCGCATTCGAAATTGAGATGAAAGTTGTTCGCTTGCATACAAAAGTTCAACCTCACCCCATGACAAGTTAAAAATTTAAAACAGTATGCATGTTGTCGCGGGGGGGGGTGGGTGAAACTTGTGTCATGGTATCATAAGAAAAATTGAATATTTGTTGCAAACTTAAAGCCAAAAGACAGCAAAAGTTGGAAGAAAGCAAACAAAAGAAACAAAATTTTGCAGAGACTTACATAGAGTTTCGCTTATCAAAACACCAAAATACACCATAAGACCACCCATTACAGCAACATAAACTCTTAAGCATCCTCTTTAGAGCCGAACCCATTTCTACTTCACCCATTACACAGCCAAAATCAACTGTTCACGACCCAAAACTCACTTCTTACAACCCCATTAACAGGCCTTGACATCCGAGTCAACCAGCCAGCCGGCCGGCCAGCCACCTTAACCACAACTGTTTTCCCAAACCAAAGAATACACTTTCCCACACGAAAAAGATAAAGCCGAGAAGAAAGGAGAAAGAGAAAAAAAAATGTGGGTTTGTGAAAGTAAGTTGCAGGAAGTTGTTTATGTGAGTAACTCAAGAGTTTGCATGTTTTATGTTTATAAGAAAAAGAATGTACATATATATATATATGTGGACGCACAAAGTGGTCAAACTTAAAAGGGCTTAGTTTTATAACTCTTCTATATATATAAGAGCAACTGAGTGAGCAAGTGAAGATGAAAAAGCAGGGATTTTGGACTAAATTATTGAGTATGCCTTTTTTTTTTTTTTTTTTTTTGGGAGGGGGGGTTAGTGGACAAAAATGAAATCTGATCATAACAGTCTCGATCTTTGAAGGGGAAGAACAAGACTGAGATCTTCAACATTTAATATCTCTTGTCTTGTGTTGTGTTGTTGTCCGGTTTGATTTGTCCCACCTCGTATGATTTTCACCGGCAACAACCGGTAATGGTACTTGGTTTTCTCGTTTGTTTCACTTTAATATCTCACGATAATTTTATAATCTCTTGATCCAATTACGTTGGTAGATTGAATGATAATGCATATAAAGATTTGTCATCTTTATTTGTCATAATGAGTGGAAATTTGTGTACGCATATTAAGATTTGTTAGCTTTTGATTCACTCCTCCTATATTAAATGTTGATGATCACTATTAGGTACATTAGATTTTGGTCGATTATGGAAGAATTTTCTATGTTTTATAACAGATATTTTTTTTTTATCTACGAGACTTTATTATGTTTAATTATGATTTTAATAGCCTATTACGTGTTAATGCAGATCTTTTTATTTATTATGCTTCCTATTTGCTGGATTTATATTATGTAACTTAATTGTTCACAGATTTTATTTAAGGGTGCTAAAGATTTTCTCATAAAAGTTGGAAAACACTCATTTTATGTAATCTAATCATTTGATGGTATGTTATTTATTATGTTTGATAAAAGACAAATAGAATAAAATCTTTAAAAAAAAAAAATTCAGAAAATATGTTGAATATTTGTTAAGCCATCATATACAATCTCAGCCCATTTCTATCAATTTGATATCATATGTTGAACACAATATCTCGCCATAAGTCGGGGCAAAAAGCACCAAAAATCTCAAGTCGCTATCTAAATTCAAAACAAAATTGTAGTGACAATATATTAATATGATAGCTACGTGTGCGTGTATATATATTGAAATTTTTTTTTTGGGTAGCTCCTTATTTTTCAAATTTAATTAAAAAATTAATCTAATTATTAATAAAATAACAAAATTAATAATTTAATTAAAGATATTAAAGTTAAAAACTCAAATGTTAACTACTCATTTAATAAAAAAGTCTAAAAAAAAAATAAACAAGGATGCTTGTCCATAGGTACATATTACATATTGTATATTAAAAAAAATTGTGACATTTTTTTATGATTAAAAAAGAAAGAATGAAAGAATAATAAATTGTTACATATACTTGTGATAAAACTTAATTTTAATTATTAAAATAAAAAAATAAAATTATATTTAAACTTACCTATATTCTTACTTAAAAAAAAAATATTATTACATTAGATTAAAAAAGGGTGAAGCCCCTGCACATGGCTCGGAGTCGCCCAGCTGAGCTTTTTACCCCAACAAAATCGAGTCCATGGCTAAGTGCAAGTTAGCAGCTCCGACTAGCATAAGTCTATACGGCTCCGGGCGGTGGACTTTGTGGACCCAATTGCTAACTTTTTCTACTTTCATAGCGCGTGCACTCACTTTTAACAAACAAAGATTCTATAGTAAATAAAATATGAATCCTCTAAACATTCATTCTCATATATATCTACCTTTTATAAAATACAAATTCAACCAAAATAAAATAATTGTTTCGTTCACTGAAATTCAGCCAAAATACAGAATGCTTATCCGGGCTTTAGCTCTACTAGAACCGATTTTAACAATATATGTAATATAGTATTGCTTTGCTGTCAATATATATACAAATATTTTAAATTTTATAAGATAAAAAATTTTACATAAAAAAAATTAAAGAAATTCTGGAAGGCAAAAAAGAAATTGCTAATCAATGTATAATAATTCACATATTTTTTTTAATTTTATTTTTAAACAAATTTTAAGTACTAACAGTCTATACTTTATAGTTGGAATTAACGGTAAAAAAATGACGGCTTGTGCATAAATTTTGTATCTCACGCTCTCAAGAAGGAAGTGGTGGCGGCGAGCGACGGCTGGGGAAACAGTGTCGCCGGAGAATATTCGAGGTTGGGGTGGTGGGTCCCAGAAATGGGGGGAAAGTGGAAATAGAAATAAGTGTAGGGATTGGTCCCCACAGAAAGGTTTTGTGGGGTTTGTAGGGATCATTTTCTGATACCACATTCTGCCATTGCCTCTGCAACTTTCATCACCTTACCCTCGTTGCTAACGATCCATTCCCATTTTTATATTTAGTGGGAATTTGTAGCCCCCTTTTTTTTTTTGCTTAAACTTTACTCATTTCCATTTTCCTTCGATTCTTTTATATATAATTTAAAAAATCTAAAGTAATAAACAAGAAATATGGCCAATTGCGGTGTTGTTGGGTGTCTTTCGTCTGCCTGAGTGATCTAATGGATGACAACTACTACTGATTGTTCTATCTAAAATGGAAAGTAATGAATATACACTGTGACTTTTTGTCTATGCTGTTCAATACTTAAATAAAGAGGCAAATTACCCTTTAATCCCTAAAATTAATCATCAATTCTTAGTTGCTACATAAAATTAGTCAAAACGTAGTTTTTTTTTTTTCTTAACCTCAAAAACTAACATTTAATATGGTAGCAAAAAGTTGTTTCAATGTCATTTTTTAAAAATAACAGGACCAACTGTGGAGGATGCCTTGAAGAATTTATCCTAAATGGCCCATTTTTAGGGGGAAAAAAAAGGAGAAGACAAATTGTTACTTTTAATTTCCATAATATATTGATTTTCTTTTAATTAATACCGTGCTTATAATCTTACAGAATCATATTTTTACTACGATTTATAAAACTAGTAATACCATTAAAATTGTTTGTCCTAATCTTCTCAATGTTAATGATATGACAAGATTTTAGGATATAATTAAAATTAATGGAGACCATAATGGAAGCTAGAACTGAATCATTATTAAGGTTTATGCCCTTTACACGTAGGCAATTAATCGATATATCAACTTCAAAGGGAAAGCATTAATCCTTCGAATTAAAAACAATAATATTATATATCTCAATTTTTTAATTTTAAATAACTATTTTAAATAATGTGATATTTATCAATTAATTAATAAAATTTGAGTAAATTAATTATATTATTTTATCAACTAATCATTTAAAATATTTATTTTAGATAAAAAATAAGCCGAAACTGGGCAAAGTATAATCCCCTAAAATATCATGAGTTCCTGGACAAAATGGGAAAAGAGTTGTAACGTGGAATGATTTGCCAACCTCTATTAAGTTTCTTAATATGCGTCTCTGTACATCTCCATGGTGTTTTCTTTTTCTTTAATCTCAAATTAAATATAAGTTGATCATTTAATTTTTGGGCAGCATGTCACTAGCTGCAGCTGAATACGAGCTATGATCGTCATCAAAACCCTAAAAGCTTAACTTCTCGTTCTCTCTTTGAAATATATCCTAAAAAGCTTAGGGGAACATGCATTATTCTTCATAATAGAATGAAAGGAATGTTTGGCACTACTTCATGAAACAATGGGTCCCCATATATATTCCACGATCTTACTCGTAGTCTGAGAATCTTGACTAATTTAACTTCTAATACCAACCCCAGTATCCCCTTATTTACTCTATTTCGTTTCCTTCTTTTGCCAAGCACCATTTGTCATTTGTCTAATCCGAATGATTAAGACCAGTCTAATCCAAACCTGAATTTTATAAACACATTCATTTAGCTGTTAATTTGTTAGTTAGCATTTGCAATAATAAGGTCTGGTTTTAAATGCCTTAGCCGTGGTGGTGCGATTGACCCACAATAGATTGCACCATGTACAATACTACTCAGGCCTTAGCAACACAAACGCTTCAAAATTTTCAGCTATCGCAAAAAGCTTATGATTTTGTCTCCTTGACACTACACACGCTTCATCATAGCCGTTGAGAAATTAAGTCAACCGCGTTAAAAAGCTTTGTTTTCACCTTTTTTTTTCCCCCACTTTTGTTGTTAAAAAGAGAGAAATTAAATCCAAGAGTAAGATTTTATTGTTCATAAGTTTATTAATTCAACTGCTGGATTGGGGACGATTTGAATCAAGTAGTAAGAGGTCCTACATATATGATATCATTGAAATGAAGAATTGAGATATTACTTGCTTAAACATATAATAAATGCTTTGCCTTATAAAGAAAGGCAAGGGGGCCAATTTGAGGGGATACATTGGGCGGAAACTATATATTGTTGAGAGCTATTATGTAATGCTCTCTCTTTAAACTATCAGTAGCACATGTTATTGCATTTTTCTTCTTTTAATTTACCTCTTGTAAGTTTTGACCTGCAATAAAAGGACTTCAAGTCTCTTTTACCACATTTGAATTAATAGTAGTATATATAAGGTTTTAATTAGGTGTACTCTGTTGTGCACATATATATTTACATACACACTAATAAGAGATCTTTTATTTTAATAATGTAATAAATAAATTTAAAAAATAATAAAAATATATGCTTTAACATAATGTATATTGTCTCAAATTATATATAAAAATTAACCAATTATATAATTTAATTATAGTATTTGTAATAAAATATTAATATCGTCTTTAATTTAATAAAAATTATTTCTACACTATTTTTCTTTTTTTCATATGCATATTTAATCATCATAAAATTTTAATATTTTTTTATATTATTATTATTTTTTATAAATTTATATCAATCAACTGCTATAAAAGTTATAAAATGAATGTTGACTAAATAATCAATATTTTAACTTTTAAAAGAGAAAAAAGAAGGGGAAAAGTATATATGTAGCATTCACAAAGTCAGAGGATATATATATATATATATATATATATATGTGTGTGTGTACAACTATCATAACAAATAATTATACATCATTTATTTATATTGGATACCATTTAACAAGGGTTATAAACCCAGCTTTATTGAGATCATTAGATTCTCCTGGAGAGTCATCGCAGATTGGCATTTTCAAATAAACATGAGTATTATATGCTGCGAAGACGTACCTATATTAATCGCAAAGTATTGGATAAAAGGTATTTAGCAACTTTAAAGTGGATGCAAAAGCTATGCATGGCTCAATCTTTATTAGCTAATGTTAATTATTAGCTTTTAATTTTAGTTTGAATTTTTCTTCTTCTTCTTCTTCTCCTTCATCATAACCGATAATGCGTTATTATTCCTAGCTGTGGCTTCGTATGAAAGGTATTCTCTGTATGTATCATCTGTCCCGAGAAAAAGGACATAAGGTTTTGTCGCTATAGAGGTGTGGCTTCGTATTCTCTCTTTTGAAAAAAAATGCTTGGATATATGATGGAATCTCTCTCTCTTCATTGGAAGCCAAAGCTGACAAGCCCAAGACAGGCTTTAAGACTCTGTTTATTATTAAAGTGCATGCATGCCGCAACACTATTGTCTATTGATCAGCTGGAGTAGTACACAGTCTTAATTAGTCTAAACTTACCCAAGGCATTTATTTACCAGATTTTAAGTGTTAAGAGAAGTAGCGGACCGAGCGCGCAGCACATAATTGCATTTGCAGCTGTAGTAGTACGTACTAGATAAAAGAAGTAAAACCTAGAGGAAAATGATACGTATATTCGATCACCACCCTCGAGTCCTCAACTTCAATTATCATTTATTAGCAAAAGTCGAGTAGTTTTAACTTTTAATGCAGCTATCAACCACTAATGAACCAATCATGACTTTACTCGAATGAAGATGAAGGTGGTCTCCTCTCCTCTGCACGTCGGCCCACAGTTAAATCATAGGTCCCCAGGCTGACCTGGACCCCCCGTCCTCGGAAACAAACAAAAACACTTCACTGTTCCCACACCAGGGAATGTCTACGCCTGTAACCTTTGTGACGCGGCAATTGTCGGCTCAAAGTTTTAATCCTCTGCGCTCAGTCACTCCCACTAAAGGTTAAAAACGCTTTTCTCTATCACGGCCAAGCATCAAATTAATTCCCTAAATAATTTGTAATTACCAAGCTAAACGGGTGCCCAGCCGTCATATTCGATTTGATCATCTACCAATATAATCAGAGGTCTGATGATGAGGTTCGCGAGCTTTGGTGTTAAAGAGTACAGACGACCATTCCCGGGCTGTCTTGAACTTGAGCACTTCGTGAGCCTCCCCGGTCTTTATTCGTCAGGCAGAATAAGCAGTGAACCATTACTTGGCGCACGAGAATCAATATCTGGACACGTGGATGTTGATATTCGAATAGTGAATGACGGGTCAATCAGACGGCGGTTATTTTGAGGGCTATGTGTCGGTGATGAAGGGAGCAAGGGGCCGGACGGTTCAGATTTTTTTTTAACTGCAGTTATTTTCTCTAGGGAAGCAAAGCGAGGGGCTCACAGTGTGGGTGGGGACCACATAAACACTGTTGTGCACATTTGATGTGCTGTTGCCACGTCAGTCGCTATGGTTGGTGCTATGATTAATATGTCAGGTTTCGATGATGGCAACCATACGTAATCACTCGCAACTTTCCTGAGTATCATCTCTAAAATTCTCTATGACTGTCTTTGTTTGTTTGTTCGCTTGGAGGGAGAGAAGCCTCGAACCATTTGAAGTTCCCTAATAATTAGAATATCAATAAGAGGTTCTTTAAATATAAGATTTTACTTTTAAACAACTAGACCATTATCAAATAAAATTTTATTTTTTATTTAAGGAGTTATATCAGTATTAAACATTTTAAAAGATATTTTTATTATAATTTTTTATTTTTAAAAAATAGTTATAACAATATTTTTTTTTATCTTATTAGATATTATTAAAGTCATACACATCATAAATATTTTTTCTTCCAATTATTCAAAGTTTTCAAGTAATTTTATAATAATTATTATATGTTTAATTTATTAATTATTAGTTATTTTTTAAATTAGCATACATTAAATTAAATTGGACAAACATAATGGAAAAATCATATTGAGAGCACATCAACAGAATTATTACAAGATAAATATATTTAAAATATAATAATAATAATGGTATTTAAAATCAACACAAAATTACTTAGCAACAAAGATTTTACTAAAATAGTTGGAATCATAAAATAGAGGATAATTAAATTTGGGGAAAAAAGATTTAATTAAAATAATATTAATCTATCTTATTTGAAAATTTTTTTGAAAGAAAATTTATTTTTTTACTCTAATATTTATCACATAAATAAATAGATATTTGAATAATAAATTTTAAACAGCCTTATTATGATGCTCTAGTCAGAACTGCTACCCCAACGGCTTACATTTTGCAATTGGGCCTGATTATATACAGTAGGCCCATGAGTGATTCTATGATTGTTGAGTGAACGAAGTCAGTAGCCAAGCAGGGCTTGAGAGATGCGAAACTTTAAGTGGCCAAGAAAGGGATGAGTGCCGCTTAACTGATTTAGGACCGAAAGAAGGCTGAACATGGATCCATGCTCCTAACATCCTCATAGACCACTTTCTATGCATTTACAGTTTTAACCTTGAATCTGTTTGCTGTTTACACCCTATTTTCTTCGTTTTTTATTTTCATTGTTAAAGCAAAAGGTTTTTTAATTATTAAGATTGACACCAAATGAAATATGAAATAACTTTTTATTTAGAAATGGATAGAACTTTGTCAGATGATAAGTTAAAAAATTAAAAAAACTACTAGGCCAGCAGTAAATTAATTTTAGTAATTATCTTATTATAAATATCAGTTGTAATCTAATATAAAATGAATTGTAATATGAGCAATACTTTCATGTAAATAAAAAAAAATATTGAAGAATTAAATAAAAGTTATAGAGAAAACCTAGCAATGAAAGGGAGACTCCATTGACAAATTCATTTCAAGAGTTGTTTAATTGATGTTTCAAGAAAAATAAATATATTTATTTAAGAAATAATGTCATTTTAAAGGTATTCAAAACCAATCAGTTTCTATCGAATCAGCTTAGAGCATAAGTTTTTAACTTTCAAAATAGTTGGTGGAGTTCTTATTGTTAGATAGAAGGTTTATTGAAAATAATACATATATAAAGAGAAGTTAAATTTAAGAGAAACATGGTATCAATTTCATCTATCACCATTGATTAAAAAAAAAATTGCTAAATTTATTGTCGTTCCTGAAAATAGGCCATTTACCTTCAAGAGAAAATGACAGTGAAGGGTTTATCTGTGAAATTAACAATGGGTGTTTTCAAAAGAGATGTAACCTGCTGTGTATTTTTACTGGGTATATTTAGTAAAGTGTTTCGGAAGGATGCTTGCAGCTCCACTCTAGCTAAAAATGAAACCATTTAAATTACAATTGTCGGGTTTACTTGAGTAAAAGATCAGATTCTATAGAATTACTAACCGGGCTTCGCTTTGGAACAAAAATGTCTTCTCAACAAATGTATTGGGTGTTTTTTAACCCATATGTTCTTTCATTGTTAGCGTATTCTCAGATGGATTAGGATCTCGTTCTAATATTTTGATGAATGATAGAGATAAGCATAATGTACATGTACATTGTTCTCCACAGTAATTAAAAAAATATAGTCGTTCGTGATCTTTTATTTTAGAAAATTATTAAGTTCTCAAGTAAAGTCTTTGCATTTTCATTATAAATTTTGTGTCACACTTTTCATTTAGATGATCGGTTATGTTACTTAGTAATTTATTTATTGATTAGTTTTATTATTTAAAAAATAAATGCCACCTCATTGGGAATATAATAATTGAAATACTAATTTGTAAAAAAGTATAGTATTAGTTTATATTTTGTTAGTTATGAAACATTTATTTGTATTTATCTAAGTAAAAACTCTTATTAAGAGAATATCATGATTTATTGCGTATTTTATGAATCATTATAGAAGTATGCATTTAGAAAAAAAATTTGATTGACTTAAATGTTTATTTGATCTGTCATTTTATTCATCACTTGTAAATTGTGATCTTAGTAAACACGTCAATTATTTTGTATGTAAAAGAGAAATTATTCCCCAGCCACCTTAAAAATATTAAAACTTAAAAATATTAAAAGTGTAAGCACTTACTGCAAATTTTTAATAATATCTTAGAATTACTTTAAATTTTAATTTTATATCAATCAACTATTTTTTGTTATCTCTGTTAGCTACCATTTCGATCAAGTTAGGACACATTTAAAATCGAACGTGTAATTTCTTAAATAATAAATAAAATCATTTTATTTTGTTAAAATCATAAAAAAAGAAGAAAAAAATTCAAGAGCCAGTTAATGTCCCATACTGGATCCATCCATATTTAAGATCAAAGACGATTTTTCCTATGTATTTAATTTAAGCTGATAAAATGATTTTTAGAGGCTCCAAGAGTAAAATAGTCTTTGAGCTTAAATTTTTTAATAGTAGGTAAAAAAGTGATCATTTAATATAAAAATAATTATGAGATATTATAAAAAATTTGTAGTGACTATTTATATTTTTCATATTTTGGAAGTTTTAGTCAGATAATTTCGGATGCACTTGCAACTTGTCAAGTTGGTGAAAATTACACGAGAGACCGCAACTTGCTGTACTGTAAACTTTGATTCCATTACTACGTTGCTCTCTATCTCCAAAAAAATGAAAAAAAATCACTTTCAAAAAAACAATTGTAAAGTTTGAAATGACAATGGTAACACCACAGCGAGTAGTGAAAAGACTAAAACACCCTACCCGATACTCCAAAAGTGTAATCAAATTTGGCGCGTGATACTTCTTCGGTTTTTTGCTCGTAACTCGTTCGCAATTTTGTGTTATATTTCAAAAAAACTGTTTGACTGTGCTATTTCTCTGTACTTGGATTTAAAATGGGTCATTCCCTCGAATAATATTCTTCCAGTCACTTTTCCGACAACTGGAACTGGAACTCAAAAAAATCATCCAAACCAAAACCTAGTGTAGCAAGTGTCACTTGTGTTCTTCACATTTTGGGATCACCACCCAGTTATCTCTGACCGTTAGATTTGCTTCCTTACGATCAGATTTAAATCCGTCAGTGAAGTTAATTCAGCTGCAACCACTCTACAGTGAGTCTCTTTTTCTGTGTCTCAGCTCTCAGGTTTTTGAATTTCTGGTAATTCTGTACCTTTCTATGCTGAACTGATTGGTTAAATAATTTTTTCTTTTTAAATTCCAGTTTATCTTATTATTTCCAGATTACTTTTTATACATAGCATTTGTTTTCTGTTTAACATTTGGTATATCCTCATATTTGTTGCAATATAATATAGGTGTTTTATGAATTGATAAGTAAATGATAACTTGGGAAGATAACTGCTCCGTTCATCGGCTTTGTAAATGAGAATTCAGCTGCGAGTCATGTTAATTAAAAACAAACTGAACTGTTTTCTGATGTAATTTAGAAGATGCTTTTCTCATATTGAAGGTAATCGGCTATTTTATAGCGATTGGATTTGTAACTGTTAGTTTCCTGTAAATTTTGGGTATTGAGAAAGAGTCTCTGTCTTTGTGGAATTTAGAAGAATAATTGCGCCGAGAGCGATTTTAGGATGCTTTTGTTTCCCATTCTTCATGTTTGAACTTCATTGAAATTGTTGTATCGATGTCCATGAAGTTTTTTTTTTTTTTCCCCAATCTGAATGACATCGTGGGTTTAGTATGCTCAAACCTTGAGAGAGACTAAATCTGACTTGTATGGCACTTATTGGCCATTGGGATTGTCACATGATTAAGGAGAATTATCAGATTACTGTTTGCTTCAACGGCCCTTGTGCATAAGTTTTCCACTTAATGTTGTGGTGGTGGGAGTGTCATGCTTTGAGAGTGTGGCTCACACAATTTCCATTCATATTTTCAAGGATTTGGAATCCTGACATATTTGCTTGTCATCCTTTTCAGCTGCTCCTTAATTTGAACATTTGGTCTTTCTGTTCCTGAAGCATGAGTTTTCTGTTCCTGTTCTCCACACATGGACGTTACGGAAGTGGCCAAGCCCTGTAAATTCGATGATCAGACTACTAGTGATGTCATTGTACACTTGAGGAACTGTGAAGGAAGACCTGATAAGTTCTACTCTCACTCAAACATTCTGATAAATAAAAGCAAATTCTTTGCGGATCAGCTCACTTGTTTCGAATCTGGTGCACACATTGAGATTCACTGCTCAAAGTCTAATTATGATTATCATGTTAACCTTCTGAGATTGTTCTATCTCCCCTCTGACTTACTTTCAGAGTCATTGGAATCTGTTAAATCTGCTGTTGAAATTCTTCAGTTAGCAGTTCAATTTGACTGTGAAGAGATAACAAAAGTCTGTGTCCAGTACCTGGAGGCCGTTCCTTGGGAGGATAAGGAAGAGGAGATAATTTTAAAAGCAGTTTCGAAGCTGGGACAAATAGCCATGCCCATATTGGCCAGGATCCAACCTGTTGATCTAAGGGCTACCAAAAATGTGTTTGTTTCAGCTGTTCGCTTTGCCACATCTATTGGTGGGCCATGTCCTCCATTTGTTGATGATCTTAAAATCTCAGCTCAGGAACAAGTTGAATACATGCTAACCAAAGATGCTGAGACCCCATTAGTTACTGCTGACGATGAGGTAAAATCAGTGATGAAAATGGGCCTTTCACAAATCTGCTCTTCATTCGAAAAGGGACTGTCTTCCTTGCTTTTGGAGTCTGACCTCACATCGGGGACATCAGAGGATAAAATAATGCACAGAGTATCTGATGTTGAATGGATATCTAACATACTTCCCAAGATGGATTTAATGAAGGACTTTGTTTCTAACTGGGCTGAAATCTCTAATATAATTTTGATGGTGGTTGAAGACAAGAAACTTGATTCTTCAATGTGGGGTTTGAAATCAAAGGTGATTGAAATGACTGCCAAAGTTTTGGAAGCAGTTGGTTATGGTAGTGTAATACTCCCTTCACCATGCCGGGTAAGATTGCTAAAGACATGGCTACCTTACATAAGGAAGATGAAGCCTCTTTTAGACTCAAAATGTAATAAGGAGATAGATTTTCCTTACAAGATGGATGAAGAGCTTTGTGAAAACATAGAGGCAGCAATTGTCCAGCTAATACTAGCATTGCCATCAAACGATCAAGCTGATATACTGGCAGACTGGCTGAAAACCGAGCAGGTTAAATATCCTGACTTGAGTGAGGCCTTTGAGGTGTGGTGTTACAGAACCAAGTCGGCAAAGAGAAGATTGTTCGAAGGAAGCTTGGATAGGGTTAGCAATACCACCCTTAGCCTTTGAGGTATTGTGCTAATATAGTTATAAGATTATTATAATCCAATTCAATGTAATGGCAACTATTATGTGCAATTTGATTATTTTGTTTCATTTCAACATAGTTTCTCCGTGCATGAATGATGCTTCCCAACATCATTCAATAGCAGGTCAGTTTTTTGTTGTTCTGTTTCTGAAGTTGTTTTATGTGTTTGTTGTTGGGTGACGGGTGACTGCTGACTGGTGGCAGGCAGTTGCTAAGGCCACCGACCTAAGTATGTTTATAAAATTTCAGGTAGGCTCCGGGGTAGAACGACTGTCCCAGCCTCTAATCCGTTTTATTATATAATTCATAGACGAAGAGCTTGTAACAATCCATGGACAACTGGTTGGTAATGGTGCCTTCCTACTTTATTCCTTCCCATTGATTGACTTTACGAATGCTTAGCTGCTGCATCACCGATTAACAACAACAGATCGGGCTTTGTTCTTTGAATTCCACTGGCATGGCTGAACCTTAATTTCTTAAAAGAAGTCTCTTGCTATTAAGTATTCATATACTAAATGGACAGATAAAAATCTATTTTGCTAATGAAATCTATTTACTTAGATTAACGTGAAATAGTGACTTTAATGTTCATCGAGATTGAATATTTATCTATATTCAGAATCTTAGAATCTTAGGATGTTGTTGGATGTACTGAGTATGTTGTTGTGATTGCTTATTAAGTTTTGATTTATGTATATAGAAATCTGATTAAGTGCGTGATGAGCTTAGTTAATCATCGGTTGGCTTATAGGACATAAGCCAATAATCAGATAACGCGTGATTTATTATGGCCATATACTATATATAATATTGAGAACACAACACAAAATAATTGTTCAATGAAACCCACGTTACAAATCAAATCAAATCACCACCTTGACTGTGTTTGAAAAAAAAACAAAAGCCTTGTGATCTGGCGAGTCATACCCAGTAACCCGAAAGTTTCAAGGAACGCCACCGCGCTCGCGCGCGCGCACACCCCGAAGGGCAGAACAGTAATTAAATAAAAATGGTAACTGATGACAAAGAAAACAAGGATAATCTGATGACTGATCTATCTGTTCTACCCTTTAGTTAATTAATCATCCAACCCACCCATCTGATTTTTTTCATCTCTATCTATATGAAAAAAAATAAAATAAATAAAAAGGAAATAACAAATTTTTATTTTATTTTATTTTATTTTTGTACTATTCCTCTGAAATCTGAAACACAGACATATCATCATCGTCTAATCAGATCAAAGAAGGAAGGAAAGAAAGAAAAAGCAAAAAGGTATAAATAGTAAGTAAAATAAATAGAATTGATTGTTAGTGTGGAAAGGAGAAGAGAAGATGTACGTAAGGGCAGTGCCACCGACGGATCTGAACAAGAACACGGAGTGGTTCACGTATCCAGGAGTATGGACGACATACATATCCATTCTGTTCATATCATGGCTTATTGTTCTTTCTCTCTTCAGTTGCTCCTCCGGCATGGCTTGGACCCTCGTTCATCTCTCTCATTTTTTCGTATGTTCATTGCTCTTCTCTACTACTTTTTTTTTTTTTTTTTTGTTCTTTCTTATAGTTGGTCTTTCAGATCCCCTTGGAATTGTAATTTCTGCTTTACATAAATTTCAAATTTCAAAAAAAAAGAAGGAAAAATTAAGACAATTAGAGCGTATTTGTGATGGATATGATATAATTCATTGTTGAATTTGTACGTGCAGCCTGAGGTGATAATTGGAGAACAAAACAAATGTTTTTTTCTTTGATTATTCGATTCGAATGCACACTTTTAGTTGCATGTTGTTGTGTTGCGTAGAAACAAGGGCCCTGATGTTGATTTTGGAACTGAATAAAAGATTGTAGAGGAGCATTATTGGTGTTGCTCTCTTGTTGTTTCAGGTTACCTATCACTTCTTTCATTGGAAGAAGGGGACACCTTTTGCCGATGACCAGGGGATTTACAACGCCTTGACCTGGTGGGAGCAGATTGACAATGGAAAGCAACTCACCCGCAATAGAAAGTTTTTGACTGTTGTACCTGTTGTGCTGTGAGTGCCTTCCCTGTTCTTCTTATGAGGAATTATTGGATTTCCATTCTTTAAGATTTTTCCTTTTTACAACAGAGACCTGTTGGTTATGCTCTATCTCTGTCCCCTCATGTGGTGCTTTTGTTAAATGGTTTGACATATTCATTATTTGATTGCTTCTTCTGGTTCTGCATACCATTTAGTTTATTTTTATGGTTCATGTGAGTTAACCATTGGGTCTGTAGATACAACTCCACAAAGCTTTCTGGCGCAGCGCACCCACAAACCGCTATAAAATCGGGCATTTTCTTTTTTCTTTAGACTCCTTTGAAATTAATTTTGGTGGCTGGTTTAAGAATTAGCATCACAGAGAATTTTTCTGTGGTCCAAGGGGCAAGTCACACTTTATATTCACCAGCATGCACCACCTATTTGGTCTGCCAAGTTGGATTTCTTTAAAGTAGGAAGATGAAGCTTTTTTGGAATCTCAAGGGCATGCGTATTGGAGACTATTTCTGACATTGGGATAAGCTTCAAATAGCGCAATGGTTTGCGTAGTCGAATTGAATTTGATTTCTGCTTCTGGCCATTTGTTTAATTTCTAGAATCTCATTACTCTCAGTCATTTCGACGTTTTGACTAACTCTCATTAGACAACGCTTCTAGTATCAGGCTTTTTATTCCAGAAAAGAATGATTTGTCAATGTAATCGCTATTGTAAAAGCTGAAACATCCATGTGAACCTACAATTCTTTGCTTTCTTGTGATGAGTCGGTCCTTTTCTTCTTCTTGAGTGAGTAGAGTAGTAATGGAGAAAAAGTTTTTGTTGTTTGTATATTTTCTCATCTTATAGGTTCTAGCTAGATTTTTCCGGGATTTCTTTTTCTTAAATGGGAACTATTACATAAATAGCTTTGCATTTTGCTTACCTACCCAAATAAAAGTAACTCATTCTACTTAAATTGGTTTTGATTGGATTTTTGGCAAAGGAAAATTTTGAATGTATTGTGTCCATCAAATTGGCCAAACCTTAAACACATGTTGGAAGTTCATTTTACCTTCGATTAAAAGAAATATATAATTTTTTTTTAACTCTACTCTTGTTTCATTTGGCAGGTATTTGATTGCCTCACACACAACGGACTATCAAAATCCGATGCTCTTCTTCAATACACTGGCAGTTTTTGTACTGGTGGTTGCAAAGTTCCCAAACATGCACAAGGTCCGAATATTTGGGATCAATGCCGATCATTGAACTGCTGAGGAATTTATGTTTCTTCAATTTAGTTGCTAGGTTTGATCATTTTGTTATGCCAATCTAATGGTGAATGGTGATATCCCCCAGTAGAGAATCAAAACTGTGAAGGGCACGTTACTTATTCACATGTCTAGTGACTACATTATACGCATACTTCCCTCCGTTACCAAGTGGAAAATTTCATGTACTTGTCTTTATTTCTCTTTGCAACTGATTCATATGGATGGATTTTGGTGTTAAATGATTGCCATCTATTATGAAATGCCTTTTTTATCCTCAAAATAATCGGTCCTCTTTTCACCTGTTGCTTCCTCGTAGTTAAGCCTCGCACAGTCTAGCTGGTCAGCCCTTTACTGGCTGCGAGAGTTTTTTTTTTTTTTTTAATATCAATTTTACCATTACGAAAAGTTTGGTACGTATCTGATAGTCAGATACCTTGGCACACTTCTGATACTTGGTTGATTGGAGTTGAAAAATATTAGGTGGTTGGCTAATAATTTTCTTAAAAAATATATATTCTCCTAGTCAACGAGCCTAATTATATGCCTAGCTTCTTGCGTTTGTAGTTGATTAATAACCAAAAAGTAAACAAGGAGCCTTGAACGTTGTTGCCTCTTGAGAAACTTGTGCAGGAAGGCTAAACTGCATGAATTTGTCTTCAATTTCACGTTACTCAAAACTTGGAAGGTGGTCACATACACGCACACATAATTACGGAAATACCCCATGTATCAATTTCTATCTCAACTGAAAAACATGGTGTAAAGCAACAGCCTCTCAAAATCGAGAAGCATATATTCTTCTGATGTGAGATTAGATTTCGGCTATTTGGGACACTTAAGATACTGTTTTAATAAATTAACGCTCCTGATGAAATTTAAGAAATTTCATGCAGCGTTGTGGTGATTTAAATTAAACCAGTAAAGTTTGAATAGAATATGTTCCGTGAAAAAGTCGAATAAGACAATGAATGAGAAACTTAAAACGTAATTATAATGTTTAAAACGAAATGGGTAAATAATTACAAAGCTGATAAGGTAGTTCAAAGTCATAATTCAGATTAACTATCCGGACAACAACCATATGTATTAAAAGTGCTTTTGCCATTATCTTTTTCCACTTCCGTTTATGCTAATTATCTCCATATATAGCAGCCTTAACTTGTTGAATAATTTTATTATTTTATTATTTGTAAGTCTGTTATATAATCTTGATCATTAATATCCACAATGGTACCTCAAGTTGGACCAAAATGTGTTAGTGTTGGTGGCTGAATATGCAAGTTTCCCAAACAGGTCATAAAGAAAGCAAATTAGGATTGGCAAGCAGACCAAAAGAAAAAGACCCCCATTATATATATAGAGGGTGGCATTGGCATAGCCAACATATTGCCAGTTATAATGCACACCCAGTGGCTTACAGCGAAGAACAAAAATGAACTAATAATAATATACAAAATAAATAAAGGATCTTTAGATCTGAATAGATGATAAATGTATGATATTTAGAACATTAGTGGGGTGAATTATTCTTCATCACACTTGCCGAGGGGAATGTTTGTGGGGCCCCTTTCTACGACCCAAGTGAGGAGGGTTTGTCAGATCTTTCTCAATCTTTATTTTGGAAAACAAAAAACAAGTGCTGAGGTGGGCATGTAATGCAATGATAGTCTAATTGCAATGATGATGCAATGTGATGGAGTCTTCAAAGCTGTTTGGATATAGAAATCAGTAGGTTTTGCTTTTAGGTTGCGGCAGGTTTAGTGGTTCAAATTAACACACAGTTTTGAAGTTGCTTTTTATTCAATTTCAACCAGCTCCGTTTATGGATTATGACAATGTCATGTGCATAGATCAGTTTTCTTACCTGGCCTTCTCTTCTTTAAGCCGTAGCCAGCTTCATGAGACTACTAGCTTGCTTTAATGCATAGAAGAATCTCTGTGCCTGTTTACAAATTAAAAAGAAAGGGAAGAATAACAACATATGGAGAGCATTCAAACCTAATAAACAAAGCTTTAAATTTTCACCCATAAAATTAATTTAACTCCTTACAAACTTGAACATCGTACATTATTTTTTGTACTAATTAATTAAGCCAAGAAGTGACACATGATACTTGGCAGTTGCCCTTCAGCTTGCTTGATCTTTAGACATGAAATTATTAAAGAGCATATTGCATGCCCTTGCCTCTTGATCTACTTGTTGCCCTAAAAATTTCTGGACTCAGCTAGCTTTTGTCATCATTAATTACAAAGTATCTCATGTCACCCCTTCTGAAGCCAACCTAAAATAAGCTTCAAATCCCCACCATTAACAAAGACTAAAGAGAAATTAAGGAAGCGGCTGCAAGGAGATTGAGAAAGTGAAAGAGAAAGAGAAAAAGAAACCCGATGTATCCTATGATCTGTTAGTAACGAAGAAATCCAAACCAAGTCATGCACCCCACCTTAACAATAAATTAATAGAAAGTTAAAAAAGAAACCAAATTAAGAAGAAATTAACTTCAATAAAAGAGATCCCCCCCCCCCCAATATATAATTATTTTCCTACCATCATAATATATGTAATTATATATCGATCATGATGATCATCCTTTTAATCAATTACCATGATCCTCCACCTAACATTCCAGTCCAGTACCCTGAAGAATCTCCATGCTCTCTATTCTGCTCCATATGATCACTTGTGCTTGAAACTTGTTTCAAGTCTTCAAACGGAAACAAAAGCCTTCCATTACTCTCTTGAACACTCTGATGATGAAGACTCCCATATCCACTTCCAAGCCCATCCAAAGAGAAATTTAGGGTTGGTTTGAAATCTTGCATTGGAAACCCTGGTGTGTAAACCGTGTTTGGATCCGGTACCGGGATCGGCATGAAGGAATTCAACCCTCTTGATGAGATTCCAGTTAGCAGCTCCAAAGCTGAAAGCTGCTGAGGTGTAGTAGTAGTAGTAGTAGTAGTAGTATTATTAGTTGTCGTAGTCGATGAAGATGTTGGAATTTGGCTCTTGCTGTCAATATTGGGTACTTGAACCATTTCAGAGATGCTCCTATAACCTTGAGTAGTGACAGCCGGGAAAGCTAGGTTAAGATCTTGGCCATGATCATGGATCTTAGGGTTTTGATGATGATGATGACTATGACTTGGTGGTGTAGCAGGATCAGGAAGCTTTTTTGAAGATGACGAAGATCTCTTGTTCTTTCTTGAACCACCACCTACAGGAATGTTTCTCAAAGATCCACCCTCAGTCCAGTACCTTCTACAAGTCTTGCAAAAGTACCTAGGCTGAGTGAGACTATAATTGTTGTAGTAACAAAACTTTGTGTTAGTTGAATTGCACCTTGGGCAGTTCAAAGCTTGTTCCTTTTGAGGCCTTGCTTTCCTCTCTAAAGCAGCAGCAGCAGCAGGCTTCGGGCACGTGTTTGTTACTATCTCTTCTATTGGTTTCACCACAATCTCCTAGTTTTTTTTTTTTAAAAAAAAAAAAGGGATCAAACAAAGAAGATGAGCTCTCATAGAAAGATTAAAAAGAATAACAGACAAATGAAACAAACCAGAAACAAGTTAGCTTCTCTTTACACGTTTCAAGATTATATCATCCCAACATAAAGGAGAAAAGAGAGAAAAAAGAAGAAAAAAAAAACTTTTTTTTTCCTTCTGGGGTTTTTAATAACATAGACAAAAGAGAAAGATAAAGTGCCGAAAATAAAAAACGTTGAAGAAACTGATAAAATTGCAAAACCCAATTGAGTGGGAACTTGCACTAAGCCATGAACAAAATAAAAGTAGCAAATAAACAAGAAGAGAGAGACCATATACACAAATTAAGCTTTTGTACCTGTGGCCACTGAGCAGTATCCATGGATATGAAAGTGAAGAGATTCAAGAGAGGAGCAGAAGAATTAAATGGTAGTTTTGGAACAAAGAAAAATCAAACACTTTTTTTTTTTTTCCTTGAAACTGCTTTATAAAAGAAGGAAAAGGAATGTTTTGTGATGAATTTTAGTGTATGGAAGTTCTATGTATCTCTCTCAACCTTTGCTTTATGTGCTGTCTGACTCTGAGTGTGTGTGTGTGTATCATATATGAAAAAGAGAGAGAGAGAGTGAGAAAGATGGGGCATTTGTTGCTAATAAATATTATATTTGTAAATGTAATATCCCATCTTAATTATTTGTCATTATTTTATTCTGAGTGGGAATATTTGTCCAACTATATATATTATTCTACAAATATACATAATAAATTCAACCTGTACATGTGCGTATATTTGAAATGAACCAACTTCGAAGTCGGGTACCAGTGGCTTAATGCAAATCTAATTCTCGCTTCTCTGACCAATCCATACATGAATCGACCCGAAGATTTTCTCGTGTGTCTCTGGTCTCCTGTTTTAATATTTCCCACGAAGGCCCGTTTCTCAGTTTTAGCAGTTTGCCATCTCAGTCGTCAAATTTAAACCTCGTAAGTGCTGGATATATAAACACTTACAGTTTGGCTTTAGAAATTCAGTATAATAATCATACTCTACCATTGTTTCCTAAACAATGAACTCTAACAAATTAAAATAATAACATTTAGCTTTTACTTTTAATTCATAAGCTATCACTACATTATCATAATACCAAATTGAAGCCTAAATGGATAGAGTTCATCTAGCAAGTGGCTAAAGGCTCCCATGCCAGCAGTGATATTATTCGTTAAACAATTATCATTTGGCTTTAGTAGCACCATTCTCTCTCCCTCTCTCTGTTTTTTTTTTTTTTTTTACCTTTCATATTTTCGCTTATCTCTAAAAACCATAACAAATAACCACCAGCGGTAGAGTCACTGCGGGACAAGTGGGGCCAGCTGTGTCCCTGCTCTGTCCAAAAAATTCAGACGACATGTTCTATTAGGTCATCTGAAATCACAAATTTATCCCCTTAAAATTGATTAAACACGCCAAATTCAAGTTCAAATTTATTTTAAAATTAAACAAATCTCATCCATTTATAATTTATTAGTCCAATTGCATAATCGAATGTCCAAAACCCAATTGCATCCATTAAAAACGAAACCTAACATCTATTTTGATACTTGATTTGATTTAGCCAAAATATCCCACTTTAATATTAAGAGTAATATTAAGGATCTCAATATTTTGATCTCGATATAATATAGTATTTATCTACTAGATGATAAAAATATTAATTTTACTAATTATAAAATTTAATAAATAATAGATAAATGACATATAACAACTGAATTTATTTTGGGATTTAACTATTGGGATCACTAACACATTTTAATATTAAAAATCCGCCAAGATTAAATCAATTATCTAAAAGAACAACAAAACATATCTCAAATCATATATTTGCTACTTAATCTTCAGGATTGGACTACAGTCTCTTAAAGCTTTGGTAGTGTAAAGAAAAATACTAATAGATTAAAAAAATAGTGAAGTAAGACTTTAAAATTTTTTCTTATTTATATTTTATGTCGGTCATTTTGTTTCCACTGATTTGATTTTTTGACTATGCCGTAATAAAATTACTTTTACTTTATAGTTAATGGTATTTACCAAGCACATGTAAATTTTCATTCGACTACTAGAACTTTCATTTCATAATAAAAGGCACGACGATACACTACAAAACGAAACCCAAATCGTAAACAACATGTGCAATAACAATGGTGGCCTCTTCCCGTCTGAAGAGTTTAGAGTGACATGAACGAAGTAATTAAACTCAGCAATTATCTAGCTAGGCTGTGTTTGGGCCCCAATACTTGAATTAATGCTTTCTACCAGATGTGATTTGTCACAAAAATACAAATTGATATGGTACAAGCGCTTTATGCTTGAGGCGTGTAAAGCACACTCATTGCTGCTATGTGCTTTTCCTGATAACAGGCAAGTGAAAGCAAATAAATATAGTACAAAAACAAAATTTGAAAATTCTGATCGCATCTCTTAAGAAAAATTATCTTAAAATGCAAACGTCGAGCATGCATGCATGCGCGCGCGCGCGCGCGCGCGTGTGTGCATGCAATTAATATTGTCCGAAAACAAAATTTACGGCAACAAAACAATTATCTATATAGCGTACGGGCGGCCATGATATTAAGTTTCCTATAAATGAGTATCGTAACCAAAATCAAACCTAAAACTGTACGCATTTATAATAGAACACACAGTCACTGAAAGTGACCTGACTGCGCCAACAACCGCCATCACTTAACCTTCAAATTAAAAACGCTCGACAATAAATTCATTCTATGAGCCTAGCTAGCTGCGAGCCCACCTGTTTACGTTAATGCCAGCGCTTCAGTCTCTTGCTCTGATTTGAAATTCAAACCAACATTTTTTTAATACATCAGATATATCGTATCAATTTTTTTATAACAAATAAATAATATTTTAATACTTATATGTTTATTATATATTAATTAGTTGGGAAAACTCTGATATATTTTAAAATTTATCTCAGAGAAAATTATAGTTCTACATCTAAACAAAAGAAAAATTATTAGGTATTCATAGAGCATCGCTCAATTTTCCTTCATAACTTGTTATTATGTGTAAGCTTCAACCAATCAATCATAATATGCTTACATATATGATAAATAGTGAATAAATAATAAACAATATTCTAGAAACACTGAAAATCTTCTCTAAAAAACGTGTGGTTTATATTTCTCTGGTCATTTTGTTATGAAACACATACTATTCAAATGTCAGTGTGTATTTTCATCAAAATAGAAAGAAGTCTTTTGACTCTTTTCCCAAATTACATACAATGCTAATTGAACTTATATGTATATATACGCAAAAATGGAGACTATTTGCCGTCCCATTAAATTATTTAAAGGTGATTCATCATGGTGAGTGATGAAACAAATTATAATCGGACCGATTCAGTTTGTCTCTATTTATTAACGGGATCAAGTTTGAATCGAACCGAACAAAAAATGAATGTACACTCTAAGCATATACATACTTAGTGTCAGTGAACTTCTTGCAACTGTCGAAAATTAATGGATGTCTCTGAGTTATTCAAGAATAATGACCCCAAGTTGTTAACAGAAAGGCAACAGAAGAGAAGTTGCTCATTGTAAATGTGAATTACTTTGATCGTTAAGTTCCATATACAATGAACAAATTAAAGAAACAGGCATGCAGTGCTTTCGAATTTAAGTGTATCCTGCTCAAAGGAGAAATTAGGAAAAGCACTTCACGAGCCTCGACCCAACAACGTCCCTAACCGATCACACACGCACAGTATGTTTTTTCACTTGTCACTTAAGATTCCAATGGTCTGGGCACGTTGTGCTACCTATGCCGTGCTAAGTCACCCAAAATTTGTGCAGTCACATCTGATTAAGCGGTCGTGATTGGCTCGGTCACTTCTTGTAATCATGATCTTGATCAAGTAATGGGTCCTGCCACCCATCCACCGTAGGGCCACGTGGGTTTCTTTTTTAACAAACCGCTATAATATCAGCAGCAAGTCATGGCCCCTCCCTCTCCTATTTATTACCTCTCCAACCTCACTTGAACAAAATAATTTTAACGTGCACACGTGGAGTCCTTGTAATGGCCTGATTCCGTCATAATTCTCCAAGCTTAGGAACGTAGAAGCATCATTAGAATACAACATCATTACTCACTCACTAAAGTTTGTTCATCAAGCTAGCATTGCCAAACAGTTCGTGAAAATGTTTACAAGTGCTTATACAAAACCATTTCGAATTCCAAAACTAAATGTCATCAACTAATTGTTGCCCTGGGCATATGTTGAAGGAGCGATCGATGTGTCCAGCATGCAAATCATGAGCGATTTGATATGTGAATAACAAACGATTTTTATATATTCATCACTTATCTATGAAGATAAATTTTCGGGAACATTTATATTTGAAAGTCGGTAAATGAACCATTGTTTTTATGCAACAATTACAATTTTTAGTTGTTTCTATAATTTTTTAAAAAATATATATATATATATATATATTAGGACGTGTAACTATACATTTTATCTAAATAAGTTTGATATAATCATATATTTAATTCATTGATCCATATTAATTCGGTCCAATAATTTATAAACTTATTAGGATTTAGTCTAATACATGTTTTCATAAACAATTTTTTTTTTTAAAAAAAAACCTAATCCTACACTTAAATCGAATTGAACCAAATTAAAAAAACAAATCAGTTTGATCCTAGAGGGAATTTCGAATATTAGTAGCGGTAAAATGGGTAGTGTTGAAGTACAGTACCATCTAGTTGAGTGGAGAATGGTGGCGAATTGAAGCCGTCAGATGTGGGACATCTTTGATGGTAGGGGAGGGACCAAATCAACTGCAGCTACGCAAATCGCTCAGCTGACGAAACGTGTCCCACAAAAATGTTGGCGCTACAGAGAAAACCCAGTCAGACACAAAAAAAAAAAAAAAAAGCGAAGGTGCAGCATCGTGTGAACTGGGCGGTGGTGGTGTTGTCTTGTGGGAACCACATTCAAAAAATTCATGCGCGTGCCAAATCAAATCAATTTCAATTCCTACCCAGCGAAGTAAGGAATCTAATCACAACCGTCTGATCAACAAAATTCCATTCAATCACCCACCTTCTGCTTCGATGATGTCACGTGATTGGCTTCCTTATTGACGTGGACCGCATGTGCTAGTGCGTTCCACGTCAGCAAAATACAAATACAACCCCTTTGATTGACGGTCATGTAGACATACATACTCTCGCCCTTTCACCAGAGTTTCTACTTTCTGTATATACGCGCATCGTAACGTAGTTGTTAAGTTACTTTCAATTAACCCAACAGTTATGTCTATAAACTTAAATATAATTTTTCAATTAACCCAACAGTCATATCTATAAACTTAAATATAATTTTTATGTTAATATAAGTTATATTATTGCGTAACTTAACAAGATTCACATCATAAATAATCAAATTGATTAAATTTATTTCAAACGATGATTTAATTTACAAGAAATTTTAATACGATAATCATTAAATATTATTATATATAGAAGAAATAAAATTTCTAAGTTATATTTGTTATAATTTATTATTAATAAAAATAAATACCATAAAAGTGGATTATGTAAGGTTATAATAATTTATAATGAAAATATATTTATGTTAATAATATAAAAATATCACTAATAAATAAAAATTTTAATAAAGTGAAGATGATATTAACAGATTAAAAAATATAATTTCTTAACATAATAAAATTTATATTTTTTATATTTGAATGTATCTTCTTACTTTAATAAAATAAAAATATTTTTATTAGATAAATACAAAAATAATATTATATTTTTATTTATTTATTTTTAATGATTATAAGTTATATATTGTGTGTGTATATATACGCGCGTACACGTAATTGTAACAGAATACGTTTGTTTTAGTAAGGCCATGGAGGGATGTTGGTAATTGATCAATTATGTCAACGTACGAGATGGAGGTGGAGAGTGCGTGTGACACGTGGCAACAAATGTTGCGTTTGAATAAGTTTAGTGAGCCAAACGCGGCTTTAAAAAGCACTATAATTGCAGGAACCTGAAGGCCGGCGCCTCATAAATGGGCCCCATCACATCACCTCTATATTCTGCAATAAATAGCGCGTATTTCTTGGGAGAAAGTTAGGGAATTTAAAGGAATAATCTCCATTTTTTATCTTACATTTTGTAAAGTCATAATTGACCAAGTAAAAAATTATCCCAATGAAATGTTGGGTGTAAAGAACTGAAGAGGAAAAAAAAAAGGAAAAAAGAAATGATTACTTATCAAATTGACATTAATAAAATTGACATAATAAAATTAATTAATTATTTCTATTTTTTCTTTTTCTTTCCTCTTTTCTCTTCCTCTCTCACCCCATTTTTTTTCTAACTAAACACTCATCAATCTTATATACATAATTTTTTAATATATAAAATTATTACGTAAGATTATCTATTTATCACATTTAAATAAAGAGATAATAAAGAGATAGACGGCTTTCAATTAATGACTAAAAAAAATATATCCTTAAAATATATTTATAAGAGTTTAAATTATTATCTTTTAATTTAGTGAACAACAACCTCTATTTATCGATCTTATATTCATTAATATTATATTTGATACGAAATGAACCGTGAAAATTTGTTGGGATTAGAAAATTTGAAATCGTGAAAGCACATGCTGCCTGCGATCAAGTTAATGTTGTGTGTTTAGCTTGTCTTCTTAGCAAGTCTAATAATTTATTAGTCGGGTATGTCTTTTTCACATCCTTGGGTAGTATAATAAGTTTTTTTTTTCTTTTTCTTTTTAACTTTTAAAACTCTTATAAAACTCTTTCTTTTGTATATAGAGTTTTAATTAAATTTTATTATCATTTAAAATAAATTAACTAAATTATTTTTATAATAAATTTCTTATTATTAGGTTGTTCATTTCCTCATTGATTCAAAATTATTCTAATTTTATAAAGAACGAATCATTATATCATAAATTAGAACTTAAGGATAGTTAGAAGTTCATGATTTGTAAAGATATTTTCGTTTAATTAGATTCATATTTGTTATTTCGTTTAATTTCCTCTAGCAAAAGAACTTTGATTGCAACAATGAGCATTTATAAGGATATCAGAAGGGTGTGAAAAGTATTACTCTTGCGTGTGTTGTGGAAGTTCAGTTTGTTTGAAGCCCATATATCCATTCTACACCATAACACAGTCATTTAGATACTGCATAGAGTTTTTTTTTTTTTTAATATTAAAAAAATAATGATAAAAATCTTAATATTTAAATTGTTGTTTGTATCTCTATTGATATGATATTTTTGTTCAATAATATAATTAAATTCATCATCAAAATAAATGAGTGACATGTATAATTAGAATGTAAATTAAGAATTAAATATTAAGATTCTTAATATTACTTTATTGTAATATGATTATTTTAGTGTATAATGATCATGACTATTTTGGAGGCCTTAAAGTAACTCTAAGGTAGAGTACCAATAATAATGATGTACATAAAGTAAAAATAAAAATAATAAAAAAAATTATAATTTTAATTATATAATTATAAAGAGTGTTTCAGGATTGAGTAATTATAACATAGTCGCACCTACATGTAATCTATGGGGCAAAAAGAGTTCAAACTTCAAATATTTTGGGTTGACCGAAAATAATATTATGACTAATTCAAATTTAGGTTCTATGATAGATATCTGACTAAAATATCACTAATTAAAAAATATAATAAAACCAAGATGCCCACTCTGCCACATGGTGTAGGGTGGTGATGTCCGCCTTCCAACAATAGAAGAAAAGCACGGAATCCATAATGATAATGAAATGGTAAAAAATTTAATATATATCGTTAATTTTATTTTATATATATCTATATTTATTTTTTTTCCTTTTATAAGGATTGCTTTTGTTAGCCGAATCTAGAGTATAGATGTTAGGCAAAAAATTTCAGTGGCCTCTTGGTTTGGTGGTGCTTGATGATGAATTGAATGGATGAAATGCCTTAGAGGAGATGAAATCCACTATCATTCTTCCCAAACAAAGCAATGAATGCATTTTTGGACCACAAAGACAAAACCCGTGTTGCTGGCGTCTATTCATTGTCAGCGCAGTTTTAAAACTACACGCACTATATGAATTTGCCATTTCTTTGAATTCTCTCATTCGAATTTGGAAGAACGAGGACTTTTTTAAAATGCAAGAAGTTTTCTATTCATATTTGATGGCCCGGCTCATCCTTGGTAACGATCCTCTTACACAATCCCGATGTCTATTTCACAGTCCCTTCAAAATATCACCATCAAAAAGAATCACGAAACACCACCACCCCCATTAAATAAGCATAAAGTCAAAGTCAATAAAATCATCAATTTAACATTTTCTTAATTTAAAATGTTGCATTGGGTAATTTTCTCCTGGGCCCGATGGGTTTGCGTTTTAGAGTTTAGCCGAGTTGGTTGCGGGCCAAAGATTGCACGCCTATAATTTTGCAAGAAGGCCAGCCGCATGCGGCCATTTGAAGCGAAAAATGCTACAGCCGTTGCTGTTCTCTGGCCTCTTTAATTGTGCGACAGAATATAACATTTTGGAATGCGACGTTATGTTTTGATGACCACAATAAAATAAAAGCACTCGGTCGGTCGTCACTTGTGTGTGAAAAACAGAAAGGGGACTGTGCTAGGAGGAATCTAGTGTTCATACAAATAATTATACATATGTTAGGGCAAAACTTGGGTGTCCCACATTCCGGTTTTGCTCTCGAAACACCCATGACCCCACTAGGCACTAGATTTTTAACTTGCAAATCCAGCGGGGATGGTGTTGAATGAGGCCCCTGCCCAGTGCCCTTGCCGCAAGTGTATGTATATCCATTTGTGCATTATTTATTTATTTTATCGTCATCATCCATGACATGCTGATTTTTCATTTCTTAATTTCTAGCTGCGCGCAAGTTGCAACTCTTCCAATTGCCCTCTTCTTTTATTTTATAATAAGCATCACGAGTTTTGATCTTCATCCACCACCTCTTACTCCTACTTAAAAGAACATAAAAGGATCTTTGATTCATCAAGTCATCTTTTATCACATACATTTATTATTGGTCCGTTGCCAATAATCCAAGGCCAGGAGCAGGAGATGATGCAATGGATCATGCGAACACAAGCTAGCCCCTTTCTGTTTAATAAAAAATTAAACAGGTTATTATAAATTAAACACATACTTTTGCATATAAATTAAACACAGGTTATTATAATAAAAAATTATATAAATACCCCCAAAGACTTAACACGAGTACATATATTTTAATAATTATTAAATTTATTGTATCTATCACCCATTTCACACCAAAATACCAACAGATAAGTATTCAATGATCGGTAAACACGCCCATCTAATTAACAGATAAGAGTGCTTGGATTAAGCAATTTATTTTTCTCTTTCCCTAGGTGGGGCACAAAGCAATGTTCGTCATTGGATTTGATTATCAGTGGGGGAATTGAATCAATCATCTAAATTTAAAAATATTAAACATGAATAAAGATGAGTATAGCCTCAATTATATATGTGCGTGCGTATAAAATTTAATATATTAAAAATTATATTTTTTATTTATTATTAATATCCTTACTTTATTAAGATGAAAATATTCTCATAAAAAAATTATTATTATTATTATTATATATACATGTGTAGGAGGGGTTGTGTTTGTGTATGTACATATACAATACGGAGCATATAGATAAAATTATGTGGCATAAGATATACACTAACGGTGTGTGTGTGTATATATATATATATATATATGTGTGTGTGAAACAAACACGAGCATAAATAATATTAGAGTAAATTTTCGTTTACCAAATATAGAAATTGACAGACTTCTTCTTACTTTCAAATTATTGAAAACATCAACCCCATTTACTACCATGAAAATAAAAAAATTGAGGATGAATTTCATCCAGGAGACTCAAATTTATCCTAATAAATTCAAAAGGCAAATGGAGACATATTACTGTTTGTAATAGTTTGAGGATAAAAAAAATCGTTAATTTATGAAAATGGTCAGTTGAAATTTATCCATGTTAGAAACTTAGAATGATAGAGATTAAGGTTATGTTTGGTATAGCAATTGAAATAGAGTTTATCAAGTGCAACTTTTATTAATAGAGGTTTTATAATTACAATTTTCACCAAAAAAAAAGAAAATTTATTTGGTTGTCAATAAAAACTTTTATTAAAAATTAAAAAATTACTTTAATAGATAAGTTATTAAAAATATGTTATAAAAAGAATGAAATAATAATGTAAAATAAATATTAGATATTTAAAATGACTGAATTATTTAAAAAAGATTTCCAACCTCTATTCTAAAAAATTTAAAATTTAAACTTTTGGTAACAGAGGTAAAATAGTTTATTTAAGCTATAAAAACTCAATTAAATAAATAATTATACCTAACAAGTACTAATTATACATTATAAATAGAAGCAGAACCTCAGTATAAGGAGGCAGCTGTCATTTCCAACGACATATTAAAAGGTAATATGTTTCGTGATATCCACTTCTCGGCCAATTCATCTTTAGAACAAGAACAACATGGTATTTATTTAAAAAAATAATAATAATAATAATTGGCCAGGTGATCCTGTTGATCGATGCTCTACCACTAGTATTTAGTATTTACTTTTTTTTTTTTAGGAGATTCACTTATTTCTTGGCACAATAAAAAAACTGTTGTTGCTTTGTCTAATGCAAAGGCTGAGTATCGGGCACTTGCTAACGAGATTTAAAGGTTGTTTGACTTCGTTGGTTACCAGGGGACATGGGAGTTAGTCATAATGGAGCTACTATTATCTCTTTACTGTGACAGTAAAAGTGCTACTGACATCGTATAAAGACAGGCTGTCATTTTATTCACCAACATTTTGGTGGCTCAGTTTGGAAACTAAAGCTTACTTCTACCACGCCATCTTGAGCTCCAGGGGCGTGTCAACTGTCAACCACAACAATCAATCGTCTAATCAATCTAGCAAGACAACCAATCGTCTAACCCATCTCCATTAATTCTCAAGATTATAATTCTATAAATCCCATGATTTATCCCATATTTATATTTATTTAGTTTCCTAGTTTAGCTTCATGTAAAGCCTATATATAAGCTCATAATAATATTATATATCTCAAATTTTTATTTCAAATAATTTTATTAACTCATTAACTAGTTAATAAAATTAAAGTGAGTTAATTATATTATTTTACCAACTAATTGATGAATGACACATCATTTAAGATTTTTTTTTAAATAAAAAATTTAAAGAAGTGGTAGAAATGAAAAGGAGAGAGAGGGAGATAAAATAAATGAAGAAAATAATTAATTTAATTTTTGTTATTTTGTTGGACATAAACTTTATTTTTTTTCCCTCTCTCTTCCTCTACTCCCTTCTCCTCTCTTTATATATTTTCAAACCACACACACCACAAATGTATATAATCCATTGTAACCAACTTTCTAATTTAGACATTTGACTATAACCTTGATTGATTATTTTGTTTGCTCCAGTTAGGGGTGGGCAAACGGTTCAGTTTTTACCGAACTGAACCGGTTCAGTTCGGTTTTAGAAATAAAAATCGAACGGTTTGAAAAATTAAGAACCGAACGGTTTGTGTTCGTTTCGGTTTTAAACCGAATCGAACTAAAAAACCGATCGATTCAATTAAATATAATAAAACCGAACCGAACCGAATTTTTAAAACCTAAATTCTAAAATTTAAAATCAAAATCTTAAATTATTAACTTAATTTTATGAACCGAACCGAACCAAATTATTTCGGTTCGGTTTTGTTTTGTTTTAAAATTTGATTCGATTCGGTTTGAATTCTTAAGAACCAATCGGTTTCGGTTCGCTTCGGTTTGGATATCGAACCGAACGGACCGAACCGAAAAATGCCCACCCTTAGCTCTAGTGATAAAATTACTATTGTTTGAGGCATGATATTTACTAAGAAATTTATGCGCAATAAAACACTAAAATTAATTTTTAAATTTTTTATAATCACTTTTAAATATCATAAAAACAATCCATTTTTTCACGAAATATGGTTACCAAGTTCCAAAATTTATCCTTACTCTATTTTATATTGCATTTTTTAAGCCCTGAACATCATTTCATATCTCAAACAGTTTCGGCGCACTTTTTTAATGCACATTTATCCACACCCATTCGATTTCGGAATCAAAATACAAACAGCCATTATTTCGTCCATGTTATACACATTTGTTGCATTTAGACTTGGAGGTTGTTTACTGAATGTGTGAAGTTTGAAATTTTATTAATTTAATAAATTTTTAATTTTTTTATAATTCATATTTGATTTTTAGACATTTACATGTAAATAGAAAAAAATAAATTTTTGTGATTTTTATTTGAATGAAAAAATGTCTGAATAAAAAATAAATATTATATCTAAAAATATCTTTATAAAATATATTTATTTCCTAAATTATAAAATATGTCTGAATAAGAAATAAATATTATGTCTAAAAAATATCTTTATAGAATATATTTAATTCCTAAACTGTAAAATCTAATATATATTTTTTTTGTTTTGATTTGCAAAGATATAAATGTCAAATAACTATGTTTAAGGTATTTTTATTTATAAAAATAAATAAGATGTCAATTATATTTAGATATTAAATATATATATATATATATATATATATATATATATCATTTAAATATTTAAATTTAGATCTAAAATTTCAAATAAAAATTCAAACGATACCTTAGTTGAATACTATTTAACAAACATTCTGCAATGTTTTTATTTGAACGGTGTATATGAAAATTGGACAGAAGCTGCCATGTTTGAATTTGACCTGCATTGATTAGCAAATGTTCATTATTGACCTCAATTTTGCTTAATTTAAATATTATTATTATTATTGAATGGATGGAGAAACTCGACTAGGACTCGACTCATAATAAAAATCTGATCATCAAACTTAAGCTAATATTGAGTCATGGCTGAGGGCAGCCACTCTTCATGCTATTATTATGGTTATATTATACTTCCGTCTGCTGACCAATCGTATTTCGCAATTAGCTTGTGTAATGAAATACAACGCCTTATAAATTTATAATTAAGCAATGATATTTGACCATAATAGCAACAGGAAGAAGAGGCAGCTTAAATGGAACCTCCTATTATATATTCCCATTGCCACTTCCTGATTTGTTTTTTTCTTAAAAATATGAGAGACAAAATCGGCAGCATATAGCTATGTTTGTATCACTCTCTTGAACCATCATGGTTAAATATTAATTTTCTTTATAATTACTTTAAATTAGTGAGTGTGGGCAACAATCTAAGAAAAATAAGATTATGTTTGGGAGTTAGGATTAAGTGTAGGATATGATTATCCTATGTTTGGCAAGCTCCACTTTGGATTAAATAAAATGATATAAATTTGAATTTAGTCTTAAAGTCATTGGATTAGCAATCTCAATATATACATACGTTTAATTACGATTAATTTTAAAAATAATTATCTATTTAATTAATATTAGTTTTATATCTAATTTAAAATTTAATTTAATAATCAATATATTAAAATTAATTATGAAAATTAATAATACATTAATTGGTTGCTTTTATATTTATTATTTACTAACTTATTGATAAAATAAAATATATTTAAAATATGTAATAAAAATTAAAATAAATATTTAAATAGTTTTAATTTAATTTAATTTAATGTAATGTAATCTAATTTATATTTTTTATTATAATTATGATTACCTAATAACTATTTTTCTATAAATTTATTGTTATTAATCATCTTTTAAATTAATTTTAATAATTATTTTATTATTAAATATTCATAAATAATTTATTTTTATATTTAAATAAAATTAAATAATAAATATCAACTTAAATATTATTTAAATATAATTTAATATACTCTAATATAATATTATATCAAATACAAGATAATATTATATAATCCAACCTAATTTAATCAAATATAACCTAATTTAATTTTAATAATTAATATAATTTAATTCTGCACGCTAAACATAACCTAATAGCTAGCAAGTAGCTATTGACTTTTAAAGAGGTTTCGACTAATAATCCTCTATCTCCTTTCTAATTTGAGGCATTATTTTTTGTTAATAAATTTTAAAATTCTTTTCAAATTTTAATCCTTTACAAACTGTTAACGACTCTCGTACGGTAAAGGGGGAAAAATTAAAAATCGAAGGACGGAGTCCACTAGAAACTGTAAAACGTTCGAACTCAAACTCGTGAGTTGACCTTCGCCTTTTTTTCTTGGATAGGGACATTTTACTTGCTTTCATTTCACGAGCTTCGAACCGAAGCAATTAATTCATTTCGCTTTATTATTATTATTATTATCTGAGATTAATATTTAGATTAATACTCATATTAATAAAATAATTATTAATATTTATAATTAAATAATTATTGAGATAAATTAATATTTCAAATTCTATTTAGTACTATTTAAATTTTTATTGCCTTCAAAATTCAAGGAATACCTAATCCACTCATATTTGATAAGAGATATATTATCTTATTTAATATTTAAAAAACGCATACTTCATTCGTATTTTGTTTAAAAAAAATTACTTCCTTTAACTTAATAAGAGAAAAAATTATCTTTACTTAAGACATTAAACTTTTATACTTATTATGATTCTGATTTTTATATTTCAAGTAAACAATTTATTCTGATTTACATTCTTAATTTTTATAATTTATTGTGATTCACTACTCCACTCATATTTTGTAAGAGAGGTATTACACGAGAGACGCCTATTTCACTCACATTTTATGAGAAATAAGACTACTTCATTTAAATTAAAAAGAGAAAAAACTACTTATTAAACTCCTACACTCATTACGATTATGATTTTTATATCTTAAGTAAATAATTTATTCTGATTCACATTCTTGATTCGATAATTTATTTTGATTCATATTATTAATTATGATTTCAACTCATTCCGATACTAATTTTGATTACTAATTAATAAACACAGTATAAAAATATGAGTTCTCTTTAATCTTTTAATTTTTATTTTTTTATTACGTTTTATCTCAAACTCTTACTCTCATAATATCTGAGAGTAAAAATTATTCCAATAAACTAAAAAGAATATCGGTAATTCATTTCACAATCTAAAAGAATCAATTTAAAGTTAAAAATATTATTAATTAAATAAAATAATAAGCAGACGGAAAAAGCAATGCAAGATTGACAGAGCGAGCTATCAGATTGGTGAAAACAGTTAAAACTAGAAAAATGAAAAAACTAAACTAAAAAGTAATGCCGGAACGAGACCAAAAAAGTACCAACCAACCAACCAACAAATCGACAATTACAAAGTACAAACCAGAGAATTTTCAATTTATATTTGTTTTGTTTGCGTGCTACGGTAAAGTTGAATGAAATAAGAAAAAGAATACAGTCGGTCTCAGTCAATCAATCCATATTTTTACTTTTACAACTTCTGCTTTGTTGATTTTCATCAACGTCAAGGACCTTTCCTTTTGCTGTCTTCGCACTGACCACGAAACCGGGCTCTTTGACCTTTCCATTCTTTGATTTTCCAATTAATAAAATACATACGCATCACAGATAGCAGCGCTGTATTTTGTTTTTTTATTTTTTAATTCAATATGTTTTTCTAAATTCTGTTTTTATGTTATTCTTTGCCTCTTCGAGTGGGAACTCGGGGTCTTTCTTTTGCAAGGGAGAGGTTGTTTCGGAAGTGGGGATGAATCCTTTTAACATTTCTGGAATTTTACGTTGACCCAGGTCAGCAAATCACTTGCTTGTTTTGTTTTTGATTCGGTTTACTTAGTAATTTCAGCTACACGCGGTTGTTAATTTTTGGTTTTCTCATTCTTGTGAGCTGTTTAATTTGTTACAAGATCTGCATATGTTGATCGATCGTATGTATTGGGTTGTTTTTCTTCTTTAAGCGACCATAATATCGGTGTTATTTAATTGGAAAGTTTGTTAATTGATAGATAGTTCCCTTGTTTATAATTATTTTGATTCAGAAGTTTATGGGTTGAGCGAAATATGGCGGGTGTGTCTAACGAAGAGGAAGACGAACAATTCTTTGATTCAATCTTTTACGTGTCTGATCGTGATTCCGATTGTTCTGAGGGCTGTAGTTCCAGTGTCGAACTTGCCAACAGTGTTTCGTGTTATTCACAGTCTGAAATTTGGACTAGATATCCCCAAAGTGTTGATGAGAGACGGAGTAAGTTTTTTAAATTAATGGGTTCTATTTTGGATCAAAGTTTGATGAATACAGAGGACGAACCACGGGTTAAAATTCAGCTGGATGTTGATAGAATTACAGAAAATAGCGGGGCAGTGTTAAGGACTTCTGGTTTTGGAGATGATATATACTTCAATCAGTCTTCTATTTCTTCCAAGTTGTGTGAAGCACCAGAAGTATTAGAAAATTTTGCTTTGAAGGATCATGTTGCGTGTAGAATCGAGGGAGTGGACTTGGTAGCGAGTGACAATGATGAAGATGAGATGGAGATAGAGAGCACACTGCAGGAATCAGATTCGAGTCGAACTGTTAGTTTTGATGAGTTTCTGGGAACTCCTGGGTCGTCATCATCTTTTGTTCAGCCACTTCCGGGTAGACGAGATGAGGAGTCAAGGGATTTGGTTGATGCAAAAAGGAAATTGAAGAGGGGTTGGTTGAAGAAATTAGGTGCCGTGGCACGAGTTATCGACAGACATGGAACTGCTACTTCGAAGCCTGGTGACCATGAGTTAACCTTAGGGCAAAGGATGCGAAGAGTTCGTGTACATCCAGTGAAAAAACAATCAAAGGAACTATCATCCCTTTATACTGGACAAGAATTTCTTGCACACGAGGGGTCAATTTTGACTATGAAGTTTAGTCTTGATGGACGATACTTGGCTAGTGGCGGGGAAGATGGTACAGTTCGGGTGTGGAAGGTCATTGAGGATGAGAGATTAGATGGATTTGATGTTCAAGACACTGATCCTTCATGTCTATATTTCACAATCAATCACCTTTCCCAACTGATTCCTATAGATACAGATAAAGAGAAAATAGATAAGACAAAGAGTTTGAGAAAATCATCAGACTTGACTTGCGTCATTTTACCACCAAAGGTCTTCCGCTTATTGGAGAAGCCTTTGCATGAGTTTCAGGGACACAGTAGTGAGGTTTTGGATCTCTCATGGTCTAAGAATGGGGTTAGTGTTATCTTGACTCAATTAATTTTACTGGGCTGATATGATAAGATGTCTATTATTTTGATGTAATTGAATTGTAAGACTAATGTTGCTCGTATCTTGTGGTACATACTGCAGTTTCTTCTGTCATCCTCTGTTGATAAGACAGTTCGTCTTTGGCAAGTAGGAATGGACAGATGCCTGAGAGTTTTTTCGCATAATAATTATGGTGAGCCTCTTATGCTTTTGTGCTCTTCCACTTAAAAATCTGTATGGGAATAGGTTGATGTTAGTAATTTGAATGGTTGTGTTATCATTTCTCTCTCATGTTCTCAGGTTGATATGTTAACACTGTTCTCATTAATGCAGTGACTAGTGTTGCTTTCAATCCTGTGGATGATAATTATTTCATTAGTGGTTCAATTGATGGGAAAGTTCGAATCTGGGAAGTGCGTCGCTGTCAGGTTGTTGATTACACTGATATAAGAGAGATAGTCTCAGCTGTGTGTTATCGCCCTGATGGAAAGGTTAGGCAAAATTCTGCATTTAGTTTCTGGAAAAATAAAATGAAAAATTAAATAGAAGGGTTTTGTTAAGAAATCTCTTTGCTTTATCATGGCAGGGAGGAATTGTGGGTACGATGACTGGCAACTGCCGTTTCTACGATATTATAGGTATGCAAATATTTAACTTGAAGACAACTGTATATTTGTCTGCATTGTTAGGTCATCGAGTCATCTAAAATAAATCAAAGTGAGGTAATGTTATTAGATGAAGAATCACTAACTTTTTGCAATCATTTGATCACATTTTGTGTGTGTGTGACAGATAATCAATTGTATCAGCAAAATCAAATTTGCTTACAGGGCAAAAAGAAGTTACCAGGCAAGAGGATAACTGGCTTTCAGGTGGTTAAAGTTTAATTTCCTATTTTATGTCGATGTGAATTAATTTGTTTAAGCCTTTTCTCATTAATTTAGCTGGAGAAAAGACATTTTATGGTTATTTCATCTTCTAGTTTTCTCCAAGCGATCCCAGCAAAGTGATTGTCACGTCTGCCGATTCACTAGTCCGAGTACTTTGTGGGGAGAACGTCATTGGGAAATTCAAGGGTGGGTTATGCTACTTCAGATTTTTACATTATTGAGACCTATAAAGGTTTTTACATTTTTGGAGTTCTTAACAGCTCAAGTTTCTGATTGTTGACTTTTAATTTGTTTCCTCTTCCAGCATCAGCTTTTCGAGTTGCAGGAAGCCAGATGTTTGCAACTTTTACCTCAGATGGGAAACATGTTGTCTCTGCCAGTGAAGATTCCAACATCTACATCTGGAACTACACAAACCAGGAGAAGCCCTCTTCTCGATCAAAGAGCATTTGGTCCTGTGAGAGCTTCCTATCCCACAATGCATCGATTGCTATCCCTTGGGTCGGCGTGGAAACCACGCCCGGAGCACTTCCATCCCCAACATTTGGTGAGAATATACAGAGAAATAGCCTCAAACAGCATAACCTTCAAAATCTAGAAGGAGATTTAGACCAAAACATGCCTCACTCTCCATCGGATTGTTTCTCACACGCACGTGATTTTTTTTTAGAGCATGTGACTAAGAGTGCAGCAACTTGGCCCGAGGAGAAACTTCCGAGTGCAAGTCCAAAGGCAGTTTCCCTTTCACCTCTCTGTAAATCAAAGTTAAAGCTTTTGAAAAGTGCTTGCCAAAGCATTTTAAGCAATCCTCACTCGTGGGGTCTTGTGATTGTTACAGCAAGCTGGGATGGACGCATTAGAACCTATCTGAATTATGGGTTACCTATTCGAATTTGAGTCCCTTAACATTTGGCAATTCTCTCAGGATTTTGCTTTGGCTGTTGGGCATTTCGAAGACAACAAAGGATGTGTTCATAAGGGTCCTATGTGCATGTGCGGTTTCAGTGCAGATACCACAGATTAGATCATATCTTATTTTGTTTCAGACATTATTAAATGTACAATTGCAATCCCTTCCCCATTTTTCCTGGAAATGTATACTGGCTAGTTTTTCAGAAAGTGGCATCTGCATTTGTAATGTAATTTATCATCATATAAAGGTACGTGATACGATTCTTTGATTTGTTGAAAGCTTTGTTGGTCTTCAAAGTTTAGAAGGCTCGCTCTCGCATAAGCACACGCACGCAGAGAAAAATGTAGAACAAAACAAAATTTTGAAAGAAAAATGGAAAAGGAAATTATGTGGTTAGTATTTGCTTATGTGGAACGTTTTGGCCTCTATATAATAATACAGCTCAGACTTTTTGTTTTGTTGCCTACTCGCCTGGCGGTTCAAAAGCGAATCTAGAGTGTTCTGCATCAAAGTTCAAACTCCATGCACAGAATTGATACCGACAACAATAATGTGAAGGCAAATAATTAGATTTATAATCTTTAAATCTGTACAAGTTATTGTGTAAGTTGACTGACAATCACTTGACAAAGAATTGATGTTACGGTAATTACCAATATGATAACCAATCTATGAATTGACTAAGCTTTAGAATGCTGGAATGGAGTTATCCCCAACTTAATTCAGCTCCAATTCTTCTACCAATCAATGTAAAGAATCCTAAGAGTAATGACCAATATGATAACCAATCTACGAATTGACTAAGCTTTAGAATGCTGGAATGGAATTATCCCCAACTTAATTAAGCTCCAATTCTTCTACCAATCAATGTAAAGAATCCTACCTAGTTCATTCATAGACTTTGTTACTAAAAGAAAATAAACTGCTAGCTCTAGATGAAATTTGTTGGGAGTATCAACAACACAGCAACTTGTCATTCAACTCTGATAATATTCCTTTCAAGTATTACGCATAATGTACTGTTAGTTTCTCTTTAAGGTAAATAGTTTACTAGGCTCCTTTAGCGTGACAATAGCGGTTTCTGTCTGACTGCACTGCTAGATTCATCAGACAACTAACCAATATTAAATGGGAGAAATTAATAAACAATAAAGTTGATCTTCTGTCATTAAAAACCTTTGCGCCACATGAATCACAAGCCAAAATGAGAGAGAAGTAAAAAATTTCTTATGGAAATAAAAAACAATGAGAACAGCATTTACACACAAGATTTACATAATACACTAGCGAATAAACCAGTGATATATATATATATATATATAATTTGTTTTTTTTTCTTTTTAACTTAGAAGGGCCATAAATCACCCCAGAGAGATTTCTTGGCCAGACGATGTAGTGTAGGATTCTTACTACGTGTGAAGACCAGATGCTGAAACGAGCCCTCTGACCCATCCCTTCTGATTGATCGACAAACATCCATTGCAACCTGTCTGCCCCTTCGAACAGGACTGAAGATAATCCTTCCCCATCCGCCTCCAAGATCAGCAGGGATTGTTTCTTCTCCCTTCTCTTGATCTCTGTCACTGTCCACAGTATCATCTTGAACTTCATCAGACTCATAATTAACCAAATTCTCTTTCTTATATGGCTCAAGTTCGGCTTCAGCTTGTAGTCCAAGTAGATCCTCTGTCATGGCCAAAAACAAAGTATTAAAACCCAAAAAACTTGAAATAGTTGAGTTTTCTGAATCACAAATAAATTTTACTGTGGGGGGTGGGTGGGGTTTGTGGTGTGGTTGTACGGAGTGTGTGAAATCTACCATAGTCAATCTCAAGATCTTCTGGATTTCTTTTAGCATGCTGCTCCTTCAAAGTTTCAAATTTCATGCCATCAAGAGGCCAGCGTTCCCTGATTGAATTAAAAAGGAAAGTGAAATCACAATCAACATTCAGGAAGGCAATGACTAATGCTAGTGAAAGGGAATTGGGATAAAATGTTTGCAAGAATTATTTAAAGAGGATGTGTTACATTAGTGAATAACTCAATTCACAAATTTAAGCACTGAATTTAAGACTACTAACCTAGGTCTTTCTCCTCGTCTGAAGGCAACAAAACTAAATTTTTCATCCTCAAAGCCACGTAAAGGCTCACCCTTCGAATGCTGCCAAAAAAAAAAAAAGAATAAAAGAGAGAAAATATCAACAAACAATAAACTCCATAATTTGATGATTTGACATAAAAATCGAGAAATAGAAGATAGAAAATTTTTTTACGTCTTGTGACATACCGTGACAGATTGGAAAAAAAATATCAGCAAATGACGGACTATGACGACATTAATCAGTTAGAACACTAACATCACTTTGCAGTGATCTTCCAATCACCTTGGCAGGACACTAATTTTTCATGCACGCTCCTTTGTTCTCAATATTGGCATTTCGACAACACATATATATGTGAACTTTGCATGAGTACAGCATAATAAAAAGGATCAAGGAGACACCTTGTATGCACGCTGTGATGTTGTCCTCTGCAAACGCTGCACAAAATGACAGTATTTTCCAGAATTTTCCAACGGACAACGCCCCTCATGAGGACACTGCATCAAGAGAACCATTTATTTAACAAAAATGAATGGGGCGGGAAAGTTGAGGAGCATAATAGCTTGGCAAAGAAGAATGGGAGACAAAAGTCTGTACTCACGGGAGCAATTATATGTACACCACTTCTGAGAGTCATTAAGTCCCTTGAAGTTTCCTTGTTAGCATCTTTAGATTTGTGGGCTTCATATTTGCGACTTTTCTAAGAAGTCATGAAGATCGTGTCAAAATGAATACAGGCAAGAATTGCAAAATCGTAAATAACTAATACTAGATGCCTTATGCAACAAATAATGAACTCACCCTTTTCTCCATCCATAATATATGAGATCGCATCTGGGATATGATACTAGATCCCTGAGGTGTTCCTGGTTCAACTAAAACCTGTCCCAAATTTGAATGTAGAAGGATAACAGGGAATCAAATCAGATAGAAAATGATAAACAGTCCGTAATAACACATTAAATTCAGTAAGAGCTATGATAAACAAGTACTCCCACATGTCAGGATGGGATAAACATGAAATCGTGTGTTTTTATGCACAACATACTAGTAAACAGTAATGAAAATCATCAAAACTCCTCTGTATCACGGATAATCATACAAAAAATAAACTCATTCATAACTTCAAATCATACCAGGACATCCTTTGTAAGGTCCCAAAGCTGGCGCACTATTGTAATTCGGTCTTGCAGTGACGGTACCTCTCCAAGCACATAAGACTTGTCCCCATAGCCAAAAGAATCAAAAGTAATTAGAAACAACCAAAGGCCACATATGATGAAGGCTTCGACAAGTGTAGTAGTTTGAAAGAATACTTTTATCCATTACGAAGATGTCACTTCCAAGACATACAGAGGCAAAACATAACAACCTCAAGCAATGGAGTAAGAAAACTTAAAGGATACAACTTACAGCAATTACAAGGTCGTGTTCCCTCTCAGATTTACTGATATCTTTATTTAGTGCTTGTATGCTATTATAACTATGTATCAGAGGTAGATCCTTCAGACCTAAAATAATTAACATACTAACATCAAACGAACTGCACCATCAAGTATATATGTCTAGAAATGGCTAATAAAAGAATGGTTAAAAAATAAATAGCAGATAAGTAACTACCTTGTATAAGGCTCTGACCTGCACGCTGCATTGATTGGGACGGTTCCACTAAATTCGCTTTTTCCAAAGACCGTGGCCAAACCTCTCTCAGTGCCCTGATGACAATTCAATCAAATTTCATCAAAGTTCACAACCAATGAAGAAAAAATCGAAAGCTCCACATATCTCAATCTGCAGAAACCACTAGACGAAGTCAAACCCAGTTCTCACCAGAAAGCTGAACCAGTTCCAGCACCAAAATCTAATACTTTTGCAGGAGAGAAACCCGGTAGTCTCCTGCGAACCTAATAGTCAAAAAATTAATAATGAATTCACTGTGATCGTCTAAATTAAATTGCCAGAAACCGAAAAATTTCGTGCCGTGCCCAGATTAGCAGAGTAATATCATAAAGGGAAGGCAACCAATAGTTTCTAATCCAAAGTTTCGGAATTTTGACTGCGCCCAATACTTCACACATGACGCAAGCTAAGTAATCTCTTCATTTGTTGAACATATAATTAGAGAGTCAGGAAAAAAAAAATTAAAAATTACCAAAAAAGTCAATCTTGTGTACCTCGCAAAGGACTCTGTAACAAGCAGAGTAAACAGCAGGCATTCTAGAAGCAACATAAGCAATAGTCTCATCGTCTCTGTACTTAAGACCAATATCCCCGTAAGCGCTTTTGATCTTCCACCTCTTAGATTGCTCGACAGACTTCAAAGGGTCCTCAAAAAGCTCCTTTGAAGTCGACTCCGTCAGCGTCAAATTGACTCCCTTGATTGCGTTGAAAGATTCTGATAACCTTAGCACTTTCCTCTTCATGTGCGGCTCTTCCTGCTCTAAATAATTTAAACATAAACTTTCATGTTAACTAGTGTTGTAAATGCTCGCTTTGTTGGTGGGGTTTTTGTAAAGTGTTGAATATAACCTCGGAGGTATCTTTTGATGGCGCGGCGGAGGCGGACGGGGACAATGAGGCATCCCTCTGATTGTTTGGCAGCGGAGCGAAGAGTTTCTGCTGTAAATATCTTCTGGGTTGTTTCAGGGATCAAGCTGGCCATTTCTGGTGTTGGTGGTGGCGCAGTGAGTTACTGAGTCGAGTGCGAGTGCGAGTGCGAGTCAAGGCATTGAAGGATTTCTTCGTTTCGTAGGGGGTTTTGGGGAGAATAGGGTTTAAGGACTTGTGGTGACTTTAAGGGCTCGTGATGAAAGCCCAATTTTCTTGGGCCACTAATACCAATTCAGATACTCGGGCCTTTTATTTATTATTTGTTTATATAGGAGTAGTGCTTCTCGTGCCTCTTTGATATCCTGATAAATCATAGTCCTACTATTATTGAAAAATTATATAAAAAGACAAATGTGAATTTAATTTAATTAAAACATCGTTGTAAATCATGAAATCCTACTTATTTTTTTTTAATTCTAGTATATAATATAATTAATTTTATTGACAAAATTAAAATAATTTAAAACAATGAATAAATAAATTACCTACTAATTATTTTTATTACGAAAAGTATGTTTACAATTTTAATTAATTTTAAATAATAATAAAATTTAATTAAAATTCCATTGTAATTTTGTATTATTTTTTGTAATTTCACAAAAAAATGAAGCTATAAATATGAAAAGAGGGGTATCTCAAAAGTTTTAAAAGGGTGTAAAAAGCTCTACTCTTATACAAACCGTCTATATTCCAAGTAAACAAACAACCTTCCGATTATGTTGTTACATGAATACGACTTGTCATTTTTCTTAATCAAAATGGAAAAACTAAATTTTCTTTTTATCATTGATATGTATATATGATATCAAATATTTATATCTACAATATAAATGGGCATAGTCTATAAAAACTTATAAATCTAACTCGTATTCAAAAGTTAGCTTAAAAATTAAGATCGTTTGTCAACCGATATGTGTTTACTCCCTTATACAGAATCTACAAAAACATTACAATCTAAGGTCTATTGGAAATCTATGGATTTCTAGCACAGAATAAAGGTGTAATCTACTCCTACTAACGAATTTTGAGGAGAAGTCTTATCTATGTTTCATTTTTTTTATAAAAAGAGAAAGTGTCGTATGGGAGCTCAAACTCATATATCCTTAATATTATGAGGATACTAACCCACCATCAAGCATGTAGATAACTCGTGGTATTTACTTCTATAAACTTTTCTTTTATAGCTGTAACTTTTATTCCACTTGTGGGGTTGTCAGGGGGATTTGGCCAAAGGTCGAAAGCTTTCCTCGAATATCCATGTTATCCACATTGGTGTTTATTTTGATTGAAACGAATAAACGGGCCATGCAGATTTTCGCAATCGTATATATTAAGGTAATAATTATTTATAAGTCCATGTGCATGAGTGAGGCATGTCACCGAACATTCGTCAATATTACGACATGTGAACCAAACCCACAATGGCCCTAAAGAATCATCGTTCGTAGCTCTCAAGCAAAAAGAAATAGGAGCACGATGCTCTGTGATCATGAGACATAGACATTGACAAATATTGTAAACAGAAGTGGAAAAATATATAGAGGGAGGTCCATGCATTCACCCTAAATTGCAATGGGTTGAAAAGAGAACTAGGGTTTCTGTATTGGCTTTAAATGTTTGATGTTTTGTGCTAGCTTTGCTTAGCAAATGCAAAGAAGCTCATATCCCAACGAAATTGAGGTGTAAAGGTTTCCAAAACACCATAAAAAGGACGAGCATTTGCAATGATAGCAAATGAGGGAGTAGTAGCTAGTTGCCGGTGAATTTTTCCTTAGCTTGAACGCATGTTTCCATCCCACCACGAAACTCCATGTATTGGAGCATGTTAGTAGGACCCATGCACTTACCCCGAAGATACTCTTCTAAATTAAAATCAACCACCACATGATACAGACTGACCCCGTGTACGTTCTTATTCCCCCACTTATATATTCTTCTCATATATATAAGTTAAAAAATAAAAAAAAAGATCATATATTAGATCATAATAATAATAATACATTGGATTAGCTAGGGTTTCCATGCTCTTTCGCTTCCAATGAAAACACTTAAAACAATAACAATAGAAAAAGAACTCTACTCCATGATCATTCTGGCCATAATTATAACAAGAGATGATAGGCTAAGCAATGAGTTCTTTTTCAAGTACACAAACCCATTACATAAAGTAGCTAATTAGCTCATCAGAACTTGCATAACATCCACCAACCAATAACCAAACGTATTAATTAACATGTTTTAATTATCTAAAAAGTTATCTAATTAGCTTTACTCTTAACTTGTATACGTTTTAGTGGGATATAAATATATATGTCTCTTAAGTAAAGTTCCTTTTTTTTTTCCCTCTTTTTCTACAAATTAATTCGATTTAATCATTGGCATTGAGTGGATCAAAAACTGATTTAGGGTCTCTAGAAACTAGAAGTTCAGAGGCAGCCCATAATCTGGAAGCTTCGTTTGAGTTTGACCCCAACTTGGACGTCCAAGCTTCGTTGCAATCAGCAAAATATTTTCCTGACACGTTCATTAATCTTGGATGAATTGCAACGTAACAAGTTGTAGCAGCACCCTACGAAATACGAATAAAAATCAAGTACATATTTAACGTACACACTGTACGTACGTTTAATTATTTTCTTATCTCAATTTTCATTTTGGTTAATTTGTTCAATGTAATTAATTAATTAGTTACTTAAGGTGATGATGATGGTCAAAACTTCACCTGAGGAATGGTCTTTAAGAGCTTTGAGGTCAAGAAAAATACAAGATCTGCATACAAATATATAAAATTAAAGTTGATACACTTGTGTTAAAGAATTTAATTTTGAAGAAACTAAATAAATAAATAAAATTTGGAGTTATATATAAAATTAATGTTGGTGATGTGTCACCTGTGATGAAGCCTTCTCGTTCTCTAGTGAGTCGGGTTCTGACGATCCCTGGATGAACGCAATTCACCGTCACATTCGCTTCCATTTGCTGCATTATCATATACAGATTTTTTTTTAAAAAAATTTTTTGGGATAGGATTACCACATATAACTAAAAAATATAAATTAGAAAAAAGAGATAATTAATAAATATATGGACAAGAAAATTAAAAAATGAAAACAACAAATTTCGCTTCTTCAATTATTGCCTCTTTCTTTACTTACAAATAATAAATATGTACCTTGAGTCTCTGAGCAAGCTCCTTGGTGTGCAAAACGTTAGCGAGCTTGGAGAGAGCATAAGCACGCGTCGGGTCGTAATGACTGGACACATCCAGACAAAAATTTCATAAAATTAATTACGGAAAGAAAAGAAAAGAAAAAGTCAAATCCCTAACATGTATTCTATATATTATGAATTTCCATGGGCATGCATGGCCGGTCCAAGTCCAACAATCCTCAACTAGATTAGCGAGTAATTAACATATAGAATTAATTAATGATGTTATTTCTTTTACCTTTTGTTTCGTGAAATCTGTCCGAGATATCGGATCATATCGCCGGAGAACCAACCGTGAATGCTCGATGATACGTTCACTATGCGCCCTTGAATGCCGGTCACTTTCGCCGTTTCAATCATCTTCTCTAGCAACAATTTAGTCAGTAAAAAGTGGCCTGAAAATTCATCAAAAATAATATTTTTATTTACAACTGTCAGCTTCTTCGGCTAATTATATGAATATTAATGTTGATTAGACAAATTAATATATATATATATATATATGAGCAAAATTCAAATTTTGTTTTAATTTTATTTTAGTAATAATACTTACCAAGATAATTAGTAGCAAAAGTCATCTCGATGCCATCCTCGGATATTGCATGCTGGTGTGCAAACTTGCCAGCGTTGTTTCTAGATTAAACCCAGAAAAGTGAAAAAGGTCATATTTATTAATTAATGAAGCCAACCACAAATTTTCTTCTAAAGTTATCAGTTAGGTGCCATGCCAAATTTCCATCGTTTTCTCAAGAGCCAAACAACCATAATAATAAAAACATAAGCAAATTAACAAAACTTTGCTTTTCATATACGTACATGAGGAGATTGAGAGGTAAGTTGAGAGAGTGAAACTGAGAAACAAAGTTACGAACAGAGGAGAGGGAGCTAAGATCAAGAGGCAAAACAACAATATCGGAGCCGGGGCAGTCGGATACCAAACGCGCCTTGGCTTCCTCAGCGGCTTTGAGGCTCCGAGCAGGCAGCACTAACCTCGCTCCCCTCTTCGCTAACACGCGAGCCGTCTCCGCTCCGATTCCTGATGTTGCTCCTATATTTAATATTCATCAACTTTGTTTGTTTGTACGCTGGCTATATGCAAGTTTAACTCATCATCCTCAATCAGCCCATCAATAATTAAACTTTAATAAGTACATAAATAAGCTCACCGGTAATGATGGCAGTAACTGAACTCAAATTAGGGCAGCTATCGGTGACTTGCTCGGCGGTGGACTTGGAGCCGTAGCCGCTGGCCCCAGCTGAGCCGAGGAGGTACTTGACAGTTTCTAACATATTAATTAATGTTAGAAGAAGTATGAATGCTACCCTCTACGGATTTGCAGTTTCTACTTGATAGTAGTTGTAATCGGGGGCGAGCAAAGCAATAAAAGTTAAAAAAGGGCATCATTTGTTCTGTCAGAGTCGGATATTGATTTGCTGCCAACGCCGCTTTGCATTTAATACAAATTAATCAAGGCGGAAACGTTGTTTATGTGGTTTAAGGGCTAAAGCATAGCAAAATGGAGGGGTTCAGATTAGATTTTTATTTTATTTATTTATTTATTTTTTTATTGGTGGAGAGGATTGGATATTTGGCATTCATTGATCGATCAGGTTAATTAAATATAAATATGTGCATGATTGAAGATGAGGATGAGACGAAGATGCGAGGGCCGGGTCTTCTGAACTAATGTTAATTAATTACGGGGCCTAGTTAATCCAACCATTAATTGTCTATTATTTTGGGGGTTAAGGATCGGTAAAGACGGAACTTTTATTTGAATAAATCGGCAATTCATCGCCTTTTTCTTTTCGGAGAAAAAACCGTGAGGCCAGACAGGCAGACAGACTCGTGCCACTACCGGCCATTACAGTCAAAGTGCCTATATGTTTGACCTTCGTGTTGGGAAATGACACCTTAGTCACGTTTGAATTATTTGGAGTCTTGAGTGTAAGATTCATTACTCACCAACTTCAAGATTAAATAATTATTTTATGATTTTATCTTTTTCCTTTTTTTTTTTTTAAAGTGCCTAACTATCACTCACCAACTTAATATAAATTGGATAGGTTACCTAATGAGAACGCCAGCAGCACCATCGATTCTTCGCCAAACAGTAGTCTTCCTTATTCTTCCCCTACTGAGATGTAGATTGTTTATTCTTTTAATTTTTGTATAACTTTACTAGTATTGAGGAAAAATTAGGCTCTTTGTTCTGTTGCATCCTCAATAACGTTCTCCCAATGCTGTCCAAGTTCATGTATATATATATATTCACAGCTTTTTCTTAAATTAGAAGTTCTTGATGATGTATACCATATATATATGTGTATATAAGATATGCTTATCCATTTAAGTTAAGAAATCCAATTTGAGTGAATTTTGTTTCTTTATAATTGTCAGATCTTATCTCATATCAAAGTCATCCGCATTAGCCATAAATGGTATTCGCACGTATATTTTATAAATTAATGTAATAGGATTTTCTTTACGCTAAAGCTAGTAATGTTTTTGCGTTTGCAATAAATGTAGAATCTCACCAATAACATAAAATTCCATTCATACAGATTTACATACAATTACGTATTTCCATATCAAACAGATTAAATTAATGAAAAAAAAAAGAAAAAAGAAAAGAATGAATAAACAAAAACATAAAATAAACTTGAGTTGATTGCGATTGAACCAAAAAAATAAAATAATAATAATACAAATTTGACTGGGCTTGGTCTTGGGCTTGGGAAGAGTCGGCGATTAAATGAAATGAAAATGAAAATAAAAATAAAATATTATTTGGTTAATGGAACATCCAGATCCAGACGAGCGGTAAAGAGTAGTCAAAGGGAATCGCACGTGTGAGGCCTTGCTGATCGGTCAATCCTGCGGCCTCGAATCCGGCGTTTCATTGGGATGTATGTAAAGCTTCTTCACCTTACCTTTACCTGCTCAATCATTCATTATCATTCCCGTTGAAACCAAACCCCACACGCGCGCACACACGTATATGTATTCTTTATTTTTTAAAAAATTAATTAATTTTACTAACTGAACTTAATCACATCGAATCAAATTTTGTGCGGTGGGTTGTGGAAGTTTCTTTTCTATTTCTTGGGATTAAATATTTAAGTCGATGCCAATTCGTCAATCTCTTCCGTTGGTTTACTTACTTGATTTCATTATGTCATAAAAAAACATAATACAGACAGACACATGTGGTGTTGGTTTCATATTTGTCGTTCATCGTATTTATAAGAGACTTAGGCAAACTTCTAGAAGATAGATTATTTTATATTGTTTAGACAATGATTAATGAACTTGAAAATTACCTTTCATTTTCAATCATGGGATTTAATATCTACTAATTAATAAGCCTCTCAAAATAATTTAGACAACCCTGTTTGTTACAAATCTAGACCAGATTATAATCATAAAAGTAAATTTTAATTATGATAAAGCTAATGGTGTGTGTGTGTTTCTCTCTCTCTCTCTATATATATATATATTATGATTTGTTAAGGCGTGTTTGGTGGCGAAGTCTTGTCAAAATGGTTAGTACTACGTAGGGTCTTTGTTAAAAGCCAAAAGTTTATAGATAAAAAGGAAAAGAAGCCACGAAAATATAGCTTTTTGAGGCACTTCCACAGGCCCCGTGCCCCCATGCGGGGACCGATTTGCATTATATTCCCAACTCCACAGTCCCAAACCCACATTTTTTTTTCCCATCAATTTCAAATTTTGATATCACATATATGCACTCCTGCTTTTTTTAGTTTTAGGTTATACAAGTAAATTTTTGATAGATAATCATGTAAAGTTCGAATCTAATAAAGTAAAATTTTAATAGAACTAGTAAAATCCGAGTAGATGAATTATTAAAAAAAAATAATTGAGATACATTGAACATACGGAAATTCAAACATAAGATTTAGACTCTGCTACTGTAAGAAGAAAATTGCTATGGGTAAATAGTAAAAACCTAAGTAGTGAATGGTGACATTAATTCATTGTTTGCCTAGACGTTGCTCTCAAGATTGACTTAGAGTTGTATTGGGAAACAAGAAAAGAAGTTAAAAAATTAAAAGGAAAAAGATAGGAATTTGAAAAGTTGAAGAGTAGGACAGATTAAACAAATTGAATGACTTTTAAGTGAAATGGCCAAAGCGAAGCAAAATGTAGGGCTTCCTTATCGAGTTTAATTTACAGCAGGGTATGGCGCAAAGGGAAATTGAAAGCAGTGCATGAACTGTATCTACATGGTCTACTTAACCACTAGTATTTGTTACACAAAGATTTGCCGAATAATGCTACTGACCTACAAACGGTCCATTGGGTTTTTTTCTTTAATAATGACAGACAATTTTGTGCATCTGTTTGGTAATAAAAATTAGAAACGACCTGTGACCTGCAATAGTTTTGGTGTATGGGCATCTGTTAATTATATATCCATTTCAATGTCAATTCTTCTGACTGATAACAGAGTTCACACAGTATGAGAAAACGCACTCACTAGGCACTAGTCAGTAGGCAGTAGGCAGGAAGATTTTTCGTAATAAAATAAAATATCAATATCATTATTAGCAAACAAATAAAAGAAATTGACCAATGCATGGCTTTTGGGACCAAAGTACAACAAATTGAGGTCCCAATTAAAATTTGTTCAATCCATGCACATGGAAAAGATATCGACATAACAATAGATTCCGCCAGGCAGAAACTCGATGCAGTACATCGACCTCAGATCCTAATCCTGCAATTTCCAGAACATCGACTAGCAGCCCCCACATACACTACTCTTCTATTATTATTATTAATTTATTAAAAGATATATAGATTTAGAAGTTTCCCATAAATGAGTCTAAATTAATTAAATCTTAATGGAGGCGGGAGAAGCATGCCTACTAATACTGATTGTCAAAATTCAGCTGCTAGGGACTTGTCATAACAATTAATGATGTCCATTTAAAGTTGGTCCCAAAAATTTACTCAAAAGGAAATTTAGTTTAACAGCTGATCTTAATCACATAGAAAGGCTCGAGAATTTATGAATATACATGCACTGCATATGCACAGGAAAAAAAAAACTCTAAATAGACTAATAATTCTCATATTCAAAAAATAATATAGTTTACAACGTATATTTAATCTTAAAATAACAAAATATGAGTGTCAGTACTGTTAACGGTGTATAATTAAATTTATATCTATCTAATTAATTTAAAACTTGGGAACAGTCGCATTAGAGAAATAGTTCTCATATGCAAGAACTTGTGAACGTACTGTGTTGTTGCATGGATAGTGATGATGACGTCTTAATTACGTATACCTAATCTTTAATCTCTATTACTATAAATTTGCGAGGTATAAAGAATTAATGGAGAAAACTTTAACAAAGACATTAACCCCTGGATACACCCTCTCCAGCCACAAAAAGAACTTGGTTCCCATTTGGGTTTGTCTTTCACTAATAAAATGCAGAATAAGATCAAACATTTGGATACTGAATGTGAGATTCTGTTAATTAATAATTATTAAGGCTCTCCTTTTCCCATCGATCTCATTTCCTTGTTCATTTAGCTAACTCTATTTGACTAATAAGATGCTTTGAAAGAGAAGCTACATCCTATGACACTATATTTTATGTACACAATTGCTCATCTCTAGTAGGTACTTCCCACTTACTCGATCATTTCCCAATCTAAAATACACACATATTTATTCTATTAATACCATAAAGCACTTGTGAATGGTGTCATATGAATAATCCCACTCTTCAATGATTGCCATTCTTTTCTGTGGGAGCCTCGAATCTTGCAGGGTCCCTATCCCTTAAAATTAGGGCTTATGGCTCCCAATCTCTTTGTCTAAATTAATCTTTGGCTTGCTGATGCTATAATCATCCTTCCACCTTTTTCATTTGAATATTCCTTCAGCTTGAATTTAAAACTCTATTGCATATCTTGATAATGGGTTTCTTTAAAAATAATTAGGGTTGGCAAAGAAATAATAAGACTGAAAATTGGCAACATTACATATTAATTAAGAGAAACAAATTAAAAGGCACTGATTGTCAATAAAGCACTTTAGAAAAGTTATAATGTGTACATGGTACAAATAATTTGAGCTATATACTAGATTGATCATGTCAATTATCATTATGCATGCTCAAAATGATTGAATTTCATAATATATGGCTTGCAGAAAAAGTAGGTTTTGTTGTTGTGTAACAAATGGTATCACAAATGGGAAAACCCAATTGATACCTTGTGGATTTCTTCAATCATGCGTAATAAGTTATGGCATTCTGTTCTCATTTTCTCAAGAAAAATACAGACAATATATATATATAATGCTAATCTTACTAAGCTACACACTTGAATTAGAGTATTGTTGTTATTCTCTATGATTAGAGGATCTATCAGTGGAAACATTAAAAAGAAAAGAGCTCGATATCCATCATTGACCCACCATCACACACTAAGTAGGCCCTTAATGACAAAATCTCTTTGTGATGAAATGAGTCATCTATAAAGATGCCATATATGAGTTGGAGTCTGAGTAGGCACTGAGTAGGGTTTTTTTTTTTTTTGTTAGCTTTTATTTGTCAGTTCCTTAATCAGGATGTTGACAGAAACTTATTAAAAAATTAGGCAACGAACTCCACCAGCTTTTGAATGGAACATTATTTAGCTATCAATGCTCTCAATGATCAGACTAGTCCTAGAAAGCAAACCCAGTATTTATTAGTGTCGTAATCTTAAACCTAATCTTTACTACTTAAACTTTATTAGTGCTAGTAAGCTGTAAAAGATTATATGGGAAGATCATACATACGAAGTAATACGATCACTTTTATTTGAATTTTGAAATCTCATCTGCATTGATAATGATTCATTTACTGATTAATAATAGATAGAGAATATATGGATTCTGATTGTACAATATTGGGCATAATTAATTAACTTGAATTAATTGACAGGTTAATTACGTATAGATCACTTCACTTTGTGCCCCATCATTAGTTTTCACTTGGCTAAGCTTATTCCATATTTTTATTTTAGGGCATGAAGAAGGGAAATTTATAAAAATGACAATTTTTTTAGTAATTTTTAAAATTAGCCACCATAACTTTTTGCACCATATCTAGCTAATTACAAAATTTTTAAACCAAAATATCCCTAAATTTATGAACAAACTAAATTTCACCACCCTATACTCACCAAAACTCATCTCCCACCATTTACTCACCAAATTATTAATTGGAAAGTAAGAAGTTAAAGTTAATATTTATTTTTATACAATGTGTAATTTTATTTTTTAATTATTTAAAATTTATGTGAGTTTTTTTAGTAAAAATGAGTTAGAAGACGAACTCAGAAAATGTGCGACATAGACTTTTATCGCACAAGAAGATGGTGACAGAGTTATGTGCAATAGGAGTTTGTCGCACAGGAGACGGGCGCCGGTCGTATGTGGGACATGCAACTATCCCACATATTGTCGGTTTGAGTACATAAATGGAAAAATCAAATTTTTTTTTTTTTACCCAAAGCAATGTTACTTTGACAAAAATGTTGTAAATTGTTATTTTTAAAAATTTAATATAATAATGATAATTCATATAGTGATTTGTTATTTTCATGTATTTGACGTAGTGAAAATATAACAACAAATATATTAAAAGCATATTATATGAGTAAATTTTAGAAAATTATTATAAATTTAATTAATCAATTATGACCCATTTGATAATCTAGTCAAATTAATATTTGAGATTTTTAACATCATTAATAAACAATAAACAATCAAATATATTTATAAAATTTATTAATAGCATCATTAATAAAAAAAATTCATGTGCAGTAGGCTCATGTCGAACTTATTGCACGCGTGGCATGCATCGTATGTACGTGACGGGCGATGTCTCAATAACCCACATAGAATTGCTCAATACACCAATCCATCAACACCTTAAGCTACGTAGAATTACACGATACGCCAATACTCCATCAACACCTTAATGTTACGGGATGAGTGTATTTATAGGGAGGCTTGCCTAGCTCTAGAGAATTCTAAGCCTAGAAAATTCTATACACATGTGCCAAATTTTAGAGAAATCTAGTGTATATACAAATGTGCTAGAGTTGCTGGAATTTTGTTGAAGTTTTCGGAATCGGGCCAAGCTAGCATATCTTGGCTCATGTCCTTGAGCCATTTTTGGGCTATAGTTGCGCGGCTCGTAACATTAAGCTAGCAAAAAGAAAACAAATAATGCCTAAGAGGCATTTTATCGAACACTTCATATACCATTATTAAATATAAATTTTATTAAACATTATTTGATATTTATGGACACTCAAACCTAATACTCATATATAATCATCTATATCATCATTTTTTACCAATCAATTTTAGTAAAATGAAAAGAAAAATAACTTACAACGTCAACTAAAACACTTGAATTTAACAACATCACTAGCCGGAAGTTGAACCGCACCTCGCCGGAGATGGGAAGCCCGTCCAATGCCGTCAATTGTCACCGGAAATCCTAAGACCTAGCTGCTGGAAATTGGTGAGAAGAGAAGATGGAAATTGGATTTGGCGTCTTGGAGTTAAGGGTATTTTGGTCTAAAAAATTTAGAATTGGCTAGTTAAGATTGAAAATTTTAGGTTGGCTAATTGTGAAATTGTCTAAAAATTTTAGGCTATTTTTGTAAATTTTCTCATGAAGGAGGATCTAGCTTAAAGCCAATGATTGGCAAAACTTTCTAATTGTATTATTATACGTGCTGAATTGGAGACCGACCATTTAGAAAGTCCCTGTTTGTATTTGTATTGCTTATATTGTTGATTAATGTAAGGTGATGCGAATGAAAAAGAAACATATGATTCAATGGGAACGTTGCAGAGGTTACTAATTCCCACCGTTAATCTATTATACTGAATCTGCTACTAAACAAGTTGCAATTCCAGCAGCACAAGTTAAGAAGGCCTCAAATTTGAAATTTTATTAATTTCCTGAGCTTCTCCATCAACCATCAGGCAAGAATAGACATTATATTAGGAATGACAGCCTGAATTAAACAAAGGTATCCATCCATATAGGTGGAGTGGAAAACCTTTATTCAACACTGTTTAAAACAAGTCCTTTGATTTCACCCCTCAGAAAATGCATAATATGAATGTACATATAAAATCCAGTTTCTATGCTCATTACAATTGACAAGACAGGAAAAAGAAGGGGAGGGAATCCAGGATAATTAGATTGGTAATTATAAAATAAGTCAAAGCTCATCTCTTCAGTGCATAACTCAATTGCAACCTATCTTCAGATCTTCTGGCCATCCAAACTCCTCCAAGAACGCCAATACAACTCCATTGGACCAGCCAAAACCGGTCTGTAATTCATCAGAGCAAATGAAGTACATAGATGGTTATTGTTAAGACACAAGGCACCTAAATTTAATAGAAGCAATTGAAAGAATATACAATTATATAAAACCTGGGCTATGTATTCACCACCACCTCCAATATCTCCACACTTTTCGACATCATATTTTTCATGCATAGCACCAGTTTCTTTGTATGCAACATAATTGGTATTGATCCATCTCATAGCAATGTCTTGTGCCATTGACTTTGCTTCTTGTGATCCTGACTTAGCCAAACCTTCTACTATCATGTGTTGAAGTGGTGGCCAGCCGTTAGGAAAGTCCCTGTTTCATATTGGTAACATCAAATAATAGCCAACAAATATAAAGAAAAATCAAATTCAAATGTTATTACTGAACTTGTTACTAATTAATTATTACCACTGTTCTCCTGATCTTATCAAAGAAGTTGCAATTCCAGCAGTACCTAGTAAGCCTGAACTTTGAAAGCTTTTTCTGACTTTCTCCACTATAGAAGTATCTTAATAACATAATAGGCTTCAGAATAAACTCAATAAAGCATTCTCAGTATTCATCAACTTAAGAATCCCTATTTATTAAAAGGCATACTTCTATAGCCAGTAAGGTTTACAAACCAGAGTTGAATAATTCGATCCATATGGGTATGAAGTTTGAAGCAAATGCATTATTATTCTGGTTTGAAGCTTTCCATCTTTGGAATTCCTACAATACAAGTATTAAAGTGATAAAATTAAAAAAAAAAAAAGGCTGAGGAAGTAATGTCTTAGCTAATAAAAGTCACATTCAGGCAATTACCTGGCTACTAGTTCCATTACTTATCCAGTAATCCAGCCATTGTCCCTTTTCTTCATTCCAGAAAACAGAGTTTATTGCCTGTTTTCTTGCTTGAGCAGCTTTCAAAAAACTCTCAGCAGTTTTATCGTCTCCAACAATTTGTGCCATGGAGGCAATGTTAAGTTCCATCTGGATCAACATACTAACATCACTTAAATATGATAGAGAAAAAATGGACGGACTTCCAAGTCTCGAGACTTACTAAGAAGGTAAAGACTTTTACCTTGAGTACAAATATATTTAAATCAACAGGTAATATTGATGTTATTGCCAATGTGGTGAAATCTGAAGTATTCCTGTAAGAACTCCAGAGACTTGTCAATTGAGTTTTGTTTGATAATTAATTAATTGAATCACACAGTACAGGAAATGACTTTTCTCAAACTGAGCTTAATTATGTCATTTTTGCTTAACGGATGCTGATTTGATGCAGAAGATGATTAATTACCTCATCCATCTTGTACTAAAATCCCATCCTGATTCAGCAGTGGAAGCCACTTCCCGATAAAATTGCTCTTTCTCAGAAGCATTCAAGAGCTTAGAAGCATGCGCCTTATCCTAGTAGAGGAAAGAAGTTAAAATTCATCCTAACAAAAATTCTTTCGCACCTGATGCACAGGTAATTCTGACGGAAAGAAGAACATACAATGGTTGAAGATTCAGGCCTCGGTTTGTCCCACATTGCATAATACCGACTCAAGGTATGATTGCTACCTTGATCATCTTGGATGTTTACCTTATGTATTCCTACATTACAATAACATGCATATCAGCTACGTAACAAAGTTCAAGCAAACAGAGAAACGAAATCGTCCAGGCAGTTTATGTAAATAAGTATATATTCATTATACCTGAATTCCAAAATTGATATTCTTTGAGCAGGGCAGGGAGAGCCTTTTTGACCAAATCCAAGTCACCAGTTTGATTGTAAATATTGTAAACCATTGCACTGAGAAGGGGAGGCTGGCTGCAAGACATGAACCCATGCTATGTCAATAGAAAATATCGGTGTACAGATTCAAAAGAAAGCATATACAATACATGGTCAGAAAGATGGGAACATTTTACATGTATTCAGTGCAGAAAACACTGCAAACAGTATGCATAAAACTTTAGTGTGATAGGAAACTGAATGACAAAGAAGCATGATTCGACAGTTGTAACTAATACAACAGATGTTGGAACCAAAATTAGTAACATAACACAAGAAGAAGCATTACCTTCTATTGGTGCAATAACCTCTTGCACCATTAAGGACATAACCATATGTATCAATAAGATAAATGAGATTAGTCACAATTGCCTTCGCTGTCTTATACATCTTACTTGCTAGCAAGCCCCTGCATGACACATAAAAAAATTTAGTCACACAAAAACACTTGACACTAGTTAAAAAAAAAAAAAGAAAGTCTTCAACGTCACTGGAGTAGCATAGAAAAAGGAAAAATAAAACAAATGCAAAAACTAACCTAATAATCCAGTAAGAATCCCAATAATAGACCTCTCTAAACCGGGAACCTGGAATAACAACCGGTCCAGGCAGGGGAAGCAAAGTGTGAAACTCAGGCCGGTCCAATACCGAAGCGGAAACTCTCCGGCTCAAATTCTTCCACAAAGCATGCACCTCAAGAGCCCATGCTCTCACTTGAGGGTTCTTGACCTTAGGCAAGAACCCATCCGGTTCAGGCACAAAATCTGGTGGTTCAGCGTACACAAGATCATCACCTGCACCATCAAAATATTCGTGCATAAAATCCTTCAAATCAGGAATAGGAACTGACCCAGTTGCATTTCTCGGCAGCTTGTCAAAAGCGGTGACAGTTTTGGAAAGATCGGACTTCAAAGGCAAATCAACGTAAAGTTTTGGATCAAAGTCTTTTTCTCCGAAAGTTACGAGAGCAGTTTCTTGTACACGCTCCAAGAAAGTGACTAACGGGGTTGTGGGTACGACGGGGCCTCTGTCAAAATTGCCTGTGGTTGGCTGTGACTTAGCTTGTGCGACAGTGGCTGATGCCGATACTGATGCAAGCAACAAAAACAACAACAATAGAGAGAAGAAGGATGCGGGGTGGTTAGCGTTACCGTTACTGTTATGATAATGAAAGGGCGCCATGCCCATGATTGGAGATGAATGAAGGGAGGGACTGTTGCTTAGGAAACATGCTGGGTTTCTGGGTTTATACTATGATCAGTATCAAGAAATTGCCGTGCCGGCGAAAAGGAATATCAATTCAAGTTGGTTGACTCGTTTAAGTAAACGGGTTTTGTTTGTCTTGTGGTAAGACTGGTCATGAGTATTAGATTAACTATAATTTCTGATTCCAAACAGTTAAATTTGTTATATCATTTATCGTTTGTTTGTTAGCATTTGTAATCAAACATTGAAATAAACTATCTTTGGCTATTCATTTTGTTTTATCTATTTATCTATCTATCTGTATATATAAAAGAAGAGAAACGGCTTCAAATTTACTCTTAGGAGTTCGATCTTTTATTAGTGAGTCAAAATAATTTCTTTTACTCTTAAAAATTCTACTTAAAAATATACTATATTCACTAATTAAAAATCACATAATAAAAATAAATCATATATCAATATGCGTTAACAGAAAATCACATGATACAAATGGTTGTCAAAATTTTAACAAAATGTATACTTATTAACAAATAATATTAACAATTTAGTGTATTTACTTAAAATTATTATTTTTTATAAATTTAACTTTAAATAAACTACTTATATAAAGTTATGACAGACTCTAAATTGGCATTTATTATAAGACTAGAACCGGCAATTCATGATTCACCTCAAAAAGTTAGTCAATTTTCTTCCATGACCATGAATTATTCCTAGGTATGAAAGTCTCTTTCTAGGATTTTTTTGTTGCTCCTAAATCATTAAGTTTAAAAAACAAAACAATCGCGCATAAATTGTAGGATTGAAAACAACGCAGAAGTGGTATTGCAAATGCAACAAGATAGGCCGAGCAGCCAGTTCCTGCAAGTACCATATTGCATATTGCATGCTTTTAATATTTGGGTGAATTCAAATAAGAAGGATAACTCTTAGCTGTTGTATTTTGCCAAAACTTAAGGTCATATTAATTAATTTTGATAAAGTCACAACTATATTTGTTTATGTACAAATTGGCATAATATAAGAAAATTGATTCCATAAAATTATTACATGTGCATCTAATTAGAAGATATATATTATTTGTTACATTATTATTATTATATATTAAATGCACATCCAGCGGTAACACAAAAGCAACTCAAAAGGAAAAAAGGAAGCTTTGACCTAACGAGAGAGCCTTGCTCTCACGATGTGTGAGAACATGTGTTCTAACACCTCTACAAAAAAAATTATAATGATTTAATTTCTTTTCTTAATTAAGAAATAGTTGAGTATCAGTAATCTTTTCTTTTACGTGAGTAAAGTAGACGTCCCTTGAATATTAAAGAGAAATAAAATATGATCAATACTATATAAAATTTAATATTAACTTTTAGTGTTAACTTATCTCAATAATTATCTGATTGTAAATATTAATAGTAATATAATATAATACGAGTTATAATATGTGAAGTTAGTATGTGAATCAAATACAACTTCCAGAAACAACAACGTTTCAAACTTGGGTAAACTTTTAAAGTCACGCGCATCACTCATGCAAATAACAGAAAATAGATTACTTGAAATGTCGGCATTAACGTGCGTTTTGATATGAAAATTTAGTAGCTTACGTAAGGTATGTGCTGAAGCTGAAAACCAAGTTAGTTAAAGTTCGTTAATTATGTGTCAACAAACTATACATTCTATAAATGAATCTATTATGCAAAATAGAGTATATAAGCTAGCTTTGAGGGCTAATTTAGGGGATTTTTGTAGAGCTTTGTAGAGAGAGATTAAAGAGAAAGAGAGTATCATCATGTTCTCTGTATTCTCTTATATGAGGCTCTATATTTGTCTCTATTGTTGAATCAATAAAGCTCATCTATAAGCTTTTCTCGTGGATGTAGACTAGGCGATTAGCTCAGTTAAACCATGTTAAATCTTTGGTGTTATTTTTTATTTTGATTCATTCTTTGATAGTTCTTGATTGGTTCTTATTAGGTTATAGTTAGTGAATTAATTTGTTCATTATAAAGAGTTGTACAACTTGTATTAATTTGATATAAGGTATCTTGAGGAGTGGTCAATTTTGTTAGTTTAAGAACAAACTGATTGCTACAATTGGTATCAAAGTTGGTGTCCTTAGATTAGATCCAAGTATGGCATCTAAAGTTAATATAGAGAAATTCACAGGAAAAAATGATTTTAACATATGGAAGATTAAAATAGAAGCTTTGCTGATCACTCAGAGTCTGAGAGATGCAGTTGAGTTTGAAAGCAGGAAGTAGGGTAAAGATGTTTCTTCATCAAAGACTCCTGAACAAGCTGTGGACATTGACAAGAAGGCTAAAAGTACTATAATCCTGAGTCTTGGTGTTTAGTCATTAGGGAAGTGGCCAAAGAGAAGACAGTGGCTGGGTTATGGGCTAAACTAGAAAGCATTTATTTGACCAAGTCCTTGGTAATCAGAATCTATATTAAGAGAAGAATGTTTACCTTGAAAATGGTAGAGAGGTCTTTTTTGAAAGAACACATTGATGAGTTCAATAAAGTATGTGATACGCTGTAAACTATTGATGTTGCTTTGGATGATGAAGGGAAGGTCTTATTGCTGATCAGTTATGAGAAATTGCTTAATACACTGATGTATGGAAAGCCAACCCTGACCTTTGATAAAATAAAATCTGCCCTCACTTTCAAATAGCTCTAAGAAAAGCAAGTCTATTTTAAAAATGATATAAGTACAAGTTTGACAGCAAATGAGAAAACTGACAAGGAAAGACAAAGAACCAAAAAAAAAAAAACTGAAGTGTTTTCAATGTCATAAAGATAATCATTGAAAAAGAATTACCTTGAAAGGAAAAGTAAAACCAAAGATTTAAGAAACCAAAGTGGGGATGCAACTGTAATGGAAGAAGAATATTATGAATATGCAGGTGTATGTGTTACAACAGAAAATAGCCAAAAAGGTAAATGGGTTTTAGACTCTGGTTATACCTTATGTGTTCTTTCAAGAATTACTTTACTGAGCATCAAAAAATTGATGGGGGTAGAGTAATGATGGGAAGTAATTTTATTTGTAAGATAATTGGAGTTGTCAATATTAGTCTTAAGCTACATGATGGTTTAATAAAAGTTGTTAAGCAAGTCAAACATGTACCAGAGTTGAGCAAATCAAACGTGTACCAGACTTAAAAAGAAACTTAATATCTCTTGGAATGTTGGATTAAATGAGGTGTAACATTAGGCTTGAATCAGGGCAGTTATGTATCTTAAATGGTCCTAATTTAGTCATAAAAAGGGTTAGGAAGAATAGAATTTATGTCTTAAATGGTAAGGTGATATTTGGAGAGGCTGGCGTATCAATTAAGCCTGTTGAAGATAAAAACTAGATTGTGGCATTTAAGAGTAAGATACTTGAGTGAAAAATGTTTAAAAGAGTTGGAAAAAAAAGTGTGCTTACTTCTGACAAGATTAGGAATATGAAATTTTGTGAGGACTGTGTTCTAGGGAAGTCTACAAAGATCAATTTTAAAAAATCAAGTCAGAAGTCAAGTGATAGGCTGTATTATATGCATTCTGACTTATGGGATCCTGCACAAAGTGTATCTTTAGAGGGAAACAAATATTTCTTATCCATTTAGGGGCGGCAAAACGAATAAACGAATCGAATTCGAATCGAATCGTAAACGAATTGGGTCAAAATTCTATGGATTCGAATTCGATTCGTTTATTAAACGAATTGAAATTTCAGAATTCGGATTCGATTCGTTTATTAAACGAATATTCGGTTCGATTCGTTTAATTCGTTTAATAGAATTGATAAACGAATCGAATCGAATTCGAATTCGTTTATTATTCGTTTATCCTTTACGAATTCATAACGAATCAAATCGAATCCAGATTCGTTTACAATTCGTTTAGAGAAATATAATTAATAAACAAAATTAAGTAAAAAAAACACAAATTTAATATCCCACAAAAAAATACAAATGATTTAAATCATATTATACAGTCATCCAAATACCAAATATCAAATCCTTAATATTAAAAATAACAATAATTCAAATTCAAATTCAAATTATAAAGAAATACAATTTCTTTAATTCACTTCATTTGTCTTTATCACCTTGAAAACAAAAATCCTACACCAAAAAGTAAATAAAATGTTATTAACATACTGCAATATTAATAATAGTCATTGTAAAAATTCAAAAATCAAAATATATAGCAAATTTGTAGCATTTTCAAGGAAATAATAATTAAACAAGATAAAAATTTTACCTACCACACTCACACTATCGTCATTTGGATCATTGGCACTGCATGCGAGATAGAGCATAGTTAGTGCTCATGTTTATAATGTTTTGAGTAAGTTGGTCCACAGTGACATCCAAATTTTATAAAAATAAATTTTAATTAGAAACAATTGCACATAATATTATAAAAGAAAAGTAAATAAATTTTATAAGCAAGTTTTACCAATCTTTCCAAACTTCTATTCTCTAGTAGTAATAATTGCTTCGACTGTCTCTGCCTTCAATACACTTCGAAATTGATCAAGAACTCGACCGCCAACACTGAAAGCTGATTCAGATGCAACAGTGGATATAGGAATGCTCAAGATATCACGAGCCATGTAAGAAAGGTTAGGATAACGAAATCCATTTCCTTTCCAAAAACTTAGAATGTCCAAATCAATCTTTCTATCAATTCTTGGCTCATCTAAATAAAGCTCTAATTCAGATTTTCTAACATAAGCACTACAATCCATGTTATCAAAATCATCAAACTCCTACAAAATAATTAAGAAATAAGAATAGTCAAAATTCAAAACAAGCATGAAAATAATAAGTCTTACAATAAACAAATAAGAAAATTGTAAGTGTACCTTGAACATATCTATGGTCTTTTGGTTCAATGTGCTTTGATTATTGTCATTACGTCTCGCACTTGAACCAATATCACTCATTTGTGTGAGTACGGATGTAGTGGAGGAAGATGGTGTGATCAAATTATACTCACCAAAAATTGAAAACAACTTATCTCGAACATGTTTCAACTCCTCCGAATTTTGACCATAAGTCTTGCTATAAGCAAACTCAATAAATGCCATCTTGTATCTAGGATCCAAGATGACCGATATGGCCAAAATGGTACAAAAATCAGACCAATACTTCTCAAATTTTTCGATCATTTTTTGTGCCATAGTTTTCATGTACACATCCTCACTACAAAATAATTGATCTAAAGCAACTTTAGCCGCAAACACCTTCGGAAAATACAAATTTGAAGTGGGGTATTTTGAACCAGAAAAAATGCATGTGATCTCATAAAACATAGACATGAATTTGCCAATCTTTTCTATTTTCCCCATTCTTCTTCGGAAGGACAATTCTTGTAATTGGAATCACTCAATTGTAAATGACTGGAAAGCATTTTTATAATACAAAACACTATCAAGCATAAGAAAAGTTGAATTCCATCTTGTAGGAACATCTTGTCTTAATCCTTTCTTGTCATCTAGAGATACTTGCTTAACACACTCTAAAAATTTCTTTTTTCTCACTTGTGACCCTTTCACATATTTCACACTCTCACGGGATTTTTCTATTTCTTTCTCAATTTCTTTCAATCCTTGTTGAACAATTAAATTAATAATATGAGCACAACATCGAATATGAAAGAAATCTCCATCACACACTAAAGCATTTCTTAATCTCAATTGACTTTTTAATATTGCAACACAAAAATCATTACTTGAAGCATTGTCCACAGTCAATGAAAATATCCTTTTCTCAATACCCCATTCACACAACAATGACAATATTTTTTCAGCCAAAGCAACCTCAGTATGTGGAGTTGGCATTTCATAAAAATTCAGCACTTTTTTCTGTAAATTTCATCCCTTATCAATGAAATGTGCAGTGAGACACAAATAACCGTCTGTAGTTATAGAAGTCCATAAATCAGTAGTAAGACATATTCTACTATGAGCTTCTTCTAACATGCTTCAAATTTTTGTCTTTTCCCTATTATGCATTTTTAACACATCGGCTTTTGCAGTGTTCCTACAGATGTTGGGCACTTCATCACACAAATAATTCTAAATTCTTCTAATTCCCTCATATTCAACAAATTGAAATGGCAAATCATGCATAACAATGGCACAAGACAATAATTCACGAAACACATGAGCTTCAAACTTGGGAACACGGGTTAAGGATCCATCACTACGATCTAACATCATTTGTATAGGATCACGCTTTTTAAATTTTGCACAAGTTTCATAATGTCTTCTTAGATTACCTGTACTGCAATGCGTGCGATCACGTACTCAATGTTGCATTTTTTACACACCGCTCTCGTCTTGTTGTCCGGATACTTATCCCCCGGAACCTTACGGAACAACGACCAAACTTGTGAAGTTAGTTTCCTTTGCCGTGGTGCCTTTTATTCTACTAGCCTTAAACCTTTTTCAATCTCTTCTTCCAGTTCGATTATGTCATTTACATCATCATCTCCAACACTAGAATCGTTAATTGTGTAGGCTGAATTACTTCGGCTCGTGGCCATTCTCCTAAAAACAAAATAATTCAAAATTATTTTAAGGGCCCTGATTAATCTAAGAAATTCATTTAAATAATAATATTAAATAAAAATCAACTATAATCTAACAATTAATCAACATGTACAAGATACAACATCATAAATCTACAAATAAAAATATCACAACATAAATCAAACATAAAAAATAACATAAATTCAATTAACGAGACACTTCAGTCGAGGTGAGTCCAACAGCGACGGAAATTCACCCAACGGCGGTGGAGAAGCTCGGACTAGACACTTCTCGTCTAGGTGAGTCCAACGGTGCAGGTGGTGTCCTCCCACGCACGGCGGCGAAGCCGGATCGAGCTCGTGAAGCCGCGGCTCCTTGGGGTGATCGGACGGCGGCAAATCGGCCTCCTTGGTGCCGGTGACTGGTCGGGAATGGAAGATGGTGAGGTGGGGAAGCTTTTCCAACCGGTGGCACGACCAAAGACGGCAGGATCGCCAGCGATCGTCCGCGCAAAATCCGCGGAACTTTCGATCTTCACCGTGGCGTTCCACGCGTTTCCGGCAGCAAGGGTACTGGGATGGACGGCCGGCTCACAAGCTTCCATTTGACACCTTGCTCGGCCGGTGAGGTGGTCGGAATGGGAGAAACCGACGGGTCGGTTTCTCGGGTTCGGGTCGGGTCACGGGTCTCTCTCTCTCTCTCTCTCTGTGTTTCACAGTTTCACTAAATTTTCGGTTTTTCATCCGGTTTTTTGATTTTCTCCTTTTATAAACATCCACAAAATATCAACTAAACCCCTTCATGATTATCACATAAATCCCTCTTAATTTATCACATAAACCCATCTTAATTTAGAGAATTAGGACTACTGGACCTATTTTTTTTTTTTCAATTTTAACTTATATATTTTTTAATACAAATTTATTAAATAAATAATAAACGAATTTTAAACGAATCGACCCGTATTCGATTCGTTTATGACCCATTTATTAAACGAATTCTAAATGAATAAACGAATTAAATTATTTTCAAACCCGTATTCGATTCGTTTAATTAACGAATCGAATCGAATTCACCCATTTATTAAACGAATCAATTTTTTCAAACCCAAACCCATTTAATTCCCATCGAATCGAATCGAATAAACGAATCATGACCCATATTGCCACCCCTATATCCATTATTGATAATTTCTCTAGAAAAATCTAGGTATATGTTTTGAAAAACAAAGAACAGTTATTTGAGAAGTTTAAAGAATGGAAGCAATTTGTTGAAAATTAAACAGAGAAGAAGTTAAAGAAGCTGAGAATAAACAACAATTTGGAGTTTTGCAATTAGCCATTTGACAATTATTGTGTAAATAAAGATATTGCAAGACACAAGATAGTATGGATGACTCTACAACAAAATTGGTTAGCTGAAAGAATAAATATGACCTTTATGGAGAAAGTAAGGTGTGTGCTTATTCAGTTTAAGCTTTTTAAGACACTTTATGTAAAAATCTTACTAACAATATGCTACTTAGTGAACTTAAGTCCCTCAACAGCCATTGAATTTAAGACACCATATGAAATATGGTCTGGAAAACCTGTTGACTGTGGAATCCTTAAAACATTTGGCTGTCAATCTTATACCCATATCAATCAAGGTAAACTTGCTCCAAGAGCCTTAAAAGGTATGTTCATAGAGTATTTAGAGGGGGTTAAAAGTATAAAATTTGGTGAGGTGTGGTGCTTAATGAGGGTGTTTTGGCTAAAGGTAGTCAGACTGCTGTAGAAGTAAATTCAAACTTAAGATCAACTGACAGATTGGAGTTTGAGGTGGAGCCTTTTGTATTAAAAAACATAAATGAAGCTGTAAATTTAGATGGTGAAGAAGACATAAAAGCATCTCATGATTGGTCTGAAACTCAAGGCCAAATGTAAGAATATCAATTAGTCTTATATAGACAAAAAAGGCAAATCAAACTACCAAAAAAGTTTGGATATACAGATCTCATTGCATATGCTCTAGTAGATGTAAAAGAAATTGATGATGGGGAACCTAAGACTTATAAAAAGCTACTCAAAGTTTGTTCAAATAAGAGTGATAGAAAGCTATGAATAAATAGATGGCTTTTCTTTATAAGAATAACACTTGGGAGTTGGTTAAAAAGCCTGAAATTAGAAGAGTGGTTGGATGTAAATGGATTTTCAAAATCAAGGAAGGCTTAAATGAATTTGAACTTATGAGATTCAAAACAATGCTTGTGGTAAATGGTTATACTCAAAAGGAAGGGATTGCCTTTAAAGAAGTATTTTCTTCAGTGATTAGATATGTTTTTATAAGAGTAATTTTAGCTATAACTGCTATACAATACATAAATCTTGATCAACTTAATGTTAAAATAACATTTCTATATAGTAAACTTGAGGAATAAATATTGATGTCTCAGCTTGAAGGGTATATTTTCCCTGAAAAAGAGAATCATATATGCCAGCTGAAAAAGTCTTTTTATGAGTTTAAGCAGTCCTTTAGACAGTGGTATCTTAGATTTGATGAATTTATGACAGTACATAAGTTCATTAGATGTAAGCGTGACTGTTGTGTTTATTATAAGCCAACCAATGATGGTCTATACATTTATTTTCTTTTATATGTGGATAATATGTTGATTACTTGCAAAAATAGAGAAGAAATTGACAAGCTCAAGATACTGTTGAATTCTGAATTTAAAATAATAAACTTGAGCTATGTAAGGAGGATTTTGAGAAAGGAGATTAAAAGAAATATAAGTAAGGGTACAATGTTTCTGTCACAAGAAAGATATCTAAGAAAAGTACTGAGTGCCTTTGAGATGAATGATCCCAAGCCTGTGCAGTTACCTTTGGCATCACGTTTCAAGTTAAGCAATCTACAGTGTCCTCAAACAGAAGCTGAAAAGCAAGACATGACTATATTTCCATATGCTAATGTAGTGGGATGTCTCATGTATGCAAAGGTATTAATAAAACTTGACATAGCCTATGTTGTCAGTGTTGTTAGTAGATACATGAATTAACCTATAAGGGACCAATGAAAGGCTATAAAATAGATACTAAGGTATCTCAATGGGACCGTGAGTTGTGGCTTATTGTATAGAAATGTCAAATCTAAAAGAGAGAGTTTGAAAGGATTTATAAATTCAGATTGTGTAGGGGATTTAGATAGAAGAAAATCACTTACAGGCTATGTATTCATGCTAAATGGATGTACTGTGAATTAGAAGGTAGCTTTACAAACTGTAGTGGTATTTTCAACGATAAAAGTAGAGTATGTAGTTACTACAGAAGCCGTAAAAGAAGCATTTTGGCTCAAAGGTTTAGTGACAGAATTGGGGATGAAGTAGATGTTAGTGCTAGTTTTTTATGATAACTCAAGTGCCATACACTTGTGCAAGAACCCTGCATATCATGAGAAGACTAAGCATATAGATGTTAAGATTCATTTCATTAGAAACGAAGCATGAAGGGGGTACTGTACAGATGGTGAAAGTTCATATGGATTCTCTTATAAAGGTGGTTGTTATAACTAAGTTTAGAACTTGTCTGGACATAACTGGTTTATGCAATCTTTGAGTTGCACAAGGTGTTGGAGAAAGAGTTAGATTGAGGAGGAAATTTGTTTCAAGTTGGAGAATTGTAAAGTTAGTTTGTGAATCAAATACAGCTTCCAGAAATGGCAACATTTCAGACTTTGGTAAACTTTTAAAGTAACGTTCATCACTTATACAAATAACAGAAAATAAATTACTTGAAACAACGACATTAACGTGTGTTTTGATCTGCAACTTTAGTAGTTCACGTAAGGCATATGCTGAGGCTGAAAACCAAGTTAGTTAACTACGTGTCTACAAATTGTACATTCTAGAAATGAATATATTATACAAAACAGAGTATACAAGCCAACTATGAAGGCTAATTCATGGGATTTTTCTAGAGCTTTGTAGAGAGAGATTAAAGAGAGAGAGAGTATCATCTTATTCTCTGTATTTTCTTGTCTAAGGCTCTATATTTGTCTCTATTGTTGAATTAATAATGCTCATCTAAAAACTTCTTCCGTGGATGTAGACTGGGCAATTTGCTCAGTTGAATCACATTAAATCTTTGGTATTATTTCTTATTTTGATTTATTCTTTGATAGTTCTTGATTGATTATTGTTAAGTTCTAGTTAGTGAATTGATCTATTCATTGCAAAGGGTTATGCAACTTATATTGATTTGATTTGAGGTATCTTGGGGAATGGTCAGTTTTATTAGTTTAAGAACAAACTGATTGCTACATAATCTGAGTAATATAATTAAACAAATCTAAAAAAAAAGAGAGATCGAACGAAAGAAAATTAAAAAAGAAAAGGGAAATTATAAGGTGAAAGCTCCTCAAAATCTCTTCAGTTCCACTTCCACATATATAATATATAAATGATTCAGAAATTGGAAAGATATAGGCTTTTAATTAAAATCATCACCGGAGCAAAAGTAACTAACAAAAAAAAAAGAAAAAGAAAGAAAACCAACTCATATCAAAGGAGTGTGGGATTCTTAAGGCTGTAGGCTAGGGCCAGGGCTAGAGTTAGGACTAGGACTAACAAACAAAACCCCAAAACGAGACTGTTCTAAATAAACCCCACGTGCTGTCTACCTAAGCCTAGCCTCTTATAATAATTTGATTTATGCTTTTTATCCTCCATTATAAAATTACAAAACTCTCCTTTTATCTATCACTTAAAAAAAAACTTATTTACAAAAAAAATTAAAAAAATAGATTCTATGATTAGAAGAGGAAATTATATAGATACATCACATTTTTAAACACTTAGTTTAGTTCCATCACTATATCCCACTTATCAAATTTTTCTAAAAAAAGCAAGCCACTTAACAAAAAAATAAAACTAAAGTGGCCCTAAACATTTTACCAAATATTCAAGGTGGTGGAAGAAGAAGATGATAATGTAATTGACACTTTTAGTCCTTTTTGTTGTTTTGTATAATTATTCACTATAGGAAAAGAGGGTTCTGAACTCTAGTAAACCGAATTCAATACATTTAGAGGAATATAGATGGTAAATACGTATAATACTTTTTGTTGTTCTATATAATTATTCACTACACGTTTAGAGGAATCTTGACTTTATTTATAGCAAAATGCAATTTATGGACAAGAGTATGAGGAATATAGATCGTAAATAGAAACACGATTGGAAAGTCGAAGCCAAGACTTGGGTACTAAGAGGTGTAATACCACAAGTTCCTCACTCATTTGATAGTGTGTCTTGGACTTTTATGAAAGTGAATGAGGAGTAAGAGAAAAGTGGAAGAGATGAAAGGTTTGATTTGAGTTGGAAGGGCTTGAAAATATGCTTAGGGACCTGCAAAATAGTAAATGAAGGTTAGAGGTGGAGCTGGGGGTGGCAGCGTCTACACTCCGATGCTTAAGTCAGAGCTGGGTAATCTCAAGCTTGAGAGCTTGCAAGCTCTTACTAATGGTAGTTGGATGTTGAAGATAACCTCAGCACATTTTCTCTTTCTTTGGTGTGTATAAGTGAGTTCTTTTTTGAAAATAAAACAAGAATATATTTATATGGATTACCCTAAGTTACCTGGTCACCTATTATTATTTAATTGGGGTATTTTTCTGAAGTGGCGAAGATATTTTTATTTTTACTCATAAAATCATTTGAATATTTTAAATATACTTAAATAATAAGTTTTGAGCATGTACATGTGTCGAGTGTAGAATAGTAGTCTCATGTACCTTTGCTGAGATTATTAGAGATTTATTGGCGAGGCAGGGGGTAGCAAGTGGTCCTAATTGTCATGATGGTTACTTTTTGACTTGTCTGTTGGCGTGTCAGGTGGCTGTCCCATTTTGTTCAATATAATATTTCTTTATTGACTTTTTATTTCTAACGAATGAATTAACGAATCTGTTTTAACAGCTCATCCTTTACCACGTGATATTTATTTTTAGATCAAATTTCGAATATTTTTAGATTTTTCTATCTTTGCACAGTATTTTCCAAGTATCTATCGGAGCACTTGAGATACCCAGCCTTTTTTAGAATACCCTGGATACCCAACTTTCTTAAGTGTACCTTGGGTGTACTTGGGTACCTAACATTTCTCAGTGTACTTTAGGTACCCGGCCTAATCTATCATTGTCTTGTTGAATTTGCTATCATTATAAAACTTTGTATTGACACGTAATATTTTATTATCTAATTTGTCAATTATTCCCTAAACAAGTATTATTGTTTAAAGTTGGTCCCAAAATTTTAATCATAAGCAAATTTATTTTCCCAATTGATCATGATCACATAGAAAGGCTCAAGAATTTATAAATATACTGTTGAGATTATGTGCTCTTTAAACCATATTGATTTTCTGATTAATAAAATATTTCAAGAATTTATTCAGATATTTTGAATTGCATTAATATTTTGAGTAAGTCCATTTAATCATATTATATGTATTTATGCGATCACCATGTGGATTCACAGAAGACATAAATACAAGTTATCTTATGATTAAATAAATTAAGTTCGCAGTTGATAAATAAAGTTGGGCACTTTATTTAGGTATAGACTGTAATAAATTCATTGAGTGATTTGTCTTAATCATGTATGAATTTATTAATGTAGTATGTCTACATTGAACTGGATCACATATGAAATTTAATTAACCTAGTAATAACTGTCAGACTTATTAAATCTCATAGGCATTGATTTACTATAATCTTAATCTTGAGTTAGTTATGATTTCATGATTGTAGTTGTTATTTCATTTAAGTTACCAATGGGCATGACATACACATGTAGTCTAGATTACCCGGTATCTTGGTGGGAGCAATTACAAGTATTGAAATTGTAGATTAACAATATAAAATTTGTATGACACATCTCTTGATGGGTTTTCAGTACTTGATCATAGAATTCTCTGGCCAGAGTATCTCAACATAAATAAGTATATTGAAAATGATCATTAGAGAAAACCAATAAGTATCAAGGAAAAAGATGTCATTAAATTGGTTGGACAGTTGAGATATCAATTTAAATTAACGATGTGGTATAAAGGATTATGCAGTAAAGAAATCAATGTGGCTTGAACGAATTATATTCGAACATACAATTATGGAGGTCAGTTCCAATCTTATAGTGGAGTAGAATTGGAATTAAATAATTATATTTGTTTAATTATAAATTTAATTATTATAGCCACTATTGTATATTTCCAAATGATCCCGGATTAGCTCATTTAATTGACAACACCATCACTAGACCCAAAAGCAAAAAAAACTGGCATATTAGATGAAAATCATAATTATAATATTTGTTAAGGACTAGTATGTTATATTCAAGTGTAAATGGGGCTTGTAATATTTTACAAGATAGTTTCCTAGTTAGTTATACATTCCTTCCACTTTTAGGTAAGTGGAGAGATAGTTAAAAGAGAAATTCTATTTTAAATAGAAATCCTAATCCTAATATATTAGGGTTTTTCATAAGATATTATAAAAGGGACATTATTCTCTTAAATAAAAAGAGGAGGAGAACCTCAGAGATTTTATGAAAAATAAAGAAGGCATATAAAAGGAGCCAGTTACAATTAGGAAGTGGTGAAACAGACGCCTACACTTCCAGTGTTTAAAAAACTTGAATCATAGCCTGAAAGATCGTTTGGAGCGGATCTATAACTCTCAATTGTTCATCTTCTCAAAACATCAAGGTATGAATTTCTAGATTACTTAATTCTTATATGTTGTATGAGATTGGTCCTAAAAGGTTTTAATTAAAAAATTAAAAAACTTATTTTTATTCCCTTTATATACATGCACTGCATATGCATAGGAAAAAAAAACTCTAAATAGACTAATAATTCTCGTATTGAAGAAATAATATAGTTTACAACGCATATTTAATCCTAAAATAACAATATATGAGTGTCACAGTTAATGGTGTGTAATTAAATTTGTATCTATCTAATTAATTTAAAACTTGTGAACATTCGCACTCGAGAAATAGTTCTTATATGCAAGAACTTGTGAACTGTGTTGTTGCATGGATAGTGATGATGACGTCTTAATTACGTATACATATTCTCTAATCTCTATTACCATAAATTTGCGAGTTATAAAGAATTAATAGAGAAAACTATAACAATCTAAAAAGACATATACACCCTCTGTAGCCAAAAAAAGGTTGTTGGTTCCCATTTGGATTTGTTTTTCACTAATAAAAATGCAGAATAAGATCAAATATTTGGATACTGTATGTGAGATTGTGTTAATTAATAATTATTAAGGCTCTCCGTTTCCCATCTCATTTCCATGTTCATTTAGCTAACTCCGTTTGACTAATAAGATGCTTTGAAAGAGAAGCTACATCCTACAACAATAAATTTTATGTACACAATTGCTCATCTCGAGTCGTTACTTCCCACTTACTCATTTCCCTATCTAAACACAACACATATTTATTCTATTAATGCCAAAAAGCACTTGTGAATGGCGCCATATGAATAATCCCACTCTTTAATGGTTGCCCATTTAGAAAGTCCCTCTTTGTATTGTATTGCGGATGTCGCTGATCAATATAAGGTGATGCAAATGAAAAAGAAACATATGATTCAATGTGAATGTTGCAGAGGTTACTAATTCCCACCGTTAATCTATTATTCTGAATCTGCTACTAAACAAGTTGCCATTCCAGCAGCACAAATTAAGAAGGCCTCCAACTTGAAATTTTATTAATTTCCTGAGCTTCTCCATCAACCATAAGGCAAGAATAGACATTACATTAAGAATCACAAGCCTGAATTAAACAAAGGTATCCATCCATATAGGTGGAGTTGAAAACCTTTATTCAACACTGTTTAAAACAAGTCCTTTGATTTCTCCCCTCAGAAAATGCATAATATGAATGTACATACAAAATCCAGTTTTCTATGTTCAATACAATTGACAAGACAGGAAAAAGAAGGGGAGGGAATCCATGGTAATTAGATTGGTAAATATAAAATAAGTCAAAGCTCATCTCTTCAGTGCATAACTCAATTGCAACCTATCTTCAGATCTTCTGGCCATCCAAACTCCTCCAAGAACGCCAATACAACTCCATTTGACCAACCAAAACCAGTCTGTAATTCATCAGAGCAAATGAGGTACATAGATGGTTATTGTTAAGACACTAGGCACCTAAATTTAATAGAGGCAATTGAAAGAATATACAATTATATACTACCTGGGCTATGTATTCACCACCACCACCAATATCTCCACACTTTTCAACATCATATTTTTCATGCATATCACCAGTTTCTTTGTATGCAACATAATTGGTGTTGATCCACCTCATAGCAATGTCTTGTGCCATTGACTTTGCTTCTTTTGATCCTGACTTAGCCAAACCTTCTACTATCATGTGTTGAAGTGGCGGCCAGCCGTTAGGAAAGTCCCTGTTTCATATTGGTAACATCAAATAATAGCCAACAAATATAAAGAAAAATCTAATTCAAATGTCATTACTGAACTTGTTACTAATTAATTATTACCATTGTTCTCCTGATCTTATCAAAGAAGTTGCAATTCCAGCAGCACCAAGTAAGCCTGAACTTTGAAAGCTTTTTCTGACTTTCTCAACTATAGAAGTATCTGGACAATGTAAAAGGCTTCAGAATAAAAAATATTCCCAATAAAGCATTCTCAGTATTCATCAACTTAAGAATCCCTATTTATTAAAAGGCATATTTCCATAGCCAGTAATGGTTACAAACCAGAGTTGAATAAATTGATCCATATGGGTACAAAGTTTGAAGCAAATGCGTTATTATTCTGGTTTGAAACTTTCCATCTTTGGAATTCCTACAATACAAGTATTAAAGTGATAAAATTAAAAAAAAAAAAAAAGGCTGAGGAAGTAATGTCTTAGCTAATAAAAGTCACATTCAGGCAATTACCTGGCTACTAGTTCCATTACTTATCCAGTAATCCAGCCATTGTCCCTTTTCTTCATTCCAGAAAACAGAGTTTATTGCCTGTTTTCTTGCTTGAGCAGCTTTCAAAAAACTCTCAGCAGTTTTATCATCTCCAACAATTTGTGCCATGGAGGCAATGTCAAGTTCCATCTGGATCAACATACAGACATCACTTAAATATGAAGAAGATAAAAAATGGATGGACTTCCAAGTCTCTAGACTTAGAAGGTAAAGACTTTTACCTTGAGAATAAATATATTTAAATCAACAGGTAAGATTGATGTTATTGCCAATGTGGTGAAATCTGAAGTATTCCTGCAAGAAGACAATTAAATTCCAGAAACTTGTCAATTGAGTTTTGTCTGATAAGTAATTGAATCACACAGTAGAGGAAATGACTTTTCTCCAACTGAGCTCAATTATGTCATTTTTGCCTAACAGATACTGGTTTGATGCAAGATAATTACTACCTCATCCATCTTGTACTAAAATCCCACCCTGATTCAGCAACGGAAGCCACTTCCCGATAAAATTGCTCTTTCTCAGAAGCATTCAAGAGCTTAGAAGCATGCGCCTTATCCTGGTAAAGGAAGGAAGTTAAAATTTATCCTCACAAAAATTCTTTCGCACCTCATGCTCAGGTAATTCTGTTGGAAAGAAGAACATACAATGGTTGAAGATTCAGGCCTCGGTTTGTTCCACATTGCATAATACCGACTCAATGTATGATTGCTACCTTGATCATCTTGGATGTTTACCTTATGTATTCCTACAATACATTAACATGTATATCAGCTACATAACTAAGTTCCAGCAAACGGAGAAATGAAATCGCCCAGGGGAGGGTAATCAAGCAGTTTATGTAAATAAGTATGTATTCAGCATACCTGAATTCCAAAATTGATGTTCTTTGAGCAGGGCAGGGAGAGCCTTTTTGACCAAATCCAAGTCACCGGTTTGATTGTAAATATCGTAAACCATTGCACTGAGGAGGGGAGGCTGGCTGCAAGACATGAACCCATGCTATGTCAATAGAAAATATCGGTGCACAGATTCAAAAGAAAGCATATACAATACATGCTCAGAAAGATGGGAACATTTTACATGTATTCAATGCAGAAGACACTGCAGACACTATGCATAAAACTTTAGTCTGATAGGAAACTGAATGACAAAGAAGCATGATTCGACAGTTGTAAGTAATACAACAGATGTCGGAACCAAAATTAGTAACATAACACAAGAAGAAGCATTACCTCCTATTGGTGTAATAAGCTCTCGCACCATTAAGGACATAACCATATGTATCAATAAGAGAAATGAGATTAGTCACAATTGCCTTAGCTGTCTTATACATCTTACTTGCTAGCAAGCCCCTGCATGATACAAACAAAAAAATTTACACGCAAAAACACTTGACGCTAGGGAAAACAAAAAATATTGTCATCAACGTCACTGGACTGGCATAGGAAAAGGAAAAATAAAACAAATACAAAATCTAACCTAATAATCCAGTAAGAATCCCAATAATAGACCTCTCTAAACCGGGAACCTGGAATAACAACCGGTCCAGGCAGGGGAAGCAAAGTGTGAAACTCAGGCCGGTCCAATACTGAAGCAGAAACTCTCCGGCTTAAATTCTTCCACAAAGCATGCACCTCAAGAGCCCATGCTCTCACTTGAGGGTTCTTCACCTTAGGCAAGAACCCCTCCGGTTCAGGCACAAAATCTGGTGGTTCAGCGTACACAAGATCATCTCCTGCACCATTAAAATATTCGTGCATAAACTCTTTCAAATCAGGAACCGGAACAGACCCAGTTGCATTTCTCGGTAGCTTGTCAAAAGCGGTAACAGTTGTGGAAAGATCAGACTTTAACGACAAATCAACATAAAGTTTTGCATCAAAGTCTTTTCGTCCGAAAGTTACGAGAGCAGTTTCTTGTACACGCTGCAAGAAAGTGACCAACGGGGTTGTGGGTACGACGGGGCCTCTGTCAAAATTGCCTGTGGTTGGCTGTGACATCGCTTTTGCCACAATGGCTGATGCTGATGCTGATACTGATGCAAGCAACAAAACCAATAACAATAGAGAGAAAAAGGATGCGGGGTCGTTACCGTTGCGTTTACTATTACGAAAATGAAAGGACGCCATGCCCATGATTGGAGATGAATGAAGAGGGAGACTGTTGCTTAGGAGACATGATGGATTCCCGGGATTCTGCTATGATAAATATCAAGAAATTGCCGTGCCGGCGAAAAGGAGTATCAATCTAAGTAAACGGGTTTTGTTTGTTTTGTGGTAAGATTGGTAATTATAATTAGATTAACTATAATTTCTGAATCCAAACAATTAAATTTGTTCTATCATTTGTTTGTTAGCACACATTTGTAATCAATCATTGAAATAAACTATCTTTGGCTTTTCATTTTGTTTATTTATTATTTAAGAAATGCTATTGTATGAATCAACGACTCCTGACTCGTGAGTTAACTTTTTATTTTTATTTTTATTTTTTTAAAAAAAGCGCTTCAACCTGACGCGTATGAATCACCAGGCCTGTGGCACAAGCCTAGGCTTAGACCCGGTGGTTAAGACTGATACATTCAAATTAAAGGCCAGTAATTTAAACTTTCGTAAATATATTATAAAAGTATTTTTTAATTATTAAATAAAATAATTTATTTTTTATTTAAGTATAAAAATAAATATTAACGAAAATTTAAATTTAAATAATATTTTATATAAATTAATTATAATCTTAAATAATAATTTTACGTATAAAAAAAATTTACATATGAATTTAAATTTTTTTTTTAAAATGAGACTATTATTTAAAATAATAATTTATATAATATGAGATTATAATTAATATTTATAAATTATATGGGTATAAAATTTTTTACCAGTGAGTTAGGATATCTTATTTTAATCTTATAAATTTTACTTTTATATATATATATATATATATATATATATATATATATATTACAATAAAAAAAATATTGATATGACAACTAAAAATATATTAATATTATAATTTAACGGAGATTAAGTAAGACTATATTATTTCATAATATTTTTTAATATAACCCAATTTAAAAAGAAACCCTAACGTAATACTGAAAAAAATTATTTAAAAAAAAAAAATTCGAGTCTAACCTAAAACTGCTACTCGAATCCACGGACTCAAGATTCTTAAAATATAGTGTATTCGCTAATAGAGAATCACATGATAAAAATAAGTCATATACCAATATGCATTAACAGAAAGAAAAAAGGAAGAGGGAAATTATAAGGTGAAAGCTCCTCAGAATCTCTTCGGTTCCACTTCCACACATATATTATATAAACGATTCGGAAATTGGAACGATATGGGCTTCTGATTAAAATCATCACCGGAGCAAAAGCAACTAACAGAAAAAATAAAAAAAAAAATAAAAAAAAAAAGAAAAGAAAGAAAACCAACTCATATCGACGGAGCGTAGGATTCTTAGGGCTGCCGGCTAGGGCTAACCCGAAAACGAGACGGTCGACTGGATTTTTATTTTTTGACTTGCTGGGGGCATGAGTATGAAGCTATGACTTTGAGGGGCAAGGATGGAAATCTATTCATGTTTAGAGCGTGTCTAAACTACTTCTTACTGGTCCTGGGCCTTGCTGTTCCAAACACTTCCATTTTGAATTGAAACACAATGTTCTAAATAAAACCCACGTGCTGCCTACCTAGGCCCAGCCCCTTCCAGTAGCTTTATGCCTTTTATCGTCCATTGGAAAATTACAAACCTCTCCTCTAATCTATCACTTTAAAAAAAAAAAAAAACTTACTTATAATATATATATATATATATAAATGGATTAGAGGAAATTGTATAGATACATCACATTTTTAAACACTCAGTTCAGTTCCAGCGCTATATCCCACTCATCAAACATTTCACCAAATATTCAAGATGGTGGAGGAAGAAGATGATAATGAAAAGGCCAAAGGAAGGGCATACACACTTTTAGTCCTTTTTGTTGTTCTGTATAATTATTCACCATGGGAAAAGAGAGTTCTGAACTCTAGTAGACTGAATTCAATAGGCAGGGGCATGAGTTTAGAAGAATCTTGACTTAATTCATGGCAAAGTGCAATCTGTGGACACGAGTATGAGGAATACAGATGGTCAATGGAAACACGCAACCCGACGATTGGAAAGCCGGAGCCAAGACTTGGGTGCTGGGGAGGGGCGCTACCACAAGTTCCTCACTCATTTGATACATTTCCTCTCTCTTCCTAGAAAATTAAAAACAAGAAAAACAGCAAAGGGTGGTTGCTTCTTTTTTATGGTCTTTTTTCAAACATCGTCTAATAAATAATCTGAACAGATGAAATTGGAAAGAGTTAAATACGAAATCAGAAGCAAAGATACCAAAAATGGGACTTGGTACACGACCAAGCCAGCCACATTCATATCTCAGGCTCAGCTGAGGTTCTATGGTGTGTTGATGGGGTGTGGTTCAGTTACCATTATCATTATTATCATTATTATTATTTTTCAGAAATGTATAGGTAAGTGATGGCCGTATCTGACCTTTTGTTGATATGTCTCTATGGGGCTAGGTGGTCCATTTGTCTTTTTGGCAATAAATCCTGGGAGCAGGGCACTAATATGGTCGGTCAGAAGACACTTAACCAGGAAGTCCGGGTATTGAATCAATGTAGGAAACTGCAAAAGACAGCCTTTTAGGAGCAGAAAACCAGTTTCCTGGTTGACTGCCTTAGCAAAGCGGAGCCAAGCATCAAGGCCCCTACTGGTATATTTGACCATTTATTAACTGACATCAAAGTAGCTGAAACAAACTCTACTAACCACCTACAAAAAAATTCCGCTAGGGAAAGACACTACTTATAATCTGAGAAGTTACTGATTGTGAAGCAGAAGAAGGAACATACAAGCGAGGCTTAAGGTCTTCGAAAATGTCTACTTCCCAAACCCAGCCAAAGCAAGCCAAAGTTTCAGCACCCAAGAGTAGAGTTTTGAAGGAAAAGAAAGCAAGGTTCTACATAATCCGTCGTTGTGTGTTCATGTTACTTTGTTGGAAGCAGGATGGAGATTAATTAAGCTGGAAAACTTAAGCATCCATGCTACCTTCTCTCTTATACTAGGCATTTGTTAACTCTAAAAACATGAAGCTCTTGTGCTCATAGAACTTAGGGAGAGTGATGTATGTACTATAGGGAGAAAGGTAAAAGTATGTGAGAATGTGGAGTTGTGCGTGTGTTAGGAAGGGGGAGCGGTTAAGCTAGTCCTCCTTCCGTATAAGGTTTGACAATGCAATGCAAATACAAGCATCCTTTTTTTGTTCTAAACTTTTATCTCATGAATCCTTTTACTTTTTGCTTGGGCAAGCTTCCAGCTTCATATTTGATGGAAACAGATAGCAGGATCACCATACCAGGTGGTGTTTCATTATCTATAGAATGGGAGACAACCGACAAGCATGCCTATTTGGCTTGGATTCTGGCGAGGTAATTCTATTCTATTATGAATAGAATACAATTCATAATATATATGAATAATGCTCTTTCAGAATCCAAATCAAACCGAAATTTCCAAAACTCACTATTTCTATTTTGAAAGGAGGGGGATACAGATCATAGGAATTTGATTCCAACCGAAAATCAAGAGTTCTCAAGGGCCAGCTTAAGTTGAGATATCATTGTCTTGGCCCAACAGTCACAAGCTTAGAATTTATTCAATTGTTCCTACTTGTCATGCATATTCATAACGTCAACATTTGTATAACACTTCATATGGAGATAAAACAAACAGAGTAATTCCTACTTGCCAACCATATTCATAACCTAGAGATTTTAATAACACCTCATATGGTGACAAAACTAACAGAAGATATGCATTTGTCAGCTGTACAAAAGTTTTATTCATACCGTAGAACTTGTGTTGGAGTTGCTGATAACACTAAATCAAGAGTTTTTTCAATTTTTTTTTTTTGGGGGGATTGGTGGGGTGGTTAGAAAGATGATACCTAATGCACATTAGGTCAAATTGGAAACTGAGGCAAAGAAGAGGTTACAGCACAATCAGCTTGAGCATTATTGTAAGAAGGTTTCTTCACATAAGCAAATGATAAGGTTCCACTAGCATAGAAATAGAGTTAAGATAACATTGCCAGGCCCAGTAAAAGCAACAAATACTCCAAATAATATGAAATACACTACTCAAAAAGCGTTTTGACAGAGGCCCTAATCTCAGTGATAATGATCGACAGAGGCCCAGCCAACAATCAGCTGTGTGTGATGCCAGAGAGAAACATTTTGCCATGTCCCTGAAACTACATCTGCATAAAAAGTGACACTGTATCTAGTTTCGGTCTAGCAAAACTCTACTCTGAAAACAAGTGTCCAAACTATGGAGATTCATTCCTAGCAATTTCGATCAATTAGATTAAGTAGATGAATATGCCAATTTCTGGTGACATACATAATCTTATGCACTGCAAGTATATATCTAAAAAAAATTATATTAATAAGCCAGAGCAATAAAGTTATTTGCATCAGCAAATTGGTTGTTGAGCCAGCCAATAAGAGATGGCAAAGTTGGAAAAAAAAAAGGAAAAAACTGCATTCCAGTGATATCCTTGTAAAAGCAAACAACCGACAATATTAATTAGACCACAAGGATGTTGGGGCAAGCCGGCAAGAACAATAATCAAATGAAGAAAAATCTTACTTTCATTCATACCAAGACAACTTCAGAGAGGATAAGGACATGCACATCATCAAATTGTGCTGGAAATTAGAAAACCCAAAAAATATCCTCACAAAATAAAGCAAACACTTGTTCGGAATTCACAAAATTAAATAGAAAACGAAACACAGTCAAACAGACCAGCTCCAACAATTTCAACACCGTTATTACAGATTAATTGAGCTTTGATTATCCACATGAAACACCTAAATGACATATAAAACGCAGCGTTTTTGTGTTTTTGTTCAAACAAAAAAAAAAAGGCAAAACGAATTAATTAATATAACAATCCAGATACCAAAGGAAGGGCGGGCGATGGATCAAACGATGTCGTCGGGAGCGTGAGAGTTGTTGGCGAGGGTAAGAGGGCGATCCTTGGCCTCATCCTCATCGTCGTCGTCGTCGGGATCGGTTGTAGAGAGATTAACGCAAGAGCAACGTTCGAGGGACGCGAAGAAGGCGGAGACTACGGTGGTGCTCAGCCAGCTTGCCACGTTGCCCAAGCTGTCTCGCGATATTATGCTGTTATTGGGGTTGTTATCTTCCATTTACGAATTAGATTTGTAGAATTTTGCGACAAATGAAAATGAAAATGGGGTGTTTCCTTGTTTATCTGGGATTTGGACGAATTGTTTGGAATTGTGGATAAATGAGAACGGACCCAATTGTCAAATACTTGAAATTAGAACCTGGGATTTGTGATTTCATATATATATATATATTAGGCGCCTCGCTCTCATCCACTATCCAATCATAAATCATATAAATACTGTATGTAAATTTAAGCCAGACTGACGCTCAATATACTCTTAATTAATTAAAAGTACACTATTTACTCATATAGTTATAATACAGCTATAAATTATTATAAAATTTATTTTATATAAATTAATTTAAAATTAACTTTTTAGTAGAATAAAAATATAAATTAAAAAAGATTATGGGGATACAAATTTTTTTAATTGAATTAATTTAATTATATTATATTAATTTATATCAAATATATTTATATAAAAATTTGTGACTGTATTATTATTTTTATGATAAATCACATATTTTAATTTTAGTCAACGACCAGGTTCGATTCCCTTCCACGACACTGATCGAATCCACGTATGTCTAATCAAACTTAAATTTGTTTTATTTATATATTTATTTTTTAGAATATTTAACTATTAATGCTACAATAATTCCTTTTCATTCAACTTAATATTTATTGTTAAATTCACAAAAAGAGAAAATTAAATATACTTGCAAAAGCCAATAACTTTTTCGCTGAATTAATAAACACGTGTGTTTCAAAAATAAATAAATATACAACACATATTGCTCGGGACTTCTCTTGTGAGAGCATATTAAGCTCCAATAAATATATTGGGAAATTTACTCATTTGATCACTTTCTAACTTTCAATATAAAAAGATTTTATAATAATTTCTCTTACAATAAGAATTACTTACAAATTTTTTATATTAAAATATCCTTAAAACTAAACAAACAAAACAAAACTTCAACTCTCCAAGCAAACCTCTTCTCACACTATCAAAACATCCTCAATTTCACCTATTACTCAATCTACATTTATCAAACTAAGATATTTATCAAGTATTGAAGACAAACGAAACAATAAACTAAAGAACAATAAAAAATTAAAATTAGTATTTTTTTTTTTTGTGGATTTCATAATGTGGATATATTATAATGGTTAATGTGAGTTCATAAAATTATAAATTAGTAAAATTCAGAAAAATCTGATGAAAATGAGTTTTGAGAGATGTTAAAGACAAAATCTAAGAACTTGGGCGACATAAGTCTGTCACCCAAGCTTAGAATGGCATGTCGCTCGGGCGACATGTTATTACATATTAGTTTATTAATGTTCGTATCACACAACATACACTTGTATTAATTCAGGCAATTTTTTCTGTTGCCTAGCAACAGTGCTGTTACTCAGATCACTTGAATTAATTGATAATTAATTATATAATTAATATAATAATAATATTTTTTGAAGTACTATTAATAAAATGTTATTATTATTTTGCATCAGGTTAATAGAGTCGATTGTGCTTAATATGTATTATGATAAAGCATGAGAGACTTTAAAAGATAGTGATATGGAATACGAGAATCGAAAAGTTACTGTATTTTATTTCGGAAAGATGTAACATTTGAACAATTTATTGCCAAGTTGTATGAAATTTTAAAGAAAAGTCCAGGTAATATTTCCTCACGGTGAAGACAAATATGAAATCAACTCATCCAACGTAACCAATTGATTCACTCCCAATAGATACTGTGGATGACGAAATGGTAAGGGTTATTATATCTATAAACTCTGATCCAATTAATTATGGATGCATTCTTATTTATGTGACGACAACTTATAAAGTTCTGATAGAAATGTGATTTGTCATCATCAATTCACGTTTCAACCTTTGAACACTACTCTTCATTCCGCTCCTACAGTGATCCTATCGATGACAATGTTGTCATCACACATGTGGATAATATGCATGCTGAAACATATAACATTGAGTCCTAAATAAATTTTGGACATTGCAATAGTCTAATTGACATTGTGGAGGATGTGGATTGATCACAGGAGGTTAATGATCCATGTCAAAATTATCTTATCAATCTAAGAACTTCTAGCCAAAGTTGGTTCGTCAGTCTAATGGCTCATAGTCTAAGTTAGTTCAGAGTTCCAAGTCCAATAAATCCACTATAGTTGGAGGCTTCAATAGTGCCGCCAGATTGGGTAGTTTCAGACGTGCTTAATGATTCTAATTCTAGAAGTATTTATGTAAAACAATTATTTATCATCGTAAACTTGTTGCACAACTAATCTGAGCATCAAATAGTATACGAGATTACTACTAAATCTAGGATCCTCCATTGTTAAGAAATGACCAAAAATTGACTTTTTGAACAGCTCAAATTAAGTATTAGTTAACTTGCTTTGTATATGTGTAATCACAAAACTAAATCTTGTTAAATTCATAGTACAACCCGAGAAGTTATCCTTGACTAATATTCTCAACGACCACGAATGTATATTATTGTCAGACATATCTAAGTAATAAATTAGGACAACATTAGCACAAATTTTAGAGGGGAAAAAAATAAAACATTCTAAAACCTTGCTCTGTACACATGTATCCATTAATTAAGAACGTGAGTGGCTGCCCGTATTGTCCAAAATTTCGCTCAAAACGTACAATTAAAAAATAGTGATATCATCTATGCTGTCAACCAACCGAGCGTGCATGTAATGCTGTCGCCCAAACTTGTTGGCTGACAACATGGGCTATATCACCATTTTTTAGCTGCATGTTTTGGATGAAATTTTGGGTAATATGGGCAGCCATTCACATTCTCAATTAATGGGTACACCAACCTTCTCTCTAACTTTAAAATAACATTTAATTTAAATCAATAATTTATTAGAAGTATTTAAACAAACACTTAGTATGTCATTTATTATAAATCATACACTTAAGAAAATTCTAATATTTTCATGTCCAATACATATCATAATGTTTAACTATCATCAATGATCAATCAAGCAAAATTCATTATAAATTAATGAAAAAACTGAAGCAATAAAACAATACATAAGCTAAAAGTAAAGGAATCCAAACAATAACTCAAGATCACTACTGCTAAAAGTAAGGGAAATGGTCACTGAAAGTTATGGAATTCGCTAGAATTGCATGATTTCACTGGAATTGAATAATGTCTATGGGTAATATTAGGCGATATGAGATGTTGCTTGGGCGATCTTGGACAAAATAGGTTTAGTTTTGTTTACTTAGTTTTATGGGTGTTTTAGTTCAAAAATTCAGACTATGTGATTGAATAAATCCTCCTTTATCTGTTGCAGATTGATGACTCATTCTCCTTTCCCATCCTCATACTCCTATTTGTATTTTGATAGAAAAACCTTTGATCAATGATAGAACAATATTATTTTTGCATCATATCTAAGGAATTCCTTGGTTCGAGCTGAAGAAGCAATGTCACTCGACTATTATCAAACCAACAGCAATCCAGCCCAAACTTGGTAGTTAAATTCTATTACGGTGATAATACTATAGGGGAGATCCTACGAAAAAATAGCTTAATGTCAGAATAGTTGAAGCTAAAGCAATTACTTTTGAAGTAACAAAAAGAAAAACAACGATTGAAATGGAAAAGTTATTCTTAACTTAAGTTAAATTGAAAGGTAGGTTTTGTCAATGATTAAATAAAAGGAAAGGGGAAGTATTGTACCACTAAACAGTAAAAAGAACTCACTCATACCGTGAAGAAGGGTGAGTTCTAGTTATCTTTGTATGGTTGTCTCTGTAGGGTTCCGTAGATAGATGAAACTAAGTAGTCTCATAAGGGTAGGGAAGGGATAAAAGGATCCCGTTTGAAGGATCACTATAACTTTACTTAGGTCGGGCACTACTCAAAGAGAAAGTACCAGTTATAGTAGGCCATCGATGCTATGGTATCCAGCATCAAGGCCGAGAAATCCTAAGGCTGATAATTACCGAGCAGCTACTCTGTTAAAACTCCTCGAAAAAGGCGAAAATAGAATAAGTCTATAAGAATTTTGAAAAGATGGTCTGTTCCCTTAACCCAAAGGCTTTTTGGGAACGTCACACGTGGGAAGAGTTTCACTTTCTTAAGATCGTGTTTGAAGATGCTCACAGGACGAAGTCATTAAAAGGACGAGCAAGAAAGAAAGTACCTCTGTTCCATTACTATGACTTGCCCGCGTGGAAAGCAAAGCTAACTTCCCCTGAACTTGCTCGTGGCCTATTTTCAGGGAAATGAATCAGCATCAGAGTCAACACTTTGCTTGCAGCTCTTGACTGACACCTTATCATTGAAATCATCGCAAACCGGGATTTTCGTTACTCTTTGGACGTAGATAGCCCATCTCTTGAAACAAAATTTAATATGGTAGAAAGCTTATTTGCAGCTTTCATCATTCTTTATGAAAATCGTATTGACAAGAAAGAAAAGCGCATTTAGATTAACACTCTCATTGCCTTTTCCTCTTGTTTATTCGAAAATCCAAGATTTGAATTGATATCCTTTCATTGATTCCTCCAAAATTGCAATTCTTACTTGCGGAGATGGTTAGAATGCCCCAAAATCTATTTGATTTCCTTAAAAAGGGCTCTTTCTGATATGCCCTATAGTTCCCGAACTTCACTAGGTAGTCACTTCGACCAAGACACAAGATAAGATTCTACTACTGTGAAACAACATTTTACAAAAAGATGAGGGAGAAACTCAGTAAAATGTCGGAGAAGCGAAATATACGAGATCACAAATGTAGATTGCTCGTGGCTAACTTGAAGGACTAAAGCTCATAATCGCTGAGTAGAATCCCGAATGGATTCTGTGACGCTCTTCTTCAGGTTGAAGAGGTATTCAAGATCCTTGATCTACCTCTGAAAAGCGCTCATGCTGGAGGGAGCATCCCCACTTATTGATTAGTCCGCTAGTTCACGCAAATTCAAATAAGTTATCACGGACGAGCCACATTTTGCGACCTACTGGTTTCGAATCGTTCCCAACAAAAACCTCTTACCGCTCTGGTAACTGCGCTCGCATACATCTAAAAAATACTAACACAACTCCAAAAACTCAACTCCTGCACATATAGACCTACACAACCTGCACATTGCAGCTTGGTCGCCATAAAATGCTACCTTCCTTTGTAAAATTAAAAAAAGAATCCCTCATTTCTTTCTCTCTTTTTAAGTGCACGAGATTTTCATCTAACACAACTCTTAAGTGATAAAAGTAAAGGAGAACTCATCTTTTTTCTCTTTTCCAATTTTATTATCTTCTCCACATTTGTATAAGATCGAATCTATTCAATTTCTAAAATCAATTTAAATGGTTCATATTATAAGAAAAATTAAAATATCTTTTTTATATTAAAAATTAGAAATTGGTTAAATGAATAAATTTTCCAAATATATTAAACTGAATTATGTTTGCACCGTATCATGATACTATCTATGAGATATTAATAAGTACATTCGCAAAAGTGAGCAGAAAACCACCCCCGCATCTCTCATTCTTGTAAGAACTTTTTTCTTTTTTAATAGCATAAACAGACGTGTATTTCCCATTCACTATAACCGAGAAAAACTCAACTGTTCTATAATTGTGTGTCAAAATCATTCAAATTTTCCCCAATTAACCTGTATAGTATTTAACGAGACTGAAGCATCTTCTTGTAATCCTGGAACGTCCCATGGAATGGTGTCACCTTGCCTTCTGATACAGCCCATAGCTCTTCTACACTTCCGGATATCAGATGTTCGTCATGACTAACCTGAGTGGTAGAAACAGGCGCATTGTACAACAAAATGTTTGATAAAACACAATATAGTTCAATAAGCTTCATGAATTATTTATATTATTGATTTAAGTTTCATGAACTACAAGCATGAAGAGAACAAGCAAAATACCATGAGAATCCCTCCTTGGAACAAAACAAGGCCTTGAATCAGTGCCTCCACTGCATCCAAATCCTATATTTTGAACCATCAGTCTGTCAATCAAAAAATGAGCTGAAGATTTTCCCCATTGCAACAGAGGATAATAAAATTAAAATAATATCAAAATTCTGTTTCAAAATATATACATCTATCCAAACTCTATTTGCACCAGAAATTCCGCCTCCTTACCCCAGCAAAATCTCAAACCATATCCTACTGTCCTGACTTCCTAGATCATGTTGGACATTACTAAAAGAGAAAAAAAGATGAAAAGAGAAGATTGCAACTTACAAGATGATTAGATGGCTCATCAAGCAATATTATGTGTGGCTTCTTGAATGTAATCTTTGAAAAAGCCACTCTGCTTTTCTGGCCACCTAGTATAGAAATCACCAATACAAAGACACACGAGATAAAAACCTAAAACCTGATCATTGTGAGTATTGGTGTGCAGATAACACCCCATAAACAATATATGGCTTGTGTGCTAGTCATGACAACATGACTTGCATGCTACTTGTGGCGAGCATTAAATCCAATAAACAACACAAAAACTCGATTAAGACAAAAGTCAAACCCCAGTTCTATAACATCATTAAATAGACAATATAATGTATCAATGAAATAAGAAGATAAGAAAGGAAGAATACCAGACAAAGTGTACATTGGTTGAAGAGCAAGATTTCCGGTTACACCAAAAGAACCCAAGTGAGCTCGAAGCTTCTGCTCAGGCACCCCCTGCAGGAAGCAAACTTCAAATAAGGAATTTGATTACATGATATTCGTTGAAGCATGATTTTCTGAGTTCCAAGATAACAACAAATTGTGACTGCCATATGGACTTAACACAGGTGCACGCATATATACATATATGCATAAATGTAACAAGAAAAGGAAGAGAAGAGTACAATAACTTACAGGGAAGCAGCGCATCATGTACAAGAGGGGATTTGATGATAGGTCTAGCCCATCAACATGGTGCTGACTAAACACAGCTATGCGAACCTGTATACAAGACCCAGTCCAATCATTCCGAGAATAAAATAAAAGTTTCACAAAGATATTAAGTGGAACAAGAAGTAACGTATAAAAGAGAATCTGAAAAATTCTACAGCACAGTGAATGGAGGTCATCACAGAAATACAATTGGCAAGTCAAAATTATTCTAGATATATGATAGACAGGAATCTGAGTTAAAATTGCAATTACAATATGAAATTTCTAGAAAACAAGTATAAGATACCTTAGCTGAACGGAAAACTGTTCCAGAGCTTGGTTGTAGCTCACCAGCAATAAGTTTGAGTATAGTTGATTTGCCAATCCCATTTGGCCCAACCACTGCAAGACAATACAAACGCCCAGATAAAAATGTCATCAGCATACAAGTAAAACACAAAGATAGCACCATGTATTCAATTTATAGAATAATGACCTTGTGTATACAAATTCTTTAAAGTAAACCGCAAAAGATACATGATGTAATTAACTAATGTATAATCAAAAGCAAAAAGAGGGACAGGCATGCCTACTTGCTATCCGGCTGTCCAAATCAATCCCAAAATTCAAATTCTTAAATAATATAGGCCCACCAGGGTAACCAAATGATGCATCGCTGCAATCACATTCAAGAAGATTATTAGATTCCAACAAGCTTGGGATAAAAGTCAAGATCCAAATGTACTTTTAACAGGGGATAAATTGGCATTCTGAATTTAAAGAAAATTTAGTAATACATAGGCAGATACAGCTAGTTGAAAATAATTAGAGCCACACACAGCAAGGAACTTGTACTACTAGCAATAGTAGAAAAATTAATTGCAAACAAACGATGCCTTTGATACTCAAAAAACACAAAAGCACTGCTTAAAAACATTTGTTCAACATTCCCCTAGATTAGCCGCAAAATATAACCTGAAACTTATTATAGGGGGCCCAGGTCTATCGTCTGGAGTTGGGAACTCAAATTTGTAGCTGCAATATAAAAACATAAAATCATTGGTATTAGAATAAATCCAAAACAGGAAATTTGAAGCAAAAATATGCAAACTCTAACCTTTAAAAATTCTGGTAAAAGTTAATGACAACAGGAGAGCAGAACTTACTCAGGATCATTTACAACTTCATCTACATGACCCATCCGCTCTAATGCCTGGCAAAATCCAAGGGAACCAAAAGCCAAACTATTTAGCAACATAGCAGGACTAGGAATCAAGTCGAGATCAACATCGAATTCAAAGACATATAGGTTAATGAAAAAACCTTGATTCTTGACTGAACAAGAGATGCCCTCTTCGCGTTATAGCGGAACTTATCAATAAAGGACTACATAATCATGGAAAAGCATTTGCATGTCAAATATAAAGTCAATATAATCCATAAAACAAGGCGGATAATAGAAATAAGAAGAAAATTGCTTTCAATGCTTTTTGGATGAAGAGCAGCTAAGAAGACCTGCATATGTGATCTTGCTCGTTCATTAGCCTCAAATGATTTCACTTGGTTTTTAACCCGCTCCTCCCGGGTCCTCTCAAATGTATCATAATTCCCTTTGTATGCAGTCAGTTTTTGACCATGTAGATGAAGAATATCTGTGACCACCTGAAAATAATAACAAATTGACAGAAACTATCAGAATAAATACATTATTCGAGTATATTTTATCCCTAACAGAGGAGAACAAGTAGTGCAAAAGAGTTACCGTGTTCAAAAACTCTCTAGCATGAGAAACAACTATAAATGTTTTTGGCCATTTCACTAGATAAGTTTCCAGCCACAGGACAGCATGAAGATCAAGGTGATTCTGCCACAAAAATACTTTATATATAAAGCAAATTCAACTGCAACAATACATTCCATAGAGGACACAAAAAATAACACACCGTAGGTTCATCAAGCAGCAATAAGTCAGGCTCTATAAAAAGAGCACGAGCCAAAGCAATTCTCATTCGCCACCCTCCAGAAAATGCTTTTGTTGCCCTGTGCTGCATTTCTGGAGAGAAACTCAGACCCTGCAAATGTCTGGTTAGTTAGATAAAGATTCAAAAACGAACAAGACAACAATCATGACTATTGTGCATATGGATAAAACCCATTGAAAGTAGCTCCACATGCATGACATATAGTAACAGCATGTTGATCCACATTTTATTCCAATTCCCAGGCTCCCATGTTGCATGGCTAAATGTCTTCATTAGTTTCATTCAAGGAAAAAGTCATCTCCAACATTTAACAATTATATATGAGTGGCAAATATCTTTTAAAATAAAATTTCAAGCGTAAATCAGCAGACAGCATCCACTCAGCAAGAGAACAAGAAATTGTGAGAACTAACTGCAAGAATAGAAGCTGCACGTGCTTCTGCAGAATCGGCATCAATGAGCTCGAGCCTCTTGTATATTTCTTGAAGCCTTTGAGCAATAGCATCTTTGTCTATCGAACCATTGCTCTTTTCAGTTGCCTCCTCAAAATCCAATTCTCTCTTAAAAGGTCACAAAATTGTCAGTAGGATGCATAGACAATGACTACACCAAGGACAATACAGAAATTTGACGGGGATAAAAAGATAACAAGGCCAGGAACTGAAAACAAGAATTTTCTCTTTTATACAACAGAAGAGTAAATATTCTACCTGTAGTTCCAGCAGACGAGCTTCTTCTTCCAAAAGCTGAGTTCTTTCAATATCAGTGTTAAGAACGCATTGCAAGGCTGTTGTGTCATCACCTACAACTTCTTGCTCAACATGTAATATCTGGCAATTTGGAGGAATACCATCAATAGCATGCATAGCCATGTGCCTGAGGAAAGTTGTTTTCCCAGTACCATTTCTCCCGACAAGCCCTGCATACAATTGAAGTGACATTTTGTACATTAACACCCACCCAGCCACCAAACAACCAAGTCTATTGCAAAACAACTATAAGCATTAGCACAATGGAAACAAACCCACCATAATGCCTTCCAAAAGATAGTGTGAGTGAGCCATCTACGATAAGATCACGTCCACCCACAGAAACATTGAAGTTCTCCATATGTATATCCTTCACGGCAGGTCCACCATCCCTATCATGATTCACACACACAACAGGCATTCCTGCTCTAACTGCTTCCATCTCTGCCAGATGCATTTGGTATTGCGACTACATGCATACATTCAAAAGAACAAGTCAAATCAAAACAATTAAGATATTCATTGACACTGAGCTAATTAAAATTAAACTCAATCAAATCCAACACTCAGTGAAAAGCTCTCACCTCTCGTTGGCGTTCCTCCTTCCTCTTTTTCCTCTCTATCTTGGCTCTATCACGTTCAGACAGCAAGGGACCATCAGTTACCTCAGGCTTCTTCTTCGGAGCTTCCTCATCCATTCCATCATTCATTCTCAGTGGCATCGTGAGGCTGCGCACAGTTGGTTTCGGCTTTACCAAACCATGCTTCCCAAACTTATCATTCAACTTGCCACAAACCTATCACAGATACGAGGCAATCTTCAAACATGTTCAGAACAATTTTCTTCTTATTTGAAAAGAAAAAAAGAACTAGTATAATCTTACCAGGCGGCATTCGTTGAAGTCGGATACGCATCCGGCGTCGACGAGGAGCTCGCCGATGGCGTCGAACGCGCCCTCGCCTTCCTCGCCAAAATCGAAGTCCTCATCGGCAAGGACGTTGACGATGTAATCAATAATCGGCTGGTCTACGTCCTGGACTCTCCGTCCCAGTACCTCGTGAACAACTGAGCTCGCAACTTCGGTCATCGGCCTCACTCGATACTCTAACTAACGTATTGCAATGACAAAAATGTCGCGATAAAAGGGTTTTTGTCCTGTGATTGTGAATTGGCCAAAATAACCCGGGACCCGCTGACGCTGATGAATGAGGATTGAGGATTGAGGATGATACGTTTACTTGGTTTTTAACTTCAGACTCCCTACTGTTTATTGAAACGTTACAATGATTTAAATTTAAAAAAAAAAAATCTTCTCGCCCGCTATGAAGAGAACCCATCTTTCCAAAACCATCTGCATCTTCATCTCAGCTCCATTTCGTCTTTTTCCCTAATTCCCGCCCAAATTCTCATCTTGTTATTGTTCTTTGCACGTATGCTGTTGGTCTCTTCTCTTTAAATCTAAAATGTTTTTTTTAAGAAAAAAAAAAAAGAAATCAATTAAACGCTTAAGAATCAATTTAATTGCCCATCAATCTTAGTCGTTGAATAAAAGATAATTTGATTAGAGTCCTGCAATAACCCGTGATTTTCCTCCCCTACATGCTACAACAATAATACCTCCTCCCACTTGAGAACTCGAACTTATACGCTTTAACTTTTTACTTCAGCCTTCAGGAAAAGAATGGTGCCATTGATTACACGTGATATTATGTGCATCTAGTGCTGGAAAGTTAACCATTTGTATTTTCATTTTCTTTCAAGCGACGCGAAGTGTTAAAAACATGAAAATACAAGTCTAGCTAAATTTCAATCAGAATCAGACAGGACCACACCTAAGGCAACTGCAATCTCTATGCGTCTCCAAATTGTGAGCGACATAATACATTGCATCTTGAGGCTGGTCATCAATCATTACACTGTCTGTCGAGAATTTTGATAGTGATTAAGTCACACTTTACCCAAAAAGATAATTATACCATACAGATGGGATGCAATCCCAGGACATATATCTAGATAAACAAAACGTGCTCTCTGAAAATAATAGAGTGCATAGTAACAGCATCACCCTCTTAATAAGAGAAACTACATGGAAGAGTATAGTTGTTGACAATTAACGGCACAATCTTTCCAAGAACTGTGCCCCTGTAGAGGACATGAAAATGTATAAGATCATGCACTGTCAAGTATCAAAATAAGAATACAAATAATCACCATTACAAGTAATTCTAAAATAATACAAGATACAGACGGCAAGATTTATCCAAAACTTTCTTTTACTGATAAAGCAAATTAGTAGAACTGACTATTAGCCCAAAAACCGACTATTTCATGGCTCGACAAGTGTTCAAAAAGCCACAAGATCGAAGCATCAAAATTCCAGCAACTAATAAAATATATCAGTATTCTAAGCAAGCAGGAAGAAATAGGGGTTCAAGAGATTACCTTACCGCACATGCATCATAAAAGTTAAGAATACATGATCGGTAAACGAAACTTGAATTATACCCTATACTATCCCTTTGCTCCATACAAGTTGAATAAAAATCTTTGGCTTCACCAGCACTTCCGACTAACCTCTCAAACAAACCGTCTACTTCTAGCCTTTATTCCTCTCCCTGATCTTTGGAGAATCTCTGGCGAGGCTCTAAATGTACTTCAGCAAGCATTTTTGACCAAAGCTCTTCAAATTTATTGTGGAAACCCTTCTGAAACCATTCCAAAATTTCTGAATGCAGAGCCTTGGGATTCTCCTGCCATGCCTTCTTTAACATCCCACAGCTGTCTATTGACTTGGTCTTTAACTTGTTCAGAAGTTTGCCAACCCGTCTTTGACCCCATTCCTCTGTCTTTAAAATGCTACGAGGATGAGCTACCAAGAAATTCTGAACATATCTTAAACATGGCAACACCCGACCTTCAAGCAAAGCACATGCAAATACTGCCACGCGATGCTCATCATCTCTACTAACTGGCAGACTATGCAATGGGAGTTCCCATTGATAAGGCCCGAATAACGGATTGACCCAATGTAATACTTGGTCTTTATAACAGTCGTAATTATATTTGGAGCCTTCACGGGACTTTGAAAAATGGCACAGTGGTCGAGCATACTCAACCAGCCAATCTGCTTTCACCCTTGTTGCTCCATGCATATACGGCCGTTTTGTATTTAACAGTTCACTGTACACCAAGAACTCAGGAGCTGAATTAGCAACAGATGACCTACAATGAAGGAACACATCTTCTTTAACCATGCAGGCTTGATAACGAACTGCATTAACTTTTCTCTCTCCTCCCGATAATCCTGACTTCGCCCTAATGCGCTTCGCAACTCTATCAGCCCAGCCAGCACAAACAGCTCGGCACAAGAGCTCTTCCTCATTTTGTAAAAGCACATTCTTACTAGAGGAAATCCTCCAAGAGTGTTCTACATCACCCAAAGTTCCATGAGTCCATGAGAAATCCTGTTCTGAATTCACATTTTGATTAAAGAGCAAATGAAGAAGCTGCTTTCTCAGCTTGGACATTTCCTCCATGGTTTTAAAATGTAAAGCATATTCATTGCAGAATTCCACTGGGCTTTTAGAAAGTTCAAAGCACTGTAATGCATAAGCAACAGTCAAAACATCACTGGTAGGATTAGAAAATTTTGCATAAGACAGTTTCGCAACTTCTTTTAATTTCCTTTTCCCCAACTTTTCTTGCCTGCACACAAGATCCTTACTGTCTAGAGTGTTATATCTCTCCTCCAGCTCCGTGTCATCGCTATTAGTTTGAGTTCCTTCCAACTGCAAGACAAAAGGATTTGACAAGCTCAAAGCTGCCGCTGCTGCAACTCCATATCCCAAAACTAGATTAGCTCGGGTATAACTTTTCACTTTCATAGTTTGGATAAGTGTAAGGAGCATCCGGGAGTGGCGAGGACTCATAGGGTAGTGAGCCATGGCCTTTCCCAAGGCTGTCAGTCTTCCATTGCTATCAAGAGCTTCAAGAGCCTTCAGGCAGCGTTCCGCTTCAATCAAAGCAGTTGCCTCAGGGGGAGTTGGAAATGGGAAATTTGAAACCTGTATGCATAGACAAGGGAAACATAAGTACTTTAACAGTTAAAAAAATGAGGAAGAGTCTCGTTTTAAATTAAAAGAAACTTAACATTGACTGGGTAGTTGACAATAACCAAGACACCCAAAACTTAATTACCATCTATCAACTAACTGGCCAAGCACCACCAAGTAGTACTTTGCACCACGTGCAGGTGGCAAGATGACTACCTTGTGCAGTTTCTAGTTTCTACAGCACACTTTTCACCAAGTTGAGAAAATTTATTTAGCCAAGAAATTGCCAGATTTTAAAACCATAAAAGAAAGATAACTTCAAAAGAAACCACAAATCCCCCAAGAAAAGCAAGCTAGGTGTGCTACTTATGTGCACATGCAGCCACCACTAGAACAACTAATTGTTTCATCAATCCAATACGAAACAAATAAAAGAGTTTACTAAGCAGTAGTGCAAGCATAATATTACATGCAAAACACACCTTATCAATGTTCATGGATTTCATGAGAAGAACCACGCCATCAACAGGTACTTTAGATATTTCAGCACAAGAAAAGTCAGGAAGTATGTTGTTGAAGACCGCAGAAGAATACAGACGATAACAATGGCCAGGCACAGTTCTTCCAGCTCTTCCTGCACGTTGAGCAGCTGATGCCTTACTTATCCACTGAATCTCATATGATTCAACACCATTAGCAGAGTTGTATTTCTTCACTTTCTCTCTTCCAGTATCAACCACATACGTTATACCTGGGATCGTTAAGGAGGTTTCAGCAACATTGGTAGAAACAACAACAAGCCGCTCCCCTTCTTTAACATCTTCAAATACACGAAGCTGTGCTGCAGCAGGCAGCATGGCATAAAGAGGCAAAACACACAATGCACTAACACCAGGCCTTTTATTATCTCCCATCTTCTCCACACCAGGAGAAGATGGCTCTGTGCATCGTTCTGGTGTAGCAGGAGTAGGTGGCAGCTCTGTGCATTGTTCTGGAATAGCAGGAGTAGACAGCTTCATCTGAGAACTACGGCCTGATGCGTTTTTCCCAGACAAAGCTTCAAAAGCAAGCTTAAGAGAACCAAGACTCCAGTTCTCTTTTAACGCATCTACAGGATCATCACCATCCATTGGGGATTTTTGTTCCACCGATTTTTCATCCTCCCCAAGTATTTCTGTTTCACTTTCAGTTTCTGAATGATATAAAGCATCTGACTCATTGTCATCAATATCAAACTGATCTTCATCATAAGAGCTAAACCTGTCAGTTTGCTGGTCAGTTGAATTTCCTTGAATTTCAAATGCTTCATTGATCTCTTGCATATTAATGTCCTCGGTGACGTTTGGTTTAGAGTCAGCAACTACCTGATTCCCCTTACTCTCTTTAGAAGAATTTGCAAGCAGCTCCTTTGAAGCTCTACGTAACTTACAGCATAAGTATTCTACCTCCCTCTGCCCAGTAACAAATACAAGTATGCCACCTTGGGGCAGCCTCTTGTGAATGGACATGACTTTCTTGTAGGCTTGGCCAATATAATCGACAATCTCCGTTCTCTTTGAAAAATGTACAGTCACGGGAAACTGTCTGGTAGGGACTTCTATAATAGGAGGATTACGGAATAATCTTCCTCCAGAAATAAAGTCTTCCACTCGCAAGGTAGCACTCATTAAAATAAGTTTTAATGGGAAAACCCTATCTTTAGGTTCTATACACTGTCCCAAAAGCAACAACTGCTGCTGCTTCTCATATAGAACCTGACACCAAAAGTAACATCATATGTTAAGGGTAAAAAGAAAAAGAGTAATAGCCATAGTTTACCAAGTGGCAAAGATAATTGTTTTTAGGCTTCACCTGCCGAGGCTGAATTATACGAGAAAGCATTCCAATAAGTATGTCTGTATTCAAGCTCCTCTCATGAGCCTCATCCAGAATTATAACCGAGTATTGTCTCAATAAAACATCATACTGCACCAGGCAATCGAGCAATGTGTTCAATCAAGCATATCCAAGTAAATTTGGTAATCAAATACCATAATACATACATCTGTGATAAAATGTACAGTTATAGTGCAGCATTATTCTTTGAAACAAGCCTCGATAACTGAAGTGTTGATATGCCCGAGATATAATTCGTCCATTACCATAATCCAGACACATAATTCAAGAAGAAGATTTGAAGATTAAATAGGAAAACCTGATAGTACAAAAAATTTGTAGCTACCATAAAGAATACCTAATAATTTTTTTCTCCCTTTTTGTTTTCTTTTCCAAATACAGTTGACTATTAAAGGTGCACTGTCCAGTAGTCACCTGGAGCTTAGCAGCAATTCGCAGCACAGAGTTAAGAGTCTAAAGAAGATAATTCAAACATCTACCAGAAATGTTGATAAAATATTCAAGGTAGGTACTTAACAACACTCAACAAAATTACATATTCTATTAGAAAAATAGGTATAACAAATACATTAAATGTGTTTCAAAAGGACAAAAAAAAAAATCAACTAAATTGGTAGATATTAGCATCCACTGAACAACTAACCGGTCAAGAAATCATAAGAGGAAAAACTATCATATTCCAAACACAATCACTGCCCATTAGATACCTAAAGAATATTTTATGATCATCATACAAGCAATACTTTACATAAGCTCTTTCAGTTTTAATATTACTTGCAAAAAGATTGTAATATTCCGAGAAAGTAAAACCTTAAGTTCTCGTAGTAATATTCCATCAGTCATAAACTTGATTGAGCAACTATCTCCAATCTTCCTGTCATGCCTAACTTGAAATCCAACCTCTTTGCCCAGATTAAATCCAAGCTCAAATGCCACTCGCTTGGCAGTGGCAAGCACTGCAACACGACGTGGTTGAGTAACACCAATTCTACCACTTCGACTGCTACACTGATTGGAACCAAAGCCAGCTTCAAAAAGGAACTTAAACATACAAAAGAAAAAGAAAAGGAAGAAATTAGGCTTCCTGGAAACAAAAAACAAAAGTTTTTATATCCCAGCATTTATCGATGACCATTGACCAAGCATCATTCAAGCCCACCTGAGGCACTTGTGTAGTCTTCCCACACCCAGTTTCTCCACATATAATGACTGCAGAATTGTCATTTACAGCTTCCATTATCTCCTGCTCCATCATGACTATAGGAAGATCTTTCCTATTGTTTTCTACCTCATTTGGCCTTGATACATGCACCACATTTGGGGCTGCAAGAGGTCTCTGCAAAGAACTTGGAAGACTGCTAGACATGCTGGAGTTTGCATTTAAGCTCTTATCCGGTCCACCCTGTCCCAAACAAACCCACAGCCTCTGATTATAGAATAAGAATAAAGTGATGTATAATAGAGAGAGAAAATATTTTGAGCACTGTATGTGATACGATAAGTCAAGCATTACAGCATGCTGTAAAGTAAGTGTAACAAATGCATATCACTTGTGTAAATAAGTTCAAAGTTTGACTTTGATGGCATTCAATAAATCCATGTACTGTTTAGAGGACCACTAAAGCTATAGCGAAATTCTATCCTTCAAAGATATTTTCACTAATAAAATGTCCTCATGAAGGCACAACAGACATACATTATCTATCTTAACCTAAAATATTCCAGTGTCCAAGTTAGAGGAATAATATTTGAGAAACGAATTTCTCAAAATAATCAGAAAATATGAAGAAATAAACATTACTGAATATATAAAAGCTAATTATGTACTTTCCATTTCTTTCCCATATTCAGAAACTAAAGTGGATTTTATGATAGCACACAAACAAACACAAAATACGACACAACTGTTGATCTAAGAAGTCCAATACACACACATCTCCCCCACCCGCCAAACCACCAACACCAAAAAAACAAAGAAAGAAAAGAAAAAGGAGCTCCTTTCATGAAAAATATGTGTTCATCAAGTTCTATCCTCTACGGATAAGCAACATACCATTGACTTAGAACCGTTTCCACCACCATAGATGGACGAAGCTGTAGTACCATTTCTAATGTCATATTCCATACCGGTACCATTGTCCTTGTTTGAAACTTCTTCAGGTGGTAGGGCAGCAATTGTTTCATTGTTTGAACCAAGTTCATCATTGGAAAGCGGCGCTTGAAAAGAGCCTAATGAAAGAGACGCACCATCCACTTCTTTATTACCGATCATTGGTTGCAGTGGTTCGTTTTCATCAATATGTTGTCTTTGGATTTCGACTAACTCAGGTTCAGTTTCACCATAAGCATCACTTTCATGCCTTCTCTTTGGAGCTCGGTCAATTTGTGGATCTTCTAAACCTTCTTTGGAAAATTGCAAGGCATTTCTTCTCTTTTCACGCCTAGTTTTAGCCTACAAGATGAGTTGCCAAATAAGTATACTAATATAACCTTAATTTGAATATAATGTCAAAAGTTAGGAATGATTCCATCATACAAACCTTACCCATATCTTTAGATGCCTCCAGAACATTATAAAGACCAGTTGAAATCCGGTATTTCCTGAAATTTTGAAGTTTAAGGTATTTCTCAACTATTCTAAGCTTTGTTTTTATAGTAAAAGTAAAATCTCAAATATATTAAACCCATAAACACATAAAAGAAAGGATATGGTAACATACTCTAAGTTTTCTTGGGCTTTCAAAGACATGTAAGCTTTCTCCTTCTCCTCCTGCATTAATTAAAGCAAATCAATCACAATAAAGTGCAATTAGAAAACGATATAAGCAAGTAGCCAGAGAAAAGTGTCACCTCCAACTTCTTCAATTTTCTTTGCTGGGATTTGCTTGGATTTGGATATTGCTTAGTTGTAACCTTTTCCTGCTCCCATATGAAGGAATTTTAACAGGATATAAGAGGAAGAGAACTATAGAGCTAATAAATTATGGTGCACACCTTATTCATGTGTTTCTTTCTTTTATTTGCTGTAAAAATCATTGCATTGCAATCAATGCCCTCCGAGCTACAAAATGAAAGAAAAGTGCATGCATGCTCATAAATTTAAATAGCTAAAAATAATAGATATATCAGCCCAACAAGTAGGCACAGACCACCCAATACAATGAATTTCACAACAGGATGAAAGATAGATGATTTTGCCCATTATTTGACCACGAATCTATTTTCATAAATAGTTAATTTCATTAGCTTGTACAGGTAACATGCCACATGCGGTCATTATTAAAGATAACCCAAAAAATTAAGAGGAAAAAAATATTAAAAATTTACTTGTGTGCCAATATTATCAGTTCTGTTATAATAAAATAACATGTTATTCACCTGCATGAGCTCGGTGCACGCTTCAGCTTGCTCTTCTGCTTCCTTTTTGCCATAATTAGTTCTTTCTTCAAACTCGAACCAACTAAAACTGAAAACAGAAAAGACACCACCAACTATAAAAACTGAAACTGAAAGCAGCTCGGGTCGGTGACGGGCCTGTGTGTGCGTGCCAGCGTGTGGGTCGCGTCGGTGCTGTGTGTGTGCCGCCGTGTGGTGTAAGCTCTGTGTGTACGATGTGAGCTTTGATCTATTCGGTATTTGGGTTTTTGTTTTTTCAGCTATAATTTTTTTTTTTTAATTGTGGTCCAACCCGATCCAGATTGGACAGGATCCCACGAAGGGTTGGGTATTCTACTATAAGCCGAATTTTTTTTATCGAATCAGGTTGCGTTATTATAGGCTACAAAACTAAAATCATGAAATCCATGAAGTTTTATATGGGCCATAGCAAATGGCATTACAATAGAGGTCAGAAAATCATGCAATTAATTTAAGTTTGGATTTAGAACAAAAGTATAAAACGAAAAATTTTATAAACAGATAGCTAAAACTCCAAATTCATAGGTCAACAAAAAGAACTTAAAAAAAAAAAAAAATTGAAGAAAACTGGAAATCCTTTTTTGTAATTAAAGACAATGAGCTTGCAAATAAAGCAATACAGCAGATTTAACTTTCTATAATTTTCCAACTTCTTCTCAGCAAACAAACAGCAAAAATTATTTAATATTGTCTCCTCTCTTCAGATAGTGATGAAAAGTTAATTGAATGGAGCCACAGAATAACTCCACCAATCTTGGCTGTGAATAGATTCTTCGGTCTCAATCCAAAATAATCACATATCACACATTCTAATTTGTTTTGATTGCAGTTATTCATTCACTTTATTTCAATTCAATTTGAAACTAATTTATTAAAACTAAACGCAACTATATCATCAAAACTGTGGTCAAACTCACCGTGATCTCGAAAACATTACAAACTAAACATGTAACTAATTTCCCAAGTTAATCTCAGTAAACAAACAGCAGTAACAAATATAAGTGAAGATTTAAGAAAAGAATGAAAAAAATTGAATTGTGATCCGAATAATATATGCACACGTAGACAATCAACGTCGTGGACAAATAAAACATCTAGATCAAGCGATACTTACTCAGGCCGAGTTGATGAGTTGACTCAGGAATACAAGCGAGTGAGTGATCGATTTTGCGACAACAAAAAAACAGAAGCGGCGACTCTGAAACCCTAGCAGAGTGCAACAAAAGCAAGGAGAAAGTGTCTATGCAAATGTAAAATGCTTTTTGGATTTTAAAAATAATAATAGTAATAATAATAAGCCTATCTGGGTTTCCTGCAGCGATTTGTAGACTAATAGCAAAAGCAGCAACGATTCGATGCTCTCAAGCAGATCTTCCCCCAAGAGTCAGAGCGCATTCGAGGTCTAATGAAATTCCCGGATCGAGTTCTGACCCTTATCGAGCAGGAAATAGGAATAGAATCGGACAAAGAGCTGTTAGCAGGGCTTGTTCACGAATGCCCTGTTATGTTAGAATGAATCACTGGACAAAAGCGAAGTTGGCCGCGGCTAAGTTACGGTGGTCTCAAACTAACAGCCATGCATTTTGATTCGTTGAATCTAAAAAGACTAAAATTAGATGACTCAGATTAAAGACTAGAATAAAAATAAATTGTGGCAACTGGTGCTTTGGTGCTTAACATTTAGATAGGTTCATTTTTATTTACATCCAAATATTTTGATAAATATTAATATGTACCCATTCATTTTTATGTAAAACCACACACTCCACCCGTTAACTTTTGTACTATTAGTGTTTTAAAACTATCATCTCCTTACAATTGAATTAAATTAATCAGGTAAAATATCTCTAACAATAAAATATATAAATATTTTAAAATCAAATTTATTTTTTATTTAGTAATCATAATTTTCTTATAAAAAAATTTTAAAATCAAATTTAATTGTTTATTATTTAAAAAAATTAATCTTGTTACTAACTAACTAAAGTTTATTTTTAGTCAACTATTTTATTCTTTGAAAAATCCTTAGATATAATTACTTTAGAAACATGTTAGTATCACTTCATATTTCAATATTCATCCATGTCAATATTAAAATTACTTCATATTTCAACATCTATCCATTTAAACTAGTGTGAATTTTTTTAGTTTGATATTAAAAATATGATAGTTGATGAGAGAAATTTAATTCAAATTTTCATTTAAAATGTTTTTTTTATATTTACATACATGATATATCAAAAATATTTTTTTTGAGTTTTAAAAAGATTGTGTTACAAGACAAAACTATATCTTATTTTTTAATTCGTGGAGTATATAAAAGAATAAACACTTTTTAATAATTGAAATAAGTTGTTTAATTCGTGACTTCTTAAAGGAATATTTGAAATTTTTCTTTCAAAAAGAATAATTAGTGTAAATATAAATATAGAATATCGATTTTATAATTCAAAAAAGGATTTAATTGAATATGATTAATTAAATTTATCTTTGCTTAATGCAAACATTCTTTAAATTGACAAAGTTAAGTCTATTTGTTAATTCAAATCAAGAACAATTAGGAAAATATCAATGAATAAAAATTCTATTAAAGGGAATCTTTGGAATTCTCAAATACATAGGATGTAAATTAATAACTTTTAAATTTTAGTTATAAGTTAATTTAGAAAATGAGTTTAGAGAAAAATTTGAGAGGTTCAAAAAGCTCCACTCTTTCTTTAATTAATTTAAAATATATTAATTATTTATGAGAATATATTATTCTCTTTTAAAATCTATCCAATAAAAAAAAAATCATCAAAGGCTATTTGTCTTTTTATTTACATTTAATAATATTGGTGGCAAATATATGTAATCATCAATCAATTGTTATCGACTATCCAAGGTAACTGATAAACCAATTGCGTGGAGTTGGAGCACTGGTTGTTTGAATTATCAATAATTTTTTTATCATAAAAAAATTTAAAGATTACAAGTGGAATAATAAATATTTCATCTTTATAATAGAATTTGAATAACTCAAAATACACTTTTAAATCCTTAATTTGATAAATCTGAAAATCTTACAGACCACACATAACTAGTCTAACTTAAAAATCAATAGAGATAAATTAATTTTACTAACAAGTCGTCAACCAAAGCGCAAGGCAACTTCTTTACAAAAATCAATATCATTCACATAATTCTCCTTATAAACACTCAAAATCATCACAAAAACAACAAAAAACTAAAAATAAGTAGACAAGAAAAAAATAATTAACCAATGAAAATAAAAATCATAGGTCACCCCTAAAAAAAATTTTCCTTGTAGAACTTACGCAAAAACTATCACTATAGAGTCATTTATTATAGTTAATATAACAATCTTTGATATGAGCACATTTTTTGATCTAAATACTAGAACAAATTTTTAAGAGATTCATCGAAATAAAGCATTAAAGATTTGAAGAAGAAATTAAAAAAAAAAGCATAAAAATAAGAATGAAAATGGAAAGATTCTTTTTCAAGAGTTTACCTTTATATTTATATAATATAAAATATAATTTTATTTATTAATTATACTATTAATTTGTCTAAAATTTAGTTTTTTTGAAAAAATAAATTTATTTCTATTTACATAATTTTTTTTCTAAAAAAATTTTATGTTTATTCTTTTATATTGACCTAATGTTTAATTAACCGCATCGGACAATAATTGACCATTTGGGGTGTGGTTGATGGCTGACACAAAAGTTGGTGCGTGGTTATGATTAATAATAATAATGGGGTAAATATGAAATTAACCCTTATCCAAGCACTAAAAGTTCGTTGGTATTCTGTAAACGGGATAATTACCGGCCAATTTGTCACATATCTCTACACTTGGCAGCCTCTAAATCACTTGCTTGTCATTTCCGTTTGTGTTTGGTACAATATCTGTAACGTAGCAAGACCCTTTTCTAATTGGTGATCAGGTGGTGCTACGCATGAGTTTTGGAGCGCGAGCGCGTAATTAAACTATATGGCTGAGTGGGGAGATGGGGTCACGGTTTCTTATGTCCCCGATCTATGACGAGTTTGATCTTATTGGTCAGTGGCATGCACGTGCGGTTGTGGTTGGAGGGATGAGAGAACAGGAGTGTTATCATCACAGTTATTATTGCAGCAGTTGATTTTTTTTGTACGGGGTTAAATTTTGCCAGAAGCCTGTAATTACTGAACTTTCATTTTTGCTCGGGGAACGGCATTTTCTCGTTGGGGTTAAAAAAAGAAAAGAAAAAAGGTAAATTTTACCCACCCCATGTTTTTTCACAAACTTCAAAAGACCCTCAATATTTTGAAACCTCAACATACCCCAAATTATGTGAAAATTGATGGTTGATTACCGTTGACTAATAAAAGTCAATATTACCCTAATTATATCAAAAGCTGTTAATCCAGATATTTAAATCATGGTCATTTGACTGCTGTCCACATAATGCATAATGCTGGTTGCAGGTTGGGCCGGTTTAATGGCACTAAATAAATTAGTTGTTGTCTATGGTAGTTGTTTTATGTTAGTGCGAGAGGATTTGTGGGATGTTTTGATAGCTTTCAGATACGATAGTCCCTAGATTGTGGGTGGAAATTTTATTATTGTGTAGTTTGTTTATGAGATTTTTGGTTGGCAATAATCTTGATAATTTGCAGGTTTGGGTTAGATTTTTGAAAGCCTAGGTCCAAGTCTGTGTAATTGATAATTGGCTCAGGTCTTCAAAAAGTCTATCTAAACTTCTTGAGCGGTCCGAGCCTGGACTTTTATTAATTTTTAAAAATAAACTTTTAATAAGCTATAAATTAAAAAAAAATATTTTTCTGATAATACTTTTTTAGCAATACACAACATTTTCTAAACCATAATATCATAATATTCTACAATAATTCAACATATATTTAACAAATATTTCTCAAAATTTATACAATAAAAATATATAAAACCTATTGGAGGTGGAGTTGGTGATGGTTTTCTAGTTTGGGTCGCGTGGGAATTGGTTTGGGTCACATTGGTGTTGGATTCATTGCTATTGCGTCGTGCGAATTCGAGTTAAAGAGGTGGCTCCTACGTCACGCGGCCGATGATCATGGGCATCTGCTGTATTGTGGCTACGTGAATGATAGTGGCTGTAAGTGTTAGTTAGGTGTGAGGCAACGAAACTGCGATTGTTGGTTGTTGCTTCACTTAGTATTTAGTAAAGGAGACTAAGTGTGATTTGCTTGAGAGATTAGAGATGAGAGTGATTTGCGATTTGTGTGAGATGAGAGCAGTGACAGTGAGTGAAAGCAAAATTTAGGGAATTTTTTTATTTTTGGTTGTTTTATTTTTTTATTTTGATTTTCCTTTTTTTATTTGAATTTTTTATATTATAAACTACATATATTATAAATGTAAACTATATATATTGTAAAAAAAAAATGTGAACTATAAACTACATATATTATAAATTACAAATTTAATTCAGTGGCTACATAAACTACATACATTATTGAACAGACTCTATTGATTCCTATCTTGAGTGTGGATCCATATTTAATTAAGTAGGATTGCTCTTCTAATAGTGCTCTCCATTTCTAGACAGCTTGGGAGCTTGTATGTTGCTCAAGGCCAACGGATGAGGTTTTCTCTGTTATTTGGCAGTGCCACATCCCTTCGTGGATTTTCTTTTTTCTCTGGCGGCTTTTGCATGGATTTTTGGACACTGATGATGTCTTATACTCGAAGGGATTTTGTATGGTTTCTTAGTGTTTATGTGGTTGAGCTGCTGAGACTTCTCAGCACTTATTTATTGATTGCTCATGGTTTGATAGGGTTGGGATCAATTTCTGTATTCTCTTAGTTCAAGACATTTCATTTTTTGTCTCCATATACTTTACTTCTTCATTGGTAGCGTTGTACCCCTTCTCAGAGCTATATTTGAGTTCTTTTTCCTTGCTTCATATTGTGACAAGTTTGACGGCTCGTAATGCTTTTAGGTTTGACTTAATGGCTTTTTCTATTGATATTATTATTTATCAAGTGGTGTCATATCTTAGGCTTGCTAGTTCTGCCTTTAATTTTAAATTATCCCAACTGTAAGCAGCTTTGGGTTCTTTGATCGCGAAGAAATTGCCGAATATTGTTCTGCTTAGTTTGCCAATTAGAATAGTTTCTTGGACGTCATCGCTTCATGGGGTAGTGAAGCTGACTGTGAATGGTTGGTCTAAATACAGACCTAGGATGTTTACTTTAAGTAGTACTCTCTGTGATTCTCGAGGTGTGGTTTTGGTTGCTTTTAGTCACTTTTTTGAGTATTAACCGATCCTTTATATTTAACTAATGGTTGTTTGTGAAGTGTTGAAACTTGACTGTTTAGCTTGGTTGCTCCATGTTTGAGGTAGAGTCTGACTCAGCTATTGTGGTTTCTTGGATACATTCTTCAAACCCTATTCGTTGGGATTATGCTTATGTTTTGTGTTAAATTTGTACCTTATCTTCTTCTTCTACTATCTTGGCCAAATATGTGCTTCAAAATGCTACTTTTACCATTAATTTTTTGGTTAATTGGGCTTGCTCTCATTGGATTTGTTGGTACATCTTAGGTTTTCGAGATATTCCTACTAGCTTATCTGATATTTTTTATTTGGATGTGCATACAATTCCTCATATCAGGTGTTAGGATTATTTTTTCTTTTTTACTGTTCATCTATGCTTTATTATGTATTTTCTTTTGTTCTAAGATATTCTAGCTCATGTCATCGTTCTTATGTATTTGCTTTATTCAATGAATTATATTATAAGTACTTACCTAACCTCTATTATCTTGGTGGTTTCTACGTACAAAAAAAATTATCTACATCAAGTTTGCATTAACTTTCTAAAATAATGTTAGAATTATTTGGGTTATTGTTTTGGATTTTATCCATTTGCACAATAAAGACAAGTTCATATGCATGTATGATTTATAGTGAACAGCATAAGTTATTCTTAAACAAAATTAGAGTGAGTGCATCAATCGACAAATAAGTGATAAATTTAAGAGTTAAATAGTTACTAATAAAAAAATACTTATAATAAGATTCTAATGAATTGATATTTGATCGAATTAACCTTTTAACTTGCTCAATATATACTCAAAATTTTGTTACTAGAAGCATGAGCAATCTTATGATTGAATTATTGGGCTAATAATTCATAACAAAAGGTCATCCATTGAACAATAATTGAATTGAATAACAATTGAAGTGGTTCATAATAGTCGTGTTATATATTATAATTAGGCATTATAGAATAAATAGTTAGAAATTGGCGATTGAAATGACCAATTGATTACATCCATGAGCTCCATCTTTCGACGATATAAATAACTCTAAATGGAATCAAATGTAGGTCAAAATTGACCATGTATATATGTATTGGTAAGGAACTTGAATAGCAAGCTGAGAAATTAATAATAATTTTTTCTTTTTAATATTAACCTATTAATTAACTATTCATATTATATGGCTCATTCATTATTTTTGAAGAGTAGAATGTGTTAAAAATGCCATAGCTATTTATAAATTTTACTCAAAATTATAATGGAGTTGATATATAAATTTTAATCAGAAATAAAATCCAGTCGATATGAAGAAAATAATTGATATTATGTTTAGAGCATCACTAAAATATTTTTTAAAATTAAATTTTATTATTTATTTGAAGAATCATATGAATAAGAAAAGTTCCAAAAAAATTATTCAATTGAGATTTTTAAATAAGATTGTCATTTTTTTTCTTTTCAATATCGAAGAAAGAGAAACATTGTCTCATTTGAAAAATTTTATTTAGAGAGTCTTTTGAAGTATTTAATTTAGTATTATTCTTGAAAAGAGAAATGTTATAATTATTGTTATTTAATTAAAATAATATAAATTTATTTTTATTTAAATAGTCTTTAGGAGAGAACTTTTTTTTTTTTTTACTTTTTCGTTTATCAAATAGGTAAATAAACAAATATTTAAAGAGTTGTTCTTGAAGAATCCAATATATATGTTTCTCTCCCAAAACCTAAAAAAAAAAATGAAAAATTTTCAATCATATACTCTTAAATGTGATTGATATCATTTGTGCTACAGCACTTTTAATATGTATCACTCATATACTCTAACTTAGTAAAACGTTTTTGCCGTCCATGAATCTGTTACTAACCGTTAGAATATGCTGACGTTATAAGGATAGTATAGTATTTTAATATAAAAGAAGCTGTGATAAAAAATAATACATCGTCTTATTTGAGTGAAATATATTATTTTCCAGATAACATATTGTTGCAATAGAATATAATTATATGACATGTCATTTTATTTTAATATAATTGTATGATGTCTCACCTTGTTTAAACGAAATGATAACTTTTTTGGACGACATGTCATACACTTATATTCCAGTTGAACGACATGCCGTATACTTATATTTCAGTTGAACGACATGTCGTATACTTATATTCTAGTTGAACGATATGTCATATAATTATATTATAGTGCAACGACATGTCGTTCAGAAAATAATACATTTCATTGAAAGAGAATGACATGTCGTTTTTAATTACAATTTCTTTTTACTTGTTTTGAGGACAAAATCGTTAGTTTGTCAAAATTCTGTTAGCTTCTTAACAGCAATAAACGATAAGGTGGATGGTAGATGCCTTTTATCAACTTAGGGTATATAAATAATATATATTAAAATTATTATAATAGAAATAATATCAATAATATTTAAAAATATATGACTAATAATTAAAAAAAATGCTTTATCTATCCCCTTTGCTTGTTTGCTTGTTCTCTTGAAAATAGCTTTATCCCCCTCTTTGTTAATTGCGCATCAAATCATACCGAACTTCATAAATTGAAACAACAACATGCCGTTTAGAGTTTAAACGCTGGGCTAAGTCGGCGAAGTCAAAATTTATTTTTGGTAGGGGTGGGCATTATCCGAACCAAAATCGATTAGTTATTAAGAATTCAAACCGAATCAAACCGAACCGAACCGAAATAATTCAGTTCAGTTTAGTTCGATTTTAAAATTTGATTCGGTTCGGTTCGGTTCAATATTATCTGAATTTTATAATTTTGATATAATATTACTGGATTTTATAGTTTTTGCCTAATTTTACTAAATTTTACAGTTCATGCCTATATTAATTAGTAACTACACAGTATACTCTACATACGTAATAAACAAATACAAAGTCCTCAAATCAAAAGTAAAATAATAAAAGTCACAATACGAAATAGTTACAATTAACAAATGCACCTAAATTTAAAATCTATTACAAACTGTAAATTCATAATCACCTAAAAAAAAAATTACAAGTCCGTAATCGATAAAAAAAAGTTCATCATAGCACACAACGCACAACTACATACACCATCCATATCACCTACGTCAAAATTCAAAATGAAACAAACACTCAATAATTAAAATAGATAAAATAAAGTGATTTAATAATTAATAACTAACAAATAAATTTTTATAATTTTTATTACCAAAAAAGTGTTTATGTTGAATTTTAATTTTCACGTTGTCGTTGACATGCCAAGTTTGTAACCCGTTGTTGCTTTGCAAAGTTTTATATGAAAAAATAATAATAAAATAAACAAAGTTCATATTACTTAAAAAATAAATTAAAATTAAATAAATTGCATGAGGTTCATATTACTTAAAAAATAAACTTAAATTAAAATTAAAATTAAACAAATTGTATAAGGTTCATATTACTTTAAAAATAAAATAAAATTAAAACTTTACAAAACATACCTTTTCCAAGTTGATCCATAAACTCATTGTTTTCAACTAATTTATTTAGGTTTGTTGTTGTATCTACAAAAAGAGAAATCCGCAACCAATTTTGCAACAATATCAATGCTTCAACTATATTCGGAATCAAAGAACTTTTATATTGATCTAGTATACGACCTCCAGTACTAAAGGCAAACTCAGATGCAACAGTAGACACCAGAATAGCAAATCCCTTACTACACTTGACAAGATTTGATAATCGGCACTATTCACTCTCCACCATAATAAAATATTAAATTTAGTGCCTAAATTGCTTTTTGCTATTTTTTCAGTCTTCTCCATCAAGTAAAGATCCAACTCATTTGATAATTCTGAGTTATCTTCACTAATCGCAACCGCTTTACTGAATTAAGAGAAATGGTCCTTAAGCATATCATCATCATCATCATCCAAATTCCAAAAATTCAAACCACTTCCACTTCCAAAACCAAAATTTTGGCTTCCGCTTGTACTTCCGCTACCACTTCCACTTACACTCTCACTGTGCATTATAAATCTCATAAAGTTTAGTCAACAAATTTTTTGCCATTTCCTTCATCTCAACACATTTGGCACTATCCTTGCCATATAATTTCTCAAAGCAATGTGTTGCAAATTTCATTTTTCCCATGATCAAGTACAGAAGCAACAATCAACAACTTATTTATCTTACCACAGTCGTCCCAATAGTTATCAAATTTTTCATTCATTTTAATTGTCATAAAACCCAAAAGACTATCATTACTACCGGACAATGATTCCAAAGATTGATCAATTCGACATATCAAATTGTAACAAATATTTGAAGTTACTTAAAATAAATAAATAAATAACCAACTAAAGTAGAATTTTTATCATAGATCAAAATTCAAAAGTATAATAAAGATTTGATGTTACCTTAAAAAAAAAAAAATTACAAAGTTGCATCATAAAAAGAGGAAAATGAAATAATGGTAATACTTATAATTGAATTGTAAATACAAAAGAACACGCGGGCCAAACAAACTTAACATCACAAAAGACAAAATATATGGGTTGCGTCCCATTTGGTAAATGCAATAAAAAGAGAATTATTCACTCAAACAAGAAGTTAGCCCAAAACAATCCATAGCCATGAAATCTTCATAAAAAAATTGGGCAGTAGATGTTGTCCTTGCAAGCCCAAAGTCTCCAATTTTAAGTTCACAATTTGCATTAAGAAGCAAATTGCTCGGCGTCAAATCACCGTGCAAAACACATACTGAGTCTAGTATTTCAACCCTTTTACGTTAAAAATCGATGCAGAAGGTACTATAAAAGTGTCAGTGAAAGATAAAAAGAGCTCTGTTTTCTATGTTTTCAGTTCTCTCAGTTCGTTACCAAATCGCAACGCTGGTCACATGCATTTAATCAAGCACTTCGCATGCATCAAAACAACAAACAAAAACACCCAATCTTCTTAACTCTTTCAATATCTTCATATCCAAAACAATGAACAAAACAAAACCTCAGCAAACACACCAGGGCTGGAAATCCTACCAAATTCTCCACCATTACCACTTTTGGCCTAAAAAAAAAAAATAGTCCCTTCACATGAAATTTGTTCGTAAACTCAAAATGAGGAAGACTCAACTGATAAAAAACAAATAAAAATAAAATCCCACCATGTTGAAACAAATAATCAAGAAAGTGGAAAAGTAGAGATAACTGACCTTGATCGGTGAGGTCAACTGCGGCTGATGGCCACCGGCGTCCGCTAAGCGAGAGCAATAAGAATGGCCGGCAAACGTCCCGATGTCGTCGCTTTCATCGTTCAGGACTCTTCTTTCAAATTGGGATTTTTTCGGATTAGAGCTTGATTTGGTGAGGTCTGAAGTACAAAACTATTATTATTTTTTTTATTCGGATGAATTGATTGCTGCAGTGTGATTAGGTTAGATTCTGAGCATTGAAAATGACAGTCAGCGTATCACCTCTTTTTAATTTGCTTGAATTTCGCTTGTACTTTTACGAATCTACTTCGCAGGGAAACTGATACCGTTAGTTCTTATACAATTTTATTTACTACACCATCGGAGCAGGCTTTTACCGCCTCAGCTTCCGAGCCGCAGGGCTTTTTAGATAATCACTGCCTTATTCGAAGTGGTCATCGGCATATAATTTTGAATTTCATATCTTTCAGATTCAGACCTCTTGCTTATCAATTATGATGATAGCACCAGTTTCGGCAAATGTTATAATTGTCAACTCACGCACCGTACTAATAAAATGAAGAATAAATTCAGTACAGGAAACATACGAGAGAACAACGATAGCTGAAGAAGAGGATAAATTATGATCTGATCTGGCAAGCAAGTGATGCCAGCCTGGCATTTTTGACCCATCACTGGTCATGGGTCCCACCGTCCCACGAGCACAACTGCACACATGATTCTTTTCGGATGCTATGCCCGCTCTAAATTCTCTTATTAAGAGCGCACATACTAATAATGCCATTTTAGGACAGTAATATGAAGGTAAATTTTGATTTTGAGAGGAATAATTATTTTTACAAATGGCCGTTCAAGATTTGGAAAATTCTATAGAATCATGAGATGCCCACTTTCTAACTTTGAATGTTGTAATGGCATATTATATTGATTTGCCTTTTCTAGCTGTTGTTTTGTTTTCACTTACCACCCGTTTGTTTTATTGAATCAAATACGCCGTTGGCATTACGTATACAGCTTCTTTGATATTTTGTCTTCTTTTCTTCTTCTTCAATCTTCAGTTCATAATTTTTGTATTCTCTTTTTCTTTACAAAATTAAAATTCATTTCTGGCCCTTGAGCGGTGCTGGCCGGTGTCCTAGCAATTTCCAAATCCTCGTGATTGTGAAGAGGCTAGTAAGTACATTCGTTACTTATTTTAACGTTTGATTCATTTGTATGTATTGCTTATACGATTTTTCACTATCTGGATGTTTGCGAAGTCTAGTCTTTCAATTTGCCAATGGCCTTTTCATATAAATTAAGAATTGTGCCAGTTATATATTATATAGCTGTCGCAGTGGCTGAGCAGCTAATTTTTCGGTAAAACCTCTTAAATTTCAACCAATAACTTTTATTTGCCAACCCTAAAAGGTGCACTTCTAAGGCTCCAGTTTCCACGCAACTACAAATTTCTAACTTGCGGTGCACTTGTTTAGTTTGATATTGTCCAAGTTTTATTTTTTTTATCTGACAATCGTTCTGAATTACATTTTTCTTTTTCCTTGTAATTTTTAATTGACAAGTTAATCATCTTTGGTATTCTCTGCTCCGGCTTTCAATCGGACTAGGGGTTCATAAGTTCAAAGCTTTTTTCTTTTGTTGTTAACGTGATTTTCATTATCCCTTTCTTTTTCTTTAGTGATTTTCAAGAATTACACGTAACAGGCGGGGAACTATTTGTGGGATGAATTTGCAAGATGTATTGTACTTTTTTTTTTCCTTCTTCCTTTTTATCGGTGGTTTTGCTTTTAATTATAGCACTAAGCGGGGCTCTTGAAAATCGTCTGGAAGAAGCCGATGGACGTTGCATAGGAACTGAGACCTCAGAGTGTGTCCATTTTAGAATTTGAAGCAGTTTGGTGATGGCAGAACTCTCAAAACCCAGTTGCGTCTCGAAGTGCCATCTTAATCTCAGTCTTTTGATATATGCCTTTTCTCGTGCTTACATTCAAGTGTACCAGGTGATAATATAATGCACGTACTGATGGGCAGGGTGCTGTCTGGTGGAGCTGTTTAATTCTCATAACTTAAATCATAACGGGCCACATCTTTCGGAGTTTATATGTTGTAATGATGTCACTATTTCAAACTTAACCTTCTTAAACTCCCCTGCCTGGAACATTCATCCGGTAAATTGCCGGTGCGTGCAACCATATGTTCCATTCCACATCATTCTAAACCATGTATTCCTGATCGGCTGTTCTGTCCAATATACGAAAGATAGAGTTCGGAATGATGAATTGATACCAAACGTTGTTATATATATATATATATATGCAGTCTCCTTACACTTGTGGTGTAGCTCAGGTTCGTCGTAAGTGTTACGTTTGAGTCTGTGTATCATGCCTACTCGAGTGAGTCATCTTTTTCTTACTTGTTAGATACAAATTTCTGATCTGTGCTTCTTTAAACACAAGTCAAATGCAGGACAAAGTATATTACTCCTCAGATCTAGTATTAGAACATGGATTCCATCTTTTTCATAAGCATACCTCTTGGGCATATTTATAAAACTGCAGTGGAAGTTATATAAAGACCTCGCTACCATTTTTTCCTATTCTTTGGCTCACATCCAGATGAAAAATTTGATCCAAAAGCAGTACCAGTTGTTACAGCAAACGGCCTACTTATAGCCCTCTTTGATACGAGACTGAATCGACTGATTGGCAGCGGAATTGACCGCGCTGCAGTGGGGGTAGCCTATAGGAAGTGGTAGTGGTATACCACCAAAGCAAAGGATCTCTAATATACCGGTGGTGTGTGTTATCAAAATAAATGTTTAAATAGACGCCTGTTATTTCATTTTGTTGTATACCACACATTGCTACAACTGGTAATGGTTATATTTCTAAATATCAATAAGGGGAATATCCGGATATGTTGCTCATAAGAAAAGCTCTCCCACTAAAAGATGAAACATTTCCCTCAAGCTACACACAACTTTTCATTCCAACCCTTAAACTAGAAAGGCCAGACAAATATATATCAGGCAAAAAATTTCCTCCTCCAGGTAAATGCTCGAGGTGATGAAGAAAGCTGAACCCAAACAAATCCCGTAACTCGCATTTGCCTCGCAAGAGCTTTCACATGTATATGACCATTGTCACCCAGTCAAGAGAATCCACACCATTATTTACACCATTGTCACAAATATGCCTACAAATCCAGACTTCTTTTAGTGCTTATGGTCCATTTATTAATTTCCGCTCAGAAAATGTGTTTTTTATGTTATCTCGCGCGGGAGCCGGGAGGGAGTAAACTGTGCAGATTTTTGAACTTTAGCAATATTTTAAAATGAAAGCAAAGATTTTCATTTTCGTCATATAGGTCCCAGCTAGAGCTAGTGATCGATGCTCGTTGTTGCTGTAGCGCCGTTATGTTCTGTTAAATTGTCAGTTTGCTGTCAGATCATTGACTTGTCAACCCATGGGCTACGGAATCCCTCCATCTAACACGCGTCAACCTCCTGCTTATTTGACCCAAAAAAAAAAAAAGAAGGAAAATTCTCAAGTCTCCAGCCCCGTCCAACAGTCCTGGCGGTTTAACGACGTTAGACCAAAAATATATATATAAAAAAAAAAGGACAACAACGATAATAATTAAATAAAAGCCGCGCACTATATATAAACTCCGCCAAATTGTAGATTCCTAACAGAAGGCGAAAGATATTCTCTATTCTCGAGCTCGCAATTTACGGCCACCAAAGCACAAAGGTAGAACGATTCCCTTCTTCTGTATACACAAAATTGTTGAGGCTCTGAAATATTTATAAGAGTGCCTAGGTTTGAACAATGTTGTTGGTTTGTTCGTTTGTTGTTGTAGGATTTGAAAGATGAGAGTGTTAAAGGTGGCCACGTGTAACTTGAACCAGTGGGCGATGGACTTTGATTGTAATTTGAAGAACATTAAGGAGTCAATTGCTAGGGCAAAAGAAGCCGGCGCCGTCATTCGGCTCGGTCCTGAGCTTGAAATAACTGGTTACGGCTGTGAAGATCACTTCTTGGAACTCGATACCGTCACTCACGCGTGAGCTATTAGTTCAATTTCTTTTTTTGATAAATTTAATTTATTTGTGATAAAAAAATTTAGTTTTTGAAACTGGAATGGGAATGTATGCTTACAATGTAAGGTAATTGAAGTTTTTTGCTGCTTGTAGATGGGAGTGCTTGAAAGATTTATTGCTCGGTGATTGGACAGATGGAATATTATGTAGCTTTGGAATGCCAGTGATTAAAGGATCAGAGCGTTATAATTGTCAAGTATTGTGTTTAAACAGGAAAATTATAATGATGCGGCCTAAAATGTGGCTTGCAAACGATGGAAATTACAGGGAGTTGCGGTGGTTTACTGCATGGAAGCAAAAAGATCAACTTGAGGACTTCCAGCTTCCTAATGAAATTTCTGTGGCTTTAAAGCAGAAATCAGTTCCTTTTGGCTATGGATTCATTCAGTTTTTAGACACGTAAGTTGTAAGCATATATATATATATACATGATGTATTGATTGTTTTGCAAGTGAATGCTATTTAAACCAATACATATATGTTTCTTATTAGGGCTGTTGCAGCTGAAGTTTGTGAAGAGCTTTTTACTCCTATTCCCCCTCATGCTGACCTTGCATTGAATGGGGTCGAAGTGTTCATGAACGCCAGTGGAAGCCACCACCAGTTAAGAAAGCTTGATTATCGCACTCGTGCATTTATAAGTGCTACTCATACTCGTGGAGGAGTTTACATGTACAGTAATCATCAAGGATGTGATGGTGGCCGCCTTTATTTTGGTACATAACATGCTCTAGATAGAGCAGACATGCTGTTGAATTTTTTTTTTTTTCCTGTTTTTGTTCGAATATATTCCTTTACTTCACTGTAATGGAGTTAAATAAGTCACTTATTGCAGATGGATGTTCCTGTGTTGTCATGAATGGAGATATGATTACTCAAGGCTCACAATTTTCCTTGAAGGATGTTGAGGTTGTGGTTGCTCAAGTAGATCTAGATGCGGTATGTCATGATCTTTCGTTACTTCAGTGTTTATATGCATATCTTATACGTCTAGTGCCTCATAAATTTTGTCTCTTAGTGCACTCATTTCTTAACAAATCTTTTATCAGTACAAAGTTGTGACATTTTACGAAATCAATATTATGTAACTCATGTTCCATTTCAAACAAGAGAGAAAAAAAAAAATACACAGAAAACTCTTTTCGTTTTCCCCCCTTGGTCGGCCCTTGCAGCCTTACTTAACAAGCCCTCGAACCTCCTTTGTGCCCCCTTCCTCATAGAAGCCACCCTGGCTGTCTCTAATTCCTTGTCTGTTTAATTGCAGGTTGCTGGTTTTAGAGGATCTATAAGTAGTTTTCAAGAACAAGCAAGTTGCAAAACCAAACTATCATCTGTAGCAGTGCCACACAATCTTTGTCAACCTTTTAACCTGAAGATGTCACTTTCAAGTCCACTTAAGGTCAGTAAGGCATTTACTAAGTCAAGATCATATGATCTTAAGACAATTTCTGCCACGGTCAATTGCTTATCCTAATCTAGGGGCCAGAGGATTCTTTATATATTTTTGAAATCTTCTGGTATAACTCAGTCGTGCAAAATAAGTCCTAGATAAAGTTGAATTGTATTCATAAATCTATGCAGCTGATGAAAATGGCATGGTCAGTAGCTTTGCTGAGTATAATGTTGTGCAGTTTGATGCCCGCATAGTCATCTCCAAGGAATTTAATAAAAGCATGAGTTTTCCATTAAGATATTTGAATTTTGCTAAATCAACCATGATTGATGAACTGTAGATCAATTATCACTCTCCTGAGGAGGAAATAGCATTTGGGCCTGGTTGCTGGCTGTGGGACTATTTAAGAAGAAGTGGGGCTTCTGGATTTTTGCTTCCTCTTTCTGGTGGCGCTGATAGTTCCTCTGTGGCTGCTATAGTTGGCTGCATGTGCCAACTTGTTGTAAAAGGTCAGTTTATCTTTCATGGCTCTCTACACCCACACACCATAGTAATCAGCTAGGATTCAATTAATTCAGGTATGAATGGTTCAGTTTTTATTAGAAATAGTTATTCTGCTGTAAGCATATATAGACAGAGTTCCTTGGTCCCTTTCATTTACATGCTTCACCGTGAATCAGTGCCCTGTTTGAATTAACCATATAAAGGATGCTTTCAAAGGATATTCTGGCCCATGCAGTAGGTTTTTTGAAGCAAAGATGATAGTATTCACACACATTGACCTTATATAGTGATACATAAAGATGGAAGTCTGAACTACTGGAACATACCCATTGTTTGACTAAATTGATCTAGTTTGATTTCCAGCCTTTTTTGGGGCAAGCTTTTTAGCTGATAGTCTTACATTACTCGGGACCATAAAATTCATTTTGGAGGTCTTGTGGACTCACACCTGCCAGCTAGCTAAGTTCTTTGAATAAAGCAAAGCAGAATAATAGTTATTACCATATCTCATGAGAATAAACTAGAGAGATGAGTATGATCTTTTAATTATAGCTCATTTTGGTTGTAATGCAGAGATTTCTAATGGGGATGAACAAGTCAGAGCTGATGCTATACGAATTGGACATTATGCTGATGGAGAATTTCCTACTGACAGCAGAGAATTCGCCAAACGCATATTTTATACGGTGTTTATGGGATCCGAAAATAGGTAGGTACATAGCATCAGGACCACTTCATGCTATTGTCGTAATGTCATCTTATACCAGTACACAAAACCTAGGGCTCAGTTGATCTCCTCTAGTCTTGACATTGAGTTAGTCCCCATCTAACACACTACAATTAATAAGACATGTATACTTGAGGAGGAATCCTTGTAAAAAAGTTAGGGCAAAGCTAGCAAATGCAGAAAAAGAAAGTTTGCAAGTTTTTACTCATTTCACTCTTATGGAAGAGGCCCACCTCAAACAGAAGTCCAGAATTAAGTGGCTGAAGCTGGGAGAACTTTGAGATCTTTATTAGTTTAGTTTCCTAATGAAGTTGTTCAAATAAGCTGATCAGTAACTTAATTGAAGATTCAGTTGAGTTACGAATTAGGTTTTATTATAATAAAAAAAATTAAATGAAGTTATCTTACAGATTATTTGCAAGTTTATATGATGAAAAGTCAGCCATGAATATGGTATATTAAGAGGGCTTGTTTCTTGTAGTTCTGAAGAAACAAGAATGCAGGCAAAGAACCTAGCAGATCAGATTGGCTCATGGCATCTTGATGTTTCCATAGACACTGTTGTTTCTGCATTTTTATCTTTATTCCAAACACTTACGGGAAAGAGACCATGTTATAAGGTAAAGATGGTTGAAGACTCAGTTTAATCCTTTTTGTTTTCTCATTCTGTTCAACACAGTGATGGCTCAAAAGAAATTTGGTTAGGGCATCCATTTTGTCTAGAGTATCAAATTCCTATGTTCCAGCTGTACATTTAGCTTGTCGTTGGTTGGTCAACTGGGATTATTAAAACCATATTTATCAGCATGTTCTTTTAGACTAATTGTTTAATTTGGTTTCGCTTTCACAGGTAGATGGAGGTTCTAATGTTGAGAACGTAGGTTTACAAAACATCCAAGCTCGAATCAGAATGGTGTTGGCATTTATGTTAGCATCTTTGTTGCCTTGGGTTCATAATAAACCAGGGTTTTATCTTGTTTTAGGTAGCTCCAACGTCGATGAAGGCTTGCGTGGTTATCTAACAAAGGTATTCAATCTTTAACATATGTTGGAAATTAAATATTGCATGATTGTATATTTAAATTTTGGTTCTAAATCAAGGAAAACCATTTTTATTAGTAAACCCTATTCACCCATTTGTCTTTATGGAATAGTGGGATTAGCCTTCACCTTTTATTTTGGTATTAGTTCCGTCTTACTCTCACTGTTCCACAGTTATGATTCAGCTTAGAAATCTATAAGGATGTTGTGACTAATGGTTTATCTGCATTAATGATTCTCATATGATAATGGACTTTCGATCTCTTTACAGTATGATTGCAGTTCAGCAGATATAAATCCCATTGGGAGCATTAGTAAGCAGGATCTACGGACATTTCTACGATGGGCTGCAATCCATCTTGGTTACTCATCCTTGGCAGAAATAGAAGCAGCACCACCTACTGCTGAACTGGAGCCTATACGTTCGAACTACAGCCAAGTATCACTTCACAAATCTATTTAAAGTGTTAATTTCATTATTTTACTCCTTTTTGTGAGTTTCTGGCATACTTTTTGAACGGTATAATTTAACGTAAAAGGTATAATTTAACATGAAAATTTTTTACATCACAATATGCTAAATGTTTTCTCAAGCCCATTAACATCTCTAATACAAATACATGGTCTTCTCTTTCATGAATCTTTTCATTTTGATTTATCTTTCCTTTAATTAATATGCAGGCAAATTATTCTTTATATGCCCATAATATCTACTATTTTCCCCATATTTTACTTTTTAGCATTTTTATCATTTTCCTTTTTTAATGTTTGGAGTTGCTTTCTAATATTCATTTAACATCATTTTTCCATTTTTTCCCCTTTTTCTGTATATTGCATGTTTTCACATTCAGACCTGCCTTTGTATTAGCAGTTTTTTTTCTTTTTCTTTATTTTCTTGTTGAATTTCAATTATATTTAGTTGATCAGCCAAATAGATATTAACCCAACATTGTACATGAAACAGCTGGATGAAGTAGACATGGGGATGACATATGAGGAACTCTCAGTGTATGGAAAGTTGCGGAAGGTTTTCCATTGCGGTCCAGTAACAATGTTCAAGGTCGATTTTGAACTGCTAGATTAAGTTTGCCATTTATGGAACTTATCTTTAGACAGAAAAATACCTTATACCTCTATTTTCAAAGAATGATCTGCATTAGGCACATAAAGAATCATGGAGAAATATAAAGAATGAAACCACCATGTTAAGAAAACTTTTACTTGTCAATCAGAATTTTATCTGAGTAGAGAAGTTTGTAAACACCCAATTCTGCTTGTAAGAAACTCATTATTTTAGAATTTCTATGCTTGTGCAGAATCTCTGCTACAGATGGGGTGCTAGATTAACTCCATCAGAGGTAGCTGAGAAAGTTAAACACTTTTTCAAGTACTATTCCATTAATCGGCACAAAATGACCGTGTTAACTCCTTCGTATCATGCTGAGGTACATGAACATAAAGTTGCCAAGACAGTAGAATATTGTTCCAGCATGAATTTCCTATAGTCTTTTTTCTTTAACTTCAAGAAAACAGTTAACCTTCCTGACTTCCTGCAGAGTTATTCACCAGAGGATAACAGGTTTGATCTCCGGCAATTCCTCTACAATGCAAGATGGCCATACCAATTTCGCAAAATTGATGAACTTGTTAAGGAGTTGGATGGTGAGAAATTTCCTTTTAGTGAATCAGGTGACCATGAAAAGATGGGTACTACACTGGATGGTGGAGGCGGAATGCGAGTTACAGCAGCAGGTTCAGGCAATCCCAAATCTGGCCATTAGTTTGCATTTTACAAGAAAGCTTCGATTGATTTGTTTCACTGTCGTGTTAACTATGTAATCTAATCAAAATAGGGTAATAACATGTCCATTGATTAGTTTCGATGAGTAAAATATCCTTGATTTGTTTATAACGAGGAACTGTTCCAGCTTGGAATCCAAGTTTTAAAATGACCATTCATCGACTTCAAAGGAAAAGATTTAATTAGCAATAAGCAATTAAGCATGCACGTTTTACAAGATTAACAATACTCACAAATATTGGGTGTTTCCGCGCCAAAAAGCAACAACTTCACTTTCCCTATCCCTTGCAAAAAGGGTGAAGTTGTTGGAACGGGGAATGCGAAAGTCGAAAGAAAATGGAAATATACATGAAATAAAAAGCAATACCAAATCTTGGCACTATTTGAACCTGTTAAAATAATCTTAAAACTCACATTTTATTTTTATTTTTTTTTTTTAATTACTAGAATGTCTAATACATAAAATTTTCTCTATACCCACATATGAATGCTTGTCTAAATTACACTGATTCAACACAACTGATATGCTTTTAAACTTCCTTTTTGTGTGTTTTATTCGTATTAATTATCAAAACTATGCAAACAAATTAATGTCAACACACAGCATATCAACTTAAAAGGTGGGATTTTTTCTTTTATTTTATCTTTCAAATCTAAACCGCCATTAGTTTTATATTTCAAATCACATGGAATTGGGTTATTCCTTGCTCTTCATTCTCAATACAACTGCAAAATCCAAGAATGGGTTTTAGATCTTGATTTCAATAACCAAAATAGACAAGTGTAGCAAAGTGTAAAGAATAATAATAATATTAATAATCCCTTAATTAATATCAAAGAAAAGCTAAATAGTAGGATTTGATTGCTAAGAGTGATTCAATTTCGATTAGTTCTTAAGGGGAAAAAATTAACAGAGAAAGAAAAGAAAATTATATTCATTAAATAAATCCTCTTTGAGCAAATAAATAATAAGATGACATATTTAGCATTTAAGTGGGTGTATATAAAGTATAAGGCAGACGGACACTCACCATGAAAATTAAGACAAACCTATCCCAATTGAATGAGTTTTGCCCTGGTTAGACCATTTATGCATGCTGTAAATTTCTAAATAGGGTTTTTTGTTTTGTTTAAAGCAAATCCATGTCAATAATGAACCCCTGAGGTAATGGAGTATCACATCTCAAATCAGCCATTTGAGCTATAGCTTCTACTTAATGTTTTGCTATGTTTACTCGCGGCACACATCTCCAACTGAAAACACAACCATGCATCAATAATGCTTCATAAATTTTGAGAAAACGAAGACTTTGAAGAAAGTTCAGAAATATTAAAGCGAATACCAGTAATGAAATAAGAAAAGATCCTCTAAAAGTATCTTCACATCCCAAAAAGCACGCGAAGAAAGGGAAATTCCACTCCCTTTTACTCCTCCTACCACGAAAAAAATTACAGCAAGTACCCTCAGATAAACTAAAAAGCCTATTTTACTCAATTTTAGCCTCCAACAGTTTTGGCAATATGGTCAATCAAAGTAAAGATTCTTAGAGCTCATCATGCGAATCATCATCATCCTCCGATGATTCAGTGCCAGCACCGGGGGCTCCGCCAGATCTCTGATATACAGCAGTGATGATGGGGTTGCAAACGGCTTCAACCTCCTTGAGCTTCTCTTCATAGTCTTCTTTCTCGGCGCTCTGGTTGTCATCGAGCCATTCAAGGGCTTCCTTTACAGCAGCTTCAATCTTGTCCTTCTCATCAGATTCAAGCTTGTCAGCAAGCTTGTCCTTGTCATTAATCTGGTTTTTCATGTTATAGACATAGGTCTCAAGGCTGTTACGAGCATCGATCTTCTCCTTTACTTTCTTGTCCTCCTCAGCAAATTCTTCAGCCTCACGAACCATTCGCTCAATCTCCTCCTGGCTGAGGCGACCCTTGTCATTTGTGATGGTAATTTTCTCTGATTTGCCTGTGCCCTTGTCTTCTGCCTTTACATTTAAGATTCCATTTGCATCAACTTCAAATGTGACTTCAATTTGAGGGGTTCCCCTGTTCAATCAAATGAGAACTCTATTAGCTCTCTGGAAAGAGTGGAAGCAAACTAATGAATGAAATTAATTAAAGGCAGACACAAACCTAGGAGCTGGAGGAATTCCAGAAAGATCGAATTTCCCGAGCAATCTGCAATCCTTTGTGAGGCTCCTTTCACCTTCAAAAACCTAGTTTGAAATATAAACAAATTCATGTAAGTTTAATCATTTCCATAAATGCAAAACACTAAATCTTGATTCAGGAAGTACTTGAAACCAAGCCTCGACAAATAAGAAAGTAAATAGAAAAGATACCTGAATGGAGACAGTTGTCTGCTGGTCTTGATAAGTGGTGAAAACTTGAGATTTCTTGGTTGGAATGACCGTGTTTCTTGGGATCAACTTGGTCATCACCCCACCAACTGTCTCGATACCAAGGGTGAGTGGAGCCACATCCAAGAGAAGGATATCTGCATTTCAAGTAACATAAAAGTTGCCAGTTTCTCAGTTGGAATAGTTGGAATGGGCCCCCTATTATCAACGAGTATCATGATAGCATGCAAGTTATCATACCTTTGGTTTCATCACCACCCTCACCGCTCAGGATGCCACCTTGTACGGCAGCACCATAAGCAACTGCCTCATCTGGGTTCACACCCTTGTTAGGCTCTTTCCCATCAAAATAGTCTTTAAGAAGCTGTTGAACCTTTGGAATTCTAGTACTACCACCAACAAGAACAATCTCATCTATCTGATTCTTCTCTAACCCAGCATCTTCCATGGCCTTCTTCACAGGTCCCATGGTCTTTCTGAACAAGTCATTATTCAACTCCTCAAAGCGAGCCCTAGTAAGTGGCTCAGAGAAGTCAATGCCATCGAAAAGTGATTCAATTTCGACACGGACCTGGTGCTGGCTGCTGAGAGCTCTCTTAGCACGTTCAGCTTCCCTCCTGAGCTTGCCAATAGCCCTTTTGTCCTTGCTGATATCCTTTCCGTGCTTCTTCTTGATCAATTTAATAAAGTACTCCATAACCCTCTGATCAAAGTCCTCACCTGCAAAAAAATGACCCATAAGCATACTTGCATGATAAGCCATACCAAAACATTATCAATTAAATTCTTAATCTCTACCGTGGTATCAGATAAAATGTATTCAACTCATACACCCAAAGCCATCAAAGAATGGAAAAGAAAAAAGAGATACACTCACCTCCCAAATGAGTGTCTCCATTTGTGGAAAGAACCTCAAAAACACCATTATCAATTGTCAAGATACTGACATCAAACGTACCACCACCAAGGTCAAAGACAAGAATGTTCTTCTCACCACCTTTCTTGTCCAATCCATAGGCAATGGCAGCGGCTGTTGGTTCATTGATAATCCTAGCAACATTTAGTCCAGCAATAATACCAGCATCCTTGGTGGCCTGCCTCTGGGCATCGTTAAAGTAAGCTGTATCTCAAATAAAGAATCAAGTTAAAAACCATCATTGAATAAAATTCACCTAAATTATGCATGCTTTTACTAACCAGGAACAGTGACAACAGCATCCTTAATTTTCTTTCCAAGGAATGCCTCGGCTGTCTCCTTCATCTTAGTCAGTACCATAGCACTGATTTCCTCAGGACTGAAGACCTTGGTCTCACCATCCTTAATCTTAACCTGAATATAAGGCTTTCCATCCTTATTCACAATTTTGTAAGGAACAAGCTTCATGTCCCTCTGAACCTCCTTGTCCTCAAACCTAGCAGAAACAAACTCTATTAACCGCCATTTCTTTTTTTTTTTCAAATGAGGAGAAAAATCAACACACATAAGCAAACACTTCAAGAATGATGAATTACTTTCTTCCAATAAGTCTCTTGACGTCAAAGATGGTCCTGTCAGGATTGACAGCAGCCTGATTTTTTGCTGCCTCACCAATCAACCTCTCACTGTCGGTGAATGCAACCCATGATGGGGTAATACGGTTTCCTTGGTCATTGGCTATGATTTCGACATGACCATTCTTGTAAACACCAACACAAGAATAAGTTGTACCAAGATCTATCCCAATCACCGTTCCCAACTTCGTAGCTTCCTCTTTTGCAATTGAAATTGCAAAGAGACCTCCTGCCATGCACCGTTTACTTAGACATTAATATCATCACCACATAGCTCTCAAAAAAATTAAACTATTTGCAATCAAACAACCAACTGATTACTGTCAATTTCATTGTCTTAATATTTTTTTAATAATATCAAATTATTAAATAATACTAGAACGAGCGCTAGAATCAAAACATTACTATTTACAAATTTTCAGCTGATCAAATTAGTCAAATTTTGAATTGCATATCTAAAACATCATCAATATATGCCAAGGAAATAACCGGATGCTAACATTTTCAGATCTAATTCATCATAACCAGTGAAATTGATCAGATCTAAAACAACATTAAAACAATCAAACATGTGTCCATATACTATCAGAAATCAAATCAGATATACTGCATTTTCATCTCAAACAATAATAAATCAGATCTAATCCATATATTTTTTAAAAATACAAAGAAACGTCGTACTACACTCACCGAAGAAGACAATCGCAAACACAACGAGGGACCCGCGTGCTCTCCACGAGTCAGCCATCGCGCGTACTGAAACAATTACACTCTGCCTCAAACTCCCTTGAAATTTGAAATCTGAAAGAGCTTCGTTTAATTTAGGAGGTTTCAATGTTTGGAGTGTGTTTTTTCTCTTTCTTCGTTTTCGAAAGGCTTTTTGGTTTCAGTAGACTATCGGGCGTGAAGGACCGAGCACTTTATAGACCGCTGGTTTACGTGTAAATAGGTGCACGTTTGCTATTGAATGGAAGCAATACAAGAGAACATGTCATCGGTGATGACGCGGACCAATCAGGTTTTGGAGATGGATGTGTTGAGCCAATGAAATTAGATCTGGTGTTGGGACAATCCTGGCCGTTTGTTCTTCCAGATCTTCGCGTGTCTGCTTACTTTTTCTATTCAACTCCTTTCTCTTGGGCCCAAAAATTAATTTTGACTTCGCTGACTTAGCCCAGCGTCTAAACTCTAAACGGCATGTCGTTGTTTCAATTTATGAAGCTCGGTATGATTTGATGCGCAATCAACAAAGAGGGGACAAAGCTATTTTTAAGAGAACAAGCAAACAAGAAAAAGGGGATAGATAAAGTTTTTTTTTTTTTTATTATTAGTTATATATTTTTAAATATTATTAATATTATTTAAATTATAATATTTTTAATATATATTATTTATATACCTTAAGTTGATAAAAGGTATATGTCATCCATCTTACTGTTTATTACTGTTAAGAAGTTAACAGAATTTTGATAAAATAATAATTTTATCCTCAAAATAAATAAAGAATAAGCTATAATTAAAAACAATATATCGTTCTCTTTCAATGAAATATGTTATTTTCTGAACAATAAGTTGTTGCACTATAATATAATTATATGACATATCGTTCAACTGTAATAGAAATATACAACGTGTTGTTCAACTGAAATATAAGCATACGACATGTTGTTCAAATGGAATATAAATGCATGACATGTCGTCTAAAAAAGTTATCATTTCGTTTAAATAAGGTGACACGTCATACTATATTAAAATAAAATGACATGTCATATAATTATATTCTAGTATAACGATATGTTCTGAAAAATAATATATTTCACTCAAATAAGACAACGTATTATTTTTTATCACAACTTCTCTTATATTAAAATATCATACTACCCCTATAACGTCAACATATTCTAACAGTTGGTAACAAATTAGTGGACCACATAAACGTTTTACTAAGTTAAGATATACAAGTGATACATATTAAAAGTGTTGTAACGCAAATGATGATCACATTTAAGAGCATATGATTGAAAATTTTTCATTTTTTTTTTAGGTTTTGGGAGAGAAACATATATATTGGACTGTTCAATAACAACTCATTAAATATTTGTTTATTTACCTATTTGATAAATGAAAGAGTTAAAAAAATAAGTTCTCTCGCTGAAGACTATTTAAATAAAAATAAATTTATATTGTTTTAATTAAATAATAATTATTATAACACTCCTCTTTTCAAGAATAATACTAAATTAAATACTTCAAAAGATTCTCTAAATAAAATTTTTCAAATAAGACAATGCTTCTCTTTCTTCAATATTAAAAAAGAAAAAAATGGCAATCTTATTTAAAAATCTCAATTGAATAGTCTTTTTAGAACTTTTCTTATTCATATGATTCTTTAAATAAGTAATAAAATTTAATTTTAAAAAATATTTTAGCGATACTCTAAACATAATATCAATTTTTTCTTCACATCGACTCGATTTTATTTATGATTAAAATTTATATATCAACTCCATTATAATTTTGAGTAAAATTTATAAATAACTATGACATTTTTAACACGTTCTACTCGTCAAAAATAATGAATGAGCCATATAATCTAAATAGTTAATTAATAGCTTGATATTAAAAAGAAAAAATTATCATTAATTTCTTAGTTTGCTATTTAAGTTCTTTACCAATACATATGTGCATGGTTAATTTTGACCTACATTTGATTCCATTTAGAGTTATTTATATCGTTGAAAGATGGAGCTCGTGGATGTAATTATTTGGTTATTTCAATCGTCAGTTTCTAACTATTTGTTCTATAATACCTAATTATAATATATAACACGACTATTATAAACCAGTTCAATTGTTGTTCAATTTAATTATTGTTCAATGGATGGCCTTTTTGTTATGAATTATTAGCCCAATAATTCAATCATAAGATGCTCATGCTTCTAGTAACAAAATTTTGATTATGTATTGAGCAAGTTAAAAGGTTAATTTGATCAAATATCAATTCATTAGAATCTTATTATAAGTATTTTTTTTTTTATTAGTAATTGTTTTACTCTCAAGTTTATCACTTATTTGTCTGTTGATGCGTTCACTCTAATTTTGTTTAAGAGTAACTTATGCAGCTCACTAAAAATCATACAGGCATATGAACTTGTCTCTATTGTGCAAATGGATAAAATCCAAAACAATAACCCAAATAATTATAACATTATTTTAGAAAGTTAATGCAAACTTTATGTAGATATATATATATATATATATATATATTTGTTATATGTAGAAACCACCAAGATAATAGGAGTTAGACAAGACTCTACCTATAATATAAATTAATGAATAAAACAAATAACCAAGCTAAACAGTCAAATTCCAACCCATCACAAACAACCATTAGCTCAACATAAAAGATTGGTTAATACTCATGAAAGTGACTAAAAGCAACCAAAAACACACCAGGAGAATCACAAAGAATACTACTTGAAGTAAACATCCCATAATTGTATTTAGATTAACCATCCACAGTCAACTTCACCACCCCAAGAAGCGGGGGCGTCCAAGAAACCATTCTAAATGGCAGACTAAACAGAACAATAACCAGCAATCTCTTCGCAGTCAAATAACCCAAACCTACTTATAGTTGGAATAATTTAAAACTAAAGGCAGAACTAGCAAGCCTAAGATATGACACCACTTGATAAATAATAATATCAATAAAAAAAGCCATTAAGTCAAACCTAAAAGCATTACAAGCTGTCAAACTTGTCACAATATAAAGCAAGGAAAAAAAACTCAAATATAACTCCGAGAAGGGGCACAACGCTGCCAATGAAGAAGTAAAGCATATGGAGATAAAAAATGAAATGTCTTGAACCAAGAGAACGCAAAAATTAATCCCAAACCTATTAAACCATGACCAATCAATAAATAAGTGCTGAGAAGTCTCAACAGCAGCTCGACCATATAAGCACTGAGAAACCATACAAAATCCCCTTGAGCATAAGACATCATCAGTGTTTAAAAATCTATGCAGAAGCCGCCAGAGAAAAAAGAAAATCCACGAAGGGATATGTCAGTGTTAAATAACAGAGAAAACTTCATCCCTTAGCCTAGAGCACTGTACAAGCTCCCAAGCTATCTGGAAATGGAGAGCACTATTAGAAGAGCAATCCCACTTAATTAAATCTAGATCTACACTCGAGATATGAATCAATAGAGCTTGTTTGATAATATATATAGTTTATGTAGCCACTGAATTAAATCCAAAATTTATAATATATGTAGTTTACATTTATAATATATGTAGTTTATAATATAAAAAAAGGAAAATCAAAATAAAAAATAAAACAACCAAAAAAAAATTCCTAAATTTTGCTCTCACTTACTGTCACTGCACTCATCTCACACAAATCACAAATCACTCTCATCTCTAATCTTTCAAGCAAATCACATTTAGTCACCCTTACAAAATACTAAGTGAAGCAACAACCAACAACCGCATTTTCGTTGCCTTACACCCAACTAACACTTACAGCCACCGTCGTTCACATAGCCAGAACGCAGTAGCGGCCCATTATCACCAACCGCATGACGCAGTAGTAATGAATCCAACCCCAATATGACCCAAACCAATTCCCATGCGACCCAAATAGAAAACCATCACCAACTCCACCTCCAGTAGGCTTTATATATCTTTATTGTATAAATTCTAAGAAATATTTGTCAAATATATGTTGAATTATTATAGAATATTATGATATTATGGTTTAGAAAATGTTGTGTATTGTTAGAAAAGTATTATTAGATTTTTTTTTTAATTTATAACTTATTAAAATTTTATTTTTAAAAAATTAATAAAAGTTTAGGCTCGGACCGCTCAAGAAGTTTGGATAGACATTTTGAAGACTTGAGCCAATTATCAATTACACATACTTAGACCTAAGCTTTCAAAAATCTAACCCTAACCCAAACCCAAACCTATAAATTATCAAAATTAATGCCAACCAGAAATTTCATAAACAAACTAAACAATAATAAAATTTTCACCCACAATCTAGGGACTATCATGTCTGAAAGCTATCAAAACATCCCACAACTCATCCCGGCACTGGCATAAAATAACTACCATAAACAACAACTAATTTATTTAGAGCCATTAAACCGGCCCAACCTACAACCAGGCCTTATACATTATATGGACAACAGTCAAATGACCAGGATTTAAATATCTGGATTAGCAGCTTGGTAATGTTGACTTTTATTAGTCAACGGTAATCAACCATCAATTTTCACATAATTTTGGGTATGTTGAGGTTTCAAAATATTGAGGGTCTTTTGAAGTATGTGAAAAAATCTGGGGTGGGTAAACTTTTCTCTTTTTTTTTTTTTTTTTTTTTTCTTTTCTTTTCTTAACCCCAAAGAGAAAATGACGTTCCCCAAGCAAAAATGAAAGTTCAGTAATTACAGGCTTCTGCAAATTTAACCCCGTACAAAAAAAATCAACTGCTGCAATAATAACTGTGATGATAACACTCCTGTTCTATCATCCCACCAACCACAACCGCACGTGCATGCCACTAACCAATAAGATCAAACTCGTCATAGATCGGGGACATAAGAAACCGTGACCCCATCTCTCCACTCAGTCTTATAGTTTAATTACGCGCTCACGCTCCAAAACTCATGCGTGGCACCACCTGATCACCAATTAGAAAACCCAGATAGGCTTATTATTATTATTACTATTATTTTTTTTAAAATCCAAAAAGCATTTTACATTTGCATAGACACTCTCTCCTTGCTTTTGTTGCACTCTGCTAGGGTTTCAGAGTCGCCGCTTCTGTTTTTTTCTTGTCGCAAAATCGATCGCTCACTCGCTTGTATTCCTGAGTCAACTCATCAACTCGGCCCAGGTAAGTATCGCTTGATCTAGATGTTTTATTTGTCCACTACGTTGATTGTCTACGTGTGCATATATTATTCGGATCACAATTCAATTTCTTTCATTCTTTTCTTAAATCTTTACTTATATTTGTTACTGCTGTTTGTTTACTGAGATTAACTTGGGAAATTAGTTACATGTTTAGTTTGTAATGTTTTCGAGATCACGGTGAGTTTGACCACAGTTTTGATGATATAGTTGCGTTTAGTTTTAATAAATTAGTTTCAAATTGAATTGAAATAAAGTGAATGAATAACTGCAATCAAAGCAAATTAGAATGTGTGATATTTGATTATTTTGGATTGAGACCAAAGAATCTATTCACAGCCAAGATCGGTGGAGTTATTCTGTGGCTCCATTAAATTAACTTTTCATCACTATCTGAAGAGAGGAGACGATATGAACTAATTTTTGCTGTTTGTTTGCTGAGAAGAAGTGGGAAAATTATAGAAAGTTAAATCTGTTGTATTGCTTTATTTGCAAGCTGATTATCTTTAAATCAATTTTCTTTTACAAAAAAGGATTTCCAGTTTTCTTCTACCTTTCTTTTTTTAAGGTTCTTTTTTTTGACCTATGAATTTGGAGTTTTAGCTATCTGTTTATAAAATTATTCGTTTTATACTTTTGTTCTAAATCTAAACTTAAATTAATTGCATTTCCTTTATTTTAATGCCATTTGCTATGGCCCATATAAAACGTCATGTATTTCATGATTTTAATTTTGTAGCCTATAATAACTTTTGGTTGTTTTAGCTATATTTTACCAGCTTGATTATGTCTAATGCTACTGGGCAAGAGTTGTAAAACTAAGTTCACTGTTTGTTTCATTTTGTAACCAAAGTGTTAATGGTGTTGCACATGCATTTGATTCATATAATTTGTCAACTTCAGATTCAAATGGCTATGGAAGTCACTCAAATTCTCTTAAATGCACAAGCAGTGGATGGCACTGTGCGTAAGCAAGCAGAAGAAAGCCTAAAACAATGTCAGGAGCAAAATCTACCAGGGTTTTTGCTTTCTCTGGCAGGAGAATTGGTTAATGATGAGAAGCCTGTTGAGAGTCGTAAATTAGCAGGTTTGATCCTCAAGAATGCATTGGATGCCAAAGAACAGCATCGGAAGTTTGAGCTTGTACAGAGATGGTTGTCATTGGATTCCTCTTTGAAGGCCCAGATCAAATCTTTCATACTGAAGACTCTTTCTTCTCCTGCTCATGATGCTCGGTCAACTGCATCTCAAGTCGTTGCAAAGCTAGCAGGTATTGAGTTGCCTCATAAGCAGTGGCCTGAACTAATTGGAGCTCTTTTATCAAATATTCATCAGCTTCCACCTCATACTAAACAAGCCACCCTTGAAACTCTTGGATATATTTGTGAAGAAGTTTCCTCAGATGCGGTGGAACAGGATCATGTAAATAAGATACTTACAGCTGTAGTCCAGGGTATGAATGCTTCTGAGAGTAACAATGATGTCAGACTTGCTGCTACACGAGCATTGTATAATGCTTTGGGTTTTGCTCAAGCAAATTTCTCTAACGATATGGAACGTGACTACATCATGAGAGTTGTCTGCGAGGCTACTCTTTCTCCAGAAGTTAAGATTCGACAGGCCGCTTTTGAGTGTTTGGTTGCAATCTCTTCAACCTACTATGAGAAATTGGCCCCTTACATTCAAGATATATTCAACATCACTGCAAAAGCCGTGAGGGAAGATGAGGAACCTGTAGCTCTTCAGGCCATTGAGTTCTGGAGTTCTGTATGTGATGAGGAAATAGATATATTAGAAGAATATGGAGGTGATTTCAGTGGGGATTCTGATATTCCTTGCTTTTACTTTATTAAGCATGCACTTCCTGTTCTTGTCCCCTTGTTATTGGAGACACTACTGAAGCAGGAAGAGGATCAGGATCAGGACGAAGGTGCATGGAATATTGCAATGGCTGGAGGCACATGCCTCGGTTTGGTTGCAAGGACTGTTGGAGATGATATTGTACCGCTTGTTATGCCATTTGTTGAAGAGAATATAACAAAACAAGAATGGAGGCAAAGGGAGGCAGCCACTTATGCATTCGGTTCCATTCTCGAAGGCCCCTCACCTGAGAAACTTGTCCCTCTTGTTAATATTGCCCTGAACTTCATGCTTACTGCTCTAATGCAAGATCCAAATAACCATGTGAAGGACACTACTGCATGGACTCTTGGAAGAATGTTTGAATTTTTGCATGGGTCAACTTTGGAGATACCCATAATTAACCAAGGGAATTGCCAACAGATCATTAGCGTTCTGCTTCAGAGCATGAAAGATGTTCCAAATGTTGCCGAGAAAGCCTGTGGTGCTCTTTATTTCCTTTCCCAAGGTTTTGAGGATGCAGTATCACCATCGTCCCCACTGACGCCCTTTTTCCAGGAAATTGTTCAGGCCCTTCTCACTGTGACTCACCGAGAAGATGCTGGAGAATCACGCCTCCGAACTGCAGCGTATGAAACTCTGAATGAAGTTGTAAGGTGTTCTACTGATGAGACAGCTCCAATGGTCATGCAACTAGTTCCACTTATTATGATGGAGCTCCACCAAACTCTTGAGGCACAAAAGCTTTCATCTGATGAGAGGGAGAAGCAGAATGAAATACAAGGCCTCCTTTGTGGTTGCTTGCAGGTCATTACACAAAAGCTAGGATCATCCGAGCAAACCAAGTACGTTTTCATGCAGTATGCTGACCAGATGATGGGTCTTTTCTTAAGAGTGTTCGCTATTCGGAGTGCCACAGCTCATGAGGAGGCTATGCTTGCCATTGGAGCTCTTGCCTACGCAGCAGGTCAAGATTTTCTTAAATACATGCCAGAGCTTTACAAGTATTTGGAAATGGGTCTTCAAAATTTTGAGGATTACCAGGTTTGTGCCATCACCGTAGGTGTTGTTGGGGACATATGCAGGGCTCTGGAGGACAAGATATTGCCTTATTGTGATGGGATTATGACTCAACTTCTCAAGGATTTGTCCAGCAATCAGTTGCATAGATCTGTGAAGCCTCCTATCTTTTCATGCTTTGGCGATATTGCTTTGGCCATTGGGGAGAACTTTGAGAAGTACTTGATGTATGCTATGCCCATGCTTCAGAGTGCAGCAGAGCTATCAGTCCATACATCTGGTGTTGATGATGACATGACGGAGTACACCAATTCTTTGAGAAATGGAATCTTAGAGGCGTTCTCTGGGATCTTTCAAGGTTTCAAGGGCTCTCCAAAAACCCAACTGTTGATGCCTTTTGCTCCTCATATTCTTCAGTTCTTAGATAGCTTGTACATGGAGAAAGACATGTAAGCTCTTCTGGAACCCAGACCTTTCGTTTATTATCTGACTTTTTAAATTTACGAAGATGTTGTCTGACTGTTTCTTTGTCATCTTTTAGGGATGATGTGGTGACTAAGACAGCAATCGGGGTTCTTGGAGATTTAGCTGATACCCTGGGTAGTAATGCAGGTCCCTTGATTCAGCAGTCTGTGTCAAGCAAAGACTTTCTAAATGAATGTTTATCGTCAGATGATCATATGATTAAGGAATCTGCTGAATGGGCCAAGTTGGCCATCAGTAAAGCAATTTCTTTTTGAAGCCTGTGCCACCCCATTTATTCTAGTACTTGCATGCATTTGGGTGTGTCGAGTTGGGTCATCGATTTGCATACCCTGTGTCGGGTCATCACCATTTTTGGGCACAGATGTTTGGGTTGTTTTGCTGTCAATTTTTCATCAGCTGGATGGAGTCTTTTCCTTTCAATTTTTTCATTTCATTGTTTCCTTTTGCCATCGAGGAAGTTGGGGGTGATGACTTGTATATCTATCTGCTCAGTTGGCAGAAAATAGATGAAGTTTTACAAATGGAAGAAATGGAACAAGTAGTGTGGGAGGATTGAGATAGGATAGAGATCCCGGTCACAACTGCCAGTGTCGTCTCCAGTGGGTCAGCAATAGCAGTGTATGGAGTGAATGGTGATGTAAGTTTGGGTTTAGAAATTTGGGTACGTTCGCAGCAGTGGTAATAATGCCACATTTTTCCCCTCTTTATTGTTTTTTTTTCTTCCTTTTCTTTTCTTTCCTTCACCAAAACATGGAGTCAGTTGAAGTATTGCATTATTGCATGTCAATTGTCATAGAGTTTGGTATCTTTCCATATGTACTCAACCTATATACTTGCTCTTTATGTGGATTGGTGAAAACCACATAATATTAGGGCTTTCAAATCATGCATTTTTCATATTTAATATTAGCTGTTCATTCAGTCTCGTGCTTTTTCTCAGCCGTTATTTGGTTGCTTCAGTTTGCAAATATAGTCTTTTAGTTTACATGGCCTCAATCTCGATTCTGAATTGTCCAAGAAAATGCCTTTCTGTGATCTTCTTGTGTAAATTAAATGTTTTAGTTAATTCTTTTTCATACACATCTAATTAGGCAATTGGCTTGGTGTTCTCTATGAAAACTGCTTATAAATGGTTGATTGGTGGTGGTGTGTGGCTGGTGCTCGAGGACTGTTGCAGGTAATGTATGCAACGAGAGCAGTGTTGCTGATAGTTTCCACTCGACTTGCCAAATAACCAAGACCTATTTATTACCTGAGATATATATATATGTAATGGCCTTCTCCCTTTTCGACATCTGTTTCTAATTTTTAATCACAAGCGGAACGTCTTTATTTTACAGAAACAAAAATTGAATGAAATAATCTCCTAGACATAGACCTTATTTAAAATAGACGTCCCCAACATGGACAACCGTTTTAGATTCTAGTGACCTCGTGCGATCATGATCGTTGAATTTATTGCTTAAACAAAGACGATGACGACGTCAAGTACGATTCCGAACTATCGACCAATCATATGCTCTGCAGTAACCAATCAAATGAGGCCACGTTGGCTGCTCAAGAAGGCATGCTTTACTGTAATCCAATTTGCCCACAACAAAAATGTGATTGCAGTTGCTCTACACTCTCATTCATTCCGTTAACGAACTCGCACGTTCTGTTTCTTTTTGCTTTTTCATTCTTACCTCCCTCTCTCGCTCTCTTTTCTAAGTTTCTGCAAACACGATTTAATTCGAAAACCTAACCCTAACATTAAAACAATGGCAATTGCAACGTTTGCCCCTTCGTTCTGCTGTACTCGGACCGAGCCAACTCGGTTGTCTCGGTTCCGCTTAACTCACTCACACAAACTCCAAAGCCAAACGCGAAGCCTCAGCGTCTCCTGCCGCCTCAATTCATCCAACTCGTTATCTCCGGCCGATAACAACAACAACAACAGGTACGAACTCCACGATGGTGCCTCGTCGCAGGGCCGTCGGAACGGTTCACCAGTCTTCGTGAAGCTTCCGGAAGATTCTACAATGGCAGGAGGAAAAGTGAAGCGACGGAAGGCGATGGCGCAGTCGTTCAAGGCTCTGGCAGCGGCCGGCGTGGAGGGCGTCGTGGTGGAGGTGTGGTGGGGCGTCGTGGAGAGGGATCGGCCGGGCGTTTATGATTGGAGAGGTTATTTTGACTTGATTGCTTTGGCAAGCAATTTTGGTTTGAAAGTTCGAGCCCTTTTGGCATTTCATCAGTGTGTTTCTGGCCCTGGCGACCCCAAATGGTAATATTTTAGTAATGTGATATTTTCCGTGTTTTTCACTTACAATGAGATTGTTAATAAGGTTTAATTATAAAAGATAATGGCTTATGCTTTGTGTGTGTGTGTGTGTATTGTGCATAAATGCTTAGGTGATCGGGACTTGGATATAGATAATTTGGATGCCCATGGTCTAATTTATAAGCTCAACTTCTTTTATGCTTTTTTGGTTGTTTTGTGGGGGTTTGGTTGGGGTAGAGAGAAGGAATTGATAGAAGGACATATAATATATTTTTACAGAAAGGAAGGAATATTGAAAGAAGAAAGCAACTTATTTGGGCTTTTTTGCTCAAAAAAATTGCTTTTTGGCAAGCATGCATTTTCAAAATTTAATCATTTTTTTGATGCTCTATAATATCAAGTGTGATTGAAGACAGAGAATTGTGAGTGGATCTTGAATAAGAATATTTATCCTGGAAACCTATAATCAATTGTTGAGTCTGCCATATTGCCATATTAGTGACTTAAGAATAAGATTTATGGTATAAATGATGTATACTGACAAGAAATTTTTGCTTTGGCTCAAAACTGTTCACCTATTGAGGTTCATTCATTTCTGGCTGTACACTACTTAAAGGGTTTTTTCCCTCCCATTTATTGTGTGCCCTTGTAGTCAAAGAACATGTTTTAAGGGCTATTGCAGCCCTCATGGATTTGGTTTTTGAAAGTGTTGCTTGTAGACTCTCATATTTTACTGACGTAACTAGGACGGTTTTTGTTGTGGGGTATACTGCAAGTAATTTTGATTAGAACAGATCAACATTGGTCTTCAGGGTTATTTTTATTAGGTTCCAAAAGTCTTTTGATACATATACGAAGATAGCCCTACCTTTCTATATAGGATTTTATCTTGATTTTCTTAATTGATTTTTCAGTGTGACAATAATTACATAAAGCTTTAGTTCTAGGTTACCTAATTGACTTCTAGGTAGTTCTAGGCCAACATGATGATTTCTAGCTGGTCTTTCTGCATTTGTTTAAGTGCCCTGGATTGTCTTGCACCTTTCTGTTAGGTGATAGTGGCTCTAAAGCTTCTTCATTTGTATATTGAAGGATTCCTCTTCCCCAATGGGTGCTTGAAGAAATTGATAAAGATCCAGACTTAGCATATTCTGACAGATTTGGAAGAAGAAATATGGAATACATTTCCCTGGGATGTGATATTCTACCTGTCCTGCGGGGGCGATCACCAATCCAAGCATATACAGATTTTATGAGGAACTTCAGGGACACTTTTAGACCTTTACTTGGAGCTATTATAACAGTGAGCTACCCATTATAGCTTAGTTTACACTGTCTTGGTCATTGATGCTAAACTGCTAATCATTTTATAAATCAGGTTTTGTCATTGTAATTGTTCATATTATAGGGAATCCAAGTTGGCATGGGTCCTGCTGGTGAACTAAGATATCCTTCACTTCCTTCCCAGAAGCTAACATGGTCATGGCGCTCACGTGAACTTGGAGAGTTTCAATGCTACGATAAGGTAGGTAGAAAGGTTCAGCATTACAAACTTATCTGCATCCAATGACAAATTTTACTCTTAAAATTAATGTGTTTTTGGATTTGGATGGCATGTTTAGTATAGTTAACTTCTGTTTTGATTTGCTTTCTGTTTCATTGGTCGAGGCAGTATATGCTTGCTTCTTTGAATGCCTGTGCTCGAGAGATTGGGATGCGTGAATGGGGAGATGGGGGTCCTATTGGTGCTAGCAATTTGATGCAAGATCCTGAACATACTGAATTTTTTAGAACTGACAACGGTTCATGGAATACAGCATATGGTAATTTTTTCCTTGAATGGTACTCAGGTATGTTGCTTCTTCATGGGGAAAGAATATGCAGGGAAGCTGAGACCATTTTTCGGGGTACTGGAGTAAATACCTCTGCAAAAGTAAGTGGAATGCACTGGCATTATGGCATACCATCTCATCCCTCTGAGCTAACGGCTGGCTATTACAATACTTCGACCAGAGATGGATTCTTACCGATTGCTCGCATATTTGGTAGGTATGGTTTTACTTTGTGCTGCTCATGTTTTGAAATGCGAGATGTGGATGAGAAACAGATGAACCCTTTTAGTAGCCCGGAGGGCTTTCTTAGACAGCTCTTATTGGCTGCACGGATTTGTGATATTCCACTTGAAGGTGAAAATTCTGCAACAAGTCTAGATGATGCAGCGTTTCGACAGGTGATAAAGATGTCAAAATTCTATTCAGAGGGTCTTGAAAGGCCTTCATTCTCATTCAACTTTGAGAGGATGGATAAAAACATGTTTGAATACCACAACTGGGTCCGTTTTACTCGTTTTGTGAGGCAATTGTCTGATTCCAGTATTTTTCGAGCCAAGTTAGATTTTAGAGGGGATATTCGGCCATCTTCCACTTCAGATTTTGCCAAAGTTGGACTGGCTTTTGCATATTGCTAGTTAAGGAATATAGACCATTGATGCAAACGTTACACTTCCATCCCTTCAATTGCTGTGTAAAGCCTATACATAATACCTCGATCTCTGATCTTCTGTTGTGAAATGTGTAGTAAGGCCTCATTCCTAAACCCCCCACCCCCATCCCTCCCCCCTTTTCCTGAGCTTTTCTGGGACCTATATTAACTGGTACTTTTTTACATGGTTGGCAATATCTTCTGCTTCGACTGGTAAATACCAGCAATCCTTGTTATATTGTAATGGAAATAGAAACTGAAGAAACAGAGACCCAGAGAAAACACAAAGATACTAATGAAAAGGAGCTGAATGCTCAGTGAAACCTGTAGCTGGGTAATCCATTTAGCATCTTTTGTAAAGAGTTGGGTGATCTCAGAAGCTGTAGACGACCATCAAGTGAACTCGGTACAGCCAATGCGTAAGTTAGCCATAAGATCCGCCGCACTTATTATTTTCTCGATAAGTATGAGAGTTAAAGAAAGTTCATACCATTGGGCATTTGCAGCAATTGTATCAATGATTCTGAATGACCCAGAAGCCCCATGCGCTGTAGTTGATTTCATAATCCATATATCATTTTCCAGCTAAGCACCCTCCCAACGCAAGCTCCTTCTTGGGTTAGTTTAAGCTAATATTTACTTCTTAACTACTAATTTTTCGTCTAAAACTGCCTTTTTAAAAAATAATAAGGGTAATTGTTTGTTTAATTTTTATATTTTAATTTAATTGCTTGTTACAATTTTTATATTTTAGAAATTATATCAAGACACTTCTGTTGTTAAACATATTACACTCCCACTCTTTGTTTTTTTCATTTTACAATAATTCTCTTGTAATAATATTTTTGGAGATATTAATAAAAATAATAATAATTTATCAAATTAACCTTAAAAATAATATAAAAATTTACACAAATTTTTGTATTATTATTTTACTTTTGAGATTAATTTAGTCAGTTAATTTTTTATAAAATAAATATTCGTAAGATTGTTGTAAATAAATTAAACATTTTTTAAGTTGATTGATATTAATTAATTTATAAATAATTATTACTAAGATTGTTGTACAGGTAAAAAAAAAAATAGTTTTTCACGTGATATTTATTTGTCAATTTGTTAATAATAAATAATTATTAGTTAATTAACTTTTTATAGATAAATTAGTTGATGTCAAGAATATTTTTAGAATGATATTATTGTAAAAAGAAAAAAACAAAAAGGTTAGGAAAGAATGTAATATATTTAACTACAAAGATATGTTGAGATAATTTAAAAAATGTAAAAATTAAATAGATATTTAAATCAAAATATTGAAATAAAATGAGCATTTATCCGTAATAATAAATACACTTCATATATAGGATACTTTTTTCTTTCTTAGGTGAGCGGTAAAACAGTAATTCGATTTCTCCTCATTTACATAGGTAGAGTTTGAATAGGCTTAACGTCGTGTTCTAAAAAAGTCAATCTTCGGCTTAACTAGTTGCATGGCTTATCTAAAGATGAGGCCAAGCTTGGCTGTCAAAACTAAATCACCACAACAATGGCTTGAAAACAAAGTAACAACAATTACTAATCTATGACAACGAACCATCTTTCAAAAGGAGAGTTACTTCTGGAATTGCAATAATGGAAATATAAACTCTCTTATGTAGCACCTTCTGTGGTATTAGGAGCGCAAAGAGACAGCACGATCGTGATCAAGTGATTAGTACGTCCAATCGACGCGAACGTGACACCGTCTCCACCGGACTTCTGGCCGAGGAATTCTTCTGGATCTTTGCTCTACCGCAATCGACTAAAGTATCTTGTTAGGTTACTCCCGCCGGCCCGCACTCGACCCAAGCATGGCACCGTCCCGCCCAAGACTTAGGCTCGGGACTTCTAGCCAAGGAGTTCTTCTCGACTCCCGCCTGGCTCGCAATCGACCCGAGCTTGCTGATACTCCCCGCCGGCCCGCAATCGACCCAAGCATGGCACCATCCCGCCGGATTTCGCCAAGGAGTTCTTCAACTTCCGCCCGGCCTCGCAATCGACCCGAGCTCACTGACACTCCCGCCTCGGTTTTCAACAACCCGAGCTAGGCACCGTCCCGCATAACGAGTTAGGCTCGGGACTTCACGCCGAGGAGTTCTTCTTCCTCGAGCCTTTTAATCTACCCGAGCTGAAAACACTCCGCCTCGGTTTTCAACAACCCGAGCTCGAGACCGTCCCCGCCTAATGAAGTTAGGCTGGGACTTCCGCCAAGGAGTTCTTCTTCCGCCGAGCATTTTAATCGACCCGAGGTTCTCGATGACACTCCCGCCTCGATTTTCAACAACCCGAAGCTTGGCACCGCCCCGCCTAATGAAGTTAGCCTCGGACTTCCGCCAGGAGTTCTTCTTCCGCCGAGCCTTTTAATCGACTCGAGGTCTTCGATAATACTCCCGCCTCGGTTTTCAATAACCCGAAGCTGGCACCGTCCCCGCCTAATGAAGTTAGTGCCTGGACTTCATGCCGAGGAGTTCTTCTTAAACCTTCGCTCTTCATCCCGAGCTTACATTATGAATGTTTTTCTCATTCTTACATACATTTGTACTTTTACATATCCCATCTTGGACTAAATCTTATATTAACATTTTATAATACAAGGGACTTACCGGAATACTTCTTCAGACTTCAGCGCTCCACTGCCTCGACTCTTCGCTCGTCTCTGACGAGCCAACCCAGACGCTCCTCGGTCCCGCTACCTCGCTATGCACTTTTCCTCTTCGATTTCCATATCCAGCCACCGCTCATACGCATCCGAATATGAATCTGATCAAGGACTCCGCAGTTATACCACGATCTCCCCATCCCGGATCCCATCCTTTAATCCTCTCGTAGCTCGGGATGGTCGAACGCACCAAGATCTAGGACCAATCTATGGTATCTTTTGATAAACTCCCGAGGGACTCCCTTCTTTCGCCTCACCTCCGACAACCCATCATGTCATCCTCGTGGTCACCGCTACCAAATTGCTCCGCGAACTCCCCGCACATCTGCTCAAAACTCAAGATACTTCCCCGTGGAGCTCATGCAGACCATTCTCTCGCCTCTTCCTCAAGAGCGAGCGGAAGGCCCTCGCACCTTCGTGCACGATGCACCTCGCACTCGCCGTGTCATCGAACCGCCTCACGTGTATTAATCGGGTCACTCTTTCCCGAATATCGCAGATCCGGAAGCGAAAGTCACGTGGTATCGTGACACCCATAATCTCCGGCGAGAGGAGATTCATCGTCCAAAGATTATTCGCCACTGACTCTTTCTTGCCTCCAAGATCTTCCACCACTCGCGCCTAATCTGCACCTCTCCCTCCAACTCCTCCGCGACGAGAGGTCAGGTCGCCTCCGCAAACGTCGGCGAGACCCCTTTCCTCCATGTTTGCTTCTTCTCTCACCGCAACATTCGGTGCCCCAGTCTGGGCTTCATCTCCCGCTTTCCCGAACACGAGCATTCCTCGATCGACTCGGACATCGCTGCAGCTTTTCTCTCGTCCTTCCTCGAATTCTCGTAATGTGGAGGTCATAATTTCAACTGCTTTTCCATCCGATCCATCCTTTCCTGGATCTCCCTGCTCGGGCCTCATTGGCCACTTCTCTCGTAGTCATCGATTCCTCAGACTTACACCTCTTCTACTGCTTCCCTCATCGTCAGGTTTTGTGTGTCTTCAATGTATTAGGAATCGGGCTTCAGGCCGATCCCCACAGACTTGCCGCCAAAAGACGCTGATGCACTTTTTCCGCTGCCTCAACAAGGTCTCGAACCTTCCAACAAGGTCTCCAAACAACCGAAGTGAACGCTCGAACCTTCCGTCATGGATTCAAACAAGACTCGATCCTTCCGCCGCGAAGCCTAAAATGTTGTGGCTACAACTAGAATGATGATAATTAGGGTGCGTTTAATTAGCTGTCATTGAAGCTTTTTAAAGAGAATAAATAGAGATTATTAATCAAGGAAAAGTTGAGAAGGTTAAGTAGTCAACTTTAAGAAGGTGCTGTGACATGACTGCCACCACCCAATAATCATAATTTGGGTGGCAACAAAACATGGTGGCCTGGCAGTGGCAGATAAGTTTTCATTACTATCCTATAAATGTGAAAGCTTTTGACATGTTGGAAGTGGGCATTGTTTATCCACTCACCGTGACATTAAATAGTTGAGAACGGGACTCGAATTCAGAAAATTCAACTGCAACTGTTCGTAGTACTGTAGAGACTAGAGATCATGATACAGTGAGCAGGGAACACGTAGTACGGCCACTACTCTACTAGCTGGAGTGAGCTACCTTACAGCTGCGTAAGGTGCAGCTCACTCACATAAACCTAAATTGTTTCACATCGTGTGCATGAGAATTATGATTCTAATTAATTACCAGTACAGAATAGTGATCATCATACAATTTTGACAATTAATGGTTGGTGAGCTTTTCCATCTTCCATTTCATCTATCATATTTATAGAGCTCGACCCATATGTATGTGTGTGTATATATCAATCCGAATTCTAGATTTGTTAAATCTAACAAAATTATTAAACTATGTGATTTAATAATTTGATTGTAGAAAATAAAATTATGATTATAAAATAAAATTTAATAATATATAATAAATATAATTTTTAAATAATAATATTAATAAAATTATTAAAAATATAATAAATTTTTATCATATAAATGAAAAATCATATAAACATAACTTTTAAGTTACAGCAGTTAGTATTTACTAAATATTTTCGTACTATAACTTAAAAATTATAACCCAACTTCAATCCCAAACATATATAAAGTTAGGCAAAAACTCGGGGATTTTTTATAAATTAAAATTTTTTATTTTGACTTTTGAGGAAGAAATGGAATTGAGATTTGATATTAATAGATTTAGGCTTTCTTTTTTATTATGTTTTATTTTATTTTAAGTATAACTTGATTGAGGTTAATATTCAATTTGATTATAATCCAAATCAAATTCAAATCCGATCGATTTTTAGGGTTAAATCTAACTGAACTGAAAATAAAAATTAATTTTGAGTTCAGCTCAACTTGAATTAAACGCCAACTCTATATTGTTTGGTATTGAGTATGAACAATTATATTTTAAAAATTATAAAATTAAAGTATTTGATTAACACAAATTACTGTTGCTTAAATGATAAATTGATTAATTTAATGTCATGGATGTATGAACTATAATATCTTCATTATTTTTATTAAAATTATTATTTAAAAATTATATTTATTATATATTATTAATTATTATTTTATATTTACTGTATATTAATTTCTATTTATAATTGCAATTCACAACAAAGAGTCTGTACATAGTGTTCATTTATGAAACGTGAGGGCAAGATCGCGGCTCGGGGGTACGAGTGTCAATTGCGAAACATGAGGCTCCAACATTTATGTGCGCAAGTATCAAAACGCATGGAAAGTAGGCCTAAACGATATGGTCACTATAAGAGGCAGGCACAAACCGAAAAGCCAGTTCTCTATTTATTTACCCACCAGAAACGAGCGTCGACTAGGAGTTACTATTAATTACAAAAGTGTACGCGAAACACACAATTACCATATCACCCTTTCCTCATCATCAATTTGTTGGTCTGAAGATCCAAACCTTCCTGTCGGTTGCGAGTGGTAACAAGTTCCAGTCTTCGCTCACTTCTCTCTCAAATCAAAACGTCTTCACTTTTATATAAAAATTTCACCAAACTTGTACTCTCATTTCGATCCGAAATTCAAAACCCCAACTCGAAACCATGCCCGGTTTAGTTTCCGTCAAAACCCCACCGGACGCTCCCCCTCCTCGCATCACTGTTCCGGAGCCCCGACCCGAACCCCCCACGACTCCAGTTCCCCGCCCCAAACCTCCCTCCCCTCTCCCTCTTCTCGATCAAAGGCCACCCCAAGCCCGACCCAATCCCGAAACAAGAAACCGCCCCCGGATTTCACCGACGCGTCCCTCGACAACCCCGATCTCGGCCCTTTTCTTTTAAAACTCGCTCGTGATACGATTGCCTCCGGCGAGGGCCCGAGTAAGGCTTTAGACTACGCCATCCGAGCGTCCAAGTCGTTCGAGCGTTGCGCCGCGGCTGAAGCCGAGCCGAGCCTTGACTACGCAATGAGCTTGCACGTGCTGGCTGCGATTTATTGTAGTCTAGGAAGGTTCGAGGAAGCAGTACCGGTTCTGGAGAAAGCCATTTCCGTGCCGGACGTCACGCGGGGTGCGGATCACGCGCTGGCCAAGTTCTCTGGGTACATGCAGTTGGGTGACACGTGTTCAATGCTGGGGCAAGTTGATCGGTCGATTGGTTGCTACGAGGAAGGACTGAAGATTCAGATCGAAGCCTTGGGAGAGACGGATCCTAGAGTTGGGGAGACTTGCAGGTTTCTGTTTTCTCCTTTTTTCTAAAAGATAGAAAAAAAGAAAGACAAATTCTTTTAGTTGGATTTTGTGATTCTAATAAATTTAGTAATTTGAAATTAACACAATTAGAAAGATTTGGAGTGGGTCTTTGTCTTTTTTATCGTATTAGAAAAACAAGGATTAGTGAGAATTTTCTTAAAATTTCAAAAATTTGGGAAACTCGGTGTTTTTTTTTTTCAGGGGAAAAAGGGGACCACAATTGTGTCCCAAGTCCTGTTATGATTGTTCAATTACTATAGTGAAATGAATGTTCTGGAATGGTTAGGTGGAACATTTATGTTTCGTTTTAATCTGGGGAATCTTGAGGAAATGGAATGTTGAAATTTTGGAACTGATTGCGGATAAGTTTGCATTACTTTTACAGTTTCAGGGTTATGCGTTGGCAGCATTTTGTTGCAGTGCACAAATCACTCAAAGATCTGAGAAGCCTTTGAAAGTTAATATTGCTGTTTGTTAAAGCTGAAAATTTTTGTGGGATGAAGTTCTTGAATATTTTGCTGAATGTTTAATGATGGCTGTACGTTGCTTGATTAAATTAGTGTTTGCAATTCAGAAGGAAAAGTGATATTACATCTTATACTTAATATAACAGATACTTGGCCGAGGCTCACGTTCAAGCAATGCAGTTTGATAAAGCTGAAGAATTGAGCAAGAAAACTCTTGAAATTCATCGTGCTCATAGTGAGCCTGCGTCTCTTGAAGAGGCTGCTGACCGCAGATTGATGGCTCTCATATGTGAGGCAAAGGGAGATTATGAAGCAGCTCTGGAGCACCTTGTCTTGGCCAGCATGGCAATGATTGCGAATGGACAAGATAACGAGGTTGCTGCTATTGATGTTAGTATTGGCAACATTTACCTGTCGCTATGCCGCTTTGATGAGGCTGTCTTCTCTTACCAAAAGGCTCTCACTGTCTTCAAATCATCAAAGGGTGACAATCACCCTTCGGTTGCCTCCGTCTTTGTGCGCCTTGCTGATCTATATCACAGGACTGGAAAGCTCCGTGAGTCGAAATCCTATTGTGAAAGTGCCCTGAGAATATACGCAAAACCTGTGCCTGGAACCACAGCTGAAGAGATTGCTGGTGGGTTGACAGAAATTTCTGCCGTTTATGAGTCTGTAGATGAGCCTGAGGAGGCACTGAAGCTCTTGCAGAGGGCAATGAAGTTATTGGAGGATAAACCAGGACAGCAAAGCACAATTGCTGGAATAGAAGCACGGATGGGTGTAATGTTTTACATGGTTGGGAGGTATGAAGAAGCAAGGAGCTGTTTTGAGAGTGCTATAGCAAAACTTAGAGCAAGTGGGGAAAGGAAGTCAGCTTTCTTTGGAGTTGTGTTGAACCAGATGGGATTGGCTTGTGTACAGTTGTTCAAGATAGACGAGGCTGCTGAGTTGTTCGAAGAAGCAAGGGCGATACTGGAACAGGAGTGTGGACCATGTCACCAAGATACTCTTGGAGTATATAGCAATCTTGCAGCAACATATGATGCTATGGGAAGGTAATGACCTTTCAATACTATTCCTTTTTTTTTTTTTGGCTATTTTCTTTGGACTACTTTTAAGAAAATTATTAATTGGCTTTGACCTAGCTTGTATTAGTTGTAATTAATTTGATATCATCATGATGAGGATTGTGTTTGTATCTTTTCATATCATCATGATGAGGATTGTGTTTTTATCTTTTCATATCTCCCTATATTTATTGAATATCTGCATCCGCATGAAGGAAACTGACATTTATATCATTAGAGCTGAATATCCTAGTTCCCTGACTATTCACCAACAGAACAGATTCTGTATTAAGGAATTGACCAAATTATTTCAACTGGTATTCCCTTGCTTTAACCATTTGGAATATTAAAATGATGGCAGAGTTTACGAATTTGAGTTACAATAGACTGGACTATATTCCTTATCAGTTTGGTTGTACTTTCATGTTATTAGTGGATGGCTTATGCATGATTTTCCTTCCATAATTATTCTGTGAGTTGGAAATGAAGTCTTAAAAGAGTGCTATTGTATCATAAGTGAAAATTTTTAGCTTTATGTCATTGCAGTTTGGTGATGCATGTTACATTAATGTGTTTGGTAAGTCAAAAGTTGAAAATTTATCTGATGTTGAGCTTTCTTTTAATGCAATTACTGCAGAGTAGAAGATGCCATCGAGATATTGGAGCATGTTCTTAAACTGAGAGAAGAAAAGCTTGGAATTGCGAATCCTGATTTTGAGGACGAAAAGAACCGGCTAGCTGAACTACTTAAAGAAGCTGGCAGGGCGCGCAATAGAAAAGCAAAATCACTGGAAAATCTCATTGATCCCAGCTCAAGGAGGACAAAGAAAGAAGCCACAAAGAGATGGCCAGGCTTGGGTTTTAGAATTTGAAAGGAAAAAAAAAATTATCTTTATCACTTCACTTTCCGGAAATGCAAGCTCTGTAACATAGAATATCATTTATGTATAGTCTTCAATGTTGTAATTTGGTGAGGTTTCCTGTTTTTTTAAAGCTTTGACATCCCCATTGGTTTTCTTCTTTCTCCCTTCTTTTTTCTTTAAATTGTTTTATTTGAATGTCCGTGTTGTACCCTTAAAATTATTGGCTGAAAATCAACAATCATTTGAGTGAATAAATTCCTGATTCATGCTTTGACGTCTTTGTTTGTAGGAAGTTACACTACCAATGATAAGCCAAAAGAAGATCTTAGATCTTACGTGTCAGTTACTCATATTTGCATAATTTTAGCAGGATGTAAGTTACACTATTGGTGTGTTTATTTTTCTAAATTAGAATTCAGAACTAGAATCATTAATAATATTTATTTTGTAAAATAGAGTTTTTGAATTAGGAAATTGGAATTTAAAATTAAAATTATTGGTAATATTTATTTTGTAAAATAGAGGTATAAATCAAAATTGTGGGGTTTATTATAATTTGAGAATGAAAAATGAGAGATTGTTTCTAAAAAGGAGATTAGGGATCAATCTCTCATTTTATAAAATTTTCATTCTACTCTCAATTATTTTTTATAATTTTCAAAATGTCTTTAATTAAATTTTATCATTTTTGCTTTTTTAATCCCTACAGAATTACAAAAATACTTAAAATTTTTATATTATTTACAAATAGGTCCTTTGATAATAATAACAATATCATCATCATAAAAAATTTATTATTTTAATTAGTATTATTATTATTGCCATTAGTTTCATTATAATTATTAAAATTTATTTAATTTTATCATTTTAATTATTATTATTATCATTATCATTATTATTATTGATATTAATTTTATTATTTTAATTGTTATTATTACTATCATTAATGTCAATATTATTAATACTAATACTATTAAAATTATTATTGTTGTTGTTGTTGTTATTGTTGTTATTATTATTATTAAAGTATTACAATCAATTAATATATTAATGTTAATAATAATTACGATAAGAGTTAATTAAGAACTTTTAGTAATTTATAACAATCTAACTCATTATGATTCTAATTATAAGACAAAGTAAACATATCAATAATGATACAACTCATTTCAATTCCAATTCCTATAACTCGAGTAAAAAATTTATTTTTATTTCAATTCTTCATCCAGCTCCAGCTTATTTCGATTCCAAACTATTTCAATTTATATTTAGTAGACTTTTGTTCTTGTTATAGGTAATGTTAGGATAAACTTTTTGGAGAAACTATTCTTTACAGAAGATTTGAATGATGATTTAAAATTTCAGAAAACTCAAAATTATTATTAATTAATCTCTTTCTCTCTGTACTTACAATTGTATAGATTATCTTTATTCTCATATTCGGTAAAGAGAACTTTCTATTTTATCTCTTTTAAATTCTTTTTTTTTTTTTGTCTTTCTTAATATATCATAATTTCTATTTCATTCTTTAGAGAACCAGTTGCTATCTCAGTTGTACTACCATAAGCTCTAAAGAAGTCGGAATAAGAAAGCAATAATCTTGGGGTGGCTCGAATTGACATTTTTTCAACAAAATTTTGATGCCCTATAGCTCATCCTAGGCTTAGGAAAAATAAGAGAGCAAGTATTAGTAACATAACAAAAATGTGTTCATCATTAATATGATTGCTTGTGGTAATTGTGGCATCTCAAAAGAATCGAAGACAATTGCATCTTTGATGGTAGAATCAGTTAGAGATGAGAGGTAATGGTTTATCCTATTCAGGATGTCAGTAATTCGAGTATGCTTATCTCTAATTCGTGAACTTAACTAATATAAAGCTGTATGAATGTCATATCATCCAATTTTTTTATTCGATAATTTGATCTATGGTTTATCATTTATAGATGTTGATAAGACTTTTGTATAAGAAACATTTTTTTTTTCTTGATATTCACTAGCTTTTTTTCATTGGTAAAGATCAATTTCTTGATATTCATTAACTTTCATGACAAGTAAAAATTTGTTAATGTTTATTTTTTAATGGTGAGTTTTACTCCTCTTAAGATATGTTCGTGTGTATCAGTATAACGAGACCAAGTATTTGCAGTTAAAAAATACATATTTGAAAGAATTGATGAGAATAAAAAGAGAAGAAATGATTAATTAAATAATTTTATCAGAAGTTATTTTAACAATAAAACTCCTAATTAAAAAGATGGTGTAGAAATGAAATTAGTAAGTTCAAATAGCCCTCCCTTATTTTTAATATCACTAGTCATTGTTGACAAGAGACTTTATGTAATCTTTTTTCGAAAATCAGTAGGGAATCAATTAAAATTGATTACAAATATTACTGGCTGATTTTAACTGAACAAGAATAATTAGTTTTTCTTTATAATTTATGTGTCACTATTTATGATGTAAGTTTATGAACAAACGAGCCATAATAAGACCCACAAAAAAAAAAAAAAAAGAGGGAAAAAGAAAATAACTAGATGTCAAAGGAAATAGAACTTTGTTGATTGATATTTATACCCACAAATTAATATTCTGAGTTCTAGAAAAAGAAGAAGAAACAAGAGGATGACAAGGAATGAAATTTAATTTGGAATCTTAGTGCAACGCACTGTATAATGGTACCAATCCAATATTACTTAATTTATAGAGCCTGTGACCTATAGGTGATAATATTCTTGCTTCTTGTTTCCATTTTCGTGCAAAGTATTCATCTTCATGTTTTTGAGCACTATCATGATGGATTCACATCATCAAAGTGTGGGTCCTTTCAGAATTTGATTCAGTACTGGCTTAGCGGCAGAGGATCGAATAAATGTATTAACACGCTTAAGTAGCACCATTGACAGTTGCTTTTCCCCTGTTTATCGATGGGGACTAAAACCTTCCGCCTACTAGTTTTGGACAGCTAGCTCTCTTCTGAAACTGTTTTTGAACTTTGAAAGATGCAAAAATGGTGATGATTTTGATAAGCTTTTTCTTTTTCAAGATATTATAAGTAATGTAATCGATAATTTGCGGATTTTTAGGTGACAAGTGTAGCATGCAGTTCAATTAGGCATTATGGTACGTAGGGAGCGGAATCGCTTTTTGCTAGATGAGTTCAACAACGATTATTAGGAGGAAGAATTAGGCTCTTGACCTTTTCCAGCTCTTGGAAGATAAAAGATGTTTTTCCTTTTTGTTCCTAAAAGTTGAGCCTCCTAATCTCTTGTTCATGGAATATTAGTTAGACCTAGTTAATCTCTTGCTAGCTGCTGCCTTCTAATAATATATCTAATTAATTTGTTCACCGATTCATTTCAATTCAATCGGATCAACATGAGTCTGAGATCTAACTCCACTGATAAACAGTAGTTTTTTAAACACTTTTTAAGCTTGAACTTCACTAGTATGTGTGCATTAAATTAAAAAAAAAAAAAATAGAATCTCCGCCCTTAACATTAAGGCCATGATTTAATTTGAGTAAATTTAAATATAATAGATATCTCCTCAATATTATATTAATGGAACAAATTAATTTCATATATAAAATATTTCTCTTTATTAATAACAGTTGAAAATTAAATCTCCAATTAATATCCTCATCCGAACTAATCAGGCGGATTAACAAATTAAAGAGTGTCCCATCAGAACACAAGTACAAAGCGTATCTGGACAATTCTGCTTTTTATCCGTGGAGGTGGAGCTAAGAACTCTGAACATGCTTATGCAGGATAAAAGCAAATAATGATTGTGGATGAAATATATTCTCTCACACTCTCACCAACACTACCAAAATTTAGTCAATTTTTCCTGCTACATACACCTAACCCTACCATTTACGACAAGCTGCAACTTGGAAAGGTTCCAAAAAGAATTCGATGCCCATCTTTCCGATCTCTTCTCTTCTTCGTTGACTACAAATCTCTCCTGTACGTCTATATATTTATCCGGAAACTTGATGCCTGTTAATCCAGCACAATTGTTTTGTACGTAACTATTCTGTGTTTTGGTGGAGATAATGCTATATATGTGTGTTCAAAGAACACAGAGTTAGATCACTTTTGAAACCATTAATTAATTACTAGTCAGCACATTATTTAGATAAAAACCGGGATTAAGAAAGCAAACACTGCAAATATCTACTTAAAGAATACATACATACATACATACATATATGCATATATGCATACATACATATATATAGCAACACAATCAGGTTTTATTCTAACAATAAATGCATGTTATAAAGTCACATTTTAGCCATGACCCACCTACGCAAAATCATCATATTCACGGTTGATGAAATGAAATTCAGCTAAAATTAGTCACATGGCCTTTTATATCTATAATCAAACACAACATGTTGAACAAATTTGTATAATGCCACCTTTGTATGCTTCTTTTAAGATTTAAGTGATTATGACTTATGAGCACAACATATACATAACTCTTATAGAACAGTCGCCCCAATTTGTGAAAAATTCTAACCCTATTCTAACCCTATACAAAGCAACATCTTCCCACTTTTAGTTACATTCAATTCGGGTTAATCAAGGAGTGAGTTCGATGTTTTACATTATTATATAGGAAAAAGAATACTCATATCTCTAAAGTTTTCCCCAGTATACGTAGAAGCAGCTAGTTTACATTTTAGGACTGCATATGTATACCTCCTTAATTTAATTAATGTCAAAATTTACCCCATAATATAAGATTTGTTTCGAAGAAGATGTAAAGGAGGAGCCACATGTGCGATGGTTGACCACTGCATGCAACTCAAATTAAAAGAGAATTTATCTTCATCTTTAAAACGTTGGAGACCTATACATATTACATATACACTAAGATTAAGATTAAGGTCTACTTTGAAGGTGTGAGCGTTGTTCTTCTTAGTATATTAACAGGGTCAGGAAGATAACTGCTCTGACAAGCAAAGTTAAAAATGACTACGTGGGTTTTGGATAAGTTATGGAAAAAAATTTTTGAAAGGAAGCGGATTCAATTGAAGAAAGTGATGGCAATTGGCCACCAGTCCCAGCACTATCGATGAAACGCCAATAGAGCAATAAAGGGACTGCTTGAAACTTGTATTTTGAACAGTCTTGAAGGTGGTGCCCCAAAAAAGGAAAGATTAGGTTTTTTTTTTTTTTTTTTCTGTTCTAGTCTCTTCTAATTTTTTTAAATTTTAATTAAAAAGTTAATTTAATTATAAATTAAGTAAATAAAATAATTTAATTATCAACGTCAAAATTTAAAACTTAATTTTGACCACCCAATTGAAAGAACGATAAAATATGAGAAAAAAAATTTAAAAAAAATCATGAACGACTTGTAAGCTTTTTTTCTCTTTCATAATAAAGGCACTCTTTTCTATGTGTAAGTATAATTTTCACGACACATTACATTACATGTCATGCAATTCTGGAGGTGATATACTTGCCAAAAAAAAAAAAAAAAGATCATATGAGAATGAGACAAAACCCACACCGAACCTCCTCTTTAACTTTATTGCCATAACTCTATTCTATATATAACCATCTCTTCTATTTCTTTCTTCAGGTTATAATTATCTTCATAAATTTTCTAATTCCTTTTGCTTATAAGCTCTCTTCTTCTTCTTCTTCTTCTTCTTCTTCAGCTTACAACAATGGTTGCTGCAGTAGTGAATACTATTCGAAATGTAGTGGGTATCATAGGTAGGTTAACATTATATTATGTTGCTGACTAGTACAAGAAATTTAAAATTTTTTGGTGTTGTGTTGTGTTCTTGATTTGTAGTATAGAGAGGAATAATGCACGATTTTACTTCATTTGATGGGCTAAACAGATTTTGCATGTAACATTTTAGCCTTTATTTATACTATTAATTGGTGTTCTTATTTCTCCTTTTGTTTATTTTCAGGAAATATCATCTCTCTCTTCTTGTTCTTATCACCAGTGTAAGTGAGAACATTTATTTATTTATTGATTTTGAGAAAAGAGTGAACTTAACTGATTTATAATTTAGATTAGGATTTTTTTTAGTTTTTTTTCTTTTAGTTATTTTTATTTTATTGTTTAAATGTGTATATTTATTACAAAAATTAACTTAATTATTACATATTTAATTAATTATTAAAAATTAAGAAAAAAAAAACTACAGAGAATAATTGTTGTGGTTGATGACTATGATTTTTGTTATTTTGTAGCTCATGCGTCCCATAACCATAAGTTGTCACTTTACCATGAATGACGGTTAAAGGCCACATTATTTGCCATGTTTGGAATAAACCAAGGGCCATTGCTGGGTTTTCACGTAACATTTATTGAATGCAGAGCCACAATTGAAAACCTGTTAATTAATTTCTCCACCGAGAAGTAAATTGCTGTTATCCTTTAGGAAAAAGTTTTAAAAGCAATTGAGCTGATATCCTGAGACCAGATTTTTTTTTCCTCTTTCTTTTTTTATTTTTGGGAGAAAAAAAAAACCGATTGATATGTATACATTACAATTATAATACTAGATGTTTACCTTCATTCAGTTATATACATTAGTTAAGACTTACAAAATTACCGTACTTTGTTGGACTCGCAAAATTTGTCATTAAGAAAACTTTGCATTCCGATCACCAATTCCCAAATAATAATTGTTAAAATTGTTTAATTTAATAGTGACAAATTACTTGTGATTAAGACAATAAATTATATGATTTTAATTAGAAGAAGATTTTTTGTGCTTCTGAAATATCATTCTTTTTTTCATTTAGTATTTATTATATAAGTATACATATTATCATGATTAATTAAAATATGTAAGAAATAAATACTAAATAATAATAATAATAATAAAAAGGAATAATGCTCCAAAAACACCCCAAACTTTTTACTCAGCTAAACGACAATAATTGATTATCAAGTAATTATTCTCCTTTTTCTGTATTCATTGACATAATTGTTATGTATGTTACACCAATTAATGATCTGTCTTTATCAAGTGCCGAAGACATGGTTTTGTACAATCCCAATTAGTATATAACTGACTTGGTAAGGTTAGTAGTACTGAAGTTAATATATTAGTTGATACAGAAGATCAGTTTTTGCATAAACATAATGAATTGATGATGAAGAAAAATGATTATTAATTTAATAAATGGAATGGTTGGTGCAGGCCAACATTTGTTGAAATAGTGAAGAAAGGGAGGGTGGAGCAATACTCGGCAGCACCATACCTGGCAACGCTAATAAACTGCATGGTATGGGTGTTGTACGGGCTGCCGATGGTGCACCCACACAGCACATTGGTGATAACCATAAATGCGTCGGGCACAACCATCGAGCTGGTTTACATAATTCTGTTTTTACTCTACTCCGACAAGAAGAAGAGAATCAAAGTTATATCGGTGCTGGTCGTTGAGCTCATATTCATCGCCCTTGTCGCCCTTCTTGTACTAACCCTACTTCACTCCACCAAGCAACGCTCCATGGCTGTTGGTATCATTTGCATTCTGTTTAACATCATGATGTATGCTTCACCCTTATCTGTCATGGTCAGTACTAATACCTTTTATTACCTTTAAATATTATTAATTGATTATGATTATGATTCTGATCACCATCTTTTATTTTTATATTATTGTTAGAAACTCGTGATTACCACCAAGAGTGTGGAGTATATGCCATTTTATCTTTCCTTGATGTCATTGGCTAATGGCGTTGCCTGGACTACTTATGCCTTCCTCCCTTTCGACCAATTCATCGCTGTAATTTTTCTCTTTAATTTGATCAGCTGCTTGCTAGTAAGTAGTAACGCGGCGCCTCAATTTGCTTGTTTACTCACATTTTAATTATTTTTGTGGACTGGACTGGACTGGATATCAATTTATCAGATTCCGAATGGGCTGGGGACATTATTTGGGGTGGCCCAGTTGGTACTCTATGCTTGCTATTACAAATCGACGAAGAGACAGATGGAGGCAAGACAAGGCAAGGGCCAGGTGGATTTGTCGGCTGTTGTTGTATCCGAGTCCGACTCTGGAGATTCGAAGAAGACTGGCACCGCAGTTCCTGATGGAGGTTGATGCACATCATCATGCACCCCGACTTCATTCGCTTAATAGTGGTTAGCAGCAATCGTGGGTGCCAGTCGGTCAAGTCCAAGGCTATGCTTCGTTTTAATTTTCAAATTCGTCTTTTAAACATTTTTGCTTTTCAACTCTTGTCTAATTTACTGTGCTTCATTATGTCTACTAAATGAAAATCCAAATGGGGAGTGGGATTGCGTCCCTCGATCTCTTCGCCATCTTTTTCTTACCATCCAAATATTGGAATAATTTCTCCATAGTGTGATGTGTATATGTAATTGGTATTAGATAAGCTCTTGGGAAAAGTCGCGTGCAAGGTCTCCCGAGTCATTAGCTTTTTCGCTAAGACCACCCTAATTGCAACCCATATCGGCAATTTATTAGAGATGAGCTCAATCTCTAATTTCTAATAAAACAAATCGGATGGTACGATAGTGCATAGGGACATGTCTGTTACAGAATTTCAGTAAGGTTATATGAGAAGATATATCAAGAGGCGACTTATCTTAAGAAATTGAATTCAAATATTAAAAATTATCGTATTAATGATAATTTTATCGAAATTTTGGCAGAACCTCCCTTAAACATATAACATTTCCAAACCTGCAATTACAACATAAGTACTCTCAAATTATTTATTATACACTAAACTATTTCAACCCAATCTTATCAAGTAACATATCAAATATTACACACATTTCATAATTCTTATATCACATCGCTAGTATAATTCTAAAAGCATGATAACTATATATTAACCAAAAGAAATAATTAATCTATAGTCTCAAACAACCTTAGTGGCCCAAATGACTCCAACTATGTACAGTTGCTAGGTTAATTATTGTACCTGTAATCTTCTTGGGGGGGGGGCGAATATAATAAAATGGAGTGAGTATAAAACTCAGTAAGCTCAGTGAGTGGATAGTATTTTTAAAACATAAAATATTTTAAAAAGAAATGCATCACTTGTATAACTACTTTTCTCAAACAAATATATTTTCATATAAAAACTCCTTTCATTTCAATCATATTCTGAACATAATATACTCGATACTGCCACAAAATCAAGAAAAAACATCTCATATTGAAATATCATTTCTTACTGAAATATTAAATACTAAATAATACGAGCATCCTTAAACAAATACCCAGGGGATAATCTAGTCATATCCGGATCTCAACGGACGGCAATGATGTACTATTTGAGTACCATCATGTCCGGAGGTACACGGATAGACGAAAGGACGTACCATCTCATGATTATCGGCATAACTCATACCCGGATCTCAACGGATGTGCTATGATGCGCTATCTGGCGATATCGTGTCCGGACCATCCGATCTTATATCTCAATATCTGTCTGCATGCATAAGCCCCCAAAGGGCGAAGGCCCAAACACACGGCACAAAACCTATATGTGTGTTCAGACGGGTCCCAAAGGCCTACTATCTCATCTCATCTGACGGGAACGGGTATTTGCTTAAAACTTAAAATCGTGATCGAAATCATTATATATATACACTTTATATCATACTCGAAATCAATATATATATATATATATATATACACACATTTTAAATCATGCCCAAGATCCATCATATGCTCTTTAAATCATACTCAAAATCAACATATATACACTTTTAAATCACGCTCAAGATCAAATCATATATTCTTAAAATCATGCTCGAAATCCACATAAAAGCACTTTAAATCATGTTCGGAAATCAATCATCTCTTTTACATTTTAAAATCGATACGGAACATAAATGAATAAATATAACTTAACACTATATTTATATGCAATAAACATTTATTTCGGAAAACCATTTAATGAAAGCACTTTAAATATTCATTTCATAAACAAGTCTTGCTATATAAAAATCAAATAATTTTAATATATTCCACTCACAGTGATAATTTCAGACTGGGCTATCACCCAAGTCCCTAGGTAGATTCTCGTCTGCAGATCTACTTATTTTAAAGAAACGATATAATTACTTCCCATAATTATAATTCGAACTAATCTCACAAAACTAACACTTAAAGTAAATATTCGTTCAAATGTTACAACTTTCAATTTTTCCGGCTTACCGTATTAATCTCGTATTCGTAATTTACTAATATAATTCGAAATTATACTATCCTCAATTTCATAATTTACTAATTTACCCTCAACATCATAAATTACCAATTTATCCTCAATTCATATTACAAAAACATCCTTAAAGTTAGAAATTAAGAAATTACGAAATTACCCTCTATACGCGAAATTACAAAAATGCCCCTACGGTCAATATTGACCGGAATTCACCCAATGGCGGTGGTGAAGCTCGGGCTAGACACTTCTCGTCGAGGTGAGTCCAACGGTACCGGTGGTGTCCTCCCACGCGCGGCGGCAGCGCCGGATCCTTGGGGTAATTGGTCGGCAGCAAAACGGCCTCCTCAATGCCGGTGACTGGTCGGGAATGGAAGATGGTGAGGTGAGAAAGCTTTTCCAACCGATGGCGCGGCTAAAGACGGCTGGAATCGGCGGCGATCGTCCGCGCAAACCCGCGGATGTTTTGAGCTTCACCGGCGGCGTTCCACGCGTTTTCTGGCAACAAGGACAAGTGGGGGTGGACGGCCGGCTCACAAGCTTTCGTTTGACACCTTGCTCAGCCGGTGATGTGGCCGGAAATGGAAGAAAACGACGGGTCAGTTTTAAGGGTTCGGGTCGGGTCAGCGGGTCAAACACACTCTCTCTCGATTTTGCTCCAAATTTCACATGATTTTCCCCTTTTATATACACCTACAAAATATCAACTAGACCCCCTCATGATTATCAAATAAACTCTCCTTTTAATTTATCACATAAGCCCCCTCTTAATTTAATTATTTACATAAATAAATAAAACAAATGCATATGTTACACTATATGATGAAGATGGAATGTCGAATGAAAAAATAAGTAAATCATGTGATTATCACGTGATTTACTTATCTAAAACGACAATCAATTTCATCGTTTTGGATTGTATGTCAAATCACTCGTTGACACATATTCTCCAGTTGTTTTCAATAATTGTTACAGCTATTTCAAAAGGCGGGAAATTTTTGGATTGTTTACTAACAAACCTAGAAATACAGTGATTGTTGAAGCACCTTTAGAAGTCAATTTCTCAATGTATAAAAAGCCATGTAATTTAATATCAATTGGGGTCAATTTAGTTACATTTTTTTCATTAATCTTGTATCTTGTTGAACTCAGTTTAATAAAAACTTACTTCTTTTCTCACAGTAAATGTAGACCAATCAGTGACCGAACCATTATATATCCTCTCTGTCAAACTGCATGATGATTGTTCCAGCCTTGAAGTTTTGATCTGTTAATCTGTCGTTAATTAACTTTGCACGTCAAGTTTATATTTTAGATAAGCTGAAACTTAATCTTCAATAACGTGTTAAAAAAGGTTTATTGAGTTCTAAAACTTACATGACAATAACGATACATAAACACAAAACAACAGCAGCAAAATAATAAAAAATAATCATAATAATAAACTCAAAAGTCTTAAACCAGAGGGCCAATGAAAATGTTAAATGCAGTTCAGACTTGCACAATGACTTGTTGAAAACTAAACATACATATTAACAATTAAGACTAATAAATTTGTTTATAGCTTGGCCGGAAATTTTGTTACTGCTGGAAACAGCCTCTTAGAACCAAAATCTACAATTCCACCCTCCCAAGTGCTCTACCACTAGGACTAGGACTATAAAAATGAATTTCTAAGACTTATGCATGTACAATCTAATCACAATTCTCCAGTGCTTTCGCAAGAGCTTCCCAGATTGGCCATTATGTCATGAATTGACAATCTGATCATATTGCTCCCAGATGATCTTGAAATATCTAGACACTCTTGCAGGTCAGCATCACACGCGATCAAAACCCACTCTTGATCGTCATCCAGATACTTTATATCAAAAGTACCCAACTCCAGTTTCAGCCTCTTGGCCACTTCCTCTTTCAACTCAAGAATACCACAACTTAAGGATATCCGAAACCTTATTATATCTTCTCTGTAAGTAGCCTTTATGGTCACACTCTTCATTTCCTGCCCACAATACACAAGTGGCATTGTTCGAGAAAGGGTAGCCAGATGTTGCTTGGGAGACAGCCCAGCACATGGCAGGTTTGTACAACTATTTTCTGGTAATCGCTCATCAACAATTGCATCTGCCACTGCTGGACACAGGTTTCTCAAATCTTTTGAACTTCCTGCATCCTCAACTAACAATCCTCCAAATGGTTCTTGAGGTTCTGTTGTCACAAGAGCATCAGGTATTGAGAACGCAGCGCTTAGATTCATTTCCCCCACAGGTTGAAATGCCAATTCAGGGGAGCCCCCTACTTTAATGCACTGTTCATGTATAGAAGAAACAAGTAGATCCTTTGTGGGTGCACTTTCATTTGCAGGGTTACCTTGGCACGAACCATGAGAAGTAGGGGACCCAGCACTCCCTTCCCTTGATCCACTCCCTGTTTTCGAACTGTTCGTGCCTTTACCTATCTCTCGTGAAAGTGCATTTTGCTCATGAATGTGTTCCTTATGAGTTGACATCCTTCCTCCTGATAACTGATCTTCCAGCTCTGTGTGTCCATCACTCCCAGGTGTTCTATAAATGGGAGATAGAATTTTTTCACCAAGAGGTTCAGGTTTCGGGTTTGGTGAGTTCTGCTGGTTGGAGCCATTCAAACCAGAAGGCCAAGAAATAGAATTAACAGCTACTGGGAGCGGACTTGTAGTGAGAGAAGTTAACCCAAATGTGCCATCGGTACCTTGGACAGATTCAATTACACGCTTTAACTTAGTGAGTGAGCGGTTAACCTTGTTGATCTTGCGAGATGGCCACCTAGAAATCCCATGCTGCCTGCAGATACGCTTCATTGTTGTAGGACAAACTGCAAAGCAAGAATCTTCCTCAGAATAAAAAATAAAACCAACATTGTATAAAGATTTTTCAGCATCTCTAAAAGACACACAAGTCAAAAATGAAAGCAAATCTATAAAATGTAATAAGCATACCACCAAGGCTCTTTGCAGCATCTTTAAGACTCCCGGCAAAATACTGTTGGAGAACTTCTAGACTAATTGATTTCTCTGTCTTTCCACGTTTTCTCTCTGATGGCTTTCTTATATTTTTGTTCTCTGGCAAAGAAACAGGATTGTGGCTCCCAACAATATTTACGATATTTCCTCCACTATTCATATAATCAAAATTCTCCATTAAATGCTGCTCAGGTAAGTCCAGCTGCCCCAACTCTCCCCCATTGGGTAACGCATGAGGCTGGGGTGGTGATCTCACAGATTGGGGTATTCGGATAGATTCCATTCTCAGATTAAGTTTCTTGTCTGCAGTAGCGTCAATGATTTCAATAGTTCCTTTGTCATCTTCAAGATCAATCCCAGAGGCAACCTTAAGACTCTGGAAGTGTTGCTTCATTGTTGCCAATATGGAGCCTAACAAAGTCTTTTGTTCATAACTGTCAGTGATGGCAGGGGGCAAAAAAAATTCTAGAATGTAATCATCATCCCCAGTATACGTGCTCCGCAAGCAGATAGCAAAACAACTTGTTAATCCAAACATGCGAGCATAGTGCACTAAGGGGTACTCAGTTTTGCAGAACTGAGTAATATCTTTGCAGAAGCAAGAGCTGAGGGAGAAAAATGCCCTCCCAGCAACTCCCTGACCCTTCTGTAAGTGATGCTCAACACAAGCCTCCCGGAAACCCCACATGTGACCATCTACTACATAGAAAGCCACATCAGTTGTGGACATGCAGACTTGTCCCATGCAACTACCATCAATGCTACTACAGCTCTTCTTCAGACCACCACCATAGGCCAGAACATTGCGATGCCTGCAAGGAACCCAGGTCTGAGCCAAAGGTAACTTGTAAGTTTCACACACAACTGACAAAATCTCCAAAATTTCAGCCAGTGCATTTTGACGACCCTCGTTGCAAATCTGGTTTAAAAGCATTGCCAAGTAGATATATCTGTGAGAACAGAGAGGGAAAAAGAAGAACAACAGATTTATCTTCTAATTGTCCAACCGAGCACCATATTCAACATGCATTATAGTTTTAACTGACCTGTGTGCTAGGATAATCCAAAATTTCTGAACTTTTAAGATTTACCGCCTGCAGAAAAACTGAAATAATGTGACTGAAGAGTCTTGAAGAGTAAATGATTGATTAAAATGTGAATATATATTATGGGCAAGGCAACAACATTTTCCAAAGAGAAGACGCCACAGAAGAAAATAACATCATACAGAGCTCATCAAACAAGAAATCAAGTCGGACTTTATATGGAGTGCAAGGGAAGAAGAAGCCCAACCTCAAGAGCTTTGCAGACTTTATCAACCTCAGGTGCATAATTAATCTTTTGAGATGTCATTATGAGCTCAATAACAGCGACACAGGACTGCCCAGAGGGTTCAAAGACCGGCAAAGCCATGGTTCCCCGGACATTATGATGAAGAGCATGATCAAGCCGTGAGTACTCTTTGCTGGAGTAATACTGCACGTTTGGAGTCCATTCTGGCAACTTTTGCCAGAAAACACGCCCAGGAAGCCCAAGCTCTCCATCACTCTCGCCATCCACAGAAAACATATACATCAGAGAGACCATCCTATACTGATGCAGTCCGTTACTATGTGGATCAAGAACAAAGGGTTGCCCTGAAGTTGTTAGTACATACCGACCCCCAATTTTGACAGGCACCCAGACTTGAGCTAAAACATGTTGCTCTGTTGAATCTTTGAAGTACCGCAGTGCCTGAGTTATCCTCTCCTTAATCATGCAATAGCCATCTGGATTCTCCAAGGGCATCAGCGCTGAAAGTGGGGAAGGAAACCTCCTGTTTTCGTCATTATCTTTAGGGTTCTCAGTTTCTGAATTCGGATTACCTGTATTTATTAGCATTTAAACTCGAATCACACTAGAGAAATCCAGAACTTCAAGTGCTGTATCAAACTAAATGTTAATTTGTTATCATTCATGATTCAGTTAATATACTGTTGACCTTAAAATCACACACACAGTGGTCAAAATACAGGAGAAAACAACGCTTTGCTACAGTTTAAAGGAAGAAACCCGAATCAGTATTATGGAAGCCATTTATTATAGCCAACAATGATGCTTCGGTGCAGTGGTTCCTCGCCCTATAAAGATCGATAATCCCAGGTAAATAAATAAAAATTATAAGGACACTCTAAATACCATTTCTATACAAAAAGGTAAAAGTGAAAAAAAAAAAATTGGGGTTTAGTTTCGAATAATTGAATTGAGATAGAGCAAATTCAACCCCAGAGAGACAAAAAAAAAAAAGGACAAAGCCTAAAACACATGAATCAAACTAAACTAAAAGTACCAAACATAAAAGCTTAATATTTGAAAGCTACGAGTTTCTACTCAAGACAGCAAAACAACCAAGTGCAAAATATTTGAGATAAAGAAAATCCAAACAGATGGAAATAGTCCTTTTAAGAAAAGGGAGGTGAAAAGAAAGTGAATAAAAGGAAAGGAGACAAACGTTTGAGAAAGAGCGGGTAATTAACGTGGCCGGAAAGTTTATCATCATTGTCAGCGTCAGAGAAGGCCCAGAGAGGGGAGCAAGGCCGTTCAGAAACAAGAAACGGCGACATGGGGTTTGACACAAATCCCATCTGATCCGACGGCCAAGGATTGTCGAGATCAAGATCAACAGCATCCAAGTCCATGATCGATGAAGCTATGAACGTTACCTCCTTTGTTCTCGGAGGAGCAGGAGGCACGTATCCGCTCTGGTTCTCTTCGTCCGGTTCAGGCATTCTCCCGGGCTTTGGTGGTTGTTAAAACTTTATAAACAAAACTAAAAAGGAAATGATTTGTGAGGCAGCAGATGGAGGAGAAAGAGAGAGAGAGGGCAGCAGGGTAATTAAAATTTGCAGTGTGTGAAGTGATTCCATCAATTTTTTATTTTTTCCTTTTCCCATGGATGGTATCCTAATCCAACAAGTGAACTAGTTGCAATTCAAGATACAAAAAAAATATTGGGAAAATTATCCGCTGCCGTTACTTACTATTGTAACTATCGACGTACTCGCAAGTCGCAACTCTTTTTTTTTAATTACATATAAGGTGCGGTTAAGTTTTATATTATTAAATATATTTTAAATTATTTGATATAATTTTTTAAAATTATTATAAATTATAATATTATGTAATTGCATAAAATTGAAAGTATAATTTTATTTTTTAATTTAATTTAATTCGATCGAAATGCCCACCAAAAATTGCAGATTTCCTTGGAGATGTGTGCGGCGAACGCGAGCCGGTGAAATGTGGCTGAACTTTCTATACATTTCGCTGCCGATCATTGCTTATGTCAATATTTTTGGGTAATAATAACACTCAAGTTACTAAATTTTTTTTATAATTTCTTAAGGAATGATGTCCTTGCTCAATTTGTATCAAATAGAACCCTAAATTAAATTCTATGAAACGAATAAGATAATCTTTATTATTTGGTTAACGTTGTGGAATTTCAATATCTGCGAGTTTTTTTTAAAATATAAATAAAGATTAATATTTTATTTCACATAAAAAATAATGTTGAGTAAGATTTATTTCTCATCTTTATAACCACACTAACTATAATATAAGTGTCACACTTGTCAAACGCAGTTTGCCACATTAGCTTATTATCTTTTTTTTTTTAATATTGTAATAAATAAAAATAAATTTATAATTTATTCTTAAAATATTAGGGATCTATTTATACAATAAAGAGAAGTTTGAGATTTTGAAATGTCTTTTTGTCTTGTCAATAATTGTATTAAGGGTAAGAACCAAGCAGTCGTCTTATACTTCGATTATGAAAGAAACTAAATTGAGTCAATCTTTTCTTTTATGGTTTTACTCATATTTTTCTTTCATCTCTTTCCTTTAAGAAATGCAGCTTTCTATCACGGCATTTTCTCTTCAGCTGTTGCTTTACATCATTTACATTTTAATTCGCTTCCGTGATGCATTTATATTTGGAATGAATCTCACCTAAGGCAAGGATTTTATATATAATCAAAAAATTCCAACTGCTTTTATCGTTAGTGTTTTTATTTGAAGGACTAATTTCATATTAATTTCTCATAAAATGACATTTTTTTAAAACATTTATATATTTTTATAAATCTCAATTTATCATTAATTTTGTCAAAAAAAGGCAATAAAATTTTCATCAATCCACCCGTTAGTCCCTTATCTTTTAAATAGAAATAGAGATAATTTGAAACTTACAATAATTTAAAAGTATTTTAAAAATTATTATTTTATAAGACAGTAATTGAAAATTTATCCTTTTTTTACGTTATCGTAAAACATTTCTTAAATGTTCATTAACGGCAACCGTTACGTCATCACTCCTTCTAAGGAAAAATGTTGTCATCAAATGGGGAAACAAACCCATAAGAATTAATAAAACATTTTAATTGCAAAATAAAAATTACAAATGCGACTAACAAGAATGGCCAATGTTAAAACTAAACATAATTTAATGTGATAAACATTATTTCTATTAAAATTTTTTCCGACTCCACGAAAGGGGTTACATCATTGCTTGTAATAAATTGTAACAAAAAGCATGGCTATAAGTGGCAAAAACAATTTCTTAATCAAACATAATTAAAAACTTGTTTGATTTAATATGATGATTAGCTTAAAGTCTTAGAGCAACTCATATTGTCTTTTAGTGCTTAATCATTGTTTAAACTTTGTTATTTAAGCACTTAAATACGGTTTTATATCACGGGGCACTCATGGTAGTTGATTGACGAAAACGCCCCTTGCTAGGTTACACTTTAAGTAATTTGACTTTCTACTGCTGCCCTTCAATTTAATAAGTGGGGTGCCCAAAACAGTGAATTAATAGGTTAAAATAAGTGTATAAATATCTGGACGTTGATGATGAAACTAGTAGATATTGTGTGTAGAAAATGTAGTTTATGCAAGGCGATACTATATGTATATTTTAAGATTATCAATGAGATGGATTCAGAGGATGTTACTGGGGCCATTAGCGACAACGACAAACTAATCTTATCAATCCAGCCTAGAAGTGAGGGGCCTCAACCATACACAACAGGTTTAAGTGTTGTGTTGTGCTGCCATGGACTGGTGTTATGAAATTGGTTTTTGCCAAGCTTGCAACATCTGAAAAATTATATTGCCTTCATCAGTCAAAAGTCAAAACAGAAACACTTCATATCTTTTCATTGAAAGAACTCAAGTGCGAACTTTTTAAGTTTCCGTTCCCTTTCCCCCCACCAACAATTTATTATCTATTATTATGTGCACCGTTTTAAAAAATTATAGATAGTAGCTTCAAGAACTTAAGTATAAAAATACCCGAAGAATCAAACGGATAATTGAATTGATCTGGTAGCTTCGATTCAATTTGATTTTTATATTTAAAACGATTGAGTTAGAACTGAATTAAAAATGCTATTCAATTTAATTTAAATTTTTTGATAGATTAATTCGATTGAATTGGATTCCATAAAAAAAATTAAACCGAATCAAATCGTGACCACTCAAAGACAAATTATGAAGAGCGAAAGATCTTTTACTAAATATTGTTGTATGTCAACCACAAATTTGTGTCCAATTTTTTAAGTGCTATAGAATCTTGTTAAGATTTTACTTCATAGAAAGTTCAATGAGTCTAGCTACGTGGAAGTTTCAGCACCAATCACCACTTGCGCACAGCGCGGCACCGGGACCGGACATAGTCATGACATGAGTGGTCAGCAGAGACAACCAAAGCTGAACACAACAACATTTAGCATAGCCCAAACGGACGGAAAGAAATTGAAAGGAAATTATATATATATAGTCATTTTTTTAGTTTTAGTGGCTTTTTTTTTAATATAAATATACTGTTAAATTATAAAATTTAATAAAATTAATGAAAATATATTATTAAATTATATAATTTAACAACTTGTTCGTATAAAAAAAAATATATTTGAAGATTACTATACATATATATATATAATTTTATAATGTGTATGTTCATGTATGTGTTTTTCCCCCAGTTGGTTTCAACCTGAAGTCATTTTCCAAGGCAAGAGCATTTGCATAAACAATCGCCTCCCCAGATATTACTTCCCTTGGTGTGAATAAAAGTTAAAAGTGAAAGAGACGGGAAGTAACGTGTTGTTTTTGTGCTTGTCTTGCTTTCAAATATGCTAAACGACAACAAAATTACAACTACTCACAATTGCCCCACTACAGTAGTCCCACTTGTCTCTTATTTGTCTGTAATCTCTTTCGTTGAGGCTGAAGATGCATCCACTTAAAATTAGCACAACCAACATTAAAATTTTATCCTAGTAAAATAACACGCTGGTTTAAACGGCAGATTAGATAAAAACTTATATGTGGTCAAAATTCAAAATGACCTTAGCATTTCTGATTTTCCAGGAATTATGATGAGATAAGGAATCTGTTTTGCTGGTGGTAGAATTCTGCCGATGGTGGGCAAAACATATTCCTCTTGCTTTTTCTTCAAGTTGAAAATTGCAAATCCCCAGGTTACATGAATTCTGTACAAGCAGCATCATAAAAGGTAACTCCAGCATAGAATATGTACCTAATTCTGGTTCTTTGGGGATCTGCAGAGAACCAACAATATCATGGCTGATAATGCTCTCGTCGTTCATTATCCATTCATGCATGCTGTCCGTGTAATGCTAGAAGATGGTAGATTTTTCGAATTACAAAAAAAATTCAAAGCATATACAAATATGAATCAAATCAATAATGCCTTTAGGATTTTACATTTATCTTGATGCCAAAACTTAAATTCTCAGTAGCAGCTGCCATACACAACTGTGAAGTAATGTTGCTACAGCTATTACCGTGTATATAATTTCAAAATCTAATGACATGAGGGCCACTATAAATTTTTTACAATCATCTAGTACCATGGATGGATGACAGGACCAGACCATAAAATATAGATTTGCTAGATTATATTAAAGAATTTGCGCACAGAATTGACTAAAATATAGAATAAAGAAAGAAAATGGAGAATCATTGGAACAAAAATATAGAAATTAGCAGTAAACACCAAGAGGAGGTCGGCCAGTGACAAAGCTTTTGTTAGTGCACAGATAGCTTTTATCAGTGCTTGACCACGTCAAAACAACATTATAAATACTAAACTTTCAAGCAAATAGTATACAAAGTCAACCAATTTGCTGAGCACAAAACTATTTTAATTTGGCAGGAGAAACCGACATGGCAAATTATATAGTATGCTGACGACGTAAGCATATTAAATCCAATGCGGCGAAGCAACAGCTAAAGAAAAACCCACGTTGGCCATCGATCACTCCAATGACCATCACCGTACAGGTACAGGATGTAGATGGGATTCATTAATGTCAACATGTTGCAATTTCATATTTTACCCATAAAAGAAAACAAGAGAAAAAGAAAGTCAAATTTTCCAAGAGTTTTGGGGTCAAATTGAAACATGTTGTAGCGTGACAAAACAAAACTAATGCAGCTGCAGCTGGCCTGAGCCAGAGTTTGATGAGCCACAGAACCATTAACCATTTGACTCCAGTAAAAATACTAAGAAAATCCGATAAAGTATTTAAAAGACAGAAACTCTGCAAATTAAGAGCAAAACAATAAATTATTATTATTATTATTATTCGCATCAAAAGAATTATGTGGTCAATGCATAGATTTTATCCTAAACAAAGCAATAAGGTTTAAAAGAATTTTCTGACCTTATTGAGGAGAAAAGGATAAAATGAGGCCAAGGCTTTACTGTACTCATGGTTTCTATAGAACCTTGCAGCAAGCTTGGGCCAGGTTTCAAGCTCAAACCTCTTGGACTTATGAAAACATAAAATAAGATTGGACTAGTGATGCTATCAGCACTCCTCAACAGTACTCTCAACATCCCTTTTCTTTTTATACCCAGTAAAATATTAAAATGAATATATTTTTTTTCGAATGATAACAACCTTATTCCATGACTTTGGTAACTTTAGAAGTCAGGGAAGATGATGATTAATTGAGGAAAAGAAGCTGAGTTTTATAGTTATTTCCTTGAATTTGCAAGAGAAAAAATAAAATTGAGATGAGATTCACGAGCAAGAAAGTCAATAATAAAGGAAGAAAATAAAATTCTTGCCTCTTGTCAAATCAAGATGATTTTACTTGCAGATAAAAAAAAGATAATCTAGAAAGTTGATTAATTTCAAAATAAAATGAATGCTTGAAAAAGAAAAAAAGGCCAGGTCATTGCAGTAATCAACAATTAATGGCACATATGACACGTCAACAATAAACTAATGAATTTTGAAAACTATGAGGGTTGTAGTTGAAGGAGCAAAACACTAATGGGTGATTGTTCTTCACAAATGTAACAACACATTATGAATAAAAAAAATAATTCAAAATACAATTCGTGAACCCATATGCAATAACAAGTTCTTTGCACTTCTTCCACTATTTTGAATTGGATTGAAAAATAAAAAAAAGGATATTCTACGTGTGAGTATCAAGAGTTCGTAATGTGTAAAGACTTGGTAATGTGGGGTTTTAATGTAATTACACAAGTATAAAATTGTAAATCCAAAGAAGGGGTTTCATTAGGATATTAGAGGGGGGCTAATAGCACACAAAATAAATAGAAGAATTAAAAATCTCCACACCTCTTAACTAGCTACTGTGGCCCAAGGTTCGTTAGAGTTATACAATTCAAATTTTTTGCTCTGCAGCTACAGGTTGTGAAGGGCATTTGTTTCAATTGTTGAGTAACATCAATATATGATTTATCATCTGTTCATACTGCTGACTTGCTAAGTGATGTCAATTAGTATTGTTATAGCAAACCAAAAAAAAAAAAAAAGAAGGCTGTAGCATTCAAATAAAAGTTGATAGTGTGCGATAAATATTATTTTAAAATAATAATTTTAATAAAAGTAGTAAATAAATGGAAAATTTATAAAAATAGTTAAAAAAATTTTACAAATATCCAAAATAATCAATTAAACATTTTCTATCATATGTAGCCATATATTTATTGTATAGACTTAAATACCCTCATATCTACAAACAAAATCAACAAATCTCACGCATTCTCAACTAACAATTTTCAAAATCTAGCACATCCTAATCCATAAAACTCACCCACTAATCATCAACTTATCAACTTGCAAGCAAAAAGTTGAGGTTAGTATTTATTTTACACTTCTATTTTTCGATTAATCAAAATTTATGAGTTATTTTGAGTTAATACGAGCTTGGAGATGAACCCAAAAAATGTGTGACAGGTGCCTGTCGCACGTGGGACAGGTGCCTGTCGCACGGTAATAGGTTCTGTCCAACCGTGGGACATGCACTGTCTCCGTGCGGCGAGGCACTGTCCCCGTCGCGACAGACACTGTCCCCGTCGCGACGGGCACCGTCCCACGTTTTCTGGGTTCGTCTCCAAGCTCGTATTAACTCAAAATAACTCATAAATTTCAAGTTTGGGGTGGTGGTGTGAAGGAAGGGTTAGTTGACATAAGTCGTTGGACTTGTAGTTGTAAAGTATTCCAACTTGATCAACTTGTATGTGCTCATGCAATAGTCGCTCACTGCATGCTCGAGTAGATTACATAGGTCTCGTTCTCGCTTTACTCTAAGGAATCATTATTGAAGGCATATGCAGTGCTAATCAATCCGGTTGGCGATGTCTCATCTTGGGAAGTTCCACACCACATCCAACAGTTGAAAGTAAATCCCCCAATAGAAAAACCGCCTCCCGGTCGTCGTAAGGAGCTTAGAATACCATCCGTTGGTGAGGATGTATCACGGAGAACCGTGATGTGTTCTCGTGCAAGGAACGCGGCATAATAGAAAAGATGTAAGAATCCCATCGCGACGTAATCATAATTAGCGGCCTATTATCGTTGTAGCGTCTTATGTATTGAAGGAATATATTATATGATGTATTTTAAACTCTTATGTTTATTATGTATTCGACATGTTAAACTGTCTTTGTTAAAATGATTATTCATAATAAATGTTGGAGAATTGTCGAACCCGAAATAAGATTAATCGCACTATATTTACAATTGTTCAAATATATAATTTACAACCTAATATCATTATTAAATATGTCAACGGCAATCTTCTCCCTAAAGTATTGTCTATGACTACTGTCAAAATTAAGTAGCACGTTGTGAAGGATTGTCAAAATCTTCAAAAAACACGTAGCTATCAATCTTTCCGAAATGACCAAATATATCTTTCCTAAATAATCTTAATTTTTGTTTCGTTAACTTCCTCTTGATAGCATCCATCACATTCCCAAATTTTGAGGTATTTGTCATACGCCTGGAAGTGTTTCGCTTCCGAATCTTCATCGTGCTCGGTTTTGTGGCCATTACGATCGCAAAAAATCAAATTTATAATTAGTTAATCTGATAATTAAAAAATTAAAAAAAACAAGATTTCTTTTTTTTAACATTTTTTACAATCAGCATGCGCTGACAGTGCCATCGCACTGGCATACATGCGATGGCTATCTGTCATAGCGTATTTTCTACCGTTCGTCCGTGATTTCTACTCTTATTGCACCTATACTCCACCTTACAATCACACCATCAACACTTTAATCTTGCAATACACCATCAACTATTTAATATAGTCTAAGGGACATTTTATCGAGCACCTGGCGTACCACTCTTTAAACCTAAATTTCACTTAACAATCTCCAATATTTATTGCCAAACAATCCTAAGCTCATCTATATGCATCCATACATTGATTTTTCACTAATCAAACTTATCAAAATAGAAAAAAATTGAAATTTACGAAGTGAAACTTACCGAAAATTATAAAATGGAGGATGATAGAAACCCGCTGGAGTTGAGTTCACTGTCAAAAATCCGTTCAAGCGAAGTTCACAGTCAATCGCCGTTCGGAGGTCGCCGGAGGGAGCTAACGGAAGATTGGTTTTGAGAGAGAGAGATGGGTATTATGGGGAAAAAAAGTGTAAATGGTTAAGGATGATAGAAAAAATATAAATGGTTATTTTGGATATTTGTAAAATTTTTTGGTTAGTTTTGTAAATTTCCCTAAATAAATTATAGATTTTTTATCATCAAAAGTGTTATAAAATTAAATAAAACCACAACTAGAAGTGTTATATCAAATACTTGACTGTTGCAGTTTAAAAATTATAACTACTCGAATACAATACCAAACAAGGTCTAAATCCTGCTGCAATGATTCTTTCTGTCTTCGGTATAAACTAAAGCTAATACAAACAAGAAGGAATGTAACTGATGCATGCACATTATTTTTACTCTCATGCTGGAAATTACAATTTGATTTGTTATAACAAACTTTGTGTATTCTTTGCAGGATTTTATTCAAAGACATAACTGGAAAAATAACCTAAAATTGGCTTTCTTTATAACATCATGTTTCAAGATGACAATAAGCAACCAGTTGGCAGATAACTACAAATAAAAAGTTTGTCAAATCCATCGTGTTGGAGTTGCAATAGCTGTAGCTATCTCAAACTCCCAAGACCTTATGTGCTTTTATCAACTAATTGTACACTCAATAGATCAGTGTATATGAATGGAATCAATAGCAAACTGTGATGCTTGTGGCAATTACATCAACTATAAGACTAAATCATTAAAATCATGATAATTTGTGGCATACAAACCAATCAGTTTTTTAAAAAAATTGGATCAAAAACAAAAAGATGAATCTACTTTAAGTGTACCAGAAAAATCCAACTCAGAAGAAAATTATTGATACACCCCTTGCGAAGCATCCAGCAGCGACCCAATGGCTCAACCTCTCACCTGTTTCAAAGTGACAAGTAAGGTCATCAACTACTGTCAAATTATTGTTGCAATAAATATGAACTGAATGCCTTTAATCTTGCATTTATAATTAAACACATATTTTAGGAAAAAATTTTAGATTTACCTTGATTAGTCATGAATGCAAGCTTAAAACAAGTTATGGAGTTTGTATGGATTGCCAAGAAATTGATCAAAGTGTCTGAAAGTCTCGCTTTCACCTCAGATCGAAATTGCTTGAAAGTACTGTGTACATAAATAGTGAAGTCGGGAGAGAAACGAGAGAGAGAGTGCACCGCACTCATTCCCCAATTTTTCAACAGCTTAACTCCCAATGGGTCAAGTCACTTATATATCGCGGTCGAGTCGCAGGGACCCCTCATGTGTTAGTACAAAATTGCCCATCCCATTATGAGCTATAATAATACAATTCAATGTTATACTTGTCCATAATATATTACCATATATGGTATGACAAAATCAGACTCATTAACACAATATTTGATCACTAAATACATGAGTCTGTTAAGATTGCTCCTTAATATTTGACAGTAGTCACGTATTAATTCGGTAAAGCATAAAACAATTAAAATAATTTATGCTAGTCCACAATATGTGAGAAATAAATCTAACAATCTCCCACTTGGACGGCATAAGTCATTCTAATGATAGTTTTAAAATCAAATATGTTTGAAAACAACCGAATTAATCAATATGCAACTATAGCAAAAATTCAAATGTGAGCAATCACCCAAACATCAATAAGTCCAAAATGTGTCACAAGTATCAAATCATGTGTGCACCGACAGGATGCTCCACACAACAAGATACCCATAAACACGTGACTAAGTAGTAGTATACAAGTATAATAATGAAAATAGCATGGAAATGTGATCAACATGCCTATTTCCATAAGGTCCACATGTCTAGCAAAATGAGACGAAACCAAAATGTCTCCTAGACCATCTCTTCTATATAACCATAATGAGACTAGATCAAAATATCTCAAGAAGCGAGCTTCCATTTTATCATAATGAGACTAAAACCAAATGTCTCAAGGAAACAGTGCTTTTATAATCATAATGAGACTGAAACCAAATATCTCAAAAAAAGCACACTGAAGTTAAGCCAAAATACTTCAGTTCAAAATGTCCATAATGAGACTAAACCAAATGTCTCGGACTATAATATCCTCACGATATACATAATGCCATATTCAACCAAATGTGTACACAATATATGGCATATCAGTGTTATATAATAATATGCATGCATAATAACAAAATATGAGTAATACAAAATCTCATTTAAGTTGAAACATATAATACAAACCAGAACTCTCACTGACTCAACATATAAAAGAGGATTCTAACAATCCCATATGAGTCACATGATCCTTAAACACTTTTGGAGTTAAAGCTTTAGTAAGGGGATCAGCTAACATGATTTCTGTAGGTATATATTCTACTGATACATAAAATAGAGTAATTTTCTCTCTCACAACTAAATATTTAACATCAATATGCTTGGAGCGTGAGGAACTCCTCAGTATTATGAGAAAGAAACAATGCAGTAATTATCACAAGATATCGTTAATGGCCTCAGCACGACCAACAAAAATCTAGTCCTGTGATAAAATTCGCATCCATAAAGCTTGACTGTAGCCTCAAAACATGCTACATATTCGCCTCCATTGTTGAAGAAGCTATAAGTGTCTCGCTTGACACTCTTCCATGATACAACCTCCTCGCCATCATAAAGATATAACCGGATGTAGATTTCTTGTCTTCCAGATGACCTGCGAAATCAGAGATCGAATATCCAACTATATTTAAGTAGTCGATTATCGATATGTCAATGCAAAGTCTTTAGTAGCTTGTAAATATCTCGAGCACTTTCTTGCAGCCTTCCAAGTGTTCAAAACCGTGATTGCTCAAGTATCTTCCAAGTACACCCACTGCAAAAGCAATGTCAGGGCGTGTACAAACTTGAGCATACATCAAGCTACCCACAACTGATGCATATGAGACTGTTTGCATTCTGGCTTTATCTACATCATTATCTGAACATTGAGACTTGGAAAGTTTGTCACCTTTGTTATTGGTGCTTTTCCAAGAGCACAAGACTGTAGATTAAACATTTTCAGAACACGATCAATATAGGTCCTTTGAGACAATCCTAGAACTCCTCTAGATCTGTCACGAAGAATCTCTATCCCTAATACATAATGGGCTTCACTGAGATCCTTCATATCAAACTTGTATGACAACATCTGTTTTGTCTTAAGTAATAAATCAGTGTCACTAGCAGCGAGCAATATATCATCTACATAAAGCACCAAAATGATGTATCTACTCCCACTGATCTTCAAGTATATACACTGATCAACAATATTCTCCTGAAATCCAAAAGAGGTGACAATATCATGAAATTTCAAATACCACTGTGTGGACGCTTGTTTAAGTCTATAAATAGATTTTTTAAGCTTACACACCATGTTTTCTTTGCCAAGCTCAACAAAGCCATCAAGTTGCACCATATACACATATTCAGACAAGCTTCCATTAAGAAAAGCTGTCTTCACATCCATCTGATGTAATTCTAAATTAAAATGAGCTACAAATGCCATGATAATACGGAATGAGTCTTTGGTAGAAACAGGAGAGTAGGTTTCTGTATAATCAATACCTTCTCTCTGACTGAAACCCTTGGCCACAAGTCTGGCCTTGTATCTTTCCACCTGACCTTTGGCATCTTTTTTGGTTTTAAAAATCCATTTGCAACCAATTGGCCTGCATCCATCTGGTAATTCAACTAAGTCCCAAACCCCATTGTGATACATGCATGCCATCTCATCCTGCATGGCATGTGTCCAAGATGAAGATTCTGTACAACTGATGGCTTCCTGAAAGGTAACAGGGTCAGATGATAAATCACCATTAATATCATTTTCCTGCAAGTAAACCACATAATCATCAGAAATTACAGGTCTCCTGACCCTCTCGTATCTTCTCAATCGCACATTAGTGACATCATCCTCCACAGCCATAGGCTCTAAAACATGATGAGGTTCAGGATCAAGAGAATGAACATCAATACGAGGTAATCCCATTGCGTGATTCGGATAAGATGGGACAGGAAAACCACAAGTTCTTCTCTTAATGCGAGATTGCGAGGCGCAAGATCTCCACTATTCTGGTCATTCTCAAAATAAATGGCACGATCAGACTCAATGATTCTGGTAGTATGGGAAGGACAATAAAACCTAGAACCCCTTGAGCCTATACAATAGCCAATAAAATGACTACTAATAGTCTTCAGATCAAGTTTTCTTGATTGTGGATTATAAGGCCTCACTTCTGCTCTGCATCCCCACACATGAAAGTAACGAAGACTAGGCTTCTTTACTGACCATAATTGATAAAGAGTTTTGGGCACTGACTTACTGGGTATCTGATTCAAAATATAAGCAGCAGTTTTCAAGGCTTTACCCCACAGAAAATCTAGTAAGGTGGAGTTGCTCAACATGCATTGCACCATGTCAAGAAGGGTACGATTTCTTCTTTCTGCAATTCCATTCTGTTCAGAAGTCCCAGGCATTGTGTACTGAGCTTCTATTCCACATTCTTGAAGAAATCTAGCAAAAGGTCCAGGATTACGCCTAGTTTCATCATATCGCCTATAGTACTCACCACCTCTATCTGATCTCACTGATTTAATTATTTTACCATTTTGGAGCTTAACATTAGCCTTAAAGACTTGAAAAACAGATAAGGATTCAACCTTTTCAGTAAGAAGCTCAACATGACCATAACGAGAAAAGTCATCAATGAATGTGATGAAGTACTTATAACCACCTATAGCAGCAGGAGTGAACGGCCCACATATGTCTGTATGTATCAACTCGAGAACCTGCTAACTTCTCTGAATTCTCTTTTTTCTAGTTTTGGTAGTAAATTTTCCTTTGACACAATCAACACAAGTGTCAAAATCAGAAAAGTCTAGATTATGGAGAATGCCATCTTTAATGAGTCTTTCCATCCTCTGTTTAGAAATGTGACCTAACCGTTTATGCCACAACATGTAGGAATTTTCATCAACCATTTTACTATTAGTAGCTAGCAACATTCATAACATGAGCATTGGATGATGATTCAAGAAGATAATGAAATAAATCAATCATATATAAGCTATCGGATAGAGTGCCGTAACCAACTAGCTCTGAATTGTGAAATAAGTAAACTTTTCTCATCACATGAAAATAGAATCATCGAGATACTAAGTTTCTTCTAATAGAAGGAATATAGTTCGTATCCGATAGATCTAAAAATTGGTCTGTCGCTAGGTGTAGTCCGACAACTCCTATACTTTCAACTTTGGCCTTTACTTCATTGCCCATATGTACAATCAGCTCTCCTTCATTGGGCTCCCTCCTGCTTTTGAATTCCTATAAGGAATTTGTTATATTAATGGTTGCACCAGTATCCAACCACCAAGTATTAGAAGGAACATCAACAAGATTGGATTCAAAGCCCACAAAAGCTACATGAATACCTTTCTTTTCCGACCATGCTTTGAATCCTCTCAGATTCAACTTTCTTATGCCCATATTTCTTACGAAATGACATTTTCCCTTAAAGCCTTCAGAAGTGGAACCAGAAGTAGTAGTAGAAGATTTGCCATGTGAAGTTTTCTTTCCAAACTTCTCTTCTTCTTCTTAAAAAACTTATTGCTACCCTTTGAAGAGCTTTTCTTCACACTCCCACTCTCTTGAGTAGTGGCCATCATAGCAGTGTGAGATTTTCCCTTCTTCAATGATTCCTCTTCTTGAACTACATAAGCAGTTAACTCATTGATATTTCAAGTCTCTCTCTGAGTGTTGTATTGACTTCTCAGATTGATGAACTGTGGTGGAAGAGATTCAAGAATTTGGAATACCAGGTAGTCATCAGGCAAACTGACATCCATGTCTTTCAGCTTCTTATGGTAACTTGTCATTTTCATAATGTGCTCTCTCACCTCAGAAACCCCATCATACTGGGTATTAGCAAGCAATCTCAGAAAGTTACCATTTTCAGCCTTGTCTACCTTCTTAAAAGTTCGTCCCACTGCTGCCAAATAATCTTTAGCCTTGTCACATGCAAGGATGCTATCTCTGATCGTTCTATCAATGGTGTATTTCATTGTGTCCAGACAGTGTCTATTGGATTTATCCCAAATCATCCACTCTGCCCTTTCAGTAGCAGTACTCTTATCTGTGGGCTTGGATGGTTCATTAGCTCTCAAAGCCAAGTCTCTATTCAATGTAGATAAATAGAACATGACGGATTCACGCCAGTCCTCATAGTTTGTCCTAGTCAAAGTCTTAATGGAGGCAACTTGGAGAAAGGAAAGAATATCTAGAGCTGAGAAATCAACAATAAGTATTAATAGGCATGTGAAAACAAAATCATGCCACAAACAATGATTTCTCATTTTACAATTCTCCAACAAGAAATGAGTGCTTTAACCCACAGATAAAGCAGATAAGTTGAATATAACACTAACATTGACCTATTACCGACATGGTAATTAAGTCACTCAGTAGAAAATACCCAACAAATCTCTTTACCTACCCAAGCATCCTACCAAGTAATGATTTACCGATAGGGCAATATCATCATCCGTATGGATCTTGGTTATAGCAACAATAATCCATCACACAATCCATAATCAATAATTATAAATAGAAAATTAATTGCAAAACACTGAATAATTTATCATGATTAGTTCTACGACAGGTAGATACTCAATCACTCTAAATTGAAGTTTTGCCATGCATAATATGTCATATAATAACTAAAAGTGAGACAAAATAAGCTTTATAAACCATAATTAAAGTTTTTACCAAAATATTTAATATACCTCAATAAAATGTATGAATGCCATGCCCATAATATACAACAATGATGGATTATTTTAAAATTAAAATTCTGAAAAATTGCTAAAATAAATGAAAATTTTGGACTTAAATGAAGAATTTTCAGAATTATAGCTACTTTTTATAATAACAAAACATTTGGCCCTCACTGTAAATAAAATTAAATTACTTTCTAGTCTCTAATATAATTTCCCAAACTATATAGGGCATAAATAATATTTATAGAACAGTTAAGCCATAATATAATTTTATAATAGATAAAGGATCTCAATGATAATTATTTAGGCTAAAAAAATAATTATTAAAATTCTCAAGGATCCAAATGATATTATCTCATGTTGACTTTCGGTCAAGGACCAAATCGAAACTTTTGACCCATATTTGGGCCATAACATAAATTTATAAACTATAGGGACCCAAATGATAATTTCACTGCACTTCATCTCCTTCCTAGTCATGAAGCTAAGTAGCTGCAGTTGCATTTTCTTGAACAACCCGATTTTGGCCACAAAAAAACATGAAAAAATTATATTTTGATTCCTTAAACATCAACAATGAATTATTCAATGACCTTTTGTTCAAATATGCTCGGAATTAAAAAATCCAAAAATAAAGAAAAATTCCATAGATGAGTCAAAGCTTGATTCATCCCAAAAATGGCCAAGGTTCAATAGGAAATGCATAACCATGGGCTCTGATACCAATTGTTGCAATAAATATGAACTGAATGCCATTAATCTTGCATTTCCAATTAAACACATATTTTAGGAAAAAAATTTAGATTTACCTTGATTAGCTATAAATCCAAGTTTAAAACACGTTATGGAGCTTGTATGGATTGTCAAGAAATTGATCCAAGTGCTGCAAAGATGCTGCATTCACCTCAGATTGAAATTGCTTGAAAGTACTGTCTATATAAATAGTGAAGTCGGGAGAGAAACGAGAGAGAGAGGTGCACTGCACTTATTCCCTAATTTTTTCAACAGTTAATTTCCAATGGGCTGAAGTCACTTATATAATGTGACTGAGTGCAGGGACCCATCATGTGTTAGTACAAAATTGCTCATCCTATTATGAACTATAATAATACAATTCAAGATTATACTTGTCCATAATATACTACCATATAGGGTATGATAAAATCAGACTCATTAACACAATATTTGATCACTTAATACATGAGTCTGTTAAGATTGCTCCTTAATATTTGACAGTAGTCATGTATTAATTCGGTAAAACATAAAAAATTAAAAAAAATGCTAATCCACAATATATGAGAAATAAATCTAACAATTATTTCTTAAGCTGGCCATGCAAAGGCAGGATTCCGAGAGGGGGGTATGGGGAAATCTTTTGAACTTTTATTTTCTGCAGACTACGTTCTCTCGATTGTGGAAACATCTTTATTAATGTCTCTAACATTCGTACATGTGTAGTCCAAAATTACTGGCAAGAAAATATAGCAATCATGGAAGCTAAAAAAGATAACAAACTTGCCTAGTCTAGCTGCCTTCCAAAAGAACCCTCGGAACCTCCCACAAGGAGACATCCATTGACAACACAACTCAGATTGAATCTTAGAAAGCAGAGATACACAGCAGGCTCATAATAATACATGTATTCGACCACTATATCGAAAGAGCAACCAACTTATTCTTCTGTTCATTTTATAGTTTTAGTCGGAACTTAATGCAAAATAATGTCCAAAATAAGAATTAATGCTCGAGATTTACAATGATTCGGCCGACCAAAATCAAAATTCAAATTTAACTTATGAGCTAATCAATAATATAGAGGACTCTGATTAAAGAACAATTAAATCTAAAGATCTTCCCGTAAGGATATGCACAACTGAAAATGTGAACTCAGAAACGAATGAAAATAAGAATACTGAGCTTATTGATCGAACCGGGAATAAAAAAACAACAAAAGCACACATAGCAAGCAAACTAACGATTACGGACCCGGTTTTCAGCTCGAGGATGGTAGGAAACTGCATCTTCACATAAGCGCACGAGCAAATCAAGAGCAGCACCACCGTCAAAAAAGAATGGAAATTAAATAGTGCCGACTGCTTAAAAGAAAAAAATGAAAACATCTAGCTATAATCAATTACGACATCTAAAATAAACAACAGAAATAATAATAACAAATAAATGATGAACTGAACTCTTCAGATGAATTTTCCATTACCATGTATATATAAATATATATAGCCTGGTTATAATTGATTTGAACTGATGAACTGGTTGTTACTTTTCTAGTGTGGTTTTGATAACGGACTAATAATGTATCTATGTGGGTCGTTTTGGTTTACTAGACGTTACTTTATTTATTTTTATTAATTTGGATATTGTCTTACTCATATCATTTTTTTTTCCAAAAGAGAAAATTACTTTTTAAGCAACAAAATCAAAAATTAATAAAAAAAGAGGTTTATTTATTTATTTTTATATTAAAATATTAAATTTAAGAAAGATTATTTTTTTTTGAAAATAAGAATTAAATGTAAATGCGTAATTACCTCGCAACCCTGCTATAAACACAAGGAATTAGTGTCATTTGAACTGCATCTAATTTGGCAAGATTTTTATCGCACAGCCATTTGCATGTCTGGATCATTACTTATTGGCAAGTAACATAAGAAATAAAATGTTAAACGCCTTTCAATTCAATGTATATGAAACAAGTTAATAAATCAAGATAGGAAATAACGAGAAAAAATACAAGTCCAAGATCAACATAATTTGTTTTTCTTATTCTAGAATATATGTTCAATTAAATAATATAAAAAAGATTGATGCATGAATTGAAAGCTCACAGGGGGAACAGTAAGAATACAAAATCCCTCCAAGCTACAGTTCATTCTCCTATGGCCTCTCTCTATCTGGGCACTTGGTAGGCCATTGCCTCCACTTTGTGAGCGAGTCTTGAGAGAACTTCAAATGCGCCATCCCTCATATCTTGGCACCACCCTAATCTTCCCGGGGTTTTTTTTCATCCTCAATAAGAAAATCTGCCCGGTAAAAGTTATCAGATTGAGTTTAAAATCAATTGTTCATAAACGTCTTGACTTCTGCTGTGGAGGGTATCCAGGCAGCCCCATTCCTGGATCTTTCCTTCTCAATTGTTGCTGCTGATGTGCCTGACCAGGCATACCCCGCTGCATTGGCATGTTTGCAGGGTTCATTCCACCTGCTGCTCCTGCCTGAGCAGAAAAATTATATGCCATCATGCCCTGAGGTTGCATCCTTTGCATGCCAACACCAGGCATTGGCCGAGGGACATTTCTATTTGACACTGCATGAGCACCTGCCATGTTCCCAGGAACAGGTCCAGATGCTGGTTGTGGAGGCTGAAGGGTAGTTGTCCCTTCAAAATCTGTATTTGAGTCTACTGGACGAGTTGGATAATTCACCACTTTCTCCCCAGGCTGGGAAGGTACAAGCGCATTGCGCCCTGGTAGAGGTTCAATTCGGAAATATTCATGCTCCAAAGCCTGAGCAGCTGTTATACGCTTTCGGGGATCATATTCGAGCATCTTAGATAGAAGGTCATATGCAGGACTTTTTGGAGAAAGGTGAACTACACTATGAAGCCCATTAGTTTCATACTTGTGTCCTTGAATGTGCTGTAAATCTGATTGCCAATGAGGAAGATTTGCAAGAGTTGGCCACTTCTCTGGTGTTGGATGCCCTAATATTTTGAATATCTTGTCAAGCTGGTCAAGCTGGAATGGATTCTGTGTGGATTTGGCTTCTGCCCCTTGAAATAGTGGCTTTAAAGTCAAAAGCTCAGCAAAAATGCATCCAACAGCCCACATATCAACAGCACTTGTATAGTGCTTTGCCCCAAGAAGCAACTCTGGAGCACGATACCAAATAGTTACCACAACCCCATTTTCAGACAAGAACTTGAGGGGTGCTTGATAAATTCTAGCAAGTCCAAAGTCTGCAATTTTAACAACTCCTTGTTCTTCTCCCTCACCCATAACCAAGATATTGGACGGCTTGAGATCACGATGTATGATCCAATTACTATGGAGATAATTCAGTCCATTAAGCAGCTGCCACAGTATTGATTTCACAGTGTATGGATTGATGGCATGGTTAACCTTGTCTCTGTGATGTCTAATGATTTCATAGAGATCATATTCAGCATAATCGAAAGCCAGGTACAGTGACATGTCTGCATGATTAATGTGCACATTAACAAGCTTCACAACATTCTCATGTGTAATCTCCCGAAGCAACATGATTTCGCGGATAGCAGTAGGGGAGACACCATCACCATCTTTGGATTGCTTAAATTTTTTTATGGCAATTGCCTTTCCACGATTTGCAGCAGCCTTGATTCTAGCCAGAAATACAAGACCATATGTGCCTTCGCCAATCTTGCCAATTAGATTGTACTGCTGCAGCCATTCTGGCTTCTCACCGTGGTTAGAGGTACCTGTGCCACCTCTGCTGGTGGTGGTGTTGCCATCTCCCATGGTTTCTGGGATGAGACAGTCTGTCTGCACCTAATAATGTAGTTTTCTAGGGTTGACAAGGAAAAATAACACCGTTTGCTGCAGCCAATAGTAGTTTAAAGCCTCCTGAAGTTTAAAAAGGAATAAGTACAAAGTAAACTGACGAAGATATCAAGAAGAAAAAGCTATGGATGTAATGGTTACCAATATGCATGTCACCCAGTAGTAATGTTCTACATTTATCATACATATATATGAAAAAATGCTTCAATCTAAAAAGATTACTTTGAGCTCAGATTGGAGGTTTGTTATAGATGGGCCAGCTGGCGGAATAAAATTTAGAGACTGTATGTGAGTGTATGAAGTGAGAAATGCCCCTATCAGGTAGAGAGTAAAACTGTGATGCCTCACCCTAGTGTCTGGGCAACAAACTTTTATACCCTTATGATCAACAGACACAAATTACAGTGTCTTTCTTTTATACATAACAGAAAACAAAAAAATTATTTCCTCTCTTCTGTCCAAAAAGAAAAACTCTAGAAAGATATATGATGCATTTATGACTATAATTCTTATGGAAAACCATTTCGAGTATAACGTTACACTCTTAGCTGAAAATTGAACACACAACTAGCCTCAAGAAGGTAAGAATCTACCAATCACAATTACCCTCCTGTTTCTGTAAAACATTAACTCACAAAAGGATAGCTCAAAAGGTATATTTGCTTAACGCAAGCAGTCACAACAATGAAATAGCTCAATGGCTTAGCTTGAAGCTGTTAGGATGACCACATAACAACTAAAATTTTGTAAAACATACCAGAAAGAAAAAAGCTACCATTATATTTAAATGAAAGAGAATGAAAATATAATATCACCATTATTGATTATACTTAACAATAATTTTTTTAAAGAAAAATCTAGTTTTATCCTACATGAGCAGCACATGAGGAAAACAGTGGAAAAAACTCATAATTCAGAAAATAAAAGCTTCAGAATTCAGATCCAAAAAATTCTGGATTTCACTAACCCATTATAAAGCAAACTTATAAAATCAAAGCGGCAATCGAGCTAAAATTCGAACAACTAAAACGCAAATAAACCTAGAAAGCACAAAAAATTTGTCAATAAAAGGAATTATGAAGACTTACCAGAAGAACACGTCACGTCAAAGCAACACCGTTTATAAAGAACTTCTCGAAGCTAAACGATTTTTCATGCGGAACACCATCGGAGAACATTGCCTATGGTGCTGCGTGCTGCCCGACCGGGTTTTCCCATCTGCCTTTATATTTTTAGCACAACTCAATCTGTTTTCCAACCAAAACTTGCCACGTAAGAAGTTTCCACTTAAGGGTTGCAAAATTACAAAAATGGCCTCATGCTTGCCTTCGACGTCGTTTCGCGAGCTACCCCAAAATTCCTTTTTCGGTTCCCGCCCGGGCAATTGCAATGCTCAGAAATTAGAATTGTTTTTGAGTTACTATTAAAAAAAAATGAAAAATGAAAAAAGAATTGTTTTTAAGTTCTGGAATCGCCAGACTTTGAAATTATTGAAATCACGTGAGATTTGAAGAGCAATGGAGGATGAAAAAACGAGATGGAGCGTTACGTACACGAAGCATGTTAAGCAAAAGAGGAAAGTTTATCAAGACGGTTTCTTAGAGCTTCACATCTCTACCAACAAGGTACTTTTTTTAATCACTGTAAGTAAGAATTTTGATCATTCTTTAATTATATCGTTACGTAATAAGCACATTCCTAGCTAATTGATTTTTAATTTGTTGATATTAACGCAGATGAATCTGTATGATGAATGTGAGAAGCTATTGGAATGCAGAATCTTGAAGAAAGATGAAGTTGTTAGCTGTGGTCAATCGCTGGCGTTTAATACTTATCTTGTCGATATTGGGGATCGTGAAAGGGATTGTAAGCCTATAAACGATTTGAATTTTCGACTCAGAGATAAGCAGATCAGTGAGCAAAACTTGAGAAATAATTCTATATCTTCTGGTATCATTTTCAAAATCCATCCTCTGAATTTATTGAACATCTTGAGTACTGAATCATGTTTCTGTTTTGTTGCCTTACATCGTTCCTTTTCCAATTTTAGGAGACAGAGAGATCGATGTAAAGAAGAAAAAAGCACAGCTAAATAGTATAAGTCCATCGCAAAAATTTATTAGAGGTTAGTTTAAATATATATGCCTAATTTGATTGATGCAATGCAGCATTTGTTTGTGAATACGGATTGATGTGTTTATGCATATTAATTGAATTGATGAGTGATAAGAATTACTTTAGTTTGGATTATAATTATATGTAAAAGGTAACCTCATATGTGACATACTCCTCCTATGTGACATACTGTGCCTCGACTCCTAATGCTCGTAATTAAGCATTCAGCTTAGTAGTCTTATAAATGTTGTTTATATTTCAGATTTCAAGAAGAGGGAACTGCTTAAGTATGGAACACCAAGGAGTAGTCAGGAGACAACAAAATCTGAAACAACAGGTCAGTTATTGCCTTACTGCTTGTGGCTCTTAATATAAGTAGGACATTTTATCCAATTTGTTAAATTATATGCTGTTTATTTATTTTCTGTGGATCTAATGATATATAGAAATGCTTTAATGGATCAATGCTGAATTATTGCATCTCACATGTTATATTATCTCTCACGGTGTTTTATAACTTCCACTTATGTCAATTTACCTTCTTTTTCTACTGTTTGGTTAACATGCCTGCTCATTAATGCAGAATGGAAGGTCTTGTACTCTACTCAAGTATCTCAAAAGGCCAAGAAATACCGTGATGTTTTTTATGCCTTGCAGCTTGTGGAACCCTGGGAAGGCAGGTTGTACTCCTAAACTTCTCAAGTCTTTCCTCAACTAAAGACCAATCATCTTGCTCTTTTTATCTCAATAAATTGTCCAATATACTTTCACATTGTTAGTCAATTACTTTTGTCCTATTACTCTCTATTAATTCAATCAATCATGTTGTAGTGGGCCTTTTGTTATGTGTTATGAAATTGAATCAGGCCCACCATAACTTAATTATATGGTTGTCTCTTCAGATTATGCTGTTTGATGAAACAAGGAAACTCTTGGATAGCAGATTTCTTAGGAGAGATGAAGTAATAAGATCTGGTGAATCTGTATCATTTGATGGTCATTTAGTTGACATTGGTGAGCGTGAAGACATCCGTGAACCTTTAGCCAACTTGAAGGTTCAAAGAAACAGTTGCAACATTGCTGAGAAGTCAGATGAAATGCAGAGACAACAAAAATGTATTAAAAGCAATAAGTCTGATGGTGAAGGTTACCATGAATATTCCGACTTTTGAAACCATTGTCTTATGGTGATTGTTGATATATTATTGTCTCTCCCATTTCAGTCAGATGCTTACATGCAGTTTCACCTTTCAACTACCTCTTAGTCTTACAAATTCATGGTTCCAGATGATGCCCTATCGCCTAAGAAACTGTTGATATTTTTTCAGTGCTCAAGAAGAGTGAAGTGCCTGCATGTGGAGCATGCCAGAATAGTCCGGTCACAGTGGAGTCTAATATAACAGGTAATTTTTTGAATCCGCTGCTGAATTGAAAATAGTGAAATGTCTGAACTGTTATTCTGCTCAGTCATACGCATTTATTGACACTTCATGCTACACGTTTCAAATGACTAAAATTTCATTTTTAGCATAAGCAAATAGATGATTTGAAGCCTGGACAGTATCAAGATGTCCTTTGGGGTTGATTGCATTTGTTCTGTCTGGTCTAATATCCTTCTCTCTTTTCCATTTTCTCTTTCAATGTAGAATGGCAGGTTATGTACACTACACATGTAACTCAAAAAGCCAAGAAGTATCATGATGGTTTCCTAAAACTAGCTATTTCTGGATCTCTACAGAGACAGGTTAAATTTATAATCTCTGTAATTTCTTTTTTCAGAAGGCCAGTTATCTTGCTTTTATGATCCAAGAATCTAATTGCACTTGTGTGCTTGGTGGCCACTACCCACTTCCCAATCTTTATTTTGTGATAATTGAAGATGCCTGTATGTTTAATACAATTTTCTGGCTTTCAGTCATTTTAGAGGCATGGCTAATGCTAACAATTTCTCTTTTGGATATCCATTTAGGTCAAGCTGTATGATGAAGGCAGGAAACTCTTAAATAGTAGGTTCCTCAGAAAGGAAGAAGTAATAAGATATGGTGAATCAATAGCATTTGATGCTCATTTAGTTGATATCGGAGAACCTCAAGCAAAACTTCAAGTGGATGTGCATATTCAAGAAAACAATCACAATGTGTTTCAAAATGCCGGGATGATGCACAGAAATCAGAATTATTTTAAAGCTAAAAAATCAGGTAAGCTAACACTAGCTTTTATGCATAAAATTCTTGTGCTCCTTTATATAGTTTGGCATGATCTTTCTCTTAATGATAATTGTCTTCCATGAGCAGGAAAACCTCAAAGTGAGGCTTCCCCAAGGGTAATTGCCAATTCATCTTGTAGCATCTCTGCTGTAGACAGGATTGAATTGAGCAAGGATGTCTCCACAAACAAGCCTTTACGTGATGGTATGCTCATTCTTGCCTGGTCCATCCAGTACAGCAACTTTATTCCAGTTTGAGTCATCCTAGTTTTGGTGATTGGTAACTTAAAGAATCATATGTGCAGCCATTCAGATATTGTCCATTCTCCAAAAACCTATGGCTGTGAAGAGCAATGATGCAGGGTCTACTGATAACAGCATGATGGGGCAACTATCATCCACTAAGGGCCTTAAAGGTTTAGACGCTGTTGTAGATGTTCCTGACGGTAATGAAGAATCATGTGAAAACAAGGACATTGGTGGACCAAATGAAGTTGAAGACATTGAAAATTCTCCTGATCTTATGTCTTCTAAATGTAAGTTTAGAATGTACTTGTGCTTCTGCATTGTTTGCCGTTTAGTATTCCAAATGATACAAATTTAATGTATTAATTAATTATAGAAAATCTGACGTCAGTTGGATTGTGCAGCTATGGCCCACGGTCCCGGTGAAGAAGCTAAGAGTGCAAGCAAAGTGGATAAATTACCAAGCTTCGACCTGGGATTTTGAGCATGGGATACTATATAATGTCTGTCATATTTGCTCATAATAATTTTTGACCGACAAACATGTGTAAGCATAGAATTTATTAATTTGTAATTCTTGTATTGTTGCCTTCGTCTAAAGCCTAATTGGCCGTTGAAGGAGCTGATCTGGTACTATTGCTTTGACCCCTACTTTGTTTATAAATTGGGCATTGGCCCATAAACCTGTCTTGGGCTCCGCGGATGATCAGGATCGTTTATTGGGCAGTGGGCACCACACTTGATCGCGACCGCCACCTTCGTGGCTTCATGGCAAACGAAACATTATATTTACGGTGCATTATTAATCTTCGAGTGGAATAAATTGAAATTAAAATAAATAATAAAAATTAAAATAATTTTTATTTAAATTATAAAAATTTAAATTAAAATAAATTTTATTTTTATTAATATATTAATTTTATCTTCAAATCAAAATGTATTAAAATATTTTTTATTAATTATTATCATTATTATTATAATCATAATAATTATTAAAATAATAATAATAATTATTATTATTATTAAAAATAAATAATAATTATAATTACTAAGTATCAACAATAATAAATAATTATTATTATTATCATTATCTTAAAATAATTATTAATAAAACTTGCATTAATAAATCAGAATTGGAGCTCCAAATCGAAATCAAAGGCTACGACAACGGAATCGAAGCTGTGATGACTGACGACATCGGAGTGTGTGACGAAGGCAACTCACGACGAGAGAAAGACAACGGCGACAAGCTGCTCAAGTCGACGTTTCTTCTGACTCTAGAGAGAGAGATCAGCTTTTTTTTTTTTTTTTTTTCTCCCAATTGATTGAGGATAAAATTGGAATTAAGAATTTTGCTGGGTGCAAAATTATCATTTCAGAGAATGGAGTTCTGTTTTTCGAACCTCTTCCCGGAATCAGAACTCCTAACCAATCCCAAATTTACGTGGATCCCACGTGATTCATTCTCATTTTTTAATATGATAAACAACCAACTGACCAAGCTTTTGATTATGATTCTCTGTTTGTTCCGATTCTCATTCCGGATTAGGGGGATTGGTAAACATAGCATTATATATCAAGTTATAAGTGTACATGCACACCAAAATCTGAAAGGAAAGGACCAAACATGCTTCCAGTTTTTCCTTCTTTCAGTTCTCGTCTAAAAATTTGTACAAAGCGCCATCCTTTCTCGGATTGCGCATGCTCAGCAAGGCCTTAAATAGTCGTTTGCTTTTGCTCGAATATTGCTCAAATTCTTTGCTCCTGTCTTTTTCAGCATACGTTGACAAAGAAACTGATCTTCGGGGCTCAGAGGGATACTGCAATTTGAAGCAAATCACTCGAGTGAACAAGCATATTGCGCATTGTGCATTAATATAAAATAGAATACCTACCCGGCGATTGGTACTAGAATAGCTAGGAGAGGGAGATCTCTTAAGAAGAGATCCTAAACGCGTAAGAGAAAAATGAAGCGGAGACGCTGCTCGTCTCTCATTAAAATGAAGTGGAGACGCTGCTCGTCTCTCATTCTCTGATTTCAAATGATACATAATCATTAGTTTAGTATATAGTTTCCAACAATGGCAATTTAAACATAATAATAGTATTGTTGCTAAACAAAATCCATTAACACAGACCAGGTTTTCGGTTGTTTGAATTTCTCGTGAAAGAAAAGTTCCCTTGTCTTGATAATTTTTGTGGAGATTGTAATGTGGAAAGCATTTCTCTGCATAGAGCACAGTCTTGGTGAGACCAGGGACAAAAGATTCAACAAAAAATGAACTCTTTTGTGATAAAAGAATACCTGACATATAATGAAGGGCTCTCCCTAGTTGTTGCTTCGTAAACCAATCATACCAACAAATCAAAAGATTTTTCTAAGTAGTTCAATATTGGATATTATCAAGCATGAAACATTAATTTGCATAACCAAGATTGAAGATATGAATTACCACTTCTAAACTGATTACAAGACTCCTCTTCAGCACTCAGGCTGCTACTGAGAAACCCTGATGAGGGTTGCCCAGAATCATCAGTAGTCTCTTCATCTGCATGATGATATCAACAGTGAACACACATTTTCTCTTTGTTGTGCTTTAAATTCAAAGGTTCAATGAAGGCAAAAAAGCAAACAAACAAATGATGAATTAATAAGTAAAAAGTTAAGTAGGGAAATTTCCTGGAAAGATGTAACGCTTATGGTGCTTGGGAGTTAATATTAATGATGATTGTTTACAAAGGCCCGCTTGGTTGATGAAGTCTTGGTATGATTGTACTCTCTAAGTTTAGTTGCCAGGCAAAAATAAAAATTTGTTAGCGACATTGTAAGCAAATACAATTTTTTTTTTTTTTTTGTATTTTTCTTCTGGGAAGAGAAAGCACTTTTACAATGAGCAGAAAAGTGAAGGTGGGGGTTACCTGTTCCAGGCAAGTGAGTTGAAGCTCTGTTTCAGAAACTTCACCAATCTTTTCATCTAAAAGGTTGTTAACTTTAAACGCTGCAGAACCCAAGTGGTCCACTGTGTTGATCAAGGCTTTGATGGCGTAATCTTTTAAAGTCTCCACCACTCTACACATTTCTAACAAAAATAAATTTTCATTTACAAAATGAACATCCATGTTGCAGCATGAACATGGGATATTTTGACTGTGCGACTCACATTTGTTTCTGGCTCTGTTTCACGTAAGATACTTCAAAAATTTCTGCTGCACAGTACAATTGTTTCCTCAAGTTCTTCAAATCCTAAAAATGAAAAAATAAAAAATAAAACATCCCGTGTCAAAAAAATGAAATACAAATCCCAAATGAAAAGAACACGAAGATGATCATAATAACAAAGAGAAATTGTTGAGAGTAAAGAGACCTTTAGAGTGTCTGAAAATATCAGGCTTTGCTGCATAAAGAGTTCATCATGATTGGAAGCTTTTTGAGGATCACAAAATGAAGAAGTTGAAGCCATTCTAAGACACTGATAAGCGATGAGAGTTGATACAAATTCACTACAGAAAGAACTTAATATTAATACCAAAACACCCTAAACAAACACAACTAAAACAGAGTTGAAAGGGAAACTTTATAAGCTCAATAGTCTCTAAAGTTACCCAGCGATATACATATATGTGTGTGTGTGTGTGTGTTTGGGAATAATAACTTTTGGCTAAACGATTGGATAATTATTTCAGGATGTAAAAATTATGCAAGGTGGCTAATACAGTCTGTAATTATTGGGAGGTGACAAAGATCAACGAGGGGACAAAAAAAATGCAGAGGAAATTAGAAAGTTTGATTATTGTAGTAAAAAGTTCAACTTCCCTCGTCAAAGCAAAAGTACCAACAGATGGGGTTGTTGATTCTATTTCTTCTATAGGCTAATGTGAGAAATTCATCAGGACTGCTTTGTAAATGGGACGGTGTTAGATTCGTGAAAATTGGCCACATGTCAGCCATGTGGTGGTTTGATTACATTTTCAAATATGGTCATGTTATTGATTACATCAGTGATGGTGATTGGTGAATACGCTTGAGGACTTAAGCAATTAACCACTTCTGCTGAGAGATATTAATTTGGAAAGATGGAGTTGGTACAAAAGCATGCAAAAAATCCATGAATGAGTTTAATGTAGCTAACGGCACAACGTCACAACCCATTTCATCTCGTTTATAATTCTCATCTGTAACAATCATGAGCGAGTAAATAGCCCTTTCCCATTTCAAGTGCGCGCTATACTTCCTTGAATGTTCAGCCTACAGCCCTACCTCACTAATTATTAATTGCAACGACTTTAGCATTTGGCAGTAGCTATCAGCTAAGCTATTCCAATGGTCCTGTTAGGCATTCACGATTCATGCCATTAAAATGGATTTGACTGTAGAAGTCTCCCATTGAAAGTGGCTTAATGTCACGGGATGAGTGTTTCATGCAAGAAACTCGCTGCAGACTTAGACAACCTTAGTCGAATGTTGGTAAGTAGCTTCACGCTTCTCAATAACTAAGCCAAGAGGTTCCCGAAATGCTAAAGAGAAGGAAGAGCTAATGAAGAATGTAGATTAAACGTAGAAATCAGTATTGATAGTAAGAAAGCTTACAAGAGAGCTTACAAGTATTTGATGCTTGATGCTTGGATGATACAAATGCCTAGAGCTCACCTCTATTTATAGGAAAGTTTGGCAGAGAATTCTATGTACATGTGTCAAGATCTAGATCGTACATGTGTTAAAATCTAGAGAAATCTATACAATCGTGCTAGTTGCTGAAATTTTGTGGAATGTTCTAGAATGGACCAAGTTAACACATCTTAGCTCATTCTTTTGGACCATTTTGGGCTGAAATCATGCTGCCCATAACATTAAGCTACATAAACAAACAAGATCTTTCCCATGTAATATTCCTGGTTCAAGTTCGATTGAAGATTAACAGGAAGAATAAAAGTCCCAGGTGTCTCTGGTCGTTGAGTATTCATTATCAGACAGTTGGAATGCAATAACTTGTGTTACATTTCAGCTTTCACCATTGGATAATTAATATAGTGGTTGCAATACTCTGCCTTCGTTTGCCGATATGTGAAGTTGTGACACCCTGTGAGAAATAGAACTCGGTTTGCCGATAAGACAAGCCCAGTTTAGAGTATTAAACAGATAAAGAACCTTGCTTAAAACATGGGCCAATCTCAAAGTTTCAACCCGAGCTTGTGCTAATTAAAACATTGGTTCAATGAATATGTCCTATCCAAGTGGTCACGTAATAAAAATAGTACAAAAATGAATAAAAATTTTAAGTTTAATGGTACTGCAAACAGCTTGGATCGATGAAAATAAAAGCAAAAACAACAATGAAGCAAGGGAATGCTGTTTAGACAATCCGCTCCAACTCTCTAGCATAACTGAGTGTCTGGTTGATGAGCTGCAAAGATGGTATCTCCTTGCAAGGTGCAGAATCTTTCGCCTTTTGGAAAAATACAAATCCATCCTTCATCTCCCACTCAGGGTGCTCCTGCATTCAAGCAAACAAACTCACCTTTTAACAAACTACAGTAACGTAATTTGAAGCAATATTGATATGTTAAGATGACAAGTAATATCTCATTATGTTCCAACTGTGCTGAGGACATTTGACAGCTCATTCAACTTAGTACAAAATAAACATCTACATATCCTCATATAAATTTGGTAGGCAAGTTTAATTGGATACAAAATCAATGCAACCAAAAATGAGCTATGTTCCAAAAACTTTACCTCCTTGACATATTCCAAAAGTTCTTGGTCAGAAGTGAACAGCAACATTTGGCGGGCATCTTTAATTGAAAGATAATCATATGCCTTCTCACTACATCCAGCTATCTCATCTCTAAAAGCAACAGAATAGAGACAAACAAAATGAGCACATGGATGAAAACATCGAACAAATACAATATTCTAGAAAATAGAATTCTACATAACTTGGGTCCTCTGGTGAGGCAGTTTAAACATAGGATTTGACCAAAATCTAGAATCAAGCATCTTCTAAGATTGCATATCAGTAAATTATAACAGATATCAAACAAACAAAGTCCATAAAAAACATCAGTCCACATTTACCATGAAAAGAAAAAAGGAAAAAGGAAAAAAAAAAATAAATACCAAACAGGAAAGTTATAACAAGGAAATTGAAGTATAATAGAATAGATGTGACAAATTAGGTTATAGACCATCAAAATGCATCATGTGCATGGTGATATTCCAAATCCTCATTACTAATGGAATCGAAATGATCACTGGATTGATCAAAAGATCCTTTCAATTAGCTAGAATCCGTTACTTGAACGAAACTAGATCTTGCAGAATCATATTGAATATTTGACGATACATTCCGTATCGTGGTAAAAAATTGATCCTTGTTTACCAACCACACATTGTCTAACCAAAAATCATGACCTAAATGCCTACTTATTGCCATCAGTTGCTACCTTAACTGTACATCTGTTATTCATCACGGCATAAAACATTCACTGAAGTCACACTGTTTTACCTTACTGTCTTTGCTAGGAGATCCATGAAATAACCATAAGTTTCATTAGGGACATTCTGTTTGGCACTCAAGACACGGTTATAAGCCCCTTCCATAAATGATTGCTCCAACTCCACTGCGTGCTTGATGCAAGGGTTCTCCAATGCTGTAGATGAAAGCAATTCCAGTTCAGTATGGAATTCAGCAATTCTGTTCTGGACTAAGAGTCTCAACAAGTTAAGACCCAAAATCATGTACTCATTTGGGGATGGTGGAAGGCGATTCCTGTTTCATTAAAACAAAGTCAGCTCATATTCACATTTCAGAAACTGAAAAACAAAAAGGGGTAAATTTACATAAGAAACTAAAGCCAAAAAGCAATGTCATCTAAGTCATACAAACTCTCAAAACCTAGCCCTCAAATAAAAAAGAATCTAGTTATTGAGAACTTAACAGAACTTGCACTGCATCAATTGAAATTCAACAGAAAGAATAGAATCTACGTACCCAGCATCTGTATAATAGGGCTTCAATTGAAAGAAATCCCTCTCAAAAGCATCTTGATCCTCCACCTTCACACTTAGGAGAACAGCGTGCTCATAAATGTCCCCTGATACCATAATACCAAAGAAACTATGAGTGGAAAATTCATGGAAACAAATAATTGAACATAATCCTCAACTTAAGACTCTCTAAGGTGCAAAATCTCCAAAGATCCGAAGTTTCAATTATCATTCAGTAATGGGAACAAGGAACGTATCATTGTCAACTTAAAACTGAGTGGAGAATACTTACTAGCTAACTTCAGTTCATGTATTGCATTAGGCGTATCTTCAAACAATGGCGGGAGGCTTCTGAATCCAGTCAGCAGAACCTACAGAACAAGAAAACCAAGATAACACGTGCCACTCATTACACTAACAATGCAAATAAATAGAATATCAACCAGCAATTAACAGTTTCAACCCCTCCGAAAAACCACATTAAAGCCCCCAAACTCAGCTAAATAACAACTTAATCGTAAGGCATTGGCATGTACACATATAACTTAGAAGTAACAATTTGCAATAATCTAAATCTATAACACATAACACAATAAACCAAAATTCGTACAACCCAGATACGACCAACAACAAATAAATTCCCATAAAAAACCCAAAAATTAACACACTTAAAACACATATTACCACAAACCCTAACCTAACTACTTCACGTAATCGGAGTCTTAACGTTACTAATTCAAAACACGAAATTTAAAACAAAAATCCACAAATTATGCAACAAAATAAAAAACAAATCCGGTCATATGGTAGAACAAAAAAACATGAAAAACAAGAGTAAAAATAAAAATTTTAAGGTTTAAGACACGAACCTTGAGTTGAGAGAGGAGTTGGGTACATGTGTTGTAGTCCTTTCTAGTGATTGCAGCTTTAAAGCGATCAAACTGCTGAGAAACTTCTGTAAGTTTTGGATCCATCTCTCAATCTCTCTGCTTGTTTTCGTCTCTGCGTTAAAGCTTTTTGTTTTCGCTTTGGCTTGATTTCGAAGAAAGTATTTTGCTTTTGTAGGAATTTGAATTTGGGTTCGGGTTGGGATTGGGTTATGACTTCACAAAGCCGAAAAAGGAAGGTTGTAATTATTTGGGCCTTCTTTGGTCAATCCTAGCCCATATATAAGGAGTAATAACATCTTGGATCTTTACGCGTATATGATTTATATTTAAGAATAAATATTTACCATCACGTCAAACAAGTCCCACGGATGGATTGGCCGCTTTCCCATTGGGACGAGATTAAGGACATGTCTGTTCGTAGAAAAAATTAGATTAATCTCGAGTAGATCAGATATTTATATGATAAGTTCGAGTACATCATCTCGACTAAGAATTATTTGTCTCGACTAAGAGTTATCTGGTGATTAAGTGATTAATTATCTGTAATTCGACCAAGTAATTATCTGGTAATCATGAGTAAATAACCTCGACTAAGAGGTAGATTTACTTATCTCGAGCATATAACCTCAACTAGATGACAATTTTAATTACTTCGACCAAATATATACAATAAATGATAACTATTAGTCATTATTACTGATCGAGTTATCATGATAAATATTATTTAGTGATTATTATTATGTTTATTATAGTGCTCATTAGTACATCAATTATGATCATGGAGGTTATGATAATTATGATTATTTATTTGCGTTGAATATATTTATTTTGGGGGAGGGGTGCTTCTTCCTGGGAAAAAGAAATCTTTTTTTAGTTAGAGTTGGAAGGAAAATGAATGAAGCTGCGTGAAAAGTGACATAAATTTTTTCTATATCTGATTACTAATTTGAGCGTCGGAGGGTTCACTCTGGAAAAACTTCCGGCGACTCTGACTATCTTCTGTGGTTTGCAAGTGATTATCGATAATCTGCTAGCAGTTGCAGAGCATCTATCATGATTGGCAAACCGCTTCCGAAAAACAAACATAATGATGATGTTGAAGTCAGGAGATCTGCTCGAGATAACAGCGATCAAATTTTCGGCATTAACATTTTGCTCCTGTCTGTAGAGATAGTACAAAAAACCATTTCTCAATTTCTCATCTAGCCAATCGGAAAGGTAGAATATTGTCATGCACAAATAAACCAAACAAGACTAGATAGAATGTTACCTATAAAGGTTCCAATTTATTTATCTTTTTAAGTATATTGTCATTAAAATTTAAATTGTAATTACCATGATGATTAGTTTATCAAAAGGATAATACTTAGAAATTATTCAGTAACATGCATGATATCCTTATTGAAATTAAATATTAATACCTAGAATTCATTGATAATATTTCCTTATGAAATCAATTTATTGGTACATGACTTTATTTATAATTCATTGAGTAAGATTACATAGTATTACATTTATAAATAAATTTATTTTATATATGCCCACAATATGCTTGGCATAATGTCTTAAACAAGTGATAGTTCACCTTTATTCTGACTATTTAGATTTGGTATCATTATTATCTTGCTAGCATATTCATATTCCTTGATTGATTATTCTCATTTCATTGGACTATAGAAGTAAATTCAACCCAAAGAATAATTGATTTGCTGTATTATTAGTATTCAAGTTCTTAAATAAAGATTACTCATAAACTTATTTGTTAATAAAAATAAAAGAATCCATGGATAATTAGTTTCTTTAATATATTTTTTGCTGGTTTTATATCCCATTATGCAACAGTAGCTTGTTGTCGTGAGGAATATGTAGGGAAGACATTCCGAACAATTTTGCTATGAAATTCAGTTCACTACAAATTAATACAAAATTCTTAAAATTTAGGCCAAGTACACTTGTTCTTTAACTTCAACTTTATATTTACCTTTATCTATATTATTGACTTAATATATCTGCTAGGTTGAGTTTTGACTCGTCATCATTAACCATTCTATGGTATTAAGAGTATATGTTATAGCACATATAAAGTTCTATATTATCCTAGCACAATATTCCTTTTAATATAATGATATTATTTTGTAGTTGATTACGAAGAATGTTTAAAGGTAAGCAAAAGATTTGAAGTCTCAAAGTCTGCTCGAGGCGAGACAAAGATCAAAGTTTGCTAAACCCAGCTCGACTAGATGAGGTTGAGTAAACAAGTTGAAGATGAAAATACTCTCAGGCAAATAAAAAAAGGCTTGAAGTCTCAAATCTTGATCAAAGCGAGATAAAAGTTAGAAATTTACCAAAGTTAATTCGAGTAAATTAAGCTCTAAGAATATGTTAAGACTAGAACTCTCAAAGCTTACTCGAGGTGAGACAAAGAGCTAAGTTTAGCCAGAATAAGACTTGAGCAAATTAAGCTCTAAAAGCATGTTAAGGCTAGAAGTCTCAAAGTCTACTCAAGGCGAGACGAAGAGCCAAATTCAGTCAAAATAGACTCAAACAAATTAAGCTCTAAGAATATGTTAAGGCTATAAGTCTTACAGCTTGCTCGAGGCGAAACAAAGAGCCAAGTAAAGCCAGAAAAAGCTCGAACAGATTAAGCTCTAAAAACAAGTTAAGGCCATAAATCTCAAAGTCTGCTTAAGGCTTGATGAAGAGCCAAATTCAGTCAGAACAAGTTTGAGCAAATTAAGCTCTAAGAATATGTTAAGGCTGTAAGTCTCAAAGTCTGCTCGAGGTGAGACAAAGAGCTAAAGAAAGCCAGAAAATGCTCGAGCAGATTAAGCTCTAAAAACATATTAAGGGCAAAAGTCTCAAAGCCTGCTCAAGCAAAACGAGAGCCAAATTCAGCCAAAACTCGAGCAAATTAAACTATAAGAATATGTTAAGGTTATAAGTCTCAAAGCCTGTTCGAGGCGAGACAAATAACCAAGCAAAGCTAGAAAAGGCTCGAGTAGATTAAGCTCTAAAAACATGTTAAGGCCAGAAGTCTTAAAGCCTGCTCAATAAGAGGCGAATAGCTAAATTAAGCTAGAACAGACTTGAGAAAATTAAGTTTTAAGAATATGTTAAGGTTATAAATCTCAAAACATGCTCGAGATAAGACAAAAAGCCAATGTTAGCTAGAATAAAACTCGAGTAGATTAAGCTCTAAAAATATATTAAGAGCAAAAGTCTCAAAGCCAGCTCAAGGCGGGACAAATAGCTAAATTCAACTAGAATAAGGCTCGAGCAGATTAAGCTCTAAGAATATGTTAAGGCTTAAAGTCTCAAAACTTGCTCAATGAGAGACAAAAGTACAAAATTTATCTACCCATGATCTACCATACAAAAATCAAGCAAATAATCAGTCTTGAAAATATTTTTAGTCAAACAAAAAGACTTTAAGTCTCAAAACATGCTCTATATGATTACCCGAGTAGGAAAATAGTATAAGACATGTAAATGTCTTGTCTATAATATGCTAATTTAAGCAACCTAAACTAATTCACCTCGAGGTTACTTTAAATTTTATATAGTTTCTAGTTTTGATTCATTAAAACTCTCAACACTAGAAACTGAGGGACTAGTGTTTGAGGAAAAAATTAGAATGACGTCGAGCAAACCAGATAGTTATATGATAAACTCGAGCACATCATCTCAACTAAGAGTTATCTGGTGATTAAGTGGTTATCTGCAGCTCGATCAGGTAGTTATCTAGACCAAGAGGTTGATTTGGCTATCTCGAGCATATAATATCGACTATAGGACAATTCTAATTACTTCGACCAAATATGTATAATAAATAATAATTATTAGTCATTATTGCTGATCAGTTATCATGATAAATATTATTTAGTGATCATTATTATGTTTATTATAGTACTCATTAGTACATCAATTATGATCATGGGGGTTATGATAATTATGATTATTTATTTGAATGGATATATTTATTTTTGAGAGGTGCTTCTTTCTCAAAAAAAGAAATCATTTTCTGGTTATAGTTGGAAGGAAATATGAACGAAGCCACGTGAGAAGTGGCATAAGTTTTTTCCATACCCGATTAATGACTTGAGCGTTGGAGGATTCACGCCGAAAAAACTTTCGGCACCTCTAACTATCTTCTATGGTTTCAGGTGATTATCGACAATCTGCTAGCAGCTGTAGGCATCCATAGTAATTGACAAGTTGCTTCCCCGAAAAACAAACATAATGATGATGGTGAAGTCAAGAGGTCTGCTTAAGATAATCAGTGACTAAATTTACAGCATTAACAATGTCAATATGGTATTATGTCAAGGCACAAGCCTATTATGAGAGTATTTTTTTTCAATTATTGTTGAGTGAAGGTAGTCTATTTTTTTATTCTAATTTGTAAATATCAGTTATAATCTCATGTAATATGAGTTGTAATATTAAGTAATAATCTCATGTACAATATATATATATATATATATATAGACCCGTTTACATTTTTTTTAAATATATAAATTTTAATATAAAATTAAATATTTCCAAACCTAAAATTAATTAAAACTAAAATATCCATTTTCATTTTTCAACAGTAACCAGACAATTACCATATTTAACCATGTGGATGTTTTAACAATGTTAAAATTACTTAACTATTAATATAGTTAATTTGCAATGAAAATGTAAAGCAATTTAAAATGTTAGCATGTGAAAGTATATTGAACATGCATGTAGTTGATAAGGTTACTATTTGATTTGAGATATGACGAAATATTTAATGAGAGATATTTTGTATCTCAATTTTATAATCAGGATAAGATTAAGAATGGCAAATCCTAACTCGTCTCAACCCATTGCCAACTCATCTAATGACTTTTATGTATTTTTTTAAAATTATTATATTATAATATATTGTTATTACCATTAAACAGTTGTGAAATTTTAAATTCTTACAAGTTATTCTAAAAAAGTCGAGACCTACTATTCTTTCATGAAAGAAAAATACACTCATTTTTCAATTGAGGAGATTGTACCTAAGTGGCGGAACTAGCTTGGGAATGAAATTGACAATTTGCTAATCCAACTTAAGGCGTTTTAGTTGTTTATATATAGGTCAGGACCTACCTGATACAAATGAAAAGATTATGTCTTGATCTGCTAAAACATTAGAAACTTAAAGAGCCAGGCGAGATTACCCCATTATAACTACGTAAAATGTTATGTCGTGCACCGGGACCGGTGCGTAGTGCGCACCCGCATTATCTATACTTCCCAATCTCCCATGCCCCAAGACCCACTCAGCTCGAAACTGGAAACAGAGCTCAAAAGAAGAACAGAAAATGGCGAGCTCCTCTCCGACATCAGCCCTCACCTCTCATTCAAAATCTCCATTTTACCCTCAACAGCCTCCCTCCTCCCCTATCCTCTCGTTCAGTCGCACCCTCAAGCCGTTCCGTACAAACTCAAAATCTCTCCTTTTACACAAGAAGAATTGCAACTCTGTTTCTCTAACCGTCAAAGCACAAACCCTTGACTTCTCAGGCTCGTTTTTTGAGGGCGGTGGATTCGGTTCGGACGATGACCCGACATCAGTGCCACCCGGGTCGGTCGGAACCGCAACCGCTATCGAAGATAAAGAGGAGCCACAGTGCCCACCTGGGTTAAGACAGTACGAGACAATGATGGTTTTGAGACCCGACATGTCTGAAGATGAAAGACTCGCTCTCACTCAGAAGTACGAGGAGGTAACTATTTATTATATTTCATTTTTTTTTTAACTTTTATTTAAGTTCAATTTTTTGTTTTTCTTCGCAATTTTATTTTATTTATTTATTTAAAAAAAATCAGTCATTTTACAAGTAAAATGATAAACTGTTACAAAATATAATGTGTTGGGTAAGTTTGTCATTTGTTTTAATGTATGTTTTAAAGACATTGTTGTTACTTCTGTTGAATATGTAATTTCACTGTGAGAATAACCTTAGTATTAATGTTCATCTTTAATATTAATGTTTTGAGATTGTTGGTGATAGGTTGACATTGAATTTAAGAACCTTAAAGTGATTAAGCAAATTCAAATACTTTCTGCTAATTAAATCTTTAATGGTTTTATGTCAATTTCTCTGGTATTGATTGCTGCTTCACAGATTTTGTTTAGAAATACTGAAAGAGCTTGTGGTTTGTGCTTGGCACTTTAGCAAATTTGGTTGGAATATGTGTCTGAATATGATCAATGATGTCTCATACATATTTTGAAGGCAGGTGTAAATCATTAATTTTAAAGACAAATATTTGGGCTAAGCTGGTGATCTTAATTTCTTCCTTAAAAATCTTAGTTAAGGAGCTAAGCTGGGGAAGTTAACTTGCAATATATTTCTAGTAAGTAAAATTTAAGGAGCATGGCTGATAATTGGGCTTTATCAAAGTTATAAGTGTATTTTAGTGCAAGTAATTTGTTTTAGGATTGTGCTGATGTTGATCTTCTTGCAGTTGCTTGTTGCTGGGGGTGGCATGTATGTGGAGGTATTCAATAGAGGGGTTATTCCATTGGCCTACAGCATCAGGAAGAGAAACAAAGCTGGGGAGTCCAACACTTACTTGGATGGTATCTATCTCCTCTTCACCTACTTCACTAAACCAGAGTCCATGGAAGCTCTTGAGACGACAACGAAAACAGATGATGATGTCATCCGATCATCCAGTTTTAAAGTTAGGAAGCAGAAGCAGAAGCAGAAGCATTAAATTATCTCGTATCCATGGAAAAGAGGCAGTTCTGTTTGACGGTGTAATCTTGTATGTAATGGATCTTTTTTGTTAGGAAGGTGTTTAAATTCCATTGATATATTTTTGTAAACTAAGTTGGATCCCTGCTCATCGTGTTTAACAGCACTATTTGTAGCACGGTAGGACTGAATGGCCACTCTGTAGTTAGCTTACCGAAAATGCCCGGTGGGGTTTTGCTTGAAGTTAGTGATTTTTCTGTCTGATTCCTAGTATGGCTCTTTCAAATTTTATTCTTTCTCGTAGATCTATTTTCTATAAAGCTGTTTTTGTTGGAATCAATTCTATAGTCAAATTAAAACCAACCACAACCATGTAACGTCATCTGACTCGTTGTCTAGGACAGGCATGTGATCCCAATCACGCACTGGAATAAATGATCCTGTTCCCAAATGTATAATCATTTGAATACCGTCTCTAACCTCTTATCCAGATTGGTAAAAAGAAAAATCTATGTTGATAAGGGTTTATGCTCCTCTTACGAGCACTTATCATAACCCACTCGCTTGATCTCTATAGGTTTGGTGTCCGCAGCTGCCAATGGTATAGTGATTCAAATTTGATAGGATTGAGGTCCTCATCTAATACATCTTCTGCCAATTTCTGGGCATTACTATGAAAGGAAGTGACTTCCCTTTGTTCGGGTAACAGAAAAATGTGTGAAATAGTAACGTTAGCACTTCTGTAACAAAAATGATATAAAACCGCTTGGGGTTAATTTATTGGAAATTAAATGCTTAAATCCGGGGTTGCACATTGTTTTTGTCAGCATTTTATCTAATCTTTTTGTCTCATTATCGATGCTTCTTTTTTAATAGGTGGAGAATCTGACATAGTGGCGTGGTTATGAGATCTTATCTCTTCTCCACTTTGTGCGAGGGAGCTCTCTTCATCATCCACCAACAACAGTGAGATCTCCTTAATCCAATTGAAAGGACATGCCAAGATCAAACTGCTTCCTTCTAAATTATTTAAAGAGGACAAGTTGCACCACGTAGAATCACAAAATAAATGTTAAATCATTATAGTGCAGAAAACTGAAGAAAAGTAAATGTGGGTCTCAAGACTATTTTGTTAAGCAAGATGTCTTTGCTTTTTTTTTTTTTTTTTAAATCAAATGATAATTAAATAATGGCATAGGCTAGGTGGATTTATTGTACCATAAACAGTGAATTATAGTTATATACATAAAATAATAAATAATAATAAATACATTATAATTTTAATTATGTACTTACTGTAAATATAATTCAACATAACCAGAACCTTAAATAATTGAGTTTGCATAACTGTGGACACTTCGCTGCGGATGGTAGGTCAGTAATTGAGCCATACGTCGCAAGGAAACTGACTAAACTTTATAACTGTGGACAGTTGCTCTGCAGATAGTTGGCATAATGTTTATGTAATGACGAAAAGTTCTAATAAGAAACATTACTTTTTGTGTAATGCATGAAAAAAGTATTCATTCTTTCATTTTCAAGGAGAATAAGTTCTTTGTTTCTTTAAGTACAGAGAAAGAGAGTAGGTTTGTGGCTCTAATAAACACGTAGTGTTTACATCAAGAAATTCTTTTTCCATTTCTTTCCTTCAAACTTTACAAGAAAGTTCCCCACCTCTCATTTTTTTTTTTAATGAAGATTAAAAGAGGAAGTTCGATATGATCATGTGATGACTTTTGGAGAAACCTGAAAACATTTGTTAAAGTAGGTTAACATCTGTAAAATCAACAAACCTCTTGTTCATTGGTGATCATACTTGCCTAACTGTTGAACTTAAATAAACACAAAGATCTGTAAGGAAGACGTCTGTCAGCAAATAGATCTTTGAAAATGACTAAAACCCACATGGCAAAACCCATAATTCTACTGGTTTTGAAGGTTGTTAGGCCACGGATGTGCCAGAAACTTATAAGACTAATAGCTCAAGTCAAGACAATCGATATCAAGCTTTCCTGAACAAGACCGACCTACCGTAAGTTATGCTATCTTCTACAGGTGGGTTGGTCTTTACAGTCTCTTTAGGCAAGAAACTAACAAGGCTGCATAAATTGGATGGTTTTTACCAAACAAAACTATACTCCAAACTAATCATTTTTACTTTTACTTATGGCTTCATTAATTAAGCAGTTGATTTCAGCATTAGTCTTGGCATATGAAGATTGCTTTACGACGGATTGATTTCAATGCTTGGTGTGAGAGGGTCCAGGCACTAGTGGAGGGTCCATCCAAGCATCAAAAAAGAAAGAATAGATACGATATTGTAAACTTGATCAGAATAAGCTGTTTGCATACCTCTTTTAACTATTAGAAAATATCACATAATTTTTATGTCCTTTTCTGATGTAACAGCAATCCTTAACCAATAACCACCATTATTTATCTCTTTTTCACTGCAATAAGTCCCCATAAATATAGTCAACAAGACCCTCCTCTGCCTCTCCCATCTCTTCATCTTCAACTCTTGTAAAACATTATTGTCAAGTTTTAGTTGGGGAATGATGGGGCTTCCTGATACTCCAAGTGATGCTCCTCACCTATATCCTCAAGCTATTCAACTCAAACTTTACCAGGCCTTCATATTCTCAATTCCCATCCTCTTTTCAATTATTCTCTTTTTGTTGTTTTACTTGTTCTATCTCAAGAGAAGGGCTTCCATGCTTTCTTCACCTCCTATTCTTCCGACCAGTTCTAATCAGGCTACCACATATGTCCACTCGGTAAGGCCTCTTTCTTTCTCATGCACAAACATTGGCACAAAGACAGAAACAGAAGAGTAGTCATAACATTTTCTATTTGCTATTATTACACATATTAAGTTGAATTGTACAATTCTCATCAAAGTTTTCTTTTCTTCTCGTACTGAGTTTTCTAATTCTCATTTTTATATTTTCGGTAGACTTGTGAGCGTATTGGTTGGAAAGGGGAGATCAAAGACAGGCTTCCAACAATCTTGTTTGATGAAGAATTAAAGACAAGGGATTCACAGTAAGTGTTGCTTTCTGTTTGCCATCAATGCAGTCTCCATATGCAGCATGCCCTACAACATGTGAAAAAATGGTGGCGTTAAATCATGTTCTTAATAGTTGGTAAGGCAAATATAATGCTAATTGAAATACTGAAAGCCACCACCAGAAAAGCTTCTTTCAAATACAACTAACAAAAGGCATTCCTGAAATTTCCCTTAAAGTCAAACAGGGTACTTTTAAAAACTACCGGTGGACAAAGGGGAAAGTCCTTATAAACTAGCTGTCCCAGTGGACAAAGTGAAATTTCCATTCGTTGTTCACATGCCAATGAGAAATCTTTAATAACGTCCACTATTTTCCAAGACGCTTTCTGAAATCTATGGGGTTCAAGATTCTTCAGCAAAAGTTGCAGGAAACTTTAAGAACATAAAAACAAATTTTGGTCCCTTGTAGGATGTTTTTTTTTTTTCTAGCATTTCAAGATTTTTGCCTAATATATACACACATACTGTATATATGCTTCATGCTAGTACTCATTAAACTAATCAAATTCATTTACAGATGTTGTGTTTGCCTAGGGGAATTTGAGATCAAAGAGGAGTTACTCCAAGTTCCATCTTGCAAACATGTGTTTCATGTCGAGTGCATACATTACTGGCTTCATTCAAACACAACATGCCCACTTTGTCGATGCTCTATTATTCCTGTTACCAAACTCTACAATCCAGCAACAGCTAGTGTTGCCAGACCATTACAAGATAGTGGCACCAACTCCAACCAGAATCAACAGAACACACCATCTGATCAACAACAACTAGATGGTGGTAGCTCAAGTATTTCTTATATTTGTACAGAACAGCTTACTATACACATTGAAGGCTCATCGAGTGCAAGTAGCACATGTTCAAGCAGCTCTAAAAGATTGTCTGAGATATCTAGCACAGGGAATGATGGTTATTCTGATCAAGAAGCAGTTTTTGTTCACATGCATATTCCGAACAAATAATTGATGAAGCCAACTCTGCCAATAATAGAAGTGAAATAAAAATGATATATCATACAGAACAGTTTTGCAACATATATGGAATGCTTACATACATTTGCATTTTTCAATCTGCGTCACTTGTCTCAAAGATATTTCGAAGGCAACTATATATATACTGGAGATCAGCATTTTCATAATGTTGGAGAGGTCTTAATTAACTGCTAAATTATATCAGAGGTGATGTAATCTTCCTCAATTTATTTTTTTACCTTTTCTGTTTTTTCTATGGAAAACAGAGAATTTTCATATCAAGGTTGGAATACCTTGATCTCCTTTTCTCTATGTAGTAATAAAAAAAAGATAATAAAAATAAAAAAGTTGTTATAAATACTTGGGAGTGGGAAGAATTAAGCGTAGCCTTTTAAGTTCATTATTTAGAAAATGAGAGAAGCTGCTGTAGAAAGAGTCCAAGCAAGAATTGCTGCAATAATAGTAACTTGGGCAGGCATCTTCCCTTTATCACTTCTCAAGACCATGGCTTCATAAATTGGCCAGCAATTGACCACGATAAAACCTGCTATCAACATCTGCAAGACTAGCCCCTCCTTATCACTGCCACCAACCATCTTTAACAACCCCAAGAAAAATGAGAATAAGTTAATGATTGCCGCCATTGCTAGTGGCACAAACAAGGGTGATGGCACTCCAAAATCAAACATCTCTTGTTCATATCTTTTTCTTTGGTCATCATCGAGTACTTTGCTGGTCACATTGAATCCAAATGCAGAAATTCCCACTGACTTGAGTAAGAACTCCAAAGATCCAGAAAGGAAACAAGAGGGTCCCATTATCATCCACATCCTCTGATCATTCCACCATTTTCCAAATGTTCCTCCTTCTAATACAAATTCTAGGAAATCTTGTCCATATGCCCCAAGGAACATAAATTCGTATAACAGAAACCATGGCTCTGAAATCTGCAAAAAAATTTCCATTGTAGTTAATAATCAAATGGTACATCTTTAATTAAATTAGCATTAGCTAGTTCAAAATGGTCATGCAGGAGGAACATACCTTTGGGAAGATACTGACTCCTCTGAGGAGAGCTAGTTGGGGGATGAATGCATAAACCAAAGTAGGAATACACCAAATCGGCCAAATTGCATAATGGGCATAAGCTAACCCCATTAAGCCTATAGTTTTGGTTCCAAAGGTGAAGGGACTGTATCTAGCAAAGGCCATCTGAAGGCCACCAATGGCCCATCGCTTGTACTGATTTATGAAATCGAAGAGAGTGATCGGCGCATCACCGTAAAATGCAGGCCGATCAGGCATGCAATATATAGACCTCCATCCCTCACAATGCAGCCGATACCCAGTGTAGTAGTCCTCAGTTAATGATCCATATCTAAAGCCCATCTGCGGCATGCATGCATGCCCAATTTACAAACAAAATAATTGTTAACAATTATTACATGCTAGTTGCTAAAAGGCTAAAAAGGAAAATTGGAACTAATGGTCAAGGATAATATAGCAAAATAGTATAGCATAGTAACCTTAGAACCCCAGTTGGTTTGGTTCTCATAGTTGCAGCCTGCTACATGGTGAGCCAATGACAAAGTGGATGGGGACTGAATAGGCTTATCAACAGCATAATTTGGATGCAGCGCAGGGATTTCTGGTGAAATCAAATTCGATGGACCACCAAAAAGTGCTCGTCGACAAAAGAAGGTTCCGGTACCGCAATAAGTTGCACCCTTTAGGCCGTCAAAACCCAGAAAATTAACAAAATACAAACGTCTGAACTCAGCAGCATAAATGTCATCGTTGTTTAGTCCACGAAAACGTTGAGGGAATTGGACAAATGATAAGTTTGATCGAGTTAAAGTGTCGGATACATAGCATAGCACGCGAAGAGGTGTTTGAGGATCATTTGAGGACGTGTCACAGTCCAATGTCAAGACTATTGGTGCATTGGTCATTGTAGCTGATACTCGGAGCTTCAAAAAGGTAAAAATTATGAGAGATCAATTGAGCAAATATTTGCCAGAATGATACAAAAGAAATTACCATGGCGTTGAGGGCACCGGCTTTAAAATGGTTGGGACAAGACTTGCTTTTTTCTCTAGAGACATAGATGAGATTGGGCAAAAAAGAGCCAGCGGTACCTGCGTCTTTGCTGTTTTCTATTAGAACCTGCTTGTAATAAATCAAGTCAAATCAATGTGGCATGAAAGTGGGATGTCCGATTTTCGTGCGCTGGTGGCTGGGTTAAAAATTTGAACTTATATTAATAATGAACCTGAATGACAGTGGGGTGATCGTGGCGGCTAAAATTATCAGTCCATTTATTGAAAGCCTCGCGTTCTTGGTCTGAAGTGATGTACTCATCGCTAACTTTCCCAGTATTGACAACCTCTCCGACCCTGGCTTTCATGTTTACATACATCATCTGTTATTACAAGATCAAATAACTCAAGGAGATGAGGAAATTAATACGACGATATCATCATATAATTAAAAAAGAATTAAATTAGGGAGATTTATAGAATGATATTAGAGTCAATAAGCAAAAGCTATTTTTCCACTTTACCACTACTTTTCTTAATTTAGCAGGGCATTTCAGACATAACCAATGCTAGTTTTCGCTACTAATTAAAAGTAGGAAAAATGGTAAGTGGGACTATATATTTTCATAAATTGGTCCTAAATAATATTTTTTTTCCCGAGGCGGAAAAATTACCTCAATCTGTTGAGTTTCAGGGCAGCAAGCTGCTTGGTTTAATGATGAGAAATATGCATCAGGATTTGTCTCCAGAACATTGTTCTTCCTGCAAAAAGGTAACCAATGCCTTGCAAACTCAGCCGCCTCCATGACAGCAAAGAGAGTCATAGCGGAGCCTCCGTCATCCGATACATAAACGGAAAGCTTATCGGTTGGATAGTCGAAAGCCATCACCGATAAAGCGGTGTTAACAACATTTATAGGCGGCTCCTTGTAGGGATCTGCAGTGCATACAAACGCATCCAAAGCAGGAAACTCACTTGGTTTCATAACTTTTAAAAGATTTCCGGGGAATTCTTTGCGACGAACTGGACGCATGCGAAAGACCTGCATGGTTGCCCACATGAATGCCAGAACAATATCAGAGGTAACAAAGACAAAGATACGAGCATAGGTCTGCTGTGAATAATTTGTACATGATGATACAGCAGACCAAATATGGCACACGTGTAAACTGCCGCGAACACACGGTTCAAGGCGGTGCGGCGGAGGGGCTCCGTCGTGTTAAGAGGCAACATCTTTAATTTTAGTTGTGATAAGATCGTCTATAATCTAATCTAATCTTTCATGGACATTAAAATTAATTAACGTGGTCCGACGCTTCTATACGCATATGTCCACTACACTAATGAATTAAAAATTCAGATACCGACTGAAATCGACCCCTGCAATATTTTGGTACGTTCAAAGGGATAGACCAGGACCAGAAGGCCACCCGATAAAGACACATTCTTGATTATATCCGCCGTATGCCCTTATTTAAAAGAAAAAACACGCCACCAGCCATTTGTTTTGTTTTTCATATGCGGGCAGCGGGCGGGTGAGAATCTCCGCAACCTTTACCAATTGCTTTTTTCAAAACATTGGTATTATTTTCAGACAAAAAGAGATATTTTTCTTTCTATTGTCGTTCTATTATTGCTCTCATTTAATGCAACAAATAAATAAAGCTCATAATATTAAAATATTTAACTTTTTCACAAAATAAAATAAATACAATGTGACATTATTGAACTAGCTACGTCCCAGCTACGACCATATGTACAATTTCCACTAATACGCACGATTGCATATTTTTTCCTGACTAATATAGTATGAACATAACGATTATTTGAAAAGATATAGAAAGTTTTTATTTTATGCCAGCATAGGAAGTAAAATATAGTAAAGGAAAATAAATATATATAAAGATAGAGAGTAGGGAAAAAAGTCCTCTTCACCCCTAAGATTCTATGTAAGTATTCTTTTCATCAATGTTATTTAAATAATAGTTTATTTCATCTATGTATTTTAAACAATAACTTAAAACATATTTCTATTAGTTTAATTTATCGTTAATTTTCTTCTTTTTAAAAAAAAAAAATAAAATGAGGCGGGCAAGTTCAAATACAATTTTTAACCCTTTCCTACCCCCAAGAATCAAACCCGAGCTTCCATATCTTTACGGCGAGTATAATAACCAACCCGACCACACCCTTGGAGGTAATTTACTGTTAATTTATTGTACATTTTAATTAATAAAATACAAATTATTTTAGTACAAAACTCTCAAACACAATTATTTATATATATTTTCTTTAGTGTTATTTTTATCTTATTAATTTATCTTAAATTTTAAATTTATGCAAAAAATCTAAATAATTTAATTGTACTTAAAATTTTTATTTGAAAATAATTTTCATCTATTTAATTGAAAATTTCATTTTGCCTTCAATGAATTATACAGTAAACTAAATATAAATTCATAAAAATAATATTTTAAGTTATTATTTAAAAAATAAGAATAAAAAATTATTATTTAAAAATAATAATAAAATAAGTTATTACATCAGGCCTCACGAGTAAAAAGGTCATTTTCCCCACTTAGTGGATAAGCATTAAGTCATTACTTAGAGAACGAGAAATGCTGCAACAAAAAGTGTCCATGCTAGAAATGCTGCCATAATAGTAACTTTAGTAGGCATCTTTCCTTTATCAGTTCTCAATACCATGGCTTCATAAACTGGCCAGCAATTCAACATGATGAAACCTGCTAGCAGCATCTGCAAGTGTAGTCCCTCCTGATCACTGCCGCAGATCATTTGCAAGAACCCAAAAGAAAATGAGAGCAAGTTAACTATTGCTGCCACTGCAAGTGTAACAAACATGGGTGATGGCACTCCAAAATCAAACATCTCTTGGTTATATATTTTGCTTTGTTCATCATCAACTACTTTGCTGGTCACATTGAATCCAAATGCAGAAATTCCCAGGGACTTGAGTAAGTACTCAAGTGTTCCAAAAAGGAAACAAGAAGGCCCCCTTATCAGCCACATTCTCTGATCATTCCACCATTTTCGAAATGTACCTCCTTCTAATAGGAAATCTAGACAATCTTGTCCATAGGCTCCAAGGAAAAGAAATAAGTACAGGAGAAACCATGGTTCTGAAATCTGCGAAACATTGTTCATTTTGGTAACTGATCGATCATATTCATCAATATGTTTCTCGAGTAATTTTAATTAAAACTTGCACATAAGGTAGTTGATAGCCCATGACCAGAATTCAATCGTGACATACCTTTGGGAAGATGCTGATTCCACTAGGGAGAACTAGCTGGGGGAGGAATGCATATACCGTTGTTGGAATAGACCAAATAGGCCAGAATGCGAAATGAGCATAAGTTAGGCCCATTAGGCCCATGGATCGGATCCCAAAGGTTATGGGACAGTGTCTGGAAAAGGCCACCTCAAGGAGGCCAATGGCCCATCGCTTATTCTGATTTAGCACATCAACGAGAGCAGTTGGGGCGTCACCATAGAATGCTGGCCTTTCAGGATTGCAAAATATGGACCTCCATCCTTCACATTGCAGCAGATACCCAGTGTAGTAGTCCTCAACCAAAGAACCATATCTAATGCCCATCTGCCCGGTTGACAGAAGAATAGTTAATAATTATGTACATTAGTAAGTGAGTGCATGGGAATAAATGGGACGGACGGCATTCTTGAATTTGAACAAGGCTTTGATGACACTAATGTAATAATGAGATACAGAATATATTGAAAATGCTGATCGATCTAACCTTAGACCCCCAGTTGGTTTGGTTCTCATAATTGCAACCTGCCACACGATGAGCCAACGACAGAATGGCCGGCTCATGAATTGGTTTATCTTTATCAACAGCATTGCTAGGATGGAGTTGAGGGATTTCTGGGGAAACTAGAGTAGATGGGCTACCGAATAACGATCGTCGACAAAAGAAGGTTCCGGTTCCAACGTAATTAGGACCCTTAAACCCGTCCATTCCCAGAAAATTAATCAGAAACAAGCGTTTAAACTCAGAAGCATAAATGTCATTCTTGTTCAGTCCACGAAAACGTTGAGGGAACTGGACGAATGACAGGTTTGGTCGAGTTGCTGGGTCTGATACGTAGCATAGCACTCGACGAGGTGTCTGAGGATCATTTGAGCTCATGTCACAGTCCAATGTCAGAACTATTGGTGCATTGGTCATTATAGCCGACACTCGAAGCTTCGACACAAAACAAAATAATAATTACAATAATGTGAGAAAGGAAATGCAATTAATTACTTTGTAAATCAAGTGTTTATGCGTAGTAGCTTCTACAGGAAAATTTGGTCTAAGTAATTAATAAATAAGGTAACATACCAGGACGTTGAGGGCACCGGCTTTAAAACGGTGAGGAGAAGTCTTGCTTTTCTCTCTAGAGACATAAATGAGGTTTGGCATAACATGGCCTGTTATGTCCCTATCAGTGCTGGTCTCTAATAGAACCTGTGCCCATAAATACTATAGATTAAATAAATGTGGCTGGCATCAATGATCAATCAATTAAAGGTCTAGATATAATTGATAGGAATAGAGAGCTTGGTAAGTTAAGCTGGAATACAAATTAATTAATGACCTGAATGACAGTGGGATGATCGTGGCGTGTAAAATTATCAGTCCATTTACTGAATGCTTCCCGTTCTCGGTCTCCAGTGATGTTCTCGTCGCTAACTTTCCCACTCTCGACCACATGCTCTACCTTGACTTTCATGCTTTCATACATCATCTGTTACATGATCAATAACTGAATTGATGACATCGATCATTATTAATTTTAGATGTACTTATATATCTCCAATTAATCCTGTGAAATTAGATATTTATATATTTCAATTTCCAAAAGTAACCGGGCCTAGAATGATAATGGCAACGTCTTCGTGAAAGGCGGCTGAGGATAATATTTAACGTGGACCATACTATACTTTTTGGAAATTACGGTCCCAATGTATTGTTTGCAGATTTGTATGTACATCAATAATTGACAGGCGCAATCTGCAATGCCCCAAAAATTGTGGCCGGATCCCGACAGGAAAGCACAAAAGAAAAATAAATTACTTCATTATTATTATTTTTCTTAGAAACGTCGACATCAAAGTTCGAAACTGAAATCTTAACCACTCGAACATATCAACCTAACGATTTTAGATAGCATTATGGTTGTTAATTTCTTTATATTGTGTCTTTAGTTAATCAGTGCATGTTCTCTGACAAGTCATTTGTTTCTTAATTATGATTAAAAAAATAATATATATATATATAATTAAAATATAAAAATTTATATATTTGAGAATATATTTCTTATTTGTTAGTATATTAAAATATGTATTATTTATTTATTTATTAAAATAATAATATCGCCGCACCATTATATTATATTATATATATGTATATACCTTAATCTCGGAGCAACAAGCATGGGCTGATGTGGATGATGATGATGAGAAATATGCATGAGGGTTTCTCTCCATAAGATTGAATTTCCTGCAAAAGGGTAACCAGTGGGTTGCAAACTTAGCTGCCTCCATGAAAGCAAAGAGAGTAAGTGCCGATCCACCATCGTCCGATACATAAACCGAAAGCTTTTCCGTTGGATAATCATAAGCCATCACCGATAAAGCCGTGTTCACAACGCTGAGGGGAGGCTCCTTGTAGGGATCCGCTGTGCATATAAACAAATCCAAAGCAGGAAACTCTCTCAGTTTCATAACTTTTTCGAGGTTTCCGGGAAATTCTCGACGATGAATAGGACGCATGCGAAAGGCCTGCGTGGTTGCCCACATCAAGGCTAGAATAACATCAGACAGTAACAAACAGAATGATACCACTAGCACTAAGGGGTTTCTGCTGTGGATTGTTAGTGTTTCTACATGGTGATAGAGTAGAGCAAATATGGCAAACGTGTAAACTACCGCGAACACACGGTTCAAGGTGGTCCGGCGGATGGGCTCCGTCGTGTTAAGAGGAGGGGTCTCGGTGCCACTACTTTTGCCTCTCATTTCTTTTGATATATATGACAAGTATTACTATTACACATATAGTGGCTTTATTTATATGGGAAGGCTACCGACTATAAATATCTCTTATGCCGCAGCCTCGAAGCCCTCGATGTATGTTAATTTTTTTTTTTAAATAACTCTTATAAGAGTTCGAACTCTCCTCTCAACATTGTGAGTGCAGTGACTCTTCCACTAAAATATAAATATAAGTTCATTAGTCGATGTATGTTAATTTGGCTTTATTACGCTGCTGACGTTTTTATTATGAGTAATGCCATTTTTACATATTTTTGTGACTATGTAATTCAAATCCATAACTATTTTGACTTGTAACCCACTATTCGAATCATGACACACATTTTTGTGACTGCAATTCGAATCTAAAAGCATGCTAACATAATATAGAATATGATCCTTTCTTTTTTTGTTTTTAATAATTGTTTAAGTGTGTATGATTATTAAAAAATTAACTTAATTATCATACACTTGATCATATTATTAAAAATATAAAATATTAGGAAGAAAAATAAAACTAAGAGAAAATAATTATCTATATAATAGTTGATATATTTTTGTGCAGGTTATAAATTATAAATATTACAACTTAATCAGCCCCTTTGAATAATTGAAAAAAAAAAGATCTTCCCACATATGCACACAAGGGAGAAGTCTCGAGTGTTTAAACCGAAAATTAATCAAGCTTGAGAAGAAAATTTTCTCTGGAATTTATTAACGGACTAGTGTCAGCAGGTGACTGCATTTTTACTATCTTAGACTACTTTTCTATCTATAGAATGGACCGATGTGCGTGCCCGACACGTATGTGCGAGCAATCAGAACAATCGTCAATATCACTGTCATTAGTGTCATGTGGTGTGATTATTATTCTTGAGAAAGTAGAATACGCGACTGTATTATTGGATGTAATTTTTCAATTTTGTGACGTTGAATACGTGGATACCAAAATAATAACGTTACGTATCTTAATTTTTTATTTTAAATAATATATCATTCATAAATTAATTAATAAAATTAAAGTGAATTAATTATTTTATATTACTAATCTATTGATGAATATCACTTTATTTGAGATTATTATTTGAAATAACAAATTTGGGATATGTAATATTATTGATATTAAAGACTAAATACTATCATATTGAACAATAAATCATATCTGGCACAAGTGGCTTTATATATAGAGAGGCATTTTGCACTTTACTAAGAATTTATAAGATTGTAAATTACATATATTTTCTTTCTTCAACGTTTTATAATATTGTAATTTATGAAGAACGATATTTTCATATTAATAAAAGAAAATGATAATAATTAATGCGCAAGATCGATACATGTTTTCTGGACGTGATAATTATAGTAACAGAACAGTTCTGTCAATAACATATACTATTTATACTAATTACTATGCAATGATATGCATGCTAATTATGCACACCACATTTTATCAACCTACGCCTCAACCTCAAGCGGAATATTTGAAGTAATTTAATATAATTATTTTTGGAGTTATCAGTCAAACGATAACGTGGGGAAGTAAAAGAATTGTAGCTTCTAAATTAACAAACAAGTTAAATGAAGACTCTTCTTGAAAGGAATTTGATCCACGTACTGGCGCTACACAACAAATGCCATTTGTTCGATCACTGATGTGGCCATATAACTTCATCAGCTCAATAAAACAACCTGAATTTTAATTTCGATTTGTCTTAATTTGTCTGTTTTTATGATTTGCATGATAGATTGCGTATAATATATAATCTAAGATACGATCAATCAATTGCCAAAGGATCAGTATATTGATGATGATAATAATATATGACAAAAATAAAAGTTTAATCCTAAAATAACATTAGGGCAAGCACAACATCAGAAGATATATATCATTAATTATTTTATTTACATAAGACATAAAACATCTCGGTTAAAGCAAAAACTTGTTATGGTCTATATAGACTATATTGGAAGGGGACAAGCTCTAAATTATTAATTTCATCAATGCCATTAATACTTGTACACCTAATAACTTTCGCCTAGGATTTTTGGAGTAATAGTTTTGGGAAATATTATTGCCATGGACCATGCACAGATTAAAAGTGTTCTCCTAACTATATGATAAAGGCACCTCTTATATATCAATTAATTCTATGTTTAAGGAAAAGGAAAACAGAAATTTGAAAACTGACTTCTCTCATCAACTTCATATATAAAATTTGTCTTATATTCATTGTCATAGGTTAAAAAAAAAAAAAGAGTTATATGTGTACATCATTGTCAATATATGGAAGGAAAATGATAGATGTACTGAGCTTATTAAAGTTTGAGAAGATCGAAATGACAATATTGATTGTGTTTGAGAATTTTAACGAGTCTCACATGTTTTCAAGTGGTAAACAGTATAAATAAATAAAAAACGCAGCCCCAAAATCCTCAAATTCCTTATGCCGAAATCACTCTAGATACCAAATCATCAACACCATTCTAGTTTCTTCACTTGACTTCACCATGCAAGTATGACTTACTTTTTATTTTATTTTTTATTTTTTACTGTTTTGGTATTTGGTTTGCATGGTGATGGGTTTCGGTTTTCTCTCACAGTTTCAATATTCTGAAATTTGCCAATATCTTCTTCTGATTAAGCTTAACATTGCAATGCATAGAAGCAAGGGTAATCTAGAATATATTCACACTGATTTGTGGGGACCTACAGACTCTGTCTCTAGGTGGAGCTAGGTACTTCATGTCTATTATTGATGACTACTCAAAGTTGGTGTGGTATATGTGTTGAAGAATAAAGATGAGGTTTTTGAAAAGTTCAAAACATGGAAAACTTTAATTAAAAAAACCTCAATCAGAGAACGAAGCAAAGAGGCTAAGAACTGATAATGGCTTAGAATATTGAAACAAGAGGTTTGATGATTATTGTACTGAAAATGGTATTACTAGACACATGACAGTCAGAAATACCTCTCAACATAATGTACTTGTTGAAAGAATGAATAGAACCTTAATTGACAAGGTGAGGTGCATGTTAATTCATTTTAAACTGCCTATGTCTCTATGGGTAGAAGCTTTATCAACTGCAAAATTTGTGTTCTATTTGAATTCAGCTGGAATCTGCAGACTTTATAACTGCAGGTGAGTGTGAAAAGATACAGACAAAGAGTAGCTGATTTGAGCTCAAGGTGGAGAATATTAATGTGCGATCTCATTAGCCGGATTAAAAGGTTGTTAAAGCCGTTATTTCAAGAATGAAAATTTGGGCTTAATCAAACAAACCCAAAAATTATTAGCTGGCTAGTCAGGGAACTTCCTAGGCTAATATCTCCCTACATAAATGGTAATATACATAGGTGTGAGGGAAGTTGAGTTAAACTACACATTCTCTTTGTAACTGTATCTTATGAAGCTCGAGATAGTAAAAGCTTGCTCTCTTTTCACAGTAGATGTAGGTTATATTGGTTGAACCACTTAAACCTTGGTGCATTAATTCTTTGCTTGTTTCTTTGTGTTTTTACGTTGAATTCTTATTGTTGTTTCTTAATCAAACTAAAGGCACTTCATTTACAGTCTTGGGATTTTGTATTTTGGGGTTATAAGTATCAATATTAGATCTTGGGGTTGATCAAATAAGCATCTTCCTGGTTTTGAAATTTGCCAATATCTTCTTCTAAGTTGTTCTTAACCTCATCAAGTTCTTTACTATCGTTTCAGTCTTCTAGAGCTCTCCAATGCTCGGTACGCCCATATGAAATTGAAAACCATATATTTCCGCAAATAATATTTGTTAATGCCAATTTTTTGTCGCTGTTATCTCGAGCAGATCTCTTAACCTCAGCATCATCGTTATACTTGACTTTCAGGGAAGCAGTTTGTCAATCTCTATGGATGCTTGCAACTGCTAACAAATTATTTACAATCACCTGAATCACAGAAGACGGTCAAAGACGCCGGAAATTTTTTCGGCGTAGATTCTTCGACGCTCAAGTTAGTAATAGGGTTTGAGAAAAAACTTATGCCACTTCTCATGCGGCTTCATTCATACTGCCTTCTAACTGAGGGTTTTCTCCGTAGAATAAAGAGAAAAAATGATTTACTTTCTTAGAGAAGAAGATTCATCCTTCATCGAAGAGATTCCAAAAATAAATATATCCATTAAAATAAATAATCATATAATTACTGTAACCCTGTGATAATAATTAATGTACTAATGAGCACCATAATAAATATAATAATGATCACTAAATAACATTTATCATAATAACTGATCAGCAATAATGACTAATAATTATCATTTATTGTACATATCTGATCGAGGTAATTAGAATTACACTCTGGTCGAAGTGTTCTGCTCAAATTTACCAGATAATCATATGCCCCAGATGATATGTTCACTTGGTCGAGATAATCTGCTCCAGATAATCTACTCACTTGGTTGAGGTGATCTGCTCCAGATAATCTACTCATCTGGTCGAGATATTCTGTTCGAGCTCATCAAATAACTGTATGGTCAGTGTAGTCTGTTCGAGATCACTCTGATTTTTTTCTCAAACAATATTAATAAGCCGCTGTTATGGTGTTAATTTTGCATTTGTATTAATAAATAACTAATCATCTCAATACAAAAAAATCATATCATATCTATATTGTGTAATCGTATCATAACTTATTTTGCCGCTTCAGTCGCTGTGTCTCGGTCTCCATGCAAGCATGCTGTTGCTGGATGATGATTCAGATTCAGCCCTCGCAGTAATAACTTTGATAGACTATTAGCAATTACAGTTGTCAATCACGTGGCTGATGAATGAATAATATGATGGTGATGCGTGTAATTATTGATCCATTTGCATAGGGACCGGCAGGCACTGCTCTCTCTCGTTCCCTAAGTGTGAAAGTTTATTATGCGATTGTACGTAGCTTTTGTTAAAACTAAATTAATATCGCAATCTTATTCTTATCCACCTTGCAATGCAATATATATCTTCGTGTGAATCATGTCAGTATACAGTTGCAAATTAAATATATAACAAGCTTTTGTATTGGTTATTGCTTCGAAAGTGAAAACGATGGACCCTTTGAGCCAGAAAATTTAATTTATTAATATATGAAGAAGATAAAATTGGGAGAAAGCGACAAATTTTGTTTATTTTGTAGGAATTTATATTTCAGTTATAATTTAATTTATAATTATTTTTAAATTTTTTTAAACTATAATTTATATAACTTACAAATTTTATAAAATATATAAAAATTAATAACATAACAATAAAAATATAATTTATTGTCATGTTACATAAATTATAAGTTACACAAATTATAATATATCAAAAGTCTCTTTCTTAATATAATACACGTTAGGCCATACCGTTATCGAGGCAGCTACCTTCTTTGACAGTACGAATTAATGCCCATAAGGTGACCTTGACCAACGTTTTTTAATCTTTTTTTAAATTGTTTTGTTAATTTCTCTGGACCAGCAAGTTTCCAGATGCCTATCATTCTTGCACTCAATTAATCATTCGCATTACTTTTATTTGGATTAGTTAATTGTCTTAACATCCAATAGCTAGCTAAGAAATATATTTGAAGGGATTCGTAGTGATTGAACTTTTTAAGCTATACTTACTTAATTTGCATCACAATTAATGTGTAATTAATAAAATTTCACTATTTTGAATTAAAAATGATATACTTACACGAGCAGCATGATGCTTTTGGAGGATTTCATTTTAAGGATTTTGCAAAACAATAAAAATAATCCTACGAATGGAACATTATAAAATTAATCCTGTTGATGTAATTTTCGAGTCGCTTCTTATTCGAGCAGGTTCTCCGGTAATTTTGTGTTTCTCTACTCTCTGAAATAGTGATACCCTTTAGTCTGTGTTCACAGGAAAAATATCAGAGACTGCCGAGTATTTTTCCGATAAAAACCTTCTGATGCTCAAATCAGTAATCAAGTTAAATTTTAAAAAGTTCTCTTTAAAATGTAGAAAGCAAAAACACAGGAAAGAAATTTAACTCCCTTTTTCCTTTTCTTTTTTTTTTTTTAGAATTCAACATCTTTCTCTCTTTTTTCTGAGGTATTTATCCAAGTCTTTCATTCCTTGCCATTATTCTGGTAATGCACGTTCTTTACTCCTCACGTTTCCTTTTGTTATGGGACAGTTACTTGATCACCATGATAAAGATTGATTGCACGTGCGAGTTATTCCTCCATTCTCGGAGTGAGTCACACTCTGGTCTGACTTGGCTTGTGGACTAGTTTACTTCTGCTCTTGGTACCGCTCATAACATGGTGAGAGCTCGCTTGGCTGACGTAGAAATTCTTGCTCCTTTCAGCCCTGCTCAAGTATATTGTGAGCCCCTAGTCTCAGTTAACTTAATACCGAACAGGAATTCTTTTATATTTGCGATCAGCGCTCCCGCTTCGGCTGGTTTATCTTCGAATAAATGTGTTCTTTATTTTCCAAACAAAAATAATACTAAAGTGAAAATGCAGGTGTAGGTGGGCGAAAGAATGAAGTAGGGAATGTTTTACTTGATTTAATTTTAGGAGTATTTCGGTCTAAAGTGCTTGTAAATAGTTAACGTTTGTAAGAAAGATGGAGACGTGAGTTTTTGTTTTTATTTTTTTAAAGAAAAATGGAGATGTGATTTTTTTTTTTTTTTAATTTTATTACCGAAAGTTAGTAGTCAAGTGGACAAACTTTCCAATATAGCCATTGTGGTCCATTACAATTATTTTATTAGCTGCATATTCCGAATTTTCTTAATCTCCCAGGTCCCTGTCAGTGTCAGACAACAATTACGAACGAATGTGTCCTGTCTTCAAGGCTAGTTTGTGTTAGTATCTTGTGTCTAATAGTCGCGGGCAAGAAACTACTTAAAACGAATATTATATTAGGACAAAATAATAATAATAATAAATTGAGGGTTTTCCTATGATGCATTGGCTGAAATATTTCCAAGCAACGCAATCAAATGGCAACCGTCGGTTTAATTCGAAGATTTTATCGATTTACGGCAAATGCGTCGGTCCCCATCCTTTTGGCGACCCTCCCCCTTATCAAATTTTCCTTCAATAACTTTGTTTTACAGGTGCTATTTTTTCAGAAGCTTACCGTCGAAATATTGTCCTTTAAATTGTTCAAGAAAAGAGCACAATGAGAAGATAAATTAAGCCCAATTATTAACTTAAATCTTTCATCTTCAAGCAGATGCAGCAACATAAACATTGCCCTGCCAAAAGCACATAAATATTTACAAATTACAAGCACAAGAAACAGACTGCGCTGCGCCTCACCCCATTTCCCACGCCAACCACAATATTCACATAATTCTATAGACCTATTATTTATCCAAATCCCTCCACACTAAGGCACTAACAGCATCCTGACCTTTCGGTCCCTCAACCCAGTTAAATCATTCTTACAGAGTTTTACAGTCTCTTCTTCAATAGTCAAGCTCTAAAAAACGAACTATTGAGATTAGCATGCTACCATCTCCTTCCTCCCACATCACTTCTGCACGTCCTCCAGTCCTCAGCCCAAAAATAAACCAAAGCCTACTCCCACCAAAAACAACAACAACAACTGAAAAGAACAAAAATGTAAAAATACAGGCGTCCCATGTCTCATTTTTCAGCCGAATCTGAGATTAGTAAAATCTCTTCACCTTCAATGGAGAACATAGGAAGTTTGCTTCCAGGACTCATCTTCTTCACATCTTGGCTCGAACATATGAATATTCGTTTCACCATGTTACAGAATTCGCTGCACCATTATAAAATTGAAAAACAAAGACATCAATAAGAGTCTAAATTTGAACATGAACTGTTCTAACTTTGTAGTAGACAGCAGCAAAGAATACTTACTGCCATGGATCGTCGCCCACAAGCATCATATCCCCTTCATTATCAGTATAAACAATTTCCCATTTAGTCCTAGTGTGAAGCTGACCTTTAATGTCAAACATGTCCTCCAGCTCATCCATAAGATGATCATACCCTACCAGCGTAGTAAGGTCCACTGCCCGACCTACAGCGATCCCTTGCATTTGAACCTATTGGCATTTTAACACCAAAATAGAAAAGTTTGTTAAAACACTCCTAAAGACTGCATAAAATCTTAAATAGACAGCTTTAATGCCTAAAAATGAATATTTTAGTACCTTGGTGCGACTTCTGTTAGATGTCAAACAACTTTGCTTGCTCTGACTCTCTTTTGGTGATACCTGCAGCTGTTCTTGTTTCTTTTCTTTAAATTCCTTTGAAAGGTCAGATTTTTCATCAGAATCAGCTGCTGCTGACACGGTACTGACTATGTGCCCTTCTGTAGTTAAACTAGATACAGGTACCTTCCCGGATGGAGCATAGCTCGTAGCATGATTTATGAGCTCAATACCAAATAACCGGCAACTGGTACTCGGCTCCATTTTCCTCCCTTTTTCAACTTGTTCAAGTAGTGGGTCATTGTTTGGCTTTGATGAGTGTGGCAATGAATAGCCAGACTGAGCTGGCCATGCGGAAATGCTCTTATTATCATCCGTGGCCTCCCGAAACAATTGCTGGGAAAATTTGACATGGGGAGAAGTAAGCCACTCCCCATCAGACTGAGTCCTTGACATAGAGTTGCTACTGCTGCTAAAATCAGTATGCTTGTGATGCCATGCAACATGACTATCACTTCTTTTGTCCTCAGCAGTAACACTCGGTTGCGTCAAATCATGGGACTGCACCAATCTGGCTTTCCAAGGAGCTGATGCAGCTGAAGGCAAATCTAGATCCACAGAGAAAGAAATTTACCATAACAACAATGTCCAGCTATAAAATAAATAAATACTACAGAGGAGGGAGTAAGAGAAATGTCTATTTTCTCATACCAAGAGCAGGAACTTCCATAGGCAGTCGAGGTCTTTTGTTCTTTGCCAAAACTGGTTGAACCAGATTAGATGCAGCTGAAGCAACAAAGGGCTCTATTTCCCATGGTGAGACCCTGTCAGGTCTTCTTATAGATGCAGGTTCATCCCATTGAACCTAGGGAGGAGATACAAACATTAATTTCTCAGTTGTTTACAATAGTAAGTAACAAAACCGTGCAGATCTAAGAAGTTACTTTCAGTGATCGCCATTTCGAATCTTTCCAGTGAGGAGAGAAGTCTTCCACTCCAACAACTGTGCCTGAAAACCTACTCACACAAAATATTTTAAGCAAATATTTATTATATAGTCTAAACATCAAACAAGTTTGAAGTAAGTTTACAAAGGAATTTTATCACCTTCTCTCAGGAGAGTCCTCCCCTTCAAATCTCATCTTATATCTCATGCCAACTGCAAATTTGTTATTAACAGCCTCTAAATATTTGTTTAAGCTGATGATGAACTGACTTGTCCTGATGATAATACAGCAACATATTAAGTAGATCCTTCAACAGAAAGTTCGAGTCCAATTTACAGACAGTTAAAATTTAATACCTTGGCTTGTAATAGACTACAAACATAGTTTGAGTAGCAACAGCATGAGATGCAGTTGCAAGCACTCCTAGGTGCATGCTCTGACTTGAAATCACAGATGATGGCATGCTGCTTTGTTGATGAGTAAGATGCCTTACTCCAACATGTAACTCCCCGTTCTTGCCCCTGGGTAACTCATAGTCTATATCAGAATTGGAACATCAATTAATAAAAATAAATAAATAAATAAAAGGAGATATAGGTCAAAGAACAAAATATATACCTCAAGAATACAAAGGTATCCCCAGCAACTAATCTCTTTGAAGTGACAAACGTACTCCACCCTGTTGTAAGCAGGTGCCTCCTGGGTTGACCTGTTCATTCAATAATAGATAGATGGAACTTGAGTGGGTTTGATCCTACATGAATTTGTTTTGACTCTAAAAATATGAAAAACAATCCTCTCATTTTTTCCAAAATATAAATAAACCAAATTGGCATCACAAGCACAACGTTGCAAGAACGCAAAAGTTATTACCTCTGAAAATATGCTTAAATCGCCACTCATATCCATGAAGATCTTTGGCAACCAATTCCTGAGTTGGGGTTGACTGATTCATGTCCTGAAGAAAATCCATGGATGGGAATCAACCAAATGGATATGTTGAGATCAATAAGACAAAATTTCAGCAACTAATTCATTAAGTAAAAATAGTTCCCTACCAGAGGAGGAAGGCATTCAGTAGCATGTTTCCGAAGAACAGAAAACCCTCCATGGGTGCTTGTATCAGAGGCAGTTAAAACCTTACAGAATGAGTGAACTGTTGGTCTAGGAGAATCAGCAGCGCATGGATCAGGAGTTGTAGGCTCATTTTGCTGTAATTTTTTTTGCCCGCAAGATAAAAAAGAAAAAAAAATCAGAAACTGTGAAACAAAACAAGAGTATATATGTATAATAAGATAGAAAAATTACAAAGCAACTCGATTAGTTCCTACACTTTGTTCTGGCAGCAAAGTAATCTGGGCATAAACCTCATCAGTTTCTTGTTCTGCCTACAAGTAGAAGAAAACAAAATCAGTTTTACTCAAATCAAACTATCTGACACTTCAATTTGTTGGTCTATCAGGTTATTGAGAAATATCATAACTAAAAAGCATCCTTACAGTACTTCTTCCTCATTTTCCCATAAACCAAACAGAAAATCAAACAAAAGAAGGAAACAATTTTTTTTTTTTGAAAAAAAGAATGAACTTAGAAATACCATAAGATGAATGTTAACAACGCGACATAGAATCTTCGATGGAAGACGAAACAACGGAATCCTCTGATTCGGTTCCGGATTCGTAGATGCCTCTAACTACACACCACCCAAAAATAGCAATATTTCAATTTCTCAGCAAAATTAAACCAAACTCATAAAATGATAATATATATATATATATATAAAGAAAAGAAAAGACAGAACTCACTTGTTCCATATGACCTTGAGGAAAATAATAGACTCTCTCTCTTTGCTTCGGCACGTCGACTAGTGGACCTGCACAAGCCTTCCATAGCTCTCTGTACAAGTCATCTGCGAGAAAACAAAATATAAAACTCTTACCAAATTTTCCCGGGAAAATGAAAAATAAAGTCCAAAATAAACGGTCATATTCATTTCTGTTTTCACCTGAATTACTACTCGGCTGCGACAACGACACAAGCCGACTCGCCATCATATGAAATAAAGCGAAAGTCAAACAAAAAAATACCCCTCTGTCTAGCTAATTTTAGCTCGTTATATACAAGTAATCGCAACAATAATAATTATGATTAATAACGAGCAGTTAATACAATTTTATAAACTCTCAAAGGCTTTTTCGATTCCTGAACACACACTTGAGTCTTGACACGAACTCTCTCTTCAATCCGTAACGATCGTCAGATCTCAAAACTGTAACTGAAGACCACTAAAAGCCGTTACAGAATCTCCTTTCAGTTTCAAAGCTCCGGCGAAACCGCCTCCCTTCTCTTTCTACAACCTTATGAGGAATCCACGAAAACGCCGTTACAGAGAATCCAGCAATAACCGCTTTGCGCGCGTCTTATATTACGCGACTTTGTTGCTTTTGTCTGCTTTTTCACTGTATTATTTTTGTGCTATATGCTCAACCAAACTAACCGTAGTTGGGATTTAACCGGAAGCAGCGGTTAAATGGATGGTTTACTTTCATTTCAATGGGGGCTTGACGTTTTCTAACGGCGTACTGTAGGGTCCTTTCCTTTCATTGAAAAAAAAAAATCAATACCTTCTGGGTGAAAAACTTCTTTAAAATATGAGTCCCTCAAATTTGGAACTATCACAAATAAAACATAATTTTTTTTTTTAACGTGAGTGGGTCTTATATCTATTTGTTCTATGTAGTGAGTCTTAATAATTGAGACACATTCTACATTGTTTGTTTTTAATTAACATATTATCCACTCTAATTTATATCGTGTTAGTTATTTTTATTATTAATTATAAATATTTTAATTTTTTAGTATTAATAAAAAAATAATATATTAAATGTCACATAATTTAATATACAAACTAATTGTGTTTCAATTAAGTAAATATAAAAAAATTTATATAGGGCATGTAGGCCCCAACGTGACCACCGTTCTAGGCAGCAGGCCCCAACGAGCCAAACCGCAGCACACGAAACGCGCCAAGCCATGCTGACCGTTGCCGCCGACGCCTCGGCCGCCGGAAAGAGTTCATCTAGACCGTCGGCCGTTTCTGAACCAACCCCCGATACTTTGAAGGCCACCCATGCAAGTTCTGCAACGAACCCATGCAGACCCACGACAGCCGCAGAAAACTCTTACCGCCGCTCCCTTGGCCCAGACACGACCCCCACGCTTGCCGGCCCTTCTCATGGCTGCCTTCCACTCCCAGAACCATGGACGGCAGGTTCTGATTTGATTCATGAAAATAATGATAGCCACCCGAGTCACGTTCACGTACACGATCGGGCCACCGTGTGTGGCCTCATCACCGCGGCTTATGGTGGCTCCCGAGTGTCGGACACCAACTCCCACGCCGGATGACCTGGCTGCCAGCCACAACCAACCTCTGCAACCACCGAACACTCACGCCCCGAGCCCATGAAGAAGCTGTCCACCACCGAGTCAACTCAGCGTGACTCGAGCCACTTGGCCCATGTACCACCCATGCAACGTCCTTTCCCCGAGCAGTTGTTGTCCCAGCTTGAACGTCCTCTTTCCCGCGGCCAACATGCCCTTCCTAGCTCGGTTCAACAGCCCAAGCAGACGTGATAAAGCCACAATTCCAAGCAGACTTATCTCAGACACAACCGGCTTCTCGTGTTCAAATCCGGGCCGCATCTACCTCCCACCACAAGCAACCGGCATCATACACGACAGCTGTGAACCCAGCCTCCATTCTCAACCCCACCGCCTCCCCAAGACCACAAAAATCCTTCCTTGATGCCGCTACAGGTTCTCCTAGTCCGTTGGTTCCGGTCAAACCAGTATCGTTGCACCGTGGTGAGTCGGCTGTCATATTCTCTAAGGAGGAAGTTCAGATTATGGCTGAGCCGTTTAAACTTTCCTTGGTTGGAAAATTTTCATTCGGCAGGCCATCTATGGATATTATTCGTAAGTTTTTTGTTTCTCTGGGTCTCAAGGGGAATTCCCAGATTTCCGTTGCTTGATAACCGGCATGTGCTAATCAAGTTATCGATGGAGGAAGACTACTCATGGATTTGGATTCACCAGACATGGTATGTGAATGGTCAGGGGATGCGTATTTTCAAATGGAGTACGGACTTTCATTGTTCAGCAGAGTCTCCTATTGTCCTTGTGTGGGTAAGTCTCCCTTATTTACCAGTACATTTTATTCATTCCAAGTCTGCTTTATTTTCTATTGCTAGGGCTATTGGTACTCATCTGTGTGTTGATCACGCAACGGCTTCGGTTAATAGGCCATCGGTTGCTAGGGTTCTGGTTGAATATGATGTCTCGCGGCCTTTATTGCCGCGTATTTGGATTGGAGAGAGTGATTCTGGTTTTTGGCAGGATGTTGTATTTGAGAAGGTTCCTGCTTATTGTTCCACTTGTAAGCACTTGGGTCATGCTGCTGAGACTTGTTATGTTTCAAACTCAAGTCTTCGTAAGCCTCAACCGTCGAAGGATAATGGGCAGCGTACTGTTCCTGATAAGGGTAAAAAGGCCATGTTTTCAGCAGATGTGCAACCACGGGTTGATTCTAATACCCGATATGTTGTTATTTCGGATAATCGGCCTCTAGGGCCTGTTGCTACTAGTTTTATTGGCCGATCAGATGCCAGTGGGGACCGACCATCTTTGGGCCATACTGTAGCAGAGGATGTCCCCTTGGATAATAGGGGTCATGAGGATGGTATTCAGGCGGAGGTGGGTGATGTGTTGGGCACGAAGCGGCCTCATAGGGTTGATACTGTTGACAGGCACGTGAGTTTTAACACCCATAGTTCTGAGATTCTGAAGAATGTCTTAGTTGGCAAGGAGGGATGTCTTGGTATTTCTCGATCCGATATTGATTGTCGTTCTGAGGATTCTAGAGATATGAACGACGGGAGATTCTTGACTGATCCGGAGGATGTTCATACCCCATTACCTATGAATGCAGTGATTAGTAGTTTGGCTGATAAGATGATTGCTAGCTCCTCCCGGGGTTTTTCTGTGGTGGCAGGCCGTAAGACTCGCAAGGCTCGGCGGCGGGGTAAGAGTCGATCCTCTCCTCAATGATTAATACTCTTATCTGGAACATTCAGAGGATAAGTAAGGCCCCCGCAGTCCGCTGATTGCGGAAATTGATATGGATGCATAGATTGGCCTTGGTTTGTATTTTGGAGCCTTTCCTTAGTGCTGAGAGACTAGAGAGCACTCGTGTTCGCATTACGATGGATCATGGGTTTTCTTCTCATTCTGGGAAAATATGGGTGTTCTGGTCAGTGCCTTTTTCGGTGGAGGTTCTGCAGGATATGGGCCAGGTGGTTCATTGCTGGGTTAGTCACTCTTCTTTTCCTGATCCTGTCTATGTTTCATATGTTTATGCCAGTTGTGCTAAGATTGTGAGAGAGGATTTGTGGGATGGTCTTGTTTCGTTTGCTGATAGTCATGATGGTCCTTGGATGATGGGTGGGGATTTTAACGTTGTGCAGTCTCTTTCTGAGATTTTGGGGGGGCATGCACAACCTCAGGATGCCATTGATGATTTCAATGCAGCACTATTAGATTGTGGCTTGGATGATGTGGGTTTTACAGGAAGTCATTTCACCTGGACCAATGGGCGCACTTGGAGACGATTGGATAGGATTGTGTGCAATGCCCAATGGTCGGGGTCCTTTTATACTTTTCAAGTTTCTCATCTGAATCGCACTGGTTCAGATCATTCTCCCTTGTTATTATCATGTGCTAGATTGGTTGGTGGAGGTCCTTCTAGGTTTCGATTTTTACATGCTTGGCTTAAGCATCCTGGGTTTATTGATGTTGTGAGGCAATCTTGGGGTGCTTCGGTTGTTGGCATTAGGATGAGGGCTTTTCAACAGAAGCTTGTGAGATTGAAGCTTTGCTTAAAAGGTTGGAATAATGAGGTGTTTGGTAATGTGTTTGATAGGGTTAAGGAGGCTGAGAATGAGGTTGCTCGGAGAGAGGGTCAGTATGATCTATCTGGTTCAACTGACAACCGTGCGGCTTTCTCTGAGGCTCGAGCACGACTGCAGCATGCGTTACTTTGTGAGAAGATCTTTTTACGACACCAGTCGAGTGTTCGTTGGGTTCGGGAGGGGGATGCTAATACCCGTTTCTTCCATGCCATGATTCGGAAGAAGCATCGGTTCTTTCATATCCATCGGATCCATGATGCATCGTCTGCATGGATTACTGAGCCTACTGTCTTGGCTAAGTTTGCGGTTGATTATTTTAAGAGTCTATTGGCAGGAGGTCCTAGTCAGTTTCAGTTATCAGATTTTGAGTTTATTCATTCTCTTGTCACTGCTGAGGATGATATGGATCCGTAGTGAGTCCGATTGAGAGAGTTACGGCGGTGGTCTTTTCTATCGACCACAGCAGTGCCCCGGTCCCGATGGTTTTGCGATAGAGTTCTACCGTGCATGCTGGGAGGTAATTTCTGATGACTTATTGGTTGCGGTTCATGATTATTTTCGGGTTCTGCTATGCCTAGGTGATTCCAGAGTACTCTCTGGTTCTTCTTCCTAAGAAGGACTCTCCAATTTTTTGGGTTGATTTTCGGCCAATCAGCTTGTGTAACGTACGCAATAAGGTTTTAACTAAATTGCTTGTTATGTGACTGACACCAGTGCTACCTCGTATCATTTCTCCGTCTCAGAGTAGTTTTGTACCTGGCAGGAGCACTCATGATAATGTGTTGTTGGTTCAAGAGCTTATTCATGATCTTAGTCGTCGTACCCGGGGAAGTAACGTGGTACTGAAGTTGGATATAACTAAGGCATATGATCGGATGTCATGGTTCTTTGTCCTTCAGATGTTGCGGTGCTTGGGTTTCTCAGAGGCAGTAGATTTCTTTAGTTCGAAGGGCGATATATGGACCTTGGTTTTCTGTGTTGGTTAATGGGGTCAACCATGGATTTTTTCAGTCTCGGGGTGGTCTTCGCCAGGGTGATCCGCTATCTCCTTGTTTGTTCATTATTGCTGCAGAGTTTTTATCTAGAGGCCTGGATCACTTGTATTCTTCGCACCCTTCCTTAAGATATTGCTCGTCTGGTCATTTTCCTATCTCCTATTTGAGTTTTGCAAATGATATTGTTCTTTTTTGGAATAGGAGTAAGGCTAGTCTCACGCGGCTTATGGATTTTCTACATCATTATGAGGCTGTTTCTGAACAACTGGTTAACTAGGCAAAGAACAGCTTTTATGTTGGGGGTTCGGTTTCTGCTTCACGTGGTGCTATTATTCACACAGTTACGGGGTTCCAGCAGAAGCAACTCCCTTTTTGTTACCTTGGTTGCCCAGTATTTGTTGGGAGAGTCAAGATTGCTCTTTTTGATGATCTGAGTCGGAGGGTCCGAGAGAGGATTTCTAATTGGGCTAATCGGTTGCTCTCGTTTAGGGGGAAGTTAGTGCTTATTCGGCATATTGTATCCTCTATGCCTTTGCACTTATTTCATGTTATGCGACCACCGATTGGGGTTATCTAGTAGTTAGAGCGAATGTTCACACGTTTCTTATGGGGTGACTGTGGACCTAGGCAGAGGATTCATTGGTGCCATTGGCCAGAGGTGTGCTTTCCTCAGGAGGAGGGTGGCTTGGGTTTTAGGTCATTTCGTGATCTTGCTGAAGCTTTTCAGCTTAAGCTTTGGTGGAGATTTCGGAACAAGACTTTTACGGGCTTCATACATGAAGTCTAAATATCGCAGACAATGATCATCCCGAATGGTACATTTCGTTATCCAACTTCGCCTCCTGAGGCGCCTTTGCTCAATCCGAGATGTTCTCGAGCCTCATATTCGCTGGTCGTGGGTGTTGGTGCTTTTAGTTTCGGTATGACTGCTAGTCGGATCACTCCTTTGTATTTTTATAATTCGTGTCGCTTCGTCTGCATCTGTGTCTTCTTATCAGGCGTGGTACTCGCTTTGGGATAGGGTAAGTTTCCGCCGCCTTACCCACGCCGATGAGTTGAGCGATTATGTTGGTTCCGATTTTCATCGGCGTGCTCGATGAGACTCGGTGGGATTTTGCTATCGATGGTGTTTTTCACCTACGGTCGGCTTGGGAGATAGTGCAGTGCACCAGGCCACGAGATGAGGTTTTTTCTATGATTTGGCAGCACCATATTCCGTCTCGGTTATCCTTCTTTCTTTGGCGGTTGTTGCGAGGTTTTCTGCCCACCGATGATGCATTGACTACGCGCGGATTCTGCATGGTTTCGCGGTGCTTCTGTGGACAGGCTGCTGAGACTTCTCGGCACTTATTTCTTGAGTGCCCTCGGGTTAGCCAGGTGTAGGAGTATTTTTATCGTTGTTTAGGGATGTGGCGGACCAGCTTTCTATCACCCCATGCTTTGCTTCGCCATTGGCAGAGATGTGCTTCTTCTCGATCTCATCTTCGGGTTATTTTACCTTGCTTCATTCTGTGGCATGTGTGGAAAGCTCGAAATGGATTCAGGTTTGATTCTCACTCATTTTTTGTAGATGCGGTTATTTTTCGAGTGGTGTCAGACATTCGGCTTGCTGGCTCTGCTTCTGGTTTCAAGCCGTCTTAGTTACGGGGCGTGATGGATTCTCAGCTTGCGGATGGGCTACGAGTGATTGTTTCACCCAGCGGCCTATTCGAGTTGTTGTTTGGACGCGACCGCCTCTTGGTGTGGTCAATCTGACTGTTGATGGGTGTTCGAGGGGTAATCCTAGGTTGTCCGCTACAGGGGGTGTTCTTCAGGATCATAGGGGTATGTTTTTGGCAGGGTTTGGCTTTTTTCTTGGCCATCATCCGATTCTTTATGCGGAGCTTATGGCAGTTTGTGAGGGTTTGGAGTTGGCAGTCCAAATGGATTTTTCTGTTGTGGAGGTAGAGTCTGACTCGGCTACTGTGGTTTCCTAGATCCTTTCGGACAGTTCTGTCCGATGGGATTATACTTTGTCCTTGCGTCAAGTTTGATCTTTGGTGTCCTCTCATTCGTATGTGGTTCGGCATGTGTATCGTGAGGTTACGTCTGCAGCTGACTTTTTGGCCAATTGGGCTTGCACTTCTCGTTCCAGCCATCAATTCTTATCGGTCCATGATCTGCCCATAGGTTTATATAGGATTATTCATATGGATGCCCATGCGGTTCTGCATATCAGACGCTAGTTTTATTTTATTACCGTTTGTATGTTTTCACTTATTAAAGAGGTTTTGGTTCATATCCCCCTCCTTATGTATGTGATTTCTCTTGCATGATTTATATTACAGGTAGGGGTCCTGCCTAACCTCCCACCATCTTGATGGTTTCACAAATATATATATATATATAAATTTATATAATTTTATAATAAAATGCACAAAGATCCTTAAATTCATATGTTTTCAAATAAGCCATAATATGTTAGTTTTTTATTTTCCACAAAAACTAGCATTAGTTTGAGACAAGACTTTATATTTATTTAAATACATAAACATATTAACCAGTAGATATAATAATTTTTTAAATTTAGATAAAAATAAATACCTAATACCCATCTTTTTTCCCATGAATTCATATACTTTAAAAGTTAAAAGCTTTTTAGATTTTGAATGGAATGTACATGGAAAAAATTGCAAGCTTTTTGGAATTTTGTCTAAAATTGGAGATCTAAATGTTAATTATCACCCAAATTCTTTTTTTTTTTTAATTTGTTTTCATGTTGGTGATGGTGAGGCGTATTATTTTGGACGCGTGTAATTAAGGGTGATGACTAACATTATATTGATTTTGAACGTTACCGTTAGTTGCCGTCTCTCTCAGTCTGATACCAAGCAGGCAACAGAGTTGGCTCGAGTTAACCCAGTAGAATTTTAGGGTCGATTTTTTAACTTCAGCGAGTTCATGAATTTAGTTTTCACATCAGGAGTTGATGAATATAGGGCATGCAGTTGGTAAAATTTGATAATATTTGTCTATTTACTGCAAACATAACATAAATAAATGAGTTTAAATTATAAAAATTTATACTATTATTAAATAGGCCTGATTTGAGTTAACATAATTTCTTTTCATGGTAGATTAGAGTTTAATTTTTTAATTCATTTATTTAACTAATGACATAATTATTAAATGATTAACTAAAATTAATTATATACTTTTATCATCAAAACTTAATTACTAAACATTATTTTTTTAAAAATTCTAAATAGACTTAAGGAATATTTAGAAATAAAGTTAGACAGTTGTATTTTTTAAATTATAACACTAAAATATTTAATAAACACTAATTATTATAATTTAAAAATTATGTTGATATAATTTTTTATTTATATGATAAAAATTTATTATATCTTTAATAATTTTATTAAAATTTTTATTTAAAAATATATTTATTATATATTATTTTATAATTATAATTTTTTTCATAATAACTATAATTTTTAAATTATAATATCTCATCCTCATATATATATATATATATATATATATATATATATATATATATATATATATACTTAAAAATTAAGTATAAATATATAATATTTTAAAGTGGGGTCAGCTTGGCACGATGACAATGTTATACCTCGAACTTTTGACCTGATTATTTTGTCCATGTCGACAGTTGCCAAATGGAGATAACACGTTGTTTGCTTAAGGTCCACGTGGCCTGTGTTTGTCATCATCTTAGTTCACTCATATCTTTAAAGAGAAATTATACGATGCGATTTAAATTATCATATGGATAATAAAAATAATAATAAACAGTGTCATATCACTTCATATTTTACATACACGTTGACATAAATTTTTAAAATATATTATCATTTCATTTTATGCGTTACCATATCGTGAGCTTTACAAATAGCTCGGTTTTATTTTTAATTTCATCAAAACTTTCCTTTTAAGAGTGAGAAATAATATAATTTAAAAAAATTAGTTTGTATCTTAGAATAATAGAAGGTTTATATCATAATACATATTATGTCCACATTTTTTTTATTAACCATTATTTCCAAAAGTCTTTTTTATAGATTATTTTTTACTACTTCAAATTTATACCGAAGAAGTATGTAAAGAGTAAATTATATAAAAAAAAAGAGGTCAAGAAATAACTAGTATCCTTACCTTCTTTTTGAAAGCACAATTAAGAGAAAGAGTGAAGCTGACAATGATCAAAATATCCTTATTTGATTGTAGATTTTAAATTATCTTTATTTTTGTTCAAAAGTTAAGATAAAATAAGAGTAAATTGATGAAATTTTTTTACCTTCTTTATAGAAATGGAGGATAAGTTAAGGTTTATAATTTTTTGAGGATATTTTGAAAATTATTATTTCATAAGAAGGTTATCCAAAATTAAATGTTTTTGATCACTTATTTAATTTGAGAGCGATATTTTCACTGACCGTTTATATAAACCCACCCACCACATAAAGCATTTACAGTAAGTTCACATCATTTATCAAAGGAAAAAAGATTGTTAATCATCCAATATTTGGGGAAAGGGAGGTAAAACTTTCTGATGTTTTAAAAATTATTTTAAATAGTAAGGGCTAAGAGTCTCACAAAATTATAAATTGACAATAAATTTAAACAAGTAATTAATTACATCATTTTTATAATTTTTTTTTCTAACTTAGGTCATTCAACAATTTTTTATCATTTAAGGTTGCTTTAAGATAAGTTTAATTTATTTTCAAAAAAGAAAGATAAGGGTTACCTGACTATTTTACCCTTATAATATAAATGATCAAATTACCCCAAGAAATATGTATTATTGTAACTAATATATTAGGTATTTAATTTTACATTTAAAAAAATTAATAATTTGTAATACCCCATATGTCATAAATACAATTTGTTAGTTTGGTTGAATATCAATAAACATAATAATAAAATGTACTTATGTATCATTTAGAAACAATAAATTTTGTAGAAAAAAATCATTGAAATTAAAGTAAATTTTGGGTATTTTGGTACTTTTACCTTATAATGGTAAAATAGTCATATTAAAGGTTTATGTTAAAGCAACCTTAGTCAACAATAAAAAAAAAATCACAAACAAAATGAAGATGGATTTAATTGACTAATGCTCTAAATTTCTTCTTTATTTAAAAATTTCAAAAATACTGTGAATTTTTTGTAATAATTTGATGAAAGTGAGGTAGGTTTACAAAAAAGGTGGAAATATCACTATTCAGTTCAATTTAGGGTTAATTTTTTATTTATTCCCTTACAAGGTGTTTATCTTTAAAATACTCTCAAATTATTATAGATTTTAATTTATTTATAATTAATGTTAAGAAGACCTTTTTTCTCCTTTTTTATCTACTTATCAATTGTACAGTAAAAAAGGTTAAAGTTTACAATAAATTGAATGATATTTAAAGATAATCAATTTATTTTATAATGATATCATATATTGCACCATGTATCTTGAATTTAACTCACAGTAATATGCTGAATTGAAGTTGCGAACAACAAACTCTATTTTCTCATCAAATTATTTACAAATCATTATAAATTTACATTGGATTTGGTGTTCGGTCGATTAAAACCATCTAATTAATTAATATTATTATTCAATTAATGTGTTTCGTTCCATAGTCATATTCTAGATTTTTATGATAATGTAATATTACAGTAATATGCGTTTTCACGCATACACATACGCTTTTGAAGTCAATAAGAGGACAAAAAAAAAAAAAAAACCTCATTATTTTAAAAGGGAAATATTGTTCATGTATGTGGCAAAAATTGTGACAATCAATTAGAAAACTACAAATATACATTGTAAGTATTGTATTAATTTTAATGCAAGCCTTCGAGCAAATGAAAGATTGTCGAGTCCAAGTCAGCATGACATCATGTCATTTCTTAGGCCTGTGGATAAGCATCCTAATTAGTTTAGGTGTTACAGCTTTAGAAGCCCCTTTAAATTAGAGAGCGTGGATAAAGAATAAGGACAAACCAATCGCTGTTTACGTTTGTGTTTCGTATGTGCGTCCTGTGCATAATTGAGGGGCATGTTTAGACTTCTTAAACATCAACTTTATTGTTTGATAATTAATTAAAGACGTTTGTTCGGTGACCCTTGCTTCAACTGAGGAGTTAGCATTCTTGGCTCTCGTTTATCTTAATTTTTTATTTTTTTTTAAAGAAAAACACTAATCACTTATTTGTAACGTAAATTTTGGGAAATTAATTGTTTTGTCTTTAAGATTCAATTTCTTTTTATTTTCAAGATCATGATCGTATTGTCTTTGAGATTTAATTTTTGGTTTTTTGAAAGAAAATGATCGTTTTGTTTTTTATATTCAATTTTATATTATAATATATGACACGTTTCAATAAAAATTAAATAAAGTAAATGATATTGTATTTAAGCATATAATATATTATTTTAAAACTGCCGATGAAATAAATAAAAAAATACTCAATTGTTCGTCATATCATATTGTTTAGCACCTTAAAAAGTTATTTGAAATTTTAAATTTTTAAAAAACTTGTCAATTTTGATCTTTTTCTTGGAAGTCAGTTTTAAATGCCTTTTTTTTGTTATGTTTATTTTAGCAACTAAAATTTTATCAAGTAAAAGCAATTTGAATTTGCCTATTTATTATTTAAAAGGTAAAATGAAAAACAGAGCTGCATTGTTTAGTTAAGAGTAAAAAATTAACATAATTTGCAATCATAAGATTATATTATAATAAGTAACAAGATTTGATTATTTTAAAGTAGAATATTTTTTTGTAACTATACGATTAAAATTAGAACATATTTTTTATTATTTATCATTTTACGTGTGTAACTATAATTTATGTTATATTTTATAATTACTCCAACATAGCCATGACTTAAGTAAAATATAAAAGAACTGATTCGTGAGATCATGATAAATTTCTGAATTTTTTTTATTGATAATTTTAGTTGGGTTCAGTTTGATTATCAAGTTCAAATAAAAGAATTGAAAGACACCATAATTGACCGGCCTTAATCTTAAACCGATGTCATGTCCGGGCTGCCCATGATCCATTGTACAGTGTTGAAAAGGAACATGCCGCTGATTCCCCCACAAGGCCCTCAAATAAGGGATGCTTCTTTTGCTGTCGTCACAATGGTATAGAATAAAGACAACAGCAATTCTGTCATTAAAGAATTGCACTCAAAAGTGTTTGTGTGTATGCGTGAGTGAGGTTTGAGTTAATATTGTAATCACACTCCCATGTGGAGACCAATTTGGTTTGTGTTCCTTGGCTGCCCTTAGCCTGCACAAATTAGGAAAATTATTGGATTTAAAAATGACCCCACAAGTTTGACAGTTCAGCCATTTCCTCTCCTCCCTCTTTCTTTCTACCCACCTCGGATTTTAGCTTCGCTTAATGAAGGCTACCCTTGAAAATTACCATAAACAAATCCAATTAAGGTAAATAAGTTTAGTTGGATACCTTTTTCAAACATAAAAAATATGCAACTTGGTGTCGTCCATGTGAAGACAATCATATCCGTGGGCTTTTATAGGGTGTAAGGTTTCTGTCTTTCTGAGTGGAATTTGTCCTTCAATTGTTGCCGTGTAAGCCTTTGTAAGTTTTAAACTAATACCCTGGTAGGCTCAAGGCTGAGTGGGATTTTGGTCCCATTATGATATAAGCTTTCTCTTGACCCCATTTCCCACACACAACCCCCCTCCCCCTCTCCCACAAAATTAATTCCAGCCGTTCGACCTGATCATTACCCCTGATTCTTGCCTTCTAAATTCTCTAAATTTTCTGGTTATTGACCTCTCAAATATCGAATTTCTCTGTCAACCCCTAACTTATGACATATTATATTAGAATCCAACAATTAACACTCTGCAATAAAAAATTTGCGGAGCATTATCGTACCGGATAAGCATTGTATTTTAGATGTACCTTTCCCATTACAGAATCGACATATTTTTTTTTTAGGCCGCATCTTATGAAAAGTTATCGAATTTTATACAGTCTAATCAGAAGCTAACAATTCAATTATACAGTTAAAAGGGTCTATTTCTAAAACACATTTTTCTTTTTAATGGAAACATCAATCTTTAAAAAAGTGATAATTAAACAATATTGCAAGAGCCAATAGCCATCTTCATTTACCTCTCCCAATAGTTATCGTAAAATAATCACAATCAATAGGTCGTGTAAATATGAAGAGATTGGTCAAACTGATTAGCCTTATTACTTACAAAGTCAAAGTCCATGTTACTTTTATGAATTTAGGTCAACAGGGTACCAGATTCATAATGCATGATTAATTAACTAATCTCCATAAACCTTTTGTGACATACATAATTGATTAATTCAGAAGATGATTCCAGATTGTGCTGCTGTTGTTGTTGTTGTCCTTAGAACCCATCTTCTTTTTCCAGTTCGTTTTTAGAAAATATTTTGGCATTGCCAAATTTCATTTTCAAATGTATTTCCTGTGATATTCAAAATGGTGTCATGTCATTAAAAAAAAAAAAGAACAAGAAAAGAAAAATGGCATTTCCTTCAACATAATGATGCTTATATATCATGAAAGGTCATGGAGATTAATATTAGATTACCTATCAACAATACGAGGATTAAACGTAATTAGTTATTAGTTGTTGAACCATATATAATTAATTATGATAATTTTCATGACATTTTTTTGAGAAATTGACGCTAATTGTTCTAACTACTTACATTTTGTTCAGCTTGTTCTGTCTTTTACTTAATAAGCCGAAAGAGAAAGCAGTCGAAGGAGAAGGATCAATCAGTTCAAATGGGTAAACCTCGAAATCTCTTATCTCAGGCAACGGTCCTCATCATTAAATATAGATTCTACGGCCACGTTGTGAGCGAATCAAGTCATTTGTGAACGACTGATAGGTATCGGGTACTACAAGTCAATGAAATGTGTTTAAGCAGCATTCAAAACAAAAGGCTAACGCAAGTTTGGTTTGTTTGCTTGTCCACTTTCTTGTCTTAAGGAATGATTTATATTGATTGAGACCAGAAGAATGTAATTTAACGCTCGCTAGCGGTTGAAAATTTCTATTTAGTTCTTGGATCGAGGCAATATTGATTGATTAATTGTTAATCCATAATTAACAGAGAAACATAAGTAGAAAATATGAAATGAAGAATTCAAGATACTCAAAACAAAGGGCTGAATGTTAAATGGGAAAACATCATTTCGTGGTAATGTAAAGATAAGTTTGAGGACAAGTTCAAGGATCTTTAAGAAGCATATTCCCACAATTAAACTTGAAAAACATATATGTTTCCTTTGCCATAAGCTCATTGTGCTTTCCTCAAGGGCCTAGCATAACAATTGGTGGGCGGGGGCCCGGGGGGCTAGAAAAGCAATTTTGCCTAATGATGGTCTAATCTATTCCCGTTATTTAATAAAACTCAACTAATAGACATTAAGAGTATAAATAGAGAAACTTGGTAAGTTCAGAATGTCAACATCAAGCTACCCATGTGATCTGTCAAAGTCATTAATAAGAAAATGAGACAGTTAATTATCAACTATAAAGCAAGTGGGTTTAATTAATTACTTTAATGTCGGCGAAAAGCTTGATTAATTTAATCTAATGATAACACCATCTACAAATAGAACCTTGAGGGAACAACAGTAATCCACCCAGAAAGAAAAACGATAAAGCAATTTACAGTGATTCTTCAAAAGAATCTAATTTGTTTGGCTGGTGGCAAGGGCAAGGCTGGCATCCTGAAATCTAAGACCTCATATCAATGCAAAGTATCACTCTCCCACTCTTTTTTAACAATCATCATTAGCATAGTGACAAGATTAGGTCATGACTAATGTCGTAATTTTATTGATGCAGCATTCTTTATACTTGTTTTTCGTACAAACCAAAAATTAGCACAAATAATTTATTCCAGGCTGAGAAAATAGAATAAAAGTGAAACAAGAGCAACAAAGAGGAAGTTACATGAATGTTATTTATTCAAATCGAAACAAGCAGAGAATGTACTCTCACTCGAGCATGGTGATGGATTAAATGAAATTAGTAAAAGAAGCTACTGTGTCTTCATTACTCATCATCGCATTAATGATTTCTTCATCACTTTATACGTCCCATGCTTTTAAGCAATGTTAATTAAGGCTCTCGAATCAGTGATTAATTTTCTTTAAATGAATGGTTGAAATGGAGAAATTCTTTGGCATGCAGTTTATTTACTGTGAGAAGGGAGCAAAAACCACCACGGAGTTGTGACCACCAAAGCCAAATGAATTTGAGATAGCTGCATAAACAAGAAATTAAAAAACAAACCATTCTGTTAAAATAAGATATATAATTATTCAAATTCCAGAAGGCATGCAGCTCAAGTATGTAAACTGCATGACAAGTTTGTTTGTGTAGTGTAGGCTGTAGCTAGGTTGAATTAGTAATCAACGAATATAATAGTATATTCAAGATTCTAAAAATATTTTATGCGGAGCCAAGAACTGAAACACGTACCAACGTTAACTTGATGCTGTTTCTTCACATTTGCAACGGTGTCGATTGTAACATCAGGCTCCAAGTTCTGCCAGAAAAAAGTAACACGTGTGCACAAAATGCATAAGAAAAAATATTGTTGGTTTTTAGATGGAATGGTGAAAATTTTAAGGGCCGAGAAAGAGTACATCTTGGTTAAGGGTTGGATGCAACCAGCCTGTGGTGATTGCCTTTATAGTTGTTATAGCTTCCAATCCACCTGCTGCCCCAAGCCCATGTCCAATCATTGACTAAGTCATGAAATAAGAAACATAGGCGATTGAATTAACTCTCATTTAGGATCATGATATATACATGGTTAATGGGATATTTATGTATCTCACCTTAGTTCCATTCATCTTCATTTCAGATGTGTCCTTAAAGATCTTCTTAATTGCATTAACCTCAGCCAAATCCCCCGCTAGTGTTGATGTTGCATGAGCATTCACATAGTTCACCTGTATACAAATTGATATTTAACATTAATCTAGAAATGATTCAAATGAATTTTTTTAGATTTATCTAACCTCTTCAGGGGAAACTCCTGCATCTTCTAAGCTCTTGGCTATGCAAGATGAAACTCCGAGGCCATCTGACCTTGGATCTGTCATGTGATGAGCATCACAAGTTACTGCACCTCCCAGATACTCTGCAATTATGTTAGCTCCTCGTTTCATTGCATGCTCCAAGCTCTCCATGACCTGTTCAGTTTCACAGAGAGCAAGTTTAGCAGAAACAAAAAATGTCAGGAAAGAATAGGACCAATCAAGAATGTATACATCCTGCAGAAAACACAGGATTTTTTTTTTCTTTTAATTCATGATTACCAACCAGTACGCCACAGCCCTCTCCCATAACAAAACCATCGCGATCTTTGTCCCAAGGTCTCGAAGCTCTTTTGGGGTCTTCATTCCTTTGGGACAGAGCTCGACAAGCAATAAACCCACCAACCCCAGTAGGTATAATCGCAGCCTCAGTCCCACCAGCGACCATGATATCTGCTTCACCTCTTCTGATGTGATTTGCAGCAGCGTAGAAGCAATAATTAGCAGTTGCACAAGCTGTTGAAATAGAGTAATTTGGTCCCATCAAACCGGTGTCTATAGCTAACAATGCTGAACCCATGTTGGTGATTGAATACGGTATGAAAAATGGAGTTATCTTCTTATATCCCTTTTGAATAAGAGCTTCCACTCCAGTGGTAAAAGATGTGATGCCTCCCATCCCTGATCCTACTACAACTCCAATTCTTGTCCTGTCCATCTACACATGGATGCAAAAATTAATTTCACTCTGATTAGTGCTAATCTAGAAAAATGAAAGGGGGAGGGGGTGCAACTGCCACATTTTGCTACTTAAGACAAAGTGACTGACTTACATTTTCGAGGACTTGAGGGCCAAGGCTGGCTTCATCAAGGGCTCTTCTGCCGGCAACCAAGCAGTACCTCCAGCAATCATCCAGCCGCCGATCACTCTTTCCATCGATGTAGCCTGTGGAAGAAAAATCACGAACCTGGCCCCCAAATCGAACAGAGAAGCTTGAAGCATCAAATCTATCAATTAGGCTAATTCCGCTCTCTCCCTCTAGAAGTTTGTTATAAAATTTATCAATGTCACTGCCAAATACTGATACAAGTCCCATTCCTGTAATGACAATTCTTTTTTTGGGATCTTTTTCCCTCTTGGGAGCTGAAGCTGTTGGGGAAGCCATGACCCTGATGGTTCTGCATTTCGGACCTGTGAGTGGATGTGAAACTAATTTAAATCACATGAGTAGTCGTTACTCCTGGTACTATCCCAAAAGAAATAAATTATTGAATCATAAAACTTTAAAAAACATTGCGATCACGTTCACATCCATAAAATGCACGCACGTAGTTTATGTTTAATTCGTATGAGCTAAGCTATAAAGCTTTATACTCGTCAATTGGCCTCAGCAGCAAATATTTCTAACCAATAACTGAAATGACCAAGAATGAAATATAACTAATACCTGAAGAACAAATTAACCCACTTTGCTTAATAGTTGTAACACCAGCTGATGCAAATTGAAAGTTCTTCACTGGCCTAAGCCCACTGTACTGAGCTAGAGAAGCCCCATTGCTATTTACTTGTCTGTTTCCAGAAACCACGCCGGAAGCAGAAGCTGTGCCGAAAAAATTTGCCATTTTCACAACTCTTTTAATCAGTGCGAGTCTCTCTCTCTCTATCTAACTAAAACAGGTTATGATAATTGCGATACATATAGAAGAAAAAATTAAACGGAGAGCTTTGGGTTTGCAGTGAAAGAGGACTTAACAATGAAAGCTCTTCGTTTGTTTCGTTCAAGTTTTTGTTCATTTTGGTAAGGGACAAATTTTGGCGATGGAAGCAAAATAAACGCAATGCACTTCCCCATTTTCTTCATTTCGTTTTAACCGCTTAACTACCCCTAACAACCAAAATTTCGGCAGTTTATTGCTTAGTGTCCTGTCTTCGCCACGTGTCACTCCGCAACCGCCATTTTCGTTTCGGTTCTCGCCTTTGCAATTGCACGTCGATGTAATAATGTCACGTCCCCACGCTACCTGGACAGTGGGGCCGGCCAGGGCCAGACCTGCATTCTTTCACGCCTAAATTTGAAATTAAAAGTCGCAAAAACTGTTTCAATTCATAAATAAATTAGTTTGCTTACAAAATTAGAGTTAGTTTGAGTGATTTTTAAATAATATTTCAAATCCTGAATTAGTTACAATATTTTTTATTTTTGAAAAAATGAACCAGATTATAGAAAGCTATTTGAAACCTACAATCTCGGTTCAGTTTATTAGGCTTGTAATTGTAAATCAGAAATGGCAATTGGCAACCATGGAATTTGGGTCTTGGCGATTTGGGCTAGGGTCAAATACGTGCGGCAGTTTAGTGGTTTAAAGTGTTGGTGTCTGAATGGTCATGGGTGTTTATCACGAGCATCTTAAAATACATTAAAATTTAGAAATAATCCAATTAATCAATATATATATATATATATATTGAAATTAATATAACTATCTCTTGCATGCAAGCACGAAAGATTTTTTTTAAATAAATACATATATATCATAATATCATCTACTTATTATATGATTGACATAATATTTTAATGTATTATATAATTTCTCTTTTGTCACCTTTACTGTTAATAGATTTATTACCACAAAAAATAAATTATAGGGTTCCAAAAATTCTCCCGCGGCACATTTTTTTCCTCCATTTTCCTTTTGAAGGAATGAATTATATTTGCTAGACCTAATTTGAATATCTTTATTTGTTTATCTATCTAACTGTCTTCTTTGTGTTCATTGTTCTATCAATTTGGTTCGTTTTCAGAAGATTAGAATCAAGCCAAACAGAACCGAAAACAATCGGTCCGGAAAATTCTAATCCGATTGCACCTCAATTGAGGCAAAATGCCCACCTTAAAGTAGATAATTAAGCTGTCAAAAGCATACAATGCGAGCAACTTTACATAATTAATCATTCTAATACAATCATACAGATGGACGAGCTAAAACCCTCCATTCTTATTGTTACACAATATTTATAAAAGAAACAAGAAGTCTGAATTTCCCATAAGTAGGCCTTTGCCATAAGGAAATTCACTTGTTCCTGAATTGTACCTCATATATCTGAACACGTCCTGTTACAAACGCCAGCAATAAAATCATCACCGTTACCATCTGATGATGTTAGACTATTTTCCTTCGAGCCTAATTCTGAATCAAGAATCAAGTATTAACCGTGAGAGTTTCTTAATCCCTGGATCAAATTACATGCAGCTACCAGCGAGCATGTATTCCGATTTTGGGAGTGTAAGATATGTGAAGTGGATTGCAATATTATCAAACAAATGCTGCTGAGCAGTTTTAAGTAATTAAGAAGCTATTAGTAAGGAAAGTGTTATTTGAACAGTAGCAAGTCCGTGGAAAGAGAGAAACGACAGCATTGTAATATGAACAACACTGTCATTTGGTAAGTTATAGTATTATTGTAGTATGAACACTGCCTACAATTTTTGTATTCCCGTTATCTTGCTACTGTACAAATAACAGTATTCTATTCGTAAATACTAAATAGAGCGAGCGAAAGGCGACTGGCTCTAGGCTCTCGCTCTATTTGTTTTAGCTTTTTGACACAGTTTAGCTGTCAAAATTGAGCTATGAAAGTGGTGGTGTGTAAAATGATAATAATCACTTTTATTTGACTAACCAGCTTAGCTAGCGTAGTGTAGTAGTGGTGTTTACCAAAGATTCCTAAAACAACTAGATCTTTCATTTCACAGCACTCCACGGGGAGCCTGAAACAGGTTTCTTTCTTCCAAGTTTTAATGGTTCATGTACGTTTCATGTCCAAGTAACTGGGTCGAGGGGCAATGACAATGTTGAATGCGTTCGGACAAGCCAAGAAAGCTCCAGCGAGCAGCGGCCAGCGGAATTTTTGAAAGTAATTAAGGAATACGGAACCCACACCCACTCACCATCCAGCGGTCTGTTTTGTATTATCAATCTAAAGGCTTTGGGCAACAACTTTCATCATTTTTCATTGGCCCAAATCTACAAAGCCCATAACATTTCCCAGTGGGCTTCTTCAATGTCCCTTTTTTGTTTGATTTGGGTCCACAATGTCGGCCCGTTCTTCTCATTGCGCCACGTTCCTCTCTGCTACACCGACTTATTAGTTGAATTGGTTGCGTACATTGCAGCTTTTGCTAAAAGGAAATGGGAAGTGTTATACTGTTATATACATACAATTATATATTTATAATTTTATATTGCGTGTAATCACAAAATAATCATCTATTGTGTATAAAAATTTTATCGTTTAAATAAGATAATTACTAAATTATTTTAAAAATATCTTACGTCTTTATGTAAAAATTAATAATAAAATTCATTATTTTTTTTTTTGTAAGGAATGTAACCTTTTAAATAATCGTGGCTTAGGATTCCAGTTTGAGCCCATAATAATGATTTGGTCATTGAGCGTAATTATGACGTCCAAAATCGATCCACGTTTGATGCTGTCGATATAAGTACTACACATGTAACGTCCCAAATTCACATGCCAAAGCCAAGTCACAGACCCACAGTGTAAGATTTAATAATACGCGAAAAAATTTGGCACTTTCTCTAAAGCCTTAACACTTAAGCCGAAAGCACAAAAGGAGCAGCCCCCCATGTGTGAACTCATCGAAGCTCCTCGAAGACCTTCTAGAAAAAGAACAAAAAATGGAAATCAAAATCGAAAGAGACATTTATAGAAATAGCTCCAGGCTAAGATAAATTCACAAAAATAACCCTCTTATTATACCCTTATTTTCAATAATTAAAATTTCAAACGACTAATTTAATGTTTCCAACAATAAGTCATTTTTCCCACCCCAAAAAAAAAGGTAATAAGTTACGGTAAAAATAAGATGACATGCAATAAGATAACAATATTATTTATTATTTAAATGCGCTATTTCATTAGTTATATATATAGACCTCTCACAAAACAAATTAATTACTTACTATATTATTATTTTTTGTCAATCGTTTTAATTTTAGGCTATTTTTGTAAAATTGTCCAAATCCAAAAACTTCTAACTTAGCTAGCCCCCCACGCACGAACTCAACAATTCACTTTCACTTTCACTTTCAGTGCCTTTGTCTTTTTCCTCCCCTCTCTCTCCTCCACGTCACCTCCTCAAACCGCGTTGCTGCCGTCATCTCTCTCGTATTGGCTCAACTACAAATTGAATTGACAATATATATTTTTTTCCAAAATAAAAAATAAAAAATCTAATTCATTTCGATCTTCTGGGGACTTTCTACTTTGACAATTCCACACGCAATCTTAATAGTACTAATTGGTCTCTCTCTCTATCTACTGACTTTCTGAGAAATTTCTCGTTTGCTTAATCTAATCTGCCCCTTATTTAACGCACACGCGCACACACACACTCTCTCTCTCTCATGTATCATCAAACTTAAAAATTTGATTTCCCCTGTTTTTGCTCTGTTTAAATAACCCTTTATATTTGAAGAGTGCTAGGTATATATAAAACATATCATATACCCCGCAGATCATATATAATTTTTTTGTTTGCGTGTATTTGATCGTGAATTAGTGTCTGAGATGGAGAACAATCAGCAATCGTTTTGGCAATTCAGCGATCAACTGAGGGTGCAAGCATCAAACTTGGCTAATCTGTCACTCAACGACTCGATTTGGAGCAACAATTATGTGTCGAAGAGGCCGGATGAAAGGAGGAATTTCGATATCAGAGTCGGTGGTGAAGTGAATGTGAATTCGTTCACAAAAGGGTCTGATTTGAATGCCTTCAATGACAGTTACAAGAGTATGAGCAGCAATTACAACGATATTGGCCTCGGCCCTATCGGCCAGATAATGGGTGCGGCCTCCGCCTCTCAAAAGAATGTTGGGATTAACGGTGGATTCAACAAAGGGATTTATTCGAAGCCCGGTCATTTTGGTCTTAGCACCATCAACAACAACAACAACAACATCAATAGTTATATGAATGTTAATTTGAAGGGGAATAAGAATAAGGAAGAGAACGATCATCATGGATTTGGAAGCAAAGGTGGCAAGAAGAACAGCAACAAGAAGAATAATAACAAAGATGCTGACAATAATTCCGATAATAAGGAGACTAAGACTGCTGCTGATAAGAGGTTCAAGACTCTCCCACCTTCGGAGGCTTTGCCTAGAAATGAAACCATCGGTGGCTATATTTTTGTCTGTAACAATGATACCATGGCTGAGAATCTCAAAAGACAGCTCTTTGGTATGTATACGTTCTCTTTTCCCTTTTTCTTTTTTTTTTTTTTAAATGTTCTGAGTTTAGGAACAATTTATTTTCTTCGTAGATCAGATTATTATTTCGATTTAGGATGATCACCGATTTATTTTTATTGTTTTCTTTTTGAGATGATCTATTTGGGGTTGGTAGTTTTATCTTTACTTTTGATTTTAATTGTTGTTTTTATTTTTCAGGATTGCCACCACGTTACAGGGATTCAGTGAGAGCTATAACCCCTGGCTTGCCCCTTTTCCTCTATAACTATTCCACCCACCAGCTGCATGGAATTTTTGAGGTTTGTAATTTCACCGTCAGTTTTTCTTTCTCAAAAAAGTTTCGTCAGATGGATATATTGAATTGTGTTTGTTTAATCAACATCCTGACGATCTTTCTGTTTAGGCTGCTAGCTTTGGGGGGACAAATATTGATCCTACAGCCTGGGAAGACAAGAAATGCCCTGGCGAATCACGGTTCCCTGCTCAGGTAATTTTCATCTCTGTTTTATGGTTGTGGTCAGATAGCATTTTTTTTTTATCATTGTGGATTGGAGACTAACGATTGACTAACTTCTACATATTTCACCTCAGGTCCAAGTTGTTACTAGGAAAATCTGTGAGCCGCTGGAAGAGGACTCCTTCAGGCCAATTCTCCATCACTACGATGGCCCCAAGTTCCGCCTTGAGCTAAATGTGCCTGAGGTAATTTGACCTAGTGTTAGTTTAGTTTACACATTTTGTTTCACTATGACATCATATATGATTCTAATTTGTCCTCTGGTTCGATTTTTGACAGGCAATTTCTCTCCTGGACATATTTGAAGAACAAGACCTTTGAGCAATTACTGCAATACAGACCACATGAAACAAAAGCTTACAGATACAAGAATCAGTTAGTGAAGTTATAGCATAAAATGGTTTGATGAAACAAATAGCTAAAGAATTAAGAGTTTGTGGCCTTCATTATATTGATAGTTTAGAGTGTGTGTGGGGGAACTATGGGAGTTGAATATGCACAGCGTCCTTGATGTAAACATTTTGTGAGGAGGCTATTGTTGTTGGTTGTCCTTTTTGTTCTGTTTGGCTTATACATAAATAAATAAGGGGAAATTATAAAGTCAATTTATCTAAACTTTTCGTTTATACAGTTTTATTTGAAGAGTTTCATTGTCATGCAGTTTTAATTCATAACCCCATTGTATGTGATTTTGAACCCAATTAGATTGTAATTTATAATCGCATTTTATGTGATTTTGTTGAACCCAATTTGTTTATCATGTGATGTGAGCAAGATATTTTGGAATAAAGATCCCGTCTGTATAGCAGGCTGTTTGTTGACACTAGTGTTCACTTGCCTTTGTCTTCATATTAGATAAGACTGCAAATTAACATATATCTGCATTGGAAGGAAAGGGAAGATGAAAAAATAACTCTTAAGACAAAACCATCATAGGGGATTCGAAATTCTCAAACCCACAATGATTCAGTGCAATCCGATGGAAGCAAAAGAATGTGGGTGGTTGAGAATGTCATGTAAAGCTACATCACCAATTGAGAGTGGTTAGGTTTCGGCCACTGAACATTTTTGAACTTGAAATCCAAGACAACAAGTGGGTGTTGTGCCATCTTTCTCAAAAAGTCTTTTACCTACCGCCCACCACATATATATCTTTCAGAATGCTTACTTTTAGTTCTGGGGACTGCTTCAAAGGCTAGTGCAGTGCAGTGATGATAAATTATAAATAATGTATTGCGCCAATTTCATCATCTGTTACCCACTTTATTAGTATCATTGACTTGTACAAGTCGTGTACAGAGCAAAGAGATCACTGGTTCGAGAAGCGATTGACTTGAATTGTTCAAGTGGAATTAATTGACAGGAGGTAGGCCTAATCAGTCTTGCTGCATTAATTGTTTTACCACTTCAAACAAGCCGAGAGTTGCAAAATAATTGCTCATCCATCGTGTCGATAAATACAGGGGTCAGCAATCTTGACCTGTGAGGCTGTGACCCTAATTGTATCGATCGAATAGGCAGTATTATTTGAATTCACCAATTATTTTCTTATACATACTTAAAAAATATATTAATTATTAAAATTAAAAATTTTAAAGTTACCCTTCACTCATTCTTTTGTTTTTAATTTTATTTTAATATTTATATTTTCTCTCTTTCTATATTATCACATTATGCATCCTAAAGTTTCGTGACTTTGATTATTAATTCTTTTATTTTCTTAGTAGATCAAATTTTTTTTTTTATTTTTATCACCATTCTTTTCCTATTGTTTATCTTAGATTTATTGTTATTTTTTTTTAATGGTAGGTTCTTTGTCTCCCAATTTGTTATGGGCATTGCAAAACTCATTTTGAGAAGTTGAAAATCAAGCATTTTAATTTTTTTTTTGAAATTGAAAGAAAAATTACCTATGGTAAAAATGAGGAACTGAGAGAGAAAAAGAAGTATGATTAATTAAGTAATTTTATCCAAAATTATTTTGAAAGTGAAAAATTTAATTTAAATAGAGAATTTTAAGAGAAAAATGATGGGTTCAAATAGTCTGAACCCGAACTAAGTTGACGCAGAATTGATCGGTTCAAAAATTGTTAAACCGATCTTAAACGTTGAACTAATATCAAAGCTAAACTGAAGCAAACTCAAAATGCGCGTCCTGCGAGTATCGACGTTCTTCTTTCTCACTTTTGGTGGGAGTAAAAGAAAAGGCAAAGACAACCATGTGATAGCAAGCATATTGATTTCTTAATAAAAGAATGACACTGATTATCAATGCATTGCCGAATATCTCAGATATCACATGGCTATCACTCATCGTGTTTGTTCGGTCCGTGTTATCTCATAAATGGAATGGAGTGTTGAATACATCTCATAAATCGTCTTGGAGCTAGACCAAACGATAAAACGCTGCACATGCTTCCAGAAATTAGGACAATATTTCTGATATATGCATAGGACAAACTACTATTCATTCATAAACCAATGTGTATTTGTTTATTTTATCCATTTGCTCTGCAGTTGAGTGTGGTGTAAACTAACCCTCCAATGGGAAGAAGAAGATTAAATTATGAAATGGGGGAAACTTATCAACTTTTGCTTTCATGTTCTTTAATTTTTCGTAGCCATCCTCTGCGTTTCAGTACGTAACACTCCAATAATAGAGCAGCAAAACAATTACATCCGTTATTTCATCTTTTTATTATTATTATTTACTCCCTCATTTGCGCAGTAACAAAGGACTGACTTACCACCAAATGCCCCGCATTTAACTGAAAACATATCTCCTCCTATAAGAAGATTTATTTATTTATTTTTCGAAACTCATCGTGAAGTTCCTATGGGTCAAACTTAATTGAGAACATATTTGAGAAATTTACATAAATAATCATCCTCGTTTTATATTTTTCACGAATAACCTTTTTATATTTTTTCTATCATAATTAGCTAATCTCTAATTTTTCAGATCAAGATACCCTTGTTTCGTGATCGCCAAAATTTTCGCAATGAGTCCTCAACTTCCGAGACGACGATCGAGACACGACAACCGGAGGTAACTTTTCGTAAGTTTTTTTTTAAAGAAACTCGGGCAGCCATCGGCTGCGGTCTGCCAAGACCACGCCGATGGTCGCCATGGCAGCAGCCATCGCACCAAATTTGGTGCGACGGGCATCCGTCGCATGCCCGTCGCACCAGGTTTGGTACGACGCTACCAGTTTCAGATTCTGGAATTTAGTGCGACGGATGCCCGCCGCACGTGTTTAGTCTGACGATGCATCGGTCCAGATTCAGAATTTGGTGCGACATGCGCACCGTCGCGACAAAACTTGTGCGACGGCCCGCATGTCGCACCAAATTATAGGGTTGTAATTTCGAATTTGGCGCGACGTTGCACTGTCGCGATAATTTTTGTGCGACAGGGTGCCTGTCGCACCTGTAATATTTTCTGAAATTTTACGAAAGAATTTTTTTTTAATTTGTAAATTATATAATTGTAATTTAATAATGTTATATTTGTAACAGAAATATGGCAGATTCTGCGTATGTACCAGGCATGATGCAGATACCTTACTACCGCTCATTTTCCCAGGCGTACATAAGTATGTGTAAGTTAGATACAGTCGTAAAAGCTATTGAGGGTAAGTTAACAAAACGACAGTTGCAATTATTCAAAAAGGATATATTTGGCCATTTCTTAGAGTGTCGAAACTTTCCATTCAGTGGTGTGATTATGCATAATTTGTTACTAAGACAAGTGGCTCAGTAATGAGACGGATCGACTATGGTTTGAAATTGATGAGCATTTGATACGCTTATCAATTGGAGAGTGGTGTTTAGTTACGGACTTTGTTGGGGTGAAGACAAGTGTACCAAAATGATAAAAAAGAATCATAGGCTGCTTAATACGTATTTTGATGGTCTGTTTCGCAATTTAAATCTCGACGAGTTCGACGTAAGGTTTGGTAACTTAGACTTCGACGCTATGGACGACATTGATGCAGTAAAAATTGCACTCTTTTATTTTGCGACATGAGTTCTAAATGGAAGAAAAGTTCATAGTCGATAAACTTTTCATTGCTTAACGAGGTGGATGACATTGATCACTTTCGAAACCGTCCATGGGGTCGTTTGTCATGGGAAACGATATACAACAGTCTTGACAATGCATTGTATGGTAAAATAGAGAAATTTAAGAAGACTCGCTTGGAAAAGCCAAATCATAATATTGAAAAGTACAATGTTTACGGCTTTACATCTGGAGTTTAGGTACGTTAAAATCGTACTACATTAAAATTATATTCTTCGATAATTGTTTGTTAATAGTAAATATTTAATACTTTTTTAATATTGTCATTTTATTTATTGTAGGCATGGATGTTCGAAGTTATTGGAGGGCTGCCATCACAGTGGGTCGTGAAAACAAAAAAACAGATTCCATGCATTGTACAATGGAAGCCCATCGCTTCCTCCAAAATCAACTTCACTGTTGTGAATTCATTGTTTAATGATAACTCTCGTCTTGTAAGTAATATTACTTTGTGCAGTTGTATATTATTGTTTTTCATATTAGTAAATAATACTATGATTCTACTAACCTAAAATTTGGGTTGAATTATTGTAGGAAAATGTACTACAAACCATCGAGCCGAACTCTAAAGAGAAAGCACAAAAATATTGGCAAACTGTAAAGGATTATGTTTCATATATCCCAAATTGGGTTTGTAATGTGAGTATCTTATAAGTAATGTTACTTTGTAAATGATTATTTATGTATTTATAAGTAATGTTACTTTGTGCAAAGATCAACCATCAATCAACGCACCTCCCATTATGGTCGAAACAGAGGAGAATCAAAATATCGCAAGTGCCGCTAGCCCAACACTGGAGCCGCAAGGTCTTATGGAGGAGGAGCTTCCAGCAGAAGACCATCATGAGCAAACACACGAATCCAATGACACATATGATTCAGAGGTCATAAATCATTTATTTTCTGTATATATATATGTCATTAAGAGGTTATATATATTTATTTAAACTTATAACTTTTTAAATTCATAATGATCAAGGACAAAGTTTAATAACGATTATATCATTCGACTGGATGGACAAGATTGATCGCTTTATATGTGAATTGAAGTCACCTTTGAGGCAGAGCGTAAAGAACACAAAGAATTTGAGAAGCGGTGATGGGATTTATTAGTTCGTATACTGAACGCTCACACGGCCCTTCTCCGACTACACATTCGTATGCGGTGAGCAAATTTAATATGTCATTTGTGCGTTCTTTTAGCTTTTAATCCGTTATTTATTAAATTTATTTATCCTGACAAACGGATAGGTACCAGATGATTGTGGAGTGTATACTGACGTAGATAATCAGATGATTTCCAGTCCTATGTCATTATATACTTTTTATGGGGATGTCGATGGACGAGCGACATGATTCTTAAGGAGGCGTCGTTGGATATTAGTAAGTTTGGTCGTCCATATAGAAGATCTTATGTCTTTAATAGTCCATATTTGATTCCGCTCATTCAAACGAGGGAGGAACATCAATCCTGTGCCTACACTCCAATTAGTGGATCGCCAGATCGATGAACGAACGAGTGTAGATATAAATCCACTTCGAGGATTACAAGATCCATGTGTATACAATGAGTTCGACGAGTGGTTTGCTGGTAACATTACAATGGATCGTTCAGTCCCATACTCGCACTCGTTTTTTCAAATACTTTTAGGTCATACTTCACTGGGATGGCTAGGTGACGAGGTAATTTTTTTTTAACATCAAACCATTGGTTGTGTTTGTGTAGTAGGATCTGTTTTCTAAATTGACCAGATGGTTTGCTATTCTTATTTCTTATGTACAAGCATATTCATGAGTATTATCGCTTGATCGTGAGAAGCAACTGAAGTATCCAAATGCATTGTCTCAGTGGTCATGCATACTGACACATATTTTTGGGTACAGTGGTTTACTAACTATATATTCGTTGTTTTAAAATTATATGTTGTGTATTTCTGAATTCTAGTGTATATGATATTGCAGGTGTTCTTTAAGCAATTATGGAACAACGAAAATTGTTCGATCGAAACATTACAATATAGTGATAATTTTAATAGCTATATTCGTGGGCGGGAGTTCATAATGTCAAAGCAGCTGACAGATGTGGATATGGTATGTCAATATAATTTTTTTTTTACTGTGTTAATTTGGGTGTAAGAAATACTGAATTCAGAACAATATTTTTATGTGTAGGTTTGCATTCTAGTTAACCTTGGCGGCGATCATTGGGTACTAGCCAGATTAGACTTTCGTAACAACAAAGTATGGATTTATGACTCATTGCTTACATTCTGCGACGATAAAACGTACAAGTATCAATTTAGGGCATTCGAAGTCATATTCCCTCGATGGCTAGACCATGTTGGATTCTACAGTTTTCGACATGACTTACAGACATGTTGAATCATCGGAAATTCGTTGCGAGTTAAAGGTGTCCCACAACAAGAGCCCGGTAGTGGTGATTGTGGTGTTTTTTATTGATGTTTACTATGTATTTAATGTTTAGACTTAGGCTCGATTTCAACTGGCAATCATGGGATGTATTTTAGAAAAAAGATTGTCAGTAGACAAAGTTAATGGTGATATTATGTTATAAACTATTGTATTCAATATAAAAATAACATTAAATAAATTATTTTACCAATATATATATTATGCAATATAAAAAAATTTTAATACTCAAGACAATATTACTTGGAAGAATGCAACTAATTTTGGTTTGATACAATAGGATTTTTACATCGCTTACTAGTTATGACCTGATTCATTGCACCGCCCACATTTCACGCTTCTTCGATTTACATCCTCACCTGCAGAGGGTGTTCTCGACTCTTACTACGACCCGGCGGTGGTGCTTCTACCGGTGGATAAACTTGCATCTCTTGAATTTCATCCGGCACTTCCCAATCGATCACGCCACCAACTCGGCTCCACTCGGTTGTGCATAAGCCTTTACCAATGATTCCTCGGTGTAAAATTCGAACAAAGGCTTATGTAATCCACTCTGACAGCTTAAACAAGCAAGAATTGCATGCGCATGCATCGAGCCGATCTAAATCGAATACTCTACATGTGCAAGTTTTTTTCTATGTCAACTAATCCCTCATTCACACCACCACCCAAAACATGAAATCGATGTGGAGGCACAGGACGGACCATCATCATTTCGCCCGAGATCTCCTCTCAACGACTATTTCATCTCGCCTAAGTTGTTAGCCGAGTACTCATCGATTCAACCACAAGTTTTCTATCATAAAACCATTGCTGCATTGTTTTCCTAAAATGATCAATAAGATGAGTAATCGGAAATTTTCGTGCCCTCATAAAAGAGTTCACGCTTCCGCGATGTTCGTGGTAAGAATACTATATCTCCCGCCTCGAACTCGGACCTTGCCCAATTACATATCCCCACATTATTCTCCAAGTAATCACCAGACCTGGAACTGGAGCATCCATAGAGCCTCAAGTTGTTTTCTAAATTCTTCGTGCCCATATGCTTTTGCGGCTTTTATAAAGATCGACTCAAAATCATCCCAAACATACTCGAGACATCTTGAATTTTGCTTTGATATTACCTTTCATATGGTAAAAACAAATGTCATGAGCAAAGATAACTGAATACTTTAAGAACGACTCTCTCGATGGAAGTGCATCGATCGGAGATAAATACTAAGTCCGGCATATCACCAATCACTCCATGTAACTTCATCATAAACCATTCCCAAGCATCATTATTCTCTCGAATCCAAAACTCCAATGGCTAATCTGGATACAATTGATTGTTTCCATCTAAGCGAGTTGCAACAAACATACTTCCCCGATATAGACCCTTTAGATGAGTACCATCTACCGCAATCACCGGTCTAATATATTGTTTAAAACCCTTAATGGAAGATCCAAGAGCTACAAAGTAGTATAAGAAATTACCATTTGCATCTCGCTCAAGGTGAGTAATCTGCACCTTCATTTACGGCCTTCAAAACATGAGAATATTTGGGTAGTAAGTTATATGACTCGCAGGATTCCTCTAATAATTTCTAGACTAACTTATCCGGCCCGATATGCTTGCCGATATGTTAATCGGACACCATATTCCTCGCCGCATGTCTACTCCGATATCATTTGGTGTGTATATCATTTTTCCTCGAATATATTTTTCAAGCAATAATATGACCAACAACCCCGCTCTTTACTTGGTGACTGCAGTCCGATAATACCTCATTATGACATGTATGTACATTATCAATTCTCCGAACTACCCAATAAACATTTTCCTCGCTCGAAGGTCTCGTTGCTCGAATACGCCATTTACAAGATTCCAAGAACAATGGGCCTCAAACGTGTAGTCATGGACCTTGCAATCTTAAAATCAAACTTATTCGAAGGGCAAATTTATGCAGCTCCAATATTAACTCATTCTTCTTAGAGAACAACTTACCCACACTAATATCATCCCAATTACAACTTCTAATAAAGTCTGGAGCAATCAAGTTTGACGGCATAACTGGAGCAAGACTTATAAGAGGGTCAACAACTGTCATCATCGAACGGTCCATTGGAGTAGTAGATCGACTGTTCCGACTATTAGCAGCAATATCATCCTCACGCTTGTTCTCATTGTTAGAAGGAATATCAATAAGATCAACACCCCTATCATTAACACGAACATCATCTGCTTCTGTATTGCCCATGTTATTAATAGGTTCACCATATTGCTCTAAAGATGTTTCTACTGGTAACATCTCTTCTCTAACATCAGGCAATGCAATACCATTATCATCAATAGTGTCATTATTGTCGTGGACTGTAGAGTAAGATTGCTGCAACGATGTTGTCCTTGGTAATACCTCTTCTTCAACATCTGGGACAGAGACTGATTCTACAAGTGCCTCAACATTTTCAACATCTTGGGTTGGAACTCTAGGAGATGTGGTAACAGGAATACATCCAATGTTGGCCACATCAGAGGCTAAATGTAATACAACCTTCACTATTTCGTCATTACATATGTCCATGGGTAGTGAACATGCATGATAGGTTGTGTTATTAGACTTCAATGTTGTCTTCAACGTGATATTATATTCATTAGGATTTATCTCAGAAACCTCGTGATATTCTCGATAAAAACCGAACAAACAAACAATCTTTTTCCAACCAAAAATGCTATATTCTTAGCATTCACATAATCCATCCGACCATCTCGCCAATGTCTCCCACCAACCATTATAACAGAGTTCAAGTACAACTAAGTCCATTAATCCCGACATGATCAAGAAAATAATTTTATTATACTCGTTAAAAACATAATTACTAAAAAATAAAATATATTAAAAGTAATAAGTATACGATAAGTGTAGCAGTATTGATGCGACAGCGACTGTCAAGACTAAGCCTCAGTGAGACAGTACACTTTGTCTCTCTCACCAACTCGTTAGACAATCCCAAAATATAAGCCCTAGCTCGCAAACGATACAGCACATAAATTCATAACACTTATATAAATATTTAATACAATTATATTACCTTACACGCAGTTAGATAAAGAAGCCATGATCTTCAGTTATTGAACGGTGTTTGTAGTTTGCAAGAACGGTGAGTGGCTAGGGAACGGGTTGGCAGTTGCAGGAACGATGTTTTAAATTTATAGTTCTGTAATAAAAATTAAATATGGAGGGTAATTAAGGAAATGTAAGTTTTGATTGACTAATTATGATAGGAAAAATATAGAAAGGTTATTCGTGAAAAATACAAAATGAGGCTGGTTATTTATGTAAATTTCCCAACATATTTCCTCCCTTTTAGAGAATTTGTTTCAGATATAATTTCTTTCAAACCTAATCGTGAAGTACTTAATTTGTGAACTAAATCCAAATGAAAAAAATAAATAAATAAAAACTCCCCTTTCATTTGAGTTTGTTTTGAATAAATGTTCATTTTAGTACTTTAGTAATACAAAATTTGGTGAAAGTAAATATCTTTCGGGAAAACACGACCCAATAAATTATCAAAGAGTGTGTAGCGGCCCAAACTTAAGGGGGAATAATTCATGTTCAGTTGGGTGGAGGAGAGGGAGAGGAAACAAATTTGAAATTATTTTCCCTTCTCAATGTTGTCATTGTTTGTTGGTAATAAAATGATGGAATTCAATTTCTAGATAATTTTATATTAGGTGAAAGTAAATATCGTCAGAGAAAATTTGTCCCCCGAATTTTTCTTTTAATACTTTCAAATTCAAGCCGAATCATACGAGGAATGAGCTTCCTGTTCGGTGAGCAATTGACTACATTTATCTTATGATGTAAAAATGAAAACACCGGGGGCCCATAGCTCAGTGGTAGAGCAATTGACTGCAGATCAATAGGTCACCGGTTCGAACCCGGTTGGGCCCTTATTATTAATTTTTTTTTATTGTTTTCGTTCAGATCAATATGTTATTGAAGATTAAATAATTTATATTTATCCTGTACACATCTAAGTTAATATATGTATGCTTGCACATTTTATTTTATTTTTATTGGTGATTTAGAAAGTATTTATCATTTAATTAAAAATAAAATTATATTCATAAACTTACATATATTAATTACCCGTAATTTTGAAAATTATTTTCAAACCCAACCCATGAGTAAAATCAGGAATTCAAAATTGTACTAATTTATTCAAATAATAAATGACAAAAGGGATTATTGTTAAAATGTATTGTTAAAGATTAAAGAATTCATATGTATGGTCCACTAATGCACACATCTAAAATATTAATACATGTATTCCGGCATATTTAGTTCTTATTTTATTGGTGATTTAAAAAGTATTTATCATTTAATTAAAAATAAAATTACATCCATGAACCTACGTAACACGTATTACCAATAATTCTGAAAATTATCGGTTAACTAATAAATAAATAATTATTTACTACTAAATTAAACCAAACCAATGATGAAGATTAAAACATTCAAATGGGAGATACCCTTCCATTCGAATGAACCAACAACTACCAAGCCGTTCATTCCACTGCTGTGGGAAAAAAAAAAAAACATGGGGGGCATCAACAACATCAATTAATTAATTAATTAATTAAGAAGAACAAGCAGGACAATGAACCAAGCCGTTCTCATTACAGAGACCACACCTCTCCTTATCCCCATTCATCAAAACCACCTTACAGCTTCCCCCGCAATCAAAACAAGGCACGAACCTCGCACCTCCGCAGCCTTCACACGCCTGCCTCCCTATCCCCGTCTCCACGCGTGCCGAACGCAGCATCCTCCCGAGTTTACCGGACTCGTTCAACTCCGTCAACTCGTCAGCTCCACCCACATACCTCCCCTTGACAAAAACCCTAGGCACAGTCACAGTCTCACCGCCAAGCAAATCCTTCAGCTCGTTCAAGAACTGCCCATGCAATGACACGTCACGCTCGTCAGTCACCACGCGGTTCACTTCGAATATGCTCCTCACACGATTGCAGTCCTCGTACGTGCGTCGTACCCCCCTCAACGACGTCGTGTAAATCACGACCCCTTCCGAACCACCCGGCGGACACTTTTCGGGAAAATCACTCAACGGGTCTCGTATGAGCTTCTCGTATTTCGCTTGCCTGCCTTCTTTTTCCCTCTCCATTCTGTCTCGCACAATGAATATATTCTCCTTCACACTCTTAAACCCTTCTCCTTCCGTACGATGACGATGATGATCAGCTCGTGACCCCATGGACTCAGTTTCTCTCAATTCTTTTGCTGGCTTTGCAGACGAAGATGATGATCGCAGCAGCTTCTTCTCTAGCTCTTCAAGCGTGTGGAAAGGCGCGGTCTTGCGTGGCGTTATGTTTTGCTTCTGTGTTGTTGATGACGCGGCAGAGACACTGTTACTACTGATTCTTGGCTTCAACTCTTGGAGGACTTTGCTAACTTCGTCCCATGAGTGAGACTGAGGGGCATCAGTTTCGAACTTGCTAAGCTTGTCCAGTATCGGAGCCGGCACGTGCGCGGGCTTTTCTTTTTGTTCTTCAGATGTATTGTTGTTGTCTGACGTCAGCCACGGCTCTTGTACTGCGTTGATGTCGAATACGGCAAAGCTCGCCGGAGCCGGACGGTAAATGTCAACGGTGGCCTCAATTCTTTTTGAGGACGTGCAGCCCATTTTGTGCAATAGCAGTAGCTTTTTTATGGATAATCTTCAACTTTGAGCCCATGCGATGATATGAGGAGATGAACTTGAGGTTTTTAAGAAGGTTTAGCATCTGCAATGCCAATGCACCACGACCACGTGGTGGCCATGGCCCATGGAGCCAACGTTTATCCCATTGTAGGATTATGGATGTTAATATAAGCCTTAGGATGATGTGTGGTGTGTGGACTGGCCAGGTGGGCTTTTTATTATTTAGTACCTTTGCAAAATAGGAAAAATTAAATGGTGAGCGGTTGCTTCTGCTTCTGGAGAAATTTAATTAAGCATTTGGTGCACAAGACAAAATTGATTTTTGTGGACTGCGGAGTATGCTTTTTGTGTGGACTATATACACTACTAATTTAAGAAAAATGATTTTTCAGCATTAATAATAATCATCAGAACACTCTTATCACTTTCCTACTTTGCCTGCACTTCACCACCGCCCACACGCCATTGGTATTTGGTAACGCTATGAGGAATTAAGAACGGACAACAACTATATATAGTCAATTCCAACGGGTATTATGGGTGGGTTTGGTTTGGCACATGCATCCCAAAATTTTGTTGGAGCTCTTAAGCAGCTATTGGATTAGCCTGGCCCGGCCCAGTTAACAGTCGATAGAAATTGAACTTATCGGAGAAGTAGGCACTGTTTTTCCAAGTTGATTAACAAAATTTTATATAATTATGTAAGCCACGTAATTTTTTTTATAATTATTTAATAAAAATTTAACAGTTATGAAAATATGTATACTTCAATTTTAATTTTTTTCACAACCATTGAATTTTTATCAAACAGTTATGAAGAATTAGTCAAGACTTTTGAGTCCCGAAAAACGCTGGAACTATATTCCTTTCTTAATTTCAAAATTAGATAGTGGTAGTCACTGTAGTAAATTTGATTCCAAGTTGTTTCAATCAATAAATCTGATTATATTTCGCTCGCTGAGTTGCTTCATCAAATTTTGAAAAAAAATGAAGTACTTTTTGTTGCGGGTTTTTGATGCCTATAACCACATGCTTTACGAGGGAATTCGTCAGGCACATTAGATAAATGCACACCCCATAGCCCTAGCCCTAGCCCTGAAATTTGAAATGGCTCTGCTTCTAATATGTTGTTTCTTGGTATTGTTAGTCGACAAAAGCTAGCCCTTTATTCTATTCTGTTGCCTTGGATCGATCATTCTCAATTTTTTCTTAAATAATCCTCGCAACGGTCTGGTATCACATGGCGCCGACTATTATTTTTGGAAAAATACACAGACTATGTCAGTTCTGACACACCGCAATTGTCTCTCCGCCATTTTCAATTTTTATTTTTCCAAGATTCCACAGTTTAAATGCATCTAATGAGGAGCTTGAAACATCAATGCGCAAGATTTTGTAATGGGTAATTGCTCTCTCAAAGGGATAGATGACACTAACGACTGTCCAAATTTCATCCGGGTTTTAACGGATTCCGGGAGGATACTGGAATTCACGAGTCCCAAATTAGCTCGAGAAGTCCTGGAAAATTATCCAGGCTATGGCATTTTTCAGAGAGGCCAGGCTTCGTCACCGTTGGCTGATCATGAAAGTTTAGTCAGGGGCCTTTTTTACTATCTGCTTCCCCTGGACAAGGATCATAAGCTTTGCGTTTGCGATGATGTGGTCAGACTCAGAAAGCAAGAGGAGCGACACAAGATGCTAGAGGCGGAGTGCGTGGAACTAATGGAGCCACCAAAGATGTCATCTGCAGATTTTGTTGAGAATTTGGCAACTGGGTCAGCCCTTGAAGTTCTGCCATCCCATGGGGATGGAGTTTGGAAAGTGAAGTTGGTGATCAACACTAAGCAGTTGGAAGAGATTCTGTCGGAACAAGTTAATACTGAGGCATTGATTGAGAAAATGAGAATGGCTGCAAGCTCAGCAGCTAGCCTCACGCCGAGGAGAACCAAAAGCTCTTGGGTTGTGGGGTGGAAGCCGGCTCTTTCCAGTGTATTCAAGGCCCCCATTACTGTTAATGAGAAAATGAGGCAAGGTTAGTTTCCAGATTACGGATAATTGTAATATTAGTTTGGGGATCATTATCGTTCTTGCTCTCTCGTTTTGTTAGAATACTTTTGTGTCCAAGCTTCATGTACATAAATTGGTAGAAAAATGGAGATCATCATAACTGATCACATGTGTAGTATCCTTATGGGAACATGTGATGACTTTGTTTGATTTATGATGCATAACCATGTTAAGCAAACCACCCAAGTATTTCCATGTCTAACAGTCGAACTAATACACATAATTTTTTAAGTCTTAATACATGCTAGCATTGATTAGAAATCCACATCAGTTGAGACAGGTGATATGCTGCCACTCAACAATAGAGTGGTTGATCAAAAACATCTCCCACCACAAAAAAGATCCATACCGAGCCCCAAAAACTACAGTCAAATTCCTTAATTACAACTATCCAGGGGACCTCAAGATTCAAAAAGTACACATTCAAATTACAAGTCCCCGAAGGATCTCTCACATGATCCGTGACTGCATCTTCTTGACAGCCGTGTCTATAGCAGGTACACTCTTCTTGAGGGCAGACCATTGTTCCTCGGTCAATGATATTCCTGAAGATACAACATTACAAATCTTAAAAGTTGAAACATAATTGCATACTATTACATCTACAAAAAACCTCAATTCTTCCATTATTCACCAAGCAACCACACATTACCCAGATAACAAAATAATTTAACTCTGAATATAGATTGCAGTACTACACCAAACGTGAAAGAGAAAATAACCATTTCATCTAGCACTTGAAGTAGGCACAATTCCAAGATGCTTAAATCTTAGATTCAGTAATCACACATGCCTTAAGAATTACAGTTTAAACTTAAAATTATATGTTAGATAGCATTTTGAAACAACGTATTTTGTCCAGAAATCAATAGAGTACTATAAAGCTTAACAGAAGCTTAAGCTAAGTCATCCCAAGTAATATGATATGCAGACAAGAACCTGCGTTGCACTTGAGGATAGGAAATGTATTACTTAGAATTTAGCAAAAGATTGGAATTGACATAGACACACCAGTGAAAATTCCAAGTTGATTATTTACTATCTCTTATCTTTCTCAGCAACCATATAGAGAGAAGAAAGAAAAACCAAAAAGTGCATAAAGAAAGTTCTGGAGAAAAAACAAAAATAGTTTCCAGCACTTATATTTAACAGATTATTATGGGAGAAAATAGAGCTGGGTTATCTAACTCACAGGAATTTATCAATACCTGCAACAGAAGCTACTGTAAACAACTTAACAACCTTTAGGACAGTCAAACTGGACGTGAACAACCCTTCATGTTCTTTATATATCATTACTATAAGTATCCCATAAGTGCCCACAAGAAAATCGTAAAAACAATTAAACTCAGGCGACAGAAAGAAATCAGAGATCAGATAATGAGCCATGGTATTAAGAAATCAGCCCTTAGTCACGAAGACCACAGTGGGCTGCACAGGTTTGCCATATTCAACTCTCCATCAACTAAAATCCAATTTCAGCACAGATTCAGTCCTATTAACTCCACAAAATCCTGGAACAAAGAGTATCGTTCCTAATCGGACTATGAGCATGCATCATGTCAACTTGAATGCAGATAATAAGTTTCATAAGTTTACAAAAAGAATGGATCAAGACCTAACAGCACACAAACATTTTTCCATTCAACTTTCTCCTAAACATGTAAAGCTAAAATCTGTTAACAACCGGCAACAAATTTACACATATAAATTCCATATAAACTCAAGACTAGCCAATCCACATCAATGAACTCTATTATCATTTAGGATTTCCCACTGTGCGCAATGCCAAAAATAACTTAAATTAGATTTATATTTTCGTTTTAACCATAACAAAGCCATCAAAATACATTTTGCATCACAAATTACCCACAATTATTTCTGGAAAAGAAAAAAAGCAAAGCAGCACATAACATACAAAGGACAAACCTTTAGAAGAAGGAAGTTCTTTGCCGCCTTTTGTATAATATTCCCGAATCGAAACCAAAGTCTTGCCTTTAAAATCTTGAATCGTCACCCTCCTCTTCTTATTCAGCTACAGAAAGAAAACACACAATTACATAAAGGAAACAAATTTTATTAAAACTCAGAAAAGAAATAAAAACCTTGTATGTGTTTTTGCAAAGAAAAAACCAACTTGGCAAATAATGAGATTCCCCTCGTCATCATACTCAGCATTATCATTTTTAACTGCTTCGTTTCCCTCTTCCACTTCCTCTTCTTCTTCTTCTTTGGACTTTTGATCTTGTTCTTCGAGGAAGGTAGTGACTACGTGTCTAACAAAAGCCTTGTACTCTGATTGTGAGAGATCCAGTCCCACCTTTTCTGAAGCCTGTTTCCGAATTTGAAACTCTGTCGTTTCGTTCATGTCCGATTTCTCCAGGATTTCTCGTACCGTGTCTTCGATTTTGGCTTTAGTTTCTGCTTTCATTTTTGCGTCTGACTTTTGGTTCTATCTCCGTCTCCGAAGGAAAATTTGGGTCAGTGTGTTGTGAGTACAATTGGTGACATATTATTGTGTACTGTGAACAAGGGGTTATTCGCTGAGGCAAGCTGTATTGTAAGACTTTGACGTGTCAATGAGACGTGACAGAGAAATATCCAACCCCGCCCAACAAGTTTAGTATAATTAGAGTTGTACCATCACACTTTGGTAGAATTGCTAATTTTGTTCAAAATTAGCGCTGGAAAAATCTAATGCTTTCTGGTGTACAAATCAAAACAAACTCCCATTCATTGCTTGCCGACAATGTTAATCTGATCAAATTACTTGAAATCGTTTTATCATAAATCAGAAACACGGTCGGTGGTTGAACGAATAGATGCCAAACTAGTATCTGTTGAAGTTCAACTTTTGGATAAACGTCCGCAGTTTCATCATCCAGTATTGAGTTTGTACATCAAATTTTAAGAACCAAAAAAGTACAGGTACAGCCATCCATTCCAATTTTCCAGAGAAATACGAAACATCGGCAAGGAATCACACATCAAATCTATTTTCTATGGTGGCAAAAAATATCATCCTCCAACAAAGTAGCTCCGTTCTTCTTCGATAACCGAAGATCACCTCTTAAATTTTCTTCCACCTTGGCTCTTGCTGCAAAAGCTTTAATGTATTAGACACAAATATAAAGTATCACCCAGAAGCATCCAAGCAATGCTTAAATATCATCGTCCAACAAAGTAGCTCCGTTCTTCCTCGATAACTGAAGATCACCCCTTAAATTTTCTTCCACCTTGGCTCTTGCTGCAAAAGTTTTAATGTATTTGACACATATATAAAGTATCACCCAGAAGCATCCAAGCAATGCTTACCATTGAAGTGTAATCATTCTGACAACAAAGTGGCCAAGAAAGTAGTTATTCAAATGAAATTATAAGAAATAAATTACCTCGGATCAATATTCTCACTTCCAGAACTCACAGGAGCTCTCTTTTCCCCCCTTCCAAAGGCAACTTCATCCATGGTTTGCCCCTGTCGCCTGTACCTACCACCAGATGCCAAAAACCCAGGACAAGGCCGGTATGCCTTTATTGGCCACCATCCAAACCCTGGGACTGTTGCAATCCCACCTTGAATGCTGCCCTCACCATTGCATCCTTTCTCAAGCTCCTCTTTACCACACAACTTACAACCACCCCTGTTGAAAAATTTGTTTACATCATTGGAAATTCAACATATATTGTTCTTGTTCTTATATATTTTTACAGGAATCGCTAACCTTAGAGATTTAATTATTCTCATCTGAGTCTTGTATGGCGGAAAAGTTTTACACGTAAATGAACATTTTTATATCTTTAATGTCCCCAAAAGCGCTAAACCTCTTCACAAATGACTTGAAAGAATCAGATATCAAGCAATAGCAGAATGTAATCTTAATTTCCAAGACTGAAGAAGCGCTTGCAAAGTTTCTTATATATATGCCAGAGATAATCCCATGTAAGTAGATGAGTAACTTAAATATCAATATTGCCAGATGACTAAACGTTTAATTAGTTCTGCAGTAATCAATTCAGACCCTTAATTGCTTAGCTTGCAAATTAAGAATTGAAGGCCTTGTTTCAACTACACACAGTTTCTTTTAGTATTGATCAATTTGGACCAAATCAGATTTTCAGTCATTCTCGCAAGTTTTTAAAGAAAAATTAAAATTCGAGCTATTGTTTTGCATGTGGCATTGGACTGGAATAATGAAAGATGCAACTGTCAGTTACAACGCAACATATCTTTTGCCTAGAAGATCTGGGCAACCAAAAACCGAACATATTTTATATAAATCACTCCAAATTGTCCACAATCTGGGTAAGCAGGAAATTAGGCAAAGAAGATGATATTACCTGAAACCGGCCTTGTCAGCTCCTTCAGTAGCAGCTGCATCAGGTGGTGGAGGAGAGGGTACATCTTCTACAACAGAAACTGGAGAAGTACCGGAACATAGAACTCCAGGCTTATTATTACATGGGTATTTTATTGAAGTTACCGAGAGTGAGCGATGAAATATTAAGTAGCTGCTGCTAGTGCAAGCACTTAGGGAGACTGAAGTTTCATGACGAGTTGCTGCTGGTAACGAGAGAAGGGCAGCTGCCATTCTTTATCTGCGCTCACTCTTCGTTCTCGTTGAGTGTGTGCAAAATGGATAGCGCTATATTGTTCACAAATGAAAGGTCATGGAAAAGGGACATCCATTCACATGAGGTTCCACCGAGATTTGAACTCGGGTTACTGGATTCAGAGTCCAATGTCCTGACCACTAGACCATGGAACCATTTGTTGGTAGTTGTTTTTGGTTGGTTTTCTTTATATAAAATTTTACAAGTTTTATTAGATGCACCGTTCAACTCAAAGGCAGACCCACCAGCCCAAAATGTCAAGTAACTTGTAACCGCAAGAAGTTTTAATTTTGGTCTTCTTTTAACGCATTAATGTTTCCCCGCAATGATAAGAGTTTAAGCAATTGCAGTAAAAAGAAAATGGGTTGAAGCCACGGGGTGTTGAGAGTTTTATTTTGTAGCCACATGATAAAATGAAACGAATCCCGTCAGACCTCTGATGAGATATCACATGCATTTTCGCTGCAGTGTGCAACCCATCCCCAAACCCGACTGCCTCACTTACAATCATACACAAAAACTATATGAAGCAGTATTAATACGATAGAAGCAGCTCACTTTTACAGCATTCTCTTGCAGGTTCAATAGCTATGCTCTATAGTTTCAACCTTGATAGCTGATCCCCATCCGAAACAACAGAGAGCAAAATGTCGTCCACAGAATAGCCATTAATTTTCTGTAAACCCATTTAATTCAAAGGTGACCAGATATTTCCTTCCAAGATCATACAGCTAAGAAATTACAAGACGAATTAAATAATAAGAAATTTAAAAAAGTAAAGAAAAGAAAATGGAACAAAATGGACCTCTTTACCAGAAAACAATCAAAAATGAGGTTGGAAAAGCTCAAATGGGCCTTCCAGTGAAATCATAGAGAAACTTCGAGCAACGCAGCTTGCTCATGCTAATAAATATCACTATTTCTGTATCTAGTATAATCAAACGTTAAAATTGGTTTTATCTCCTCTTTCTCTTTACCCATGCACAACCTGTTGCTCCACCTCTCCATCAACGAGCATCACAGAGCTGTGATGATGCACCATGTACCACCGCCCATTATGGAACTCGAATACATTAGTCATGTTAAATGGTCCAGTGTCAATGTCAATGTAGGTTTTCATGGTAACCCAAGCCATATCTGTCAGCACCCGAGCCCGTACATCCTGAACCTGAAAGTCTACCCCTTGTTCCCAATTGAAAGCAATCTGCCAACTCTGAATCACAGAGTTATATCTGTAACCAAAGAAATTCTTTTCAAGGGAAAAAAATGGAAAAAGAAAAGAAATGAAAACAGAAACAAGATGACTCCTGTTTAATTTCAGTAAATCTTGAAAAAAAATATAAAATTAAAAACCTCGAAAGCACAATTGCACCAGCAGACAACATTAAGTATTTAACACTTCTTCAATAAAAATAAAATGCATAAACCATACATTTCTTGGAAGTGGGAAAGGAAGCCTTCGCCCTACCAACCCGAGTGTGTGGAGAAAATCACTGAACTTGTAAAAACTGTTAGAAAGGTGGATGGAAATTTTGGGTATGAAAACCTTCCCATAAGATCATTTGTACTGAAATTTAACACACAAGAGAGAGACTGTACAATCAACAACATAAGCATATTATAATGGGCACTCAATGATGTAACAGAGCCTTCCTAACAAAAAGCATAAACTCTCTAGTTAGTTAATAATCTGGCCATGCATGCTACGATTACAATCCCAACCTACACGTGCATCTTCAAAAAACCCCTCAATTTCCAAAAAGGTTAAGAATTCCCACAATTTTCCTCTTGCGATAAACATTCAATGCTCAACAATACCTAACTATACATGTGCCCTTGCACAATTTTCTCCTGATCCCAATAAAGCTACTTAGAATGTGCATAAGTTTACATGTACATATAGTTATCATAAATATAAAGTTTCACCATTTATAACATACACATCTAGCCATCATCACAGTCTCACCATTGTATATCTATATATCCAACACAGCCAACATTACATGAGCATGCTGCAAGAGGTTATGAATGAACCAGAGCAAAAACTTAACATGATGCCACTGAGCCACATTTCCTAAAACCAAATAGAAGGAATCATACCCTGAAAAGAGCTCTCCTGATGCATGAATACACTTCACATAATCCGCATTAAGCCAAAAACAACTCATTGCTGGAAGAGACCTTTCTCTGATGATGTTGAAAAATTCTGCATTTACATTCACAACAGCTCTTGTAGCCGCATAGTAAGCCTTCCACCCGTTAACTGGAATCACACTATCTTGCTCCAGAGTAAAATCCTAACAAGAAGAACGATATAGTCCAAAGGTAATCAAAATGGTGCAATTTGTACAGAGAGTTCAGCAAAGTTTTTGTCTTATAGCAATCTCTGGTTCGGATTTCAACAAAATGCGGCTATACAATTTACACGAGTTTGAAATGTTATTAAAAATAACAATCAATAGCAATTACGATTGAAACAAGATAAAAACCTAAAAACTATAGTTAAATTACCTTATGATAAAGAGCTTTCCAGGCGTTATCATCATTGGCAGCTTTTCTCATCAACGAATTGGTCATCGAAAGCCTACACAAACTTGGATAATCCAAATAACTAAGAGCGTGGGTCATAATCTCCGGCACCAACTGCTCCATCATCGACGCGCCGCTCCCACGCTCCGCAACCACAGCCACCGCCGCCGTCGCCGGGTGTCTCCCCACCTCCAACATCTCCCGCTCGGCTGCACTTGCAGCCGCAGAGCCGTTGCAGGAACACGTGCAGTTGCAAGAGTTTTTCCTTGTCGTTGCTGACGTGGCAGAGGTTGCCCCGTCCGATTGTTTTGCCAATTTCGTTGATCGGGCGGTGCGGACAGCAAGGAGGAGAGAGAAAATCGTGAAAATCGCGGCTATGAGGAATTGAGACGAGAAAAAAGTAGAGGTGATAATCTCCATTCATAAGACATAAGAGCTACTAAAAACATGAAACCCTAGTATTTTTCTTTTATCAGGCCAAAAAAAAAGAATCATAAAAGTTGTTGTGTTTCTCTTTTCTTTTAAAAAAATTGTTTTTGTAATAGTTTTGGAAAAAAAAAAAACTAAAATAGTAGCGAAAAATGACTTAGCAGTTGCAGAGAGATGCAGAAGGGAAGTTTTGTAACTCGTGACTCGCAACTGACACTGATGAAAGTCAAACGTGTGAGTTCTTGTTCAAGATTTAAAAGGCCACAGTCTTTGAGGATAATAAGGTAATTGTAATCCAAACTGTGTCGTTTCGATCTTGGGGGTGAAAGTATTTAAAATTGCCTTTACCCACCATGGCAAGATGGTTGATAATCAAAAGAAGATGAAATCGTAATGTACAAGAATTATAATGAGAATTAAAATTAAAATAAGTTTTATTTAATTTGTAGGAAGTGTTTTATTAATTTTTTTTCAATCAGAATAGATTATCACAAGATATTAGAATGTCCTTAGTTAAAATCATATATTTTTAACTAACAAAACAAATAAGTAAATATTTATAGAAGAAATATATGCATGTTTATTATAGTATTAAGTGTAATAATATAATTTTTTTAGAATAAACTGTTATTATTATTACTAATATTATTAACATTATTACTATAATTATTATGATAAAATTAAAAATAATAATTATTACTGTTAATATTTTTAATTTTATAATAATAATAATAATTAGTTATGGTAAAAAAGAACTATTCAATTTTTTTAAGGGTTAAATGTCAATTTATTCTCAATTCTTAATTTTTTATTTCTATTCCCACCCCACCAAGAATTCTCATTTCTCATTCTCAAATTTGCAGACTCCACTAAAATTCATATGTTTTTAGTTAGTAAACAAAATCAATTATTCCAATTTCTTAATCTGAAAAATAAACATACATAAGATGTTATAGACATTTTATTTAGACTTAATCAATGTTATTATAAGTCCTATCATGTTTGTTGAACATGATAAATATACAGTCTATTTATCAAATCTTTTGATATTTTATTTTGATATATGGTAATTAATTATCCAGTACATTTTTCATATTCCTATAAAAAAGAGGGAGCAACTGATAAAATACAAACTATAAAAGAGTTTTATCATTTAAATTTGACGAATGTCATGGCTATAATTTTTTATACAAAACTAATGTGTGGTAACATAATTCATTGAATGAAATCAATATGTGACATAATTTATTTTATTATTTTTTATCTTTATTTATCTAATCATAATTTTAAGAAAAAAATGACACCTATACTCTTAAAACTTATTTTAATATATGAATTAGACTTCTGTCATTTTAAGAATGGATATACATATGACATTTTGTCAGTAATTTTAGTTTGTTTGGAACATGGGACGTCTCATCAAATACATCATCAATGCTAGCTACTTCAGAGTGAAGTCACTTAATAGAGAGGTTGGCCATGCCAAATTGTGATTAAAAATCTCTTTCTAAGGTAACAAATTGACGATGAATTTGTATTCCTAGAGAAGCGATTTCAGTACAGTGTAGGTAATAGAAACCAATCAAAAATTTATTCCTCTTACTTGGATTCCTACAAAGAAAAGCAAAATTCACATTTTCTAGAACAGCAGGAGCAGGTTCCCTGGCATAGAGATTAGAGGCAGGCTACACAATTACAGAGGCTAAAAGCAATAGCCAAGAAAGGATCTGAGTATTCTAAAGCTACGGAGAGAGACTAGCTAGCCAGAGAGCAAGGTAACAAAAATTGTCATACTGCTGCTAACAAGTATCAGAACCCAACCTCTATTTGTTCTGCATACTTTGTTAGATTGTGAGGCTCTCAAAAGTGTTGAAAGTCGAGCTGAAACTAGCTTGAAAATTGCAAAGCAAGCAAAGAAGAGACTCACTGATAGCACCGCAAGCTCTTTACTCTCTAAATTTGCTTGATCACTTGATACCTTCTCAACATCGATTCTGCAGTTGAGGAAGCGAAGCCAAAAAAGGATGTCAAAAGAATTGAAAAGCAATGCATACAGCATGAGAGTAACAAACAGAAACATAGTAAAATGGTAATTAAGAGGTAGCTGCACAACTATTGCAATCCGGCAGAAAGGATCAATTTATATTTTTGGAGTGAATGTTTCTTTGGATGTGACACCATGCATTATACAAATTCTCAATGGATATTACGATTTTGATTAACTTAAAATAACAAAATGAAAGAAGTTAAAATCTGTAGTAGTCACTAGTCTAATATTCAATATTAAAATCTCATAACAATCAAGTACCCTCTGAGCCCAGCCTCCTCTTGGATAAACAGGATCACATGAAGCAATCCTAACAACATAGGATAATGTTGAATGAGATATATGTGATGCTGCTGCATATGTTGGAATTTTACACAAATGGAAATAAAAGAGCTAGATGTAAGGCTGAATTGAACTAAGTTGAGTTTAGGCAAGCTTAGTTTGTTATATAATCCAAATGTCTAAATCTGACACAATGACTAAACCAAAGCATCTAGGGAAATTAATCCATCAAGAGATTAGAGAAATGCAACCTTTTTCTATCGTATTAATAATTACTAACACAAATCCAGGCAAAGACCGTAAGGAAACCCTGATGAAGAGATATTTCTAACCTCAACATGCTATTTTCTTTGACCAATTCATTCACCTGAAATGAGACAACGGCTTTCCATGACTCAAGGTCTGACAACCCTTTTTCCTGAAGAAAAAGAAACAAAAAGGGATAACAAATGGTTAGGTGGCATGGTACCAAAATTGGGGAGGGTGAAGAGACGCATTAGCACAATACCATAGTCTCCCTCCACTTCACAAGTTCTTCAAGTTCCAGTTTGCTTTTCTCCAAAAGCAGGGATATTCTAGTTATTTCTCTGTCAAGTTCTGGCAAAACATCCTGTTGTCTTCGGTTTAATTCTTTGATATACTCCTCCAGAACAGATAAATTCTGCTCGAGGGACTTCACCTTTTGCATCAAGATTCTCAGAACTGTGTCACCTGGTATTCTGCCAATAGCATGTTGTCTCACTTCAATTACAGGATCTGGAATATTGGCCCTGGGCAAAGGATTTGCCACATTTTCATTGAATCGTTGTGCATTCTCTACATTTTCGATCTGTACATTAGCAGTTTTGACACCGTTCTGAATTTTATTATTTTTGTTACTGTCATTGGAACCCACTTCTGGTTTCGATGAAGGCATTGCACTTGAGTTAGGCTCCAGCAATTTATTGGGTACTGACCCTTCAGAAGCCACAAAGAGATCTTCCAACATTCGCTCAATTGCATCAACACCGTAAACCTCTATCACACTCAGTGTGCAGTAAAATTCTGATCCATAATGACTGAGTAAATTTAACTTCAAGTACCTCACCCACTTGGGTTCAGGCAGCTTAAAGCTTTGAAGTTGTTTAACATTTACAGCAACAAACTTTCCCAATGGGGACCATACTTCTGCTGGGTAACTCAAACTACCAGACAATTCAAATTCCTTGAAATTAGAAGAATAATGCTCAAAATTCGCAATTTTGACAGTATCAACCAAAGTTTCCTCCCCAAGCTCAATCACAACAAACTTCCCTGTGACAGAACAAGGGTTTCTCAGGTATTTGTTATGATCCTTCCCCAATATGTTACTTGCTCCTTTAGCTTCCTTATTATGGGCAACCAGCTTCGCACCCTTCATTGCAGAGGCATAGTTGTACTCCGTTCCATCGGGATCAAACCGATGAGTGATGTTAACAAGCTGACTGGGCATGCCCCATCCTTTTTCTTGCCTTGTTATATTCCGGAACTCATCAAAGTTGAGATAAGTTTGGTGAGGCATTTTCCCATCAGATAATTTTGGTTGACCTGTAGTTTGTTCTTCACGCATTTGTGCTTCACAGAATAAAGCAGCATAATTTAAAACCTTCCAAATTACTTCTTCTAATCTACTTGTTTCAGGAAGAGTGTATTTGTGAGTTGCAAAGTGCTGATGAACAATGGAGTTGTTGCAGCTTGCTGACATATTATTAGGCTCCAATAGCATCCCATTGGGACAATTATTAGTTGCATTTGTCATGTAGGAATTTGCAGTGTCACGAAACTTAGCATTGTCTACACAAGAACAAGGCGTCCTTCCCGTATCAGGAGGCGGATTTCCTGAAATTCATATCCTTAATCAGTACAGAAGTGTTTCAAATAAAGGAACAAGTTTGCTCAATATTCCAGCAAGAACATGAGCTTTTTGTTTATCATTTGAACATTATATTCATGAAAGAAGAAAGAAGCTTTGCAAACCAGCTCACCAAATATGACTGGTAAAATACAGAGCTATTCACTAATATGAATCATGGGAATCTACATAAAACTATGCATTTTAGAGAAAAACATCATCAGGATTTCAGCAAAAAGAGCAAGTAAATGAACTTTCTTTGCTTACAGGAAACAGAAAAATATCTATATATATACAATTCAAAAGGTTTGTTCCAATGCCTATTTGATTTAGCGAATTAAACAGCAGAAAGTAAAATCTTTCCTTTCAAAGGAAAGGGGTTTGCTAAAAATCCAAAGTTAACAAATGCGTAAGAGCCAAAATTGAAAAATGGGCAAGGCAAAAAAATTGTATACGTACCTGCGGCATTGTCATGGCTGAGGCCAAGTTTGGAGTAGAACAAGAAGACCAGAAACCAGAGTAAGATGATTAAAGATAAGGAGAACTCATAGAAGCTTTTGTTATTCTTCTTCTTGTTATTAGTATTGCAGTTGCTTTTGCTTTTGCTGGTGTCTTTGCTGCTGCTTTGACATTTGATGATGGTAGCTTCATTTGAACAGAAGCCATTCTGCGGTTTCTTCATATCTCAACGGTACAGTGTGCACGAAGGGTTTTGTTTTGGTTTGGTTTGGTCGGTGTGTGTCTGTTGTTGCCTCTTCCCTTCTGTTCTGTTTCATTAAGAGAGAGAAAGAGGGTGAGAGACTTTCCTCACAGATTGGAGCAACGGTATGTTTCCTTGGCTGGTTTTGGTATTTTGACATAATTATTATTTTTTGTGGTCATTTTGCCATTTCTCTTCCCTTTCTTGCGGGAACTACTTTCTGACACTTGAAAACCGATTGATTCGGGATAAGCGATTATGGGAAGTTAATTCTCAAATCATGTGATTAAACTTTATGGTTAATTAACGGCCACTGTTAGAGCCCACAAACGACATGGGAGTGTACTATCAGATGGATTATATAGCTCCAGCTCCAGCTCCAGCTCCCAGCATTACTTTTAAGGGTCCTGCTATGTTACGGTATACAGCCCCCCCAATAACAGAAGAAAAAAGACCCACTTGGATCAACTTATTATGAGGAAACTGTAAATTACAGAAACCGTAATTTAGCAAAACCCATTATTTAAACGTGATCTTTCTGTTTATGTATAATGCCAACTAAACCCATTTTTCACTCTTCCAGCCAAAAGCTTCACTTCCGACTAAAAGATATGCATTTACACTTGAAAACCGATTGATTCGGGATAAGCGATTACAGGAAGTTAATTCTCAAATCATGTGAATAAACTTTATCGTTAATTAACGGCCACTGTTAGAGCCCACAAACGACATGGGAGTGTACTATTAGATGGATTATACGGCTCCAGCTCCCAGCATCACTTTTAAGGGTCCTGCTATGTTACGGTATACAGCCCCTAATAACATAAAAAAAAAGACCCACTTGGATCAGCCCCTAATAACAGAAGAAAAAAGACCCACTTAGATCGACTTATTATGAGGAAACTGTAAGTTACAGAAACTGTAACTTAGCAAAACCCATTATTTAAATGTGATCTTTCTGTTTATGTATAATGCCAACTAAACCCATTTTTAACTCTTCCAACTAAAAGCTTCACTTCCAACTAAAAGATACGCATTTACATACAATGTGAATAGAAGGAACGTAGACTGAATTAAACAGTGAAACATATTAAAATCAGTAAAGTAAATCAAAAGTTACAAAATGTAAGCCATTGCCTTGACGCTTTCCATGGGAAAACAAGCTTCAGTTACACCCCATGTTTTACCCACCCACCCACCGAGGGAAACTGTTTGAAGAGTTCATGTGAATCTCAAGAAGCAACATTGAGCTTATTAAGAGATTTCACCTTTCGAATGATTCACAAGGGCATATTCCACTTGACTACATTGTTCTTGTTTGATAAAAGGAAGGGTCCCTGGATTTTCTTCCTCCAAAAGACGACTTAATGGTGTTTGTGGAGGGTAATTATTCAAAATGAAATCAATCTCTTCTCTGCCGATTTCTTTCTGATTAAGAAGAACCTGTAATTCAAGAATCAGTTAGATCATTCTGAAGCATTAACTCTAGTTTGTCTATTTCCTGACTAAACGGCAACCATGTTCACTCTCCAAGCCAAAATACCTTCACAGTTTTAAGCAATGCTGCATGGTGCCTCCGGAGTAGAGTGACTGTCCTTCCATACATGTTGTGCAATAACTCTTCAGTTCGCCGTGCAATGTCATCATCCAAATTGAAGTTGACAGAAGGTTCGGTTAGGCCATAATCATCATACAGGGATCCTTCAAAGTCTAGACGTGGGCCCACAAATTTTACTTTCTTTCTCCATGGAGGTGGTTCTCCATGTATGACCATTGGATTCTCCAAATTCCATCTGTTGGAAAAGCAGAAAAGAGACTCGAGATATCAGCATCCCATAGAAAGTAAGAACTCAACAGAGCATGGCAGTTTAAAAGGCACCAACATGGTTAATATTTTACGAGCCAGCCAAGATGCATCAGCAAGGTAGTTAACAGATGCTCTGGACGTGTCCTGTCCATAAATGACCTCCTCTGCAGCTCTCCCTCCAAGTAAAACCTTCACAAAAACAACCTCCAATGAAAATTCAGAACGAAAACACCAGAATTTAACCAGCCAGCCTGGGGTTCACACCTGAAGGCGATGCAGCAATTGTGGACGCCGCTCGAACATGTATGATTCATCGTCAAGCCGATGAAATACTAATTGTGATAATGTCTGCAAAACACACTTGATACATGTTACTGTGGATAACAAGAGATAAAGAACATAACAGAGCAAAATCTGAGAGGGGAAGAAGGGGAAAAAAAAAAAAAATTAAAGCTGGCCACACATCAGGGGAACTTAAATATTATGACATGCAATTCCACCTGACTAAATCCATATACGGTGATATAAATCCTTTAGATACTTGGGAAGCGAGATGTATCTATAGCTTCTCAAGAGCAAAGAGCATCCCAAAGAATTTCTGGAAAGAAAGAAAAGATTAAAATAACCAAGGAAACAGTAAAGGACCTGACCACGAGGAACAATAGAAATGCGATCACAACATTCAAGTTTTGCATTTTCATATCGTCTGAGAAGATGAGAAGTCACGGCAACTCCAACTTCGGTAGCAGCTCTACGGCTCTGTCCCTGATGACCTAATTCTATACCAAGACGTTTGGGTCCCACTGTAAGTCTGTCAACTGCATCATCCATGTCTGACGAAAGAATGGATTCATGCCCTTTCCTAACTGCCACAAGAGCAGCCTCTTGGACAAGCTGAGCCAACCTTGCCCCTGTCCATCCTGACAACCAAAAACATAATTTAGTAACTGCAATGATAAATTTCAATTAATCCCAAAGTTGGCAGTATACCAGGTAAGTTTTTGGCATATGAAGTTAAATCTACAGAATCTGCCATCTTCACTTTGCTTGCATGAATTTTCAGAATTTCTGTTCTCCCTTTTGCATTTGGAGGGCGAATTCTTATCTACAGGAAGCCATCACAACAGTAAACAGCAGAGTACACAAAGCTTTGATAGTATGATAAGGAAAACAGAGGAACGTATGCATATATAATCAATAAGTTGGCATATTTCTCAATAAAGTATCACTAAAAGGAGTTATGACCAAAAGGTTGTACATAATGGTGAAAAAAAATGTAGTCTTTCTCTCTTTCTCCACTAAACCACTAGGTAGATTAGCTAATGATGTCTGCTGATTTGGGAATAGAGATTAGAGACAAACCTTTCGATCAAACCGACCAGGTCGAAGAAGAGCAGGATCAAGCAAATCCCTCCGATTAGTTGCAGCTAAGAATATAACACCTTTACCAGTATCAAAGCCATCAAGTTCTATCAAGAGTTGATTCAGTGTGGTTTCCCTCTCTTGGGTGGCAGCATTATACAAGTGATCTGTAGTTTCCTTGAAAATTCCTTGACGCCTGATTATCCACAACCAAACACAATTTTTCAAAGTATTCACATACAACTTAGGGCCGTGTTGAGAACTCCATACATTGCAATGGAATTATGTAGCAGCCTCAAGCTAGGAGTGGAGTTACAATTGCATGTGGTACCATTTTATGAGATTCTTATGCCTATTAGGGAAAGGAAAAACTAATTCAGCACAATCCATAACAACACTACCCATACCTAGTAGCCAGCGCATCAATTTCATCAATGAATATAACAGATGGTTTGTTTACCTGCACAAGCAATCAAAGATATCGTCAGTAAATCGATTCAATGTCCCACAAAATATAAATAATTCAACATTTAATTTCCACAATAACCAAGAGATGCAAAGTATCAAAAATCTAATCAGGACAAGGACACATCACAATTAACAAGATGTCATTATAGCAATCATATCAAAAAATAGGCAGTTTAATTACCTTGGCTCTCTTAAATAGATCCCTGATACGAGCAGAGCCAACACCAACCAATACTTCAACAAATTCAGATCCAGCCATCTGGTAAAATGGAACTCCAGCTTCGCCAGCTATGGCCTTGGCAACTAAGGTCTGGAAAGGCACAATTAAACTCAAATATTTATAGAAAATATCCATCTATTTATATGGCTAAGATATAAAACAAACCTTGCCACAGCCAGGGGGGCCCTCCAGTAGGACCCCATGAGGAGGCTTTATCCCCATTTTATCAAAAAGTTCTGGATTCTTCAAGTACCTCACCAGCTATTCAGCAGAAAATTAGACGAATTTATAAGCCTCCATCAATTACAATTAAGAATAGAGTTTAAAGTTACAGTTCAAAATGCAGTTAAAATTCTTCAAAATTAGAACTAAGATAGGCTCAGAAATTTCCAGTTGGAAATTATTAGTTAATAAAAGTAAAAACTGTCCAAGGATGAATAGGTGCTTTTAAATAGACAAAGATAAGTATATTTATATCTAGCCTCAAACAAAAGAATATTCTTAAATAAACATTTGATTGTTGACAACTCTTTGACTTTCAAGGTCTTTGAGAAATGTAACAAAAATGAAAGCAAAATGTCCCTGTACTTGGAAAAACAAACAACAAAGAATTCATGGAGAGAAGGTGGTGGCGACAATACCTCTTGAAGTTCCTCTACAGCTTCATCAATCCCTGCCACATCACTAAACTTGACACCTGTTGAACCCTGAGAGAACATTGCAAAATAGTAAAAGTTGCACATTTTAATCTATATTAACATAAAAAATTATTGGGCCACTGGGTCCAAAAAAGAAACTAACATCAACACGAGCTTCTGCTTTAGAACGTGAAAAATCTATCCCTTGCCATAGATCCTGCAAGATGTAGAGAGAATGTCATGCATAAATCTTGTCAAGCAAATAAACAACATGAAATCTGTCAAATCCTTAATGCATGGAATACAACAGATACAAGATGAAAAAATGCAGAAACAAAGTGACAATTACCCATTTCCTGAAGTTCTTAGGTCTTCGTGAAAGTGTGAAACGGATAAGGAGAACCATGGTCAAAAGAACAAGCGTGATTGGTTTAAGCATCTCAAGACTAGCAGATAAACCACCAAAAGTGTAAAATTCATAGAACTTAGAGAGAATCCCTCCTTCACCAGAAAGATCAACAATATAATCCGAAACATTCTCTATGATGCCCAAAACGAGACCATGGAAAATGTTAACAAATGGTCTGGCTATAGGCCATACAACATATACAGTTGTCACAAAGATAAAACTAGTTACAGCAAAGACTGCTGAAGCAAGGAATCCTCCAACAACAGCTGCCGCTGCAGCCATTATAGCCGTTACCATACCCAACTCCACCATCAATCGGCTAGATATAGAAGATGCAACTGGATGGGGGTATTCTGGCAATTTTCCCACCCAAGACTACAGCACAAGATACAAATAATTCATAATCAGAAGAAAGGGTTCTCCAAAGGCGAGTTAAGAAATAATCAACAAATTCCAGTTAAGAATTGATCACCGTCATATGCTTCTCTATTTCATATCGTGGACCCATGTACTCATCCAGAAGTTCTTGAGCTTCATTATCATCCAGCCTCATCACCCTAACAATGCACACAATCAATGTGAGATGAAAAAACTGCAAAAAGTACACCAGAATCAAAACTTTAAAAAAAGATCATCAATGATTCTAACTCACCATTTGGTTCTTTGCAATCTCTTATCACCAGGAATATCTTTCAAATCAACAACAAAATCCCTACACCCACTTCCAAAAGCCACTCGATTAATCTCCTTTGAAGTCAACAGCTTAACCTTATCACTTTCCATGTATTTCTTAAACTCCTCAATACTCATTTTTGGCAATTCCTTAACATTTTTATCAAATTCCTCTTCTTCGGATAACTCAGGCCCGAAAACTTGCTCAGGTACATAAAGCTTTCCTTTATATTCCCTTAAAATGTCCTTCAAATACACACTTCCACTCACATTTTGATTGTCACTCACTTTCTTCGAATTTTCTATCAAATTCAACTTTTCCGCTAAACTTTGAAAAATACCCACATCATTTTTTTTATTCAGATTCTGTCTTTCTTTCAAACTGTAAAATCTTTCGCCAATTAAGTACGTGGGTTCCACCTGGCTAGGATTTTCCTTCAAGACCCTAGTGACAAAATCTTCTCCGGTGGGTTTGCTACTGTCCCCAGGTTGTGATAATTCGCATAGTACAGTAAATGATCTGTGAAGAAAATTGGTTCTCGATTGACATTTCCGGGTGAATTTTAAGGGTTTAGGGTTTTTGGGGATTGACTTTGTATTGTTGTAGGGTTTGGGGAGTTCAACCCTAAAAGAAATGACAGTGTCAATGGCAGTCATTGTTTCGTACGATATATTACAAATTAAGGTTTCTTGAATCAGGGTTTGAGATGGATTGAGCTGGAAATGACGGGAATTGGCATTGTTGTTGTTTTTGGGGGATTCTGATCAATAGGGTTTATCAAATTAGGGTTTTTGATTTACTGAAACGTAATGATAGTGAAGAAAAAGGTGGAGCTTGGAAAGTTATCCAGTTTTTCCAAACCAAAACCGGGCCGAGGTTTAGCGCGGAGGTCAAACGGTGTCGCATTGCAGAATGGCCATGTTTAAATTTTGAACCTGTTCTGCTCCAAGTAGACGGCGTCGTTTGTCCGCTAACATTTATTAATTTTAAAAAAATAGTATAATTAACTCACTCAATATTTATAAAAAAGTATATATTAATTAATTAAATAAAGAAGAAAATGAAATTAATTTTGGTAGGTCCTGCACCATTTTAGGAATCATGGATGGGAGTTTGATTCCCAAGCCTGGGAATTAGCCTCCCACCCCCAGGATTTTCCAACATGTCCCATTAATTTTTCATTATTTTAAAAATATCCTCATTTCAAATAAAAAGTATAAATAGCGAAGAAAAAAAAACCTCATATCCATCTTCATATTGTTTCTGCGTTTCATCTTCGTTGCTACTGCTTCCATCACCGTCGCACCCAAAATCAACCGCCATAATTGTCGTCGTTGGTCAGTCGGCGGTAGAGGAACGGATGGTTGCCGATTTTGTCTTTGTCTCCGTCTAGTTTCATCTCCATTTCGTCTCCGATTTTGTTTCCGATCTAAAGATGATGATGCTGTTGACGGTGATGATTTGTTGTTGCAGCCATCGTTGATGACGATTTCCGATTCTAATTTTGATTGTTTTTGTTTTCTTTTTTTGGAAATGGATTATTGGTTGATGATGATTATTTGGGATTTTGATTATTATTATTTTGATTATTTATTTTTTGGAAATGAATTAATTTGTTGATGATAATTTTTTGGGATTTTGATTATTATTATTATATTTTTTGGGAATGGTTTATAATTTTGTTAACGATGAATAATCTAATTATGATTATTATTATTTTTAAATGAATTATTATTTTGTTGGTGATAATTTTTTTTATTTTGATTATTATTATTATTGGTAAAAAAATATTATAATTATAATTATTATTATTATTAATGATTAATTATAATTAATTAATATATTAATATTAATTAATGATGATAAAAAAGTATTAACTCATTTTTATTTATATTTTAAAATAAAATAAATATATTAAATAGTAATTTAAATAAATAATTTATTTTAATTTTTATAATTTAAATAAATAATTTATTTTAATTTTTATTCTATATTTTTAATTTTATATATTTTAATTTATGTTTAGTAAACGCATCATTGAATACTAATAATTCGAGCCAAATCCTGGGTGAAGTCCCAAGACTTATTCAAAACGATACTGTTTTGAGATTTTTTTAAAAATTTTAAAAAATAAATTTAACAATTGACGCCTGTGTTCTCTTTCCCTTTTCATTTCCTTCTCAACTACAGAGCATGCCTCATTGATATTAAACATTTTCATCCATGTCATGCTTAACTTGATACTAATAACAATTATGGCACAAACAAGTACCATGGGTAGTTTATGGAAGCGTAAGGATCACATTTGAAACAGAAGTATGAATATCAAAAGTAAAATGGAATGTTGAAAACTTCAAAGTTTTTATTTCTTGTTACAGAACCAGCAACATCAAAAATAATTTTTTTTTAAACAAAACAATATTGGATTTGTGAAAATTCGGGTTATAAAAAAAAGATAATATTAAGATTAAAATAACTGTGGGAAGTTGTGGCTGCTGTATTGTGAGTGGCTGTAGTTGTCACGTGATAGATTCGTGCTCTGTGATTCAAGTTGGTTGTCGCTTTGTGAATGGTTGTGGCTGTCGCGTGATGGCTGTCGATGGTGGCCATCGTCATAGCTGGATTTGTCCTTGATTGAAAGGGAAGGTAAAATAATTGGAGTTTTCCTTGAGCGCTAAAGGGAAGGCAAGTTAGGGGTGGGTAAAATATTCGACCCAACCCAACTCAAACCGAAAAAAATTAAGTTAGATTCAGATCGGATTAAAGTTAAAATTCGATCGGATCAAATGTATATAATTTGATCCGACTCGAAAACTCGATTGAGTTGGCTTTGAAAAAAAAAAAGAAAAAATATAAAAGGAAACTTGCAGATTTTGTAGCTGCAGCAATTAACTTTTCAGTTCCCACTCTCACGCAGCCACAGCCCATAGGTTTCACAGCAGTAGCAGCCACTCACAGCCCCTTACAGCCCCGTCAGCCCCTCACAGCTGTCAGCCTGTCAGCCCGTCAGCCCGTCATCCTCCCTCAGCCCCGTCAGCCACTCTTATAGATCTATTGCTTGACTTGCTTCAAGTCACAGCCACAAGTCAGTCACAGTAGCAGCAGCCAGCCAGCCACTAGCCAGCAGCCCAGCACACCAACTCAGCAACACTGTAACAGCATCAGCAAGCTTACAACCCTACCCCCTCACAACTCACAACTCACGACCGTCAGCCCCTCAGCCCCTCACAATCGTCAGCCCCTCAGTCGTCAGCCACTCCTACAGATCTGTTACTTCAAGTCACAGCCACAGGTCACAGTAGTTGCAGCCACTAGCCAGCAACCTAGCACAGCAACTCAGCCGAATATATACTCCTCAGTCCTTAACTTCTCATCTCACTCTCAAGTCTCAAATGGATTTGTTGCTTTAAGGCTCCATATTATCAATTTACTCCAAGCTTCATCCGAACCCGGTGATGGCAATCCGAATCCAAAATTTCCTGGTGAAATTTTAAGCTTCTAGTACTTAAATTCATGGTATACAACTATATTCTATATATAATTATATATATTTGATTACTTATTAGTTATTGGTTGTAAATTTGTAATGGATAATTGGATATTGTTTAATTATATATTATATGTTAAATTGATAATTACTTAATTAGTTTAATAATATGTAATATATAGTTATATATATAATATGTATTGTTAAATTTTAATAATAAATTTTTATTCTTGTATTGGTTTTTTTTCTGTTAATTGCTAATTGTTAATATTTTGTTTTAAATAGATTATGGATATAAATTAAGTAAATTAATTGATTAATATTTTAAATATTATGTTATATATAATATGTGCTGTAGTATCTTTAATTTTAACAAAAATTAACTAATTAAATCAATTAATTTATGTTAAGTTGACATTAAGTACTTAAGTTACATATAAGTAGGCATGAAATTTAAGATTTTATAATAAAAATTAAGATATAAATATACAAATAATATTTTATTATACTTTTAGGATGTAGATAATTAGATAATATAAATTAATTAATCATTAATTTCTTGCTTTTCCATTATAGAGTATAAATAATTTTGAATTTTTACATATACAATTATATACCTAGTCAGTTAATCATATAGAAAATTAGAAATATTACGATGATAATTTCAAATTAAATAAGTTTCATAAAATTAAATTAATAAATATTTTGTCTGGACACTCAAGATCGAATCCGATAAGATATGATGAAGAGCAAAGTATACAAATGGTGGAAAGAACTCGAAAGGGAAAGAAAAAAGCAAAGTAGAAAAGACCACTAATGAATAAAAGATCTAACACATGGAATCATTACACTTTGCTTGAGGATAATCCAAATAAATGCAAGTGCAATTATTATGGTAGACAATATTAATGTCATTCAAGGCTTGATGGGATTACAAATATGAAAAAACTTATAGAAGTTTGTCCTACATACAAGGCGTTTCAAGGGCAACAAGGTGGAAGTCAATAGAATTTGACATTTGAAGGTGGTGAAATAAGTAATATGGTTTTGGCTAAAGGATGGAGTCAAGATGTTTGTAAAATGGCACTCACTAAAATGATTATTACGGGTGAGTTACCACTTAGTTTTGTGGATAACAAGGGATTTAGGTATTTCTGCAGTGTAGCAATCCCGCAGTTTGTTATACCATTGCGAAGAACTATTGGTAGGGATGTTATGGACTTGTTTTTGGAGGAAAAGATAACGTTGAAGAGTTTGATTTGTGATAATAAGCAGCGAGTCTCTTACAACTGATATATGGACTTATGTTCAAAATATGAGTTACATGGTGATCACAGCTCATTTTATTGGTAATGACTAATGTTTGAATAGGATGATTATCAGTTTTAATGTGATTAAAGATCATAGAGGGAAAACAATCTGCAAAAAGATTGTAGCTTATTTGCAAAACTGTAGGATAGAGAGATTATTTGCGATAACTGTTGATAATGCAACTACAAATGATGTTGCTGTTGGTTATGTCACTATGCAATTACTTGCTTGGAGGAATACTGATGCACTTGTGTTGGCAGGACAGTATATGCATGTGTGTTGTTGTGCACATATTTTGAATTTGGTTGTTGTTTTAGTGTTGAATAAGTTGCATGCTAGTGTTGCTGCTATTCGAAATATTATAAAGTATGTAAGATCTTCTACCACGAGACTGCAGACATTTAAACAATGTGTTGCACAAGTGAAAGGCTCGAAAGGAACCGTCATTTTGGATTGTCCTATTAGGTGAAATTCTACTTATTTAATGTTAATGACTGTATTGAAGTTTCAAGCGGCATTTGATAGAATGACAGAAGTGGATAAACCATTTGAGGCATATTTTATCTATAAAGAAAATAACATTAAAAGGGTGAGCCCACCTAGACCCGATGATTGGGAGAATGTTGAGCGAATTATGAAGTTTTTGAAGTTATTTTATTATGTCACATAGTTATTTTATAACTCTTTGAGTGTAACTTTTAATCTTTGTTATGATACTATCGGCTTAATTGAAAATTCATTGACTGCATTACAATTAAGTAATGATCATTGGGTGATGTCAATGGCTTATAATATGATGGATAAATTTGATAAATATTGGAAGTCCTCAGGAAAGATAAACAAAATGTTAATCGTTGCCTTCATTCTTGATCCTCAAGCTAAAATGGACTTTGTTAAACATATTTTTGAGCTCATTTTCAACATTGATAGTTCGAAGATTAAAGAAATAATCAAAGCAGTAAAAGACTTATTGAATGACCTTTATAATGCATATAGTGCATTGTACTCCACAAGATCAATGTGTACTGAAAGTGCTTCAAGTAGTAGTTATGGTGGTACAAGTTTTTCTCTATATACTACAATTGATGGTAGTTTGATTGATGCTGCTGGTGGTGAAGGTGATGACATCTTTCGAGTTACTCGCTCTTTCCTAGAATATGCTAAGAAGTTTTCTATTCAGAATAAGGGTAGGAGAGTAACATCTGAGATGGAAAGATACTTAGCTGACCTAGTGGGAGATCCTAGCAATTTTAAACTCAATGTTTTGCTTTGGTAGAAAGTAAATGGATCGAAGTATCCGATATTAGAGAAAATTGCAAGGGATATCCTCACTGTTCCTGTTTCCACAGTGGCATCTGTGTCCGCCTTTAGCACTGGGCGTCGTGTTATTAATAGGTATAGAAATTCTTTGACCCCTGCTATGATTGAGGCATTGATATGTACCGAAAATTAGATGCAATCTAAACTTTTTGCCAATTCGTCTACAACATTCAAGATAAGAATAAGGAAGAGATATTTCATATGGAGCTACAAGAAGGTAATATACTAACATTTTTTTAGAATATTAAATACATAATATATTTGAAATGCATTACTCTTAAGTTATGTACTAACTTGAATATATATATATATATATATTTTGCATTTTAAAGAGTTTGTAAGAGCACAAGCTTCAACGGTAGAAACAGTGAGCGTTGACATTGGTAATATTGATATTTGAAAGGTAATTCTTAATATGTATAATTATTTATAATTTTATATTATACTTTTAGGATGTAATTTAAAGTATAAACTATAATTATAATTGTTATATTCTTAAGTTTTAAGTCTAATTGTAAGTTTGTAATATAAGAATTGTTTTAGTTAGATAAGCTAAAATTAGTAGAATGGTATTGCATAGGAAGAGTTATTATTAACTTAGTGATAAATGCCATAAACTAAGGCATGTTTGACTTAATTTTTTTTTTATTTAATCAAGTATTTATGTTTTTTTTTCTTCAAATAATTTACTAAACATGTTATATGCTTATGGTATAATATAAATTAGAGAGATTATAACAACTTTTTTGCTTTTCAGCTATATTTATTCTTTTCTTACTCAAATATATAAGATTTACTATTAGTCAATAACCATTGAATTTAAATTCAAATGGTAGTTATGGTTTATTTAGTTAAAAATATAATTTATACCATATAAATTGAGTTTATTTATTAGTGTCTGTGTTTAAATGTGCCTTTATTTACAATATGGCTTAAAGAAAGTAGTTACTATATATAATTTCTTCAATTCTTCTATAGGGTATCGATGCTCAAACTTGGAGTACAGCAAGTTGATGTTAGAACTCGGTAAAGTACTTGCAAGGAGCAAAAGAATAAGTTGTTTTATATTTATGTTTAAACTTTAAATTTTGGTGTGTTATGGTCTTATTTGTGTTTAAATTTTAATGTGTTATGAATTTTATGTTTAAACTTAAACTTTGTGTTTTAACTTTTAATGACTAATATTTAGACATTGTACTATAAAGACTATTAAGTTTAAACTTTGTGTTAGTTTTAACTTTTATTAGGTAAACTTTGTGTTAATTTTAAATTTTATTAAATTTAGACTTTGTGTTAATGTTAAATTTTATTAAGTTTAGATTTTGTGTTGATTTTAATTTTTCCCTTTTTTTAATTGCTTGAAAATTCAAAAAAATAGCTCAAAAGTAATCTTAATAGCTCAAAATAAGAAAAAAATTAAAAAGTAAAAAAAAAAAATTAAAAATTGCATAAACTGGATTTTACCCGATTCGACCCTAATCCAAGTTTCCCCGAACCGAACCAACTCGACCCTAACCTGATCCGACCCAATCCTAACCCGAATTTTTAACCCGATCCTATTCAATCTAAATTCAAATTCGGATCGAATCAGGTTTGATTTCGGATTGAGATCGGATCAAATTTTTGACTATCTAATTTATCAGAAATTCGATCGCGTTGAGCCGAACCCGAAAATATCCAACCCTAAGGCAAGTTATGCAAAACGGTGTGTTTTTTAATTCAATAAAACGGTGCCGTTGAATTCAAGATTTGACCCGTGGCTTGAATTGGTGCAATTATCATTTTCAAAGGACAATGAAATAAAACTATTTGCAGAGAAAATAACACAAACAATAATATAAAACGCAAAGAGTAAAATAAAACTTCGTTTTGTAGTGAACTTTTATTTATCCTATAATGCTACACAATTTAGGTAAAACTTCATAATTTAGTTTGTGCATTATTAATCTTTACTCAATATTTATAAAAAAAAATATCAATTAATATATAATTTTAAAAAATAATATAATTAATTCACTCAATATTTATAAAAAAATTATCAATTAATTAATTATTCACATACCAAAGAATAATACTATTTGCACTGAAAATAACAAATAAAATAAAATAAAACTTTGTTTTGTATTAAATATTTATTTATCCTGTAATGCTATTTTTTTGTCCTATGCACAAATCCCTATTGCAAGCTACAATTTAGATAAAACTTAGACTTCAGTTTGTTCATTATCACTCTTCCAAGAAAATATGCAAATCCAAAGGCATTGCACCAATGCACCCAACGAAGCCCAGCAGTCGGCAGTCGGCACCAACCTCTTTCCAGGAGACAATGCTTAAGACAAGACGGTATCTCTGTCAAACCAGCCACGTTCAAAAGATTCTTTCGCACAGTCATGGCTCTGCAGCACTTAAACATGATATGCATGACCGAGTAGCCAATCATCACCCTATGGATTCAAACGTTTTCTCTATAATTTTGATTTATACAAAGTCCCTATAGATGATGTTTGGATATTCTCTAAATGCTCCAATTACAGAATACACACACACACACACAAAGCTGGAGCTTCTTGGGATCAAAGAATCGAACAAAAAAGAGAGCAAAAAGCTGTGAAAATTTGCATCAATGTATCACTGAGGATCAACTTTTCCCTTTTGTTGGGCTGCCGCCTCAACGTATTGCTCAGCAAGTTTCTTCACTTTCTCACCTTCCTTAATAAGAAAATTCGCATTCTTGGCATTTGAGTGGTACTTCATAACCTTATCAGTAGTTTTTGCCACTGACCACCGATATTGTTCAGCCGTAATTATACCACTCTTACACAGGGGCCTGATGTGCTCTTTGATGTAGGCTTCCACCTGCGAGTAATAGATTGTCTGGTCAGCTAAAAGAAAAAATTGGCTAATGGGAAAATGGTGAAAAGAAGACAAAGCACAGCCTTTCATAGAAATGTTTTCTATATCATAGGAAAACAGATAAATAATATATCGAAACACTGGCATTGACAAATTGGACAACCCGTACCTTCTTAGATACTAAATTGACACCATCATGCTGCTTCTCAGAGCTTGTGTTGGATTCCGACTCCTTCCTCAATATTCTATCACCTGTTTGAACATTGTCAGTTGATTTTTCTTTACCACAAGAAATATTCTCGTCACATCGTTCACTTCCAATATCAGATCCTTCTCCAGCACATTTGTTCTCACCTTGAGCTTCCCCATCAAGTAGTCCACATGGCTTCTGTGACACTTCTGGAAATTTGTCAACTAGTGGTTCTTTGTCTGGGCCATATAACTCTTCACATTCTGCAAGAGAAAGATCTTCACTTTCTTCACAAGGTAAGGACTCTGGAGGAACGCAAGGCTTGCTAGTCCCATCCTCTGTTGTTGAGCTTCTGATGACTGCATCACTGTGACTCTCCAGCAAGCAGGTGGAATCCTTGTGTTCATCATTCTTTTCCAAACCTCCACCATCTTTGTTATCCACAACATTGTTCAACTTTTCTGAGTTCAGAGTGGAAAACACTACTTTCACTTTGGACACTTCTTCTGGTTGTAGGTTAGACACTTTCATTGCATTAACTCCAATGAAATCTTCATCTTCTAAATCATACTCGAAATCACCATATATATCCATTTCTGGATGAGACTCCATTTCAAATACATTATCAGGCCCTTCCTCTCTTGTCTCCATTGAGGAGATATCCACTTCACTCTTGACCTCTGTTGGGTGATGTGGACTATTAGGAGGGGAATCAGATAAAAGACCTGCATTTCTCAATGCTTCCTCAACTGAATGATCATTTGAAAGCTCATCAGTTGCTCGTTCCAATTCATCAATAGGAACTGCAAGTGGAGCTGAAGAATTTGATTCTGTGGCTCTAGTGGATTTTTTGTTATCTGAACGACGTGAAATCTCCTGGGAACATAGATTCAGGTACACCAATTTGCTGTTTGACCTATCAGCAGCCTCCTTTTCAATATTGACTGCATCTGCAACAGCCAATTCTGTTTCTGCAGTCCTGCAAATGACTGGTAGATTTGCTTTCCTCAAGAAGAACTCTGTTAGACGGTAAAGCTGAGTCTGTACATCCAGCAGTTAATAGTTACAGTTAAATAACTAGACCAATTACCAAATTAGGTGAATGGAAACAATTAAATAATGACCAAAGATGGTGGCTACCTCTAAAGGGATCAAAACCATTTGTAAAAGCATTTATTAAAGAAGACTTGTCTAATGGAAAGGCAACCAGAGAAGCCCAAAGAGTTAATATAGGATATCACACATAACAGAAAAGAGGGGGAAAAAAAAGGGCAGACAGCGTACCTGCCTAACTGATATTGGGATTTTATTATGATGACCGGGTGACAGTACTGGTTTCGTATCAGCTGGAAGTTGAGCCTACGCAGAGGGGGAAAAAAACATATATAAATATACATTATATCAGGTGATGCATTTGAAACAGAATTATACAGACCGGTTCCGGACACACAGGGAGGGAGAGAGAAGGAGCAGGGTGTAACATACTAGCAGTGGATAATTTCTTGTAAGCATATCAGTGTCTTCCATTTTTTCACGAGTTGCACTTTTGCTTGCAACAGCAGTTTTCCTAGCAAGAATCTCCAGGGCCCATTTTCTTTTATCTACCTTTACATCATCAGATTTAGCAGTTCCCTTCAGGGAATTAACTTTAGAATCACCTAACTGAGTTGGATGATCTTTACTAGGAGCAGCATTACTCTTTGAGCATGATATATTCCTAGTCCCTTTCTCATAAACTGAAAGAACACCAACTTTTGATGAAACCTTATTTGTTTCAGCAACTTTCGAAGCATAATTATCTGAAGAAAGCTTCAAAGGTTTTTCCATGGAAATGACTTGTTCTGCACTCTGCTCAGAATTATCAGTAGCTTTAAGAGCAGAAAGAGGCATAATATTGTCTTTGCGTGGGAAAACAGATGTATCTGCCAAATACAATCTGGAGAGAATGGGATTTGTTTCCTGGCATCCAGTTGCCTGATCAGTATCTGAGCTCTGAGAATTATTTCTCAGGAGGTCAAGAACTGACTTCAAAGTCTCAATCTTCTCCGTCTTCGTAGCTCTCGTGCAGCGATACTTCCAAAATTCAACTTCACAATCTCGGTTCCAAGCACGTCGTCGTCTCCCATTGGAATTCCCATAAATTTTCTTAGTTAAACTCTCACGAACTTTACCCTTCTCAAGCATAGACTTTTTTACCTTCACAGCCAAATGTTCTGGTTTTTTGACAGGTTCGCATTTGGGTCCAGCTATAGCAGCCCTGAAGGCAGCAAGAAGTTGAGGGTCAAAAAGGTTTTCACCAATATCTTTTGAGGATCTATTACGAACAGCTTCTCTTATTTCTTTTCTTAGTTCTTGAACTAGCTCAGATGAATCCTTATCCTCAGCAGGTCTCTTCATGATTTTTTTAACTCTCAAACCAAACACATTTTCTATGTCTTTTGAGGATTTATCAGCAGAATTTTTGAGTGCAAGTCCTTTGGGAAGCTTACGTTTTGTCCCCTTAACAATACTCATTATATCAGAAGTGACGTCTGCCTTTTCTGGACAAAGTTTTGACTTATCATATCTGCGACCCACTATCAAAGTGGGAAATTTTTTAGAATCAGCTAAAATAGATGCATTGGCTTCATCCTTGTGAGGATTTGTTTGAGTCAGCCTCTCAGCTCTAATTTTCTTTGCAGGAACTTCAGTCTCCTTGGTTTTGATTTCTTCGTTGATACCACTGATATGAACAATGTCACCAAATCATATCAATAAATCAGGAATTGAACATTTTGAATGATGGCAAAAAAAATACAAATAAAATGGGGTACGAGAACCGACCTGCAGTTGTCACGGTTTCTCTTTCCGCCAATATTTTGGGAATTGTCCTCATTAGCACCAGGTTCAGTCTTGTCAGCTGAAAGCATTTAAAGATTAAACAATGAGACAAGATGAACACTACAAGCATTCGACAAAATAACCATAATAATACATTGCACATATTACAGATATTAAAAGATCAAACAATGAGACAAGATGAATACTACAAGCATTCGACAAAATAACCATAATAATACATTGTACATATGAGAGATATATAATTTATCCATATGTCAACAATGGCCATAAGGGACTTGAAAACGATGCCTATAGCCATTCTCTAGTCTCTTCCATACCTTTGAGCAAAGACTCTTCCGAAGGATTTTGTTGCTGCACATATCCGGTAATTTGATTGTCAGTTAGATCCTTGTTTGTGTCAGCAACTAGAAAGACATTAAGAATGAAGAATAGATGGATTAAGACATGGAAATGATGTTCAAATTTTTAGTTAGTGCTTCAGTAATTATGCAATTATTAAGCTAAAAAATGAAGCACAATTTTTACATTCACAAAATTACCAGATTTACCCATAGATAAACCAAGATGAAGATCTACATTGGATATACTGTCAGAAGGTTTATTTCCAGGGTAAGGTTCATTAAAAGTCTTGCCCAAGAAACTTTTAACACCATCATAGTTACTTTGTTCATCCAATTTTTCATCAGCACCATCTGTCTTCACCTCACTAGACCCCAACGAAGTAGAAGGAAAACAAAAAGATGCATCCTGGGATAAAGACAGCTCCAGCTCCTGTGCCTGCAACATTGATTGTATGTCAATTCTGTGGTTTAATTCTGATTTAGCCTTCAGATCTCTACCATAAGGATTAAATGCTTCAATTCCAAAGCCCTTCTCAATTTCAAGCATTGATTGGAAGTTCTCATTTGGCTCTTCAGTCCATTCATCTCCTATCATTGAGACAACAACAGCCGTTTCTCCAGCATCAGCAACAGAAACAGACACCTTTCTTGGAAACACAGACTCAGCCAAATGATCACCATTGGCATTTTCTGGACCAGAATGATCTTTTGTCTTCTGTGTTATATCAATGGAAGACTTCTGCAGCACTTCAGCCACACATCTACAACAACCGGAAGGAAACATTAGGGAGGCAAATATTGGAGCTAGTGAACCAGGATTCATGATAAATACTAAAACTTAAACTAACATATCTAGTTTATCTTCCTGTTAGAGCTGAGCCACATATATGGAATACAGAAGCCAAATTCATGGGTATCTACACGAAGATAATTAAGTCAGAAAATAAGATGACCAAGAAGTAATTGCAGGATTCTTCATTCCTGGATTCCTAGTTGCCCAAAAAGCCTAAAAGATGGGAGATTCCAATTCCCTGGCATGCACTCCTTGATCAACTACTACCTAGACAATTCTATAATACAATATTCATAATTCTATTAAGAATTCATAATTATAAGTAGGTTCTTCGCAGAACAGCCCAACAATAACCAGCAAAATAATCAAATGCTTCTAAACTACCTTGGGCATAACCATGTATCTTCACATGTGCCTTCAGGATCAAAGCCCACACAAAAAGCATGATACCTGTTGAAGTGGAAAACCAGGAAATAATTAGCTGATGACATCTTTTCTCTAAAAAATCACTGTGGTCTAACCTACATTCAGTAGAAGTGCATGTTTGACTAAAAGGATGTTATGTTCTCTCTTTCTTTCCTTTCTTTTCTTTTTTCCTTTTTTGTGGTAAAGAAATTCCATGATGAGAGCAGTAAAATGTATAAAATAAGTAAGATAAGGAGAAGAAAAAGAGAAGTAACAAGTGTCAGTGTCCAGCATTGTTTTAGAAGGTATCAGATTGATTTGTGATTATGAACAGATTCTAGTTTGCAGAAACAAGGAATAAAATGGAACCTTCAAGGAGTGAGTCTTTCTCTGTGTTTGTGCAAAAATAAGAAATCACACAAATCCTTATACATTTGATTAAAGGATAATATTTACCATAGATCACAGGAGTCACAAGCAATTGATGTATCAAGATTTGAACTTTCCTCAGCAGTCATGGATCCACTTCGAATTTTGCAGCCATCTCCATCCAAGCAGATAACTGCCTACAACATCATAATGAAAATTAAACTTGGATGAAGAATGTAATTTAATATGCCAATTGTTCATGGAATGGATAGGCTGAGTAAATCCTTGAATAATATGATGATGTCTCAAAGATACGCTCAGTAATCTGCACTACAAAATTTCTCCGAACAAAAGGAGGATAAATACATTTTCATCAATATAGTATGATGGAAAAGATAGAGTGTTGCTTTTCTCTTCACTGGACCAATCTTCATCTCTGCATAGATTAAAGGAGGAAGGTAAACCACTGGTTTGTAACAAAAGAAAGCTGAGGCAATGAGACAACAGTAAGGTGTAAGCAAAATGCTAATAACTTACAAAGCAAACGTGACCATGGTTCATGCAGGAAGAGTTAGTAAAAAGTGTAAACGAACATGATTAATAAGGATATATACCTAGATAATGAATCCTCCTCAATGTTGTTGCTTCCAATGGTATCATATACCTTCGTAATCAAATAGAAACTCATAAGTGCTAGGTACTTCTTGCCATAAATTTTTATATACCACTACAACATAATTTTGATAATAAAATGTATCAAGATTTTAACATCACTCACAGGAACACATGTAATCAGCTGAAATTCACCCTGACAAAGTGGGCAAAGGTTTGTGATTGTAGACCAGTTGTCAATACATCCAAAACAAAACCTGAATTCAGAAGATTTGTTAGGAAAACTGCATAGAGAGTATGTGTGGATGAGCAGTTAAGCACAACATGAGACCGTAACGCAATAATAACTATAGTTCTCGTCGAATGATGAAGATGAGTGTATTTGGCAATTCGAGGGAATATGTAATAGAAAAACAAACAAAACAAATAGCAAGAAACAATTAGAAGATATATACCAGTGCTGGCAGCAATCTAGAACGCCCCTGTCAATAACAACATCCATGCAAATCCCACATCTTCCGCACTCAAAATTCAAAAGATCCTGCACATTAACACGGCCTTTTTAATCTCAAGTACAGCAAATATCAGAAAATGTAAGCTAAATTTAACTTCATTTTTCATGTTCCTGAGAGTAAACAACTAGCTAGATCCTACTCCATCAACAATCTATATAGCTGAATCAAAGCATATCAATCTTTACTAAACGTCTTTCAACAATGCTGCAAAGCAAGAAGTCTGAAAAAAAAAAAAAATCAATGCAACAAATGAGATTCCAGCTCTCAAGCTTTTGAACAACAACAGAATCAAATTGACCAGTCACAAATTAAAAAAAAATGAAAAAATTGAAAATTACATTCTCAGTATTATCAACTTGGAAAGTCTCTTCTTCTAACATGCTCTCCATTTGTCTAACTCAAAATCTGCACAAAAATTTTAATTAACATTAATGATTACGATAATGATCGAGGTTTGCAGTATAATGGAAACGGTGATCGAATATGTAATAGCACCTGTAGTCGCGTACTTTTGTGTATCTAGGGTTCGTGATGTAAAAAAGGAGAACTTGGAAGGGCAAAAGAGAGAATATTGAATAAGTGAGCGAAAGATTTCACTCGCCAACTGAGCGAAACCGCCAGTCCGGATTCCGAAGATCAGAGTGATTACAAATTGCAATGCAATTGACGAGAGAAAGGGCAGGGTTGTAATTGACCGGATTGATGTTTCGGTTTACAAAATAATGAGAGGTTCGAAAATAAGGGCCGGTACGTTGGTTTGTTTATTTTATTTATTTTTTTCTTTTTAGGCAAAGCCTGAATAATTACAGTTCATTATTTGTTTCTTATCAATCCGATCACGCTTTTAAGGCGATAAGTTAAACATAAGGCGATGAAAATTCGATCCAATTCAATCAAATTAACTGATTTAATTTAAGTTAGAAGTTATTTACTTTTATATTTAAAATTTTAATTTAATTTAATTTAAGATATTTTGATATTATGATTTATTTATTTTTTATTTGAAGTATTATTATTTACATTTTCATCTAAATAAAAAATATAAAATTTTTTTTCTTTTATCTGAATAAAAAATTATTTTTTCTCATAAAATAACTTTATTACATGTATTTATTTTTTAATTAACTATTATATTGTTTAATTTTACTATTAAATACTTAACATACATTCAATTTAAATTTTAAATAAGTTATTTTATTATTAGATAACAACTTTTTATGTATAAATATTACGTTAAATTAAAAAAAATAATGTTATCAAAATTATTTTTCGTAAATTATATATCAAATGTCGATCTTATAAACATTTATAACTTATAAAAACTATTGTACTATAAAATATTATAAATATATACTTATTTAAACTTCAAGTATATATAGCATTATCAATGTTATAAGTCTAAAAATATTAAATTTAAGATGTTTTGAACTTATAAAAATAAACAACTTTCTACTTGTATTTATAAATAAAAAATTAAGAAAATAAACATATTATTCTGATATATACATTTAGACCTATTTAGACTTTAGTAAAATTCAGACCCATTTAAATTTTAGATAAAAAAAACAAAAGCACTACTTTAAATCATTTTTTGTTTGATTGATTTTTTAATTAAGTTGTATTATCAAATTAAAAATTTATTGTTATTGAATTGGTTTATGAATATACATATTTCAAATTCAATATATATTAATCCTATAAATTAATTTTTATTTCTTTATTTATTTTTTAAGAAAATTACATGTGACCTTTATATTGAACTTGTTAAAAAATAAAATCTAATTTCATATAACTATAAATCTAGAATAATATTATAGAGTTTAAATTATAAGCTGCAACTAATGTTTGCTTTTAATATTCAAATTTCTATTATAGTTTTCAACTATATTATAATAAAATATATGAATCATGAGTTGATTTTTTTAATTATTAGTAATTAAATAATTTTTATTTTAATTAGATTAAATTAAATTTAACATTTTATTGATTTGAATTATGTTAGATTTCAATCAGTGATCTAATGTATGCGATATATTAGACTTAACCATTGATCTTTTAACAACCTTAGTTAAAAGTCTTTTTTTTTTTTTTATTTGCTTTTTGATAAGTAGTTAAAAATCATTTAAAAGCAAAGAATGAAGTTACCAGCACCCATGTTATCCTTTTAACCCCCACTTTACTTATTAAACCTCTTTTAAAGTATTCAAAAAGTTACATAATTTCTTCATCACCCCCGCTTTATTCCAAAATAACCCTACTCATTGAACTCATTCCAACTAAGTAAACCAACCCCATTCACCCTGGAAAAAAAAAAATTAAATAAAAAAAATTATGTAATTTAATTTTTCTTTGCTGTTTATTCTTACGAACAAGTTATGTATATATCTATAACTGCAACTGGTTGCTGTATGAAATTCTTTATTTGCTTTAATGTAAATACAAAAATGACATCGAGTGGACTCTTTGCAGCTGAACCCCAAGAAACTAAAGGCCCACAAAACTAATAGCCCTAAACCGGTTATTAAATTAATGAAATTTAAAATTGTAATTACAAAAATGACATCCAAACTCTTTTAGGAAAATTTATAAAAATAACCACAATAATTTTGTAATTTTCTAAAATAACCTCTCGAACTTATTTCTTTCAAAACCAGCCAAAACTTATGAAAATCACTAAAATACCCTTCCTATGAATATATCAATAAGGTCCAGAAAAGTCAGAAAAATACAAAATGGATAAACATATTGTAGAAATTAACGAATTAAATAAACAAATGATAATACTAATTAAAACAATACTAGAATAAATTAAGCTCCTAAAAATTGAAGTTATTAAAATAAAAACTAAATTAGAAAAGAAAACAACAATTTTGGAAGCACAAAAAGATTTAAAAGAATCAATTAGACATAAAGACAAAATATAATTTGGAGAAGTAGTCAAAGGATCATTTGATGACATAATAAGAACTACTGCTATGTCAGAGATATTAAGAAGAGAAGAAGAATATCAAATACAATTACAAGAAACAATAGAAAGATCAAAAGAAAAAACTGATATAAAACAAAAAGAAATAAAAAATGATGAACCTAAATAATCAAGTTCAAGTAGTGAATAATGAATAATTTAGAAGAACAATTTGATAAATTATCATTAAAAGATTTAGACCTATAAACACTAGGATTTGATGTAAATATGAATGTTGGAGCACCACCAACTAAACCAAGTATAAAATCTGAAAATCCTAATATATTAGTCACTGATAAAGGAGTAAGAGCACATAACCAAGTATTAGTATCTAAAAAATCTTATTATAAAATGTATCCAGGAGAATATATACCTGAATATAAAATTGAAAATGAACCCATTAAACCTATGGGAAGTAAATTAGATATAGACTGCAGAAAAGACCCAAGTAAAACGTTAACAAGTTGGTCAAATGATATGAAAATAATGTTTATATTTAATAAACAAAATAATGATTGAGATGCATAGAATACAGAAGAAAAATTTGATCTATGAATAGAATTATTAATAATAAGCTTTACTGGTAATGTACAAAATTGGTGGGATGGAATAACTGAAGAAACAAAAATATTAATAAGACTAGCAACTAAACAATAATTTAGAAAAGGAATTAGTGAAGGATTAGATAAATTCACAAATTATATAAGAGATGAATTCTTAGGAGAAAATTGGGAAGACCTTAAACAACAAGAAATACAAAAAGAAAAACTTTTAGCAAGACAATATTTAATAAACCTTCAAATATGCAATTTATGTAACATAAAAAATTATACATGTGAATTTTAGAAATATTATTATAAACAATTTTACAATAATGATGATCAAACAATTTATTATGATATATATATAAATAAATTACCATCACCATGGAATACTTATTTTATTAAAGAATGGAATGCATATAGATCAACAGAAATAGAAAAATTAATACCAAATACGTTAGGATCTAGAGTAGAATTTGTTATACGAAAATTAAAAGAGATATGTATAGAAAGACAATTATATAAAAAAGTAAAAAATGTCATGATTATTTGTTGTGATCAAGTAGATGCACCAAATCAATGGGGATGTAAACTATATTACAAAAAACATAGAAAATGTAAGCAATGATACAAAGGTAAATATAAAAACAAAATGAGATATAAAAAACACTACATAAAATATTGGAAAAATAAAAAATTTAAAAGAAAACCTTATAGGAGATATTATAGAAGAAAATATAATGAGAAAAATAAAAAAGACCATAAAGAATGTAAATATTGGAATTGTGGACAAAATGACATATAAGCCCTGAATGTAAACAGAAAAATGTCAGAATAGCTGAAATAGAATATCAAGAAATAAAACCAGATTTAGAATTATTATCTGATAATGAAAACATAAATTGTTATAATATTGAAATATATGAAAGTTATAGTGAACAGAATCTATTAGTACAAGTTCTTTAGAAAATTCAGAATCAGATGAGTCAGAATCAAAATTTTGAAATAGAAAACATAGAAGATATAGAAATAGAGAACGAAATAGAACAGCAAGAAAATAAAGATGGATATCAATTAATTGTACAACTAAATCAGAAAAAATTAAAAGAAATTTCAAGAATATCTTTGAATTTAAGAAATCCAGATAATACAATTTTAAGAAATATACAACAATTCTTTAAAAGAAATAATATAATTATCCATGAATACCAAGAACAGGAAAAAGCTATAGATATAACACAAAGTAGAGGAAATATTAAATTAAGCCTATTGAATTCAAGAGGCATAAACGCCACCTTAAATAAAATCAAAAGTGATAGGATTAGAGATAAAATGCAATATATATATTTAGCTGGAATACAAATATTAGTAAAATCCTTATTTAGAGAATGAATAAATTCACCTATAATACTTAGTTTACATGATCAGAGATTTATATACCCTGAATTAGCACACTTAGGAACTATAGAAGGAAATTTATGTTATAAAAAATTCTTATTTACATGTTACCCTAGATATTGTGTTCATATAAAAGATAAAAATATAAATGATACGCTAAGTCTACATTTTGAATTAAAGAAAAAAAACATTATGAAACCTGGAAATAAAATAATGACATTTTATTATTCTGCCTTATATTCTTTCTGTAATAGTAATTATCGAGAAATATATAGCAATAAACCATATATAGAAATAGGTAAAGAATTTCAAGATTTAGAACAAAGTATAGAACGAATATTACAAATCCCTAATTTACCTACAACCTATAATCTAGATATAAAAGATGATAAACCTGAATTATAAGATGATATTAAAAACCAAATGATACCAATTCAATTTGGTAATAAACAACTTCTTAAATGAGTCAAACTTAAAGAAAAACAACCCAAATATAATGCATATAAAGAAATATTAATACCTGATAATACATCTGACGGAAGCTTAGTAATAATGGGAAAATATTTTAATGGAATAGAATTTATAGAAGATCCAAAAATATTAATAGATACAAGTTCAAGTCATAATCATTTAAATATATTAAAAAATAAAGGATTAACAGAACATACCACAACATGTGAATATAAATATAAAGACTTCAATGGAAATTTAAGAATATGTACAAAAGAAGTAACTGTACCAACATATTTAGAACGATTATTATTTAGAATACCATGTTTTATAGACTCAGGATTTGCTCAAAACGAAATATACGATATAATATTAGGAATGAGTTTCTTAAAGCATATAAATTATAATATTACTTCTGAAGGAATGTATATAAAAATGGATAGTGAAACAACAGAATTTTGCCCAAAAATAGCAATGTGACAAAATGGATAAATGAATACTATAAAATTTCCTTTAGAAACTTACATAGAATTAACATTCCTGAAACTAATATTACTACATGTGCAATAATAGACACATGAAGTGAAATCACATGAGGAAAATCATTTTTACTCAAAGAATGGAACAAATTCTCCGGTTCGGGAATAAAACTTATAGGAATAACAAATAACCAAACATCTTTAATATATTATAAATCACAAGTTCCAATTATTCTTGGAAATAAAATTATCTTATTAAAATATATTATTCAATATAATACCTTAAAACAAGATTTACTCTTAGGAAATGATTTCTTTAGTCAATTTCAAAGTTATCAACAAACTTTATATAATATAAACCTTAAGACACCATGTGGCCATATCCTTCGACTGCCTCGTATCTTTAAACCATACAGAGTTGCAGCTGAGCGTGGTGATTATAGTTATAAGATCTTTTTTTATAAACAATAATTACAAAATAATTTGATATCGATAGATGAAATTAAGAAACAATTACAATAAGTATATCATGAGAACCCTTTAGCTTTATGGAACCCTAAAAATTTAAGAGCAAAAATAGAATTAATAGAACCAGTAACCATTAGAGTAAGACCAATGGTAAATACACAAGAAGATATAACAGAATTTAAAATACAATTAAAAGAATTATTAAACTTAAATCTAATAAGACAAAGTTTTAGTCCTCATTCTAGTCCAGCCTTTACGGTAATGAAACATAGTGAATAAGTCAGAGGAAAAGTTAGAATGGTTATAAATTATAAAGAATTAAATAAATATACTAAATTTTATGGATATTTCTTACCAAAGAAAGAAGTATTAATAAACTTAGTAAAATGAAATACATATTATTCTAAATTTGATTGTAAATCAGGATTTTGGCAAATAAAAATGGAAGAATATAGTATAAAATATACAGCCTTTAGTACACTTCAAAATCATTACGAATGGTTAGTAATGCCATTTGGATTAAAAAATGCACCACAAATATATCAAAGAAGAATGGATGATCTATTAAGAAATAAAACATATTTAATAGTCTATGTAGATGATATCCTAATAAGTTCAAAAACATATAGAGAACATATTGAACATTTAAAAGATTTTGCACAAACGTGTAAAGAAAAAGGAATAGTACTAAGTGATAAAAAAGCAAAAATATGTCAAAATGAGATAGAATTTTTAGGAATGATACTCAATAATACAAGAATAAAATTACAATCTCATATAAGTGAAAAAATAAAATAATTTCCTGATAAATTGGAAAACAAAAACAAATACAAAAATTTTTAGGATGTTTAAACTATGCAGAAGGCTTTATAGAAAATCTAGTTAAGAAAAGAAATCCTTTACAAAAATTATTGAAAAAAATAATGTTCAAGGATGGAAAGAAGAACATACACAAGCAGTTAAACAGCTAAAAGAAGAATGTAAAAATTTACCTAAACTAAGATTACCAGAACCAACAGATAATCTAATTTTACAAACAAATGCCAGTGATTTGTATTAGGCAGCAATACTAAAAACTGATTTAAATGAAATATGCAGATACACAAGTGGAACATTAAACTCAGCAGAACAAAATTATACAACATATGAAAAAGAATTATTAGCAATATTAAAAGGAATCAAAAAGTTCTCATTATTTTTAATTGCTAAAGAATTTACTGTAGAAACTGATAATACTCATGTTAAATCATTAATATTTAATAAATTACCAAATGAACCTCAGTATGGAAGAATTCATAGATGGCAAGTATTTTTATCTTTATATACTTTTAAAGTCAATTATATCAAAGAATCTGACAATTATCTTGCAGATTTTTTATCCAGGAACATAGAATTTCGTTGAAGAATCATAAACAATGGAGGAGAAATCTCAAAATAAATTACGAAATAAATCGACTGAAAGTCGATGCTCATCAAGCCCTAGACGCCATAGATTGTCTAAAGGAAATATTTGAAACTCATAATGATGGAGTAGAGCAGTTGATTTCTTCTTGGAACGATCGATCGATGAGACTCCAAATAAATCCAATAAATCTCTGGAAGCGATGGTGGACCTGCTCCACGTGATCCTATCGACCGATCCAATAAATCGAGGATTCTCTCGGGATCCAATAAATCGGGATTCTATTAGAGGCCCAATAAAAGGATCCATTCAACGATCCAATAAATTTAGATCCAATAAGTGATCCAATAGTCCAGAAAATAAAACCATAACCATCTGTGCAACAGGTGAAGACAATAAAAGGATTGTCAACATAAACCCCTTTGTCTCAGAGGATGACAATCTCCCTTTAAATCCAAAAGAAGAAGATTATAAACAAGTAACCACCTGGATATACTCAATTTGTTCATACAAAAACACCATCCATAAATCACCAGGGAAAAATGTCTATCCTAGAATGATAGCAATAAAATATGCAGATCCAGTCCTTGTAGGAAAGATAGTAAGGTATGGATTTCTTGACATGATATACCCTGACATAAACTTAAAGGAGCTAGCCAATTTTGATGAACTCCTTATAAAAGAAGTCTCTAAGTTTGCCAAAAAGAGACAAATATATCTTAAGTTTTACACCATAAGTCCTGAATACACCAACAACATAGAATATCAGGCCTTCTACATGATTACAGTAGGCCATGTTACCAGAAATTTTCAGCTTGAAGTGGGAACAGAATATACAATAGCCCCACAATTCAATAAAGCTTGGATAAGAACCAGAAGAGCTCGAGAAATAAAAGCCATCTGGAGCATAGCCAAAGACCTGTACAATAGAAAATACAGGACAATCATAAAATTCAATAATTACATCTTGCTGACAGCAGAAGGTGGAGAGTCATCATCTAAGATACTTCTAGACTTCATACATGAGATAACAACAATGAGATTTCCATCAAGCCCAGCTACTTTACAGCAGGCATGCTGACTGATGGAGATAAAGTAAGAAAAAAAAGTTTTATCGTTTGTGTCGGCAGCAATAAATAATGTAGCCTTTACTTTATTATATTTGTCATTTTGTAATAATGTAACAAAAAATTTTGACTTTGTAAGGCCACCACATAAAGTTGTTGGCCATGATGAGTATTAGTTGTAATTATCTTTTCTCCTACCATACACCTGTAAAGGAGAAAGATAAGAAGTCATTATCTTTTCCCTCAACCATACACCTGTAAAGAGGAAAAGATAAACATCAATAATGTACTCTCTGTATAAAGATCAATAAACAAAATCAGAGGCATCTGATCATCGGAACATCATCGGAATCATCAGTTGATAACCTTACATTCAGAAAAACTCTTCTTTACAATCTCTCAGCATAATACCAATGCAAAAATAAATCTTTTTCTCCAATCTCAACCCAGATAAACATATCATCCTAATAAACCAAATAACCTCAGAAGAAAGGAAGAGGAAACCTATATCTCATATTGAATAAAAGAAAATTCCAAAACACTAAAGGACACAGTGAAGCCGTAGAAGACTGTCCGATTATCCCGTGTTAGCCAGAAGAGAAGGCGTGTTGAGGGAGTGAAGGACGAGGTCATTTAGGCAGAAGGTTACTCCGCCAGTGTATAGGAAAACTCCTTTTATACAATAAAGGATAGAGGTAATAATTCCGAATTCTTATCTTTTTGGTGGTAAAAGGTTTATAAAAGATGTTAATGTTTAATGGGAAGAGAATGAGATGTTGGACATATTGCAATAATATGGAAGAATATCATGAAACCTTATTAAAAGAATTTGGAATAACTAAAATAACTTGGATAAATGAAAAAATAAAAGTTTCATATAATCATAAAACCATAATAGTACAAGTTAATTGCGGAACATGGGAATATGAAGCATACATGTTTTCTAAAAAAGATCTAATATCAAAAGAAGGTTTACTAGCTATAAAAAATATAGGACTACCTAATGAATTAGAAAGAAAAATAATAAATCAGATTGAAATGGATAATTTGCAAGAAAAAATATATATGTTTCAAATAGATCAAGAAATTTCTATAATAGAAACTCAAATAGAACGAGAAGATGAAGACCAATGGGGAATAAATCTCCATGACTTCTTTTATTATTAAAATAAACCATCTTACCACCAATAAGACTTGTAAAAACCTTTTGGTATCTTGTATAAAATGTTTATATTATTTGTCATATATTGTATAAGATGTTGATTTATGTCTTATTGTAATATACACTCTTGTATAAATTATGTACTTGATGTTTGCATAATAATAAAATATTACTTTTCATTAATAATAAAATATTACTTTTCATTATCCCCAAAACGTTACTTTTATTATATACTTTTATTGACTAGATTTTTCTGATCAACTAGATTAGTCTTCGGACCCCTCAAGCCAAATGGTATCAGAGCCAATAACATTAATAAAATTATAAGTAAAATAAGAAAAATAAGAATTTGAGAAATTAAATGGAACCAATAACTAATATTGTAGATGCAATGTATACTTTAAAAATAGAAGATAAAAATGAAATAAGAAAATTGGTAAAAGAAATAAAAGAGAGTAAGAATAATATAAGAAATATTGAACTGGAATTAATGCAAGAACAAAGAGAAAGATTTAATATAATTACTAAAGATGATGAAATAATATTGAATAAACGAATGAAATTTATAGATGAATTCATTAAATTCTTAATATATTGGTATAAAACAGAAGCATCATGAATAATAATGATCCAGAATTTGAAGTCTGGAATAGAACTAGAGTAATGTGTCATATTATAAAAAGAATGACATTTAGTTGGGAAAATAAAGTAAATCTTTATATAGAATATTTAAACCAAGAAATAACAAGTTTAGAACAAGAAAAAAGAGCTTTAATAAATATTGGACAAGAAAATTATGAAGAATTAGAATTTATAGATTTTTATGATTTAGAACAAAAAATATATTTTTACAAGGAAATAATAAAAATCTTAGAAAGAATAGGACGTAGATCTAGAAATGATGGAAAAATAATCAATGCATAAAATTATAAAACTCTAAGGATTTAAAAAAAATTACCATGATCATAAAAGACAAAATAGTTGGTATTTTTGAAATTAATATAAATACAGCATGAGTTTTTAGTCCATACAGTAAATATTTAGCTAAAAATAATAAAGAAAAATAAAAAAAACTAAAAACGAAAATAAACAAAATAAAAGGATTAATATTAATAAGTTCCCAACTCGTTTTGTAAATGGATTCTTTCTATTTGGACAAAACATTATAATATTAATACTACTGGACAATATATTATATTAATTAATCAATGTCCTCGTCCTTATTTTTGGTAAATTAGATTAGGACGAAGAATCATTAGACCAACAAGCCAATTGGGTGAACAAATAACTATAAACCCACAAAATTAAATAAATAAATAAAATAAAATGAAAAAACAGAACGTAGAACCACGGAAAGTGATCGTGTGAAATCTACCAAAATTCTCTCATTCGGCCAATTCAATGCTCAAGTTCGGTAATTAAAAAATGGGGAAAGAAGAAAGGGAGTAGGAATCAAGCTTAAAATAATCGAAGGAAAATTGAAAATATGAGGCGAGGCAGATGCAAGAAAGTGACAAATATAAAAATACATAAAAGCCGACGCATGCACCCACGACTAGATAAAGAAAAACAATAACGTGTCTATCAAATGTTTCAACTCTTCTAAGTTCTAACACCGCCACGACCACGACCTTTCATGTCAGGCCAGGTCAGTTTCATTTTCACTCAAAAGTTGTAAATCAAGAATCACTCTTATGTCTTGATATGTTTGCTGTTATTTTTAAGTTCATTTCCAAGTTCGTCAGAAAAAGGTAAGTGACTGTTTAGTACTTAGTAGTCTGATGTTTCATCTTTTGACTGTTTCATTGATTCACTTTAATGGACGGCTACATATATTATGTAAGAATGGAACAGTTGCGCAATAGCGTTTATGTATGGTATCAGTCTGTCAACTATAGTTGCTGCTTCATCATTTTTTTAAAACTTTTTTTGGGGGTAAAGATTATTGTTATTATTGTTAAACCGAACGAGTTGACTTTTTTCGATTATGATCTCTATCAATTTAGCAAATTAGATGATTGGGTACCCAGTTGGGTGCCGGAGATTTTCAACTTCTTGGAGGTCAATTTGTTGTAATCTGGTTGTTGAAAAGTAATTCTGATGTGATGGTAGCTTTTGGGTATGTGTTTCAATGTTTGTGAGATTAGATCTCCGCACTTTATGCTTCACATTGTGACTCTTGTGCATGGATAATATTCGAGAATTTACTTCTGTAGAATTCTGACTTGTTAACAAGTTCAAGACACGATGAGGCCACTAAGTGAAACCTGACATGAGATATTTTTCTTCTTCCTTTTTGAGCTCGACTTAAACATGATAAAGTTGAAATCCTAAATCCACTTTAAATCCTATTACATCTAATTTCCGAGTTGAAAAAAAACAAGGCAATGAAAGGTGCCTCTTATGTATTATAGAATATAGCCAACCAGATAAGCTATTGATCTTGCGCAATTTATTAGTTTAAATCTTAAGTTCATGTATCTTCCCTTTGAATGCCACAGGCATATACAGAACAGAATACTCTGCATGAATACTCAGGTTAAATAATCTTGTACTGAAATCATCATGAATGCTTTTGGGAGCTGCTTTTGCATGAAGAAATTCAGGCAAAAACCTGGGTGTGAGGATCCTATCATTCTTGCTTCTGAGACACATTGTAAGTGAAAAATGATATAAGTCGATGCATTTGATCACTTTGAATCCACATCTTTAATATCTTCTTTTGAAAGTTTTCACAGTTTCCCGTTGCACTTGCATCGATGTAAAATGCCAGAAGGGTTTTAAATCTAGTATTCTTTATCATATTCTTCTAGTTCTATGGTCTCTTGTTTGAATGCGCGTGTGCATGCTTGCTTATCAGCAAGTGCTATGGCCTTGATGTGCCAAAAGTCCCAAATCAATTTGAATTTTACCGGATTTCTGCAATCTGATGTTGATCATACTCTGTTTTTTTAACATATCTAAACCAGAAGTGTATCTGATTTTTTGGGCAGTTACTGTGAATGAAGTAGAGGCTTTGTATGATATGTTCAAAAAGCTAAGTGGTTCAATAATTGACGATGGTCTTATTCACAAGGTATCTCCATCTCACTTTGTATCTGTGATTAGTTTTGAATTGAAAGCTTAGCTGGAGATTGCTATTTAGCTCAAATTTGACACTTTTTCTGCAGGAGGAATTCCAGCTTGCACTTTTCAGGAATAGCAGTAAGCAGAATCTTTTTGCAGACAGGGTATGCATTATATGATCGAATTACTTTCTGTTTATGGTTCTTTTAATCCAAGTACTTTGACTTAATTCAAGACCAGTAGCTGAATTAAATCTCACTTCCTCCATTTTCTCATCACTGTTTTACAAATTTCTCATTACATTCTGGATAATCTTTTGTCACTTTCTCGTTATTTTCTGGTCATTTCTCATAACTTTCTTGTCACTTCTCCTCACATCCTTAAACTTCTTCTCATGCTCTCATCGCTCTCTTCATTTTTCACTGCCTTTTTGTCACTTGCTGTCACTTTTCATCACATTCTTATCACTTTAATGTCCATCGCCAATCAGATTGTCTAATTTCTGATCTTGTTCAATCTGACTCCGTGCCACAAGTTATTCCATCATAAGCTAGGGTTTTAATTGCAGGTATTTGACTTGTTTGATCTTAAGCGTAATGGGGTGATTGAATTTGGAGATTTTGTTCGGTCACTAAGCATTTTTCACCCAAGCGCTCCTGAAGCCGAGAAAATTACGTGTAAGATAATATTATTTAGTATACATGACAGGAAATCGTATCTTTTCTCCTTCTTGGCATTTGTATACGATATGACTCTATGTTCATAAATCTATGTGTTTCCTGCTCTGTCAAATATGTTATGATCTTAAGATGGAAAATTTTGTCTTTTCAGTTGCATTCAGATTGTATGATCTTCAGGGGACTGGCTACATTTCGCGTCAAGAGGTGAATACTCAGAAAGGCTGAATATATATTGTAGCTTTGAAAAATTTTGGTTATGTAAGAAGTTTCATGCATAAAATTGCAATAAAGCAACTCTTATTTTAGTTATTTATTGGTTTACATTAAACTTTTATAATGATTCTTAAATTAGTTTCTATGATTAGTCAGATGCCAATGTTACCTTTCTTCACAGTGTTACTCATATTCATAGAACTTTCAACCGATTATCATTATTCTTTATTTTAGTTATCCAATATCTGCAAAATCTGATGTTGACGGTCTATGCTGTAAATATGTATTATTGCTCTGGAAGCTTAAGGAAATGGTAGTGTCCCTTCTGGGTGAATCAGAACTCATACTTCCCAACGATGTTATCGAATCAATTGTAGACAAGGTGTGCCGGATACCATACAGCTAAAAAAAAATTTGGTTTATTTCGCTCATTCTTCTTTGAAGATTATAAACTGTTTTCTTGTTTTGTACAGACAATGATGGAGACAGATATAAAAGGAGATGGGAAGATTGATCTGGAAGAGTGGAAGGAATTTGCGGGAAAGAATCCAACCATCTTAAAGAACATGACTCTTCCGTATTTAAAGTAGGTCCTCAGAGCTTACATTGAATACTGGATTCCCCTTGAGTTACTACTATTTGTATGATGTTACTAAATTGTTGATTTTTCACTTGGATTTCTATTTTCCAGGGAAATAACTCTAGCATTCCCAAGCTTTGTGCTGTACAGTGAAGCTCGAGATTAGAAATAATTACCCAAACAAATATGTGTTCCAATTTTTTTTTTTTTCCCTTTAGATGCTGGAAATATGGAGAAGAATTGTCTTAATGCATTGGCGTTTGCACTAAGCACCGAGAGGAATCAAGAAAATATGGATTCCTCAATGCCATTGAAATGCAGCTCAATAAGATTAACTTGTGGCAGATCGTGCTGTATTAACAACTTTTCTTAATCATTCTTCAGATGGAACTTGTACATTTGGTTTGTTGATTACTTCCCATGCGTTTTCTTTAAAAATCAATTTAATGGTTATTAAAAGTACACAAAGTTTTCCCCTTTTTCTCTCTCTTGTTTTTTTTCCTTCTTTCTTATCGTCCATTTTCTGCCTTCAATTATTTAGAATCACAGAATGTGGAAACAGACCAAACATGGCATGTCAAAAGAAAAAAAATGTTGAAGTCAACGTGAACAATTTTATTCTACTTGCCAAGCTATTTGCATTCAACGATTCTATTCCAAATAGGTTTCTAGTTTAAAAAAAAAAAAATTGAACGTTAAAAAGGAAGGAAAATAAAAAATTGAGGTATCAGAACCCAGTAGTGCGCTTGAAAGGTGAGCATCAGCAAATGACTTGTCAATTAAAATGCTGAAATTCATCCCATACGCATTTGTGCTACCGGATATGTTACATAAATAGTGATCAGCACTAATATGGTCTTACAAACAGCAGGAATAAAAAGCCGTGACACACAAAAACTGGAAAAGATATAATTATTCTGCTTATTGGCAGCTTGCGGTTCATAATTAAAACGTTCAACAAGTTCATTGGATACATGTTCGCGAGCATCCTCACGTAGAAGCTCTGCGACTGGAACATGATGCTTGTAAATCTTTCCAAATATTCAGACAGAAACTAGAAAAGCCTAATGTGCGAACCTCCTTTAAAAGCTATGTATGGAATTTGATTCTTGCGTATCTTTACATATTTCAGCTGGCATGGAGCAAGATGCTTGCAACCCTTCTATTTGAACAGTCACAAAGTTCGCTTTTATTTCTTACCTCAAACAACGCCTGTTCTTTGATACCTAAGCCTCCTGGATGGGCGGTGTTTGCATGAAGCAACGACTAAAATCTGTAGACCAGGCTGCTCTTGCTGCCCAAACCTGTTGTAAGCTTCACTTTCACTCGTAATAAATTTCATTTGTCAGTATTTTCATTCTTAGTTGACTTAGATTTTCTTCTCTTTCTTTGATTATGTCCTGCAGTTAAAGAAACTGAAATTGAAATTTTGTATCAGCTCTTCAAGAGATTAAGCAGTTCTTTAGTTGATGATGGGATTATAAGCAAAGTAAGTTCCACTCTTTATAAACATGTACAACTGTAAATACATGATACAAGCTAATGTGATATATATAAATGCAACAAAATTTGATATCACAAAGGCAAAGGATAATTCATATGCTTTTCTATAGATGAATTCATTCTGAACTTTTTCTTTATACAGGAAGAGTTTCAGCTTGGCTTATTTAAAAACAGCAAGGAGCAGAGTCTAATTGCAGACAGGGTCAGCTTCCCATTAACTTATGATGAATGGCACATTTTACGTAGTGCTGTTCTATTAGCTATGCTAATATTTTTGTTTCTGCCCTGGACAAAAATGTGTCATCTTGAAAGGTGTTTCAATTATTTGACTTGAAACGTGACGGGGCCATAGAATTTGAAGAGTTTGTTCGATCTCTGAGTATCTTCCATCCGGAAGCACCTCATGCGGAAAAAGTCAGCTGTATGCAAATTCTTCCCATCTCTGTGTCTGTGTGCCCACACCACACTCTTCCAAATAATGTACTAAAACTTGTTATGTATCTGATATGGCAGTCCTATTTCAGTTATTCGATATATCACAAACAGGATTCATTGAACCAGAGGAGGTAAAGGGAGTCATTTTGACCTTGCAGCTTGTTTTGGTCACATTGACTAGTAGTTGTAAACGCAACTAATATCTAGATACTGATTGACTGAAGTAGTTTTGAAATCCATCTGATGAAAGGTTAAGGAGATGATTTTAGCACTTCTAAAGGAGTCAGACTTGATTCTATCTGATGACATCATTGAGGCTATTATTAACAAGGTATGATATGCACAATTGATTGTTAAATGGCGGATCTATCTCAAGAATGTAATGATTAGGCATATTTTCCCCCTGTATTTGCATAGACATTTGCGGATGCAGATTTCAAAGGGGATGGAAAAATTGATCCGGAAGAGTGGAAGGAATTTGTGGCTCGCAACCCATCCTTGCTGAAGAACATGACAATTCCATATTTGAAGTAATTCCCTTCATCCAGCTTCTGTGTTTTTCTTCTTACCTTTAAGTTTTTCTATGATGTGATTTAGTCTCCTGAATTACCAGAAAAAATAATAATAATGAACATGGAAAATTCCTAACGTGAAGCTCTACATTTTAATATCATCCAGTTATTAAAAAGCCTAATTCATTGCTTTGATACCATTTAGATGTGAAAGTTGCCTGCATACTTTATTTATGTGTTATATCTGGCCTTGTATTTGCGTACACTGTTAGTTTTGCATCGTCAAAAGTGGAAACCTTAAGAACTGAGATAATATAACCTTGAAAGTTTGCTCGGATAGTCAGAAAGAAATTCCGGGAGGCAACGAGTAAGGAATTGATATGGCCCACTTTCTGTCGTTCTAGCTGAGATACTAAACTTTGATCATATAAGCAACTACGTTTTTCTGTTTCTCTAATTTTTGGCCAGGGTCAAGATTACTTGAAACTCTATTTTGACTACAGAACAGTTGAAGAAATTTTGTATCTCATACAATGACCTGATTTGCAAGCCATTGAAGCCAAAATGACCATGGCATAATTCCATTTGTTGCAGGGACATTACAACTGCATTTCCTAGTTTTGTTCTCAGGCCAGACATTGAAGATGATATTTAACAGCTTCCCGTGAAAAGTATATCATTGAATTATCGAGAAAAATGATACATGTAATAACGTTTGTCAGAACCAGAATACATCAATTAACAATCGGGTAATGTCTTATGTCTACAGCAATAAAATATCAAAGTTTTCACAATCTTCTGCCCGTATCCCTGAAAGTGTTGCTTTTGTCGACAAGATATAATCCTTAGGGCATTTATGCACAGCCCCTCTCTGTTGTTGCAGTTTCTCCATCAAATTACTCAGAATTTTAGAGCAATCATCTCCTCCAAGTTCATAGGATAGCACATTTCCGTGTGCAGGCCATTCCACACATTGTCTGCCAGAATGGCATTCACCGCATCTGTTGGATGGAACTCATCCCACCAGATATGATTTGAGGCATTGCTGCAAGCCATTTCAGGTGAGAGGCACAATACCCACCCTTTATACTTCCCTAACCCACAGCAAGCATCAGTGGTAGCATTGAAACCTGAATGAAAGCAAACGGTATGAGATGTTTGTATTAATAAAAATTCTCTAATTTGCAAACAGCCAAACGTGTTGAGATGATCTTACCATAACGCTCATGATTCTTGATTATATCCATAGAGCCTTCATACATGTCACAGAAAATAATAATGATATTGGGAAGCTCTTGACGAAGCTCTTCAACCATGTATCTCATTACAAAATTGAACTCCATGACCATGTTATTTATATCCTCAACGCACTCTCCATTTTCACTGTTGTACTTCCACAAGTAATGAGGTGCACAACCAATAGGTGCCAACCCCATGAGTACCACTTTCCTGATATTCATATTGTACAGGTTCTGTGCAATCAAAATTCACAACTCAGAAAGTTCAGACTATATATTTAATGAGATCAGATAACACGACACAGCTCCCGCATTATTACCTTAATTTCTTGCTTCACTGTGTATGCCAAGAAATTGTTGAAAGCCCAGGGCAGGTAAACGTTTTGGACATTAGATATATTAGGCAGGTAGTAATGTATGTAGTCATTTATCCCAATTGAAATGTAAAACACTGAGTTGGAGATAAAATGAGCTGCAGCATCTTCGCCCATATTGATAATAAACTGCTGATAGGTATCTGTGAACTGCTGAATTTGCTGTGTCAAGGAGATGCGTTGACCCTGTAACATGTTACTCATCAAGAATGAATAATGATAAGTGTTTGATAAATCGATGTTATCTTCGAGTTCGGGAATATTATCGACAACAAAGTCGGTGGCAAGCATACCAATTGCGACCCGCTTAAGAATATAATTCCGGCACCAGCAGATGCATAATTCACTCCATGAATCATGCCTTCAACGCTCCCAGTCTGGCTGAGATAACTGGGCACGAAAGGGAGCCCAAGGCGTAATGCTACTCAAATTTTTCAAAGATTGAAAAGCTCAAGTCAGAAAAGTCCTGAGTTCAAATCAGTTTTATTCAATAAAAGCAGGAGTAAGGAGCATTTTACATAAGATGCATTTTACACAACAGATTCATAAACCCCATAATTCAACCAAATCAAGAATTTCCATCCAAGAAATGTAACCAACATTTTTGTGAACTTTAGCAGTAAGACCAAAAAGAATGAAAGTTTTCGTTCCAGTTTTTCAGCAACCAAACAGATTGAAACCAGCGGAAAAGACAAATAATAATAACCCAGATGACAAACAACCTATAAGATTAAAAAGATTCGATCTTTTCACGTTTTCTTCAAAGTTTTGAAATATACAATAAATAAAGAAATTACCAAGATAGTCAACTGGGATTCTTCCATTACAGAACCTTCCAGTAGGCTGGTGAGTATCGAAGTCTCGGCCGTAAGGAAGGCGATCGGCACGAGCAAACGTGCCAAGAAAGTTATTAGTGCCACTGTCGACAGAGGAGTCGCCGATAACGAACAAGGCAGGGACAAGGGGATGAGACTCTGGTGCTGGTGCTTGTACTGATGCTGGTGTTGGCGATGGAGATTGAGAGATTGAGAAAGGTGATATTGATATATGATTATTTGGGATCAAGTTTGGAGAGTAGTTGAAGAAATCTTCAGGGGATTGAAGAGCACTTGAGGGGTTAAAGATGGCAGATAGCGTTAGAGCTGAAACAACAAGAGCAAGATTCATCGCCATTTTGCTTTGGATGTGAGAAATTGAGGAAGCAATTGGCGGGTAAGTAGCAGCAGTTGAATGAAATTGACCACCAATACGACATTGTTTTAGCCTAACTCTTTTATGTTGATAGCGATGAATATAATTTAAGGGGTGCTCTTAGAAGTTCTCCAAGAAGATCCCTGGGCTTCTTTTATCATCATGCGATAGCATAACGGACATGTAAGTTGTAAAAAGATGGGTGTGAATAGAGTTTTGCTGCATCTATTGCTTGCTAGTTGTTATGGTGAGCCCATTTATCGTTACCGGGTTGATGTTCTCAATTGGATCCGAATCCATTAACGTGTTCTTTTTGTCTTTTGATGGGCCGTTTATAAACACTGTCAAGTTACGGAGTTACACAAACGGCAGATATGGATACTAGGAATTACACAAAACGACAAACACAGCGGCAATAACTGAATATTTTTTGCCGACCGTGACTGAAGACTTTTTATAACGGCTACGAGGAGCGTCGACCGATTAGTTCTAGACTGACACGAGTTTAAAAGCATCTTTTAAAAGAGAGATCTGCTAGCATTCTGACACGCGACGTGCAAGTTGGTGAGAACGGCCGATTCAAAAGAATTTTATTTTCTTTTCAACTTTTTTATTTTGTTTTAGATTTAACGTGCTCATTTAATGTGATTTTGGTGATGAAAGAATATTTTTGAACTTATTCTTTATATTATTTATGTCAGCAGTGACAAATAAAATCTTTTATTAGGGAAAATAAAATTTTTCGGTGAAATAAAAAAATAATATTCTAAAAAAAAAGACCAGCAAGCGTATACATTAAATATATTTTTTTATTTAGGAAAATGAAATATTTATACACATAAACTATAAAAAAATCAAAAAGATAATGGTAAATATAAGTATTATAATTCAAAATTTTAAATAAATATATATATAATTATTCTCTGGTGTACAAAAAAATATATATTTTTTAATACATTAAAATTATATGTTTTTTGTTTGATAGTGCATTAAAATATGTATTTGTGTCTATTAATTATAGCCTAATTTTAACAAAATAAGTATATTATTAACAAATAAAAAAATACATATTTTACTATACTAACAAATAAAAAACTACAGCCTTCAAAATATATATATATATATATATTGTATTTTAGTGTGCATATTCACTTTAATAAAATGAGAATACCTTCATTAGAGAATAATTACAAACACATATATAGACATACAATAATGTTATGAATCTCAACATTTAAGTCTCAATATTTTGTGTCACTCGTTTATTGAATGATCAATTTTATAGTTAGTAAAATTACTTAACTACTATCTAATAGATATCGCATTAGTTGAGAATTAAATTTAGATATATATTGGGATATCTAAAATTGCTTATAAACACACACACACACAGAGATATATATATATTGTATTTTAATGTGCATCTTCACTTTAATAAACTGAGATTATCTTCATTAGAAAATGATTACACACACATATAAACATACAATAATGTTATGAATCTCAATATTTGAGTTTTAATATTTTGTGTCACTCATTTATTGAATAATAAATTATATAATTAGTAAAATTATTTAGCTACTATCCAACATATGATGTTGCATCAGTTGATAATCAAATTTAGGTATATATTGGAATATCTAACATTGCTTATAAATACACACACGTGCACGTATACTAAGTTCTTTACTTTTTAATTTCAAGGAAGCCAATACTTTGAATTATGTTGAATCTCAATTATACCTATCAATAACTATTTCAAATAATATTATTAAAAAATTATAAAAACTAAAAAGAAGAGAAAATTAGGGGTGGGCATCAGTTCGGTTCGGTTCGGTTTTAGAATAAATTAAAAATTTTGGTTCGGTTCGGATTGAAAATTTAAAAAAACCGAAAAACATTTATGGAAAAAAAAACCGAACCGAAACCGAAAGTTTGATTCAATTCAATTTCGGTTCAGTTTCGATTTTTCGGTTCGATTTTTCTCAACAATTCAGTTTTTTATAACTCCATACAATCCATAATTTTATACCATAAAAATGAAAAAAATATAATCAACCATAAAAAATTAGTACAACATAAAAATTAAAAATCATTATTGCTCCATTTTTTCACCATCTCCATTCTCCAGCAACTTTAACAACTTCCAAGTTCCCACATCCACACACTTCTCAACTTAAATCTACACAAATAAAATTGAAATGAGTAAAATAATATAAATATAACTATAAAAATAATATATTAAATTTATATAAGTGAATAAGTGAGACCTATTATTCTGAAACATCACTTAATTGTCAATTGATCCTCTGTTACTTGTGCTAGTAATGGTCTCATAAATTCTACAAAGAAATAAAATTAATGTATGAGAACAGTATTTATAATAATGAACACTACAAATAAATTATTCAAATTCCAAAGTTAATAAATGATGTTATTACCTGCTTCAACAACTTCATAAAATTCAGTTTTTTACTTGGTTGGCTCTATTATGCGATCTTCGAAAAGAGTTGAACGAAGCCAATTTTGAGTGCAAATTAAGGACTCAACTATCTTAGGAGTCAAAGAACTCCTGAATGGGTCGAAAATGCGACCCCCAGTGCTAAATGCGACTCTGAAGCAACGGTATAAACTGAAATTGCCAAAATATCATTGACAATTTGAGACAAAATTGGATATCTATGCCAATTTGAGTTCTCAAGCTATAAGTTTCTTTAATACTTTCACATGCATACTCCTTTTTACAATATCTACACTTCGCTTTTTTTCTCCGGTAGTTTCAAAATGATTCCTAAACATCCGATCTCAAACGCTCTACCTCCTCTTTCATTTTGAACACCATCTTCAAAATCATCTTTCATAATCTTTTAAGTATCATTATTATTTTCTTCTATCTACACACAAACCTTACTGCAATCAATATATAATAAATAAAAATAAAATAACTTACAAAGTATACTCATGTAAAATAAATAATCAATCAATATGTTATTATTTTACAGCAAATCAATTAATTAAATTTCAAGTACCCTTCAACCTATTTTCAGATTAATAAATTTCAATATATATTAGATCATTCTTATATTTTTATGCTGACATTGTCAGAACAAATAAATTAATGCATGAACAAATTTTAAGAGAGAGGGCAAAAACACAGAAACAGAAAACAACGGAAGAAAAATAAAGAAAATGGAAGGAGTAGGAAGAGATGACCTTCGTATAAGCAGCAGCCAACAGTAGCAGTTGAAGCCAGCAGCAACAACAACCACCACCACCAGCACCCAAGAAGACCACCCAAGAACTGCAGAGCAAAGAACACCCAACGAAGCAGAAGCTAGCAACAACAAGACTAGCGAAGACCCAAGTAGCTAGCAAGACCCAACAACACCCAAGATAGCGATTACTCTACAAAATAAATGCTTGCTTTAGTCACATTTGTTATTTCAAATGAATGACTTTGACTTTGCAAACTAATTATGGTTCAAACTTATACATAAACCAAAAGGATTAGTACACAAATAATGAACTAATTCAAATTGGTTGAAATAGAGGTAAATTAATAAATTATAGGCTACAAACTAGACCTATCAACACCATCTATTTGTAATATTGACATGAGAAAAATGAATGCAGAAGCAAATAAGGGTTTTTCCGGTCATTGCAAACGCATAACTAGAATTACCAGCTTTTTAGCTCGCAATTTATTTTAGTTTCAACTGAAAATAAAAAAAGCAATCGAACACCAAAATGGTCATCAATACTTCATATAATTTGTGTTTGGTAAAAAATTCATGCAAAAAGTTGTCTTACCCCACACTTGGCACAATTTCATTGCCAATTGAGTGATAGATCTTCTCTCTGTTGGATTAGAAAAATCTAATTTGAGAGTCTCCTGAGTTGCCAACAGATCCAACAAGACCTAGCAGTAGCAGTAGCTATCAAGACCCAGCAGATAGCAATGACCTGAAGCGAAGCGGCAGCAGTAACATCAAGTCATTGAAACAGAGAAGCAACAACAAGTCCGTGACAAGAAGTAGCAGCAAGCAATCACAAGAAGCGAAGCGGCAGTAGGGGTAGGAAGAAGGAAGCAACAGCAGGGCCAGCAACACAGTGAGCAGCAGCTGCAGCATGCAGGTTTGGCTTTTTGGGATTTAGGGTTCGGCGGGGATTGTGAGTAAAATGGGTATATATAGGTTAGTCAAAATTACAAAAATGCTATCGGTTTCGGTTCGGTTCAAATTTTTAATTTTTGAATCGAAAACCGAACCGAATAGTTCGGTTCGGTTCGGTCTTAATTTATTAGATTTTTTAATTTAAAAAATATCGAACCGAGACCGAACCGGCCCAAACCGAACCGGAAAAAATCAATTTCTGTTTGGTTCTGCCTAACCCTAGAGAAAACTAGTAAACCATAATTTTTCTAATACAAATGTCAAATTCTAATTATGTAAGTAAATTAACTTCAATGATTTTAATTATTCTTTTTACAGGTTTATAGGAGAGGGAAAAAAGAAAATCATAAATAAAAGAATTAAATTAAACATTAAAGAGAGAAGAGAGAAAAAAATTAAAGAAATTAATAATTCATGTTATTTAATCTTAACTTTTATTTCAATCTAATATACTATTTAAAAAATTATATTGAAGCTTATGTTTAAAAATGTGTTCCTTAAACTTATCCATATATATGAGGAAAAATAAGTATTTTAATTCAAAATTTTAAACTTATACATATACACCAGTATTTTAAACTAAGATATAAAACTCTTTCAAATGATATAACATTTTTATTTTTATATATTTTGCTTTTGTTGCTTCTCAAAAAATGGCGTGGGCATTTTGTTGTGGTCGGTCAAAGATATTATTACCTTCCCATCGGAGTCAGTTATCGGTCATAATTTTATTTAATCCTGATGACCACAAAGACATAGTTTGTCCGATCCAATTTAGCTTAATCGATTCGCGCCTTGGCTTATCCCAAATTTTAAATGTTTGCATTTTGGTCTATGTTTGCAAACTTTTCTCTAATTATAAAAGTACCTAAAATTTTTAAAACAAATAGGTCATTTCCTAAATTTTCCAAAATCATTCTAAGACCATATAAACCTTTGATAATTTTCAATATATTAAAACTTCTCAAGTCTTTTCAAATCAATCCAGATACTTAAAAGAAATTCATTTTGTTAAAAAATAGCTCGTGAAAATAAAGATAAAATTTGATTGTCAAGATCATAATAAAATTTAAACTTCTAGATGATTGACCATGCATAAATTCAATAAACTAATTTTATAAGAATTATGAAAATGAAAAATCACCTAAACGAGTGTTATTCACATTTATAAGAATTATGTATTTGAGTTGTATGAATTTAATTTTACATAAATGACTTTCGACCTTCGAGAACTAATGAGATTCAAAAGTATTTTTCTCATATTATTCTTGTAAGACTTTTTATATCTTATTGTGTATACCATTATATTATTGTTTGAAAGTTTCAGGAAAAATTAGTGTAAATCAATACAAATAGTCTATTAACTTTGAGGTTTTGTTAGGCAGAACCAGAAATCCTTACCGTTATATGTGTATGTAGTATATGTCAATAGTTTGTTATTCGTAACTCGAAAATTCCCATCTAATAAAGAGAAGATTTTATACCCTGCGTGTAAACATATTTACAATAAACGATACAACTTATATACCCTGTAATATAGAAGAAAACGTAGATTTAACAACGCCCTCGTGCCAATACAACTTTTTAAGTTGAATCTCTTGGTAAAGCTCTTTAAAAAGGGAAGAAAAAAAGAAAAACGTACATAAATCTTTATTTGTAGGGTCTATAACTATAAACACATGGGGATTCATGATCTAGGCTCGTAAAGCACTTTATTATCTGTAATTTATTTATTATTTCAACTTAGTTTTATATATTAATCGAACATTATTGACATCCCATATAAAGTGCGCAACAACTAAAGCAAACTGCAAAAGCTGGGATCAAGATTGAGGCCCACGTGTCCGGATGTCCCGCTCTTTTAACTTGAAAATTTGAATGATGGATGATCATTCAGTTTTCTCCTTTTCCTGTTCGTAAATTAAAGCCAAAGCCAATCACATTGCATTCGAAGCCCCGTTTCGGTGCATGCATTTGCCACTTCTTTTTATGAACCTTCATTGCTGCGGGCTACGTTGCCGCAATCCCATCTCATTTTGCTCGTTAAAGGAAACAACAAGGCTCGTGGACACATCATTGTTCACTAATTAACTTAAATTAATGGTTTATTATTAATTAAATATTATTAAATCACCCTTTTAATTAAATAATCACAAAGCTGCGGGGTGCATTGTACATCTAAGCTTCGAGTTTCATTAGTGTTTCTTAAGGTTTTGACTTACTTTTGAGTTTGCGTCTCCTCAATTCTGTTGACGCCCTAAATTCAAATTTTTATAAGGGCCTTTTTTTTTTACTTTTTTTAATCCTTCACAACTATGGGTGGAGATAAACTTCATTCCAAATATTAATAAGAGCAAAATTTTAAGTTAGTCTAAGTAGTTTTTTAAATTATACTATAAATATATGTATCTAATTTTTTAATAAATTTTATATTGTAATATTCATTGTTAGTTTCTCTCGTGTTGAAATTAAATAGAGCAAAATGTCAATTAATAAGAGCAAAATGTCAATTTCTCCCTTACTATATTTAATATATACCATTTACACCTCAGCTATTTTTTTAATGGCCAATAACCCCTAATAGTATAAGTTTACAATATTATCATTATTTTTAAATATATTTTTATTCTATTTATTATAAATAAAATAAATCAAATGATTAAAAATTAAAATAAAAAATTAAGTATTAAAAATAAGAAATAGTTGTTTTATTATGAACAAAAAATTAATATAAAATATTTTTCTTTTACTTTTTTATTTTATAAACATTTTCTTATGATAAATATATATGAAAATTATTATAAAATGATACAAATATAAAAAAATTATTATAAGAAACTTGAATGATAAATAAAAAATTACTATAAAATAAAAATAAAAATTTTAGTGCTTTTTACATTTAATTTTAAAATATTTGAAATATTTATTATGAGAAAATGTTTATAAAATAAAAATGTAAAATAAAAATGTTTATATTAATTTTTTGTTCACAATAAAACATATATTTATTGTTTTTAATACTTAATTTTTATTCATGTGATTTATTTAATTTATAATAAATATAATAAAAGTGTATTTAAAAATAATGGTAATATTGTAAACTTATACTGTCAAAAGGTTTATCGGCCATTAAAAATATAATAGGGAAGTAAATGGTATGTATTGAATATAGTAAGGAAGAAATTGACAATCTCTAATCAAATATATAACACTTATTTTTTTTTTACACTTTTTATAATATTCAAAACCTCTATTGGTACAAAAAATTTAAGATAAAAGATGATCAAATGAGTCATTTACTTGATAATATATCTTGAAAATATATAAAAAAAAAATATTTATTATAAGAATCATCAGATGGCAAAATAATTGGAGGCTCAAAGTCCAAAAGAAAAAAAAAACTTAGAAAAATAAATAGCAAGAATCAAAAGCAAAAGCATATTAGTTAATAATAAATAATAAATGAGAAAAGGAAATTAAGAGGAAATTGACAACTCCCTATTCATAGACTCATTTTTTAAGCACATTTTGTGTTTTAATCATTGATCCTTGGCTCCAGAGACAGAATAATACATGAAGCGACAAAAGTGCCGAGTGCTCTGAAGATATGTAATAATTTGGGGATCCTTTTCAAATACAACGGCAATGGACTTGGGACTTGAACCCAACGGATCAATACACTTAAAAACAATAACTCGAAATGAAGATAATAATAATAAGATAAAGGGCTAAGAACCTCAATCTATGCTGATTAGCTCATAATATATTGATTTGTTTGTGTTTCAAAAACTGCGTTTTATTAGGAGCATAATTTTGCTCGGTTTTATTATATTTTTTGGCTACTACATGGTGCGAAAATATTTAGTAAATATTTTCAGTTTTATTGTGAAAGTATCAAAATATACAAGACTATTTGTCCACAATTGTTTGTTAAAGATACACAAGCTTTTAAAATAAAAGTAAATAAATTTTACTTGATAATTAGTAGTTATCAATCACCAATTAATTTTTCCTTAACAAGTATAATTTTAACTATATAACATGACTTAATACCCACAACACCATATTACCATACAAAGGTCTATACTGATGAGTTATGTTTTGCTTAATTAAGAAGCTATATTAAAAGATTATAAGGATTACTGGAGTTTATCGGATTTTTAGTCTATTCATGTAAAAATGTTAAATTAAGTTATGAGAGATTTTATAAAAGAATCATGAAGAACAATATTGTTATAATTCCCACTGTTTGAATCAGAAAATAGTAAAATAATAATTTTAAAAATTATGAAATTTATTATTTAATAAATAAATGATATTAAAACTCAAAGTTAAAGCTTAAATTTGAAGAATACGGAATATTATTATCGCCGAATATTATTATCGTACTAAAATAATTATGTTTAAATATGGAAATTAAATTGAACTTCCTTTTAAGTAATTAATGTGTAATTTGAGCATCTTTTATGAAAGTAACCAAACATGAAACCGCAATGTCATTAAATGTTCAAAATTAGCATTTAGTAGTTAATTTTAGTTATGCAAGTAAATAACTAAATATGCATGCATTTCAGTCACGGATAACTTGGCCCGGTACTTTGGCATATGTCACGAGGGGCTTAAAAATCTCATAATTTTTTTTTTCAAATTTTTTATATAACAAAATCCCATACTCAGTATATAGAACAATATAAATTATGATTTTCTTACAATGTAATTTTGTACTTAATAAAAATTTAAGTGATGATTAATGGTTAATAAATAAAAAATAATAACGAATTATACGGATGGTTCTGTACCTATGCTGTCCGTGTAAATATTCGAAAATCACCTTAAAACTTGCAAAATATCTTATCCATAAATCATTTATATACTTATCCAATCAAAATATGCCAGTTAAGTATGGTTACACGTAGTAACAGCCAACTGCCAAGGCTGAACTGGGTGATGCTAAAGGGCTTTGTGGTAATTACGAAATATGACCTTCCGTGAAGTTGCTTAGTGGGGAAACAGAGGCACGTTGTCTTCTATTTGATAGCCAACAAACGGCCGTTACAAATTGTAAACGTCGTCGTATAAACTTTTAAAAAATGGAAACATGTTCCGCCATAGTCGTAGAGTCAAAAGCTTATAAAGAGCCAACGGCTACAATGCCGTTCTCTCACCTCTCTTTTATCGACGACGACAGTTTTAACGGTTCAGAGAAACTCGGCGAAAAAGTCGCCCTCCCGGCGAGTCATCGTCTAAAATTAATCGGCAATCAATCGCCACTCAACAGATCTTTAAAACTCAAATTTATCCCTCATTCCCATTCGATTCTTTCTGAGGGCAAAGAATCCGCATTCGATTTTCTCTTCCCTTCTTGCTCCAAAAATATGTACAGCAATCCCTTTGATGTAATCTCTGTTATAATCTCTCTTCATTGAACCCAGAAGCTGGCACATCTTGATGCTCATCTAATTTCAGCTTCTGGGTTTTGTTAAATTCTCCAATTCAATTGTAAATTTTTTTGCTTTTTGAATAAAGCTCGATTTTTTTTTTCCAAACATGTCTGCTGCTGATATTGCATTGAACCCAATTCATCATTCTCCTGGTTACTGTAATAACCTAACAGGACGGTCTTCAAGCGAATCAATTTTGATATATTTAAGCGTTTCTGGTTCTTTAGTGCCAATGCGTGTGCTAGAGACCGATTCGATCGAATCAGTGAAGCTCAGGATTCAAACATGTAAAGCGTTTGTAGTGAAGAAGCAAAAGCTTGTGTTTGGAGGGAGAGAGTTAGCACGAAATCATTCACTTGTTAAAGATTATGGTGTCACTGGTGGTAATGTTTTACATTTGGTGCTTAAGTTGTCTGATCTTTTGCTTATAACTGTTAGGACCAGTTGTGGGAAAGAATTACAGTTTCATATTGATAGGTATCGAAATGTTGGGTATTTGAAGCAAAGGATTGCTAGGAAAGGGAAAGGTTTTGTTGATGTTGTTGATCAGGAGATATTTTGTGATGGTGAGAAGCTCGATGATCAGAGATTGATTGATGATATTTGCAAGGATAATGATGCTGTGATTCATTTGTTGGTTCAGAAATCTGCTAAAGTCAGGGCTAAGCCTGTTGAGAAGGATTTTGAACTGTCTATTGTAGCAGCCAAATCAAATGAGAGAACAGATTGTGTAAATGAGGGAAAGAACCCATCAAAAGAGTTTCATGTTGTACCTAGAGAGCCAATTGTTAGAGATTTCTGGTTGGAACCTGTTATTGTTAATCCCAAGGTGAAATTGTCATCAGTGATTTGGGATTTGATTAACTCCACCTTTGATGGGTTGGAAAGAGGTAATAAACCCATTAGATCATCTAATGGTACAGGAGGGACTTATTTCATGCAAGATTCAATGGGACATGAGTTTGTTTCCGTGTTTAAGCCCATTGACGAGGAGCCTAAAGCTGTGAACAATCCCCGGGGACTGCCTGTGTCATCTGATGGTGAAGGATTGAAGAGAGGAACTAGGGTTGGAGAAGGAGCATTGAGGGAAGTTGCAGCGTATGTATTGGATCACCCTAAGAGTGGTCCCCGCTCATTATCTGGTGAAACAATGGGCTTTGCTGGTGTACCCCCTACACTTATGGTTCGGTGTTTGCATGAAGGATTTAACCATCCAGAGGGTTACGAATATGCACCGAAATATGTTAAGCTTGGGTCATTGCAGATGTTCATGAAAAATGATGGGGATTGTGAGGACATGGGCCCAGGAGCTTTCCCTGTGCAGGAGGTACACAAGATCAGTGTGTTTGACATAAGAATGGCAAATGCAGATAGACATGCTGGAAATATACTGATTGGAAAGGGTGACAATGGTCAGACTGTACTCATTCCCATTGACCACGGCTACTGCTTGCCTGAGAATGTAAGTTTTTCCTTTTTATTCTGTTCATAACATTGTTTGCTATCAATAGGTTTACTTATTTCTGATGTCACTCTTTGCTATGGAGTGCTTTACATTTATCGCATTGCAAATGTGAAATTATAATTATATGCCCATATGATCAGCTTAGATGTAGTTTTAAAGGCTTGATTGAGTTGTATCCAAGTTATTATTTCAATTGAAGTTAATATAGATTGCCATAATATTCAGATAGTTGCATAAAAGGGATGGAAAAGTTGGGGTTTAAGTTGGCTTTGTGTTGAAGAATTGACAAGATATATTTTGTTTTCAAACATGGATTTTTGAGGGTCAGACAAGATAAGTGGAATGGCTCAGGGATGATTCTTAGGCAAAACAAATTTGCTACAAGTTGGTCAATCTACATGAATGTGTCTAGCAGCCATTTCTGACCCCTTGATCAAGTTTTGGAAGATTTTGTCTTGACCCTTTTTTTCTTTTTCGAAATTTAAAACAAATAGTACAGGTGACAAGAAATGCCTGCCCCTTCTTGTGTCAACGTTTTGTTGATTCGGCTCAGTGCCACTCTGGTGATTGTTTCAGATGACATTCTCACTGACTGGTATTATTAGTATTTGCTTATCTCTTCTACTCCCATCATCTTGGTCGTGGGATAATAGATGGATATTTCTTTTACCTGAGCAATTTTTAAACCTGAGAGTGGTACTGCATGGGCTGTAACCCCACTTTCTTAACCATACTTGATAACATTAAAGAAATGCTTATTCATGTTTTGAAATTACAAATCTTTTGATTTCTTTGCAGTTTGAAGATTGCACTTTTGATTGGCTTTACTGGCCACAAGCTCGTGAGCCTTATTCTTCTCAGACAATTGACTACATAAAGTCACTGGATGCTGAACAAGACATTGAACTATTGAAATTCTATGGATGGAATATTCCGCTTGAGTGTGCTCGAACACTCCGTATCTCCACCATGCTTTTGAAGAAAGGTGTAGAGAGAGGTCTCTCTGCTTTTTCCATTGGAAGCATCATGTGCAGAGAAATTCTGAATAAGGAATCTATTATAGAGGAAATTGTTCGTGAAGCTCAGGATTCCTTGCTTCCTGGCATGAGTGAAGCTGCATTTCTCGAAGCCGTATCCAAAATCATGGACTACCGGCTTGACAAGCTCACAAATTAAATTCACCTGGTTCGTATATATTTTGTATTTATTTAATGAACAGACAGTCCATTTTTGGATGGACCGAATACTGATGCAGTGCACAATTATGAATGGCAGCTCGCATGGTTCTAGATGGGCCTAAAGCTTTTATATTCCTTTCCCTTCTGTCAACTGTTACTTGATTTGTTCTGGAATGTTGAACAGAAGTGTAAGATGATGAATAATACGAGTCTCTAAGATTACATATAGATTGCAGGGCCTTGACTCCAACTGGATCTTAAAATCCCGGATACTTGTATGTTGATCTCTAGGGTGTATCGGTTTAAGATCTTGGGGGTTAAAGGCAACTGAAGTAGCGCAGATTCGCTTTCTTTCAAAATTTGTAAGTCTTGATGTCAATCTTCACTGGAAAATTATGCGGAAAGACAATATTGGAAGCAATGATACACATACAGCATGGGTATGGTTCTTTTCAGGTTTTATAATTGATCCTGCTGTTCTCTTTGTTGCAAAGCTCTATTTCTGTTTTTTTTTCCTCTTTTCCTCGAATTGGATTGGAGGAAAAGAAACCTGTATTTAATTATGTGCATTGTGTAAATACGTGTAATAAATGGTTTATGGAAACAGTCTGCATTCCACCACTTCGTCCGTGTCCCAATTATTGTCAGTGGTTATTCTTTGCAATGGAAATAGGTCTTTGCTTTCTCGTAATGCCGTCCCTATTGAATTCAAACTTAAAATTCCAGCCGCCAAAAGAATTCCCCAGTGTGTTTCTGTATTAACCACCATCAGAAATGGTTTGCACTTTGGGCAAGGGCCTATTAGCTGCAAGCCTATTTCTTTCGGCCGAAAATTTTTACAGTTGCAAGTTTGCTGCAACTTGGCACATAAACAAGGAAACAAAATGAGGGTGGTATAATTATATTGATGACCATTTTCGTTGTATAAGCAGATGGGTCATCATTTTCTTTCCCAGTACACACATCATAGCCATGGTCTAGCAACTGTAAGACCACCATCTTCATCTTCGGGTATTTCAGAAGCAGCCATTTATTACAAGTTATTACAAGTTAGCAATGAGAATACTGATGGTGAATCCCTGACAATGGGCCAAGGGGCTGTAGTAGGCTGTAGCCCATCCTCCTTTAGTTTCCCGCCATTTTTTCACTAGTGAAAAAACTGAAAAAGTAGTAAAAACAATTTTGATGTTGACACTGGGACAGCAATAGCATGTGAAAAGCAATAATAGGAACATATAGATAAAGCTATAAAAAGATTTTTTTTTTTTTCATTTTCTTTTATTCTCTTGCAAAAGTCTTATTCAATATCCATGATTCAATAATTTTTTATTAAAACTATCAAATAGATTTAAACTTTCATGAGGGAAAATTTCGAACAATCAAGAGATTCATTGTGGGATTTTGTTAATGTCTTCGCAAACATTCTCCTTTTTTTGCTTCTTCAATTCATTAATCCTACAACCAACTCCAATCAGACCCCAATAACTTGGGTTGGACCCACAGTTGCCCAATCTTTCCATCACAGACAACAAAATCCCACAGTTTTAACTTTTAAAGACAAAATAAAGCTTAAAATGAAAAAAGAAAACTATTGTAAATAACTTATATGAATTTAAAAAGAAAAAATTAAATAAAACAAAGAACCTACCTCCACAAGAAAAGAAAACAAACAACACATTTGCACATGAAAAAGTAAATAAATAAAATCAGAAGTGGGAAAGCCTCACTTCCACACTTCTTCTAATCTCTCATCAAGCAGAACAATTGCAAATAGCCAATCCATTCGTTTCACTTTCCTTGCATTATATACCCACCCCACCGCTAACCACTTCCAAACCCAACCAATATCTCTCTCTCTCTCTCTCTCACGTTAGATTCTGAGTTCAGTAGCCTCTTTTTCATCTTTCGAGTTCAGATCGAGAAAAGAAACCAAGTAAAAAAAAAAAATTATAATTAAGATCAAAAGCAAAAAATGAGCAAACCAAATACAAATAGGCCTCCATCGGGCTCAGGTCGTACAAATTTAGCTTCATGTATAGTAGCCACAATTTTCTTGATCTTTGTAGTCATAGTAATTCTCATTGTCTTCTTCACAGTCTTTAAACCCAAAGAGCCCAAGGTTTCCGTTACGTCCATCCAACTTCCATCATTCTCCATCTCCAACAACACCGTTAACTTCACGTTTTCTCAGTACGTCACCATTAAAAACCCTAACAAGGCCGCCTTTTCTCACTACGATAGCACCATTCAGCTCATCTACTCCGGCTCCCAAGTGGGCTTCATGTTCATTCCAGCCGGCAAGATCGCTGCGGGTCAGACCCAGTACATGGCCGCCACTTTTGCCGTCCAGTCGTTCCCAATTTCGACGGCTGCCGGAGCCAGCGCAGTGGTGGGGCCCCCGGTCACTCCTAGCGGCTTTCCTGGAGGTGGGTGGCCTAATAACGGATTTCGGGTCGGACCCACAATGCAGATTGAGTCGAGGATGGACATGGGCGGTCGGGTTCGGGTACTACATTTTTTCACCCATCATGTCAATGCTAAAACTGTATGTCGAGTTGAGATTTCTGTTAATGATGGATCTGTCTTAGGGTTTCATTGCTAGTTTTAATTGCTAGTTTTATTTTTGTAATTGTAATTTTTAGGGACCCAATTTGGTAAAACAAGTGTAAAAATTAATTTTTTTTTCCTTTAGCTAGAAGTTGGTGGACTTTTGCTCTTCGATCGGCATTTGAGCTTTCTTAAATTAGCAATTATACATTTGTATTTAATTTTTGTTAGCTTAAGAGTTAAGACTTCATGATGCTACGAGCTTTGATTGGTTTTACATGATTCATGATTTGCGCTTTTGCTTTTGATGAGCTTAATTAGACTGTAAGCAAAGGACGATACTTAGAATAATGCGATCAAGTTACAGAGTCACTCACCTCACTTGGGTTTCGGATTCGGTCCAATCATTTTACTTCTGTGGTCAATTAAATGTGCATAATGTGCTGTAAAGCAGCGTGAAATGCGCCTCTTTTTTCGTGAAACAAAATAAATAAAGCTACGGCGTCGTCTGGTGCTACAGTTGCAGTGCTGGGGATCATCGTTCGATCGGCTGCTATTGCCAAGATCATTGGTAAAGGACGGTTTGGTACCAAAATGCATGACCGCTGAGAAGACTGAATGATTGGGGTTGGGGTGGTAAAATCAGTGGAGTTACAGTTAATAAAACTTACTATATTTGTGGGACCAATTTTGCAGAGAGTGGGACTGTGGGAGCGGCAGACAAGGATCATCATTCAATGCCCACTCTCGAGAGATTCCAATCCTGATCTTTATTGACTTTCCGCTTTCATTGTGGACCATGGTGGCACTTACTCACTCTGCAAGCGTCGTTGTCTGCCTTATAATGAGTGAGCTATTCGGCTATCAGCTGCTACTCTTTTCCCGATTTCACACGCCTAATTTCCAACCTTTCAAGTTTCGGAGTGAACTGTAACTATGAACCATTATTGCAAATTGCAACTAGCAATGAATCACTTTATTACATTACTCTATTAGACAATTATTCTTAAAGCTCTCCAAGCATTTAAAGAACACACACACACATATATATATATATATATATATATATAACTCCATTCAGTATTCATACGAAGGGCATATCTCAAACACAAGTGACATACGAATGTAGGCATAATTGGGCGATCTCTTTTGCGAGGATGAAAAGTGAAAAACTACTTGTAGTTGTAAAGCTTAGACTTAAACTGCACGTCAGGTTTCCACCATTGGTGAATTCCATGGGCTTCTTTGAGATCCCGTGAAGGGGTTGAATTAACTATCAGATTTGCCGATGGAATCAGGTGCAGAGGTTCTGAAGTATTTGCCACATTACCCTTCCCTATTGCATTCATAAACAGACCTCCAAGAGAATGTTGTGTCGCCAATTTCTCAATGGCCCCTGCTCCGATCTCCTCCATCTTCTTCCTATGTTCAAAATACCCAATATACTCTGAACAGATGTGGTCAGCCGGGTTCACAAATAGACAGGGGATCCATGCAGATAGAGCAAGAAATGGATCTTCAGACAACCTTGTATTGTGATGATTATTAATCTTTGCAGCAAGAGCAAGTCCAGCTGTGATCACGCTGCCTGCTATTCGGATCCCATGCTTCGCTCTCTTATCTTTAATTCTCTCAATTGGAGCTGAAAAAAATGGTGGATTAAACAGATACGCTTCAAGAAACACCCCAGTCTTGGCAATGGTCTTCCCAGCAAGCATTGCCATGGCTGACCCAAGCGAATGGCCAGCTAACCAGACATTTGAACTACCTACAGAAGCAACCGTGTTTCTGACAGCTTGAATAGCAATCTCAAAACGAGATGTCAGATGGAGTCCATTTCGGATTAAGTGGAAATCCAATTCAAGGTCTCGAGAAAAAGAATCTGGTTTGGTTATGGTGCCTCGGAAGGCAATGACATAACGTGGAATTCCATCTTTTGAGAGGTCAGAGTGAGAATGAGAGGGTGGTGGTTTGAATTCATATATGGCACCAAATATAGAAAAATCAGCGTCGTCTTTCAGCTGACGGAGCAACTTAAACTGACAGAACTCCCACCAAGGAGGTGCAAGAGCTTGGGATTCATGACGCTGTGACTGACGATCCCGTTCCAGAATGTAGACACCCTGAACCAAACAGGCTGCTACAGACCTTCTATGATACACATTTGTCCTACATAAGCCAGAACATGACCTTATTTCCCTCTTAACATTTTGGTGGGACAGAAGTAAAAATGATAAACCAAAACCATCCATAGATAGCAACAAACAAAGTGTTCATTATCTTTTACTACCAAGTCCAGAAAAGATAGCAACAAACAAACAAAACAAACATGGAAAGTTTGTGTAGGAAAATATCATATTAGTTGCCGTATCTCAATTTATTGGAATTTTTAGCAACACACCCAAACAATTAGGGGATCAAATGTCACAAGCATACAACATCCTAAATGATCTTCTACTACTTACATTGAACCTAATACATGTGCCTTGTATGAAATAATCACTGATGAACGGCCTACAAAAGTGGAGACAAAGTGGCCATAACAAATTATGGATGAAAGCATCCAAGCCAAGTCAACAAGCATATGAAAAGATGAGAATCAATAAAAACAGATGGCAATCAATTCGTTCCATTAGGTTCAACCCCAACTAGTTTGGGATCAAATCTTAAGCATGCCCATTATGCGCTTAGCAGAAGAAGGTCTTACCAATCAATAGCAGTTAGGTCAAAGGGCCCAGAAAGGCTAAAATCCTCTTTCTCCGAGGCCATTACACCACATGTGCTTCGTTTTTTCTTCCTTGTTGATATCCTCAAAAGCAGTTCTGCATACACACAAGGAACGAACATTAGGGATTGGTTAAACAATTGAAATCCTCTGCATAGTTTGATCAAGAACTGTTTACCGAAAATGCCTGTAGTTTAGAATACAAGGCAGGGTTAATTAAGCAGATTCCATAATCTCAATTTGAGCTACTTTAATACCTTATTATTAATTCTTACCGATGAATGAAAAGCCTGGCCCCCATCAGCATTACCAACGCCAAAACGCATCAATAACCAAATCATCGCAGAAAAATTATTGGTCTAAAAACAATTAAATTTTCAAGTAAAACATTCATCGAACCAGAAAAATGTACCTTAAAATTAAAACTCGCAGAGATCTGACCATAGACTGCAATGCGATTGTTTTTTCTTTTCTCTCTCTTCAAAAATATATTAATTTGGATCCTGGTGTCGGTCGGGTGTTAAAATGTCTCCGTCTGGAAAAAAAAGGAGCGATTGTTTTAAAACGCCAGCGTTTAAGAAAATAAAATGTCACAGGACGTCGTTGTTTGTCCAACCGGGGGCCTAGTAGGCTGCTATTGCAGAGACGTATGTATGTAGAATAATTTTGAAGTATATCCACTTTTATTCTTAAATCTGACGCACATATTGCATTTTACACAATAATGATCGTCTGTGGATTAAATTGTCCTTAGGCAAAAACGGTGAAAAAATAAATAATTATAAATAGGGTGGAGTTATTTAGACATACAAAATTATTTTTAATAAATTTAATTATTACGTAAATTTATACTTCATATTTGGAAAAAAAATTTTGATTATACAAACTCATCTTAACACCGAATATACCCCTGTCAAACTAAAATTTCAGAATTCTCCGATGTATCTGTATTCTTTCCTAACTTTTTCAGCAGTTCTTTCTCTTTCTTCATGCCACTTTCTTGATTTCTTTCACCTTTTCAATTCAAATATTTCATCGATTTTAGTCACCTTTTGTCTTTTAATTCTCTGTCTATTTTAACACTATTAGAATAAAATTTAGGAAAACAACAATTGATGAACTATGTTTATAATCATGGTAAACGACAGAACTTAAGAGAGCACCGACCAAAGAAGGAGAGGCGACTTTTTGCTTGAACTCGAAAACGCTTTACTAGGAAAAACTTATTGGTGAAATCAAAGAGTAGATTATTAATCTAAATATTTAACAACTTTGTTAGACCTTTTTCAATAAAAGTGGGGTGACGAAGAAAATTAAAAAATAAAAATAGTGTTCATAAAATAGAATTACAAATAGTTTTAAGTAAAAAGTAAAATTTTTTTCATTTCAGTGTATTCCTTGTGTATAACAATAATTTTGGATTCAAATAATTCCACCAAATAACAATGGTAGGAGACAAATTTTAAAATTTTTTTTCTTTCTTTGGGTTTATTTAGAATTAAATTTATGAAATTGAAAGAAAATTTGGATGGAACCAGAGTTGTTATTATAAAATCTTACCGCACATTTGAAAATCTCTGTAATCAAACTCATTTGCTTGTCTTTAAATTTACCACAGGTTTAGTAACACATTTATAATTAAATAAAGGATAAAGGAGATTGTCAATAATCCTACTTTCTTTTTAATAATCAATAACTCTCATGATAGTATAATTTTATAATATTATTTTTATTTTTAAATATATTTTTATTTTATTTATTATAGATTAAATAAATTACATGAATAGAAATTAAAATAAAAAATTAAGTATTAAAAATAAGAAATATATATTTTATTGTGAATAAAAAATTAATATAAAATATTTTCTTGTATTTTTTATTTATAAAATATTTTAAAATTAAATATAAAAAGGACAAAAAAATTTATTATTTATTTTATAATAATTTATTATTTATCATTCAAGATTCAAGTTTCTTATGATAATTTTTTATATTTTTATCATTTTATAATAATTTTTTTATATATTTATAGTAAAAAATACAAAAAAATATTTTATTATTAATTATTTTTACATCAAAACATATATTTCTTATTTTAATCTTAATTTTTATTTTAATTTTTATTTACATAATTTATATAATTTATAATAAATATAAATATATAATATTTAAAAATAAGAATATTATTATAAATTTATGTGATCAAGAAAGTTATTAAATATTAATAAAATAACAAAAAATAAATAGTATATATTGAATGTAATAAAAAAAAAATTTAACAACCGCCCTTTAATAAATACAGCGGCCATTTGTTAAGTAATCCGTATTAATATTATCAAAATTAGCATCCAAATAAAGATATCCTTGTCGTGGGAGGAAAGCACGGAAATCTGAAAATTTCGTATATTATAGGCACCACAAAAGAGTAGCATATGCAAAACAACATAACATTTAATAATATCACACAATAGAATATGCCTAATCACACGTTGGCTACGACGAAATATTCCGCTACTATCTCCCCCGTATGGGCTAGTCATAACTGAAAGAATGAGAGTCCTCATCAAGCCATAATTCGTGAGCTGAAATGGACCGGTAAAAATGTTGAACAACTACTTTGACCAAGCAACCGCATCAATTTCTGATTGTGCACTCCTGTATAACTCCAACCTTTTTGCAAGGGCGGATCGTCGCTCCATGACTGCTGGATCTTCATTCAACAGGTTTGACAATCGTTTTTGCTGTAAGAATTTTTCAGAAATCAACCATGTTATTCAGAATTTTACCATCGAAATACTTAAAAATTTACCATGAACATACTAGCCAAGACACAGCGATAAAATAAGTTTCGGCTCACCTCCAATTTACCCAAATCAGTGAAGAAATGATCGAGTAGGCTTCGTTTGGCCTCACGCACTTGACAATAAACAATGGACTTAGGAATTGAGTTCCGCAGACTTCCACAGACCATATTGACATAAGACAAGACCGTGGTTCCTGTTGATAAATGAGAGGAGAGAGTGCCAAAAATCAGTAGAGAGTTTATGTAGATTTTCATACCATTGTCGACATGATCCATGTAAATTATCTTATAATGTAACATTAGATAGGCATTTGTGCCTGCAAGAAACTCACCAATTCTCCTTAGATATGAATCATTGTATCTGTCAAAAATTGAATGTGTAGGATTGCCACCCTTGTCAACATCCTGAGGAAGCTTCCGGAAGAAATCAACTGTCAGATAACTACACTCCATATCAACAAGCTGAAGTGTAGCTTTTTTGCTCGTATCCCTCATTCTCTCAAGAGACTCTATAGCTGCATTTCCAACTTCTGCTCTGAGAGCAGGATACTGCTTTAATTCCTATAGAGAAAATAAAAGAGATAAAGACATCAATCAATTCTAAAGATTGATAAAAGCCTTTGAGTACCCATCAACCATTATTATTACCCCATGAATTTGAGATCATCAGTTAAAGAACCAGAAAATTACTATCAAAGAACTGAAAATGAAAACACAATAAGCAGTGAAGAATAGCATCGACAGGAACATACTGGAGTCTCACTGATGGCCTTGTGAACCAGTTCCTTCAATAAAGCATGAACCTGGAATTGGAAAATACAAAATCATAATCAATTTGTAAATGTACCTACATAGCTTTGCAGAAGAATAGAAATCTGAATTTCAACATCAAGCTAAACATTACTACTTATATTCAATTTTACCAAATTGGATAAAGAATAGTTCATGAAATGAAAGATAAAACAAAACAGAAAAAGAAACATGATTTTCACCATTCCACGACAAATGCTAAATATGCTCTCTAATAAAATTTCGGGCTCACCGCATCAACAGCTGCGTCAGCAGGACCTCTGATGGTAACTACAGATGATTCTATCAAACGACGGTACCCTTGTTCAGGGGCAATCAAATGAGGCTGATATCCATCAGCTTCAGTAATGAGCTTCCGAATATTTTCCATGGAGAGTTGCTTGTCAAATTGCAACCTTTTTAGAGCAGCAGGAAGCTGGTTATCAAAAACATAGTAAATTTTATCACCACCAGGACGCCTGAAGCAAAAGACAAAAATTACTTATCAATAACAATTCATTTTTGAGTAGCTTTATTTACATAGGAAATGGAGCCATGCTGGCAGAACTAATGAAGAAGATCAAGGTATGATGCATACACTCCATCAAGATGCTCCTTGTATATCTGATCAAAAAGACGGCAAATCTCCATGATCGTATACAACTTTCCCTGGATGTCATAAGCATCAAACATTAGCAATTGAGGATCGCCATAAGAGAAAAAAATAGGCATGAGCTTGCAAAATAAGCCAAACAGGACAAAATGTGAACACTTACTCCTGCATCAGCAGCAATAGGCTTTCCAAGACGACTCAATTCATTTTCTAGCTCCAAAACGGTTTTGCTAATAAGAGACTGGATGCCCGGGATTCTGGATTTGATTACAGTTTCCAAATGCTGAAATACAACCATTTTTCTTCAATTATAAGTACAAATGAAACACATAGTAATTGAAGACTCAAATTTTCCCCAACCAAAATATATTAAAAACCACATATTGTTTATTTAGCTACCTTTGAAAGCATCTTAGCTAGATGTTCTGAACCCATTCTGTGTGCGAGGTGCTTGTATTCTGGGGTAGTAGAAAAGTACTCCCGCTCTCTACGGCGCGCAGCAATCATGTCAACATTCTTGTTGATGTCTGCTTGTGATCGGTTAACAACACCAATCCAAGGAAATTTTAGCCGATAAGACTTTCCTTCCAAAATCTATGAAGAACCAAAGTGTGAATCAGGCGGTAAAAAGATAATAATAAATAAAACTAGTACCAATTACTGCATGAATACCAACAAACAAGAAATTGTTATGACTTACATCAGCTGCATCAGTTCCCTTATCCATAAGATCAATCTTTGTCAAGACCCCAAGTGTCCTCTCACCTGAAAAACAAAGTTGAATTTAGTACAAAAACATCTAAGAGGTCATCCATGCTAAACATTAGAAAAGTTTAAAGTGTGACAGTTTATAAGAATTGAATTTTCTGAGGATGGACAGGACCTTGGTGGTTGTCAATAACCAAATTCAAAATAAAGCAAAAACATAGGATTATAGCTTCTTACAGAGAAATATTGAAAATAATCACCTGTAGGGTCTACCTCACGAGATATTTTGATTGCATCAGATGTGGCAAGATCTTGATTTGCAGGTGAAATTGCAAGAATTATACAGTTGGGCTGTGTCAGAAGTTCAGGGAAAAAACAAAATTTGCAACATTTTAGTATCTAACATAACATAAATAAACTAAGTAAGTTCCAAACAATAAAAATAAAATAAAATAAGAAAGAAATCGTAAAAACTGAAGCAATTTCATTTATCAAGAAATAATCCCATACGAAATAAGAAAGAGTCCCAGAAGTTATGGGTCATAACAGCCATGATCAGATTGCCATTTCATGGTACAATTGTGAGAGCAAAGCGCACGTTGTTAAGATCTCTGAAGTCCATCTATATGGGATAAGATTTTTCTATTGGACTTGATGAGAACCTAAGTTTGTAAGACTTCAAACTTAACATAAATAAACTAAGTAATTTCCAAAAATAAAATAAAATAAAATAAAAGAAGAAAGAAATCGTAAAAACTGAAGCAATTTCATTTATCAAGATATAATCTCATACGAATAAGAAACAGTCCCAGAAGTTATGGGTTGTAACAGCCATGAACAGATTTCCATTTCATGGTACAACGGTGAGAGCAAAGCGCAAGTTATTAAGATCTCTTAAGTCCATCTATATGTGAAAAGATTTTTCTATTGGACTTGATGAGAACCTAAGTTGTAAGACTTCAAAGACATTATAATGTTTGTTCATCATAAACCTTATCTGAAAAGCATCTTTCAGAAAAGTGTGGAGTGTCTATAGCAGTTTATGGAATGGATTAAAATTTCCTTCCAAGTAACCAAATCATTCCACAACTTGTAATGTAAGTTACCTTCTCAATGTAGGAGCGAACCATATTCTCAATATCTTGCACAATACTGTCTGGTTGACCCTCTGCATTAAGATATTACATATAGAATATTAGGCATCTAGAGAAGAAGGTATACATGCAAATGACTCGTAATTAACTGAGAAGAAGGTATATATGTAAATGACTCGCATGACTAATGCTGAAAACAAATACAACTTACCAACTGCTACTTTTGTGAGCCCAGGAAGATCAATCAGCGTCAAGTTGACAACTGTCAAGGTTCCAAAAAATCATAGAAAATTTCAGAAATCACAAGCAATGAAAAAAGTAAAATGAAACTAAAATTGTTTATCAGTAAATTTCAACATATATTCTTTATTTTACAGTGGCTGAAATACATAATCCTGAAATGACACTCTGCCATCAACATCAAGCATGGAGCAACATACTAAATAGACTATTTGTTACTTAAAACTCAGAGCCGGACATGACAATAAAGCAATGGAAAAGAAAGTATGGTCATTTGCCTTCAAGAGCAACAATATTCGAGAAAACTGGCATAGGACTATTACTTGAGATGAAGGTGAGCGGAAAAATAAAGGACTCAAGTAGCTGAAACCAGCATTTTATAGTAAAGCTTGAATAGATAAACAAGGCATTTATAAATGGCACCCAATAAATATAAGCCATATGTTAACGATGAGGCCATAGAATTTACCATTAGGGGAATATATACTGAGATGAATTGGTACACTCGAGATTTGCTTGGAACGACCAGTCTCTCGATCAGTCTCATCTTGAATCTCTTTCCTCACAGCAGCTACACGAATAGTGTTAACCAATAATTAATATTGGGAAACAGAACAATTATAAAATCAATGATAAAGGGTATAATGTCAGAATAGGTCAGTGTACCAAAATCAGTAAATCTTTTCCTTGGGAGGTGAAGAAACTCAGCATATTCTCTGCTGCCTTCTTCGAGTTTATGAAGCTGCAACACCAGAGGACGCCGTGTAACAATGCCTGCGTACATTTGAGCAGGTTATGGATATCGATTCAATTGAGTAACACGAAAACACAATAAGAGTATCATCAATTCAAATTTCAAAGCTGAATATACCAGATCCACGCGGTAAAAAGTCCTTGCCAACAATACTCTCCAACACTGATGACTTTCCTGAACTCTGTACAAATTACAAATAACGCCAAAACGACTCCGTTAGATCCAACATAATTTATAACTGCTTACAAATGAAAATAACAATATCAGCGAAATCAGAGATGAGATCGAACGAAAAGTGTAGAAATTGGAATATAAAAGATGATAGAAATAATAATAAAAATAAAAACAACCTGGCCACCGACGACGGCGATAGCAGGAAGAGAGTCCCAAAGAGTAGGCAATGCGCTGGCTTCACCGTGGTCGCCAAGAGCCGTACAAGCTCTTTGAATTTTGTTAACCAAAGAAATCAAGTTCTCCATTTTATCTCGAAGCTAAGTAGATATCTCGGGAGACGGCGGCGGCAACGTTGATAATTTCAGCTGTCAGATTCAGATCAGCTGGATCTGACAACCGATGCTGGAAACGAAGACGTTCAGAGGAGATCTGTGTGACTAGTTTTTGCTTCACCGGTGAGATAAACGAGAGAGAGAGAGAGAGAGATTTTGAAGTTTTAAAAAAAGAAAGAAAGTGGAGAGGCTGTTGACAATGGTATAAACCGCGTTTACTGGTGTTTTATTTGTTGGTTGTTACTGCTATATACCGTACTAATACTATGCTAACCATTCTCTGTCCGTGTCTCTGCTGAAAATTCAAAGCCGGTTTACTTGTACAGTATTTTTACTATTTACTTCTCGTCTCGCGGTATTTTCGTCTTTGGTCGAAAACTGTTGGAAATTGGAATACATTCTCAATTCTATGTTATATGAATATAATTGATATAAATTAAACTGTCCTCATATGAGATAACATATCAACGCGATTCTTTTCACCTTTAGTTAAGAATCTTATAAAAAAGTGTATAAAGTCTAAAATTAATAACAATTTTTCATTACTTATATTCTTATAATTGACGTGGATAAATTCCATCTATATTCTCACTTCTTTATGTTATGCCCATTATCCCTATTATTAAGCAAAAAAAAAAAAATGATTACATAGATTTTTTTATTCTTTTTTTTATTCTATCTCTGTAACGTCTCACTAAAACATGATATTTTTCATCTTTAATGTTTATCGTCAAAATTGCAATTTTATATTTACTAACAGTTGATGTATTTGCTTTATGTTTGATCTAAATAACAAAAAAAAAAATAGATGTGGATGGTTTCTATGGATAACCGAATAAATTTGTTGTGATTTTTTTTTCAACTTCAAAATATACTTCATTTAGGATACAAAATTAGGATAATATAACATTTGATGTATCATTTATTTAATGATACTAAAAATTATCTCATTGATAATGATACAAAAGTCTAATTATTACTAAACACATGCCATTTATTGATTATTTTTTATAATTTAAAAAATAATTGAGAGATAGACAACTTCTTAACTCTTATTTTTATAAAATTTAAATTTAAACAATCAGTTATTTAAAAGCTATTTAATCAATTCGAAGGGCAAGTAATAATTATTGATGGATTACACCTTGAATCCTAATTTTTTTAAGTCTAAAGCGGCATAAAAAGTTATGATTTGCAATTTTTCGGTGGCCTTTTTCTCGGGCCCAAACAATTATAAACCTGCAACTCTACCGGTGTGGTTTCAAATTTAAAATTTCAAATTCTTAACTACCCGTTGGGCCAAACATGGCCCACAAAAATTTGAAATCAATATGCCTCACGGCATATTTTAACCCTGGTTATTTCAGTTTTCTCGCTGAGGTGTACCGTATCTCCAGTTGGATCGAATGTATGAGCGTATTTCTACTTTTCTCCAATGCCGTTTGTATTCGCATCTTTGAACTTTTTGTTGACCAAGAAAATACCAAAATACCTTTATTTTTTAAAAATAATATCTGATGCTATACTTTTCAGTATTGTTACTTTGGCGCGTATATCCTCTTTATACTATTTTAAAAAATAAATTTATTTTTAAAATTTAAAATTTAAAAAGAGAAAAAAATTGTTAACCTCTTAATATTTAGAGAAATGGATATAAAACTTCCAAATTCTATTAATTTTTAATTTATTTTAACTGAAAAAATAATATTATATATTTATAAAAAAATACACTTGTATTTACACAAAATGATGTCTAAAATTTAAAAAATGAAATGTCAAACGGAAAATACCGGAAAGGAAACTGAAAATAATCACTGGATTGTCATGGGTGACCGATCATCATCATCAGTTTTAACATTAAAAAATTATACTACAAAGTAATAATCGTGCCCTTAAATGGCTTCTAAGTGATCGTCTCAATCAGTTGGCATCTTCTTGATGGTCCCGTCTCAAGTTAATTGTAGAAAATGCAAGAGAAACGACGGTAACTTCAAATCTTCAATGTCTAAACCTTTTGTAAATAACAAATAACGAAGAGCCAGACAGAAGATAACACAGCAGAAACAGATTTTTGTGTCGACGGAAATATTGCGACAATGGAAGAAAAGCTTTAAATTAATATACTGAAAATTTGAAAACCAATAATAGACACACCGATGATACTCCTTCTAAATAAGGGACGCCTAGTTAAATCTTCGGAGCAGAAGATTGTACAGGAACCTTCTATTGTTGTACAATAATACCACAAGGTTTTTTAGCATAAAAATCTGATAATTAAGTATCATGATAAGCTCGACACAGTATACAGCGTGAATCTACTTAAGACAAATAATAAGAATCACATATGACAATTATTAGTTAGTCGAGTTTGCAGATTCATAGCCATAAGGGTTCTTGCTGGCCCAATTCCATTGATCCCTGCACATCTCGTCAATGCCATATTTTGCCCTGCGAGGACAAATGATCATTTGTTAAACGATGGTTGACTTCAATGTAGGAAAGAAAAACTGTGTGTGAAAGTTATTGATGCCTAATGGGAGTCTGGTTTGCACCCGATGATGCACGATAGATGATATTCTATCGACACCATCCAATAATAACATTGATTGCATTACCAACATTGGTAAACAAAGATTGACACATGCAGAGGTACTTACTTCCAATTCAATTCACATTCTGCCTTTTCTGTTGATGCATAAACAATTTCAGCGTCACCAGGTCGCCTCCCAGACTTTACCAGAGGAATTTTCTGATGCAGAAAACAATACACACATTAAATCTCAGACATTTTATAAGAGGTTAACACTCTTCCCCTTCCAAGTTAAGACATTCATGTAGCCATAGCATTAGTTTGTGTTATAAAAATTTCAATGAACCAGGCCATAAAACCTCTCAACCCCAAGACTTCTGAACCTCTATCTAAAAAATACTTAGTTGTACAAATCCATTTTACTTTAGGCCTTAAAAGAGCAGCAAAAGCTTATGTTTTCAAATTTTATAGCAACACTAATTCTACACGATTACTGCATGAACCCTCAAAACTTTGCAAAATACAATCCAGAATCAAAACAAAAGCTGTCATCAGTGAGGAAATTGTATACAAAACATGGCAAAAATTAGCACCTTTCCAGAGGCTTTTTCGAATGCTGCAACCATCTCGAAAACTGATGTCCCTTTTCCCGTTCCCAAGTTGTACACCTCACAACCTGTAAAAACCCATCTCATCAGTCATCAGGATTAATAAAGGAAGTTCACACCCTCAAAAAGTTGAGTTCTTATAACTATAATTAAAGAGAATCGCAAAACCTGCAAGATTCTCAACAGGAATGAGACTCAAATTTCAAATCCCAGTGCAAAAAGCAGCTAGTCCTTGATAATTGCATTTGAAATTTACGGAAATCTAACAGACCAAAACAATAAATAAAACCAGATTTCTCACAGTAGGCAACTATTTCTGAATAGGAGTTGAACAGTGACGCTAACTAAACCATGAATAAAACCAGAGTGATCTTCTATGTAGCTTTTAGTTAGGGAATTCTTACTTAACATAAGATGATGAGCTCAACACCAACAGTATGGAAAAATAATATAATTATGATAGTCGCATGTAATTTGACAACAAAATTTGGCCTGTTGTGTAGAAGTACAAAGAAAAAGTATCGATTTTTTTAGCACATACCTATCTTAGGATCATCAAGTTTACACAATGCAGCAATGTGCCCATCAGCTAAATCAACAACATGAATGTAATCACGGACCTGAAAGGAAATAAGTTCCATCAAAATCAGTCCTCGACTGGAAGCAAGCAAATGGACTATAAGTTCCACAAAAGATGTTCTAGTATTGAAAATAGAAAGACAGCTTTGAAAATACTTTCAGGAACCATAATTCTCAGAAACAATAACTTCATAAAGATTCCATGTAGTAACATAAACCTAGTTCCATTCTGATAAACCCTGAACAATCATGGTGAAACTAGTAGCTCAGTACAACAACAACAACACACAGTGAAAATTAACAAAAGTTTCATCTAGAAGCAATTGAAAGAGTGTGAAAAACTCAGATAATGAATCTTAGCCCTGTAGTTGGAACATGAGTATTAAATGCTGTATTAAAATGAATGAATCCCAAAAGCATGACATGCATTCACACATACTGTAAGTATATAGAGGCAGCATCCTAAAACAGCTTACCCCAGTACCATCCTTTGTTGAGTAATCAGTTCCAAATACTGTCAGGGCTGGACGCCTGCCAACAGCAACTTGAGTGACAAAGGGCATGAGATTGTTTGGAATTCCACGGGGATCCTCACCAATTTTGCCACTTGGATGTGCACCAACAGGATTGAAGTATCTCAGCAATATGATCTTCCATTCGGAGTCTGAGCGGTGGACATCACGGCAAATCTCTTCAATGAAAAGCTGGATGATCAACCTTGTCAGAGATCATAACAAAATAACACAACAGAAGAAGTGCTTAATCATAAAGTTTATACACCAAAACACATACTTAAGACACCTGCACGGCAAAGCAGCCTAAATATAACCAATACAAAAACTTGATTTCATTCTTGATATGAAAAGAAGCAACTGCATCTCAGTTGTTACAGACAATGATGGACATACCTTGGTACGTCCATAAGGGTTCATTGCCTGTAAGGGGAACTCTTCTGTGCATGGAACCACCTTTGGCCAGCCATAAACAGTAGCTGATGATGAAAAGACCAGCTGAAATGTTTCCAATTGAAAGATTGATTGAGTTACTGATGCTAAGAAGAAACCACTTATCTCAACTATAATTCATAATTGAACAAGAGCGTAGATACTAGAAACATGAATGTGACTGAGATGAAATTTTGCATGGAAATCCTATAATTATCACTAGGAAATTAGGTATTAGAGGCATACATTTTTGCAGCCATGTGCTGCCATAACTTCCAAGAGAGTTATGGTTCCAATAAGATTGTTGTCAAAATATAGCAATGGTTTCTGCACACTTTCACCAACTGCTTTCAGTCCAGCAAAATGGATGACAGCATCAAACCTTAGTCACAAAGAGCACAAAACATAAGTTAATAAACAAAAATCTTCTCATTTGTTTCTTCTGCACCTTATTATGTTTTATTTTTTGACAGATGTGTATTGTCATTCACATATAAATGTGATTAAAGCAACAATTAAAATAATATAAAAATTTTGATATCAATTTTCTTTTTCAAATTTAATTCTGAAGATGAACCACTTGGAAAAGAATGCTACCAAGTAGACATTTTCACATTGCCAGTTAAATGAAACTGATAGAGAATATAAACAGTGACAACTCATGTCACCAAAAAATATATATATATATATTAAGGCCTGAACTTAGTGATATAGGCCAATTAGCATTATAAAACGTAAAGATCATCAGAGCAGTAGGTCCATACTTTGTTTTGGCAAACACTACTTCCAGCGCTGCTTTGTCCCGGAGATCCAACTGCAAGTGAAAGTGAAAATTTAAAAATCAGGACCATCACTCTGTAAATTATAAAAGAAATCTTAGTTCAATTAATTACACGCTTAATTCAATTAACAATAAAAACGGCATTATTAGTTCACAGTTGGTCCCCATGATCAAATAAAATCAGAACGGATATCCAAATTCATGAGCCGGGCCAGTATAATACAATGAACCTTAAAAAAGAAATTTAATAAAGTTATAAAACATAATCACCAATGACTGCATGGTTCAAAAACGAGATTAGAACATGCGCCCCACACGGCATAGTAATAACACATGATTGACAGCACAGCCTCAAGCACACGTTTTCGAGTAAATAACAACTAATGATAATTAAAACACAGAGAGTCGGTTAGAAAAAGCTAAATTTTTGGTGCGAGAAAACAGCTAGCTTAAGCAATCTACTAACAATAAATTAAAAACCCTGTCGAAAAAATTTCAGTATTTAGGTAAAGGGAACTAAAAATAAACGGCAGCAACGACAACAGTAACAGCTAACCTTATGAAAGGTCATGTTGTTGCCTTGATTGCCAGCGAGCTCTTTGACTTTTGCAACGGCGATTTCCGAGGCGTTATCGAGATTGTCAACGACTACAGTTTTGTAACCGCCTAACAGCAACTGAAGCACGGTGTGGCTTCCAATGTAACCGGCGCCACCGGTCACCAAAATGCTCTTAGCCATGGTGTCTAACGAAGAGACCAGTCAGAAGAATAAAAGAATTGAACAAAGTATACGAAAATTTGAAGAAACGAGATTTTAGAAGGAAGTGATGAGACTTGGGCTTGACCTCGCTGAGCGAAATTTAAGGGAAAGGAAAAATAAAACTGACAAAAGAGCAGAGGGAAAGAGGGGCGAATTTATAGGGAATACTGGGCCCGATAAATGTTGGCTAATGGGAAAGTCATTCAATGAGGGAAATTCTATTCATGAGGAGATTTCGGTTTCAATGTCTGGTGAGGGCATGACGCGTGGAGGTGTGTGATTAGACGTGCATTGTGGATCGCAGTAAGAACTGTTGAGTATATGCGGCATGTAACAGGGGAGTTTGAGCTGCTCGGATTGTGTCGAGTTTCTGGCGGTGGATTGACTCAAGTAGCCTTGTCTTCACTTCTTATTGACTTACGCGTGTCCGCTTGCTGAATAACCGCCTAGGGGTACTTTCGTCTACGCAGTGGGTTTCTGGAAGTTTCTGTTCACATCTCGCCCTGTCCGTTGACGCCTTAGAATTTATTTTAGATTAAGAGAAATTTTTTTACTAACGTTTGCTTATGGTATTATTTTACTATTTGTGCAGAGTTTTGAAGAAATTAATTGGTTAATTAAAGTATGTCAATAAATCTTTTCATTTCTAGAAATTAAGATAGGAAAAATTTTGTTCGGTGTACCTAAAGGTAAGGTTTCGAACTATTTTGAAATGAGTAATATTTGATATTTATAAATTTTAATTTAATATTTATTTTATTGAATAAGAGTTAAATAATTTTATTAATTATAAAAAATAATAAATAAATAATAAATAATATTAAAATTTCTAACATTATTGCTTTGAAATTATAGTATCATTATATCATAAGACACTAATCTGCTGCTTTTTACCCAAACACCACAACAACACTATTTATGTTAGGTCTCCAAGGATTTTTTTTTCAAATTTATTTACTAAAAAAATAATACAAGTAAAGTCATTTACTGGTATACATTTCACCACAAAGGTAGGTGAGACTGAAGAAACATTAAATTATCAAATTGAACCTAATGAAAGATTTCAAAGCAAAGTAGTTTAGGGTAGAATCATGGAAAAGGTGAAAAAATATATATAAATAAAGAAATACAAATCCACTCATTATTCATTAACTTCATTGATTTGCAACCATTAATTCTTAGTGACAATAATGGAAAATGCAGAGAATTTATAGTCTCACCCAGATCTCAAATGCCTTAAATAAAATTTGTTACTTTACGTGTGTATAACGGTGGAAGAGTATGACACGGAAATGCAATTCATGCGTTTTGCATGAAATGCCCCTAGAGCCCAGAGTATAGATGCTTTGAAAACGAACAAACAAAATATGTGAGGTGATGAGATGCACAATATTCGATTCATTTGGTTGCCTTTATCGCTGGATATATTCCAAGTATCGAAAGTTTTGGGCTTTTTTTTCTTCTTTCTTTCTTTCTTTCTTTCTTTTTTTCTCCTCTGTACAAAGTTCAGCCATTCAATTAACTTTTCACCAATAATATGATAACCGGATGATACATATGACTTGTATATATGTTGCTTTTTTATCTTATATTCTAAGAGAAAAGAAAATTGCATACAAAAGATTAGGTATAGTTTTGTCCTTTTTGATCAGCTCAGTTTGATTCCAGAATTTATTGTATCAAATCGACACATCATACATAAGAAAAGGAATAAGAAAGAAATTTTCTTTTTCTAGTGATGTTTTATTCGACCACTTTCCACCGACCTAACTACCAAGAGAGAAAACGAAGAAGACGGATAATATCATTTCTTAAATAAGTTAACTTTGCTCTGTATGTTAATTGGACCAGCAGCAAGCCCTGGACGAGGACACGTGATTTGATGATCAAACAACACAAGCTAATCTCTTGTATTTTTAAAAGAAAATTAATAATAATAAATAAAGATCAGCTAAGATGAGAATGCGGACTGAACTCTGCAGTCTGCACGCAACCAGAGTGCAGCTTTTTATTCTAAAATTCCCGAGCGAATACTTTATGTTGTAGAAAAGTTAAAAATATAAAAAAGATGCTCATGCTCTCTTTTCTGTGCAGAACATCGATCATTGGCTTTCATACATAAAGAAAGAATGCTCCAGTGGTTTATACAAATCTGAAATCTGTTTGTCCATGTGCAGCACTTTGTCATTTACAAACTAGGCAATTAATTAATCTTTTAGGGTGAATTAAAAATATATTTAAAATTAAAGTTAGGTAATTGTATTAAAGTGTTTAGTTAACATTAATTATTATAATTTAAAAAATATATTAATATAATTTTTTATTTATATAGTGAAAATTTTATTATATCTTTAATAATTTTTTTAAAATTATTATTTAAAAATTATATTTATTATATATTATTAATTTTTATTTTATAATTATAATTTTTTTATAATAATTTTAATTTAAGAATTACAACATCTTAATTTTAAATATACCCGCAGCGCTTGGTGAAACATGGTTTCGAACTGTATTTTCTTGCGTCACAAATATGCTCAAATCAGTTATTTAAAGACTGTTCTGTGGGTATAGGGAATCTTTCTGCATCTTCATTTGCTTCAGCTTGCAGTCTCCAATTCTGCATCAAGTTAAAGAGGATAAAACAGAATGAAAAGCAAAACTTCATGCGTGCTGCTGCTGCTGCACAAGAAACCATGGAAGATTAAAACCAATTACCGAGTTATTTAAGATCATAATAAAAAGAAAATATCAGGAAAAATATGCCTAGATCTAGGGAAAAAAGATTCCATACTCCATGTGCGCATGTGGTTTAATTTGTGTGTAAGGAGTCAGATGTGCAATTTCCTATAAAAAGGATCCCAAGCAATTTAATTCTTTTTCTATATAAAAAATATAAATATTCTTGCAGAGTTTTGCTCAAATGGTCCAATGAACAAGTTCATCGTTTGTATCTGCTTTAGTATCGCAGAATCTATACCGATAACACACTTGAAGATTCCATTTCAGTCACCGAACACTTCACTCCAAAAAAACGATAATTTCGAGAACACCAACCTCTCTCACGTCTTATTGCCTAAGTAAAACTATTATTACTCAATTCTGTCCATATGCCAACTTTTGTGCACAGAGACTATGCGTCCAGCTACCTCACGGGCTTGGAACAAACTTGATGGTTTTGGAGCAAGCAAGCTGACTAATGAAGTAAATCTGGTTACCTGGATGTAGTTTCGGTTCCCATACATCCGGTTACCTTCCTTTGTGAAAGTTGTTCCTTCTTCACCTCCATAGCTACACGCTACACACTCAGACACCCGATCAGCCATTTCAAAGGCACTCCCAACTAGCCATTACGCTTACATCCCTTTAATTTATATCCAACAAATCAACTTTTTCAATGATGCCGTGCACTTAATGCTTCCTAGTTAAACAATCTCAGCCGTACAAATCATTTTTCCTCCACTATTACTCTCTCTCTCTCTCTCTATATATATATATATATTCAAGCAAACTCGCAGGAGATTAGTTCAGGATCATGATTCATTTCTTAACTCTACAAATTTTGAATAGATAGCCATGATTTATAAATAAGCTTTTCTGGACCGTTTTATTGCTATTCTTTTCTCATTTGCTTCTTTGAATCAACCAGCACTTGAATGATATTGACACGTCAGCAAGCTGTGAAAGTGAATGCTAGCTAACCAGAAGTCAGTTAACTCTGCCCACTCTGTATTTTGTTATGCTTACAAGTTGTAATTTGTTAGGTATAAAATAGACAGGTTGTAATTCATTTGTGTCTCTGCTGCCAAATTGTATCAGTTTAGTCCTTTTAGTTCTATTACAAGTTTCGAACCTAATCGTTGCCCTTATGACAACTTCACTTGATTCCCTGGTTCCACTCTTTCAACTTGCTATTTACTGAATTGGCAGGTTTGCTTCACTTGATTCCCTGGTTCCACTCTTTCAACTTGCAATTTACTGAATTGGCGCGGTTTGCTTCTGGTCATTAGATTTCATTGTTTATAATCCAACACGTTAGCCCAACCAGACGACAAAGTCAGGGGTAAGTAATCCCGTATCAACTTAGTCGTAGCCATTATATAAAATATTAGAATAATACGAAATTCTTTATCTCTAATTGAAACTTTTTGAATTCGGAATGAGGTTAATGGAGTCATAAATAATTCAGTTGCCGCAAATGGTCATCTAGAGATACGAGTTTATACTTCTTTTAAACATCATAAAATTTGTATGATTTATTTATAGAGCTAGTTCTACTAAGGGGCTCCCAATTTATATAAAAAATTTATGTTATATAACTAAATAATATAAGATTTCAAAGATTTTATTTATACGAGGCTCCACAAATCCTATAATTAAAATTTATTTTATTTATAGAAGGTTCTATAAATCCTACATTAAAATTTACATATATTGAAAATGAATAATAATATGTATACTTAATGAACACAACCATGTGTACTATATACTTAATAAACACTAAATACTTAAATGGGTACTAACGTATACTTAACAGAGCATTTAAGTTAAAATTATAAATATTTTGATGAGAATTATAAAAATTATATCTAATAAATAATATAAAAATAAGACACCACCTTGCTATCATTTTGAATAATTGATTTTTCAGTTGTTATCATTTCTATTCTTTAGAAATTTAATTAAATATATATTGATATAGCATATAATTAGTAAATTATTAATTTTAAATTTTCAAATGACTATAATTCGACTAAGGTCTCAAATACCTTTGAGCCACCCCATCTATTTCAACATATTATTTTTTTAATTTTGTTTGTTTAGGTATGAATTTGTGTAAATAACATCATATAAGTTTGCTTTGAAATCAAAAGTGTTATTAGTAGTTTAAAATTTCGAACGATGATCATCGTGAATTTTTACCGTTGGTCGAAAAGATTTGGCAAGAAGAGGTAGAAGGTTCCCCATGTTCCAAATATATTTCTTATGATGTTCTTGAAATTTTACCGTTGGTGGAAAAGATTTGGCAAGTAGAGGTAGAAGGTTCCTCATGTTCCAATTATGCTCCAAGTATATTTTTTATGATATTCTTGATCACAGGATGGGCCAATGTAGCCGTTAACAACACGGTTGCAAGAGATGGTGGATTATAAGTCTTGCTTAATTTAAAAAAATTGGTTGCCTATAGTTTGGAGTGTCAATTCTTCCCTAGCCTTATGCATGAATAAACGGCAACAATGAGTACTTTATAGCAAATTTAGGAGGACAAATTCAGGGAGATATGTACATGCAATCTGAACAATTCACGTTCAAGCTACTTACATGCGGTTGTGCCAATTCATATTGCAGCACGAACGTATGTTGGAAGCACTGCCAAGTTGGGCAGACAGAGAGTTCAAAATGCTATTCTTATTTCTTCAGCAAAAGATTGGCCTTTGCAAAATGCCACAGCTTCGTCATTACGGCTGAGAAAACCAGATTCACCCATTCGATCGCACTAGAAGACAACTAATGTACAAAATGTGTGTTGCCCTTTGCTGTCAACTCGAACCAAATGGATATATGGTTATTACTTTGTTTTGCTACGATCATAAGATTGATTTGGCGTCCGTTTTAAAAATTAAAAATTAATTTTAATATTTGTAATTTTTTAAAAAATTATTTTTAGTAAAATTACCTTATCCTACCGCAGGTTTTGAAAATCAAGAATGAATATTTTTCAAAAGTATAATTTTGAGAATTACTTTTAAATTTAATACCATTCAATATATATCCTCATATAAATTATAAAAGTCTAAAATTATTCTTATTTATTGAAAATAAAATCATTAACTTTTAAGATATTATTATTATTTCCAATTATATTGAGGTAACAAAATAAAAAATAAAATTAATAATATAAAATATTTATTTTAATTATCAATTATTATATATACGTAAGAAAAAATATTTTCTATACTTGTTTATAAATGTTATTCAATATTATGTCTAATTCTTTTATTTACATTTTTACAGTAGTTTAATAATAAGATTTATCAAACATTATAATTATTTAAAAAAATAGCATTACCAAATTAACTCTTAAACGATGTTAGCTGGTGTTAATAGTTGCAGTATAGAAAAAGTGTGATGTTTCAAAAAATGTTTACTGGAAGATGCTTTACTCTCTTGTTCTCAGTCACTCAGTTTTAAAATTTTGTGATTCTGTGAAATGTTTTTTTGCCGTTGGACACACTTGTCTTTTCAGCATCTAAATTTTCTAAACAAGGTGAAAAAGAGTAGCAGCAAAGGTATATTTGAAATTTATATTTTGTTTTCAGCATTTGTTGGTAGCATTATCCCCATTTCATTACCAAATCTTTTGGACTATATCTGACTTGTTTTATCCAGCTGAAACTGCTCTCTTTATTTATCTTCCTCTTACTGTCTCTTGCATTTAATAAAAGACACTTATTCCGGGGGCAAAGGGTAGCTAAGTTAGGATTAGAATTATCTAAAAACTTGTCTCTCTGATAATATTAGGAAAAGGGAATTGAGGGACAAAAAAGGTGAAACCTTAAGATGTGGCTTTATCTTCAACAAAATAAGTGACTAAAATCTGCCATAAGCTGCTTACTTAGATGACCCAGCTTTATCTAGGTCAGGAATGTTCAAGGAATTATAAGACACTGCCCAAGTAAATAAACTGCCATTGCTCAATCAAGATTGATATGATTTGTTGTACAGTGAAGAAAATGAATGAATTGACAAATTTCATGTGCTTTTATGCCCAAATGTTTTTTCATGTGCTTTTACGCCCAAATGTTTAACTTTGATTATGGCTTGAAAATGTTAATATTATCTTTAATGTTTGATCTGAAAACAGAACTCAGAAATGCAGTTGTAATGTCCCTGCAAATGAAATCATACCATGGTTATTTTGGCTTTGCAATGGATAAATCATATCATTGTATGCCTACAAATGCAAGGCCAGACAGACCACATAAATATAGATATGCGGGTAGTTTCACAACCAAATGATACCAGAGCAAGAAAGTAGGATTTCGAGTGTCTGGATTAGATTAAAATGTGGAGTTTCATGTTGCAATTTTGCCATATATATTCCTTTACCACTAGTAATGGAAAAGACTAAATTAAGGGCAGTTTACAGGAAATAAATATAAATCACGTCCTGTGCAATACATGGAAGACAAGATTAGGAATCAGAAGGATGAAGGGAAGGATGAGTTTTGACTTGCGAGCCACAAATTCCAGATTAATTTTTCCATCTCCTTTTGAATCTGCATTCTCAAATGTCTAAACAAATTAAAGGTGAAAATATGCTTATTCATCCTACATTCAGAAAAGTCTGCCGATATACGAATCAAATGTGCAAATCGTACGTTGGTATCAAATTTTGTTTCATTCATAAATTTATTTGCGGTATTACTCGTGTATAAATAGTATCACTCACTTTGCTTATAATCTTATCATCACACTAAAGAACTGCTTAACACGGCAGATTCAAAATTTCAATTTCAGTTTTAGTTTCTTTAACTGCAGAACATAGGTCAAGTTTTAAAAAAAAAAAGAAGTCAACTAAGAGTGTGAATACTAACAATTCGACTGGAAGGCGAGTGAATGAAAGTGAAATAATAGGTATGAGCAGCAGCGTTTACAGATTTCAGTCTTTTCTTCATAAAGACACAACCCATCAAGGAGGCTTCAATATCAACTAACAGGCATTATTGGGGGTAAAAAGAAAGCTAACTATGCGATTGTTAAAATAGAATGATTTGCAAGAACCATGCTCCAACTGAAATATAAAAAGAAACACAAGAATCATAATCCATATAATGCATTCAAGGAGCTTTGCATGCTACACTTGTCTAGTTTCAGTTTGAATATCAGTAAGGATTTGCAAGCATCGTGTTCCAGCACAGAACTTCCACATAAGGATGCTCATGAACATGCTGAAAATTTCAATTATGATCCACAAGCTGCCGATAAGCAGAATAGCAATGCCGCTACTAGTTTTTGCGTGTCACGGTTCTTTATTCCTACTGTTTTTAAGAGGAAAATGAAAATTTTGATATTAGTGCTGCTCACTATTTCTGATAACCTATATATATGTAGTAGCAAAAATGCTTGTAGGATGAATTATTTCAGAATTCATAATTTTTGTTTTCTCTTCACTCAACGTCAGTGTGCTATATTCACCAGTGTAGATTTTGATTCTCCGTGCGTTTCGTTTTCCACCAAGTTAAATTTTGTGCTGTAATAGCCATATACATCTGATTTTTCTAAAAGTACACTTATTTTTAAGAGAATGGGAAGTAATCAACAAACCTTATGTACAAGTTCCTTCTAGTGAATCAGTAAAAAGTTGTGGTTGATACAGCACGATTGACCCGCACTTCAATGGCCTTGAGGAATCCATAATTTCTTTAGTCCTTTCGATGCTCAAGTTTAAACACAAATGCAATAAGCTCTCAAAAGGAAATTCTTCTCGATGTTTCCAGCATCCAGAAAGAAAGAACTTGAACCTATTTTTATTGGCAAATATTTCTAATCTCAATCTCCATTGTGTTGCACAAATCTGGAAAAATGCTAGCTAGAGTTATGTCAAACAAGAATTTCCATTTAGAACCTATTGCATATGTGTTCGAACTTGAAATTATACGATAGTAACACAAGGGCAATTCACTGTTTGGTTTTCTGAGTCTCAATGTATAGTAAGCTTCGAGGACCTACTTTTAATATGGAAGAGCCATGTTCTTTAAGATAGCTGCAAATTCCTTCCACTCTTCGAAATCAATCTTCCCATGCTGAACAATAAACCAGTTGATAATCTGCAAAGAAGAATTGAGGGAAATGAACCAAATTATAAGCCGAATAGCATTCAGCAGCTTGTCTAAAAATGATTCAACGACGTCACTGGGAAGTGCCACTTATGATTCAGTCAGAAGGGCCAGTACCATTTTCTTCAGCTTCCAGAGTGACAACATTTACAGCATAGATGTTCAGCATCAGATTTGCAGATGACGGATCATTAAAATAGTAGTTAAAGAATAACGAACATCCTCTAAGAGATTTGTGAACAAGTGAGCTGGAAGAAGACAAAACATTCGCAGCCAGCAGAATCCAATGTACTAATTTAAGAATCATTATGTTGAGTTGAGTGCAAGGAAAGTTTAATGAGAACCAATAATAATGACCGTGATAGTTGCTTTATTGCAATTTTATGGCCGAAACTTCAACTGAAACAAAATTTTCAAAAGCTTTAAAGATGTTTTATGTTTATCAAGAGTAATATCAACTATTAAAGACACGTGAGGTTTTATGCAAGCTGTAACACTCAAATCTTTCTATTCAGGGAATTACCTAAATATCAAGAAAAAATTGCAGAGAAGAGCAAAGTGGCACATTCACCTCTTTACGCGCAATGTAGCCAGTCTGCCAAAGATCATACAATCTAAATGCGACTGAAAAGACCAAAATTTCCATCCTCAGATTATAAACATATAATAGATTCATGTACATAACGTGATATCATATAATGTGAATACCAAGCATGCACTTAGAAGAAAAGATATTTTTTTCTGTCATGCATAGTAATATCGATCGTTTATGTAATTTTTTTCTGTCTGCTACAGGAGCACTTGGGTGGAAGACGCCTAATAACCGAACAAATTCTCCAAATTCAATCACCATAGTACGCTTAACATTAAACACATTCTTTCTCAAAAGGAAGTGTAAACACATGACCTGTATTCCTGAGGTGACCCGAAACCATTTAGAGGACATGGACATGAGCTCGTGATCGTCCAGATAGATACGGCGTCGGATCATGTCCTATACGCCAGTATTGTATGGCGGTAACGTATTGTATATTTGTGTTAAACTGGAATCATCAACGAATATAAATGCAATTTGCTTTAAAATAATTTCCTCCCGCTGCAACCAAAGATTTTGAAGAATGATTGCCCAATAAAATTGCATGATGGTCGATACTCGCCACCTCAGTCCATTCTTGCATATTCCAATCCAATTTGTGGACCTTAAACGCACACGTCCTGCTCACCCGTTTAGGCCTGAATGTGCTTTCATTTACAAATCTTGAAACTAGCAGCAAGTCGTCATTCAACTAATCAGTCATCATATTGGAATACCGCTGAAATTGATGTTTCTGGACCGACAATGCTTCAGTTGAAGGGGGGAGAATGATGATGAAGATCAAATCCAAATCTTATACGAAAGATGGTACAACAGTCACCGATATATTAAAAGTTACCCTCATAAAAAATAGTATCCTTGCCAAGACAGTAGCCGCAATAATGGTAACGACACGGGGGCATGTGATCTTGTACCTTGGTCCATGACGATGTGTCTCCGGGTCTGCACATGAACATCATGCGTATAGGACATTCTAAAGCATCCTGAGGGCTTGCAGATGTGGTCACTTTCAATGCGTTGGGTTTGAAGCCGGATTGTTTCCCTTGTGGTGGTGGTGGTAACTCGACTTTGGACTTGGTAAAAAGATTCCAGAGACACATATTTTGTGTTGGACTCCCAACTGTTAGCAGCCATCCGATGGATGTACTCGAAAACCATCTGCCCTTTAGTTCTTCTGGCAATGATATTTCATATGTTTAATCTGTCTGGGGTTTGAAGAAGATGCAAGATTGAGTGTTTGGGGGAATTTGACATTCGTTGCAATTGGAGGGCAATAGGAAATGAGGGGATATGAGTTTGAGTTTTTGCTTTGTCAACGGTATGGCACCGCAGCTATTCTCATGGTCAAGTATTCCAAGTGAATTTGAAACAAACACAACTAGGGTAAGTTAATTAATTGATGATTTTGGATCTTCTTCTAATTCCAAATCTTAGAAGGAGATTTTGATAAATGTTATTCAAGTAATTTTATGGACAAGATTTTATTTACTTTTTCTTTTCTTATTTAACACACAAACTCATCATTTTGATATTAATTAAAATATATATTTGGGATTAAAATGACGTAACTTAAAAGTTGATGTGAAAAAAAATTGTAATTATAAAATAAAAGTTAATAATATGTAGTGAATATAATTTTTAAATAATAATTTTGATAAAATTATTAAAGACATAATAAATTTTTTATCATAAATATTTACCAAACACTTTAATATTATAGTTTTAATACTGTATTTTAAAAATTATACCTATCAACCTCAATTTTAAATATATCAAAAATTCTATAATTACCAACAACGAACAAACTTGAGCTCCTCTCCCACTTCTTGACTTCTTTTCTTTCCCCTTTACATACACAACCCCTCTTCATCTCTACTTTAGCCTTCAAAAATATCCTATAATCAATTATAAATTGGATCGAACGAATCAGGCTTTGATCAAATCTTGGCTGAGATTAGAAACAGCAACGACATGTTAATTAATATCTTGTGAGAAATTTAAAGGAAAATCTAATATTGCCCAATTTGTTTGATTTTATTTTGCTCTTTTTCCTGCCAATACATATGCATATTCTCTTTTATATTCAAATGTAAGCTTACGAAGGAAGTAGAGGAGAAAGACGCACAGAAGCGAAGAAAACGATAAAAGGAAGTTAATTAAAAAAAAAAAAAACATCAATTTATTGTTCATTCGTACTTTTGTATTTAATAAAAAAGTTAAAAATAAATTAAATCCTGTGTATAGAATTATTTAAATAATATGTCTAAATCCTTGATTAGGGATGGAAAAAAAAAACAATCCTTGGTAAATAATTCTTTTTCACCTATGGCACTTGATGCAATAATGCATTTCACCCTTATTATTTAAATAATAATTCATTTCATCCGCACTTTTTAAATAATAGCTCAAAACACCCTCTCTTTAATTTACTGTTAATTTACCATATAATTCATTAAGAGTAAAATAAGATTTTTCAATTAAGAAAATAAAAATTATTTTAAAATAAAACTATGAATAATTATATAACATCTAACTTTCTTCATAAATTTAAAATTTATAGATAGCTTAATAAAACAAAAATAATACTAAAGAATAAACAATGTATATATGTGCATATGTCTATTCATTAAATTATATTGTAGTAATTTAGATTTATGTTTTTATATCTTTAGTGTGTGTTTTGTTAAGTAAATGAAAAAATATGTATTTACTTTTGATAAAATAACAATGCTAATTATTTATTTATTTATTTATCTTAATTATATTAAAATCAAAACAAACTTAAGAACCAAAAAAAAAAAATTACTCTAGTGCTTGTGAAATCTATTTTTTTAATTTTATCCTAAATATTTATTTTATATACAATTTAGTACTATTATTATTTATTCCTTAAATTTTAAATTTATGCTTATTTAATTATGTTTGAGAATTTTATTTTAAAATAATTTATATATCTTTAATTAAAAAATTATATTTTACCCTCAATGAATTATATGATAAAATAACGGAAGGGTATTTTAGGCAATTGTTTGAAAAGTAAAGATAAAAGTAGTTAAAATTTAAAAAGAAAGAATAAAATGAATTATTACATCAAATTGCAAGTGTGAAAAAAATAATTCCTAAAAAATATACATGGCATAAAATTAATAAAAGTTCAATAGAATATCATAATCCCTAATCCGTAAGTATAAACATCATGGCCATTTCCACACATGATAGTATGATAAAAACAAAATGCAACGTATTCATATAAATCTGTGTGTTCAGCACTTACAAAATAGGCAATGAACTTCACTATTCCAATAAGCATTTGACATTAATGTACAAATGAATTGCAAGTTAATTTGTTTGCCTAGGCGGACTTTCTCTGTGACAAAACCAAGCATCTAACATCTGATTCCACCATTCCCCAATTTCCAATCATGCATAAATTAAAATATTTTCAAGTTATTTGTTACGCATATAATTGTTCAGAATCATATGATACTGATTTAAGAAGAAATGGCACCTAGGATTCAACTGATTCAAACAAAATCATCTTTTGGAGAGGAAAGATGCAATGCTTCAAGAAACACGGTTTTTGATAATAAGCAAAGAGTATTTACTTGAGTCGAATATACTCCAATCATGTATCTAAGACTGTTCTGTGGGCATAGCTTGGGAATTAATTAGTCTTTCTGCCTCATCATTTGCTTCAGCTTGTAATCTCCATTTCTGCAATAAAAGAGGATGGAGAAGAATGAAAAGCTGAACTCTAAGCCGAGTTGCATAAGAGCTCAAGGAAGATTAAGACCAATGGATGAGTTACGACATAATCAAGATCATAATGAAAAGAAAACATCAGGAAAAGTATACCTAGACCTAGGAGGGAAAAAATTATATTGTGTGTGTGCATGAGGTTTTGTGCGTCAACAAGGAGTCAAATGTGCAATCTCCTATAAACAGAGGAAATTAAGTGATGTCCAGGTTGTTTCAACTTTCAACTTGCTTTTTCAACGTAAACATTCATGTGAATTTTGCTTTAACAGTCCAATCAGGCAAGTTTCACATATATAAAATGATTAAAAACCAAGTCACTGGGGAAAAAATTGCTTCAAGTGAAGGAAAGATGCCTCTTCAAGATTTTCAAGTTCCATGATTTGCAGTATCTGTTCTGAAATGCTTTCCTGCAAAAAAGAGGCACTTGGTTAAATAATTTTATTGGAGCAGACAGACATAAAAGAGGTTTTATATGAATATGTTGCACATACTGCACTGCTCACTGCTTCGGCAGCAAGAACATCAGAGTCCATTTCTACCTCAATTTCAATCATTGAAGAAATCTGCAAAATAGATGGCACCAGAATACATTAACTGATTGCATTATCGAACAAGAAACTGAATATATATATATATACATATATATGGGTGGTGAAGAAGTAGCATATCCCTTCTATTTATCAAATATACCCTTGCATAACTGTCAATCAATTCAATCCGTCCCCTGAGGGAATTTTGCAAGCCTTCTCGTACCCTTTTGACTCTACTTTTCCGAGCACTAAAAAGGAGGAAATGGTTTGTTTCAGCCTAAAAAACTACAGCCACTATTGATAAAAGAAAATAAACAAAGACTAATAAACTACAGCCAAAATACCCTCAATGTTCTAACAAATGTATAGTAAATTAAATGAAATTTCCAAATAACATTCAGCAATCATTATGCGCTATTAAGGAATTCTAGGCAAGTTCAGAGGGTTTCACCGATATGAAGGTTCTCCTACAGCATAAATTTTGTTCTCTAGTTGACACATCCGAGCCAACATCCAAACCTACATATCAAGACAACAAACTTGTCATATACATCACATGCTCTGGTGGATCCACAACATAATGAAGTGAAAGTAGTTAACTGTTATTCTCACTATTATTTGTGTGATGAGGTGATTAATTGCATCTCAATGTATAGTACTGACAACTTGTCAGAGAACAGAACATTGTTGATGAGAGAATATCCAAGATTCTTTTTTTTAAGGTTAAATAATTTTATTATTATACTTACATGAAGAAGTCAAACTAAAAATATTTACGGGACAATTCTTTAGCACACAGTCATTTATTAATCAGATTTATGTTCTTCACTTTTTCATTTCAGCAAAAGATATTTAGTCCCATAATTTAAATTTTTTTACTCGAAATGTAGGTGCATGCCAAATTTCAATTTGGAAGGAAGCGTACCTCTTTTCCAGCAGCTTCTTTTAGGTCCTTGATACGAGACTGAAGTAAGTCATACTGAGATAAAAGCTGCTGCTTGATAGCAATTGTGTCTACTGACTTTTGAGGAAGCTAACATCATTAATTGAAACATGAAATAAGCAATATATCCTTTCATTCTCTCCAATAATATTGTCTTAAAGAATACTTGGAATTCAGTCGAGCAATATTTCAAAAGGTAAATACAAGGAATGAAAACGTAGTATAAATGTATGATACTGGCTTACCTGACTCAGCTGGGGAACAATCAACGTGTTTAAAGTTACGCCAACTGCAAGAGATGCAACAGCTGCAACTGAAAGGAACTGAGGCAAGCTGGGATCAATTACTCTTGAGGCAGCATCTCCAGCAGCAAGAACTGCCAGAAGAGGAACGAGGCTGACTGGGTTAAGTAAAGAAGGGTTTCTATCTTTAGTTGGGGCTCTTAATAATTGTGATTCTCGGCCATCTTTGTGGTTTGTAAGGCATATAGGTTCCCCAGGGTAGAAATTGAGTGCCTTTGGAGAAAATTTAAAGGGGCCCACCTCCCTATAGACATTTGATGGGGCTGCTGAAGAAACTGTTATCCTTTCCCCTTCTTGTGCAGGGAGATCAACCGTTTCGGTAGCAAACCTATGTGTACGTGCCATGCCAGAAGGAGTCTGAACCTGGCAAATGAAGAAAAGAACTGATTACAGAAGGTTCAAGTGGAGCAAGTCCTCTGCCTATAATACAGACGATCAGCTAAACTTTGTTGCTTTTCCCTTGGTCATATTGGCAAGGTGAAATTAGACCTGATAAATTTTACAAGATAGAAGAGTTTTCATTCGGACACACTGATTTCAGAATCAATGAAATTGTACCACTATAGAGTGAACTGCAGCAGGGATGCTTTGCTTCATTATTTGCAGAAATCTTAGCCCCCTTTTCCAAGCTGGAATATCCATGCTGCGTTCGGCAGGAGCAGTTCCTTAGAAAAGTGAATATCCCAGCATCAACACCATACACGAATTTGTGTCATCAACAAAAACTGAAAAATGGTAAAATGGAATATAACACTTTCAAATTGTATTTTTAATAATACCAGATATGCTCTGGTTACAAGTTTGAAGATGTTTTATGTCAAAACCAAAAAAAAAAAAAAAAAATCCAAAACATAAATACAAACAATACCAATTGGAAATATACTGTGAGTGACAGCTCACTGACAGAATTAATTAGATGGAGCAAAAGCAACCTGATTTCTTCTGAGTGAATACTAAATATGTCACCAGATACAAGCTCATATTTGTAGCGGCATTTGGCACAAGATACAATCTGCAGCGGCAACATTATTGCATCTATGTAAATAACTGAAAAATAATAAGCAGACTGCAGTCCAGAAAGGTTCATGTGACCAGAACAATAGATACTTCAGAGAAGAAAATTACACTTGAAGCCACTGGCATGATTCACTCGTGACCCAAACAAATATACTAATAGAATACAGATACTTCCAAAGCAGAACAGATGCCAAATAATCATAAAAAATGTTGTGTAAAATATATACCTGAATACCATGTTGAGGTTGAGCAACGGCTACAGCTATCAAACAAGTGGGACATCTCACGACTTTCCCAAAGGGGACCTATAGAAACATCCAAAGATTTGAGTACACTCATAATACACATCTTTATTAAAGAAATCTCCAAGAGAGAACTCCAAAAGCGTAAATTCACAGTGCAATAGCTAAAAGAAAAAATTATTAGAATAAATAATAGAACATGTAATTTTATTCTCAATTTACTTCTACATCAGAGAAATAAAGTACCACTTTTACCTCTTCACCAGGAGAAACTCCCACCCGGCAAATATCATCAATCAACCTAAGAGCATCTGAAACCTTTAATGAAGCTGCAAGACTTTGAACTAATGATGTGTACACACTTACATCCGGCCTCGACCATTTCCATCTATCGACTAAAGTACCATTTTCACTAAAACCTGCCCTTGTACATATTATATCAACGGTGTCATTGTACTCTAAATCACCCACAAAAATTAATAATAATAATTATAATATCAATCTGTCAACAACCAAAATGGGATTTAAGACATTTGTAACAGAATGCTTATCTGGCGTAGATGTTGGCATTTTGAAAATTTATAGATGCAAAAATTTTCAACTTTATTTTACATGTTGAAGTTCATAATTTATCCCACACTAGATAATCTCGATTTGTAACTTTTTTGCTTCTGTTTATTTTATTTTATTTTTGGTTTTATGAACTTTGCTTCCGTTTACTTTGAAATTGGAGTAGAGTATATTTTTACTTAATTAGCAGCTAATGTTTATGTACCAAACACCGAATTATGCACAATAGCTAGTGATTCCTTTTCCAGAGGCAATTCATCCAAATCACAAACATATCCATAGTGATAAAAGTAAAATGAAAATTGTGCCTAAACTAAATTATGCGTCCATACCTTGATCAAAACTAGAACGCATGGCATAGAAAACGGACAAAGCCAAACCAGTATTGCCACGATCAATGGCAGCATTAATGATCAAACAACATTCATTAACAGTTAAAACGCCACCACTTCTCTTAGAACTTTCAGCGACCATCTCCAGCACTTCACTAGCATCCTTTGCACCCGATACTCTACTCAACAACTCCTCCTCCACAACGCCGTTTTCGCTCTCACTCAATGAAGCTTCTATTTTAAAACCTCTTAATCTCGTTGGTTTTTTGGCAGCTAGTAAAAGTGACATGAGAGCACTAGTATTATTGTTTAGATTTGGAGATGTTTCATGAAACTTTCCGAAGCGTAGGGTGGAGAAACTGGAGATGACATTTGGAGAGCATAAGTTTAAGTTCAAAGTCATCTTTTCTTTTTCTTTTTCCTGTTTTCAGGTAGCTGAGAACGAGAACTCAAAGCGAGCCTTTGTAAACGGTCATGGCAGCGAGCCACTGTCTGCCTGTGCGCGAGTTGCGATAAGATAACGATGAGGAACTTGAGGTCGTTATTTGTTAAAATTCAGTGCGGGCACAAGTCCACATAGGCATCTTCGATTGCCACACCCACATGTTTCGGTCATACCAGCCAGGTTATCATTCCTATATTAAATTGAGTGGGGATTAATTTAACTGGAAATCTTATGCCTTTCAATAAAATTTTTGGCCATTTATCTCCTCACACAAATCTAATGACGAGTATTCAACGCCAACAAATAGCACTAAATGTTGATAAGCACAATAGACATAGGATGGTACCATCCGCAGTTGTTGGGTGGACACAATGGTCATTTCGAACCTACATTGGAATGAATCACATTTGACGGACAAAGTTGAAAAGTGAAAGAACACTCCACTGCCAGCAGTTGAAAACTCAGAAATCAGAATTACCGGCATCTCAATGCTACAGCAACATATGTTTCTTATGTACAATACAAGCGAACAAGACAGTGATTGAAAAACTGCTTCTATACATTGCTATGCTCAAATGGAAAATCAAGAAGAATACAACATGTAACAAGTCCCATTTCCAAAATGTTGAAGACAAAGGACGCAAACATTTAGAAGGACGAAAGAAGAAACACTAGCTTTTAGATTTCGGCATTCTGGCCTACACCAACTTCCACTGACTGGGTATGGATAAAAAAATCAACTGCCATGAGCAAGTACAACCATTCAACTCTTGGCACAAAGACATCAATCAATCAACTCCTTTGAGGTAACAAGGCATTAGTTGCCAAATCGGCCTCTTGCCCAAGGCACTCTTGGACGGCTACTACGGCCACCCCCATTGAATTGCATACCACCACCATTTTTGGGGGGTGAGAAGGCTTTCATCCTCTGCTCCTTCATATTGGCAAAAAGTGAGTCCAGCGTTTGAGGCCTCTGCTTTGGCACAGCATTATCCTCCTGCCGCAGCTGTTGCTGTTGCTGTTGCTTCATCCGTGGCTGCAAGGCAGATACACTATCAACATTGATGACTTACAAATCATTATAACCTCGAGCAAATATAATGTGATTGATGACTTTTCAAATCATTAAAAAATTTGAGCAAAATAATGTTTTAACGCTTTAGAGTCGCATACTGCTAAATCACAAGTCATATAACAGATTTAAAAACAGCAAAATAATATTTAACACTTTGGAGACCCATACTGATAAACCACTTGTCATACAACAGATTTAAAACAGTCAAGTGAATCTACAAGTTGATTCCTATTATCAACCTAGGATGTTAATATCCTTACATTCAAGTTAAGTTTCTATATTGTAAATAGAGTTCATTGAGCACTGAGAATTGCTCAATTCCAAATGAAGCTACCACCCAAGCCATATGAAAACAAATGCATTATTAGAACTCACTGTTATTCCGTAGATTACATAGGAAAATATATATTAAATGGAAGGATACCTTTGCAGAAAAGCCCCCATTTGCAGCCCTCCTCTGAACAGGCAGAACTCCAACCCTGCATACATAAATAGAAAGAGGAAAATGATAGGAGAATTGAAACAGAATATGCAATCAAGATGTTGTTTCTGACAAGATGCAAGTACCATCCAAGAAGTACTAATCAGTCACTTGAAACCAGTATAAACAACCACTCAGTTCAAGACTGGAGAGTCTTACCATCATGTATTCTTATCATATTGAACGAACAAAAAGATAAGAAAAACCTTTGCAGGATAAATAAAGGCACTTCAAGGAGAGGAAAGAGCTATTCTCCAATTTCTTTTTAATCTACTACACTTCAAGCCTCATACAATAAATGAAATCCTCTGATATCACAAATACGGAGACAACCATGTAGCAGCAGATCAGGGACCAACCGCAAGGGCCAATTCTCCAAGCAGTCCAAACCAGCAAAGCTACCCCTACACAACTGCCAATCCTTCTTGAAAGCAACAAAAATAACATGCCAGTAATAGAAACTTATCTATGGGAGACCACAAATTCTGCTCCCACATCCAATTAAAATGTGCCCTCCATTAATCATTTAAGGGACTCCAAGAGCCTTCCAATTGATTATGACCACTTACAGCACAAAAAATTTCAGTCTCGCCCAAAATTCACAACACCAACATTCATCTAAACACCCTTATCAGTTTTTTAGGTTCCAGTCAACGGTTCTTAAAGCACATGACAACCAGTCATGTGAAAAAACTAGGCACACACATAGATGTAGCATCAGTCTATTCACTAGAGAAACAAGGGAAGTTCTAGAGTCCAGAAACCCCCTTTGAAAAATTAACACCAGTGATGCACCCATATGCTCATTCACTAGCTTCCCTTGGTGGAAAATGGCTAAAGGAAACCAGATGAACCAGCAGCAAATGACATGACTGTAGAGAAAAAGCAGGTAGCAGAATTCATCATGGTGTATAACCTTAAGAGAGTATTGATGACGCAGGTGAAGACATCATAATCACAATGCTTCAGAACAACAAAAAACCATAACCAACTAATTTAAATTACGACAGCCACACATGATAGTGTAACCAAAAACCCGTTTGATCATAGGTTGGTAGGAAAAGAAATTGATCTATCAATGCAATCAACCAGCTAACATGCAGAGCAGTAATTTGCGCAAAGCACAAATTATAGTTGTCATCAAAATACTATGCTTTCCACAATATCAAAAACCCATATCAGACTTATTGTATTTTAGCACCCATCTCCATCGCATCATATCTTCTTGCTCATCGCATGGGATCCACAGTCTTCACAACCAAACAAAATAATATGACAGCATCTCCAAAGGAGCACACAAATGGCCAAAAGATGTGCACGGGCGATTAACCTACTTGGCAAAACTCTTCATAACACATTTATGAAGACAATTATACAGACATTCTATTCTTTTATGGCATGAACAGCAACTGTCTATATAAAAACTCTCAATTAGATTGGCCACTTGCCACCAAAACCAGGAGTACTATAAAATACACGAGCTGACATAAATTTAACCCGCAGCACATAGGAGAGAGCATCATTATTATAGGACCGTGATTTACCTGCAAAATAATAACTAACTTCACTCAGAACTTCATTGTCACTAAATTTAAGGGTTTGGATTTAATCAAGAGCGGCTTAATACCTTGCTCTGCTCATTTTATTAGCCACCATGCTACCATTAAAAGCTCTATTGCGAGCAGTAGCAACTGCAGCCATTCGTGCTACCTCAGTTGCTATAGGAAAATGGTTACCCTGGAAATTTGACCGTCTCCGAGCTAGAACACCCTGACGATCAATCATCAAGCACTGATATCAGAATCCATCGACAAAGCTCAAACATAACAGGTTACCATTCCCAACAGTGTTTACCTGTCTAAGAGAGGATCTTGAGCCCATATATTGTCGCACTTTCAAAGCCTTATCTTGAACAGCATTATTAAAAACTTTCTGACTTTTGTTCTGTACATAAATATATTATACATTAAAACATTAGTTATATAACAAAATAAACTACATCAACATACCATATCAAATGAATAATATCTTACAGGAGCCCTTCGCTGCTTCTTAGCTTTAGTTGAAGTATTTTTGGACATTTTAATAATGTCATCTATTAAGACACAAAAACATAAATTAAAAGATATTCTGTGTGTGAAATCTTAATTAAATGAAAAATCTGACAACAAAGCGGAAAAAAAAACCAAACATTAATAGCATACCAAGTGTCATGTCCATTTTCTTTTCTGTGAGCGCAATTGCCTCGTTAGTGAGAGGTTTAGTTGCCATCTGATAAAACGTAACAGTTATGTATAGAAACAAAACAAAACAACAGAGTAAGAAATGGCAATTAAATACAAAAGTCGAGCAAGCTACATGGGAAAACCACAGCAACAAAGAGCTAGCTCTACTTTTACCAACAAAAAGCAAAGATGTGGAGGCACAGGGGCAGGGAGCTCCCTTTTCCACAGAGAAACAAAAAAATTCTCTTAAATTTATGAAGCATAAATAACATCTCAGTTACAATTACAAATTATCCAGCTTATCACTCGTAATGCACCTTAGATCAGTTAGAAGACTTCTAGACTAAGAATAAGGAGCATAAAACCTGAAGATACAAAATTAATCATTCATCCCCCGTTTTCTCACTAACCAAACAGAGAATTACAGATAACAACAAGAGCTAAAGATGAAACACATAATTACAGCATTAAAAGCTACAAACTAAACATAGAGAGCAGCTTGGCTACAAAACCTAATTTTATCAAATAAATTTCACGCAAAACCTGGAATACTCATAAAAATATTAACTTTTAACACTTTCATACTTTCTCTGTTCCTCAGACAAAATTACTGTAACGCAATAAGGAAAAATAATAATAATTCTATATTAAACGAATTACAAATTACTACCGTTTATCAAGGGCTAAACTTCTCAAAGCAGATACCAGATTCAACAAAAGAGAAACAATCGAATGCACAAAGCGATAGGAATTTCGCCAACAATCGTCTTATGAGTAGGGAAACTTACCGAGTTGAGTGAAAATTTGAGAGATCGTTGACGAAGCTAGGATTAGGGTTTCGGAGATGCTTTTAGAAAACAAAAGAACGAAACAAAATAGCCTCTTTCGAACGCGGCAGGAAACACGAGTGACCGTGTTTAGAAAACGGGACTATTTATAGAGAGTCGGTGGATTACTTACTACTCGGCGGATTTCAAGTGCCAATCAAAATCAGCCTTTTATCTATGTGTTTCAGGTCCGCCTGGAATTACCGCATTTATTGCGTCACCCCTCGCTTGAGGGAAGATCCACTACGCGAGCAGTACGAAAGTGTACAGGACCTCCAAGGTAACAGTTGCGCCACGTCATTGGGATTAATTAGTCCTAGAGGCAAAGGAGATACAACGTACCACGTGGCTAATATTGATGATATCAATGATTCGATTAGAGAGAGAAAGACAGCATATTTTGTCAAATAGTAATGACGTTCTTCTTTGGGGGAAAAAAAAAAACGCGGCACATCCCGCATTCGTCACTAACTTGGCATGCAAGAAATTATACATTTTTACTCCGATTTTCATAAAGCCTGGGATGGTAAAAGCTCTTCAAAATTCTGTAGAATTTGAATCTAGCGGCCAGCCTACAGCACAGCTGCCTCAAATATATTCTTTTTTATTTATTTATTATCTTTTATATTACTTTATTTCTTTTTAATAGATTTTTTATTGATTTACAGTGCATTTACTAACGCACCTCTTATATTAGAGAATCGGGTTTATTAATGATGTATCCAAGAATTATATTTCATTTGGAGAATGGAAATTAATATCACAGGATCCATAGTATTTGCGATTAGGGAACTACCATTCTTGAGATTGATCAAACTAGTCTATCTAATTTTTAATATATTCAAATTCCCTTCAATTAAGCACAATAATATAAATAAAAAAATAATTGTAAATCTCTTAATCTCTCACTTGTGAACCCAGCGCTCCCCACCAAAGCCAACTAGGGGTCGGCAAATTTCGATTTAGTTTTATTAATAAAAAATGTTTTAATTATATTTTTGTAATAAATCAAACCGAATCGATTTTGGTTAAAATCAATAGTATATTTTTCTCTTACATTATTTTCTCAATTAATTTAAATATATCAAATCAAATATTTTTAATAATTACTAACAAAATTAAAATAAAAGCCATCGATTAAATTCTTAGACACAATCCTCCATAAACTAAATACACAAACTAACAAAACTTAATGATCCCACTTAATCCTAATCAAAGCTTCCATTTTCTGACTTTCTTAAAAATTTTCAATCTCTACGGTTAATGCATCCAATGAGTAAGTACAGATTCCCAAACTCTATATAAGAAAAATTTTAATATGAACTAATGCAACAAATAAAAATTAAGCATGTATAAATTACAATTTTTAAGTTACAATACTCACTTGATTGAACTGTTTGATAAAGTTTTTAAATCTTAAATGCATAAATCATCATTTTAACATGAACCTCTTCATCACTATTAATTGAAGACTATAGCCAATTTTAGGAACAAATCAGGATTTTTATTATTTGAGGAGTTAATGAACTTTGAAATAAATCAAAATTACTTTTACCGATGCTAAAAGTAAACTTTAAAGTTACTGTTGAAATATGAATTGTAAGCATCTACTTGGTAATCAGTGACAAAATTAGATATTTGTTGTAATTATTCTTCCACTAACTAAGAATATCAAATTTGTTGTTGCATGTATCCATACCCAAATTAGCTAAATACATTTCACCTTACTTTTTCTCAGAATCTCTTTCTTTCTCTTTTTTATTTTAAAAACTTATTTCATATCATAAATATTTCCTTGTAACTCAATTTCCTCCGCATTCACATTCGCATCACATGACAAAATATTAAAAGAAGTTTTGGAATACAAGGCACAATAAAAGTTATAAACTCCTACCAATTGATATTTGATACATGCTACCATTGCTTCAACCTTATTGGTATTATACAAAGATTCCAATAAAATGAGACATACTCCAACTTATATCAAGTATTAAGAGCAATTGCAATCACCAATAATTTGTTCATTTTGTCCATCGAACCTTAATATTTATCAAACTTTGTCTTCATTTTTTTTTTGGTCATTTTAATCAACATAAAATCTACATCTTGACACTTTGCTATCAATAGAAATTGGATATCACTCACCTAAAAGAATATAAAAAAATTGTAGAAATTACATTAATAATAATAAACATCATGCTAATTAAATAATCATTCTTTTGAACAAAACAATTTAAAATTTTAAAAATAATAGCAAAAAAGTTTAACTAACTTGATGAAAATACAAATTGAAAACTATAGTTAAACATGCACTAAATTTAAAAAAAATGTCCTTCAAAATCTCGAAAAACTAAATAAACATACATGCATTTTCTCAATCTTAGGTTTGGGTGGCTTTATGTTCTTACTTTTATCCACATTTTCTTTGAAATAGTCATGATAATGTTCATCCTCTACTTCTAATCGTTCAAATGCCTTCTAAAACTTAAATGTACTATCCAACCTTAAATATGTAAAGTTCCATCAAATAACATCATCTAACATTACAGATCCTCTACTTTTAGTAAATGAACCTGTTAACTCTATCAATCCTTCACCAATAATCAAATTTATAATATGTGCACAATATTGCAACTGTATAAATTAACCACTTAACATTGTTCTATCTACTTACCAACTCTTTAACTTTATCTTCATATACTTGATAGCCAAATCATTTACAAGAACATTATGTACATTAATTAAAAGTACTCTATCTATACTAAATCATGCAAAACAATCTTTATCTATTTCTCAATTAAGTCTCCTCTATGATTTGTTATTTTACTAACACTTAAATTTTCTTTTACAACTGCAAATCATTGTCAAAAAAATGAACTATCATAACCATGTAATTGATATTATATATAAAACTCTTATGTGTTAGTGGTAATACATACTCTCATCTTACTAACAATGCAGATATTTTTCAATGCTATCTTCTCATCTAAATACAACTTATACACATCTTGAACAAGTGACCTCTGAGAAGGGAGCTCAAACTGAGGACAAGCAACATGACAAAAATAACAAAATCATTTACCCTCGAGAAAACTAAATGACAATTCATCAACCACAATCATTTTAGCATAAGTCTTTGTACATTCTTTCTTAATAAAATAAATAACTGTAGTATTAGAAACACTGATATGAGAAAATCTACTACTTTGCTCCCATTCATCGACTTTAGTTACCACGTAATTTTCACAAAACTTTAAGATGACTTTTCATATTAGTTGTCTCATTTCTTTAGGATGGCAAGCGTAATTTTTATTATAATAATTACATGCAGCTCTCGGTTCTTCGTCACATCTAGTAAAATGGGCCATGCATTTGACACACTTGATTTTTTTTCCTCTCAATTGATCTGAACTTTCCTCCGTACTTTGCTACCCACATCATCATATTCCGGATCCATTTGAGAAAAAGAAATAAAAATAGTTCAAGAGATATATATATATACATGCTTCGGACAACTAGTGCAAGAATATAAAACATTTATTATATACTCCAACTAACTTAATAATCTAACACATGCATAAATTAATAATCAAAGCAACTTAATAACCCAACGTATGCATAAATAAATAATCCACACATTTTGGACAGTCAAGATGATGCCAACTCAAGTGTAAATGTAACACACATAAGACAAGCAAGCACATGCCATTAAATTAAAATAATTTAAAATAAACACATTAATGGTAATACAATATATTTTTATATTTTTATTTTATTTCATATCGTTCAAATAAGTAATTTATTCTTATTTGCAATCCTCATTCTGAATATTGCATATTATATTATAGTTCAAAGTCATCTTAATTATCGATTGATAAACACATTATCTTTTTATATTTAAAACCACCATGAGGTGGAGGTTGATTAAACACATCCACCTATAAGATGCATGTGAAGGAAAACATAGACCAAAACCTATGAGGTAAAGAAACAAAAATGAATAAACTAAGACAAAGCCTAACATCAATAAACACAAATTAATACAGTTATACGTAGTATTTCTTATGATACTTGCGGCTCAAGTAATTTCATGCTCTCAAATCTCAATGCTGGTTAGTAGCATTAAAGTCAAGACTAGAGTCTTGTCTCCCAGTATCCTCATGTACAAATAGAAAATAACCATCATCCATTAGTAAACATATCATTACCACGTAAGGCTTTTATAATTTTTTTAAAATAATAAATTATAATACTTAAACAATATTCATAGAAGATAATTAAATTTGTAAATTAGAGCCTCTACGCGAGAAGTCGTACATATATTTATGAACATAACAGATAATTGATTCTCCTCCAACTCTTTGACTCCTTTACTTCGCCTTATCATATGCTCTATTTCACATGATGTTACTAGCACCACTCGTTTTAAAGCATTCCCTATCGCATCTGATAAATGTATCATCAAACCCACGCATGAAGACAATTCAAGAGAATGCGTTTAAAATCTGTTTTTCTGATTTAACAGAAAAAGACATGATTGTAATAACTTAAGGTTACCTTTCGGACGGCAGATTGAACTAATTATTAAGCTTAAATTGAAATAGATTAAGATTGAATTAAATTATTATTTTTTGTTTAGTACAATATCATATAATTATGTTAAATTTAATTTAATAAAATTAATTAACTATATAGTATAATTATATTACTAGCTGTTGAAGTTAATATTCAATATTTCGTAAATAAATTATTAAATAAAAATTTCATATATAAATCAATAACTCATAGTCATTACAAATCTTAAAAATTTTTGAGCTAAGACGAAATTAGAAGCTAAATATCAAACCCATCTTGTTATTCAGAATGCACTTAGTTGGGTACATCTTTTATATATATATATATATATATAAAAGAAAAGAGGGGGGAGGTGGTAAGTCCAAAATATAAGTTTTTTAACTCTCTTTCTTATTCTCAAGAATCAAACCCTACTCTCAAGAATCAAACCCCACCACCACGACTCTACAAGTGTAATAAATTATTGCATTAAAATTTTGATTAAAAAAATTTGCTGTTCACTGAATACATTTAGAAGGGTAAATCTTATCTTATCTAAAAATTTTAGTTTAAAAAATTACGAAATCAACTTTTTATATTTATTTATAAGAATATAGTTTTAAAAAAAATGAAGAGTGATAAAAAAGATTTTATCCTATCTAAACCTAAATTGAAATAAGGAATAATAGTCTCATTATTTTAGTCTAATCCTACCTTTAATCCTGTCATCCCTAAAGTGTTTGCAAGAAACAGTTAATCAAAATTCAAAAACATGATGAGCTAACAAAATTTAGAAATATTGGAGTCCATAAAGAGGTGTAATAAATTATTGCCGAAATTCAATTTTGGTTCGTAACAAAGTTGTGTTTTACCTCAACTCAACAGAAACAATTTTATTCCAACAATTTATGCTCTAATCCCACTATTCACGTGGCGCCTAAGTTTTTAATAAAAGTAGAGTAAAATTGTAATCAGTTGGATCCATAGACCCACTTCTCTGCATTGCTTGCGTAATTAACCAAGTCTTCAGGTTTGAACCACAATTTAATCTCATCCTTGGCGGTCTCAGGGCCATCACTTCCATGAATGATGTTTCTACATGGGAATTACGTGAAAGAAGATGCAGACATTAAAGGGCGAAAAGGCAATTTTGTAAGATTCAAATGAGATACAATTATGTCTTGTTTAAAAAGTATACCTTCCAACAACAACAGCTAGATCACCTCTGATTGTTCCAGGTTCTGATTTTTGAGGATCTGTGGCTCCAATGAGTTTGCGACCATATCTAATAACTCCCTCTCCTTCCCATACCTGCAAAAGTTGAATACTTTAGCCAGCTGAAAAGGTTGACGTCAAAAAGGTAATATAAGAGTTGAAATTCTTACCATGGCAATGACTGGGCCAGAGCTGAGGAACTCGCACAGGCCATTAAAGAAGGGTCTTTCCTTCAGATCATGATAATGCTTTTGTGCAAAATCTTTTGATGGAACCACTATCTTAATGGCCACAAGCTTGAACCCTTTGCGCTCAAAACGAGAGATGATTTCTGAAATCTGAAATACAGAACTATATATATGAGTAGATACTAGTCAAGCCCAACTGAAAGGAAATTTTAGAAAAAGTAACACACAAAGTCTCAATCATGGGTAGAGCGAATAAGAGAGAGAGAGAGAGAGAGAGAGAGAAAAGAACTCTGGAACAAGCGTGACATGTGCTGCAAACAAAGTTTATTTGGATTCACAAAATGTGATATTTAGGTCCCAGCAATAAACTGATCATTGAAGTTGCTTGTCTCAATCCATGGCAAAGAATTTGAGAATCCATAATTTTCAAACAAAAATTGTAGGTTTGATGCTTATCTCACCAGTCCTCTTTGCACGCCATCTGGCTTGATGGCAATGAAAGTGCGTTCCATCTGAAAGGAAAAGAGATATGTTATTATCTGAAGAGAAGGCAACCCAAATGAAAAACGAACAATGCAACTGTAAAAGTAAATTAGATATGAACTTAGATCGGTGATTACAGTACCTCTGCAGCATGCGCTTCCTGCTCCTGGAGTGTGTAAGCTGCAATAATAGAGAAAAGCACAAAGGAAAAATTAAGATCAGAGATTTTGGTGGAGGAGAAAAAGGGGCAACTTCATGCATTTAATATTCAAGGCTATGATGTCATAAAGTTACAGAACATACTTCCTATTATTGTTCTCTGGAAGAGATAAAATTGTGAAGATTGGTTATCCAAGATTTTATCAACAAAATTCATTTCTTCTTTTAGATCAACCTTTAGTAAAGAGATTGAAGGTTTTATCATATTGATAAGAAACTCTGACATGCAGATTTTCATAATATAAAGTGCAGTCAGTAACAACTTGCAAAACAGACATCAAAATGGATTGGAAAACTGTTTGATCAGCAGAAGAATGAGATAGCTGATACAAAATCATATTTATTTTTGGCGATTGAGGTAGAATGTCTGGGAGAAATTTAGAGGATAAGTGTAGGTTAGTGCATTCCAAGCCAATTATTTCACCCATGACCATGGTCAAGACTTCAGAACAAGGTAATTTATTGTGGAAGAGGTCCCAGAAGCCACAATGCTAACACTCAAGCAAGGGAGAAGGCTCCTCTTCCTTTTCTTCTTTCCACAAACCACAAATACTCATTCTCTGCTCAGACGTTTTACAATTATGCCATCATCTCCTTTCCCTCAAAACAAAACCAAATCCTAGATATTAATGCCTGTGCAGAAATATACAAAGTCTCAAACTTTTCAGTCACGAGTAAAATTACAACGAAGAAGCATGCACAACACACGTAACCTGCAGCAGGAATTGCAAGGGCTCCCGTGAGCCATGATCGAGATGCAGTTGAGGAACCAGCCCTCCCGAAAGTTGAAACAAGATAAGGCAACTTCCCACTGAATGTAACTGCTGCTGCAGCAGCTGCAGCTCGCCCTTCTGCAAAAGGTTTGACCATCTCTCAAATGAATCTAATTATTAACGGTCAAAATGATCGATCTTTCAATAATAGTAGAAGCAAGATTGAACATTTTCTTTGGATAATAATAATATAATAAATATCTAAAAAAGTAATATCTTCGAATCGCATCTCAGCAATCTATCAAAGCATTGTGAATAAAACGATTCAAATATACTAATGAAGTAAAAAGTTAAAAAAAAAAGGGACTTACCGGAGTAAAACCGCGAGTTCTTGGGAGCTGAAAGGAGAGACCTTGCGGCTCTAGAAGCAGATCTGCCAATCTGAGATCTCATATTTGGGATTGGATTGGATTCTCAAGACTCAAATTTGAGCTGAAACAAGAGAGTAGGGGAGCTCAAACAGAGAGCAACAGAACAGAGTGATAACTCTTGAAAGAGGGATATAAATAGATATATACGTGTCTGCGTGGGTTAGAGTCGGATTTGTCGTCTTACTATCGTGATTGTGTGGTCCAGTCAAACCCCTACCCCAACTTAAGGAACTCTCTCCGGTTCTCGTTTGTACAGTAAAGACTTGCAATTTCATTTAAAATTGTGTTATTTCCATTTTTATTTACTTTTATTTTTATGAAGTTTCCCCAGTGGCTTGGCCATTTTTTTGGATGTAATTATGCAAAGTAAATGGGAAACTTCCCCTTTTGTCAGTACTTTACTTTGATATTTTCTAACAATAAAAAAAAATTAAATAAAGTTTACTTTAGTTTGATGGAGACAGAGTACTTATTCCTTTGTTCTTTTTTTTTTCTCCAATGGGAAAGAGTATTTATTCTTTGCCTTAACTGCAAACTAACCTTTCTGTCCTCTTGATGGAGAAGGACAAGAAAAAAGGAGGAGGAAAGCACAGCTTTGTGCCGGTACCTCATATCCTCAGTTGGGTTTTAATTGTTAGATCTACTGATGGTTGCCAAAGAGCTAAAAGTAACTCTCCTCACACCCCAATGCTTTTCACTTGATGCTACACAATTTGCACTTTTGTAACAGATGCTTTTGCGTTTCGTTATTCACGTGGCATCTGCTGTGACGATTCGAGTGCCAAGTACCCCTATAATGAATGACCCCGCTACCTTGGATGCTTGCTTTTAGTAAGCAAAGAAAAGTTTGATGTACTGTTCATTTTTCGTTCTTGTTTAGATTGCAAAGCTTTAAGCAAATCTTCATTGGAATGCTAAGTACATGGCTTGTTACCTGGCATAAATACCATTCAGAGGTCTGGCATATGCAAGATGATGGATGAGTAATGAGTTCGTGCTACAGTTTAAGATATGTACTAATATTCCACTAGAACGTAGAGTCATATATACACAAACACAAAAAATAAGTTAGTGCTCCCTATCTAATTTCAGACTTATTATTTACAGATTTGACAGTTATTTTCACTTGACCCATTCGGAGTGTTTGGTTCATAATCCAACTTGCAATCAGTTTGTAAAGCCGACAACCAAGAGGTCACCTGAGAACAAGGATAATTAATTCAAATCATAAAGACATTTAAAGATTGCTGCTATAATCAAATTAAACACCATTCATACATAAAGGTAGATGAGAAATACTGATACCTGCATCTTAGAAATACTTGAGCACTCAATTCGTAGTCCATGACGTGTTAAAATATAGAAGCAATATCGCATCTCACCATCTTCTCGTGTAATACTTGGCAAAGAAGCTACTTCAACAACATCAGACAAGAGGGTGGAGTCCTGAGGGCTCAAATCTGCATTATTTATCATTTTTCTCTAGTTAGCAGATAAAAAGAATCAAGATTGTAGCTAAATACACAGATAAGCTGGTTGTAACACAAATCATGACAATAAAATCTCGGGAGAATCACTAAGAACCAAATACCTGTTGACAGCAAATAGAAAAAAATACATGATCCATGAAGAACAATAAAGCGAGGAAGCCAGTCATCAACATCAGTATCATCTATAGGTGGAGGTTCTCCTGGTAAAGGCTTCCATCTCTGGGCAAGGAAATAAAAGAGTAAAGCCTTAGTAGGATCATTGTATGCACAAACTAGAGAACAATAAGTTGATACAATGGAAATCAGAGAAACAAAGATGATAATTACAGTTCGGATATACAAATAGCCAGACAAACGAGCAGACCGCAAAATTTCATCAACATGTTCCAACCTGTACTGAACATAAAGAGGTCAAGGATAAACCTCAAAGAAGAAAGAATGATATATTTTCAAAGTCAAGCACCATGTTCGTCTTACTGAGCTTTCAAGTGAGCTTCCCTCTCTTCTAAATCTGCTAACTCGGATCGAAGTGAATCTAATTCTGTAGCAGCTAACTCAACCTGAACATCAAAACATTGGGAGGATTCAAAAAGACAGAAGTTTCAACCATATCAATTTGCAAGTAACGAGAAAGTTTCAAAAAACCTTTTCCTGGCCATCTGAGCTTGAAACCCAGGGCAGCCCACGTAAACTAAACACATTCAACATGAATGCAGCACTTTTCAACTTTTGTCGAGTCCAAGAATGGCTATGCAATTGTGACCTATGCTAGACCAGAGTAAGAAAACTAAAGAGAAATCAATTCAAAGTTTCTTAATCCTAGTCTCAATAATTTTTTTTTCTTCTTTTACTTCGGAATAGAAATACCTTGAACTATTATCAGTACTTGGCTGTGAAGCAGATGGAGTATTAATTTGAGGAGAGTCCTCACTGGGAGTCGAGACTTGAAAGTGATCTGAAATAACCTTTATTTTACCAAGACTACCTTCCATGAAGCTATTTTCAATGGAAGGAGAAAGAGCCGGCCTACGACCTGAAAAGAATAATGAGTTATTTAATAGATAATCTAAATTGATGCAACAACGAAAACAAAATATGGCATAAAACACTAAATATTCCAATCCCTGTCGTCTACGTCACTTTAAACATTCGTGTTACATTAGCGCCAAAAGGAATTCAAGAACTCTGTATTGCGGAGGGAAGATCGGTTTCCAGAATTTCAACATAAAGTCTTATGATACTTTCCACTGATTTGTACACAAATTCTCTACTTATCTAATTACAGGCACCAAAGGAGAGAGAGTGATGCCTAGAAAGAAGAATTTTGGTTCTGTATCTAACAGAATGTAATGCTAAAGCACCAATTCAACCCATACTTTTCAGTTGCCCAATATCTAGAGATTAACCGCAGCACAGTTCCAATTAGTTGAGCTGATAATAATTCAATAAACACGAAAGCTTTGAGAACAAATATGGTGAAATAGCCAATATTTGGCGTAGGTGATTTGGGAAAGTCGCAAAGTGCCAAGCAAGATTGAGGCATTGATAGAAGAATCTTCAGATAATAAACGAAAGTTGTGCATAATCTAGATACTCCAGGAACAAGAGATGAAAAAATCTATAACATTGCCCATAATTCATTAACAAACAACCTTATTTCCCTCCACTTATTTCCATTCCTTGGTGACCAAATACAGCCATAAACAACCTAATTACTTAAAAAACTTAAGATACAACAATATTTCAAGAGCTTTAGATTTCAACTACATAAGATCTAGTAAAAAATTAATGAATAAAGCCAATTATTCTCAAGTAAACTATTAAGTGGAAAAATAATCTACAGGAAATGTAATATTCTCACGAGAAACAGCCTTGAACTGAACCAACTGACCTCAGAAAATCATCCGGTCAAAAAGGAATGACAAAAGACAAACACGATCACGTATCCCCTGAATCTGATCAAAACAATACAAAGCTAATATTCGTAGCAGCATAACTTAATATAAAAGAAAAGTATGTAAGTTGGGATTTTACCAATTAATTGAAGAGACGTTTACAGAAGAGGAAAATGAGCTGATGCTGTAGGAGGATCAGGATCTTTCTCTCTTCACGGAAAGTTGTTTGACTCCCATTTATACATAACTCTCTATACACGAACACGACTGGTCGGTAAAGTAGTTTAGTTTCATCATGCAAGCAGAAAAGACTGTTTTGCCCCTGCAGGGTTGTTGGTCGTGGTGACGGATTCTTTATTAATAGTACATAACTACTTTTATGTCGAAAGGAATTAGAATTGGAATTAGGATAGGGAGCGGTTAGAATTAAAATAGAGAATTAGAATTATAATAAATTATTTATTTTAATTATATAAATTAAAATTAAAATAAATTAAATTATTAAAATATTTTAATTAATTGTTGCCATCATTATTATTTTATACTCTATTTATTACGATAATAATGTGATATATTATTACTATTATTATTCTTCTTCTTCTTCATCATCAACAATAACTTAAAATCATCCTGATTGTGGACATCTCATCATCATCGTCAGATCAAATTAGTGGCGATGCGACAGTTGCCACTCTTATTGGTTTGACTTGACAGCTGCTACCGATTTGATGCGACCGCTGCTATCGTGGCTCAATGCCATAAGTGTCATTATTCAAATTGGATCAGCAAGAGACGAATCTATGGTTTTGTCTGATTTTTATTATTTTTATTTTTTTATTATTATTTAAATCAATAATAAAATAAGAATTAGGAAATTTAAATGGGGCAAAAAATAATTCCTGTGAATATGGTTCTAATTTTGAACTGCCTCGAGAATCAAATTTTGGAAATAATTCCAAGTTTTAATATTTATAAGTTAACGCATTATTAATTTCGATTCTAAAAATTTTATTCTGATTATCCGTAAGTAAACACACAATAAATACATAAATTATTTTACATATAATAATAATAGAATATACATACTTGTTTTTCAGATGACAATGATGATGAGTCCATCAAATATTCTTACTTTCATTTTTTTTTTTTAGGGAAAGGAAGTGCATCCTTTAATTTTTTTCATGCCTTGGCCCATAAATTTATAATGCATTATCTCGTGTATTGCCATCACTCATCACAAGGATGCTATATAACTGAAATGATATTACATTGATATTTTAGTAGTGTTGCAGCTTGGTCTTGACCCTTCCATTGAAATGGGACGATTTATTGGCTTCTGAAGATTGCCAGTACATTGCAGATAAGCTTTCACTGTGAGCTTCTGGGTGAAATTTATTCAAGCACTACAAAACCTTGAGGTAGAAAAAATGTGAGGGCTAAATCTGGAAATTAAGATGCAACCTGCTTCCTAATTAATAAGAACTCAACCGATACTAACAAAACAATCCAACCGGCCGAGTAAAAACGACATTCGAGTATTTGGCTAAACTATCTCAGCATGGAAAATAACATTCAATAAAGCAAATCGGGAGGCTTGAACACCTAGAGCCCAAGTTGACGCTTAAACCAGGCCAGACCCACCTGAAGGCACCTCTATCGATTGGCGAAGACCCAGGGCACGAGTCGACAAAGTAATTATAGCTCAAGCATTTATGTATTATCATGAACCATCCGTAAGTGACACAATAATCAACCCTATCCAATAAAAGCTACTTTGTGGCTAAAATTACATGGCAAGAATTTCCGTTCTCTCACAACAACTGCTACTCTGGTTCCTGCAAAAGCTATGGCTTCTTCAATCAATCTCCACACTCTTCAAGGTCCCCTGCTTAAATCTCACTTTCTTGGCCAAAATCAAGTCTCCTACAGGTCTCAGAAACCATATTTGGCGACGCCAAAACAACCATCAACGGTTCCGAAACCTTGTGCTAAATTCGACCTATTTGAAATCATGGGAGGCAGAGGACTATGTAATGGAGAGAAAGGTATAGAACAAGAGCTGAAGAGAAATGTAACGGAACAAGAATCACGAGTTGCTGATAGAGAAGAAGGAAGTTCAGCTAGTACTGCGATGCGGTCCGCTGCTAGTGTACCGGAAAATGCATTTGAAAAAGAGATGATGGGGCTAACTGGAGGATTTCCGGGTGGGGAAAAGGGATTGCAGCAATTCATTGAGAAAAACCCACCTCCTGAAAGACCAGTGACTGCAGATTCAGGAGATGGAGTCGCTCTTACTAACACAAAGAAGCCAAAACCGCCTGAATTGCCACTTCTAATGCCTGGTATGTTTGCCATTGTGAAGAATCCGAACAATCCATTTTACATGTACTGTGGTATTGTTCAGAGGATCACAGATGGAAAGGCAGGGGTTCTTTTTGAGGGAGGAAATTGGGATCGGTTGATCACTTTCAGGCTAGATGAGCTCGAACGCAGAGAAAAGGGTCCTCCGGGAAGAAATCCCAAGTCTGCTGTCCTTGAAGAAATGATAGAGAAACGAGAATCAAAATGATCTGCCCCTGTCTTCCCCGTGTATGTAAGTTTACATGCCTTTTGTGAGCATTTTCACGTAGAATAAACATATTAACCATAAATAAACCGGAAAAAGGTTTCACTTTCCTGTTGTGTTGTATTATTAAAGTCAATTAGATGTTTCTTTCTGTCATAGTGTATCAAATCCTTACAATGTAACAGCTACTGAACTTCGACATTCAGAAAAGGAAAAGAAATGAGTGAAAAAATGACCGTACATTTTGGTCTCTTCTCAATGCGCAATCACAAGATCAGATACAGCCACCCAACTGCCAGAAGATAATCAATTAGTAAGCAACAATACCAAGTCTAATATAAAGAACAAACATTAAAAGGGTAGGGGAGAAAGGTGGGGAATCATACTTCCAATGCATGGTAGACTAATTTTGTTATCATAATAATATAGTACAAATGTACAATTAGTTCAGGACTTTCACTTACATGCGGATCACAAGTGAAATGTTCGGTAAATTCCACTCAGGAAACCAATGATATGATAAGAACAATCATCTACCACATTCACTCTTAACATCAAAACTAAGCCAGTTATCATCCATCCCCGAGAAACTAGTGAACCAAAAAAATAATATACACATTGCTCTATATGAACTGAGATATAAAATTTTTTATTGAAAACATTTTCTTGAATACACACACAACATTACAACTTTACTGTCTTTTATAGAGGGTACCAGATACAACTAAGCCTTAATCAGATGATCTCAACTAGTTAAATCTTGGAAATGGAAGAAATGAACTAAAATCACAACCAGAAAATGCTTGAGAAGGAGATTATTCATACCAAAATAGCCTCAATCTCCTCATTGGATGGCTGTGTTCGTTTGGGCTGAAGCGATGCTTTGCCTCCAACAGTTGTAGAGACCTTTGACCAGTTATTTGGATCAACATTAGAGCCAGCTTGCGGCTGAGATGCAGAGCCTGCAAAATACATCTCTCGATACTTCTTTATGAGAATCACAGTCATAACTAATTTCTTGTAATTATATAATAGTAAAGGCTTCAACTTTCACTATATAACAAATTAAAAAAAAAAAAACAACCCTAAGAAACAAAAAGCTTCAGGCTTGATGTCAAAATCTAAAATTTTAATTTCATCGAGAATTTTAAAAGAAATAAATACAACATTTACGAAACATAGGACCAGGTTGAAAAGAAACAAAAATATAATAATAAAACATGCACATAAAAGAAACAAATTGAAGGTGAAGAAGACAAGAGACGTACCAGAAGATTTAGGGTGTCTCTGAGGGAACTTGATGCGAGGAATTCTCTTCAACGCTTGTGCTCCAGCCATCTCTCTCTTTACTCTCTCTCTCTCCCTGCAGGATGCGGCAATAAAATTCTAGCCCGGTGACTATTGCTCCTCATGGGTCGAAACGACGGCGTTCCTTTTAACTTTCGGCTCTGACCAGTGGGCCAGACATTAAAGCCTACTTGGCGCTGTGGGTAGGCCTGCATTGGACCCGCCTAGTATGTACCAAACCCAGCCCGAAAACATTGGTAAGATACAAAGTTTTTTTTTTTTTTTTTTTTCTATAGAAAGGAAGTATATATATTCTGTATTTATAATTTACGGGCATTGCGACCATAGAGCTCGAAAACTTGAACTAAACAGAAGTGAGACATATCATACACTTATATTATTATGAAATATGAACCCACCCTACACTTATAGTAGGGAGCAAATAAAACCCATTTATACACTTTCAATATGGGCTGTGGCAAAGGCTAGTGTTGAAAAAGTGAAAAATGAATCGAGGAACATATGAATTTTTTTGGAATAACTCTCAATTTCATGCATATTTATTTTTTTGCAGTTACCATAATACTTTATAATTTTCACATTGTATAACTGAATAAATGACGTGAAAAGTGGTTTTGACCACTTGACTCATTAACGTAATTAATAAAGGTTTAATCATAAATTAGGAACCACATAATTGACAAAATCATCTTATGACATTAATGTCATTGTCTTTTTCTATATTGAAGGAATCCACTACGAGAAAGAGATATTTTATGTTTATTTATAGTTACTTATTTTAACAAACTTTAAAGATTAATTAATTCATTTATCATGTATGTATGATATTTTTGTTTGACCTTTTACAAAAAAAAAAAAAAATTGTGTATGGCAAGATTTTACTGAACTGTTGAATTAAAAATGCAATGCTACGAAAGTCTTAAGGGAAATTTATAAAAATAATCAGATTTAATTTTTAAATTTTAAAATTAACCATTCACTTTATTTTTTATTAAGTATAATCAATCAAAACTCGCATTTCTTATTTTACCCTCCCTATTTAATTTTTATTCCCTTACATATAAATTACAAACACCGTTTCCTGCAAACATCGTTCCCTGCAAACACCGCTTCGTAACTAAAGATCGAGCCATAGCACATGATACATTCAGTATAATTATATTAAATATTTATATAAGTGTAATAAATTTTTGTGATGTATCGTTTGCGGAGCTATGGTTTATATTTTGGTGAAAGTTAGTGAGACAGGCAGTCTGTCTCACTAAGCTTTGTGAGACAGGCAGCCTGTCGCACCAATCTTGGTGAGACAGCAAATTTGTGCATAGCAGCCTGTCGCACTAATATCGTATTGTCTAGTAGTTTCTGCATGTCGCACCTTCCAGAATTTAGAATTTCTGCGATGGTGCCCGTCGCGCCAGGTTTGGTGCGATAGGTTGGTGCCCATCCTGCCGATGGCGCGGTGCTGCCATTACGTGGCACCGCGTCTCGGCAGCACCAAATTCAGAAAAAAAAAATACATTATTTTGGCTAGATCGTCTGTTGTCTCAAAATTCAAAAAATTGTTTGAGAATTTTGGCCAAGAATGCTATTACTGAGTGATAGTTTTATCTTAAAACTTAGAGTTTAACTAATTATGATAGCTAAAATATCAAAAAATTATTTATAAAAAATATAAAATATTTTAAGTTATTTATGTAAATTTTCCAAATCTTGATCATCCATTTCCCCTGTAGCTTAAAGTTTAATTCCAAAACAAAAACGCGTGGTTAGAAATTGACAACCACGTATGAATCAGGTCAATTTTCAATTGACCAAGTCATCGCTCCCACGAGCCTTGTGAATTTAATGATCTAGAAATAAGTTAATACTGTGCTTCTGTCGAATTATTGAATTAATTAGTTATCGATGACAATCAAATGACTAAGTCTTTATTTCACAATGAAGTACTATAATTTAAAAATTAAACTAAAATCTACAATTATACAAAAGAAAAAAAGTTCATGTATATTTAGTTTACATCATTATATAAGGTTTAGTATATAAATTTTTATACAAAAACATGGATGAAATGAAATAAATAAAATAAAAATCAGCTGCCATTTCCGAGCTGCTGGCTTCAATCAACATCCATGTAATTTGAAGATCCAATGAAATATGTCTCGTGTTTCAATTTATGGTAAACAAGCTTGAAGATCGAAAAGTCATTACAAGCTCGTTCACAAGTTTCCTTTACAGGTGACCGCAACAATGAAGCGATTCCAAGTTACAGGAGAAGAAATTGCAAACAATAACACCTAATTTTGGTTTTGATTGTGAATCAAAATTTGTTAAAAAGAAAGAAAGAAATAAAGAAAAAAAATCACGCTGACTACCATTCAATAAATTACTTTTATAAATTTTGTGAAAATAACTTTTCATCGAGTTCATCATCACCATTTTAGTTATACAAAGGGAAATGGGATTACTGAAATTAATATATGTTATTTATCTCTTTATTTTGTATAATATTGAAAAATTCTCTTGGCCCTGAAATTTTAAAGAAAAAGAGGAGTAAATAAGTCATTTACTTGATTATTTACTTTGGGAACACAAAATATATATTTGTTATAAAAAATATTTTATTATTAATTTTATATTCATATTAAAATATATATTTCTTATTTTTAGTATTTAAATTTTTTATTTTAATTGTTATTAATATTATCTATTTAATTTATAATAAATATATATTTAAAATTAAAGTAATACGATAATATTATGCTATCAAAAGAATTATTAGTTATTGTAGAATGAATAAATAAATATATATATTAAGTGATATATATCGTAAGAAAAATTGGTAATCTCCCAAAAAAAAAAAAAAGAAGGTTTCAACATTTTCTGTCGTCATCGAGTTAATCTCAGTTATGACTTTGTCAAATTGCTGTAGATCAAGAAAAAGACTTCAAAACCCTTCTTGTCGACCAAAACTCGACCCATTCAAAGCGGCGTTTGGGTCTCGGAAAAAATCCTCCAATGATCTACCGGGAATTCTTTAATTGCAGTGAATGACAAGGAGATGGGGCCTGGGCTGCAAAAGGCGTAGCTTACTTAGATGAAGACGTATATGGCAGTCGACTTGACTTGTGACTTGTAATCCACTTGCAACTTGAAATAATAATGCCAATACCAAAGTAATCAACACGACACACTAGAAATCTTGGAAACAGATTTTGTTTGCAAGTGAGGCACATTATTTGCTGCAGTCATCTTCAATCTGTGCCATAGCTTCCCATGCTTCTATAAATACGTGCTCGCTGACCACTGTCCTTGCACATTCATTCACATCTCATCTTGACCCTTGGCTTAATTGTACAACCACTATCACTCTCTCTTTGTAGTCCCCTTTCTTCTTCTAAGAAAATTATGTTGGGCTCTTTTGTAGCTTTCTTCAGTAGGGAATTTTCTTATGAAAAAGTAGAACAAAAGGAAACTAATAATAAGGTCACAAATCTGCTGTCATACAGAGATGCATACTTGATCGAGAACAAGAAACCAAAGAAAAGAGATTTAGATGATGGCGGGAAATTGGAGAGAAGAAGCCACGAAAGCAGCACTTGTACTGCTATTGTTGAAGAAAAAAGTGGATCAGGGATTAGAGTGAAAATAAGGATGACAAAAGCAGAAGCAGCTCGATTATTATCCAAGTGTAAAGACGGAGGAGTTCTTGGATTCAAAGACGTAGAAAATGAGCTCGCACAAATCCCCATGAATCGTGTTCATCTTATGCCCCCTACCGCCACCACTACGTATACCCACGCTGCAGTTCTTAAGACCATCCCCGAAGAGTCCTAGCCGTAATTAGTTAGTTTTTTATTTTATGTTTGTTGTTATATATATATATATATATATATATATATTTCAATAAAAAATTTTGATTATATTAAAGTTAAAGATAAATTAATAGATAAAAAATATACATAAATTTTAGATAATTAATTGATAATTACTTCATTTTAATTTGGATAAGCCTTTGCCTGTAGTTTGAAGCAAATTAATTACTGAATGGAAGCTGGCTTACTAATAATTATCAGTTATCAGTTAGACCGTTGGTAAATCTATCTCTGCAATTTTATCGAACGACAGCATTTATTACTAGTCCACGATGAAGTACTTGAAAGTTCCAAGTTGCAAGTCGTGGAAATTGCAACTTGCAACCAACAACAATTAATCCATCACGACCAATGCATAATAATATGAATGATAAGTGATTACCCACTTGCTTTCTCTGACAGAAATTTTTTTATTTTGCCTAGTTTCAAATAAATTCCTTCTCGTTCTGGAGCTCAAGTATGCTGGTTACATCATAACAAAATTGATTAATTTTAATCAATTACCTAGTTAGTCTTTGTATTATCACAAATTATCTAAAATGTCTCTGTTTATGTATGTACTGCTGCTAAAATCTGCTTAATTATTAATTATCATTTATTTTTTAACTTTGCTACATGTCAGATATATACACCATACACAAACATTTTTACTCTTGAAAATCTAGATTCAACAATTATGAAAATCACCACAAGTGTGTTTTAGATCATTTTCAAAAGCACATGAACTAGTTAAGTAATTCGTTTAAAAATAATCTGGGGACTAAAAGGAGCACTACCCCTCACATTACCCTATTTTTTAATGGGTAGCGTAAGAGTTATGAAATAATGCACTGGGCCACAAGTCCGCGACAGTATTCTTCAATGGCAAAACGGAGCATCAATTTCTCCGGTCGTCGTGGTGGATGCCCAAGCGAGAGTCGTATAGTTAATGGAGAAAACAATATAGGAATAGACTATGGATCTACTGCTCTAACAATTGTCAGGAGAAGATTATAAATTTGATGTGACTTATCACGGCTACTCATTGGTCTGATTTTGCATCATTTGAAAAAAAAAAAAAACCAACCCTTTGAATTTTGATCAACGGTAAATGGAACCTAAATTAGTAAAGAGCTATCGATGGCCATCCATGGATAACATGAGCCCTTCTTCTTCATCGAGAAATTGTCAAAAGCTACGATGCTAGAGAAAGCTTGTGAAAGTAACGTCACTATTTATGTTACTTTCCAGCAGGCAAAGAACAATCTACCCGCAATGAGTCAAGGGAAAATTTATGATTAATTACACAATCAACCCAATAATCAAGAAAAAATGATTTTCACTTTGTGATATATTGATATCATCATTTAATTCCAAAGGAACCATGCATTTTGACCGATCAAATTAAAGAAAAAGTGAGATTTATTCTCGTTTATGGATTGTGGAAAATAAATCATTATTTAAAATATAAATTAAGAATTTAATGGAACACTTGGTTGTAACCCAGCATCACATTCACCGTAGAAAAAAAAGAAAAATATTCAATGCTTGTTTCTCGCGTAAATAGAATATATTTCACGTGAATAATTTATTTGGCTCACCAAATAAAAAGCAACATATATAGATTACTATATTATTTTACAATAAACAAAAAATACTATATTTTTTGCTCATATAACATTACTTCGTATAAATAACTTACAAAAACTCCATTATGCAAACATATATACATATATACAGCTCCGTGGACATAAAGAAAAATATTAGGACAAGAGATAATTAGCCCAAAAAACCTTAATTTAAAAAAAAAAAAAAAAAAACCTCAATTATTGTCCTCTGCTGGAATGAATGGCTTCTAGTCTTCATCATGAGGTGGATTAAAAAAACCCTCCGAACGGAAGGACGATGAGACGAGGAAGATGATAAAAAAAAACCCAGAAAAAGCTAAAGAAGATTATGGCAAGAGAGAAGAATCTGAATCTAGCTGAAAGAAGATTAATTCTTCATGATCTATCCATTTCACGTGCTTCAGGGCACTCCCTTATACTTTCCAGAGAAGGTTTCCAAGCTCCAGCTTTGATATTGTTATTTCTTTCTCTTCCAATCACCTCTAAACAGGCCTCTAATCCTCTCCCTTCATTATCCTGCAGCTGAAGCATCAACCATTGTAGCTCTTGTTTTGTAAGCACTATCTTCACCTTCAAACTGCTTTTCTCAAAAGCGCTTTCCTTCGTACTTGTTTCCTCTTCTTTGTTGATCTCTTCTATCACCATTTCTTTTTCGTTTTGCACATTCTTGCAGCTCTGCATGCAATTCCCCATGATTTTGGAATACCCTGGCTGTTATTTCTAGTTAATCAATAGTGAAAAGGTCGAAAGCTTGTTTTTGGAAATAATTAATTTTAAGAAAAAAATTATCTCTGGACAGGAGAAAAAGCAATTTATTTCAAGAGGTTTGGTGTGTTATGTGAGGCGTGGACCGACGTGTGGTGAGGAGAGGCAAGTATTTATAGACAATCCTTGAGAATAAATAATTTAGCGTTGGTTTCTTTTTACTAATTGGCAAGCTCACATATGGCTTGATCTGTACAATTATATTAATATGTATTTAGCTCCCTTTTTTTTTTTGTTAATTATTAGAGTTACGTTGTATTATTAATTGACCAAAACCGCGTTCATATACGTTTTCTTTGGGCAAATCAATGATCAACGGAACAGCTTGCTCTAGCTAAGCTAAAATTATTATTTTTTTAATATTCAAGCCAAAAAGGAATAATAATAAAGTCTTTTTTTTTTTTAAGGTAAAGGCATGGACAAAACTCAAATCAATTTTTTTAACCCTACCTCCCCGTGAATAATTCATTATAATGTTAATAAAGAAAAAATTAAAATATAGATATATATAATTTGATAGATCAAATGACATGACAATTAATTCAAGCAAATCATAGTCTTTTAAATGAAATTTGTAATATTTAACTACCCAATATTTGAACTTATAAGTACAAACAATTGATGAATAACTTTAGAAATTTTTTCATTTCCTTTATTTATTTTTTGATGGGATTGGCCATGCTGAAATTTCTAGGAAAATGAAAGGTAAAACAACTAATTTCTAGGAAAATGAAAGGTAAAGCAACTGTATTCTTTCGTGTCAATTTAATAATAAGACCCCATTGTCACGGTTCAAAGACAATAAGGAGGTATAGCTGTCCCTTCCTCTCCAAAATATAATAAATGTTGCGGTAAAATAAAAATGGATTTAGCAAATTAATAATATTAATATAGTTTTCTCATCAGAAAGAAAAAGAACCACGGACCGACGGACGACAAGTTTTTTATTGTTATTTTCTTTTGCTCATTTTCATTTTTATGTAACTCTTCGAATTAGGAAACAAAATCAAGAGGTTTGGTTTGGTCTAAACTAAGTTAATTAACCTAATCAAATTAAAATAAATAAAAATGACTACACTTGACTAATAATTGTCTATAAAGTCGTTGATGACACTTTATTTCTTTAACATTAATTGTAAGACTGACTCTATGACTAATATGTTTTACTTGGTCTATGTGATAGTATCGAATTTGTTAAAATCGATCTTTTGTGCATTTGCTTTTGTCAACAACAAGTCTTGAAAATTCAAAAGCAAATAAAAAAGGGATGAAACTTTCCGTTAACTCTCTTAAAGCATGACCACTGCAGTCTACAGTTAACTACCTTTTTTATAAAAGTGAATTTCATTAATCTTGTTATTTTCTTTTTTTTTTTTTTATTTGGATAGTTGAGTTAGACAAACAATAAGTGACAAGTAATTTACAGATAGCTGCAGGTCAATATCACCACCGGTTCACGTCTTTCTCCAGCTTACAATAATTAAGTATATAACTTCAATGGAAAAAGCCGAAAATGGAGCAGTTGAATTTTGTATAGAATATTGGAGCCATATTTCACATAAGAAATACTGATTCAAATTTAAACATTTACATCTACTCTTCAAATAAATTTTATTATTTAAATCATATCAATAAAAAAAATTCTAAAAGACTTTCAAATAAAATTCTTCAAATAAAATTACTTTTATCACTCTTCAATATCTTTCATTTATTATTATTTTATTTTTTATCTCATTATTCTTGAAGAGAAAAAAAAAATTATTATAATTACAATTATTTTAATGAAACAAAGGTTAACTAAAACAATAAAAGCTTTTTTTTATTTAAAGAATTTTTTTAAAGAATATTTTGGTAATGCTTTTACATCTATTTAGACAAAAAAAAAAATGAAGATAAGAACAAAAGAGAGTGGCATCTTAGGCTCTTCTGAGAGTAATAATATAATTATAAACTCTTGTATAAATTTATTTTATACAAACTGATGTGGTATAATTAAATTGATTGGATTAAAGAATCCTTAGTCTACATGATTCGTTTTTATTATTTTATATTTTCATTCAACTAATGATTTAATATTAAATCAATTTGTATAAAATAAGATTATACAAGAGTTTGTAACTTTATCATAACTCATTTTCTAATTAAACAACCTACCTTCGGTTTAATTAAGAAACCCTAGACAAGTTGAGTTTAATTAATTCACTATAATTCTGTTGATTTTCTTCGCCGCGTCACGTGGTCAGCCTAATGTGTGAACATGAATGTGCAAGAAGACAAGTTAAGTTTAATTAAGTCTCGAGGTTTGATTTGTCAACAAGCATCAGCTGAGGACTGTTGTTAATCAATTAACTAATCTCTGCTCTGCAGGGCGACTTCCTTCAACTGCTCTCTTAATCTCCTCTTTGGAACAGTAATGATGGAATTATGATCACACCATTTTCTTATGGTTTCAATTTCAAGCGGTCCATCAATCTTGCCATTGTTAAGACTTGTACCAAATCTAAGACTTTATTAAGAATTTGACAATTCTTAATAAACTTCTCACCCTTTCCACCTTTTCACATGCCCATAGCCAAGTTTATAAATCCGATTGTGATTATAAATATTTTTTATTATTTATCACTTTATATATATAATTATAATTTATATTTTATAATTCATATTTTACCTCATACCAGCTTCAAAAATGACCATATCCTTACTTTATTTAATCGCATGAGGTGAGGCAGTAAAGGAGTTTATGATGAGGTAAAATTGAGCTAATCATGATGCTCTTTCATGCTACTTTTGAGTCTTTCGAAAATTTGAAAATTCTGAAGTGATATGACAAATCTTTCATTTTATGGTTTCAATTCGTTATTTGGTTCGAAAGAAACAATTTTGGAATTGAATATTCAAGATAACATCGTTTTCATTAATCGGTGAAGCAATAAATCACTCGACAGTCTCCAAAGTTTAGGTAGATCACTGACTTATTTTTATTTAATTCAAACAACATCAACTGTGGAGGCACATGAAAACAGTCCACACTAATTATTGTTATTATTATTATTATTATTATTGTTGCTTTTGTTCATATATTATTGCTAAGTTACAACAATAATTGTAACTTAGCCGTACCCCGTCCATTATTATCTAAAAGCAGAAGAAATTACCTACTCCAAAGTGCGTGCCTGCATCAGTTTGGAAAATGAAAACAGACAGCATCAAAGCAGCTAATAAACACAAAACTCTACATGTCGAAATAGTTTGTACTGAGATAATTTAAACTTAAAACGTTAAAACAGCCTGAAACCCAAATGCTTTTATCGGTTCTAAAAGCAATCACACACGAGGTTTAAGTTGACGCATGCAACACAACTGCATTTTAAAAAACCCTTCAAACAGTTTCACTCACGCCTACGCTTCTTTGCAAGATTCTCAAAAATCTGATGGACATCATCAGATGTGATTGCTTTTGATGGGTCGAATGATTCCTGCAAAATGAAAATTCTTACAGGCATTATCATAATTAACTAGTGGTACAAAGAAAAAGATAATTTACGTCAAGTTACTGAAAACATACCAGGAAGCTACGAAATTCATCCTTCATGTCTGCAATCCCATTCAGAATCTCCATTTTCTCCACATGACCAAGTTTATTAAAAAAAGTTAACTCAGCACCCTCTTGTTGCTGCAGCTTTTCTTCCCTCTTTTGCTTTGCTGTTCTTTCATACTCTGCTATTGAGTCCTCTTCATCAATAAGATAAGAAACACATTTCTGCTCATATATTCTTAAGCATTTTTTGCATCTACAGAGGGTAGCCCTCCAACTTTTGGAAAGGAATAGGGGTTTAATTTGTGAAATAGGGCCATCAACCACCAGATTATCTCCAAGAAGACAAGCACTGTGTGTGCCACCATCATTCATGCATTGAACTAAATCAAAAATATTCTTGGAACTTTCCCCAGTAAAACCCTTCCCATCAGTCACAGTTTCAGCACTAGTATTAGCAGTTGCATTATCTTTTCTAGGGGAACCATTAGAACAAATACCATTTTCAAGCTTTCCAGAACCACCAGCTGATGGGATATCTTCCAATACATCTTTGTTCTTGTTAGTATTACAACCAGCATTTCGCTGTAACCCAGCTCCCCATATGGTTTGAGGATATGTGCTCAGAAAAGAACAAACTTCTGAGCACGCCTTGCATATGAAATCCTCATACAATGGCTCTCCTTCATCGTCTCTTGGAATCTGATGCAGAAGTCAAGGAATGAGTAAGATTGCAATATATTACAAGATTTAATAAAAGAATAATTACGCAATTTTTAAGGAAGCCTGCCAAGAAATCATAGGCTACCAGCCCAAGTAAAACTACCAACCTGATCAGACGACTCGAGACCAATATGCTCCTCATGAAACCAATCCTCACAGATGCAGCATTGTATCATCTCCACTTGTTCTTCAACATCTGGATCAGGATAGGGGCGGTTGCAAGTGCAGTATAGACCTTTAAAGTTATGATTATATGAATTCTCGGCATTTTCTACATCTTTACTGGGGAAAAGTTTGCAGAAGAACTCCCCAAACTTTGAATTTCCACAATCACACCTAAAATTTCTCTTGGTCCACAGCTCCACAATCTTGTTGATGCACAATAATGAAAGGCAATTAGATAGAAGCTAATATAAACTTTAATAAAGAAAAGACAGGAAAACACAACATAGTAGACATCATTCATTTTAATAATCAGACAGAAAATCCAATTAAAATCATCTTCTTAACATTAATAAGTGAAAATGGCCGAACACCGTGGTTTGATATTTTACAATAAAAACATTAATCAAAGATTAAGAATAAAACCAAAACTAGATTAAGATTCTGTAACAAAGTGAAAGAAAAGCAGTTAAAGAGATAAAGGTGCTACAAATGTTCTAGTTCAAACACACACCAGGTCAGCAGGCTCACAGGATCAAGGTAAGAGCAAGAATAAAATCAAATACCATAAGTAATAAAAAATCATTATTGCCCCTTCATGTACTTCCAATCAAATACTTAGAAACAAGGTATAGCCGCCAACCTTGCACACAGATGAGGTCATAACAATATGACAACACCACCAACTCTAAAACAGAACTTGGAAAACAATACAACAACAACATCAGATGGAAACACCAGTTGAAAGACCCCAATTTGCAGACGGTAGGAAAGACAAATAAAAGGTACCAAGCTTTATCAAGTCACATTTTTAATGCAAGCCTTGAGAATTTCCAGACCATCAGCATTTCATTTCAATATTAAGCCAAGAAAGTACCTCGTGTCCATCATGGCAAGTCAATGAGCATGCAGTGCAAACTCCAGCATTTCCCTCTGGGACACAAGTAAGGCATGAGAAAATAGCTTGCCTCTTCATATAACCCTTACTATAGGTACATTCCTTGCCCTCATCTCCACCCAGAACCAAATCAGCCTCCTTAACATAATGAATTGCACAACGTCCAGAAATTAGGAAATACAAGTACAAGAACAGAGACAAATTCATTTAACTAAAAAGTCAGAAATTGCAATTATTCAGCAATTGTTTCAATGCAATCTAGAGGGAATTAAAGAGATAAAACTGGATTAGAAGCATTAGGAAACAAAAAGTTAAATTACTAGATTTTATAGGCTTAGAATACCAGTCTGCCATACAAATTTCATCAAGGACTCCCCTCGAGCAAAGTGAAAAGATTGAGACCAGTGTAATGTGTACCAATTCACATTCCACACAACCCGTTCAGAAGATTATAGAACATATTTTCCACATTAAAACTCACCCTCATCTCTAATGTGAGCCGGGTTTGTACTTAAGGCCTCTTATACAACCCCAAGAGACCTCAACAACTAATATCACAATCGTTTATCAATTTTGACACACCAAATGAAATAAAACGTCTAACCCATGAATATAGTTCATTTAAGCAGGGTTAGGAAGCATGGCATCATAGCTTCGTAATCAAAATCAAGTAAAATTCAGAAATGTAAGCCGTAATTTATTTATTAATTTTTTTTTTGTTTGGGCAAAAGCACCGGGATGCATGATATTCCTCAATTGTCCTGCAAAAATTATATTTTTGTAAACACTAGATTGAAAAGGAGGAATTAGGGATTTACCAGCTCCTTTTCTTCGACCTCGTTAAGGTACTCGTTAATAGAAATGGTGTGCTCACCCTCCACGTCATGATCAAACTCACCAGACATTTTTCAAAAACCTCTTCATAAACAATTAAATAAACGATTTTGCTGACAAGCGTAGCTTACTTCCTGAAATTCAATCACACAAAAGCCAAGCATCAGTGAACTCTTCTAAATTACAGATTTATTTATTAAAAAAAAAAGGCAAAGATGATAAATAAAGTGTAAATGAGACAAACCAGGAAACCCTAGAATTTATGAAGACAAAAGAACAAATTCCAAATGAGTTACCACTTACCTAAGGTGGTTATCGAAACTCTTCACGGATTTTAAATATTAATTTGATTACAGGGAGAGAGAGAGTGTGTGCGTTCCTGTGAATGTGCGGGGATAGGGCTTTTATTTGTGAATTAGGGATTATACGGACATTTTCCCGCCACTATATGTCCCAAAGTACGGAGATTTTTTTCGATTCCCTCCGTTTTATTATTATTATTATTATTTTTTTGGACTTTGTTCACCTGCTGCGAATTAAAATTTTGTTGTTATGTTTCTTGCAACCAAAAAATGCTACTAAATTGGCCCCAAAAAATAAATTAGAATAAAAATCCATGCATTTGCTAGGAATTTTTATTTATTTATTACTAGTTAAATAAGCGCAGCTCTTGATGAATAATGCATAACATTGCGTCGAATCATTTGCGTTTCCTCTCTTTTATGTTTTGAATTTGTTAGATAGAAGAGCTCTAGGAAAATAACTAGTCTTACCACTTTAATGAATTTTTAAACTCAACTGACTAACCGCAGTGCACTTAACCTTGGAAAGAAGAGATCAGGGAAAAAAAAACTTGGAAAGAAAAATGTTTTTTTTTTTTTAAATATGCACTCCAACAACAACTGCAGTTTTATTATTATTATTTTTTTTATGTTTTGTTATAGTATAATGATAATCAAATTTCTTCTACTTCATATCAACGGACTTTGAAATTTAAGCATATGTTTTGTATAACTTACCTAATAATCAAAAATATTTATTTAATCTTATAAGATTTTTTTAAAATTTTTTTTGTTGTTTGATTTTTTTTTATAAGATATTCCACTCATTCCATAACATAGCTTTAAAAACATTTTCTATTGAAGTAATTTACAATTTTTAATAAAATATCTTATTGACAATTAAACAACTAAAAATTATTTTAGTAATAGTTCTACTTAAAAAAATTATAATAACAAGAGCTCTATTTGCAAATTTTTTTAGTAATTTTTTTGATAAAAAATTTATTTAAAAAACTATACTAAAAAGAACTTAACCCTCAAACCTACTATTTCCACTTGATAAATTCAATGCACCAACGTCAACAAGTCTAAAATTATATTACAATGATATTTCTCACAAAATAAAAAAGCCATAAGAATATACACGTTGATTTAATTGATTTTTTTTCAAAAATTTTTCTTTATTTTAATTTTAGGAAAAAAAAAAAAGCATACACTTGTTGTAATAGTATTTTGAAACTAAAGTGAGTTTACAAAAATTAAAATGCAAATCTTTCGTAATATAAACATATCATAATTTAAAATCTTAGCTTGTGATAGATTTGAACCAGTCCCAAATATTTTGACATACTTGCACACACCTTAACTGCTTAACATATTAAAAACCTCAATGCCCCCAAAAATTATGTGAAAGTTTTAATGCCTTGGGAGTTTATTGAACTATGTTAAAATATTTGGGAGCTAAAATGAACCCTTTAGTAACTGTAAAAACAGAACCAACAAAAAAAAAAAATGTTGGAGACCCTTTTAAGTTGAAGATTGATCCTATAATAGTAATTGTGTTATAGTGTGCGACTTCTGCTTGGAAAGCTCCGGTTAGGGAGCTCTCGTGTGGGGCTCACGGATCCACAATAAATCTTGAGTGTACACAATATCAGGACGCAGATAGTACATGCCACTAGTTTTAGCAATTGATCGTGTTTAAGTAGCTTTATATCGTGTTTTTATCTTTTTATGGTAAATTACATCTACTTGAGTTCACCTGTTAACTTATTGGATTGAAAAATGAGATTTGAATCTGTTTATTATCATTATGATATTATATGAACCAATTTATTCAACACGATAATTTTGATATTATATTTTTGTTTTAAAATAAAGTTCTTTGAGAATATGATACTAAACAAAATAAAATATCAACACTCTTTGTGTTTAACATTATCAAATAGTATATAAAAAATCAACTATTTAGTTATAGGCACTGATATCATTTATTAAAATATTATAAAGATAATTGCATTACTTGAGAAAATGTATATGTAAACGTATAGTGATGGCTATACATTTTACAAAAAATACTTAGGAATTTTAGGGTTTGTCATAACTTTACATAAGTAGTCAATTTAAAGTTAATTTATTTTTATTTAAGTATTTATAATTTAAGTTGTAAAATTTATTAAATTATTAATATTAAATGTTAATGGATAACTGATGAAATGAGTTTTTAATCTTAAATCCAAACTCCACCCATTAATGAATAAGATTTAATGGGTTGATTTATTAACAACCCAAATTGATAAAGGTCAATTATTATTTTTCATTATGGGTTCGAGTTGTGTTAATGGGTGGTATGAACTTTTGCCACACCTACGTACCATGATACCATTGGAGTTTTGAACAACCTTATAGATTCCTTATAACACACCTTTCGTATTTTATTTCTTAAAATACTATAGTTTAATTTATAAAATACAGATCCACACATTTAAATTAATTAGAGTTAGTGTCAGATAGACAAGTGCTATTAATTGAATATGAATGTGGATGCTATATGGTGTAAGTTATAATGTTGATCACTTTCATGCCAAAAGCATGTAAAATCAAATGTTTTAAATGATTTAAATCGGTGGTCCTACTAGCCAAGCTAATTGTTAGTCTTAAACTAGAAAAGATAACTAAATATTACTAAACTTAATCAACATTAGTCGGTCAAATTGAGCTATTGATTTAAGGTCCGGTTGTGATTGAGATTAAATAGTTAAAGCTTAAAAATTGTAGTGCTAAAATATTTTGTAAATATTAACTATTGTATCTTGAAAGTTACATTAATATAATTTTTCACTTGTATGATGAAAAATTTATTATATCTTTAATAATTTTGTTAAAATTATTATTTAAAATTTATTTTCACTGTATAATATTTATTTTTGTTTCATAATTATAGGTTTTTTTCACAATAATTGTAACTTAAAAAATACATCACCTCAATCTTAAACGGATCCTTAGAATAGTTAAAACTATATTTGAACATTCTTTAGTTCTCAATTGCCAGCACAAGCTTAATAACTTAGGTGTAATCTCATTCTTAAGCAAAGTATGTATGATTTATTACCTTTTTTGACAATAAAATGATTTGACAATCAATCGAGAAGCTCGTGTTGTAAGTTTTACTAGTTATTATCTTATTTTGGATTAAAGTTGAAACTTAATAAATTTTTTATTTTATAATTTTTTTATTAAAACAATATTTGGTAAATTTCTTAAAAACAAATCACTTCATAATTTCGTAAAAACAGCTCATTTTATTTTATTTTTTTTATTTTAACAATAGTTTTTAAAAGCAAATGGATAGTTGCTTTTTATAAACAGCTTATTTAATAAATCACCATATTTTTTAAAAATTTTTATTATAACCTTAGTATCATAACAAAAAGATAATTATATATTATTTTTTCATAAACTCTAATATATAAATCATTATATATCATATTATCACTACGATTAAATTATCTTACAACTATTGTATATTATCTTCAATATCAATTTAATGTGAATGTAATAAATATTATTTTTTATTTTATTTGAACTAAGTATCAGTATGATTTTTATCATATTTTGTGTAATAATAAAGTTCATTATATTTTTATTTAATTGATTTTTTTTCATTTTATACAAAATTTATGGATTAAAAAAAAAGGCCTTTCCAAATAATTTATTAAACATACTCTAAAATAAAATATAATTTAAATATACGTATGTTTTGATCATTATATAATAGAACAACATTTTCGTAATCAAATTTACTAAACGCATGTACTAACTTTTCAAACTCACAGCAGTTATAACAACACAATTTACTAAACATCAAGTAATCTCGTGTCCTAAATAATCAAGATTTTATGACAAAATCCACCAATTAAACTTGATAACCAACAAGTTAAAACACCAAGAATTTTGTGTTATCATATTGACATATATGTAGTCCATAGGAGATTTCGGAATATAATTGTTTGAAATTAGTATTATTTTGATTATTTCCACACGGTTTTGACACTATATTTATTATTGTTATTTATAGCTTTTAAAAAGGTAGAGGGTGATTAAAATCAAATAATTTTTTTTTGAATTTCCTTACCTTCATTAGAATATAAACTAGAGTGAGCAATCAAATAAGTACATTTAAAACCCACTCGGCCGGTCACTAATGACACTACCTTTGACTTGAATGAATATTGAACCAAATACAAGATAAAGATAAGGGAGTATGACTGTAATTGATAAATTAATCCTGGAACTCTATTGTTGATTGCTGCAATGAAAATTAATATATAATAGAGAATAATATAAAATTTTTGCATTATTTCATGGAAGAACAATACCTAGCAGCTGTAACCAAGCATAATTTCGAAGTTTTTTGAACGGTTACGAATGAAAAATGAGGACAAAGAGTCGAGTCACCAAATAGGCAAATAGTATGTATGCAATTACAAAAATCTGCATTAAACTTTAATTATCACTAGTGACGAAGTGACACGCGTTCCATACAAACAAAACAAGATCATTCTAAAAGTCGCAATTTATGGACCAATTAAAATTCCACACGCACCTCTATAATTATGAACATGTGTCTTTTAATTAGAAACCCTTAGGCCTTCACCTCCGTTTTGTGACACATTATTTTATAATAATAATAATATGGCTTCGTCAGGAGCAGAAGCACAAGTACTCCTCTTCTCCGTTTGTATTGTATTGTCATTTATTCACGGGGGCGGCAGTACTGTTAAGTCTGTTATCACTTGCCCGGTGAAATGCCAGGTAAACGGGCCGATGGTCCGGTTTCCTTTCCGGCTTATCAAACAACCCGAGCGCTGCGGCTACCCGGGTTATGATCTTTCCTGCAACAACACGACCAAAACGGTTATACGATTGCCGAGTTCAGGGGAATTCATTGTCCTTGGAATTGACTACTTGAGCCAAACTCTAATGATCAACGAACCCGACCCCGACAGCTGTCTCCCCGGCCGGTTCCTTGATAAATCATTTAGTCTAGTTGGGTCTCCTTTCGATGAGAAAGAGTTCACGTTTTTTAACTGCTCGTCTGATGATCAGATACCAGCTACTGTTAGTGGATTAAGAACCGTTGATTGTCTAAGCGGAGCAAATTTCACAGTTGTGGCTGTACCAGCTTATTATAAGTACAACATGCCAACAGCACTATCGTCATGTTCAGAAATCAATACGGTTTCGGTTCCAGCTCTGTGGCCTGTTTGGTCTGATCTTGCTCAAGGGGTGACGTTGAAATGGAACGTGCCTGACTGTACTTCATGCGAAGAGCGTGGAGGCTTTTGTGGGTTCAAGAATGGTGAGAGTCGTGACATGCTTACTGGATGCGCCAATCTTCCTGCCTCTTCTGGTACGTACGTCGTACAATCTTAAATTAAATATATATGCATGATTGATAATTTTATTTTATTTTTTTTTTAAATTGAGAAGAGAAGAGATGAGATGGAAATTGGAGTATGAAGATGAACAGTAGTTTCCGTTTTATCAAATAAAGTCTCCAGTGATTAATTGCGAGGCGGCCGGGGGTCGGTCACAATCAAGGAGGGATGGGAAATCGTTTTCATCGATAAACACATATGCAGGCGCAAGCAATCAAAACGACAGTTGTGACTGCTTGTGTGGTGTTTATGAAACCTTGGTCCCACTTTGTATTTTATTTTTCTGAATTTTAATGGCCAGGTCAAGTGGCGCGTCTCATTTAATATTAATAATTTAATAAATTTTACAACTTAAATTATAAATATTTAAATAAAAATATATTAACTTTAAATTGACTACTTATATAAAATATTGATAAATTTTATAATTCTAAAATATTTATTATAAAATATATAGTCATCATTATACGATTACATCTTTTCAACTAATGCAATTATCTTTCTATTTTTTTTATAATATTTTAATAAATGATATCAGTGTTTATAACTAAATAGTTGATTTTTTATATACTATTTGATCATGTTAAACATAAAAAAATATTGATATTTTCTTTTGTTTGGTATCATATTTTAAAAGAGCCTTGTTTCACAAATTGTTATTTTTGTTTTACACTAAAGATATAATGAATAAATAAAATGCCAATGCTGGCTATCCTAACAGCTGGTCACTGAATTCTTGTATAATTAGGTACATGTAGCCTGAAAATTCTAAGTGTTGTTCCTCTTTCAAAACCCCACATAACAACGCCATCTAATATTATCTTCTTTTCTTGGGAAAAGTACAATCAAATTCTCAAGGTTTTCGTTATTTACTAGTTGAGCCCAAAGTTTTTTTTGACATAAATACACATATTCCTTTTGATAGTATTTTCTATTTATTCGAGAATATCGAGTAATTCTTAAGATTTTATAGATTCTGAAATCTACATTTTACATGATAAGAATAAATTCATGAGAAAGATCCTGAAAAAAGAGTAGTTCATATTTCATCAATAAGAGAAACCTTGAGACGATCTTTTCTCTGAATACTTCAAACTTTATTGGGTTTTATATTTCGCTGAGAATTAGTTTGTTAGTTCGTGTTCCTACAACCTTTTAAAGCATATATGTGTTAATGCTGCATCCCATCTTAACCTAAGTATTGTTTGTAAACTAATCAACATTTTTTAAACTATAATAATATGATTTAAGTGGAAATCGTGTATAAGTTTGCTAGTTTAACAATTATGGTGGCAATGTAGAGCAGACGGAATCTTTGAACACAATTACAAGGTCTTTGTTTTATTTGTTAAATGGTCAATATGATACCGTACTTGACTAAAAACTCAGTTAGTATCATGGCGATGGCGTTGGTTGGTACGTGAGTAGTAGATGGTAGCACTTTTAATGACACTTCTGAATTCATAATCAATATGATATATATGCTTGATGTGATTTCTTAAGATGAAAATTTATAATCTCCCAATTGATATACATCTAATTAAGCTGCGTTTCCTATTCAAGGTCTACCAAGGAGTGCCAAATATGGGATAATCATAGGCGTTGGAATACCGGGACTGTTGTGCATAATTGGACTTGGATATTACTTGTGCGGCAGACTTAGGACTTGTTATGAGCACCGCAACTCCGACACTGAATTCGGCAACTCAATCATGCTGCAGCTGCAGCCGGCTGTCGTTCCGACAGGTCTCGACAAACCCACCATAGAATCGTATCCGAAAACCATTGTCGGTGACAGTGGCCGACTACCGAAGCCAAATGACAACACTTGCCCCATATGTTTATGTGAATATCGCCCTAAGGAGACGTTAAGGACTATACCTAAATGCAACCATTATTTTCATGCTATTTGCATCGATGAATGGCTCAAAATTAATGCAACTTGTCCGTTGTGTCGTAATTCACGGGAGAATTCTTCGGTTGTAACACCGTCTTCATCAACGTCTTCGTCCTCCTCTTCATCTTCGTTAATGGCAGTACCATAGATGAAAATTTTTGGGTTTGTGTAGACATTAGAAAATACAAACTGTGTACTGTATTTGATGAGTACTTGGCTATTAATTTGCCTTTAATACTTATTGACTCGTTCAATCTATGTATAGAGTTGCAAATTTTCTTCATTTGTCTTTTCTTTTAAAAAATTCAACGCGCTTTTGACAGTGGAATAAACAAGACAATTTTATGCACTCTCTTTGAATGAGTCTGTGTTGGACTTGGAATTTACAAGCAAACTAAAGAAAGAGAGGTTGAAAGAGGCCTCCACCAATCAATGGTAGGGTTATTGGTCAAGTCACTGGCCGTGCCACGCTTCTGATGGTAGTAAGTACGAATTCAGCACGGTTAGGACAAGAATCAGAGACTTGAAATTAATTTGAGCAAAACAGGGTGACAAATGTTTAAGAGAAATATTAATGGCATAGATGGTATGTACACTTCGTCAAGAAAATGACGGGTGGGTTTCATGGTGCGAAATGTGGTGAGACCTGCCAAAATAAGAATTAAAAATTCCATGATCCCACTTTAAGACATATTGTTATGCCAATTTTTCTCGATGTTGAAATATCATTTTACCATGAATCATAACAATCACATCAATGTTTGACGTCTGATATGATGAATTATACAAGTGTAGCAGGGTACTGCAGCAGTATCCTATATTCGTTGGAACTTGGAAGAAAGAAAAAAGAAACAAAGAGAGAAAAATAAATTTTATATTTAATTAAATAATAAAAACAAGATTGACTTTCTCTATCTCTTATTTTCTCTCAATCTCTTTCCTTTCTATTTCTCTCTTCTCCTATTATTTCTTATAATTAAATATGAGCTTAAAACTCTACGAAGAATCAATTCTTTTTCTTTTTCTTTTTTTTTAGTCCTTGGAAAGGCAGGACTATATATCATTCCGAAATTGAAAATCGAAATAATAAACTATTATTTAGTTTGAAGACAAATGCTTAGGACTATTCACTTGCATCAAAAGCTGTTAAGAATTGGCTTTCAGTTTTACCCGCAATCTTCAATCTTCAGGATAATGATATGACCTGGATATTGAATAAATAAATAAAATTAAGAACGGAAGATAGAATAAAACACGAAACATTACATGAATCAAGCAGGCAACACACAATAACAAGAAAAAAACGAAGCAAAATCATTAAAGTAAAGGAAAATTACATTAAAAGATGGCAGTCATTTTAATACTGATTAAAAATTTGACCACCATTGGTTTGTAGCTACCTGAAAGCTGAAATAACTTCTGACTTATCTGATCAAATACTAACCCTAGAACGAGCCGCTTAATTAAGGGCATAACCTAATGATAATCAACACTCTCATAATTGAGTAGGATTAGATTTCCTGTTTTATAAGTAAAAGTAGAAGACAGATATATATGTACCTGTAAATATTCGTGGGATAAAAAAAAAGTATAAATTGTACCAAAAGATAATTTATGTTAGTCCTAGTAAAAGGGATCTGCGTGGAAATATATCAAATTATTAAACTTTGGTCAAATAAAAGATTGTAGTCCTTATAATATATATAAATATTTTGGTAGACAATCTTTACCCCTCAATTAAGCAAAAATCCAAAGCTAGGTAGCACAAGTAATTAACCAACTGCAGCATTCAATAACTACTGCCAAAGAATATGGCTAGCCCACAAGTCTTTCTATCATCCTTTTTGCTCTCCATCTTCTCACTTAATCACATCGCAACAAGCATAGAAAATTGCCCAGTACAATATTGCGGTAGCAGCAGCAGCGTACAAGTGAAGTTCCCATTTCAAATAATAAACAATCAAGGCACGGTCAGGAACCCTCGTTGTGGGTATCCGCGTTTTGAACTTGAATGTATTCGGAACCAAACATTTCTGATGCTCCCAGGTTCGGAACCTTTCATCGTCCTCAACATCGACTACAACTTCCAAACTTTAAAAATCAACGACCCACAAAACTGTCTCCCTAGGCGTTACCTCAACAATTTCAGCCAATTCAATTCCCCTTTTTATCCGGAGTATTTCACCAAATTCACGTTTCTCAATTGTTCATCAAATTCAACGGCGGCGACTGCGTACGAGTACCGGAGTGTTCCTTGTCTCAGTACTGCTAATTATACGGTCTTGGCTTTGGCTGCCAGGCATTTTGATGAGCCAAAGTTGCCATCGATACCACCATGTGAAATTATTAGAACGGTGCGGGTTCCGGTTTCTCGGTGGGGCTATGGGACTGGCGATGAGGATGGTATTCGATTAACGTGGAGTGATCCCTACTGTGCTCCTTGTGAAGAGCGTGGTGAAGTTTGTGGTTTCAAGAGTGATGCCGGTCTTGTTACTGGATGCACCGATCTTTCAAGTTCCGGTACTGCTATCTATAACATTTTTATTTTCATTCGTTGCATATTATTGAATCATATTTAACGATTCCGCTCAGATCATCGATTTTTAGTTGAATCTTGAATCTTAGGCTTAAGGTTGTTAGAAATGGGAATAATAAACAGTAATGTGCAACGTGTTAATGTTTGATAACACACGGCTTTCAGAAAAGTCAAATTTAGCAGGAAGAAAGGAATACATGATAGTTGCAATGTCAATGTCATTAACTAGTTGGGGCTGGCCCAATTAAAGAATGTAGGCCTGTGGAAGCGACAGGTGTGCATGACTGCTTCTAATAACCTACGAACAAAATAATGGGCTTCCAAAGTACAGTTGATAGATTACCAGCAGCGAAGTACAGAAGGCCCAATGATTTCTAGTGTTTAATTGATTTAACATATGCTTTGCCCATGCGTTTTGTTGGATGGAATTCATAATTTTGACTGTTATAATTAGGTATGTCAAAGGGTACCAAATATGCCATTATCATTGGGGTTGGAGTACCCGGAACATTGCTCATTTTTGGACTTGGTTGTTATTACCTTTGCGGCAAGGTTGGGAGTAGTCATGAGTCTCAGCTCGGCCGGCGCCGACGACCGATCACGGAATTGTCCTCTTCAATCACCCTGCCGCCAGCAGCTATCGTGGTCTCCGGTCTCGACAGACCCACCATAGAGTCATACCCTAAAACTTTGCTCGGTGAAAGCGGGCGACTGCCAAAGCCAAATGATAATACTTGCTCCATATGCTTGAGTGAATATGAGCCTAAGCAGACATTAAGGACTATACCCGAGTGCAATCATTACTTCCATGCAGAATGCATAGACAAATGGCTTAGAATGAATGCATCCTGCCCTGTGTGTCGCAATTCACCCGATGGTTCTTCCATAGCCACTCCAGCAACTGCATCTACATCTTCATCATCACGTTCTTCTTCAGTATTATCACCATAGATGACAATACATACGCAGCTTTCACCTGCCATTTTATGCAAAGTTTACTTTATTTTATATTTCTTCTTGTGAAATTGATCGTATTCATTTCTATTCACCTTACTGTGTACTTATTTGGAATTAACAACTACAATTTAATTAATTGATTGCCTGTCTCGTTATAATTTACTTTCTATGGTACAAAAAGAGTCAATTACAGGGGAAATGAAAGTTTAAATGAGCTAGGGACGACATACAAATTCTTGGATTCAATATATATTACATGATCTTGAATTAATTGAAAAAAAAAATCATGTACACTTAGGTTTTTGTAGAATCTCCGATCCAGACATGCAAGTAAATGTAAGCATTCAAAGATTAACTATCTAGCGACCAATATTTTAGTTAAAAAATCCCTCGCACTGTTTCATTTAAATTATATGAAGAATAATCTTTGGCACGTAATTCTCCATCATCAACTCCACTATAATGAAGCATGAAACTTTACTGATTAATAAACTAAGATAACAACCAAAAATACCCATATATATATATATATATATATACTTGAAGCAAATCACACACAACTTCAAATATTCCACACTAGATCTAAAAGAATCAAGCGATCCTCATTACCAATGTCTGGCCAAGTTTTTGTTTTCTTCACCACTGTCTCACTGATTTTCGGGTCCATCCTCGGGCAACCAATAGTACATTCATCAAAAAATTTTAGGTCGGCCACGAGGCATCCAATAATACGCTCACCAATGATACAAGGGTCCACCAGTGGGCAACCAACAGGACAATCACCAATCTTTCTTGAGTCCACCCCCGGAACACCAAAGGTTTCCGAGTCCATTCTAGGACAATCAACGGTGCATTCACCTACAATTTCTGGGTCTATCACGAGGGCACCAACGATTTTTGGGTCCACCAGAAGACGACCAACAAGACATTCACCAATCTTTTCTGAGTCCACCTCGGGGACACCATATATTTTTAAGTCTACCATAGGACAATCAACAACTTCTTTGTCCATCATGGGGCACCAACTATTTTCGGACCACCGCAGGACAATCAAGTACACCAAAGAGAAAATAAACTAAGTTTTTCAAATTTTAATTAAAACCTTATTAGGATCGATCTCATATAAAATATAAGACTTAAAAGTAATCTAAAAATTCATACCTTAATATTTTGAGAAGATGAACAATTGAGAGTTGTAGATCCGCTTCCAAATAATCTTCCAGGCTATGACTCAAGTTTGATCAACATTGGACGTGTGGGCGTCTGTTTCACCACTCTCCAATTGCAACTGACTCCTCTTAGATGCCTTCTTTATTTTTCTTAGAATCCATGGGGTTCTCCTCTTCCTCTCAATTTAAGAGCATAAAGTCCCTTTTATAATATCTTATGAAAACCCTAAGTATGTTAGGATTAAGATTTCTATTTAAAATAGAATTCTTCTTTAACTATCTCTCCACTTACCTAAAAGTGGAAGGAATGTAGAATAAACTAGACACCACCTTAGAAACATTATAAGCCTCCAATTTACACTTTTAATATAACATACTAGGCCTTAACAAATATTATAATTATAATTTTCATCTAATATGCTAGTTTTTCTTGCTTGGGTCCAGATGATGGTGTTGTCAATTAAATGAGCTAACCCGGGATCATTTGGGAACATACAATAATGGCTATAATAATTAAATTTGTAATTAAACAAATATAATTATTTAATTCCAATTCTACTCCACTATAAGATTGAACCGACCTCCATAATTGTATGCTCGAATATAATTCGTCCAAGCCACATTGATTTCTTTTATCGCACAATCTTTTGTACCACATCGTTAATTTAAATTGATATCTCAATCGTCCAATCAATTTAATTACATCTTTTCCTCGATACTTATCGGTTTCTCTAATGATCATTTTCAACATACTTATTTATATTGAGACACTCCGCCGGAGAATTTCTATGATCAAGATCGAAAACCCATCAAGAGATGTGTCGTACAAATTCTATATTGTTAATCTACAATTTCAATACTTGTAATTGCTCCCACCAAGATACTTGTAATCTAGACTACATGTGTATGTTATGCCCATTGGTAACTCAAATGAAATAACAACTACAATCATGAAATCATAACTAACTCAAGATTAAGATTACAAGAATCAATGCCTATGAGATTTAATAAGTCCGACAGCTTATTACTAGGTTAATTAAATCTCATATGTGATCCAGATTCAATGTAGACAAACTACATCAATAAATTCATACATGATTAAGACAAATCACTCAATGAATTTATTACAGCTCTATACATAAATAAAGTGCCCAACTTTATTTATCAATCACGAACTTAACTTATTTAATCATAAGATAACTTAGATTTATGTCTTCTCATGAATCCACATGGTGATCGTGATAAATACATATAATATGATTAAATGGACTTTGCTCAAAATATTAATGCAATTCAAAATATCCGAATAAATATTTGAAATATTTTATTAATCGGAAAATCAATATGCTTTAAAGAGCACATAATCCCAACAATCTCTCACTAGCTCTCAAAGCATATTCGGCAAATCGCACATGCTCAGTAGGACTCTAAGTGTAGGTTATAACATTTCTACACTATATTCATATGAGATAATACTTCATCTTAATGTGTTTTTGTTTCTCGTGGTTTCTTAGTTCTTTGGATTGAGCCACCGCACCATTATTATCGAAAAATAATTTAAGCTGGTGCACTTGCAGCAGATACCACCTCAAGATCTCGAAGGAACTTCATGAGCCATACCGCTTCTTTTGCAGACCTTAGATGCGACCACATATTAAGCTTTTGTCATGGAGTCCGCGATACGAGATTATTTCACACTCCTCCAACTAATAGCTCCACTTCCTAATGTAAACACATAGTCGAAGTAGACTTTCTGAATCCTTATCCGACATAAAATCGTAATCAAGATAACCCATCTGAGTAAGTTCATCATCCGGATACACAAGCATATAATCCTTAGTTCTTTTCGGATACTTCATTATGTGCTTGACAATGAGTCCAGATGTTTAGGTCCAAGATTAGGTTGATATCTCGCTAACCATCCTAATCGCAAAACATGTGTCCGGTCTAGTGCAAAGCATTGCATACATGAGACTTTCCACGCCTTCCGTAAGGAACTCGCTCTCATGTTATCTATCTCCTCGTAAATTTTAGGTAATTAACCTTAGAGGATGTAATTCCATGTCCGAATGGTAACAAACCAATCTTGGAATTTACCATGCTAAATCTAGTCAATATCTTATCGATATAGACCACTCGAGATAAAGCTATCGCTTTATTCTTCCGGCCTCGTAGCAACTTGATACCAAGAATATAATTAGCTTCTCCCGCATCATTCATATCAAATTGCTTTGCTAGCCAACTCTTTTATAAGTAGTCATTACTCCTACATCGCTTCCGATAAGGAGAATATCATCTACATAAAGATTTAGGAAGGCTACGCTTTTCCCCGAATTCTCTAGTACACACATGGTTCATCAATATTTCGAATGAATCCAAACGATTTTATCGCTGATCAAATCTGATGTTCCATGATCGGGATGCTTGCTTCAATCCATAGATGGATCTTTGCAACTCGTATACCAAGTGTTCTTGGCCTTTTAGTATGAATCCATCCGTTCGTCGCGATAAAGATGTCTTCTTCAAGATGCCTATTAAGAAAGGCAGTCTTGACATCCTTTTGCCAAATTTCATAATTTAGCACTGCAGCAATAGAGAGTATAATTCTGATAGATTTAAGCATAGCAACCAGAGAAAACGTTTCTTCATAATCGATTCCCTCTTTTTGAGTGAATCATTTGGCTACTAATCTTGCTTTAAATACTTCTATCCTTCTGTTTACTCTTATTTTCCTCTTATAGATCCACTTGCATCTAATGGGTTTTACCTCATTTGGTGTCTCTACAAGTTTCCGGATTTTATTGGAATATATATATTCCATTTCTTGATTCATAGCCATTTTCCAATGTTCAACATCACTATCTATTAGAGCTTCATTGTATCTAGTGGGATTTTATACATGTTCATATGAGACAGCCGTATAGGTTTCTCTCAATAATATGTATCTTGTTTGGTAATCTAGTTACCCTCCCACTACGATGAGGTTCTAAAAGTAATAATTTGTTCAGGGATAATCCTTTTGTTAATCATTCTTGCTTTTTTTTTTTTTATAAATAGAAAACTGAGCATCAATATGATCTCCTTACTTATGATTTCTCTAGTTTTACCTCATAGGTTACAAGTCATTTATATAGTCTTCCTCAAGGAAAGTATAGCGTAGTTTACAAATACATTCCTATCTTGAGGTCTATAAATTAGACTTTCCTTTATTCCTTTAGAATACCTAAAACATGCATACTTTTGAACATGAATCCATCTTTTCTGCCTATAATTTTAGTATAAATACTAGTAAATCTCCAATTATAGATGCGTCACAATTTAAGTTCGTGACATATCCATAATTCTATGGAGAATTAGGCACTTATATAGATAAAACTAAGTTCAATAGTCTATGCAGTTTTTAAATACTGGGAATCTAAAATAAAAAGGTAAATGATAAATCGCTAAGTATACATCTTATTTTATCCAAAAGAATTTTGTTTGTCTATATAATGACACTATTATGTCATTTTACAACCAAATGGACTTTGAATTCTCTAGAGAGATATTCTTTACTTTGATTAGATCAAAGTTTTTTATGTTCTTGTCCGATTGCTTCTTTGTCTTATCCATGTACTCTTTTGAATTTTCAAAAGCCATGGAATCATGACACATTTAGACAAACATAAATTATCCGAATATTTATCAATTGGATTGATAAAATACTCATAACCTCTTCTTACATGTAAACTAATTAGTCCACATACATTTGTATGTACTAATTTCATGCATACAATATTATGCTTTCTTTTAGCTCAAAATGAGCTACCTTGTCATATTACTCTTCTAAATAAGATTTATAGAGTATCAATGATCAATCCTCAAATAGGTCAGGAATGACCTATTATTAATCATTCTCATGAAATCTTATTATAGTTTATATGACTTAAGAATAAATATTAGAGGTGCCATTGGTTTTAGAAAAACATTTCTTTTTCTGGGATAAATAATATATTTTTTATCATTATATCTTGCTTTGAACGGATCAATAGACTCATATGATATTAATTGTCTTTGTAAAAAATGAGTTATTAACATAGGATCAAAAATAACGATAGTGCTTCATTTATTAAAAACAAGGCACCAAAATTAAATTCTCTAATGTTTGAAATACAAAGACAAATATCAAAACTTAAAGTCTCATAAAATTGATCTATTCCTCTCAATTGATATAAACTAGTATCTTTTCTCATCGCTGCTAAAGCTTTCTTCATTTAATCTCTTGGTTTCTCGAAAACCAAATAAATGAATTTACAAATAAAAATTAGTTATCTCGTAATTCACTATAGAAACCGAACTAATTAGGAAGCTTAAAGATTTCCTATACCGATTTTAATAATCTTAGGACAATCTTTCTTCCGATGACCTTCTGTCCACACTTGAAGCACTTGTCTTTCGACTTGCCATCTTTTCTGGTAGACAGATTCCTTATGTCAATTCTCTTTTGCCTACCCTTGTCTTTCGACTTAGGCTTTAAAGAGAATTCTTGTTTAGGAAGTGCTTTGCTATGATAATATTCTTCTATAGCATGTAGTTCGTACATCAATTGAACTAAGGTCATATTTCTATTACTTAAGATATAGCTGACCTTAAACTCTCTGAATGTATCAGGTAAAGATTCAATCACCATGTTGATCTTTGTTTTATCATCGATCTCAACACCATGAATCTCAACTTCATTCAAATAGTCCATCATGTTGAGGACATGATCACGAACTCTTGTACCCTATACCATCTTGGTGTCAGTGACACGTTTTAACGCTGCTTCTCTGGCAGAATCAGTATTCTGCCCAAACATCTCATGGAGACTAGCCAATATTTCAGTGGTTGTTTCCATGCTCCGAAGTTTGTTCTGCAGTTCCATAGAAATCGAAGCCAATATATAGCGCTTAGCCATTTTGTTAGCCTCGCACCATTTCTCATAAGACTCCTTCTGATTTCTATAATCGTATAACGTTGGTACTGGGAGGGCATTGCTGGGTCGAACATATTTGTAGTCTTTAGCAGTGAGAATATTAAATAGATTGCGTTTCCAATTTAAGTAATTGTCACCAGTGAGTTCATTTTTAACCAGGATGATTAACAGTGGGTTGATTGAAGACATTTTCTGAAAAATAAAACATACATGCATAAATATATTGATATAACATTCACAATAAAATTCTAAAATGCAAAAAACCATAAATGCATTTTATTTTATTGTAACGATAATCTAGTACCGCTTTAGCAAGCTATCCGTTGGGGAAGTCATGCCGCCACTTACCAGACCCAATTAACCATTAGATTATTTACTTTCATGTCGTAACATGATAAATAACTATCGTTTATCTTTTAAGGCCAAAATTTTGTTAACAAAGCTTCGTTGGGAAGGTTAATAACAAATTTTTGTTGATTGTATAACCATTGTTTCAATCTACGTATTTCTCATATCATGTAGCCACCGTTGGAGTGATCAATGATTGAAAAAATATTTCAATTTTATCTTTAAAGAAGTTCATCAAATAAAATGTCTAATATATATACCTCCGTATGGAGCATCACCGTATCATGAAGTCGAGGTATATATATAATTTTATTATTGAACTAACAATGGAGCCCGTGGAAAATTATCTTGAATTTTCCTCTCCCACTCAATATTTTAAAGTTTGGTTTTTCCTTTTAAATCATACATATATTGTTAATTGCATGCTTCCTATAATATTATCTAAGTGATATATTATATTATTAAGCATTTGCAAATCTCAAACAATATGCATGAATTCATGTTATATCAATGACATATATTATTATGCATAAAGTGACACTACCTATTCTATATGACATGTTCTCATGGTATGTTCACATCCAAACACAACATATAGAAAAATTAAATAATCTCAATTCATGGTTTTCCTAATAAAAATATTAACCCTAAGCCTAATCTTCATTGGGCTTCATGTCAATATCTTCTTCTCTTAGATTATCTTTAGTGATGACCTTATTAATATGAGCTTTAAATTTATTATCGATCCAAATTTTTAATTTTAAAGAAAATAAAATAAAATTTTAAGTAAAACTTTTGGACCAAAAATAAATTTAATTTGTTGAACTATATCCATGCATTTTAATCCATTAAGCCCAAATTTTTATTGGACTTAAAACTAGGATTTATCAAGCTCAAAAACCGTTTCTGGACTTAAATGCATAATAGTTAAACTAATTTTTATCCAAGCGAAATTATACAGAACTAAAGGGATTCAAGCGATATTTGCCACACCCTAATCTGCATTTTTCTTTCCGCTTTCTTTCTGCCGCCATCAGCAAAGAAACCGCTGAGCTTCCGTTCGTTCCTTTTCCGGTGGGCACCCTCCGCTGTCAAACTGGAGAAACACTCCTGACGGCGCCGGAAAACCGTCTGCTGTTGCTGCCTTCCGCTTCCAGCCGCGCGCGGGCCTGCTGCCACGTGAGCCGCATCTTCTTTCTGCACCGCGCGCGGGCCAGCTGCTGCGCGAGCAGCGTCCGGGAGCCAGCTGCTACGCGCGCGTCCTGCTGCGAGAGCAGCGCGCGCGAGCGTGCTATGCGATGCCTTCCGCGCGCTGGCTGCGTGCTGGGTGCTGCCTTCCGCGTGCGCGCGATGCTGCTCCGGAAAATCTTTTTTTTTATTTTTATTTTACAGATTTCAATCTAATGCTTTACAAAATAATAAAATTAAATCAAAAGTGAAACATAGTGATAATAGACCACCTATTTTATTATAAATCCAAAAAAAAAATACAAACAAATCTCTAACCATGAATCGAGATAATCCAAGACGCTTTATTCATATATTAACAAATAATATATATATAAATAATTTGTGCCACTCTAATGCATAATTAACAAGATAGATTTCTTACATAATTCTTATATATTATTATGAGATGACTCGATACTAATCGAAGAGAAAATAAATTAGGTTTTCAAATTTCAATTAAAACCTTATTAGGACCGATCTCATACAACATATAAGAATTAAGAATTTAAAATTCATACCTCGATATTTTGAGAAATGAACAATCGAAAGCTGTAGATCCGCTTCCAAACAATCTTCCGAGCTATGACTCAAGTTTGATCAACACCGGACGCATGGCGTCTGCTTTCACCACTCTCCAATCAGAACTCTGCCTCTTAGACGCCTTCTTTATTTTTCTGTAATCCCTGTGCTCTCTCTTTCTCTCAATTTAAGAGCATAAAGTTCCTTTTATAATATCTTATGAAAAACCCTATTATGTTAGGATTAGGATTTCTATTTAAAATAAATTCCTCTTTAACTATCTCTCCACTTACCTAAAAGTTGAATGAATGCAGAATAAACTAGTAGACTCACTTGTAAAACATTATGTTCTCCATTTACACTTTTAATATAACATACTAGCGCTTTAACAAATATTATAATTATAATTTTCATCTAATACGCCAGCTTTTCTGCTGGTCCAGATGATAGTGTTATCAATTAAACGAAATTAACCCGTGATCATTTGAGAACATACAATAGTGGCTATAATAATTAAATTTGTAATTAAACAAATATAATTATTTAATTCCAATTCTACTCCACTATAAGATTGAACCGACCTCCATAATCAGTACGCTCGAATATAATTCGCCTAAGCCACATCGATTTCTTTATCGCACAATCCTTTGTACCACATCGTTAATTTAAATTGATATCTCAACCGTCCAATCAATTTAATTACATCTTTTCCTCGATACTTCATCGGTTTTCTAATGATCATTTTCAACATACTTATTTATGCTGAGACACTCTAGCCGTAGAATTTCTATGATCAAGATCGAAAACCCATCAAGAGATGTGTCGTATAAATTCTATATTGTTAATCTACAATTTCAATACTTGTAATCGCTCCCACCAAGATACTCGGTAATCTAGACTACATGTGTATGTCATGCCCATTGGTAACTCAAATGAAATAACAACTACAATCATGAAATCATAACTAACTCAAGATTAAGATTACAAGAATCAACGCCTATGAGATTTAATAAGTCCGACAGCTATTACTAAGTTAATTAAATCTCATACGTGATCCAGCTCAATGTAGATAACTACATCAATAAATTCATACATGATCAAGATAAATCACTCAATGAATTTATTACAGCTTATACCTAAATAAAGTGTCCAACTTTATTTATCAATCATGAACTTAACTTATTTAATCATAAGATAACTCAGATTTATGTCTTCCACGAATCCACATAGTGATCGTGATAAATACATATAATATGATTAAATGGACTTTGCTTCAAAATATTAATGCAATTCAAAATATCTCGAATAAATATTTAAAATATTTTATTAATCGGAAAATCAATATACTTTAAAGAGCACATAATCCCAACACCATCATCATCATCATCAATAATACCCGCTTGTAACTCTATAGTGTCTGAGTTGAACCTTTGCGTTGGATGCCTGTTGAAAATTGAAGCCAAGCCATCAGACAGTTGCTGTGCAGGAGTAAAGAGCCTGAAGCAATACAATAACAACAAGGCTGCTCGTGAGGCTATCTGCCGGTGCCTGGAGTCCGTGGTTCCAATGCTTGGGCAAATTGATTACGCTCTTCTCACTGGCCTTCCCAAAAAATGCGGAGTGTCTGTAAAGCTGCCTGCAGTTACTTCTGTTAACTACGATTGTTCCAAGTAATTAACTCTATCTCACGCTGCTCACCCATGCATGCATGATGATTATTGAAAAACCAATTATGCACTAACTTAATTAGTTTTTGTATCTGATATATATGCAGGGCTTAAAGGGAAGACCAAGAAGTTCAGCAACCGAATAAATGCGAGCCTGCAGCTTTGCATTAATTGCAGTCCATGTTTTATGTTCAATAAAGAAGACAATAGCAATGTATAAATAAAAGTTTTGGTTGGGTATAAGATCGTTGTTATAAGTTGCACTTTCTGTTTGGCTATAATCTTTCGTTAACACTCTTTCTTCATTTGCAAAATTGAGCAAATTCCGTTCCGAACCATTCAAGTGATGTTTAACTTAATTTATACTTAAAAGCACCACTCCAGCTAGCATTTTCTTCTTCTCAACTACGCTCTAGAAAAAGTGAATGCAAATGACACATGCCGTGCGAGTCAATGGAATTTTTTTTTCTTATTTTTTAAGCAACAAAGACGCTTCAAAATACTATACTATACATGCATGTGTGGAACACAACGTTATTTATAGGGAAGGATTATACTCCTATAACAAGTTGCGGTAGAATCTATATTTTCTAAAACAAAACTGATTGTCTCCTAAATAATCTTTAAATCATAATTTTAGGAAAATAACTAAATTAAGAATTCTCTTAAATATAGTCATATAAACTTCAATTTAGAAATTACAATTGAATAAGAGCAGAACTTTTAAATTGATACAATATGCGAATTTAAATAACTGAAGATAAAAGGAATCAATTAATAAAGGGTAAAGAAAAAGTCAAAATATGGGACTTTCTTGGAATCTACCCGAATTTTTGGTAGCATATCCAAATCCAAGCACGTAACGTACGTGTGACAAGTATTTTCATCAAAATATTAATATTATACTATCTAGCGATAGCAATATTAATTTTAGCAACCTAAGTTCCCTCAGCATTACTTACATTACTGTCACAATATACGTGTGATATATAGTATATGTAAACAGAAACTAATTAAACAATTGCATTGAAAAATAATCTTTGGTGCGCGCATAATTACAGCTAGCAAGTAGCATCAATTCATTACCAGAATACGGAGCACGAAACTTCAGTGATCACAAAATGGAAGTGCCAGTGAACCACCACAAGCACTTGCTCATATTTATTTATGCTGCTCTTCTCTTGAAGACGATCACTACATACAGCAGCAACTTCAAATTAATTAGTCTTTGAAAAAACAGTCAAGCAAGTGGTCGATAATCATATATATCTATCTACCTATATATAAGGCACAGCAAGATGCCTCCACAAGTTATTAATGTTTTGTTCAGGATGATTTCCATTGTTCTCCTACTGACTTGTGCGGCCCGGGCGAGTCCATCAGCAGCACCGGCTTGTAACTCAGTAGTGAATGAGTTGAACCCTTGCGTGCCATACTTGGTGAAAAATGAAGCAAAGCCAACGGATTCTTGCTGCGCAGGAGTCAAGTCCCTGTTGCCATACCAGAATAACAAGGCCGCTCGACAGTCTATATGCGAGTGCCTTGAGGCTGTGGTTCCAATGTATCCTCACATTGATAATTCTCTTATTTCTGCCCTTCCTAATCTCTGTGGTGTCACTCTAAAGCTCCCTGCCGTTTCTTCTCGTTTTGATTGTACCAAGTAATAATTAATTGCTCTCTCTCTCTCTCTCTACGTGTATATATCCTTCCTATATAATTAGAAAAAGCTACAGGCTAGCTATTACACAACTTGATTTTCTTTCTCTTTCTCTTTCTCTCCACACATGCTCTAACTTAATTTTCTGTCATATGCAATGCAGGGCTTAATTAAGTAAAGGGACGACCGAAGAGTTCACCGACGGAATAAATAATTTAAATTATGCTAGTTGTTCTTGCGAGCTAGCGAATCCATATCACGTTGGTGAAGGTTTATGTACTAGCTAGCTAGTGTCTTTATTAAAAATAAAATAACTACATGTTTTCAATCAGCGAATTGCAGTGATATAAGTCTTTGGTTGGCAAATACGAGTCTTTGCAAAATTTGAGTTCCTAATTTCAAATCATCCAAAAGATGTTAAATTTGCGCTTCCAATGCTCAAAGTATACGTCTACATTTGACAACTCTCTTATCGCTCCCCTTTGCACCAATGCTACATGCGTGCTAGGGAAACTGACACATACACGTGTATGTATTAATGCCGATTTGGGAAATGATACTTGTCCCGTGGTAAACCCGAATTAAACGCACCGTTTAACTCTAACGTAAAATACACACTTTCATTTGCCGTTTAACAGCCCAAATGTTTATCAGCATCAGTTTCCTTCTTCGACCAAATCTCTTGCACTTTCCTTCATCATCGAGGTTTTGCCTGAAATTGCCCACAAATCACAGCCATCGCGCAACAGCCAACAACCGCAACTCTCGGCTCTTCTGCACTTGGGGTAATGCTTCGATCTTGCCTGATTGAGTTTGTGTTTGTGTGCGTTTCTGTTTGTGTTTGTGATAGTCGATTACTATATTTTTCTTTGGACCAAATCCCTTAGATTGGTGGGATAATTTTTCTAGAAGAATTTATGATAACAGAACGTTCCTCTACACTTATCTGTGAGTTGATTTGTTTCTTGTTGGGTATGTTCATTTGTTTAACTTTTTTTTTTTCCCCCCGAAGTATTTGAAGTGGTCACTTTATATTTGGTGAAGCCTGCATAAGAGAAGCATTTTCTTAGGGAAGTCCAAACAAAAAGAAGTGCAGAAAGCAGACAACCAAAGAAGAATCACTTTTTTATTGAACTGGGGAAATTTGATTTCTGTCCCTCCATTGGCATAAAGCTTTGAAGATGAAGAATTATTATTTCCATCAACTTTGCAGCAGAGTTTAGTGCTGGATGCAGAGATGAGAAGCATAACAAACAGCCTCGTTTTGATGTTGATTTAAAAAAAAAAAAAACCCACAAAACGGTGTCGTTTGCATTAATTTTGGGGTTTGACCTGCAGCTTGACGCGGGGCAAAAATCAGCACTCTAATAAATTATGTGTGTGTGTTTTTTAAATAAAAAGTTATTATTTTCGAATAATATTTATTATTATTATTGTCCATCATCGCCGTAGGTGTTTTCACAAAAAGTATTTGGTGTAGTTAGTACTACTGTCCATTAACGACTATTTTAAGTGCACTCCAAGCCCATTATTTGGGCCAATTTCAAATGACGGAATTACCCTCATCTGGTGCGAACCTAAAACCCTGCTGCTCTCTCTCTGTTCTCTTGGAGTCTCTTCGTCCTCGATCAGCACCAGCTACTTCTCAGTACAACTTCACCTCTGGAACTTCTACTGACACGGTAAGCTCTTTGCATGTTTCTCTCTGTTTATTTAATTTTTCTTTTAAAATTTTTTAATTTAAAATAATAATAATAATAATAATTTATTAGTCTTGATCTGTATTTTATGTAGCATCATAATTTATTTAGTTTTCTTCCTTTTGCAGTATCTAACATGGTTTGAATTTCAACCCCCTATCATTTATTAAATACTGCCTCTAATTTTTCTTTTTTACACTTTCTGTTAGCTGAGCCAGTAGATTCTTGTACCAATGGCTTATCGGCGAAGCCTGACTACGAGAGCAACCCTTATTGCTCGAGTTCATAATCCATCATTTAACTACATTATACATGACCACGATCATAGACAAAACTCTCCTGATGAAACTTTGCCTCCAAGTAATGTCCATAGCTTCATCCAATCAAGGTCGTTTGGAAGCAGTTTAAATAATTCGTATGGGTTGGGTAATTTCTTCCACAGTCAAAGGGTTTCACAGTTCTCTCTTGTTCCGAGTGTGGGTTCTGCTTTTTGTCGGTATATGTCAACTACAGTTGGAAAAGGAGCGGATAAGATAGAATTGATCAGTGATGTGGCTGATGTTTTCACAGAGACGGCAGTGCAAGCTGTTGCTAACCAAGCTCCAGCTGTGAATGAGGTTGCTGTTGCCGCTGCTGATTCTTTCTTGCCTGTTGCAGCTCTGCAGCATTTTATTGATGCAGTGCATAATTTTACCGGCTTTAATTGGTAAGCAGCTATTTGCATTTGTTTACCTGAGAGATTGACGAAGAGGATGCCTCTTTTTTGCAGAATGTTATATGCGTCAATGACTTAGTGATTTTGTATCTTAGACAGAAATTTGTGGTAGTAGTCGCACATTTGTCCCGAGTTTCAGTACATAAGGATTTTATTTCCTCCCCCTGATGTAGATTATTATTTCTTTCAGGTGGGCTTCCATAATTGTGACAACTCTTTTGATTCGGACAGCAACTTTTCCACTTTTGATCAATCAACTCAAATCAACTTCAAAATTGACCGTATGTACCTTGTAACTGCAAACCTTTTTTGTTTCCTCTTCCTTCCACCCCTTCCTCTTTCTATTCTTATGGTCTATAATTTGGAACTCAATGCAACTTGGACCAGAGGTAATCACAGTTGAGTTTGCAGTAGCTGTTCTTGAAACAGAATACAGTGATTCTTTTATCTCAACCACAATTCCTTCTACTTTTTCGTTATTATGTCTTATATATAGGGTGTTATCCTTGGTTGTTCACTTGTTTTCTGCAGTTAATGAGACCGCGCTTGGAGGAAATCAAGCAAGAGATGCAAGATAAGGTGTGATGGTCATTTCTTCTCTTCTTATACTATCTTAGTATCACTTGCTAAGATCATTGGCCACCTACAGACATAATGTTGGGGCATATTCTTTGGACCATTTTCACTGTCTTGAGGCATCTCTGCCTCTTATATTGATCTTGCAAATATATATATAATATCTAGTGAAGGCATCCTCACTTTATTAAAGTGAGGATGCCACTAGTGAATTAAAAAAACACAGATTCAATAGACTAACCGACAAAAGAGAAAAAAAAAAACAGTTTTTAGTGTATTGAAATCTGTGTTTTTTTTTTGTAGTTTTTTGTATTTTAGTGACATCCTTACTTTAATGCCCTTACTAGAGGAGGATTATATATATGCCTGAACACGTAGATATACACACAATTTGTGAATACTATGGTTTATATATACGGTGCACAGTATGCCTGTACACATAAACATACATGATTTGTGAATACTATGATTTGGGATCTAGGCTGTATATTTAGCAGACTTATTTGGTCTAGTGATGCAAATTCCTTTGAATTATTTACCATTGAAAAAACTATAAACCTGCTGGTTATACATCAAGCTTGAAGTATCTCAGTGAACCTTCACAGCAGTGCACTAGAATCAGGACTAAATCTTATGCTGTTACAGAAAGTTTTTGTGACTGGCTTGCTTTGACATAGAATTACTTTGTGGAAATGGTAGAGTTTGGTTTTCTGCGAAGGTTTTTCTTTCTGACATATTAAGCACTTTCTTTTTTTCCTGCTCAGGGTATGGACCCAATGGCTGTGGCTGACGGTCAAAAACGGATGCAGAATCTTTTTAAGGAGTAAGTAAATTTTTCATGGTTTGCAAGGGGGAAACGGTGACAATTAATGAATTTTTTTGATATCTTTCATGACCTAATTACTCGCTACTACCAACAAAGTCAGTCATTTAAAGTTTCAGTAATGGCGTACTGTAAAATAAACATATTTATTACTAAACATTTTGACTGCTAGGCATATCTTGTGGATGCAAGTTTGTAGCATATTCTTGTGGATATGGGCACGGCTTTCCTCATTCATTTACTTTTAAAGCAGATTAAGTGAATGCAATTAGTTTTATAATCATGCAATGAGACTTTGTTCTAGAGGATTATAGATGAGGCAATAGCCCTCTGTCATCTTAATGCTTTCAATATTTATCAAAAGAATGTGCTTGTATTGCATTGTTAAATTCACTCTGGTGTATCATTGATTAATGTTAGCAATTGATATTATTGAAGAGTATGACCTCATGAGATGTAACTTTGTGAAGTATGAGGTTTAGTCCTCTAATAATTATGAGCTCTGGTTTGCAATCTTTTAATTATACTACAAGATTGGACCTATATGCAAGCCATTTGATGATTTCTTATTTTTGCATCAGTTCATCTATGTTCTTTGAGACAATTTCATTTCTTATATAATTTGGAACAGTTATGGTGTGCAAGCCATTTGATTATGTCTTTATTTCTGCACAGTTATTATATGTTTTTTGAGACGTTTTCATTTCTTATATAATTTGGAACAGATATGGTGTACACCCGTTAACTCCATTGAAAGGGCTTTTTATTCAAGGACCGGTGTTTATCAGTTTTTTCCTTGCAGTAAGATTTTCTTTTCCAATACAATCTTTTGAACGTTACAGGATTTTATTATTTGATTGAGATTTTGTTGTTTACATTTTACATTTATCTATGATGCCTCCGTTCTCCCACGACAGGTTTCAAACATGGCAGAGAAAGTTCCCTCATTCAAAAATGGCGGAGCGTTCTGGTTCACAGATCTCTCAACTCCAGATAGTTTTTATATCCTTCCAATTTTGACTGGCCTGAGTTTCTTGATAACAGTAGAGGTAGGCCACTCTTTTGACTTGCGAGATTGAAAGAACTACAATATAATTGTCCTCTAATACTATTGATTTGGCTTTCTCAGTATAATGTTCTTGTTTTCGTTCATTTTTTTTAATGCATTTAATTAACTTAGATTAACCTTTCTTAGTGCAACATGCAAGAAGGTTTGGAAGGAAATCCTGCTGCTGGAACCATGAAAAATATTTCCAGGGGCTTTGCTGTTCTCTCTATTCCATTGACAATGACTTTTCCTAAGGTAATCCTGCTGTTTCTTTGCTAGAGCATAATCATTTTTATGGCATCTGTTATGGAGGTGAAAATGTGGAAAACAGTCAGTGGTTAATATTAAATTGCCAATGGGGCTTGAAATCATGTATTTAAATTATTTTAGATTGCAGCAGTTCTAGGCCAATCTTCATAATAGGCTGGCGTTTTCTTTTCATATTGAGTGGGAAAGATACCTTTGCTTTTCTGATTGAGGGCATTAAAATTCTCTGTCATCTATGGGGAATTAAGTCTTTCTTGAGCAACTTAGTGCTTCACTATTGTGCCCTATGGTCATCGGAAATCAGGGTGTTTAATCATTCTCCTCAATATGATTAAAACTTTCAAAGATATGGTTAATAATCTGAAGTTTCCATCATACATTTGATTTTTCGGTGTACTTGTTTCCTTAAAAAGAGTAGATTAATTAAGGTTTATCCTTATTTTCTTATTTTTGATGATTGCTTTGATGCTATTGGAATTGCTGATGCAGTGCTTGTGTATCTCTTTTCAGGCAATATTTTGTTATTGGATTACATCAAACTTTTTCTCACTTGTGTATGGGCTAGGTGAGTTTGTCCAGTTTTCAACCTTAAAAGGAAATTGAAAGGGATTTTTGCTACTTGAGCAAAAACGTTACTTGCATTTTGTACTTTTTGTTACTTAACTTTTTACTTTGCTGAAATCCTTATTTCTAACTTTAAGAAACTGATTCTCTGTTAAATTTCCAGTGCTTAAAGCTCCTGGGGTAAAGAAGATGCTCGGTGTTCCTGAAATACCTGTGGTTAAACAAACGACTGATCCAAAGCCTTCCTTCTCTCTGTTCTCTGCAATCAAACAAGCGAGTGAAGCAAAAGCTGCAAGACAGGCATCTGCTTCCGTACCTGCTGAACAACCAAAAAGTACAGAACAAAAAATATCTTCATCTGCAGTCCTCAGTCAGAGAATACGAAGTCTAGAGAAACAAGTGAAGGGAAGAAAGAAGAACAAGAAGAGGTGAAGAAGAAGCTTATCGAATTCAGAACTGAAGCCATCTCAATTACGTAGGATGAGGTTGTACTTTCTGTCAAACTTAAGGTAATATTTTTGTCAGATAGATTATTCACATATTATTTAATGGCATTAGTGCTATGGATGGAGAGAAAATAGCGCTAAAGCTTTACCATTAGTCTGCTAATAATTTGTGTAATGGGATGAATTGAGAATTTTCCTGCCAATAATTTGGGGTGTTGGCATAGGTAACAGATATGTTATCTGCATAGAGTACTGGGTTGCAAAATGATATGTATTTGTCAGAATACTTCAGTACTTAAGTGCTCTGCAATTTTTCATGTTCAATCTTAGAAATTAGAATGCCTGATACAGACGGATATGCGTGCTTGTTTAAATCATCTTAAATGTTTTTTTTCTGCTCTGGATGTAGTAGTATGAAGGTAGTCTTACACTTTCTTTTTGTGGGGGAGTGTAAGTACTACTTACAACAAATAGCAACCTTAATAATAACTTAAGCAGTAGCCTGCTTTCTTCTATACGAAGAGAATTTGGAGAATGACTACTGTAGCTGTTGTCTGCTACAAGCTTACAATGCTTTTACACTCAGTTTCTATCGAGAACCCTTGAGTTGTTTTTAAAATATTGTACTTGTTGCCCTCCAACTCATAATATATGAAAATTTTACAAGTTTGAAAGGCTTTACTTCTGTACCGCAGTGATAGATTTGCATGTGTACTAGCTGAAAATATAGCAAACAATACTGCAGAGCCTGTGCCTCTCCAGCGGCAGAATAGATGTTTCTGATCGGATTCGGATGGATGCCCGCACTGCTTTTTCTCTCATGTGTCACGTGTTCTCAAGTAGTGGGTTCTGATTCTGGGTTCAGATTGCGTTATTTATACCTCATTGAACATTATACTGTAATTAAATAGACAACGCCGTCTGATGATATCAAATATGCGCTTTAGTTTTAAAATGTGTTTGGCATATGACTTTATTTTCTTCAATAATGTGTAGTGACAACTGAACATTTCAATAATAATCCTGAAAGTACTTGAAAATGACGAAAATTAATATCTAATAGTGGGCCACGCAAAAGGTAAATTAACAGAATAATCATAATCTAAACTTTTATCCTCATAAATATTATAAGAAAATTTTCTCTAATTCACATTGGTGAGAACGATTTATACTCAACTCCTGTGTAGTAGATATCCACCCGATTTTAAAATTAGGAATCCATGCCCTCACGTTTTTCGTAGGTATAGATTGTTATCAACAATTATTTAACAATTCTAAAAGCTGAAATTAATTTAATTCAATAAGAGTTGCTATTTGAATCCTCTTCAAAGGAGAGACTTACGTCTTCTCCCAAATAAAATTTGGATGGAAGTATATATTTCATTCACTAACTAATTTGTGTTTTTATGGGAGTAGTAGATGTGATTCTAATATTAGACGTAAGTTAAATATTAGAATATAATAGAATAGAATAGATGCACGTAGTCCGTGGTCCAGTATATATATGATGTAAATATTAATAGAACTCTGATTATATAATACATATCAATAATTAAAAAAAAATCAAAAAATAAATTTAAAAAACAATCGAGAAGGCGATCGGATAGATAAAGAACAGACCACTTCCACGATCAACAAATGTTTTCATTCGAAGCAACCTTGACTTTGAATGTTCTTAGAGGAGACGGTTTCGTTGCCAACAGTCAGTCGGAGAATTTATTTATTTATTTATTTTCTCGGCATTTAATATCAGCAGAAAATGATCGCGCTTCAAATTAAAATATTAATGAATAGCGTGTAACTAATAACATGTAAATTCAAGTCTTCCGTCTGCGTCGACTTTGTCAATTCAAGCATTGAGTGCATTGTACCGGTGCTTTGCTCTCCCGCCGTTTCCTGTAACCATTCTCCTATAGAATTCATTGATTGACTGTTACTTTTTGTTTCATTTGTCATCAATGTACACACTCATCGAACTCATCATGAACTTTATAACCAAGTTAAATATTAGACGAAACTACACTTATACCCCAACATTTCAGAAAATAATTATATAAATCCTTACTTTTTTAATAAATAATACTAAAATTTTCTTTTAATCATAATATCATTTGACTTTATAAATTAAAAAAATTGACTTCAATATTTTATAATGGATAGAAACAGAATATTAAAATAGATGTAACAATATACACATATGAAAATAATTTTAATATTCAAAAAATATTTTAATGCTTTACAATTTTATATTATATTAAACTAATTTTATAATAAATAGAAACACAATATTAAAAATATATAAAAACAGTACATTGTTTTTAATATTATATAATGTAATTTTAATATTATTGATGCATATGATATATTTTGTTAACTGTAAATTCTATATAACCCAAAGTTTTATTTTAAAAAATTTGTAATAAATACAAATATATTATCAAAATAAATATAATAATTTACATTTTAAATATTATTTTATATATTAGATAATATTCCAATATTATTAGTCCACAAGACAAATTAAACTATTTAAATTATATTTTATTCATTAGAAATTTTTTAAGTCAATTTCATTAGTTGCTGTATACAAAATTACAAATGGTGCAATGGTAAATATAAATTTTACTGTCTTTCATTTAAAGCTTAAAGGTCTCAATAATCATTTCTCCAAATCTTAGGGGTAATTGTTTTTTTTTTTGTTAATTAAATATATCTTATGGAAGAAAGATAAAGAAAAAAAAAGGCATAAAAATACAACAAATGCAAATAAAATGGAACTCCAATTAAGATGATATGTTTTTTTATTCTTTTGAACACAATTAAGATGATGCGCTTGAGGTTGCTGAAATAATATATTCTTTGTTAGGGTTTCTACTTCCTACGACATGGTTAAAGAACAATATTTTAATGTGTACGTGGATCATGGAAACTTGAACGTGCATGACATACCATCACTCTTATTATTTCTTACTTATATTATTTATAATCCCAGTTTATGGGACATGTGCCTCGGCTTCAGTATAAAGGTTAAAAATTATATTAAAAACGGAAATTTGTTAATATTTCTGACGATATGGGATTATTGAGTCGGAACCACTGCCAAGATCTACGGATCTGGTTTCAACATTTTGGGAAAAAAAAAATTATATATAATTTTTTTAGAATATTTTTATTTTATTAAAATAAAAAAATATATATAAATTAATTTTTTTTATTTTATTAATAATAAAAATATACTTACTAAAAAATTATTGTATACTTACTAAAAATATACTTACCAATAACCGTTCACGTGAGCGCCGCAACGAGTCTCTTGATAATTTTTTTAGATAATTTGAAAAATCCAAAACTATAGAAAGGACTTCCAAAATTTCAATATTAATTAAGTTTCTAGATACTACGATGCTTATATCTATTCTTTAGCTAAATTTATTTTTGGAAGAAATACATCTACTATCTGTTTAGAAATAATACCAGTAGATGTTATATATATATATATTTAAAGTGTTAAATGAATAATTGGTTTCTTTTCTTATATATATATATATATATATAATATTACATATTTTTAATTTTTTATCTCAAATAATTATATAAAATAATTGACATTGTTAAATGAACGATGAGTTTATTTTCTTTTATATATATAGTAATATTACACATTTTATAATTTTTACTTCAAATAACTATTTAAAATAACGTAACATTTATCAATTGGTTGTAGATATAATATAATTAATTCAATTTAATTTCATAATAATTATTAATTAATTAATAAATATTAAATTATTTAAAATAAAAAATTTAAAATATTTATTATTACACGTCTATATATAATAACTTACACAGTTTGTGGTGTAACAGTTATACCTTATCTCTATTTTTTTCTTTTATATCTCAGCAGACACCTTATACTATTCTTATTTATAAAACACTAATAAGTATTATGATATTTTCTATTTACGTTCACAGTTGCCAGTTAAAATCCAAATTCGTAACTAACACTCTTTTTATTTACAATTTTTAAGAGCAAAATTACAATACCACTAAAATAAGACAAGAAAAACGAATCCTCTTCGCACTTTTTAATTCAAACTTGATTTAAAACCACATGTCATAAAATAAATAAACACCACCACCCGTGCAAAGTGCCAAGTTGCAAATATGTATTTTTGTGTGTTGTCTTTTGTCGTAATAAAGTACAAAACGGTAAATACGCGCCGTCTAGTCCGAAATGAAAGATTGAAAGTTAAGCTACAATAGAAAAACGAAAAAAACCTACTTATATTGACCAAAAATTTAATCTAATTTAGCTTTCAAATAAATATAAATAAATAAGAAAACTCTTTATCACAAACGAAGCCAGAGAAGAAACGCGGTTGGCCCCGCAACTAAAGTCAAAATCCAGCCACAACAAGAAGTAAGTCCACAAATTTAAAAGTTAAAAAAAAAACAAAAGCGCTCGCAATTTCTCTTATTTGGCTACCTACGGCCACCAAATTACTAAATCCACTGGTATTGTTATTATATTTAAAGACCGAGAGTCGAAAGAAAGAGCTGAAAATAAACTGAAAGGAAGAAAAAAGAAAATTAGACAGAGGAGCTTTTGAGCAATCGAAGATGAGTAACATGAAATATGTTGTTGAAGTGGAGAAGGCGAAGGAGGCGAGTGGCGGACAGCCTTCGATCGGTCCGGTGTACCGGAGTCTTTTTGCTAAGGATGGATTTCCGGCTCCGATTCCGGGATTGGAGAGTTGTTGGGACATTTTCCGGTGATTTTTTCTTGTCTCTGTTTGGTTGCAGAGAAAAATCATTCACTTTTTGATTAAAATAATAATAAACTTGTCATTCTAAAGTTAAAGTTTTTTTTTTCTCCTTATTAATTTGTGATTTTTATGTTATTGTTACAGCATGTCGGTGGAGCGAAGTCCAAACAATCGGATGCTTGGTCAACGCGAGATTGTAGATGGAAAGGTATATTTGGCTTCTAGATGAATTGTGTGATTTTGGGGATTGAGTTTTGAATTGAATGGTAGATTTCAATGGCATTTAAGCTAGTTCCTTAATTATGGATCTTGGATCTCTATTTGCAGGCTGGTAAATATGTGTGGAAAACTTATAAAGAAGTATATGACTTGGTGATCAAAATTGTAAATGCCATCCGCACTTGTGGTGTTGAGGAAGTAAGCTTCTCGGTCTTGTTGGAAGATTATTTAATTCTTTTCATTAGTATTTTTGCTCTTACATATAACTTTCGCTGGTTTGTAGAAAGGAAAATGTGGCATTTACGGTGTCAATTGCCCAGAGTGGATTATCAGCATGGAGGTGAAATGAATTCGTTTCTTTTCAGTATGGGTTGTGAACTTGGTATATTGCTTGGTTAAAATATGAGTGATAGCATCACACTGATGTTATTTTAACTCCAAAATTGATGCAGGCTTGCAATGCTCTCGGGCTTTATTGTGTCCCTCTGTACGACACTTTAGGTAAGCACTCAGCTCTTCTCTGATCTAAGCATGCTTGTAATATCACTATCATTTTTGCATGTATCTTCTCACTTACTACATGATTCTTCTTGGTTTGATCATGAGTAATGATATTGACTTAGGTGCCAGTTAGTATCATGCCAAATATTTTCTTTATGATTATTTGACCACTTCATGTTTATATTTTAGGTGCTGGTGCTGTGGAGTTTATTATATGCCATGCAGAGGTTTCAATTGCTTTTGTAGAGGAAAAAAAAATTCCTGAGGTACGCATACTGTATATTTAGTACTAGCTTGTGGATGTAGATTGTTTTGCTAAGTTTTGGTAAAATATCAGTTTTTAGATACTCCTGCTACTTTCAAAATTAAAATATCAGTTTACAATAGTACTATTTTCCAATAATTACTTTGTACTTATGTAATACTCAGAAATGCTTACTTTATGGTGGGCCGATGATATATCCATGTTAATTTGTACAATCTAAGAATTTTGTAATATTATTTGCAAGGAATCTACTTCTTATCTATGGCTATTTTTTCCCCTTTCAGCTGCTTAAAACATTTCCCAAGACCACAGAGCATTTAAAAAGTAAGTAGCACTTTCCTTGAAGTTATATCCTTCTCAGGCTTGTAGTAGTCAAAGCTAACTGTAAAAAGTTCATCATGCAGCAATTGTTAGCTTTAGCAAGGTTAAACCTGAGCAGAGGGAAGAGATTGAGAAGTATGGTTTGGCTATATATTCTTGGGATGAATTTTTGCAACTGGTAGGTCACTTTTTTCTTTTTGTTTTAATTTATAGTGTCAGAGGTTTTTTTTTTCTCTTTTATTTTATTTCTTCTGCTTCTATAAAACTAGCAAGTTGCTTCTCATGTTAGTTATGACTGTATATCTAATATATCCAACAGTAAATTTCTAGTGATGAGCTTCAGGTCTATTAATTTGTTATACGGTTACTGATCTGTCATGCCCTTGATTTCTGGGAATTATTTCCCAAATCATTGATCTGTTCATGATATTGCAGTGATTCAATTTGGATTACATATTGCATGTGCTAGTGAAAGGTTTTTATAGCTTGATAATATCCTTTATGTGTGCCTCTTGACTGAAAGATGGAATATTATTCAGATGTTGGGCATGATGGGATTATTTTATCGAGCACTATATGCACATAAATAGTTTATTATTGTTTGGTTTACTTCCCTGTTGTCGATTATGATTGATATTCAGCAGCAGATGATTTTCTTTTTTATTTGATATATCTGTTTTCCACAGGGAGAGAATAAACAATTCGATCTTCCAGTGAAAAAGAAAAATGACATCTGTACAATTATGTATACTAGTGGAACAACTGGTGATCCAAAAGGAGTAATGGTTTCAAATGACAACATTGTTACTTTTATAGCTGGAGTGAAATGCCTATTGGAGAGTGTGAATGAGAAGGTGATTGTTCCCTGACCATAGACACTAAACTATTTAATGTCAGAAGCTGGAACATAATGGTTTATTTGCTTTTAATATATCGTGCTTATATATTTCATTAAATTGTTTATCTGTTGCGCTGGATTTCTGTTTAAAAATTTTATTTGTGGAAATTTAACAGTTAACTTCGGAGGATGTATACGTTTCTTATCTTCCTCTTGCGCATATTTTTGACCGGGCAATTGAGGAGGTTTTCATATCCAATGCTGCTGCTATAGGGTTCTGGCGTGGGGTGAGTATAATTAATAGTGCCACCCCTTTCTAAGAAAGTAAGAGTTCGATAGAGTAATTGCTTATATTGTTTTTTTTTTTCTCAAGGATGTCAAATTATTGCTCGAAGATATTGGAGAGCTCAAACCAACTATTTTCTGTGCTGTTCCTCGTGTACTAGACAGAATACACACAGGCAAACTTCTCTATCCTGGATTTGTTGAGTATTTGTTTGTTTGCAATTTAAATTTATGTATCAGGAGTAATCAGAAGGGATATCTGAATCTTGATAACATACCATCCATTTGCTTTCGCCTTTCGGTGGTATAGTTAAAAAAAGAAGTCATCATGCCTATGTTTTTTTTACTTCTTTTTCCCTGGTGTTGCCTGAACTGTAATTGCTGTACTCGTATCTTTCTGCATGTTATCTCAAATTATTTTCTCAGAGAAAATACTGCATGTTCAGAGTTTGGGCCCTGGCTTGATTTGTCAATTTCTGACATTCAAATGTTCACAGTTGGAATCTTAGCAAAAAGATGTTGAAATGAGACTGGGTGAGGTAGAAAAAGATATATATGTTAGTACATGCAATGAAAAAGAGCTAGGTTCTATATAAAAGTAATTTTTTTTTTTTGGTATAGTATGTAATGGGGGTGGAGAAGTCATGTAGCTGATCCATACTATATTGGAACCACAATGTAGTTGAGTAGTGAAGGTATTTGGTGGGCTTCTTGTGTGGCCTTAAAACTCATGGAAAGATTCATTCTTCCACCTGGCTTGCCCATAGGCTTAGAATTTTTTTTTTTCAAATGTTTATCCCAAGGATGTGTATTTATTTTCTACTACAAATTGGCACAAACTTGGTTAATCTCTTTATTTTATTTTATCTTTTTAATTTCTACTTTTTCCTCCCTGATTGTGTTATGTCCTAACTGTTGTTTGTGTCTTCAGGTTTGAATCAGAAGATTTCTTCAGGCGGCATATTAAAAAGGACATTATTCAATGTTGCATACTCATAGTAAGTTATATTTCGTTTGCTTAGGAAAAGTGAACCGCAACAAATTTTCTTTTGAATCTATGCATATACTGTTTCAGCTTAAATTCTCCAACTGCTTCTCTCCTCTCATATTACATCATTTTTGGTAGATTTCTATTATGCTCATAAGCTACATAATCACTCTATCTGAAGAGCATGTAGGGATTGTAGGTATTTATCAAGTGGTAGATCTCTACCCTGCTCTTGAGCTACATAATTACCATCTTAAGAGCATATAACGGACTTTAGATATTTGGCCAATGATTATCGTGTGCCTTGAACAATGTGTAATAATCATTTTGTGTGCTTGCATGTAAGTGAATCTGAGAGACGGACAGCTCACTCCATCATTCCTTTCACATGTTCAATGCCGCCTCAAAATTTTTTCCTGCGAGTAGTAATTGCTATCAGTGCTCATCATGCATTGTTTGCTGGTTACATTGAATTTTTGCTGCATTTGGCAAACTTATGTAGTTGAGGAGTATGGTGTTAAGACTTCCATTTTATTGATTCCTTTTATTGACCGGATGTCATTTTTAGCTGTTTTGTTATCTGGTTCTGATTTATTTTTGATAATTGCTGCAGTAAATTACATAACTTGAAGAAGGGGCGTAAACATGTCGAGGCATCCCCTATTTCTGACAAAATAGTATTTGACAAGGTGACGGGAACTATGCAATAATATTCATTATTCCTGCACCACAATTTCTTTAAAAAAAAAAAAAACTTTGCTAAGGGATTCTAAACAGATTTTTCTCGACAAATCTCATTGATTCAGGTAAAGCAAGCCTTTGGTGGGCGTGTACGGCTTATTCTGTCTGGAGCAGCGCCACTTTCTCCTCATGTAGAAGCCTTCCTGCGAGTGGTGGCATGTGCTCATGTCCTGCAGGGATATGGTAACCTGTCTTTTGAAATTAGCTTGCCATATTGTTCTGTGTATTTCAGTTGTTGACCTTATTCTGTATATTGATTGTGATACTGTGACTTTTGATAGTTTAATCAATTTTTATGTGAAAATAGGTCTGACTGAAACTTGTGCCGGGACTTTTGTGTCACTGCCAAATGAAATGTCAATGCTTGGTACTGTGGGTCCTCCAGTACCAAATGTGGATGTATGCCTAAAATCTGTTCCTGAAATGGAATATGATGCCCTGTCAAGTACACCGCGTGGAGAAGTTTGTGTGAGGGGGGGTACTGTATTTTCAGGGTACTATAAACGTGAAGACCTCACAAAAGAAGTCATGGTTGATGGGTGGTTCCACACAGGTTGCCCACATTTCTCTGTTCTTAAATGAACTTAAGATTTCCTGTCTTCAGATTTTTCTGACCCAACCTTATTTATTATGTTCTTTACATCAGGTGATATTGGCGAGTGGCAACCTGACGGAAGCTTGAAAATTATCGACCGTAAGAAGAACATTTTCAAGCTTTCACAGGGAGAATATGTTGCTGTTGAAAACTTGGAGAATATCTATGCTCTTGTATCTGCTATTGATTCAGTATGCTCTTCAACCTTTTGTCTTTTGTATGTGTGCGCGCAGCTTGTTATATATAAATTGATGATTTTACCTTGTGTTAGTTTGTGCATGTGTGTTTGTTTATTTGACAAACTCGATCTTTCATGCCCTTTTGATGTTGAAGTCTGTTGCTTTCTTCTTTCTCTTCTTCATATTCTTTTGATGGTTCTTTCTTATGCATATTAAGTGCGTCTCCACTCTCCACTGATGGTGTATTTATTTCTAAAAAGAAGAAATTCAGCCGCTGCCTGTGTGTCTATGTAAAATACTGTGCTGTGTTATCTGGTTTAGTAGAGTATGAAGAAGCATATGACTATATGCATGCATATGGATCTGCTTGTTTCTTTAACTCATACTAATTACTCGCTGGACCGATTCTAGCAGTAACTTTTTTGAAAATCATATTTAACTGCCTGGATGCACTATGTTTGGATTAGTTTGGTGCATATTATTCAGCTAAATGTTTATTACATTTCATTCAACTGCTAGAGATCTGCATGAGTTTGACAATACATGTTTCCCATCTTCAATGTCAGATATGGGTATATGGGAACAGCTTTGAGTCCTTCCTTGTTGCCATTGTCAACCCCAACAAGGACGCACTTGAAAGATGGGCAACTGAAAATGGTGTAGGTGGAGACTTCAAGTCCCTTTGTGAAAATCCGAATGTGAAAGAGTTCATACTCGGCGAGCTTGTGAGAGTTGCTAAAGAGAAAAAGGTTACTTATTTTTTTTTTACAACATATACCTTGTTGATTGCCATTAAATAAATTTGTCCTCAGATAATTTTGAATTACGAAAGATGATTTTACTGATACTAACTGTTTATATTGGCAGTTGAAAGGATTTGAATTCATTAAAGCTGTTCATCTTGAACCCGTTCCATTTGACATTGAACGTGATCTCCTTACTCCAACATATAAGAAGAAGAGGCCCCAATTGCTCAAATATTATCAGGTAACCTTCTTGGTTTTTTTGGAGTATTCTTCGGACGAGCCATTAATTTTAATTGGTTTATGGTGTGAACTTCTGGATAAAATTTTAGAAAATGGTCAAAATTATGGCGGTCAATGGGTTAATTCAGAGTTTGCTTTTGTTGCGGGATTATGTTCAAGAGTTGAATCTTGAATTTGAATTGATCATCTGCCCAGTAATTAGTCCATGTATCTATTATCCAATGAGCTTTAGTTATGCCAATTTATGTCTCCGTTTCTGTTTGTTATATACCCCTAGCAATTATTTATTTATTTATTTCTGTGCAAAAATAGACGGTACTAACAGGAGAACTTTTGTGCGCAGGATGTTATCGACAACATGTACAAGAGTGCAAACAAGCCCAGTTCTTGAAGAAAATAATTTTGGGAGTATGCTTTGTGTGTGAAATAGTTTCTTTTTTTCATTCGAGTCCTTTGTGCCTCTTGTCATACTGTACATAAGGATGTTTATTGAGTCATTTTAAATTCAAATTAATTATACTTCTTGAAATGATACGTTCACGTAATTAGACATGATAATGAAATATGTTTCTGTTTATTATTATTTATGGTGTGATTATGATACATAATAATGCAATTACATTCACACGAGAATTTCTCAATAATTCAAGAATGTTTGGTAATGAAACTATACTTGACTTATTTTGAACAACTCATAGGTAGATGTAAGTTACAATATTGTGTAACTCAGTAAGGTTTAAAGATGAGGCTATTTAAACTTTAAAATATACTTTGGATGTTCATGTTTTCATGATTTTTTTTCAATTATAAAAAAGCCTATAACTGAATTAACGATTGAGGGCCATTCAATATAAGTAAATATAACGAAACTACTTTTAATACTCATCTTGCACAACATCAAATCTAATTTATTATTCATGAATAAATATTGCACGGCACAAATGCAATGATTCAAATTTCTTTGACTTGATTTCAAATTTTGTTGAACCAACATACTTATTCCATACGCAGGGTTATAGAAATTTGAACTTCTCGATCTGCATCTGCCAAGGTGGTTGTATGTTTCTTCTTCTTGTTGAAGAAAATGTTACTTTCCTTCTTCAAGTGTAGTGGAGTAAAACTTGAAAAAAATAAAGTTGTACTAAAAAACCAATAAATAGTTCGGCGGGGTCGGGGAAGTGGGTAGTAGCCGAAAAAACATGATGCATGTGTAGAAGATAAAAAACCATTGGTATTTTATGCACAAATATGGGCTTCAAGCGATATTGGTGAATGGTGTACGATGTAAAAAAAAATAGAATTTTAGTATCTACAAGGTGTTCGGAATATAAAATAATTTCTCAAAGTTTATAAATGAGTGTACATAATAATAGCAATTGAGTATTCAAATTACATTAGAGATTGTAAATAATCTCACTATTAGTGTAATACTAATTGGGGTTTGTGGTTTCCTATTCTATTGGCAGTAATAAGTAAAATAAATATTAATAAAATGGGTGTTACAATCAATAACTCAAGATATGCTGCTGTGCATCCAATTAAACAGGGCTTGAGTTATTGAGTTCAATTCATATGTTTATCAATTGGTAATTAAAATGAATTGAATCAGATTGTATCGAAATCGAAATGAGTTGAAAACATAATTAAAATAAGTTATTATTTTAATTATAAAAATTAAAATCGAAATGAACTATATTATTATTAATATATTTATTTTATTTTATAATCAAAATCAATTATTGTAAGTTATTAAAAACACCTTAGCTGATTATTATCATTATTTTTTAGAATAATTTTGATGATGATAATTATTATTATTAACAACAATTTCAAGAGGAGGAGGAGGAGTAGTAATAATAATAATAATATTTTAATTGAGGATAAAAGTAAAATTATGAAATTTAGATGTAATAAAATGAAGGGTTTAAGGAATGAGAATTTGATTCTTAACGGTGTATTTACTAAACGAGAATACATAGAAATCAAAATAGATAGGAACGAAAATGAGAAATAAGAATTAAAATAAATTATTTATTTTTACTATTAAAATCAAAATTAAAATAAATTGTATTGCCATTAATATGTTTATTTTATTTTAAAATTGAAATAAATTATCTTAATTTACTAAAATATCTTTAATTTATTATTACCATTTTAATTATTTATTATAGTATTATTATTATTATTAAGAAAATTGCCGTTAATAATAATAATAATAAAATAATTAATTAAAATAATAATATTATTATTATTCTCTTTTATTTATTATTATTATGTTCTCTCACTCTGTTTCTTTTTTTTTTCTCCTCCTCCTCTTCTTCTTCTTCTTCTTCTTCTCTTTTTCTCTCTCTTCTGCAAAATATTCGTTACTTCTCTTTTTTCTTTCATTTTTATTTTTATTTTTCTATTCTTCATCATCAAACTCTCTTCTTTTTTTTCCCTTCTTATTTTTCGTTACTTCTACTTCTCGGTTTCTTTTTTTCGTTCTCTTCTTTATCGTTTCTTCTTCTTCTCCATCTATTCTTCATCTTCAAATCAAACGGACGATGCCGTGAAATCTGAGTTTTGGATTGGTTGTTTGCTGTGATTTTCGTTTGACTTTTGTATTTTGTATTTTTGATTATTCAAGAGAGGAGATAATTGTAATAAAGCAATTCAAGTAAGGGTATTTCAGGGACTTCAGATAATAGGAGTCTATGGGAGTCTGATTCCCATTTCCCAGTCCTCGAAAATCAGACCCTCATTTTTATTCCCACTATAGTGTGAGGTCCACAAAAAATAATCTAATTCCCTTCCTTATTTTACAAAATAAATATAAATTTCATTCCTTTTACAGATAGAAAAGTAAATAAATCATAAGTTTCTTGTTTTTAATCTAAAAAATATGTGCCTCATATATTTTATTCACATTTTCACTTTTATTTTAACAAACAACCATCATCTTAATCATTCTTATTTCAAATTTCAAGTCGTTAATTCCGGTAAATACTACCAATAATGTGTCTTAGCATGACCACTCGCGGAAAGCTTTATAGAGATTAGTGATATCTATCAGTCTCACATTCTAGCTTCCATGCACAACATGTTTTTTGGGAAATTGTAACAATTTACTATGTTAGTTTATTAGGGTTGTTCATGAATTTTAATAATTTATTAAATTGTATGATTTAATAATATAATAATATTATTAAATCATATATTTTAATAATTTTTGCTATCATTATACTATTAAACCCACTATCTAATAATTTTTTTTAACATTAATAAATTCAGGATTGTGAATTGAAATATTTCTGATTAATTTATTATATACATATTTTAATACACTAACATTCAAAAAACCTGTCACTATTTAAAAAACACACATATATAATAACAACAATAATAAAATTTATGTAATAAATACATATTCATTTTAACAAATGAATATGCTACTAACAAACAACAAATATGAATTTCAATACACTGATTTCAATGACTCCTTATTCCTCCATCGAGAATGATTACATAATTTTTTAAATTTTAACAAAGTCTAAAATCTTGAATTTATCGATTCCATGTCAAAATTTTTAAAAATAAACAAACAAAAGCTTAAAAGATAAAAACTGAAAGGAAAAAACAATAAACCTAAACCTAATCGCTATCTCAGTATTTAAAATGTTTATGCTGGATTATTGTGTGAAAATGAATTTTCTAGCCCTTCATGAAAAATACCCTACTTTACACCCATTATTCCTCCTCATCTTGTTCTTCGTTTTTACTAATTATTATTTTTTGCAATTTTAAACACTAGTAAAATCCCTCAAATTTACAAAATGAATATTTATTCTTGATAATCATTCATATCAAATTGAGGCTATGAGAAAAATAATCTCTAAAAAATTACCCATCCTTGACATCATCCGCAATTGGTTGCCTCTAACTTGAGAAACATTAATTTTTATGACAGCTTCCAACGAATTTCATTTCCATCAAAATTTTCTGTCATTGCAGCATTATTGTCCAGTTATATATTCATTTATTATTTGCTAATCCATGTTTAAATTAATATCAAGCTCTTCTCCAAATTGGAAATAAGAACTAGCGCAGGCCCGTTCTAATATAAATTTGTTAGTAAGATTCAGAAACAAACTTACTGTAAGATCTTCATCTTCCACGAGTCCTACAAATCTCGCAGGCTTTTTCCTTCTACGTTACAAAAACCACCAACCATTACCATTTCGTATCAATAAATGCGTCTAATCTACGACAAACAGATAAAACAAAAAGTGCAGAACCAATACGTAAAAAGAAAAAAAAAAAAAAACAAAACAAAACAAAAATTGTTACAAATACTCTTGATTGTAAAATACAATGGGAAGAACGCTTCATCTCACATACCCCAACACGCAGTCGTTTCCTAAATAAGAAAATAATTGAACAAACTCTGCTTAGACTAGAGAATATTACAACACATGACAACAGGATTCATCCTAATCCCATAGCGTCTTGAGTACTATGATCACTAGGCCTCGCAAGAGATAAAGATGAATACTGCAGCTCCAGTAGCTCCTCTCTGCTATACTTAAGTCTTTGATCTGTTCCACAAAAACAAACAAAGAATGTAAGATAAAAGCATTTGGAACTGTATCTCATAGAAAATAATAGTAGAAGCTTCCCCACCTAGAAAAGAATGAGACATAGGCATTGGATCCTGCTTTTGTTTCACTAGGGGAGCCCTCAAAGATGTTCGAGACGAAGATGGACGGTTAGATCCAATTTGATCTGATGGAGAGACAACAATAAGTTCGTGCCAAACTTCAATTCGAGGATGCATTTTGCAAAATTGCAAAATTGCATCCTCGGTTAAGAGCCAAACACCATGCAGATCCAACAATTTTAGTGATGTTGGGGGTTTGAATGAACCAAGTCCATTATTTGTCAATACACCATCACGAATTCTGAGATAAGTCAACTTTGATAGAGATGAAAATTGGTGCAGAGAAACATCAGTAAGGGAAGCACTTCTTAGAGATAAATGGATTAGTTCTTTGAAAGTTGATAAAGGGAACAAAGTCGCATCACTGACTTGGGTCTGCTCCAAATTCAAGCTTTCTAAATGATTGAGATTTTGCAGTGCTGTCAGCGAGAGAACCAAATCTGTTTCAGCACCCACCTGCTGAATGAAACCTGCGAGTACAGGGGAAGGAAATATCACATAACTATACGCATGCAAATATAAATTATAAACAATCATAAAGCAATATGCAGAAAAAAGGACATTCATTTGCTCTGAAGGATTCATACCTTTAATCTCTGTATTGCTCAAGTCAATGAACTTCAGTGACGGCATCATGCTGATATATGATATTGCATAATCATCTATTCGTGCACCAGATAGTGATAATATTTCAAGATTAGGAAGATGACCAGCTAAAACCCCTAATCCGGCAGAGCTGATTCTCGTGTTACTAAGATTAAGATTTCTCAAATTTGCTCCTACACATGCAACCATCTCAACTGAATCATCTCCCATCATGCTCGAGCCGAGATCCAAATGTTCCAGAGCTTTCATTTGTGGCAAAAAGCAGAATCTGTTAAGGGAAGAATTGGATACGTCCAAAAAAGACAGTAAACTTGTTTCAATGTATAAAAAGGCTTCAGGCTCATTAATAAAAGTAGTGCCAGAGAGGCTAATCTTTGCTAAAGGAGCTTTATCTTCATTCCCTTCAAGTATAGAGTCAATGATACAATTACTCAAGTTTAAGCATTCGAGGGATGATATATTTGGCAACTTTGTAACACCAGTCCAAGCTAGATTGAGGAAGCTCAACCTTGGAAACATTTGAAGAACAGCAGCCCCTCTATTGGATACTCGACTACCCCAAAGGTCGAGATACTCTAGCTTTGTCAGTACCTATAAAAGAACAATCATAACACATCATACTAACTTAAATATCTTGGGAAAGTCAGCAGTAAACAATCATGTAAGGAATGTTCTAAAATAATGGATAAATGACAACATTTCTCTAGCAATAGCATGATAAATAAGATCATTGAAAAACCAAAAAAAGGAGAAAAAAAAAAAAACTGTGCATCAGCACAAATCAATTAAAAGGAGCCAGGATCACTACTGAACAGTGACCACCTTCAAACATCAGGTATGTTGCATTTCAAGTAAGAAAATTTACGTGGGGGCAAGACCATTGTTCACAGTGTTATAAACTTGGACATTAAAATCCCTGATGTCAATTCTACATTTACACAATACACAGACATAAGTTACAGATAGAACCTGCAAAGACTTGAGCACCAGATCAGTGACAGGTAAACCGCCCAAGTCCAAGACAGACAAATTTTGAAGTGATGAGAGAAGTGCAATTCCATCTGCAGTGACACTTGTCTCCGAAAGCCACAGCTTTTTCAAAGTTGAAATGGATAACAAATGCTTCATGCCAGCATCAGTGACTTTTAGGCATCTCGATAAATCCAATTCCTTCAAACAAGTCATCCCTAAAAGGAGGCAAACAAAGGAAATAAGAAATTTTCTGCAACCTAATTAAAGCCTCTGAAGAACATGACCAAACAATCAACACCTATGTAATCAACTCTCACTTAACCATACCGGTTAGAGCCCAAAGGGCAGAACTGGTGACTCTATGGCAATCAGCAACATTTAGAGAGCGCAAGTAACGAAATGCTCCTAAGTAAGCCATCCATTCTGCATCCACAGATTTCTCACCTCTTAGTTCAATTGCCTCCACATTATGTTTGAAAACTCTACAAAGTAAAAAAAACAAAGTTAGTACAGTTATAAAATAATTACCAAATTAAATCTGTAAAATTCTCCACCACTTATGCTTTTCTACTATTATCCTCTATTTTCAGAAAAAAATTGAAACTTTAAAACAGCAAATAAACTTCTAGGATCATGAATTACCAAAAAGTCTCATCTCTGATTCTAAGCCTAATAAAATTATTTAGCTTAAGAAAGTTTAATCGTTTCTATATCTGAATAATCAAATGAAATTCACTTCCAATGGCATTTACATTAAAAATCGAAACTGTTCTAAGGAACCAAACAGATAACCAATATATTATTTAAAAAATAGTTGCTTACTCGAGCAGCGAAGGGAAGATGAGGCGGCGACGTATGAGGTGGCGGAGGAGAGAGTCGGCGAGATGAGCTGGCAACCTTTCTAAAGATCGTCTCTGTCTCCGCCATTTCTCAACGCTTTCTCTACTTTGACACGCAGCTTCAATGCATAGCCTCACCAATTCGCTTTCCCCATCTCTTTCCATTTTCCCTTCCTTTTTTTTTTCCCCCCTCTTTTTGGTTAATTTGTTTCTTCGGATTTTGTTGTCTCTGTTTCTCGCTTAGTTTTTATTTTGACTTTTGATCGGTGATGAATTGAATCAATTGATGATCGACGAAATCCCGTTAAGGGCACTGTCAATTTGGATATTATTTAAATAGAAGCGTAGTATCTGAGCGTGACCGCAGATCGACCTGGGCTGCTTTGTGCCGGATCCCTCACCCTTGTAATTATAATAAGGATTTTATTAAGTATAATTTTTTAAGTAATTTATAATTTTTGATAAAGTATGTAAAAATTAATAATATAACGGCAGGATCTATTGTTAAGTTAGTTAAATTATAATTTAGTAGAACTCTTATAATTAAAGATAAAATATAAATCTAACTAAACCCCTATATTTTCTCTCACGAAACCTTTCTTTAGACGCACCCACACAATCCAAGAAATTACAGAGGATTTGACACGAATAAGAAAAGAATCTTACAATCAATTAATACAAACATTAATTTTGTTAGAGGCACTAATTTTGTTAGAGGCAGTAAATTTTGACACCAATAAATGGATATAAGTCATTAAATTTAATATAATTATTAAATAGATCAAATTCGGATCGACATAATTTTATTTTTGTGTCGGATTATATTGAAGTCTTTAACTTATTTATCTAATTAATGATACGATTATATTTTTTTATTCTAAATTAATTTATAATTTATTATTATCAAAACTGAAATATTAGATATATTCTCTTTTTTTTAAAAGAATAATAAATATGTACACAATATTTCATTATAAAATTTTATAACAAAAGAATTATAACTTAATTAGTGTAAATATATAATATTATATATATATATATATGTAAATGGTTGATGTAAAATTTTATAGTTATTTCTACTTCGAACCACCCTCATCTGCCACAATTTGCTTCTAAGAACTATTCTCATTAGTCTTGTCGTGACCTTTGTTGTTAGATCCGACCGTCGCCGATCGAATTCGTGCCCAATTGATGCCGGCAGCACCTAACTCTATTAGTTACTGAACTGCAAACTCAATCGAATTTGGTGATAACGGAAATGTCCAATTTGTAATCTAGCAAGTTGGCAAACACTGATAATTCTTAAACTGTAATTAATCTTGTTAATTTGATTATTGGTGACTACAGACGTTCAAAACTTGATTCATGCTTCAGATGTTTTCTGTCAGATTCATATCCCAAATTTGTTTTGGCTATCAAATTTAATACGGTGATCTAGATGGATGGAGAGGAAAAAAAAAAGGCTTAGGAATACGACACTCAAAGATACTAACTCTCACAATCTCCTTAAGATGGAAGAAGTGTTGGGTCATTCCTTAAAAAAACTACAACATTTTACTAATCACGAAATTGATTCACCTATTTTACTCTCACCTAAGCTCTCTACTTCCACTTTTTATCTATCATAATATGCTATAGAGACCAGTTGTGTTCGAGTTTTTAACCTGTTTCGTCAATAGTATGTTCTGTGTACTACTCCTTTTTTTATTATTATTATTATAATTACTGCTCTATTTTTACTATAATTACCTTGAATCATACTAGTGGCGGACTCAATTAAGGCGCAGGAGGGCTTCAGCCCTCCTGGACTTTAAAATTTTTTGGGCCAATCTCATTTTTATTATTATTAAAAAAAATTAAAATAAATAATATTAAAATGTTAAATAATCTTGTAAATTCTGAAAAAACACTTCAATCCCTAAATTTGCCCTCAACTACTAGTGGCCACCAACACCATCACACCACCAGTCTGTTCTCTATTCTCGTCCGTCGCTGCTATCCTTAAATTGCAAAACTTGTCATTCCTTGCTGGCTTGCTGCGGCTCTCACTAGATCAGACGCCATAGATTTGACGCGATAGATTTGAAATAAGTACTTCAATTCTATTTTGACTTCTGATAATTTTTCGGTCGAAAGTTTAATCAAGAAAGTTGATTGCATCTATTTATATTCATGAATTCAAATTGATTATTAATGGTGGGTGAATGGGTGGGTGGCTGGGCCTAAATGTTTATAAAAAGTGAAAATGATACCTTAATATTTAACATTTAAAAATGGTGTTATTTTATGTGGTCTGGTGCCCTAATAGGTGTTTATGCTTTGTTTATAAGAAATTTAATATATTTTAATAATTATGACTTTTGAAAAATAAATCATTACTCTCCTCTTCTCTTCTCCCCTCTCCTCTAAAGAGAGCTAATGTTGGTTCATGTGAAGTCAATTTATAAGATTTGCCAACAGACCCTAGTTTATGACCTTATATTGATAATTATAATTGTAATATTCAAGTAAGTTCGAAAAGCATACTTGAAAAGGGGTCCTTTCCAACCTAAGGGACATAATTTTAAATTTGAGAAATTTGGAAATTAACAATGACGATTTATTTCGGATTGGTTCAAAGAATTTGGATCTTGGCTGAAATATAGTATAAAATAAGAGTCTGTATATTGTCTTTTTTGTTATCTTTTCAAAGAGATAATATTGATCAAGCGGAAGGTGATACTTTAATTGAGAAATGATTTAAAAATTAGAAAAAGAAAGAAAAATTAAAGATTTATAAAGGAGATGTCAACAGATTAAAAACACTCATTTTAGAGGAGAATGAATCTGCTTATTATGTTCATTGTTTCGCACATCAACTTCAATTCACTATTATTTCTGTGGCAAAAAAGCATGAAGAAGTTAATTCTTCATTCAATTTAGCTTCAATGTTAGGTAATGTTATTGGAACATCAGCTAAACGTCATGATATTCTCCTTGAGAAACATGCTCTTGCAGTTGTTGAAATATTGGATAAAAACGAGCTTTCAAGTGGACAATGTCTGAATCAAGAGATTAATTTAAAGCATTTTGTTGATACATGTTGGTCTTCTCATTATGATACGTTAGCGAGCATAATTTTTATGTTTCCATCTGAGGTTGATGTGCTTGAGATAATTGAAGTTGAAGAAAATTTTGAACAAAAATTTCAAGCTAAAACACTTTTAAAGTTGATGCAAACGTTTGATTTCATTTTTTGCTTATTCTTAATGAAAAATATTTTTAGCTATGCTAATGAATTGCCACGAGCATTACAAAGGAAATATTAAGATATTTTGAATGCTATAAAATTAATTGACCTTTATAAACATCACCTTCACAAGTTGAAAGATAGAGGATGTGATTATTTATTTGGTCATGTTTCTACTTTTTGCAACAAGCATGATATTGATGTTTTAGACATGAATTATTTGTTTTTAGCACAAGGACAATCACACCGTAAAGCTCAATAGATCACAAATTTACATCGGTACTGAGTTGGGTTATTTTATATTGTCTTAGACATACAACTTCAAGAGCTGAATAATCGTTTCAATGAATCAAATACTGAATTACTTATTTGTTCGGCTTGTCTATTCCCAAATAATTTATTTGTAGTTTTTGACTGAGCAAAAATTACTTCAATTGGCTAAATTTTATCCTAAAGATTTTTTTGTAATAGATCTTATGGCATTTGAGATGCAACTTGATGTTTACATTATAAATTTATGTTCCAGTAAAGAATTTTCAGGATTGAAAGGGATTGTGAATTTACAAGGACAATGGTTAAGATAAAAAAAGACAAGGTATATCTGTTAATTTATTTATTAGTTACATTAGCTTTAATTCTACCTGTAGCCACTACCACTATAAAGAGAGTATTTTCAATCATGAATTTTATGAAGAATCAATTTCGAAACCGAATGGGTGATGAATGGTTGATTGATTACTTAGTTGTGTACATAAAAAAAAAATGTATTTACTTGTATTGACAATGAAACTATTATTCAGCGTTTTCAAAACATAAAAACACATAGAGAATAGTTGAAGAAGTATTTAAATTAATTATGTAATGAAGTTGAATATTTAGTTATTATTCTTTCTGTTAGCTTTTATTATTTTATCTAATTTTTTTATCAAATTTTATTAAACTCCTTTTGAATATATTTTTTGGGTCCGCCACTGTTTACTTCTGTAGATTTCATGTGGATGGTAAAAATCTGTAACTCTCTTTGTATTAAGTTTTTTAATCATGTAACAAAATGCATGATATTATATTGAGTTCATATTATTTTAGACATACTTCGAATTGTTGCCTTTTCCATTGTTACATGAATATCCTTAATTTAAAATATCATGAGAAAATACTGAGATACCTCTATGTTAATCGACTTTAATGGACGTAGCTAAGCTATTTGACACTCTAACTTACCCGATTTTATAGTCTATTTATATGATTATGATGATGGTGAAGAGTGAATGTTTGTCTATAAATTTGATTGTGGTGTCCTATTTTGGTATTTTACCATTCCATTTGGGATATCCATGCCATGCTTATATCAATCCATTTTGGGATATCCATGCCATGCTTTTATCAATGGTTAATTTGTTGGAGAATATATATATCTCTTTGTTATTTTAAAAGTCAATTTATTATTGGAACTTGGGAAGATATTTAACATAAACAAATAATAAATAAATAAAGCTGGTGGAAATTGCAGTAATCATGCATGTTAAAAACGACCAAATTAATGAAAAGAAATAAAATATTGATCGCACACTGTTTATTCAAATGTCCCAATTATTCGTACATACATGAAATATATTAACATGACAAATAGTTAATTAAGGTCGATGACAGTATATGCGAGCCAATATGAATGTTTGTGCATTCCTTTTGTCTATTTTTAGCAAGCAAAAGAAGTGCATGCTTCCTCATCTCATCATCCAGTTCATAGATTTATTATTATATTCCTTTGGGTTATGATTTCCCTTTTTGGTTTTGATTTAGATCCTACGATGAAACATGAATTACCCCTTTTTGGTTTTGGTTTTCATCTTATAATCTCTAGCCCTTTTGTTTTTTTTTTTTGAAGTTCACTAATTGAGAATCGGTAAAAATTAAGAATAATAACATAAGATCATTATGTAATGCTATGATTTTTTATACTATATTTAAACATGAATTATATAAATAAAAATAAGACTTATTTATTAATATTAAGTATAAAATTAAACATAAATTATATAAATGGAACATAAAATTTAAAAATCGAAGATAAAATAAGTGAATTAACATTGTGGTAAATTGGTGTATTAATAGTAAACAAAACAAAAACTTACAAATATAAAATAAAACTTGTAAAGTAACAATAAATGTCAAATAAAACATAAATTAAGTGAACAAAATATAAGACTTATAAATGAAAGGTAAAATGAGAAAATTAATATAAAAATAGTAAATTTGTGTATTGTTAGTACACAAAATAAAACTGACCAATGTAACATAAAATTTATAAAATCAACAGTAAATATAAAATAAATCATAAATTGTGTAAATGAAATATAAGACTTATAAATAAAAATAATAATAAATTAACATGAGAGTAGTTAATTGGTGTATTATTTATAAATAAAATAAAAACGTACAATTATAATATAAAACTTGTAATCAACTTTAAGTATAAAATAAAGAGAAATTATCCACCAACCACCTGATTTTTCTTATTTTTTAAAAAATACACGTTTTTTTTTTGGGCTGATTTCCACAGAAAATTATTTTTTTTCCCACTCATCCACTTCCGTCTACTAGCTATTAAGAGAATTACAGAAAATTATGCAAATGACTTTTGTACCCCTAAATATAAAATTACAATTTCACCTTAAATAAATATATATATATATATATAAAAGATTTAATATTATAAAATTACACACGAAACCATGTGTCATTCATCTTGCTTGAATATGAGATTACCGCGGTCGAAGAAGGCATGGAAGAGCTTCACATCCAAATTACAGAGCAGACTCATAAGCTTCACAAGTCCGAAGCTATCCAAACTTTTGCATGGAGCCGAGACTTAATTAAAGCGAAGGGCACTTTACAACTTGCTATAGTAATTAAACTTATAAATTCAAAAAGACCAAAATAATGAAGTACGCACGTACTCAATATGTATGTATGCTTATATCAATCATCAATATCTAAATTTAACCTAAAATGTGCCCTAATAACTCAAATCCCAAATCTTATAAATGATTTTATTATCAAATTTTATGAAAAACGAACCATGAGTCTGACCATTTAAAGAAGAATCATAAAGCTCAAGTTTAAATGTATATTGTAATCTCAACAGTTTCTTTGTCTCTACGTCAATTAGACAAATCCGTGCATCTGTAGTAGTTCTGTACAACATGAGTCACGAGCTATTGACAGTAAATGAGCGAAGTGAGTTGGACGAATTCATCGTAACAGCAACCGATGGCTTATGGGATGTTGTGTGTGTCTAAAGAATTTGCCTGTGAAGTTGTTAGGAGACGTTTTACTGGTCAACTGAGGACGAGGTTTCCTGAGGAATGCAGTGGCAGTTGTACAATGCTCGCTGAGCTTGCTTTAGCCCGTGGTAGCAAAGACAATATCAGTGTTGTAGTTGTTGAGCTGAAAAAATCAAGCACCATCATTTCTTGACCATCAATTCCTTGTTGTTTCTTACTCCTTTTCTTCTCTCTTTTCATTTCCCACCACCCCCCTCCCTGCTTTGAGGTTGTGCTGTTGAAGAGACGCTGGAAAATTGTAAATAACTTGATTCCGAGAAGGTCGGCAATTCTCTTTTGACCCTGCATATCCAGTTAAGAGGGGTGAGTAGCTAAATTAATTTAAGATGACAACTACACATGCTTCTCCCTGTATGCTACTTTCTTGGGCTTAGATTAGTTCCAATTCTAAAGTTTCTGCAAAACATTCGTCTTTTAAAAGGTCATTTTACCCTTAAGTTATTTGCAAAGTGACCCCTTAACTGAAGTCGATCTGCACTATGGCTCAGAAACTCTTCCTTGATTGCATTTAGGTCCAACAAACTGAGTTTAAGTCCTAAATGCCTTGATCCTGCGTCATCTGCGCCCTCTTTCTCCTTTAATTGACGTGGAAAGTTAAAAGAGTGATAACATCGGTGTTCTGTGAAAACATTGATTACCCTCAATGGCTCAATAACAACAACAGCACAAAGTAACCAAACCACAAAGCACCAAAAGATAAGTTCAGTTGTAATGTGATTGCACCATTTGCACAAACTATATTCATATTGGAAATATAAAATGTTGCAAAGCTTACAACTCACAACACCCAATAAACGAAAAGAAGACATTCAAAGCCGTTTAAAATACAAAAGGAAAGAAAAGAAAAGACTCCTTGCAATATAATTGAGCAGTCGTTTTTCTTGACCACTTATCAATTCTCACTCATTACCTGTCTCTACCCACTAAAACCATAGAAATCGAGGAGAAAGAGGATGAGCACTTGTTTTAAATTGTCTCTTCTCTCCTTTCATCCTCAAAGCTTCCACCTTACTTAACCTAATATCGTCTAAAAGCCCTAATAAGACACCAAATCAACAAGAAAAGTTGAAAGTCCCCTCTCCCTCAATGAAAAGGAAAATAAAAAGAAAACCTTTTCTGGACTGCGCTCTGTATAATAACTGCACAATTCTTACATTACAAACCCAGAAACCATGCAATTGTTTATGTGTTGTAGTTGTCTTTCTTTTTTATGCCAATGTGTAAGCAGAAACTGAGACATCTGCAGGATTAGCAGAATGGATGTAGACGAATTCAAGGCTCTTGCCAGAAGGTAAGTTGTTGAGCCATGATGGGAAACCATAAGCATTGCCAAAATTTGTTAGACCCCATAGAGGACCATACAGCTTGGATATCGAAAGCTTCAGATTCTTGAGGGTCTGGGCTGACTTGTTGGTCACTATGGTTGAATATCTGTAGTATGTTTTTCCATTGGATATCCATGAAGTTGTCAGCTTCTGCTGTATGGCAATAGGACCAGATGACGAAGCTGCAAGGTAAATTTCTCATCAAATGCCAGAGCTTAACAAAACGTAGAAAAACATATAGCGCAGCTAATTGGATAAACGAATACCTGGAACTGGAGTTGTTTTGGGTTTCGAAGGTGGAATGGATTTTGGTTTTGGTGCTGGACTTGGTTTAGTGACAACAGGAGTAGGAGCTGGAACAATCTCTGTGAGAAACCCCAGTGACAATGATCAATATAATTGATGAGAATACTTGCACACCAAAATAGAAATAGCAAAAGTAAAAAGGGTTAATAATGATAGCGATACAGATACGATACCTGGAAGAAGCTGGTTGAACCCTCCATGACCGCCACTGAGCCTTGCCAGTATACCAAGAAGAGGAGCATTGTTGTAAGTAGCAGGCTCAGTTTGCTCATAATTATCTCTCCGATCGGCAAAGTTGTCATAGGCATCAGGACCGCCAACAACAGCTCCAACAAGGAGATTAGGATCACCACCCTTGCTGCTAAACCAAGTGGCATAACCTCCTCGGCAGCTGACAAATGAGGGATTAACCTTTATGGAAACAATTGATGATGCCCTGTGATGAACTCTCTGTGGATAGTTGTTACCATAGCCCACCATGTAACTTGTAGCTCTTGGGTTGTCACCAAGAATGTAATCCACCTGAAAGTTACAAAATGTCAGTTTGTATACATCAACTCTTGCTTATTATGCTATTCATTCAAAAGAAGACATCAAATAACAAAATGCAGAGTAGTAAGTTACCTGAGATTTTGCAAAGCCAAGAAGCTGAGCTGGTGCAACATTGCCTGCAGAACATTTCAAGTATCTGCTGGCAGAAGCAAGATAGTCAGAGTAAACAGTGGCCAGGAAGGAAGCACTGGTCACAAACTGCATGTTGTTCCATCTTTGGCGGAAAATTAGGCCACCTGGTGTTTTTTGAACATTCCGGGAGCCTTTTCCGAGGCATGAACACATAAAGTACTCTGCCTTCTGTTGGTACCTCTCAAATACTGGAGCATAGAGTCCAGCTTTGCCTTGCATCAAGAACTGCAAAGAGAAGAAGATATCAGAATTTCAAATTAACCCAAAAAGGGAAAAAAAGAAAAAGAAAAACACATTGAATACAAATGATTATTGGTCTAATATAACATGATTTACTGTTCATACCTTGGCAACAAGCGTTTGAACCCCGGCAAACTTAACATCCCATCCAAACTCAGTCATTCCCCAGCCAGTTCCTCCCATTGAGTCAGCATTTCTGCCAAGGTAGTCCAAGTAGTAATGGTTGCCACTTGCTTGATACAACCATGCAGCAGCCCAAAGCAATTCATCCTTTTCATATCAAAATCAATTATATTAGTACGATACACAATATCCGAGTTATGCCACTATTGTGAGCTTCTAATTTTCTCAAAAAAGTGACATACATTGTAGCCACTGATAGAACGGTAGTATTTTTGTGCCACGGTGATGCTGCCATCATATTTTCCTCTGTATTTGTCGGCAAAATCAAATAGCTGAAAACAAGGAAGAAAAAGAAAATGTTAAAATATACGTAACAACATATATGGTAATAGATCACATATATGGTAATAGATCAAGATCAAAGGGTAATTTAGGAATCCAAATTTTGACTAAAAGCCAGAGATCGCGTGTGATTGTTTACTTTTGGTAGTGGGCTTGCGGCCTTGCACCGACAGGCTTAGAACGTGACGTTATGGGCTTTGTTTTGATTGTTGAAATTGACGGTTGAGATCCGATAGGTCGACAAGATCTCTACGGCCAAGTTAATTAATTAATGAACTACCAGTCACGAACGGCGCCACGATCCACAAATTGTGCGCCCATAAATTTTACCCCCAATTAATTTTTCAAATTTCAATTATAACTACTTAATGGATCCCTTCATATTAAATATAATTTACAATTTAAGTAAATTTATCTTTTAATCAACCTGATTTTATTGTTCTGTCTATTTTTATACTGAAAAGAAAAGTATGATGGCAAAACAAATAAAACTTTTAAAAAACCCATCTTGAAAACCATAACTGCAGAGCTAACTTGCGCCTGACAAAAGCTGCCTCTTTACTGCGACAGTTTTTGCTATCATGCGCAACTACCCCAACCGTTTTTCTAAGGCAAACCGGCCCAGTTGTCCCCCAGCAGCGCTTTTTGCGTCTTCCTCTCTTGTGCTTCTATTTTTTCCGTTTCTTTTAATTTGTAATCTTTTGAGTTTTGATTTTGTTAAATATTGAATAAAAAGTTACTGAAGTGCAAACTGGAGATAAGCAAAATGATACCTGGTAAGCATGGCGGAGTAGCTCACTGGAGTAAGCAGGATTAGAGTGGCGGAAAACGATGGAGGCGGCAGCCATGGCGGCGGCGGTTTCACCGGAAAGATCCGACCCGGGGTTACTCGGATCAATCTTGTAAGCCCGCCTGTCAGTAGTCATATCCTCCGGTCTTTGCCAGCAGTAATGGTCAGTGTTCCCATCTCCCACCTAATCACAGTACACAAGTAATTAATTACTCACAAACATTTACCACGTTAAAATATTATGGCAGTAATCATATTTTATTAGCTTTAACGTATCCATGTTTTATACGTTAATAGGAAACTGATGCTCACGCTAAAAGCGAAGGTTTTTACTACGACGAATTCTGTAAAAAGGAAAAAACAGAGCAAATTTGGTACCTCTCCATAGAGGACATTGGGCTGAGGGTGAGCTTTAATGAAGTAATCAGTGCCCCACTTAACAGCATTCATGGCATGGCCAAGCTCTCCACTCGCAGCCATCTGCTTTCCATACTCAATTATACTCCAAGACATCATAGTTACTGTGAATGCCATTGGCAATCCAAATTTCACATTGTCCCCTGCATCATAGTATCCTCCAACAAGATCCACCTTCAAAAACAACATAGAAAAATCTAAATAACATGCTTTTTTATTTAATTAAAATTAAAAACAAAAAATAAAAACAAATCAAAAGAGGAAAAAAAGACATTGTTTTATATATATATATATATATATGGGCTTACCCCACTGGCTTTGCCATCGCTGAGGCCAGAGTTAGCCCTCCAAGTGACTCTTTGGTCATGGGGGAGGTAGCCAGATCTTTGAGCTTCAAAGAACAGAAGGCTCTTAGACAAAGCTTGGCCGTAGTCATGGCCAGCCAAAGCAAGTGGAAGGCAAAGAAGCAGAAGCAGAGGAGTCGTAAACTTGTCCATTTCAAAACTCAATTGCAGCAAGTTGATGAGTGTATTAACAAAAAGTGAGATCTGTTTCAATATTTGAGTTTACAAAATGGGATTTTTTTGCATTTTCCACAAGTTTTAGATAATGTTGGTATAATTTATCAGTTCACAATTTCTGATAAAGAAACCAGAAACAGAACAACACCCTTTAAAAGAGAAAGAGAAACTGAAAAAAAAAAGAGAGAGAGAGAAGTGAGGGATTGAGAGTAGGGAAAGGAGCACAAGCCTCTACTCTATATATGGAGAAACAAAGGAAGGTCCCCAGAGCCCAGAAACTGGCAGGGATCAATTAATGAATTTTATTTTAATTTTTTAATTTTATTTATTTTTTTTTTACAATTTTGGAGGATTGAAAACGGTTGAGAAAAAAACAGACTCATGAGGGTGTCACTGGCCCTTCACTGGAGGGTCGGTGTGGATTTAATGTAACCATTAACCAAAGGAAATAATATTACTGTTGCCCCAGTGGCAGTGTGGCTTAAAAAGATTAAATATGAAATAGAAATGCTTTTATTTCATTTATTTTTGCAAGTTTATGAAAAACTGAGGTTTAGCAGTTACCAAAACTAGTATGGAGAAAGTGAGGAGCAGTAGAAGAGTCAAAAAGTTCAGAAACCCTATCCCTGGCGTGTCCCCACTTTGAGTTCTCCATAATGCCCCTTGATACCACGTGTCATCTGGTAAAAACTTTGCAGTTAAGAGTATCATTTAGCCTATGACGTGGGAATCAGTTATTGGCTTCAAACAGGTCATAAAGTTCAAAGTTTTGAACCTTAGTTGATTCGAAAGCAAAACCATAACCTTCACAACTCCTGTGTCTATTAATTTTTTCTTCTTTTTTTTTTTTCATCTAGATTATGATTTACCCGTTCTACAGTTAAAACTTTTATCATCCGAACGTTTTTACTGCAATATTTGATGTGATCTTGGACTTCTAACATGTTCAATTTTGCTCTTAATATTACTTTCATTGTAGCGGCCGTTATGGAATTATCAGAATAAGAGAGTACAAATTTGTTATTCATCCTGAGACTCTTTTTTTTTTTTTTTTGACAACAAGCATCTTGGTAATTTATGAAACTAAATCTGTAAATGTTTTGCATTATATACAACGAGGATTAAGAATAAAAATTATTAATTACTTCTCACGAGTCCCGTTAAATTTCCGGCCGATTCAATTGCGGGTTTTTTTTTCCATTCAATAAAATAACAGTTGATGGTAAAAATTTAGAATTACATGCAACGAGGTGAAAAATGTAAATTTGAAAGAAGGCAAAGAGACGTGGTCGTGTAATTTACACCTGGTATCTGAAACAAAATCGCTGAAGATTGACCTGTAACCAGGATTTGAAAACCTGACAACCAAACAGACAACGCTCGCTCACCATTTAATTTTATATTCGAAATTATTGTTATTATTACAAAGTCCACCGACAGTATCCAATGAAATTTGAACATACTGGTATTTACATTTACTCAAAAGGTAATGTATTAATTGAGTAATAATATAATTATGAATTTTTATATCAATTTATTTTATATAAATTAATTTATATAAAAATTTAAGATTGTATAATAATTTATATTAAAATAATATTTATATAATATCTATGCAAAATGATGTCCAATTAAGCCACAGAAATTTTTTAAGAGAGAGAGAAAAGACAAAGTAACATGTGGTCAAAAAGAGGGGTCCATGTCAGAGCTCTTTATTCCCAACCGCAATCAACGGTTTCCGCCGAAAACAAAAAATAAAAAGTAACAAAATTGTATATAATCTCAATAAAGTAAAACATGGATCTTGACACGTATCGTAAGTCAAAAAGACAAGGCTCCGCATTGACCGTCTAACTCCGGTTTTATTACGGCCATGGCAGCACTTCCCACCACTGCAGCCACCGGCTGTCGAGTTTTACTTCGACGGCCCCACATTCTAGTATTAACAGACAAACCTAAGTTAGCCGGTAAATTACCAAAATACCGCCGACCCGCTAACATGCATTGTCGTCGTACTACTTCAGGCATTGGGCGTAAATGTATACCGGTAACAGGACCACTTATTTATGATTAATAGGAGCAAGTTTGTACTATTTTTATTATGCCGCTGAATATAATTTGAGTGTGTATACATATATTATAATTCCTAATGTTATTATAAAAATTAGAATTCCTAATGTTATTATAAAAGTATTCCTTGTTTTCATGAGTGGAGTTATTGCTGTTGGTTGTGACCTTCCCACTGTCCCCTAAATTCATACCCAACTCTCCTTCTTTTACCTTATTATGGGTTTGGTTCCCTTTTGAAATTCGGGGGCATTCCCACTGGATGAAGGAAAAAAGTATCACTCTAAAGGCATAGAAATATTCAAATTCAAACCCCTGTCCCTTCACATTTGTAATGGATCTACTACGGAGCTAACTGGTTTGGTGTCGGTCAAGAAATCAAATTTCATTATTTGGCTAAATTAGCTGTTAATGTTAGATTAATTTGCACTCGAAACAGCTGCTTGGCTAACTAAACATATGCGCATGTAGCGGTGTCGCTACCAAATTTTTTAATATTACTTGAATTTTCATATATGTACATGTATGTATACATATACGATTCAACTTGCGTGTCTCATATGGTAAGTGTCTTAATTGCATTAGCCGCTGCCATTGTAGCCTTGAACTTTCAGTGTTAGTTGCTTCACCATTAATACTAAACGGGGAATATTTTGTAATCTGGGAACAGATTTGAAATTTGAATTTTTTTTTTTTTAAATAACTTGGCAATGAAGTTAAATTAGATCTCTTAGTGCAAAGTTAACATATATTAGTGGAAGAGCACTGACAGTTTACAACTCAACAGAATATGCTCAAGTGAAGCAAGGGATATTTGAGAATGGGAAGTGAGAATAATTGGGAATTAGGAACGTGTGCTCTTGAGATAAACTGTGTCTCATATCTTTTCAGCAAGGATCTCTTTCTGATTCCTTTAAAAGATCTAACATCCTTCAAAGCTTAAAAGATCTCTAAAGCAGAGTGCTAATCTTTCACGAGAAAGATAAGACCATGATTTATAGAAATGTGAAAGGAATACAAGATAAAAAGCTTTTATTTTGCATTCATGGTTGTGGCCCTTGTGGCTCATGGGTGATGATATTCTTTTACGTAGGATGGTGTGTAGGAGGAAGATGTTACATTTTTATTTTGGATCGCAACTCGAGCTATATGTGTTTATTTAGATCGTAAAATATATTATTTTAAAACTAACGATGAGATGAATTTTTATAAAATTTTATCTTTTTTGTCTTGTGATTGAGTTGAAAATTTCGTTTCTTTTATAGTAATTTTTTTATTTTAAGATATTTTATTTTGATTATTTTTTTGGGAAATTTATTCTTTTTATATATCATATTTGTGTTTTTTTTTTGTTTTATTTTACTTATTTAGACTAAGAAAATTTTATTATAAAAATATTATTTTAAGTTTGTTTATTTTAATAAATTCATGATATTTAGATTTAATATAAAAGAATCCAAAATCTTATTTTTGTTGATTTAATTATTCAAAAATTTTATTTATATCTTTAATCAATCTTTATCTTTTGGGATGAATTATTTTTCTAAATATTTAACTAATAATAATAGAGCCACAAATTTTTTACAAATTTTTTATATAAATTAGTGTGTACAAATTTATATATTATGAAGAAATTGATTAAAAAATGATAATAACTATTTTTTAAAATTATGTGAATTCATAATAATTTTATATAAATAAGATTTTTCATAACACATCAATACACACTTATTTATATAAAATAGTTAGAATTCTATCTTTAATTCGTTCGTGGGGTTGTGAATCCATTGCAACGATGACCCGCGTCAAGGCTTTTCACATATCGTGTCAAAAGGCTAGATTAGTTAAGATTTTGTGTGCAAATCTAGTGAATCCTTCAATGAAGACATGTCATTTGTTTTCTTGCAAGTGTTATTTTGTTTTTGTATGAACATACGTCGAATTTCAAATGATTATTTTAGAAGGCTAGGTGCTCGCTATCCCATATCCCACGCCGAACACAAAACAAGAAGTACGACTAGCCATGGCGCCCCCCAACCCAAAAAATAATAATAATAATAATAATAATAATAAATAAATAAATAAATAAAAGCCACTTCAAATTACACAAATTTCATATTTTATTTTCAAAAAGCGCTTATTATTATTTGAAAAAATTTGGTTTGATATACAAGTATATCCTTAATATTTAAAAATATATATACACACAAATTCTCTTTATTATTATTTATTTATTTATTTATTTAAAGACATTTAACATAATATCATAATCTATATTTAAAGATTTAGACATTGATAAAATTGATTTTCTTACAAAAAAATAATAAATAAATAAAGAGCCAGATAACGGGACGTGGACCATAAAACTAAGAGGGTGTATATGTAATTATGTATCCATTTCTATAATAAATCTTGAGGTCAAATTTTGTTATTATTATTTAATTCCTTTTGAGGCACAAAATAATACACCATCCATAATTGCTAGCGGGCTCTCTCTACAATCATAGCATCGGTTTCGGCATGTAACTAAAACCCGCATGCAAATATACAATGGGACAGGAATGAGGGGACCCTTTACTTTTTATTTGTTAAGGCCATTAACGCGTGGTTACAGTTGGCTATATATACAGTTGACTCTGCGGCCGCTCCAGCAAAAAAATTGTGAATTGCTCGGTGCTCACCATGCGCTGCAAATTAGAAATTTAGAACGAAGAAATTGACTTTTGAGCCCATCATCGCACGTGCAAATAAATAAAATCCTAAAGTAAATAGATCTCAAACGATATATTCATTTTCCCTCGTTTGAAATAGAAATGGGAAGCTTCTTCAATGCTGTGAAGGGACCCCGTATCCTCTCAATCCCTCCAAAACTTTAAGGACCTAAACCAAACAAATGTTTCAACCATATAGGGCGATAACATTTTCGTGCCCCCACGTTGGTCCCTTCAAAAGTCCTTGGTAATTCTCAATTTGTATCTTCCTATACAATTTTAAAACGTAATGAATTATTATAAAAGCTTAAGACAGGTAGTGATTAATTAATTAAGTGTGATATTATTATATTGTAATTAATATCTATTATGTATAAATAATACATAAATTAAGATTCAGTGTTAAACATTTTTTATACCAAGATTAAAAAAATTGTTTTATATTTGGATGCATAATAAAAAGGCGCAAATCAAGGCATGAAGGTGATTCAATCACGGAGAAATTAATGTGTTGTAGTGGTGGGCCAGATCCTTTATGTGTGTTCGTCTGTTTTTTTAATTTATTTGTATTTCAATCTCAATGGATGACTTTGATTTGTTATTTCAAAAATGGAAAGCTTGTAGCCATGACAAGGGGCAAAAGAGTGTTTTTCCCTCTTCCCTTTTTCATTCTTTATGCGTCCAGTGCCGTCCACTACCACAGCGTTTTGTATGATACTTTCTTTGCGATGTTTCATATTATATATGTGAGTCTCTCTCTCTCTCTCTCTATAGTAAAAAAATAATAATAATTTTCTTAATTTTCCACTGCATTAGAATTTAATTAGCTACAATTTTCCAAAAAAAAGCTACTGCTGTAAGAATTGTATTCGTTGTCGGCTGTGGCCGCTCCCATTAGCAGAACAAGCACATAATAAACTAATTACATAATTACTAAAAGTTAAAGATAATTGACAAAATTTCGCTATCTTCGTTGTGTCCTCATTGCCTTGCTAATTAAATATTTAAATTTTAAACATAAATCAAGTTGTCGTTGTTGGGGAGCTATTTAATATGTCGAGGAATTCAATAAAAAATACTAGCTTATTAGATAGAGAAATTTATTATACTTGTAAATTTAAGTGATTTTATTTAACTCTTTATTTACGACATAATTCAATAATCCCTCCGGCTGAACAATTGCCAAACTTCAGTCCTTTTATATGATATATTTGAATTATTCTACCATCATATTCTGAATATTAAGATTTAATTATGATACCACATGTTGAAGAAGAGCCTAAATATTAATATATTCCTTCAACTAACTAATTTGATCAACAGTCGCAATCAATCGTAAACTACCATTTTAATTGTTATTGTACCTAATGCGGCAGTCAACATCTTTTTCGTATGAAACAAATGCGTAAGTTTAGATTGAATTACCTCGAAATTAATCACTTAATCATTTGTGTCATTTTCATGTTTGGCAATCGCTAATGGCACTTGTATGTAAGTACCGTATAATTAGCGAACTCTTTTCAGTGATAACGATTTTTGTTTTGGCCATTTTAACGACAGGTAAAATTTCAATTCTAACAAATTAATCTATGAAAAATCCTCAAAGATGATCCTTATTGCTTCATTAACCTTGCCTTTGCAGTTCTTTAATAATGCTACTTTTTCATTGCCTCGCCATAATGCATGAACCGTGAAGATCACTTGAAATTATATGATATCCTCGGATCGATCCTTACACCAGTGATTTGCTCGTTTCATGCAAATTAACAAAAGATACGATATAATTTCAAATATATGTAGAGATATGAAAGATGCGATTATTACATGTGAATGTTCGCATTCTTTAAAATTTTAAGCGGATTACTCACTAGCAACGAGTTAAAAATAATAAATAAATAAACTTCAATTCATTGTCGTTTGTCGTTATAGCATATTTAAATTCATTATTTCTCTCTGCATTTTTTATTATCTATATTCTCTTCATTCCTTCTTTTCATATTCGATTAGTAATAGCTAAAGCGCACCGAATCACTGGTCACTAGGTACAGAATTTGTTTAAAGACATTCCACTGAAATTTTTTGAAGACATTCCACTCATACATAGTCTCATACAGCCCCACAATATGAACACAATGTCCCAAAATTTGTATTTGTTTAGGAAGGAAAATAAATGTGTCACAATGCGAAAATGTAAGAGCTTAATAAATAAGAGAAACAGAGTTTATGAATAACAGAAAATTTTGTTGAAAAAGTTTGAACGAATAAAATTAGAGTTTTGATCTTTTCATGAATTTTTCAAAATAGATAAATTTAAAATATTATTTTATAATAAAATTTTCATCATCTAACAAGGAAAAATAAATAAATGGCACCCAAATTTATTATCTTAAAAAAATTAAAAATTATCAGAAAATTAAGAAAATAACTAAAAATTACAAATGATCATAAAAAAAAAAAAAGCCCAACTTATAGGGTTTAATGGTATGAGTTTTTTTGTATTTGATTCATTGTATTCCATGCAACTATTCTACATCAATGTAACTGTAGGTGTAGATAAAGAAATTAATTTGAAACAAATGTATTTAAATATCAGTAGATACGAATAATTTAAATACTAAAATTATTTTTTAATTTTTTATAACCATCCTTATTTCTTAATAATTAGTTAAATTTATGTATTTATTAGAAAAAATTAACATAATTATCATACAATTGATCGAACAGTGAAAAATATAGAGGGTTAAGAGAACAAAAAAAAAAAAGAGAGAGAGAGTCTTTGCCCATAATTTAAAGTGATCAGTTCTAGATTGAAAAATCAAATTTGAAAATAGACACTAGATCCCATCCACTGCAAAATGATATTTTGGTCCCCAGTCGTATTATGTGTCTAAGCGCAAATGTGGAGGGAGATGCGTTACATTAATTTGATAGCATCCTCGTTAAATTAGTAAAAATAACCAGAATTGGATTGCAATTTGCAGATTCTATTTCCCCACAACACCTGCGCAAGATTCATCATATTAGCAGGAAGATTGTCGTTGTTAACAGCTTATTTGTTGTGTTGTCCTTAATCAAATTATTTTTGAAGCTCCACGAATGAGTATTATTTGTCTAAGACTATGCAAAAAGAACATGTACGGTGAACATTCTTTTATTATAAATATTTGGGCACCAATATTTCATCTCTCTTTAAAACAATGTTTTGTCAATTTGGCGCATAAAAAAATCTCATTTTGTTACTAATTTTCAATAATATTACGCTTACAATATTAGAATATAAAATTTATGTCGCAATTGGGGTGATGATTAATTAATATAACATTATTAGGGTTTACTACATATTAAATAATTATTTATTTTATTATTTCCCTCAATAAAATTAAAAATATATTTGGAATTCAGGTTGGACAGATATAATTTTTTAAAATTATAGTAATAAAAATGTGTTTGAGATTGAAGTTGGACAAGTGTATCTTAAAAGTTATAGCATTAAAGTATTTGATAAATACTACTTGCCGTAATTTAAAAGTTATAGTAAAATAATTTTTTATTTGTATAATAAAAAATATATTATATTTTTAATAATTTTGTCAAAACTATTATTTAAAATTTATATTTATTATATACTATTAACTTTCATTTCATAATTACAATTTTTTTTCTACAATAACTTAAAAGTTGCAGCACTTCAATTTTAAATATACTTTAAACCATTTAGTAAACACTAACGGCTGTACTTTAAAAATTATGTTAATGTAATTTTTTATTTATATGATAAATAATTTATTATATATATTTAATAATTTTTTAAAAATTATCGTTTATAATTTATATTTATTATATATTATTAATTTTTATTTTAAATTATAATTTTATTATAATAATTATAACTTAAAAAAATATAACAGCTCAGTTCTAAATATATCACGATGACAGACATTCTTACAAGTGTTTTTACTTCAAAATTTTAAGCAAAACACAGGAAGGGCTTACTTCGAAGAGTGGTACACGTGGCAGCGAAAGAAAGTCGTCGGAGGTGTTTAAACGGTGGAACACTTGCGTTACGGCGAATGGACAAATGAACTCGCGAATAAGAAAAGAATGTTATACACTGCAGATCTGAGCCGTCGAAAGCCTCCGCAAATCACGTTGATATGGGGCCCAGACAGCAATTCGCCGAACCTAACGGTGATTCTTATGGCCCTATAAATCCGGAGACATTGAGACATGTGTCACGGTGAAGAGAGGCATTAAGTATTGGTCATGTGAGTGCACGTGTAATCTGACACCCCAACAGGGTCCACAACGTGATGATAGTTCTCATGCTTGAAAACGCAACACTGAAAGGCACGTGCTTCGCCTAGGTGGTCCAATGGATAGAGGCTACGTTGTTGCATGTGATGTTACTCCTCACATGCTCGTAACGACCGTTTTATGGGCTTTTGTGCTTCGAAATAGAAAATAACAAAATTTATAAATAAGTTTGATAAATGAATTGAAGAATTGGTGAAGGGGACGTTATATGATATAATACGATTCATAATGTTTGCAATTTGTTTCCTTTACAATAAATAAATAAAAATGGAAAAAAAATCAATTAAATATGTGAAGGTTCAACAATTTCTCCACGATATAAGATAAAGATAAAATATTTGTAATATGAAGTAATCAATCCTAAATGTCAATTGGGTATTATAGCTTACCTCAATAGACTATAATTCTTGTAGATAGACTGACAAAATTTTCCACTTATAAGACTTACCTTCTATTTTTATATTATCTAAAAACTTCTTCGACACTAAAAAGTTTAAAGAAAAATAGGGGTAAATGGATCATTTACTTATAATTTATTTTCAGAATATAATTGTGTGTGTATCTATATATTAGAAGAAAAATTTGAGGGTGGATAAATTCGGATTCAGACTGAATTTCAGGAGTCCGACTTTATAGTGACCTAATTGAATTTGGGAAAGTCATAAGTATTATTTTAAGACAATATATTAAGGATCGGTGACTCAATTAACACTAAAAATTTTTCATACCAGTGATGTATTTAAAGAGGCATTGCATAACACGTACAAGCCTCTTTAGGGAAAAAGTAATTCAAACTTATAATCAGATTCAATTATAATTTTGATTGGATCAAATATTTGAATTGATTTCATATTAGATTGAATTATAATTATATATGGGTCCAGTCGAATTTGGTTTAAAGTCAGATTTGGATCAATTAGGATGGAATCAAATAATGTTCGAATTACGGTACTTTTGAGCCTCCTTTGTTTATTTGAGTTTTTTAGAAAATTATTTTAGTTGTTAGGAGATTGTTTTAATGTAATTATATTATTTTAGTTATTTTTTTTACCAAATTTCAATTAAAAAAAATGAAAAGTAGTACTATGAAATTAAATGAATAAAAGTTAAAATAAACTACTACTATTGAGTTTTCTGATTGAATCGTGATGCGATGCGATTAGGTTGGCCAAAATCTCACCCGATCTTATTGGAACCTTTCTCTACATTCGATTCGAACATGAATTTTTCTTTTTTTGGATCAATTAAGATTATTTGTCTACCTCTAAGAAAAATGTTTAAAAAATAATAAGAAAAATACGTTATTATTAATTTTTTATTCATATCTAAACACATATTCCTTATTTTTTGCACTTAAAAAATTTTATATATAAATAAAATTATATTTAAAAATAAAATAATAAAATGATATTGTCATGAGATTTTTGACTATTATAAAAATAATAATAGATAAATAGTATATATTAATTTTAATAGGAGAATTCGACGATCTCCCATTATTATATTCAAGCTTCTTTGAAGCAGTTAATTTGTACCAGTACAATCCAGTGACAATTTCTTGATCAGGCCTCTTTATCTTTTAAAATTGAAAATTAATGAAGTTGGCTTATAGAATTTGGACTACACCTTTACGTGGCGTGTGCAAGTATGATCCTGTTTAGTATATGTTTTGTTGTGAGATTCAAATTATGAACAAAGGTTTCATGTAATATACAAAATGCTCTTCACTACATTTTATCCAAACAAATGTTGGCAGGTGTCACCGAGTATTCTTCGAAGATGTGGCAATCCATGTATTGGCGCTATGTCTCACCCACTTAACAACGCCAAAAAATGTCCCATGAAGCCCACAAATACAATAGAGGTTATTACAAGAGACTAGCCGAATCAACAACAGCCAATGAGAATCACGGAGGCTCCAGCCCAGAATTTCTTATTATTTAAGAACAGAAAAGAACCAACCTAACCCAAAAGCTTGCGTGCTTTTTGAGACAACACTTCATACAAAGAATGTTAGAACTCTAATTTGCCGAAATTAAATGCTCTCTAGCCAAAAAGCTAGCTATTTACGAAGTGCATAATAGCAAAGTCAACTGAGTTTACACGCCGTTGCACTAGTTTTCTCGTTTGGGCAAAAGATTTTCCATAATACTTATTTTGTTACATTTGAGTTTTAAATCCATAAATGCATGAAAATTACTATTTTCATGGAAAAAAAAATCTGTTTCTTTTCATGATATTTGTTTTATTCTCATCCTTTTCCTTTGTCTGGGTATTGCACATGACATGACACACAAAATTATACATGATGGGTAAAGACAAAAAGATATTTCACAACAAAACAAACTCACTAGTTTATTAATTCTATCTTTATGCACAAATGTCATGTGCAAATAACATTTTATTTTTTCGAGTATGGAGATGGCTTATTTTACCCAAAACGGAACACTCTAACAATTGGGAACGACGAAGACATGCAATATTTGGGAATTTAACATAAACCTAAAATCATTTCCAATTAATCGAATATACAATATTTAATTTATCGACAAGATATATGCAAATTATATAGTAAAACCTTTATAAAATAACATTTTTGAGACTAAGAAAAAATATTATTTTAACAAAGCTTTTTATTTATCAATAGATGAATAATTTATTTAATTCAATAGTAAATGAATATGTATTAATTTAAGAAAAGTTATATATTTTAACTGTCTATGTCATCTTGGTACATGTAATATTCCTTTAACCAAGATTCGTGCATGAATTTAAAAATGATCATGTACATAGAAAAAATATTAACAAATATTATGAACATGTACATAGAAGCTCAAAAATTAGTGTGAGTATATTGTACATAGAGATGAAATTGATGTAAATACTTTTTATTTTTAATACTATAAGTATTTCACATACTTAAAGCACATTGAACATAAACTGTCGGTCATTATTTTTATTTTTAGTCTCAAATCCTTAGCTGTATATTTTGGAAAAGAGCGGAATTCAAAAAATTGAAGTTGTCAAGAAAAAAACTCTTTAGTATTAAGAAATTTCTATATTATTCATTATTAATATTTATTTTTTGTATATGACTAATTATTCATTTATACATTCATTAGGTGGTAAAGGGTTCAAAAAAAAAATTATTATCTTATACATTGAGTGAAATTATTAATTTAATCAACTAGCCTAAGTCCAAAAATTTTATTATTTAATCAAAGTTTGTAATTTATCATGCCTTCATTTATTAAGATTAGAGTATAATTGCAAGTTGGTTACACAACACAACGTTGTTTTGGGAACTCTAATAAAATGAAAACGTCATCCGTGCCTCTTTTAGGATTTGAAGTCAATTTATTTAACGAAGGATGAAAAGAGGCGTTCTTTACTCTTTTAATGTAGACATGTTAAGTCTAGCTGACCAGTAGAAACCTCTTGCAACCACAACTATACAATCTTAACAAATATCAAGTTCAATTTCATTTTGTAATAGACAACTACAACTACAAATCTTTTATTCAATTTTAACGATTGCCTTTAATAGTAAATTTTTCATGCGAGTATTTTAAGAATATAATTTTCTATTAAGTGGGTTTTAAAGAGCATTATTTTGAATTCAAATAGCATTACCCTTAATGTTTAATGTTGAGGGTTTAATATTTTCAATTTAGTTAAAATAAACAAAGTTCATACTTCATAGTGGTGTGGTGATGCTAATGAACTGAACTGAACTCCAGTGTTCGTAAACTGTTGAGCATTCGCAGAGCAAATACAATTTTGCAGGTTTTAGCTATTATATTGGCAGCAATTTAATGCGGTCGGGCCACATTACATCTCAGAAACTGATTGATTTGTTAAAAACAAAAGCTTACGCACGACAATTGACACGACGCATATGATATTAATGCCTCAAGGGAAAAGCGGTTTGAATTTTATTAAGTTTCAACTTGTCTAACTTGTAAGTAAAACATCTAAAAATCAGTAACATGATCGAGATACATGAATTGTAAGTTACGTTAAGTTATAATTTAGTAAGACCGAAGCAATTTATAAAGAAAACGCACCGTGACAGAATTTTCACATCATTTTATCAAAAAAAAATAAAAAAATTCTGTAGTTCAGACACTACTCTTCGGTTTTACCAGGTGTTTAGGCATCATATGAGCAAACCTCTTCCATTTTCTGCAATCTGTATTGTCACCAAAACAAACAGACGACAACAATTAACAAGACAGTGAATTTCAGCTATATCAAATTGCTTGTATATAGTAAATTTCCAGGCAACCTTTGCAACGCACTCATACACATACTGGCATACTAGAAGTTGCGATTAAATCCCCCATGACAAAAAATATTTTAACCCACCTCTGACCGGATAAAGAATGAATCATCAGGCAACAGTGACATGAGTCTATTTCCCCCCATCGTTTTCTGAGGTTTAAGCCCAAAATAATAAATAACTAATCCTTCCAGCCCTCCTTGCTCAACCGCCGTGAGGCAAGGCCTTTAGATGAGAGGCTCGGAGTAACAGGTAGTGCCGGTGTCTTCGGTGCCTCTTCATCGTCCCAATTATCATCCCAACTGTTATCCCATCCATGATTATTATCCAATTCTGAATTTCCCGGACTGGCAACAGGCAGCTCCATATCCAGTCTTTGATATTTAGAGGTGCTGCTGGAAAGTTGCCTCCACCGCAAGCTGACACACAAACAACCTGATGCCAGTATGAGTAGTGCGGCAAAGGATATGAATGCGACGGTAGGTTTTTTAGACAAGAATTTGAAGTATGTGGATTTAAGAGAGTTATCAAAGTCTCCTCCAGAATTATGTGTGATTAAATCCCTGAAATCAAGGCTGCAATTTCCATTTCCTCCCTTTATAGTGATCAAATTATCAGTTCCTTTCCTTCTGACAGAAACCCTAAGCTGCATAACAACAAACATCAAAATCACTGTGCACTCTTTGCACTGCATTTCTACCATGCTTTCTGGGAAAGATGTTTACTACAAGAAAAGTAATACAATGGACATCAAAACACAGGTCAACTCTTATTTAACTTTGACCAAACCAATGACAGCAATTAGGACTCATAACAAAGAACTACTTGCATTAAAGATGCAAACATCTCTTCTCAAAAAAAAAATGCAAACATCTCATAAACCATAATGAAATTTTTCATCCTTAGTTTTGATATGGGTTAGGCTATTTTAACAAAAATTTTTACTTAAAATTTCAACACAAATTTTCAATGGTAGATTTTCAAAGTCAAAAGTAGCAATTAATGATGTCTAATCATCCACCACTCAATTGCATGGAATCAATGGTTCAGAATTTGTGTGAAAATTTTAAGTTAAAATAGCCCAAGCGGGTGATTAATAATCACAGGAAATTCAGAACATCTCAAATCCAACCAATGCTCATTTTATTCCCTTTTGTCACATCCACTAGTAGGGGACAAAACCTATTCCAGATTCCCAACCCGATTTAGTGTTGCTCACATCAGAGATGCAAAAACAAACATAAACTGTCTTATAATCAAATGCATACAGATTTTAAATTTAATTGCTGCTCTTTCAGTTCATTAAAGTTTTTCAATGAGACCTGGTCATCCTGGTATCTTCCATGTTTCCAATTCAAAAATTTCAGAGAATGATAAAGAAATTTGTTAATAGGATTAGAAGCTAAATTAAGGGCTATAAAGAGCATGGAAAAGTAGAAATTTGTAGTTTTACAGTGAGGGAAAATTGCTGAATGTGAATCAGTCCGGATAATAGTAAGTTGGATGAGTAAACAATGAGACTAGTGAATTCTCAAATAAAACCACTTCTGAGATGTTTTCAAATAACCATGAGCTTTTGTTTACAAATACCTCATTGTCTTCGTTCTCTGAGAGTTGAACTTTTGTTTTCTCTAGTCGAACATAATCGGGAGCAGAAATTCGAACAGTGAGTGGGCCCTTAACTTTATTCTGAATTAAAAGTGATAGATCTGGAGAGTCTGGAAAATTGCAATGGGAACTCAAATACAGACCAAATCACAATAATATATACAGGAAAATAATTATCAAACTACGGATGGACAATACATTGTTGCCAAGCCCATCTTTCGAGCAGAAGCAACCATCTTAGAATACACTACTAACATAAAAGTTCATGAACTAGTATGACCAGAATGTAAATTTCACAAGCTTTAAATTCAATCTACACTTATTATTTAAGAAGATATTCTTCAACTTAACCACTAATAATTACTACTAACACTCATTAAAAACATTTCTCAATAAACAAAAAACTTTAGACAAATAGAATTTTAGTACAAGAGGAAATAAATCAAGTTATAGTTCAACGAGCCTACTTCATGTGCATATATTTTTTACCATAATAGCATGTCACATCGAAAGGGCAATAATACCTGAAATATTTAGCTATAAAGTAAAACACATCTAATTGAAGTAAATGCTTACCATTTCCCGGAACTCTCAAACAAGCAACAAACTGCATTTTCTCATCCATGCACTTATTAGATGAATCACATTCTTCAACCCGAGTTCCCTCCTTCCTTGATTTGCCTGAATCTTCGTCACCGGCCCCTTCTTTGGACACATCCTTAGATTTCACCTCATCACTCGAGTTATCCTTTCTGTCAGTCAACTCCTTTTTACCTTTTGTAACCTCATTACCCTTTTGAACATTATCAGCTTCTTTTGAACCCAATGGATGAAATGTATTGTTTTTATCTATACCATTCTTAACATCATTTCCCTCAACTGATTTATTAACTTGATCTCCACTGTTCCCATCCACTTTTTTCATTGGAGGAGAATTTGTTACTAAATTTGACCCACCAGTTGTGTCGTTTGACTTTCTAGAGCCATTTAAATTCGGATCTAATCCAGAACTTGTACTGAATTTTTTCTACAAAAGAAAATATATATATATAGTTCCAAACTCTATTGATTTAATTAACAACGTAAAGGATTTAAAGTAAATTTCTTTGCTTCAAGACTTACATTATCAGCAGCAGAGCAGCCATTAACAAGTAGTACTAGGAAGAAAGCCAACAAGAAAATGGAAGTTGCTTTCATGTTTTTCAAAGTAAGCCCAATTCTTTGTGCTACAAAGGGTACCTAAATACAGAAAAAAAAAAAAATTGGAATCAGAAACTTTGAATTAGAAAAGAGTTTGATTGTCCGAAACTGAAACAACTTTGGCATTTGGCAAAGTCTGAACATTAGAGCTATGACTCAATGACTGACCTGATGTACGAAGTTTTTATTGCACGTGTGTTTGGCTTGATCTGGCTCCTACACATCGCCGTACGGATCCTACTTCTTATCAAAAATTGAGCTCAGCCGGAGTTTGAAAGGTGTTGCGTGTCTAGGTTTTAAATTTTAACCGAACAAGCTGACTCAAGTTGACCAAAACCTTTTTGCACCATTTTTCATTCACTGGAGGCAGGAGAAAGCACAAAAATCCCGTATCTTTAACGCAGCGTTTTCGTTATAATTGTAGCGTGCAAATTGCAAAAGCATATGGTTTTATACATTTTATTTACGTTATATTGTTGGTAATACTGTCTTTTTTCACAAAGTTAGTAGCTTGTGATTTATAAACCGGTAAGCACGTAGTTAATTAACTGGTCATTAAGATTTTATAGTTTATATACTTAAGTTAGTTGCATATTAAAATTCTGTGTGTCATTTTAATAGATGATTTTAGTAGTTAAATAAACAAGCACACATCCCACCGTGCAATTGATGCCAGCTCACTTTTTTAGAACAGGGGGAGACTTTTAACATCTTGGCAACTGAACGCGTTGTTTGTTGGGCTAAACCACCCAATAAATTTTCGCCTCGTTAACAAAAGTTATCAGGCCCAATTGGTTATTAAAGCCCACAAAGCAAAAGCACACTTAGAAACATCCAAATCTCACTTGTTTGTTTTTTTAACTAAACCGCTTAATTGATTTGACTTCAATCACTTAATTAATCTATTTATTTTTTTTAACTTAATTTAATTTTTTAATTATTAAATTATTAAATTTTTTTTACTTTGTACTTCATCTAAAAAATTTAAATGACATCATTGAAAGATATTCTATATACCATACTTATCTAATTAATTTATTTTCATCATAACCTAAACGAAACTTATTGATTAGTATTATTATTCATCTTCTATAACTTGTGATAATAAATTAGTAGATTATTATTATTATTTTTATTTTATTATATTCTTCAAATTAACATTGTTTATCTTTACAACTTTTATGAATATTTTCTTAAAATACATCATAAACTACAATAAAATTGATTAAGTATGTTATAATTTAACATATTAAAATATGGTATTCAGTTTGACACGATTTATTTTATGATAAAATATTATTTTATTTATGTTCGACGAGATGTTTATTACTTTTTTAACATTTAAATTTTGTAAAGACACAAAAATAAAATTATTGGATTTCAAACTTTTTAACTTAAAAAAAAAACAACTTGATACTTATTATCATATATTAATACAAAAAAAAAAAATTTAATGCTATGCATCTTAATTTTGATATAAACTAATTTAAACCTATTCATATTTCATACCATAAAAAAAAAAAAAATGCTATCTAACTTGTTGTCGGCTGAGATTTTAACCCGAAAATCTAGAAGAATAAATTTTGTACCAATAACGCAAGTACATGACATGGAGTATGCAATTATGTCTCCTTTTATCATCCATCCCGACTTTATGAGTTATTACCATAATAGGAAGCAAAATTATGAACGGAGGAGACAGGGGGAAGAAGATAGTGAGTGACGTAATAATATAATCCCAACCAAGGTTACTTTGTAATAAATAAAGCTCCATTTGGTTTAGCTACCAAGCTGATGGGCTGTGGGAGCCCACAGCAGCTAAAGAGCTACATTACCTCCAAAGTGTGTAAACTCAGCTAGGTTTATAATTATTTTTTTGTTGCCATCTTGTCTAATGTTTTTTGTGCAAATATTTCTATTAGGAATGGCGCTCTTAACTTTTTTTTTTTTTAATTTAATATTATATAAAATTCAATTTGCAAATAGCTAAGCTTATACAAAAATATATAATCAAAACCCAAAGCATACAATTGAAAACTAACATAAAAAAATTAAAGAAAATCAATTTTCATATTTACTGAAAGACCTCTAACCTTTCATCTTAAAATTGAGAGAGGTTCTTAAAACGTTACATTAGAAAATCTAGCTCTATATTAGGGTAAACATTGAGGGTTGAGGGTCATTTTCCCTATTGAGAATAAACACCCAAACGTTAAGATTTGCATTAATGCATACAATTTTACAGATGACTGCATACCAAACTGATAACGAATATAACCAAGTTTATTAGTTCGGATAAAGCTCATGCCGCATGAGATTTGATTCGATTGTAGAAGTTGAAGAAATGGTTATCAGACTAATTGAAATGGGAACATCAAGCCTCAATAATGCGAAAAATTAGCACCAATCCCGAAAGAGATGAGCTCCGCAAACTCACCCACCTGGGGTCCTGGACGTCGGTGCTGCACGCCGGCCACATGGGCGCAAGTCAACTTACCCAATTTGGAGGTTACAATAAGTACGCTACTTCTATCACAATGACGAAGTCCACCCAATTTTTGCTTAACCAATAATTCTCAATTTCACAATCAGAAGAATAAAGTTATTGTGTATTTTGAATTAATAATCGTGTATCAATCAGGACTTTTTGAAGACCAAAGGTAATCCAATTGTCAAACCGACCTGGTCCAACGTGCTTCTTCATCTTGATTATTGAAACATTTTCAAATATTCTCAGCGGACCATTACAGCTCATTGAATTAACCGAAAGCACACTGTTTGTGACACAACCCTACTTCTGACTTTTGCAGAGCCAATTCGATTTCCCCGGACCGGACCCCAGCACCAGCAGTGTGAGACTGTAAGTGTTACATTTTTTTTTTTTCTGGCTTTGGGACAATTTTCCGCCTTAAAACTTGGTTCGTAGCATTTTGCATTTTATTGCTTCAAATCTACATCCGAGCCCATAGCTCGTACATGAACGAGGGACGACAAAAACAAAAGTTGTCTGAAACGAGGCCAATAAATTGTAATCGAAATAAAGTTAATTTGGAAACGGAGAAATTGGATTTCGACTTTAGTTCTAATATCATTTTAGAAAAAAATTTTAGATTTAATTTGATATTAAAATTTGACAGCGGTAACAATATTAGAATGTTTGATAAATATTAATTATTATAATTTAAAATTTATATTATTATAATTTTTTATTTATGTAATAAATAACTTATTATAATTCTAATAATTTAAAAAATTATATTTATTATATTTATTAATTTTTATTTTATAATTATAATTTTTTTTTATAATATCTGTAGCTCAAGCTAATAAATAGCAGGTGATAGATAGTAGCTCAACAATCGTAATCTTTTCTGTATAAAATTGAGCCATGAGTGTACCTTAGAATGATGAATTGTTTTACCATCTCCAATCTCAAAATCATATCGTTGCTTGAGATGATCATGTAGCAATATTTATAAGACGATACATCTCTCAAATGCAGGAGGAGGAGGGCAGGAAGGCATAAAAAAGAAAATCACATCTAGATTTCGATAAGATGGGACCATTGCTAGAAAAAAGACAATATTTACGAGAAAATTTTTCTTCGGAGCTGCTCAATTATTTTATGACATGAAAGCAACAGGGACACAGGTCTCATCAATCTTAGCTAGCTAGCAAGTAGCAAGAGAGAGAAGCCAAGGCATATTCTGCAGTGTTCATATACAGTGTGCACATGGACCAATTACCAGCCGTACGTCAAGGAGAGGCGGTGATCACACACAGAGCCTCAAAACCCATCATTGAGTTCTCTCAGCTCACACCAATTCTATTATCTTTTGATCACAGCTTGAGCTCAGTATAAGCAATGTATGGAGCAGCTCAACATTACCAACCTCGTTTTTCATTGAAATTATCTAAAGTTTTCAAATTCTTTCGATCTTGACGTTCCGAGTCTTTATTCTTGTTTCCCATAAAAATTTAATGTATATCAATAACAAAATCTCAGAGTTGTAACCAAGAAACAAATATTTTTAATAAAAAGTGAAGAACGTTGTACTAGTAAATAGTTCTGCACTAATTGTGGATATATATGTCAATATAACCATAAAATATAACCCAGTATAATTGTTATCAACTTAATTTATGCTTTTTGATGGAGAAATTTTGAATAACTTGAAGCAGAATTAAAGTGGTAAGTTGCATCATTGGAAAGCAATTATCCAAGATTAGGTTTGTTTCAATCTCACAAGATGTCTCTATTTAACTTATTCACAGATTTGGAATCATATTGCCCTTTTCCTATACAATCAAAATCAAATGTTCTTAATTTCCACGACTAATATAAATGGCAATTCATCTTCGAGACGCACTGCATACAATTCCATTAATTGTTTTGCTTATTTTGTTCTATATATGTGATCAAAATAATATGGGCACGGAGAAACTGAGAATCAGACAAATCATGGAAATCTCCCTAACTGCAAAAGTAAATTTGGTCACGACTTCAGACCAGCCACGTGGCTTAGATCCGTTGATTGTGTAAAATAAGAGACCCTAAATCATGTATGAAACTGTATCCAGTAACATGAGACCCATACGCCATCAATAAGCTGAAGCATGGACCACTCACTAGATACCTACATTTTGATCGATGACTCACCAGTGAGTTACTCTTCTCTAGATAGAATAACATATTGGGTCTAATTACGTTGGAATTATTTTATAATAAAATATATACTTTAATGGTTATATAATTAAAAATATAATATATTTATTATTATTTATTATTTACAGTAAAACAAATTTACCGTAATTTTTGCATAATATATATTATTTATTTGTTACACATTAAAAATTCTAAACCCACATATAATCATCCTAAGAGCCCAATTTGTATGACAAAAAAAGAAGAAATTTATTGGACATCTTATTAGAGCTTTGGACGAGTATTATTACAATTTTTACATGCATACAGTTCTTTATTCCTACCATTTTAATTCAGGTTTAAAAGTTGGGCTCGTTTGTTCAAATAGTACGTAAATGTCTAAATGATTTCTATTATAGTGTAGTGATGCTTGTTGATGTCACCATGACGTGGGTGGTTGAAGCGGTGTCGTATTAGGCGTTTCCAGTTATCACGTTATCTCAAAAAATCTTTACCGAAATGAAACTGATTCACGAGATTTTAGAAATTCTCGTTTCTTTTAGGACACTTTTTTTTTTTTTTTGTTTGGTCTGAAATTGCTTTTAGGAGTTGAATAGATTGGAAAGTGACACGTGCATATGCTGGTAACTTTAAACCAACATTTGGCTAACGTGTCAGCCTCAGGAGACTGGCCACCAAAGATAGTCGGCGTCCGCTTTGCTGTGACCATGCGACCAAGTCCGTATACCGACGAAACACAACTTTTTAACAACTTCAATTCCACAAATGTCCCTCAACTCACCATTAAATTACTTTACTAAAAGAATTATTTAATAATAATAATAATTTTTTTAAAAAAGTGAAAATGTTATTGATAAATAAAAAAATATTTTTAATATATATATTTATTTCTGAATCTCAAGTATAAAACAACCAACTAGATCATGAACCTTACAACTCATAATATAATCATTAATCAAGCAGTGCCATTTAAAAACTTGAAAAAAACTTAATAATTCGAAGCTTAAGCACATTATTGAGTATTGAAAGCTTTCGATTTTTGTACATGTATAGCTGGTCTAATAAGCAACTTGGCTTAGGCCTGAGGGCTAAATTGTAATAACGTATTAACATGGGCATGTAGATACATAATTGAATGAGGAACATAAATCCCATTAAGTAGCATGAAGATTGGGAGAGTCCTATTGAGGATTGACTTGAGAGACGTAGAAGGTTAGGTTTTGTTCACATGCCCATGCAGAGAAAACAAACAGTTTATTGGGTATTAATCAAGTTCGAAGTTTGAATAAGGATGGATGCATTGGCATGGGGTGTCTCCTGTTTGATTAATTTCACGAGCCTTGTCTTAAGAAAGGCCAGAGCTGGCTGGCTGGGCTAAATGGCACGATATGACATTATCTATCTATGACCTTTTCAAAGGAGACCTTTACGTCTTTAATGCACCTTTACTCGGAGATGGTCCCATACTCATTTTGATATTGATAAGTTTGTTTCTGTTTTTATAATTTTGATCAGGAACCCTTCTGAAGAAAAAGGTCTTTTTGCTCATTTCAAATCAGTGGTTGATTGTTGACGTATGCTTGCAAATTAGCTTGGCACCTTGCTTTGTTCTGATCTCTTGGCTTGGCTCGAAAGTAGTGAATTGATAAAATTGCATTAATGAACGTGCATTAAATCAGTCCCCTTACTCTTTTGCCCGCAAATCAGATTCAGTTACTTCTTTAGACTTCTGTATATGCGAGTCAGATGTGATCACTCATTAATGCAAACAAATAAAACCACAGATGTATAATCCCCATCACGTATCTCTTTTGGAGCTAGCGATTCAAAAAGTTCGCTTGTCCAAAACTGTGCAGGTTTATGGGCTTGTGCGTCAGCTCTTCTACAAGGTCGTGTAAATATTGGTGAAACGGTAACGGATGAATAGTTTTAATTATTTAGCATTAGCTGTATAGATTGTAGTAGGCTCGTTGAAACTGTAGAGTCTTTGACATCACTCCTAAGTTTTATTGCCCATCTTTGTTAGGCTATAGGTGCTTTGCCTTTTTCATTTTTGTGATAAAATTTGATGCGGTGTTATACTTAAATGTTTATATATTCCATTCAATGACTATAAATATTTATTTAATCTCATAATTTTTTTTTGTTGCTTAGTTATTTCTTTAATAGAACTTTAGAAAAATAAATAAATTATTTTACGTTTATCAGTAAAAAATTTAGATTTTAGACTTTTAAAATGTTAAAATATCTAACTTATATTTTTTTTATTTAATAATTTTTATTTTAATAAAAATTTTCGTTGATAACTGAACAACTAAATTTTTTTATATATAAAAACTCTATTTATAAAAGTTTTACTAACAAAAAAACTATGTTTAAATAAACTTTATTTAAAACATTATAAAAACAAAACAAAACATTAGCGATTAAATTAAGACAACGGCCACTCTTTTTTATTTTATTTATTAACAGCATATATAATTTGATTATAGATTTCAGAATTTGAGAATGCCATAAATCCATCGTTGGACAGTTCAAAGAATGATGAGTGTATTTACTTAATTATTCCTTAACAATGACAAGAAGTATTCACTATTAGAATTGATGGCAGGAATTCAAGTTTCTTGTGTGTGCTACTAACACATCCGACTCATTTTGAACCGATACATTCACACAGTGCCATTATTTTTCTTAATATTGTCATTATTTTTGTTGCATGATATCATCAAAATAAAATATAAGATTAAGTAAAATTGTAGCTTAGTTAAGCTAGCTGGATAGCTGATATATCTGAGCTTGAGGCTTGAGGCTTGAGGTATGCGAATGAGAGAGATAGAGCTTGTGTGTGGAAAGGTCCTTTCCCATTGATGTTTAGCCGTACCAGACGAATCAACAGGCAGGGATGAGTCTTGAATTAAACGCGTGGAAGAGAAGTTATGATTCCTATGAGACTGGAAACAGAGAAGCCTGACTCATTCGCTATGCAATTAATCGAAAAAGTAGCCTTTTAGCATTGAGTTGTATTTATTGTGGGCACGCGGAGTCAAATTTTTGTGACACCCAAATCGGTAACAAGATTTTCATGGTTTCAGATCCATCTCGCTCAACTCTTTGATTGCTAGTTGGCTCTGGTAAATTTACAGGAACACCCTTCTCCAGACCAGCTATCATTATTGCTTCTCTTCAAAATTTGATTAAAGATTAAATAAAATATCCCCAAACCGGAGAAATTAATGATTTGAGGAACACCCCGGAAGTGGTAGAAACTAAGTGGACACACAATTTGAGTTCAGTTCTGAGTTGATTTTGACCCGCGAATTAAGTCATTTCTTTGTATTTTATTTTATTTCCTTTTTACAGAAATCACTCTCAGTCGAAACATCACCGCATCCATTTTTGCTTAATATGATTATTGCCTTTGTTGGTGTTACGCCGCTCTTAAAAAAATAATAATAATAGAAATGTTAATCTATAGTTGGGTTCAACAACAAAGAGGGCAGCATCGTCATTAGACGGAGATGCCTTCCAGTAACTTTGGCAAGAGTTCAGATTCTCTTGGAATGCAAAGTTGTGAAGAGAAAAGAAGAGCATGGAAAGCGCTTTAATCTTCAGCTATAAATGTACCAGTCGGACCAGCCTCGGGGCTCAGCATACTAACTTAAATCCCTCTTCATCGAACAAGAAAATCTGAATTTTCTCTCCCTCCCAAAACACACACAAAAGCGTCTAGTGCTTCCATTTCTCCATCTCCACTCTTCTCTTAATAATATTTGCCGCCTCTTAGTTCCCACATCAAATTGTCAGCTTTCCACGATTCTTCCCCCAACACTTTTTCATTTTTGAGCTAATACCCATCTCTAATTTTTTCTCAAAAAACTATCTTTGCTATTTTATCAGAAATTTTCTGGTGCCCTGTTTCCTTCACTATATATTCGACCAAAATCTTAAAAGAAATGGAAGGATTTCAAGAAAATAATCAACCTCTTGCATTCAATGATGGTGCTGACATCCGATCGTCACTATCGCAACTCATACTAACAGGAGGCACAAACGCAATAGACTCAATTTTCTCTCGTTGTACACCGACAACTACCATGTCAAGCGCTGCTTTTGAGCCTTTAGGCTCTTCAGTTTATCTTCGACAAAGAGACCTTCTTCAGAAATTTTCTGAAGAAAACAAAACAACCACCAACACGACCCTTACCCGCCATTATTTAACCAATAACCCACTTCAAAATTGTTCTTACACTTCGAGCTCCACTTATATAGCTCCGCCAAAGAAGAAGCTTTACAGAGGTGTGAGGCAGAGACATTGGGGCAAATGGGTAGCTGAAATTAGACTGCCTCAGAATAGAATGAGAGTGTGGCTAGGCACTTATGATACAGCTGAAGCAGCTGCTTATGCTTATGATCGTGCGGCTTATAAGCTTAGAGGGGAATATGCAAGATTGAATTTTCCTAACTTGAAGGATCCAAGCAAGTTGGGGTTTGGAGATTGTTCAAGACTGAATGCCTTGAAAAGTGCAGTTGACGCCAAGATTCAAGCAATATGTCAAAAAGTGAGAAGAGAGAAAGCCAAAAAGAATGCCAAAAAATGTTGTGATCTAAGTGATGGTGGGTCTAAAGTTGCTAGTGAGACTGAGAGTGAGAAAGTGGAGAAAGTTGTTGATTCTTGTTCATCATCTTCAACTATGTCGCCTTTGATTTTTGGGGAGGGTGGTGATTTGGTTTCACCAACTGTTTCTGAAGATGGGTTTTGGAAGAGTGAAAGTTCTCAGCCATCTGTTTCAACTGAGCATCCAATGATTACGACCATGGAATCAGAATTTGAAAGCTGTTCGCTTGCAAGATTGCCATCTTACGATCCTGAGTTAATTTGGGAAGTTCTTGCCAATTAGGGAGGGTAATTGAGTGTAAATGGTAGTATCGAAAACCAATTATGCTGTCCTATTGGTCTTACCAATGTCTTAACTCTTAAGCTTTTTCGGATTTAGCTTAATCAGATGATGTCATGATTATAGTTGGCCTTAGTTTTTTTTTGGTATTAAGGCACTGTATTTGTAGTAGTTGTCGTACTCAGAAATTTGTTATCTGATTCTGAGTGGCATCTGGCTCCTGAAGTGAGTGACAACATTAATTATTACTGATTGTTGTTCAACTTTCAGCTGTTAATGAATTTGTCAATTCTTGTTGCAATCTAATGAACGATTTGAAAAGTTATCTAATCTCTCTCTATGATGAAACTTGAGGGCTTGTTAGCTGCTATCGATGAGATGACGGTGGAAGATGAGGCAGAGGCTGTGGCCCTGGTGACCTCATCTTCTCGAAGAAAGAAAGATGGATAAAATGATGGTGCCTCTTTCAGATTTCCAAGTCGTTGTTCAAGTGTGACAACATACTCGATGCGGATCTATACAGCATCGTCCTTTTTATACCCACTTGATTTTAGCTTGGTTTGCTTTATCTACGTCAATAAAACATATTGATCCAAAACAATATGTTTATTACTTGTTTTAAAATATAATATTAGATAGTAATTATGATGAAATTGCTCTAATGTAAAGTATTAATAATAATTGTCAGATCACAACAGTAAATACAAATTTAATATTTATCTTTATAATTGTACAGTTTGAGCATAACCAGACCCATAACATTACTCTTAAGTTTAAAACCATTAGTTTCATGTTGCAAATACCTCAAATTGTATAGTAGTATACGTAATATATCATAAAATAGAAAATTTAGACAATCATCGATGAAAACTTGAAAGTGAGAATAACAAAAATACTCCAAAAAGGTGAGATTTTTCAGCAGACGATAGCTACGAGCTAGTTTTGTGATATTATAGCAAACCAGTCACTACCAAAAATGCTATACTATAGTTATTCTCACATCATGAGCTTCCAACTTGTCATTCAAGTAAATTCACCTCGTGATTCCATTGTATTAAATAATTAGATTTCTCATGAGAGAGAGAGAGAGAGAGAGAGAGACCAATGTGAAGTAAATGTTATTGCTGATTTTTACACAGTTTTGAAGTTCTTTCGTAACCACAAGTCCACTCGTAACCACAAGTCCACAACTTATATTGTAAGACATAATCAAGAAAATGCAAGAGAAGCTCTGACGAGGAAATACATATAGAGAAATATTAAATTTGCTGTATAGTACTACCAGCTCAGAGAATTCTTAGTTTGCTGTATTTTGGCGTTGTAGCAACTCTCCATCTCCTCCTGTGACAATCATGAATTTCATTTAGTCAAGGTCCTACAGCATTCTGGAATTGTTTTCTCATCCAAGGAATATGTCATTACAGAATTATTGGTAACAATTATTTATGGAGTGCTGAAAATTAACCTAGAGGGGGATTTTTGCTAATAATAGAAATTTATCCCATTTCCCATTAAGAGACATAGGTAAAGATTTCTTAGTTGAGCCTTTTGAGATGGATATGCAGTAGGTAACAATTCTTTAAAGTTTGAATCCCAGTTGCAGATTGTTCTATAATTAAGTGACTACTGCTTAACCAAAAAGGCCTGGCATAGAATACTGAAAAAAATGTAAATCCCAAGGCTGAAGGGAAAGCTGCCTAATCTTGAATGTGGTAAGCAGTGACACATCAATAAATTAGAAAATGGATGGATCAAATGGGACAAGATATACCTTGCAAGATTTTAGCAGAGGCTGCAAGAATGATGATCTGAAAAACCTAATTGATTTCCCAAGTGAGGTTTTCTCCCATTCTGCCACCAAGAAAAACATTGAAAGCGTCGACGTTACTGCAAAAAAGCAAATTACAATAGGGCATATGTGCAGGTAAATATGGCTGTCCAGCAGCATTTCCTTTAACAAGGATTACTTGATCAGCTAACCAACAACTACCGGTCCTTGAAAATAACAGCCAAAATGAATAGAATTCTGAGTGGTAAGTCCGTCAAGCCATTGCATCCTCTATATGAACTTATTTTTTTAGATTGCTTTATATATCATCACAACACTGCTCGGATGAGAAGACAATGGTATTTAATTCCAAAACTTAGTCAGAGTTGAAAATGGTGGAAAGCAATATGACAGTGTAATTTGTGTTAACATACCATTATCAACATCCATTCTGGAAACTTCCATGTTAAGTTCTCGTAGAAGCTGCAAGTGAAATAAGACCAGACAATAATTTGTAAGAAAGAAAACAAATTCTTAGAACAGAGATATTCTACAATCCATACTGCACACTCAGAAATAGTGACGCAGATGAATAAGAAACTTCAGTGATATATAAAATATGCTTACCTCTGACAGGGTTGGTACTGTAGTTGGATCAAATTCTTCACAATTTTTTGGGTCAATGGGAATACAAACACAACCTGGAACAAGGAGAAATAGATTTTTGCAGCAGTATAGCTATATTAACATCCAAGGTTTCATACGGCAAACGCAACTTCCAACTGTGATGTACAGTAACTAATATTGCTTCTTTAGAATCAAGAACTTTTACAATTATGAGACAACTCTAATCCTTTGCATTTGCATGTTTTATTGGTCAAAACTTTCATGTCTGTAGCCATGCCTATCTCATGCTATGGAGTCTCTGGGTACTGACCTGTTTTAGGATGTACACAAAATGGAGCCTTTAGTAAATGATTCATGTGTTTTGAAACCTGATGTATAAGTTCAACATGCAGAGTCAGAATTGATTACATTAAAGTGTATCCTTTATGACAGAAGTGAAACTCAGTGTTGAAGCAAGAGAGAAGGTGGAAAGGTTGTTGTGGATTGAGAGCACTAACCTCCATATCAAGCCTAGGGTAGGTAAAAGTAAAAACAATCTCTTCAACACACCTACGTAGCCCTGGTACCTGGAATAATGAAGAAGGTAAAACGCAATTCACTCTGTTAATTATTTACAAGACCAATTCCTGCTCTAGCTAGTTATATGACTTTTGCCAAACATCCATGTGAGGAGAAGTCGTGATAATTGTGTCTCATGATTAGAGACATGATAAATTTTAAAGATTCTTGTTTCATAAATTTAGAAATATACATGAGGGAGGAAATCACGATTCACGATAAGGTTTAAAGATCCTTATTTCATAAATGTCCTGATCAACTTTATGTACCCTAGATCAGATTTGTTTACACTTCAGTGACAAGTCAGTTTTTCTTTAAGTCACGAAGGCAATACCTTCTGTTTTCCTGATTGCAGGATATTTTTTAGGTGCTCCCAGCGAAAAACATTTATGTCTTCTTTGGAATTGGAAGATCGCCTACTTTCCTGCCACTTCCCTCGAAGCTCAGAAGTAACAGCTGCAAAGAAAACATGAATTTACATAATTACTAACCGGGTTTACACATTATCATCACAGAAAACCACAGCCTTTTCCATTTAAGGGAGATAAAGAAACATAATATTTATAGCATACATTCATCAGGAATCATGCTCAGGATCTTCTCATATCTCTCCTCAGTTGAAAACATATTTTGACTAAAAAGCAACTTTTCCTCAAAGAATTCCCTGAGAACTTCAGTGTACGATCTCCTGTAGAGACAGAATACCACATTAGAGGAAAGAGCAAGTCAAATATTATAGAACACATTAGATGTATGAACACTTACACGAGGAAAGGATGAAGAGCAGGGCCCGGCAAAGAAACCTTTTTATTGCTATTTTCATTGCCCTAAACAGATTATGAAATGAACATCAGTTAAACTTAACACTATGAACAATCTACCAAAAATCAATAGTATCTCTGAACAACATAATACTGTATACCACCTTGTATACACGAAAATAGTCAGCAATAGCTCCTCTCTGTTCATTGGTCAGTCTGCAGAATAATAGCAGTACAATTCAAACCTCTCCATCTTATGACAGATATAAGAAACTAAAAGAAAATATTAACTGTTTACAGTAGTACCTCCTAGCTTTTCCATCACAAACCCAACAGTGAACACCTCGTCGGCCACTATACACCCAAAGAATGTGCTCGAAACCAAAATCATCTGCATCATTAAATTCAATGGAATCGTGTCAAACTCGGAGGTTCAACACCCAACTCTCAAGCATATGCACATTGGAATATACATCACGGGCATGTTTCCTGCAGAAGCGTATGCTCAGCAAACTTGAAAGGTGTGTGATATTAATGTATACTACTAGACCTCTGAGAGCAGTATCAATCACTTTAATAGCAACAGTCATAAGAGGCCAGCACTCCAGACATACATCAGCCCCTGAGCAGCAATATCTTACATCATCATAGTCTGTTATATCCTGGGGAAGAGGATGTAACTCAAACAGGTCAGATCAAGAAACTACAAGGAAACTAAAATATAAGCTGCTATCCTTTTGCCCATGAGTCCAATAGCTTACAATATCAAAAATTAGTTCCCTCTCCACCGGAGCAAAAACATTATCACCACCTTGTGCGTATGCATACCTCTTAGCAGGCTGCAGGAGATAAGGATTGCAAGGAAAAAGGATATCAACCACAAGAAAGTAGACTGAATCAGATATTGGTAAGCAGAAATCATATAGAGCAATTCTTGCAATAATTCTGCCGAAAGCACCATGAAGCAGAATATCAAATCCATGATTATGCAGGACCCATCAATGAGTTGAACTACGATTGGAAGACACCAATGTAACTTTTGTGAGAATGACGATAGTTATGTTTCGGGATTATCATATCGCAGTCTAAAACATAGAGAATCTTGTAAATCAACTAGAAATTAGAAAATGTTAAACAAATCTACAGATTCCCATGGCTATTGGAGAGAACAGAAATCTTACATCTACACTGTAGACAGGTCCAATATCTATTTTAGATGGACACTTTTCTTTGATGGAATTTTCCAGTTCAGATTCACTGTTGAAAGACTGAAATCGCAGATAAATGTCATTGTCTAGAGTGAAAGAAAATTCTCTTCGGCCAAAGTAAGACTTGTCACAGGCAGGATGCCTCCCATCTACAGACAAGCAATCAAGAGGGTTAATCACATATAAGTATCAGCTTGAGCACGTGAACAGCAACGTGCAAGATAGAGCAAAGATTAGTTGATCAGGACAATGCCGATTACCATTTCCATAGGACATCCACTTGAAAATATCAGCATGAGGAAAAAGCCTTCCTGCCACATCATAATCATATGAGAATTGAGAGCCCCTTCATCATTTTCAAAACACATGAAAACAAAAAGACAAATATTCAGAAAATTCAAAGCAATTTTTTTTTATTATTATTTTAAAAAAGGGAAAATGTTAATTACATAACTATAGTTGTAGAAAAAAGGAAAACAATCAAACAGATGGTAATAACTCCAAAATCGCCAGTGTAAAATAATCAGACAAAAAGGGCAGAGGGCAGAGAGTAGATAGTAAACGTATGAAAATATAACTTAAACGAAAACGAAAATCAAAAACCACGGCGGCGCGTGGAATGCAAATGATAGCAGCATTTACCATAATAGACTTTGAGATGGTTAGAGTAAAATCCATCGAGAATCACGTTGCCTTGTTCAGGACCGTCGATCAGCATATCGTCACTTCCATTCTCGGCTTCCTCCTTTGTCATGTTTAATTAGAGAATCTACTATTTAATCAACAGGGTCACCGCTTAGATCCGACAATTAATTCTTCTAAATAAAAAATAAAACACCGTTGCAATTGAAAACAATTCATACCACGGTCCACGACCACGTTGAAAGAAATTACTAATTTAATAGAAGATATGGAGAAATACTGACCTTTAATCGGTGAAGAGCACGTTCAAATTTTGGGGCGAGATGACAACGAAAGCTCTGAAATGGCGGGAAAGGAGCGAGTTTAGGCCTCTTTAGGGCTTGTGATGGGAAACCCTTTGGCGGGAAATGTACTGGCGGCTAATAAGCCGCCAATCTGCCATTGGTAATTTTCATTGACGATTTGAATCTGGGCCCTTGCTATGTGCCGTTAGGCTTCGGATCTCGCCCAAATAATTTTCCTTTTCCCCCCTTAAGTGGTCGCAGTTTATTAATTAGTTTCTTTTTGCTTGAGCTTCATTTACCAAGTAACAATATTTACGACGGAAAAGTAAATTGAAAGTTTGAAACCTTTTAAATTCGAATTTTAAATATCATAAAAATATATATAAAAGAGGGTCGTGCTCTGTTACATATGATGTAACATAAAATAATTTTGAATTATCATCCAAATCTAAAATGTCAAGATTTATATTCTGTGTTAAACAAGTCTTTTTGTTAAACTTTTAGAAATATATAATTGATAGTTATTTGAGAATATTATAAAATTAATTAAATATATTACTATACATGCACGTGTGATGAAAAATTATGAATAATTAAGCACGAGTCAATACTATATCTAAATCTAAAAATTATAGCATGTGAAATAATTGAGTTGTTATGAGTGACAAGTAATGAGTTTACTATATATTACATTATATATAAACGTATTATCAAAAAACTCTTTAAATAAGATTTTACTACTTATTTGAATAAGCACATCAATATTTAAGACTTCAAAAGATACTTCAATTAAGATTTTTTAAATAATAAATATTTTTTTCTTTTTAATTTTGTAGAGTATTTTTTTCCTCTTCAATTTATATTTTATTACTTTTTATTGGAGAGAGAGAGAAATAAGTGTTTTAATTACTACTTATTTTTCTTTAAAAAATAGTTATTTAATTAAAAAAAATTATTAACTTATTTCTATTTGAATAGTCTTATGAATGATAATATATTTTTTCACACTCTTATTTACTATATAAGTACAAAAATAAGTATACGAAAAGTCAAATTAGTAGAGTATTTTCGAGATATGCTGTAATGATTAATGCTTGGCATCCAAATATTTATGGCACAGTTGATATGCTATTCATTTATTCGATGATGATTAAGTAATATTTTAACTCTCAATGTCACATGTCACTTGTCTATTAAATGATGAATTTTATAATTTATAAATTTATTTAATAATTATCCAATAAATTAATGTCACATTAATCAATACTCAAATTCAGACTTCAATATTAGAAAATTAGTATTAGTCATATGTTACATAGTTTAGCCTTATAAAATATTGAAGCAAGTTATAAGTTTTAACCCAAATCTAATATGCTTGACATAATTTTTCTAATTTAATATTTTCATACTTCGTGTCAGTCTTAATGACATCCCTATACAGGGAAAAATGTTCTTCCAAATAGAACAAAACATTATCAAAATAATCTCCACTTTTAAATTTAATGATAATACATTATTTTTATAATGAGTTAGAATATAGTAATTATACTTTTAAAATAAAGTTGCTAAAAGAAAGTTGAACGCATATTTATAATAATTAGAAATGTAAAGTTGTCTTTTCAATCACCAAATATTTTTATTTTTCATTATTCCAATATAATATATTGTAAAGATTGGAAATCAACAAAATAAAAAGTAAGTGGAAGTAACCATTGAATCATGACTATATCCACTATTATGATCCACTATTTTTTCATGCATATGAAAAATAATTCGAGTGTTTGAGTGTGCATGAATTAGGCATTGGATAATCATATTCTTTCAAATATTTATATATTTGAAATGCATCATCATATAATTAATTTAAAAGAGGCTATATTACACAAGGGTGGGACAAACCAACTTTGGCTATGGGGACTAAATAATTTATTTTAAAAATTAGGTTAAACTTTAATTTACCCTAGATATAATGATAAGCTTCAATTTATTTTCCTAAAAATTTGAAAACTTTAATCTACCCAAATTTATTGTCAATATATTTTTTAAAAGTTATCTATGCGCTCACTCATTTGCCATTATATCATCAACAAAAAGAACAGAAAAGTGGAGTTTGTTAAATAATTATTGATTTATTGTTTATAGAGGTCATATTCTAAATAGTCAAACTGAAAATTAGAGAAAAATAAAATCTCTAAGAATGAAGTTGAAAAAATAACGATTTTGGAAAGAAGGAACCACCAAATTGAGAATTTGCTGAGAAGATAAAGAGTCAACCATAGAATACTATTAAAATTAGCTTATTTTAAGAATATATATATATATATAAGTATTTTGTTAAATACAAATAACTTGAAGGATTTTAATTATCTTATTGTTTAATTCAATAAATTGCATATTATAATTATTTTATATTTTTATTATTAAGGGCCACAGCCCATGCTTATATCTTTATGGTACCGTCCCTATATCACAAGTTATGCCTTCAAAGTTCAAAGAGAGGTGGTCACAAAACAACCATAGTCAACGAAAGAGGAATTATAAAGCTTTGGTAGAGCTGGCAATAAAATTTAACATGATTCAATTATTCGATATGAATATAACATGAATAAGTAAGATATATTGTCAGATTTTATATAATTATTAAATAGCCCAATATTTTAGTAAATATCTTTATTTTATGTCGGTTATGATTGAATTTATTGATCCGTTTATCCGATTAACGACACGACTATATTTTATATTATAAATTAATTTATAGACTCTAATTATTAAAACTTAAATATTTGGTATAATTTTCTCTCTCTGTCTCTCTCTCTCTCTTTGTTTTTTTTTTTTGAACATGGTATTTTATTTATAAAATTCTATGTAGATTTAGAACTTTAATAATGTGAATGTGTAATATTTTGGTAGATATGTATATATTATAATATCAATAAATAATATTAATATAAGTTTTATTATATATCTCATAAACTATAAAATCTTTTTTTTTTATTCGTAAAGACATAATTATCAAATAACCATGTTCAAGTTTTTTTATTTATAAAAATAAATAAAATACCACTTATATTCAAATATCAAAAAAAATATTTTCATATACCTATATCAAATAAAATATTCACACTTTAAAAAAATTCAGCCCTATTCATATTTCAAATAAAAGATAACTTATACCTCTATTTAGTATTAAAGTTAGGCATATGCGGCTCAATAATTATAATATTAAAGTATTTGATAAGTATTAACTGTTATGAATGTAGTATGAAAACTAAGGGACTGTTTGTTAAATGTCTGAAGTCTGAATTTTATTAATTTCACACATTTTCTAAAATTTGATTGTTTATTTTTTATAACTTATGTCTGATTTTCAGACATTTACATCTGAATAGAAAAAATAAATTTTTGATACTTTCATCCGAATGAAAAAAATGTATTAATAAAAAGTAAATATTATATTTAAAAAAAATATTTATTTCATAAATTATAAATTTAATCATTTTTTTGTTTTGATTTGTAATGATATAAATATCAAAAAATTATATTTAAGATTTTTTATTTATAAAAAATAAGCAATATGTCATTTATATTCAGATATTAAAAATAAAAAAATAAACATGTAATTTAGATATTCGAATTCAGACTCATTCATATTTAAAAAAATTAAAACCCATTTAAATTTCAGATAAAAAATTAAATGCTATCTAAGTTAATTTATTAAATTATTTTTATGATAAAAATCTATAAAATTTTTATTAAAATTATTATTTAAAAATTATATTTATTATACATTATTATTTTAATTTCATAATTATACTTCTTAAAAAAATTATATATTATTAATTTTTTACAATAACTGCAATTAAAAATTACATTATCTTAACACCAAATACGATCTCAGTTCGTTCCATTGGGTGCTAATTCTCATGTAATTAGGATTTCAAAGGAGAAAAAAAGGTAATGATAAAAGCAAAACGCCGTAAAGGGTGGACAAAAGACCCGTTTAGTTGTTGACGCCAGAAAAGCCCGTGCCTCATTAAAACGACACCGTTCATTTGACTCTAGTCCCGGCAATATCAAAATTCTTATTGGTGAAAAAAGGTCATTGCCCTCGCCATAACAAAAGTACGAATAACAACAATAAACAATGCTCAGAAAAGCAAATAAAAAATAAAAAAATCAGCAGATTTAATAAAATTTTTAATTAGGTGGATAAGATGAGAAGCTCTGGACCTTTCGCTCCGAATGGCGGTGCATTTTGGACGCTTCTGAGAATCCGTAACAGAGCCCGATATTCCCGCTGATTTTTTGGAGCCTACTTTTGCGGCGAAAGCGATTCGATTCTGCTGCGGTTTTACCATGATGGTGACTAACGATTATATCACAGTCAACGGTGGCGGAAGTGGCGGGTTTGGCAAGTCTGAGGAGGACTACATCAAGAGACACCACAAGCATGATGTCCATGACCATCAGTGCAGCTCTTCGCTTGTTAAACACATCAAAGCTCCCGTTCATCTTGTAAGCATATGCTCTTCTTCTCTTATTTTTTAAAGGAATCGAATTATTCACGTAAGGTTATAGTTGCTGAGATTGTTTTTGATCTAAGAAGTTCTGTTGGATTTGGATTTTTGTAGTTGGTTAACTTGAGTTTTGATTGCTTAATAAAGCTTTATGTCAACAGTTGAGGTCAAAAGATGAATTGAAGCATTGGTTTTATAACATTCTTTATCTTTATTGGTTGACAATTGTTTTTAAATTTTTGCTAATTTTGGTGGACATTTTAGTGTTTACTATGTGTTTGATGTTTGTTTTCAAGCTGGTGTAACTGCGATGGGTTTGTTTAGGGCTGTGTTGAAGCTTTCACAGGTTTTGAGTGAAAGGCCAAAGTGCATGCTGGACAAAAGTTTTCTAGACATGGCTTTGGATTTTGATTTTGATTTATTATTATTTTTTTTTCTGTGATTGATGTGGTCTTATTAAAATTTATAATTTCTTTGAAACTATTAAAGTTTAGATTGGATTGAAGAAAGAATTAATGAAAAAAAAAAAACAAGTTTGGGAAGGGATCGGTAATTGTGGATAAGTGTCTGATTTTACAGATTCTTTTCTCTTGAGTGAATGATTTTTCCAGGTTTGGTCTTTGGTGAGGAGATTTGATCAACCGCAGAAGTATAAGCCGTTTGTTAGCAGGTGCATTGTGCAGGGTGACCTTCAGATTGGAAGTGTTAGAGAGGTGAATGTTAAGTCCGGTCTTCCAGCTACAACTAGCACTGAAAGGTTGGAGCTTCTAGATGACGAAGAGCATATACTTGGCATGAGGATTGTTGGGGGGGAGATCATAGGCTCAAGGTATGTTTGTCTTGATTGTATAAGTAGCTTGCATGTTATGCACTTTTGATTGTATAGCCTGGGCAGGTTGGCATCATTCAAGTTTCATCCAATATCTTTGGCCACGAATCATTGTCTATGGTTTTGGTTAGTTATTATTATTATTATTTTTTCCCATTTTTTGCCAGTTCACTGAAGTTTAATATGGTTAGATTATGAAGACATGCTACATAGCATCATAGGCTCATAGTCATAGCCTACCATATCATGTAGTTTGGCTTCTTGTCTTCCTGTAACTTTTGGCATGGCGAAGAATTGAATACTTAGAATTTCTTCTCTTGTTGGGATAAGATTTAATGATTTAATCTTAGGTTATTATCATGATGATATGGTTGGGTGGGTTAATGATCTGAAGAATCAAATTTGACTTAGTTTTGGGTCAAAGACACTGTAGACCATTCAAGTAGCTGGTTAGCTATATTATTTCTCATCACTCCGCTCATCTAGTCGTGCCTCCATTTCTTAGTTCTTACATGGTCATCCTTCTGTCTAACTAGAACATTTTAAGCAAGCCCATTTATTTGGTGCTGCTATTGATGGATCAATAGTCTGAAGGGTACCACTTTATTGACTAGTTCACATGATTTGCCTGAGAAGTATTTATTGACAAATTCTTCATATGTAATTTAGTATGAATTGTTACCATATTAAATGTAAATAATTGTATTTTATTTGAATGAATTGGCATTGTTTTTCAATGCCAGTGTTCTATTATATCTAGATCATTATGAACTTTTCCAACTTTATTTCAACTTCTTCCTCAAAATTGCAGAACTACTCGTCTATTGTTACAGTCCATCCGGAGGTTATCGATGGGAGACCAGGAACACTGGTAATAGAGTCGTTTGTGGTGGATGTACCGGATGGTAACACCAAGGATGAAACATGTTATTTTGTCGAGGCTTTAATCAAGTGCAACCTCAAGTCACTAGCTGATGTCTCTGAGCATTTGGCTGTGCAGGACTGTACGGAGCCCCTTGACAGAATCTGAGTACATGGGTTAGGTTTGTAAGATAAAGGTTCTCATTGTTGTGGGTGGAGAGTGTGAAGCATGTGATGTCAAAAGCTGAGCATACAGTATAGCATTTACAGCCGTGTTCAACTTTTATATTGCATATACTTTTGGACCAGTTATTTTATATCACTAAAATTGATCATTGGGTTCTTGTGTTCATAGTAGCTGACAATCAAAGTTCATTTACAGTCTATAAGTTTTCTAAATTAAAGAACGAAATAGCTCTTTTGTGGTTTTCCTATGTTTAAAATAATATTGTATTGTAAATCCTTCTGCATGATGAATTTGTGTTATATATTCTGCACTGAATTTGATTCGTTTGCCAATTGCCGTTACATTTAAACCTTAAATACAGTTCGGATGGAGATTTAATAATTTTTTTTTCACTATTATTTGTGAAAGCTGGAAGCATGCTGGTGTCATGCAACACTTGGTCTGGTTCCTGTTGGCCAATTTTTTGATGTGAAAGCTTGTATGTAAATGTAAACCTAGAAATTGGGTGGCATGTTCGGGCATCCTTTGAATGTGTGGTGAAGGAAGCTGAAGCATGTGGCTGTTACGAGTTAGAGGGTCCAGCTCTTGTTGCATGACACATTCGATAAATGTTATCAGGATCTGGCTGTTGTTTGTTGCCGTTGTTAAATAAAGATAGAAAGTGTATGCATCACGAGAATCCTTGCTTGTTCTCTTTGCTTTTGCTTAAAGCTCTTGTTTGTAAAATTTGTGGAGATGTGAATCTTATGCTTTGTTGACTAAGTTTTGCTACGTGCTAATTGTACCGTCTGCTTGAGCATGCCATAATTTTGAACAGAATTTTTGTTTTGATTTTTTAAAAATATTTGGGAAAAGAGGAAGAAGAGAATTTGTTGATGAAAAGTTGAGTGGGAATCACGTTAATTGTCGCCACTTGATCGCTCTGTCAGGCTTGCCTGTACCGCTGTACGCCTTATTCTTTAGTGTTTGCTTTGTTTATCGGTTTATATGTTTCGAAAACTGGGCACTTGCTCTCGCTTTGTTTTATACCAGACTTATAAAGGGACAATATCTGAAAACTAAAATAAAGCATTTTCTGGGGATTTGTATTTTCTAAAGAATAAAGGACGAGGAATGGGTTTGGTGCTAATATTTCTTATTTCCATCTAAGTTTTTGGCAGTAGAACAAAAAATTTCTTTAAAAAATATATGTATTGCATGCTCTGTTTGGTTGTTCCAATTGTCTCTCTGGAAAAACCGATACCGGTCGTAATTAGACTAGATTATTTTTCCATTTTTGACACTGTTGTTTTCAAATACTGCATCAAATAAGTTAAATGTTCACCTCTTTTTAGCTTGGAAGGAGTAGCGTTATATATTTTTAATTTTTTATTTAAAATAAGATAATATTTATTAATTGGTTAATAAGATAAGATAATATAATTAATTAATTAATATTATATTATTAAAAATAATTATTTAGAATTAAAATTTAAAATATATAACATTATTGATAATAATAATTCTATTAAAATCTCAACTCAGCTAGCAGACCTAATAGTTTGATTTAATTCGCTATCCAAATTCAATTGTTGAGAGAGTAGGGCATTAAAAAAAAATTGTTTAATTTTCATAATAATAATTATTATTCTAAAAAAAAAAAATCGTTATACAGACAATGTATAAAATTAGGAAAGAAAAACATTTTCCAAGACTCGCTTCCCCTGGCCCACGGGCCATAGGTAACTACGGTAGTGACGCGTCGCCTCTTTTGTAGTGTTGTGTTAATTATACTTTATACAGCCTCCGTTTCATACTCTTTGGTATTTGCCCGTTGAGGACAATCACTTGGTGACAAATCGGTTCTCCGCTCTGTCACTTCACTCAGCTTCCTTCATCAGCATTTTTTAGATCTTCCATGAGACCATGAGCTTCTTCAACATCACCAACGCTCTCTTTCTGTTGTAATTAATCCTCAATTAACAATTCCAGATCTTCATTATTACTCTTAAACTTATCACTTTTTCTGTGTTATCATTTCCAGATCTGTTATTATCCGTTTGTTCCTTTCCTTCTGTATCTGCTTCCAAATCCAAGTATATATTTTATGTCTTCGCTAAAGCCTTTTTTTGTACCCTCTCTCTTTGTCTCTGTTTCAAATATTTAAAATCTTCACTGAAGCTCTCATAAACAATTCATTTCTCTCCTAAAATACTGCCCTCTATCACCAAAATTACGAAAATGTTCCGTTTCCTCATCACACTTTCGATTCTCTTATCATATTTCAACTGCTTTTCCCTCGCGAGCGTGGTGACGTGCTCGGGGATAGTACCGATGAGGTACCGAAACGACAAGATATCGATCGCCGATTTCGGTGGCGTCGGTGACGGAAGGACTTTGAACACGAAAGCGTTTCGTGAGGCAATCTATCGGATTCAGCATTTGAGAAGGAGAGGTGGGGGCACGCTTCTTTATGTTCCTCCTGGGGTGTACTTAACGGGAAGCTTTAATCTTACTAGTCACATGACTCTTTATTTGGCTAACGGTGCTGTCATCAAGGCCACTCAGGTAATTCATTTTCCGAAGAACTGGGCTAGTCTTTAATTTGCTTTATTGGTTAGTTATTTTATTTTTATTTTTCACAATAAATTTAGTTTATTAGAGTTGAGTTGAAGGAACAATTTATCCCATGTGAAATACGCACCGATATTCCAAAGACCTATGATATATGTCGCTCTGGGATATTGCCACGTCATCTAGATTTTGTAAGTGTACAATGGTAGGTTTATACATTTACCTTAGTATTTGCTGATGGCTTCCCTATAATTCTTATTTTAAGTATAAGCGAACGACACGGTCCCATAGCTTAGGAAAATCTTATATTTTAAGTATTTTTCAATAATTTTTTAATTAATTAAGTTTTTTTAAATCCATATCGTAGGAAAACTTATATATATTTAGTAATTTTAATGTTAAAGAGATATAATTAATAATAATGTTTAATTATTAATTAATTTATTATTTTTTTTAAGAAAAAAAATTAGATTCTTTACTTTTTTAATTTCCAAAGAAAATTTAATTGCTTAACATTTAAATCTTTAACTTTTAGTATTCATTTTAATTTCTATTAAAAACATTATAATATAAAAAATTAGTAGATGGAAAAATTTCTCGATGTCTTATTTATAAAAAAAATTATTGCATTCATTGTTTCATTTAAAAATTAAAAAATTTTTATTTTTGAAATATAAAGTCTATATATATTATCTGATCATTAATTTATCATCTCAATTTTTTATGTGCTACATTATAAATATTTTATTTAAAAATAGTATTGTTCTTTTTTTATTTTTGTAATAGTTCTAATGAAAATAAAAAATATATTTTTCTGTAATATTTTTTAGATTTTGTTTTGAAAATTTTTAAGATCTTCTTTATTATTGTTGAATTAAGAATTAAATATAGAATAAATTTTGAATTTTTTTTATATTTCTTTGAGTATTTAAATTATAAAATTAAAATAGGTCTCATAAAAAAAAAAATTTGCCAATCTAAATATTTTAAAGCTGGCCTGATTGTGGTGGATGTTACATAGAATCTGAACTATTAATTGTCGCGGATTGTACAATGGACGGTCCAGAATGCAACATTGTAGAACATTTGTTTATGCACAGCCTAAAATGTGATTAGGAGTGGTTTATTTCTAACCGCTAAATACAGGACCATTCAGGGTCTTTGAACACAAGTCTGTGAGTGCAAATTGGATGGTTATAATAGAGATTAAATATGATTGCATGGTAGATAGGCAGAACCTGCTTTTTTGATTTTAGTAATATAAATTGAATGATATTGTAATGTGGGTTCCCTTAGCATGGTCTGAGCTGTGTGATATGGTTGAAATGTCATTTGATTGGGACATTGTCTGTCTCAGCCTGAATTATGTCAATCGTTAGGGACGAGGCGATCTCAATGAATTATGGTGGGTCCAAGTATTAAAGAGAAAAATGGTGGGTCTATGTAGCATGTTGCATGTGCATTGCATTTAATAGACTTTAGAATTTTCATCTAGTGGACAGCCAGATGTGTGGTATCTTGTCATCTTTGGTGCTATCAGATTAAAAGAAGAATATTGCTAGGTCCACTAACATGTATAGCTGTGGATACAACCCATTGTTCTGATGAGGAAATAGTGAAATTATTATTCAATAAAACGCCATGCCTCTTTTCAGTACTAATATATGATTAATGTTTTCGGTCTGTATAATACTACTTTGAACAAAGTACATAAATACAGAAGAAACTATTATGTCAGAATTTAATTTATCATTATCCGCTTTTATGTCTGATTGTTTAAACATGATGCCATTGCCTAATAACCAGGGTATTATTTTGGATCTCAACAGAAACGATTCTGGTTTTATTTCTGTTGATGCAGTTTTCCCGCGTATCTTCAAATAGTGTCAATAACCTTCTGCTCGCGGCTAACTCGAGCTCGAACAGGATTGCCCTCCAATTTTCGGCTTCTCTATCTTCGCTGAAATGAGAGTATCCTGGACCTGTACTCACAGAAAACGAGGTCAGGGGTCGCCGGGTATTGTTCCGGCGAAAACCCTCCGACGCTCAAGTCAGTAATCGGGTTGTTCTTTTTGTATCCCTCTTAGCTAGAGAGACCGGAAGGGTGGGAAAGATGTTTTCTGTCTCCTTTTTCTAAATAAAGAGTATTCTGGTAAAAATCTAAAACAAAGGACCCGATGAAGAAGGAGAACCTAGATTCAATTTTGCCAACCCCCGCAACTTACTCATCTGTTTCCTTTTATCCCCGATCTTTCCCGCTCTTTCCATCTCCAGGCTGTCCATATCTACGTTGGTGGTGTCTGGGTCCCTCTGACAGCCGGGATTAGCTTGATATTTTCTAGGGATGCGTGGCTGTCTGGTTAACATGGCTCACATGGCCAGATCATCTTGTCGGGCGTGTACGCAAGGAATGATAACACCGTGGGGGCATGTGTCGGCCATCGGCAACAGTACCGCCACCCTACTATGTGGGCCCTAATCTGACATCAAAAAGGTGTGCGGGATTCTGAGGGTACGGGTCGGACCGTCCTGAGCCGGGTCCCGCGTTCCGTCTGGTCAATGGTTTGCGTAGCCCAGTTGTGCTCGAGGGCTCGACTACAATGAGCAGAAATAGAGCTCGGGTCTTAATCGGCCTCTGGATTCATCGACCTTGAACAGCCTTGACCAGGCCTGTTGACCTCGAGCAGGCAAGAGAGCTCGGAGCTTGGATGACTCTGAATTCCCCGACCTTGACTAGCTTTTGACGTCTAGTGAAACCATCTTCGTGCCAGTGGTCGGGACTTCTGCTCGAACTGGATTGACCTCGAGGTATTTTATTCGAGCTGGAAGGGCCTCGAGAAGACCCGCCCGATATTACCCAAACAATTTCTTATGGACATTATAGAATATTAATAAATTTCGTTTTGCGAGTGTGATTTAAACATTAAAGTTGTTAGATTCATTATCTCTACAGAAACCCATCAGTTTACCAAGTAATGCTACATGCTTGGACTAAGTTCCTATATTTATAATCTATTTTTTAGAAAAAAGGACTGTTAGACTCTTAACGGTTTAGGGAAATAGAAAAAAAAATTCCTAATTTTGTGAAAAAAAAAAATTGAAATTCCTATTTCTTGACAAATTTCGTTTGTTTTAATTGAAAATATATTTTGAACTTATAATTTAGTTCAGTCGAGAAGGTTCGTAGCCTTGCTAACGGTTTTCAAGCTTTACCTATGCGCCTAGTGACTGATACCTATCACCGGAGACCCAAGACTAAATTAGTTGTCCTTCTAACCCCGTCCCCCTTGGCTAAATTCTAGACGGGTAGTTCAACATAAAATTCTTAGAATGTGGCAGCCTGAAGATGAACAGAACTTGGCTTGGCTGATTTAAGGAAAACTTTTGGAATCGGAAGAATTTCACTTGTCATTCCCATTTAGGTCCGATTCGGATCCCTCTGTTGCTTCCTTTTCCTCCTGCACCTTTTCCTCGAAATGAGAAAGAAGATGGTACACTCGAATTGTATCATTTAAGTACTTATTGCTTGCCAAAGATCCTACTTCACAGTTTTTCTTAATATAAAAAATTCCTTCACAAATGCTCTAAGCAGAGCCCATGTCATTTCTCTTGGCAGCCTCTTTAATTGATTTTTGCACATTTTTCTCCTTTGTAATTGATCTTTGCCAAACTCTCAATTGCTGTTGTGGGTTTGGTTTTGGTTTTAACGTACCCTTCACCTTTTACATCTCTTGATCAAACTCTTATTTAACAAAATCTTTCAATCCGAGAACGAAGAGAAATACATTTTCAGAATTAAAAACAAAAAAAAACAAAAAAAGCAAACAAACAAATAAGAAAAATTGAAACAAAAAAAAAATCAAATATAATTTTGCTCAATTTTGAAGCATCTTGTGTTTGTTTTACCTGATTCTCACTTTTTTTCTTCCAAGGAAAAAGGAAATTCTTCTTGTTCACCCAAGTGCTGCTGTGGCTCTGGCAGGGCTTGCCGCTTGGGCAGCAGCCAAGCCCCGGCTGTTTATGAGTAAAGTCAATAAGTCACCACTTCCACTCTCCAGGCTCATGAACTTCATGAGAGGAAACATGCTAGGGGGACATCATAGTAGTTATAATTTAAAACTATATTTTTAGTTAAAATAAACAGAATCAGTCAAGAAATTGGGATTTGAATGTCTTTTTCAAAGAGTCAAGAGATTTTCTGTCCTTTTTACTAAACGTTTAGGACAATGGGGTTTAACGGTCCTTTTTCCCTACATTTTTCAGATGATGTTATGAACTGTAGGAGATAGGAGACTGAGCCTTCTATTCTTAGGTGAATGTGTCCAAAGTAGAAATAATTGGAACTGAAAGTCCAAATGAAGATTACTTTTTGTTGGCCCCGCATTAACTCACTTTATACCTATTCTAAAATTCTTCTTTGTTTGATATTTCAGGATACTTGGAATTGGCCTTTAATTGCCCCTTTGCCATCTTATGGAAGGGGAAGGGAGCGCCCTGGAGGAAGGTATATGAGTTTCATTCATGGTGATGGACTTCAGGATGTGGTAATCACTGGTGAGTTCCAACAAGATTGTGGCTTTTTGCTCCCAAATAATATTGGCAGAAACCTAAGCATCTTAAACCATGCTGTGTGGTAGAAAAGCCTTGTTTATATTCAACAATATGCTGTTATTACTATACCATGTCTGTCAGTTGTTCTGCATCGTATAATTGCTCACATACGGAGTCTGAGTCATCACATTCGGTTTAATGATCTTGATCTGGATATCAAAAGCCATATATTGCTTGTTGTCTGATTTTTTAATTTTTAAGATTGAGAAAATTTTCTCCATAGGTGAGAATGGGACAATCGATGGTCAGGGAGCCATCTGGTGGAACATGTGGAGGCAGAGAACTCTTCCTTTCACGAGACCAAATCTCATTGAATTTATGAATTCTAGGAGCATAATCATTTCCAATGTGATTTTCCAGAATTCACCCTTTTGGAACATTCACCCTGTCTATTGCAGGTAATAATCAAATTTATTTTTTTAATTCTAACACTGACCTTCTTACTACATTTGCATGGTGCATGGTGATCAAATTGTGTTGACACTACTAGCTTGACATACATTGATCAATGAATACAGACTTGTGGAGGCCATTCATATAAATGAAATGTTTGTGAAATTTTTGTCTGTTAGCATGTACTTTAGTAGAAGTGGCTGTATGAAAATCATAGAAGCCATTTCAGCCAAGGTTTAAAGTTGTCTAGAAGTGTGTGGTTGACCTAGTATATATTGATAACACCAATTGATTGTTAAGGCTGAATTTACTATTATTTTGCCAATTAAATACACATTGTGATCAGCTGATTTGCACAACCTGATCAGATGAGATACTAGAAATTTGGCTGGCCTTCTCAGCACCTTATGGTTGCTGCTTACTGGTAGCCTGTTACAGCTGATGTATAAATTGCAGAGTAGAGTTGAAAATTCTGGTTTGATATTTCCCTTTTTTTTTTTTTCCAATTCTCGCAGCAATGTTGTTATCCGCTATGTAACTATCTTGGCTCCAGCTGACTCTCCCAATACCGATGGAATTGATCCAGGTACTTACTACAGTGCAATTTTTCAAATTGGTTTCTCTGTCCCTGGTTTGATGCTTTTATACATCTGCAAATGTATGAACACTCGTACATGAGTGAACTGTTCCAATTTAGATTTCCTATAATTTGAACAAATCACCAATTTTCCAAAAATATTTTGAATGCAAAGGTGAAAATTTAACATTTTCTATAGACGATCACTTGACTTGCCTATTGCCTCAATTTAAGCAGTTGAAAATTAACTTATTATGGATGCAGATTCAAGCTCGAATGTCTGCATAGAGGACTCCTACATTTCAACAGGAGATGATCTTGTGGCTGTGAAGAGTGGGTGGGATGAGTATGGGATAGCTTATGGTCACCCTAGCTCTGGCATCACCATTAGGCGGGTAACAGGATCATCCCCATTTGCCGGAATTGCAGTTGGGAGTGAAACCTCGGGTGGAGTGGAAAATGTCTTGGCTGAACACATTAACCTTTACAATGTAGGAGTTGGTATCCACGTTAAGACAAACATCGGTAGGGGAGGATTCATAAGAAACATCACAGTCTCTGATGTATACATGGAAAATGCACGCAAGGGGATAAAGATAGCAGGTGATGTTGGAGACCACCCTGATGACAGGTTCAATCCGAATGCTCTCCCAGTCGTCAAGGGTGTCACAATTAAGGATGTTTGGGGAGTGAAGGTCCAACAATCGGGTTCAATTCAAGGCATAAAGAACTCTCCCTTCACTGGGATCTGTCTTTCTAACATTAACCTTCACGGTGTGGCAGGACCAACAACTCCTCCGTTGAAGTGCTCTGATGTAAGTGGATCTGCTTATCAGGTAAAACCATGGCCTTGTTCGGAACTGACAGGCTCCCAGCAAACTGGTGCCTGTTCCAATCACTTCTGAGTTCATGTACAAGTTCCGTCTCAATTCAAACGAAGAATAAAGGTTTATGAGCAACACAATTAATACAAACACTGGCTCGGCCATTTCGTAAAATATTTATGATCAACACAAGCACATGATACATACGATTTCATCTTTCACAGATGCATTATTTATGTACTCCATACAAACAAATCAAAAACCCTAAAACATATTTGAGAGAGAGAGAGAATATAAGGAAAAGAAAACAAGCCACACAAACATCAATGGATGGTGGTGGTGCATCAGCAAAGATTATATTGGCTAATTATTCTAGAATTTAGAAGTAATTCAAAAACTTGCGGATCTTGGTCATGAACCCAGTTTCATGTTCATGCTTTTTTCTCTCTTTCTCCAACTGCGCCTCGTGGCGTAGATGGAAATGGTGGCGATGGTGGTCATTTGGCCTCCTGAACCCCTCTTTCGCCGACACGTCATCATCGCGCCGGACATGAAACCTATGCACGTGAGCATCGCCGCTAGGGAACTTGAGCCACCTCGCGGGAATCTCACGAACCTCCTCCTTGCCGTCACCATTTGATATCAGCATGTCGTTACCGTACGTCATCTCGCGGTGATGGAACCATGGCTTCCCGAGACGGTGGCGGCGGCACGGGTGACGGTTACGGAGCGTGAGAGAAGGATAGTGAGGGAAGTGACGGTTTATCGGGTGAAAGTTAATCACGGTTAACGGCAAGAAATCTTTAGTCTCAGCTTCCGGTTTTCCGGATTCGGACGTTTCGGTTTCGGAGTCGAGTTTCTGGCTCGGAAGAAGAATCGACGTCGGCCACGTGGCTGTGGTTTTAGAGTCAGATTCTGGTTCGTTTGCGACATGTTCTTTGATGACGTCATTTTCCTTCAGATCTAACGGAGTACGGGCCTGCGCGAGAACAAGAACGAAGAGGAAAACGGCAACGGTGACAGTGAGTTTAGCCATTTTGGTGGATGTTTGTTGAATAAGAGGAAGCGTATTGAATTGTTTATATATTTAAAATTGTGAGAAGCTAAGATTTCGGGCAGATTGTGAACATTTTGCTTCGGGTTTATTTGACTGTGTGGGAGGAGGATTGGTATACGGGGCCGCTTTGCCAAACACGTGTAAGAATTATAAAACTTGCGGTTTGTTCGGGTCACTGTCTGTGTTTATACGATAACGGGTTGACTTTGTAGTGGTTTATTTAGGGGTCACCCTAGCTTACAAACATCTTGCGTAAGTTACAGCCCATGATTTAACTAGCCATCCAGCAAAAAACAGTCACGTATACGTAACACCAAGAAAATTGTAACAGGCTGAAATAGTTAGAGACCGATGGCCGAAAGAGTCAACTGAAAGACTTATCTTTTATAGCCGGTTGCAATAAAGAAAAACGGTATCGTTTCACAATTAAATTTTAAATATTAAATTTAGAATACGCCTCTCCCTCGTTCGTGTTAATCTCAAAATGGAAAATTCGAGAAGAGTGGCTGGTGTAGGCTTGCAAAATATCGTCACTAAGAGCACTAGCCTTCCCTTCAAATAGTGCCAGCACTCTATCACCACCGTCGATTACCGGCCCGCTGGTCCTGTTGGAGGTGCTGGTGAGCAGCAGGCTCTCAAGTTCAACCAGATGTTCCATTTGATGCTAGCAACTCAAGGAAGCTTTTATGCATTGAATGACATTCAAGTTGAGCTATGCACGAAGAAAAGATTGATTGAAAAGGGATGCAATGCCTGGAAGGGTTTGAAACATATTTTCTTATCTTTGTTAGATTTTAAACATGTAATTGAAAAATTAATGTTTGTTTTTTAATCTGAAATCTAAATAAATTTGAATGTTATTAAAGTCTGAATGGATCTAATGTATATGTTTGAAAATTATATTTATTTTTTTTTCTTTAACGTTTGAATATTATATAACTTTGAAAATAAGCTGTTTGTTTTTATAAGTTTAAAATATCTTAATTATAATATTTTTATATTTATAACTTTGAAAATATTATATATACTTTAAGTTTAAATAAATATATATTTATAATATTTTCTAGTATAATAATTTTTCTATGTTATAAATATTTATAAGATATACATTTGATATATAATTTATGAAAAGTAATTTTGATAACATTATTTTTTTACAATTTAATATAATATTTGTACATAAAAAATTGTTATTTAATAATAAAATAATTTATTTAAAATTCAAATTAAATGCGTATTAAGTATTTAATACTAAGTACAATTTAAGATAAAGTGAAACTCTGATATAATATTTAATAACTATGTTGAAAGTAAATACATTTAATGAGATTATTTGTGAGAAAAAATAGTAATTTTCTATTAAAATATTTTATTATTCAAATAAAAGTCATAAAATTTTACTTTTTTCATTCAGATAAAAATGTCTTACAATAAGATTTCAGATACAAAAACAAACAAACGAAAATATCAAAACATCTTAAATTAAGTCAAATTAAGACTTCAGATACAAAAAAAAATGACTTCTGAGTTTTTTTGTGGTTGGTTATGTTTAATGTTCCCTTAACTCTTTCATGTACTTTAAATAGAGACATCTTTTATATGATTGGTTAAGTGAAAGGTCTCCCTAAAGAAGCAGGTATTGGAGATTTGAAAACTTTACAGTGGATCTTAGTGAAATGAATCACTTGCAATTTTCTTTTAAAAAAAAAAACTTGCAATTTTTTTAAAAAAAAAATTAAAGAGACCCAAAACGTTAATCGAGAGGAGTTTCATCTCTTCAAAGACCATCGTCCTTAAAATCCACCACTAAATTTTCTATAAGTTACGTGTCATTTTATGTAGATGGACTTGCAAATTTAGATGATGCAAGTTGTGCACGTTTTAAATCACAAGAATGAATTATGCAACTGCTAGCAGCAAATCAGTGGCTGGTTCAATTTCAACAAACTGACGTTGTACTCATCTCGGGTGACCAGTCCTTCCTCACCGATTTCTCAATCAAGTGCTCAGATTCTAAAGATAAACGGTAGGACAGGTAACCCATCATTTGAAATAATCGATTTAGCCAGTTTATCGCTTGTTACCACTTTCTGATAAATTTGCCGTTGTCTATTAGATTAGATTCAAACACATTGAATGCTCAAGATTACGCCACGTCGTATGTTACGCAAAACATAACTTACGAATTGCCTATTATTTACTGGTTTCATTTTTTTTTTTTTTTTACTTTTGAGTTTGTAGATTTATGATATGTTTGGGATTGAGATTATACGAGCTATAACTTTTAAACTATAGTACTAAAGTGTTTAATAAATACTAACTGTTTTAGCTTAGAAAATATGTTAATATAATTTTTCACTTATATGATAAAATATATTTACTACATATTGTAAATTTTTATTTTAAATTAGATTTTTTTCACAATATCTGTAACTTTTAAGGTATAGGACCTCAATTCCAAACATACTTTTAGCAAATAACAAATGGCCAGCCACCAGGCCAAAACTGCTGCCCTTCAAATTCGAGAACAACAATTTAAACCTTCACAACTCTATTGTGGTGGTATTTCTTTCTTCAACTATTGAGTGGAGGCAGTCTATTTTCTTACAAAAGCATGAGAAATAAACATCCTTGAATATTAGTGAGGGTTAAAATATGAGCAGTTTCAGTCATAGTCTGATTTGTAAATATCAATTGCAATCTTATATAATATGAGTTGTACTTTTAAACAATAACCTCATGTATCAAAAAAAAAAAACACACACACACACACACAACAGATGACTTGGGTAGTTTATTCAAGTTAGGCATTCGCTTCGGTTTTGTTATTATAATAATTTAATTCAATTTAGTTCGGGACTTTGGATAATAAAATTTAAATGGTTCATAAATTTTAAAATCAATTGGTTTTTGTTTACCAAATAGAAAAACCAATGGTTTGGAGAGAAAAATTAAAATTAAAATTTATATTTATTAATATAAAATGATTATTGATGTGATAATATACATTTCATGTTAATTTATTTAATTTTTTGTGCTTGACTTACTTTAAGAGATAATATAAGTATTGTGGATGTAGATGTACGTTGGTAATTTGGTGTGAAGTTATAATATTATTAAAGATATGTTAATGAATCAAGAAGTGGTGAATGTCGATGGCAAATAAGTAACTAAAATTTTTTTATTTTCTAAAATTGTGTAGGATAAAATGATATTTTAATTTATTTACGGGTAAAATGGTTATTATATTTAAATTCTTTAAAAAAAGTTAACTTATTAACGTGAAAGTGATTAATTAATATGGGTTTAGAAAAAATATAGTGCATAAAACATGTTAAAATTTTGTAATAATTAGACATATAAATAATAAAATAAATATAGTACAAAAATCATTTTTGTTTGTAATTTACATTGAATTTATAGACTGTATAAGTTTGCTTTGGGTCGAACTTTATTAAGTTGATTCATTCAAACTTTATTATTTGTGGACTTAAAATTATTATGGCAATAATATATTACAATTATTATTATTTTTTTATTGAATGTATAGGATAAATGATAAAGTTACTTGAACCAAACAAAACCAAACTCCAGAACCAAATCTAGCTGAATTAATTTGGTTCAGTTATAGACTTATAGTGTTTAAGTTATAGGAGAGAATCAAACCAAATCGGATAATGCCGTTTAATTGCATATATTTGATCTAAGAGACGGTGAAGAAGAGTTCGAGCTCGGACATTCATCAATTCGACGGACCTAATGACAAACACGTGACAAGATTTCAGTTCATCACGAAAAATTTCAATATATTCCATCCTAGTGTCCATTACCAGATCCTGAGTAGGGGTGGCAATATGGGTCAGGATTCGTTTATTCGATTCGATTCGATGCGAATTAAATGTGTTTGGGTTTGAAAAAATTGATTCGTTTAATAAATGGGTGAATTCGATTCGATTCGTTAATTAAACGAATCGAATACGGGTTTGAAAATTTTGATTCGTTTATTCGTTTTGCCATCCCTAATCCTGAGGAGGAGGTCCCTAAAAATTAGCCCCATCTAGAAAGCCGCGTAAAACAAATGCAGATGAATTCTGCTTTGTGCAACTTTGGGCTGCTTGAGTCCAGTCTCTAATGAAAAGGTTGGCTATCTGGTTCATGACACATTTTTTAGGCCTCTTACTGTGAACCAGACGATCTGCGTCAGGGCCCATCTGTTGAGCGGTCAAAATAATCCAGGGGCCGAAGAAAAAGAAGTGGCCCATGTTGAGACGGCTCTTGTGTGTAGGATGAGCAGAAGGAGCAAATTAATAATTAATTTATGAATCTAACTTATTATATTAGATACTAGAGAACGAACTAGAGAAACTAAATCAAGGTTGTCCTCCGATGCTCGTTTCCATTTTGTATCTTATCGAATCCATAAGATTCCAAAATGAAGTACCACCTCCAGCCTATCCTGGGTAGTGGGTTCGATATCTCCCATGAAAACAAACGTCAAACCAATCAAAAGAATCCAAACTCTCCATCAAAAAACCGACTAACTGTTCATACTTTCATAAATTGATTGAACATTCTCTAAACAAGCCCCACCTCCACCTCCACCTAAATAGTAAACATGTTGTCAAGAGCCTATACAAAAAGTAGAAAGAGCGTTAAAGAAGGAGAACAAAGCAAATCAGGATCAATCCTTGAGTACGAGGAGTACACGGTTGGGTTCATTGGTGATCTGCCGTTGATCTCTTGTGGGAGTGGGACTAACCGTGGGGTCCCCATGACAATGAAGGAGGTTTTGAGATCATCTGTAGGAGTTATGGGAGAGAGTAGTCTGGGGTTAACAGACAAGGTTGTGTTGTTAAAAGGTGACATGTTTGCTGTGAAAAGGTTCAGAAAATTGATTGTTAGGAGAAGCGAGTTCGGTAAAAGAGTTGAGAGGTTGGCTTATTTTAGCACGCGGTGCGAGTATCTTGTGCCTATCACTGCTTATTTGTATGCCAAGAGGATCAAGTTTGTTCTTTGTGATTATTATCCCATGGGAAGCCTCGCTGACCTGCTTGCCGGTGAGTCGTACTTCTTTATTAATTAACTTGCTCATAAATTGTATTATTTTTCTCCTTTTCTTTTTTAGGACTACAAAATTACGTGCTTATAATGAACGATGGATTCTAGAGATGCAAAGTAATCATTCGTACAAATAAATAGGCCATGCTGAAATTTGACAATAAATTAATTACATGTTCAGGCCCATGTCATCCAATTATGTATTGTCTCATGTCAATGATTTCATGTAAACACAAAATATTTATGAATGTTTTAAAAATTTTAATAATAATCTCAATTGATTGGATGGTATCAAGATAACACAGTGAGACTGATCTCGTCTCGTGTAAGACTTTCTCAATATTTAAAATCATTGATCGATCATGTATTGTTCATCATCAGTGATGTTAGACATTATCCCAAACTGTTTGTTTTAAAAAATGAGATGAACGGAATTTTAGTTTATTAATTGAGCAGATGATAAATAATGCTTGTCTCTATAAGAAATTATATAATTAGGTGGAAGAAGGCTCGGTCACACTGCCTTGAATTGGAAACAACGGGTGAAGATACTACTTGACATCGCCCGAGCAATTTCCTTCATCCACACAGAATGCCCTGCAAATGAAAGGAACATGCAAATGAACGTACATGGCAACATAAAGCCCTCCAATGTGATGATAAATGTCGACTTCTCAGCCTGTATATCAGATTACGGCTTCACCCAATTGGCGGAACGCCTTGAAGTGTCGGATGATCAATGCCAGAAAAAGCCGCCTCCGCTGCTTGAAAATCTTTACAGTCAAGATTTGTCTCAGAAAAGTGATATTTTTAATCTCGGATTAATAATAATTGACGTAGTGGCAGGATCAAGGTTTCCAGCAGGTTTTATGAAGTGCTTGCCAGAAGAGATTAAAGAAGGTGCAGTCGAGTGCTGTTTCGAATTTGCTGTGGAAGGAAGAGAGAGGAGGCAAGCTTTGCAAGTTTTGGACGTTGCATTGGCCTGTACGAATCCGTTGCCTGAGGCCAGGCCTTCAATACAACAGATTCTCTTGTTTCTTGGAGATACATGTCATAATTAAAGTTTGATGATGTACTTGTACAAATTAAATTAAAGCATATATCATATAGGTGTTACGTACCTACTAAATTAAACCATTCATCGTACCTTGCAGGGATCTATATATGGGAGCTATTACTTTACTGTGTTTTGTAATTAATATTTGATAATGATATATACATATATATACATATTAGTATGTATATCGAAGGAGTGATTTCAATTAATTTTTCACTTAAATAATTTTCTTTTCTGAGAATCAACATGAAACTACGACAGAAAGTGCGGGAGTTGTCCGGTGATCAATAAACAAATTAGTGCAATCATATCAAAGCTAAGAAAAATATTAACACTAACAAAACATGTAATTAACGAAAGAAGCTGCAGCTGCTGGCATATCATGCGAAATAAGATTTATAAAGCTAACTGATCACTTGTGGAGAAGGACAAGTATCCCATTCCGCATACCATGAAATGAAAATACCACAGTGCAATAGCAACGCCCAAATTGCAAGACAATCTTGCAATTTTGGTATCCTCCCTAGCCAGTTCCTACAAGTGTGAGTAAATTGGCAATTGATCATGCGCGAAATCACATCTCCACATGGGTTAATATATCCATCTATCCATCCATCTCTACATGAGTTAAGAGAGGAGTCATTTAAAAGATGAATAAACAACAAAGAATCATGCATATATAACTAATTAAGCAAACCCTTTTATTTCTTACTGCATGTCACAGCTAGCCAATTTATTGTTGTTTGTACATTATCAACATTGGGATTTACACTACGAGATGTGAATTTTTAATATATTCCAGAATCATTAGACTCCAACTTTGAGGATGCAACCAAATTTGAAATTTGCCTTTGCATCATTTGTTGGCATATATATAGCTTCAACATTAGAATTTGACATATCACAATAACTCAAATAACTTATTGGTTTTAGTTTGTTGCATCCAATTTATTAGTATTTTTATATTAATGGAACACTTTCTGATAATCCGGTCGTTAACTGCAAATTATATATCGTCCTAATAATGTTATTTAAAATGCTTTGATAATTTTTTTTTTATCTCCTAGTTACAATGACAGTCTTTAATTTATTCTCTAAAAATGTGAAAACATTAATAAAAAATTTATCAACGCCTCTCTCTCCCCATTTATCTTTAGGAGTAATATTTTTACATTTTTAAAAGATAAATTAAAAATTGTCATTTTAACTAGAAGTTAAAAAAACTTATCCCGAAAAGGAAAAAATAATAAAAAAGGAATTTTCACCCTTACTCTTTCTCTCTCTCTCTATATATATATATATATGTGTGTGTGTGTCTGTGTCTGTGTGTCCGATTATTTTAGAATCACTCTACACTACGTTCAAATATTCTTTTGAATTATATGATTAATATTATAACTGTGGTTCACATTTTATTTTAAAATTATTTCAACGTAGTCATAATATATATATATACATGGGGAATTGGGCCCCAGTACAACAAACATACACGGTAATTTGTGATCTGTGTACGTGATCTGTGACTTGTAGTTTCTTTAAACAACAGAGTTGATGGCCTCTGCGTTTTTGGTACCGACATGTAGTTCATCAGCTGCAGCCTCAGCCTTGCCTGCAAGCCTGCAGGAGTCAAATTAAGTGACAAGTGGGACTGGACCGCCATGTGTGTGAACTGACGACGGTCAGTACAAAACACACGAGTACGAACGCTCTCTCAGTCTCTCACTGTCTCTTTGGTCTCTTCAATATTTTCCAATTTTATTATATTATTAATTAATTAAATTGCCACTCCACGTGCTCTCTCAGTCAATTTCAGCTCTTGTATCCAGCGGATCGTATCGTTGCCTTTGCTTCTTTCATAGGGCCAGAGAGCGGGTGCCCCGCTCTCTTTAGTTCGACACGTGGAGGTGGAGTCCCTCGAATGATGACTGATCGATGGCCAGAAGTACACAACAACAATTCCATGCAATTGAAGTGATGACTGATGAGCGGCCAAATTTATTCAGCTCTTACAGTACGGATTACAGAAGCCCTGGCGCCTCCATGTTAGAGAGTTCATGTTTATTTCAAGTGCTTTACATGGATGGACGAACAATTGCCAATGGCAGTGGCCCGTGCTTTTGACATTAGTCTTCTGTATCACTTCACATAGAATGGGATCATTTTTCAATGGTTAAATTTCTTTTTAACCCCCCAATTTGAATGGCAATTTTTTAATTTATTCTAACTTAATGTTATTTTTATTCCAAAAAAAAGATGAAAAAATGAGGGAAGAGATGATTTTTTTTTTTTTTGGTCTTATCAACAACTGGTAGAAATAAATTAATATTTTTATAATCTTAAAGATTTTTATTTTTATTTTTCAATTTAAAATCGAAATATGGGTCTTTTACTTTCCCTTGCAGTACACCCTGACTCTGAGTAGAGAGACCCAGTCCGAACCTCCAACAAACGAGAACATTATCGTGTGTATGAGCATGTATAATCAATCTGTATTGGGTCCCATCCTATCACCCTACAGTCTCCAATCTTTGACTCTGTAAACGTTTAGGTTGAAATTACAGCACCATGCAGTGCATAAGTGGATTGGAGGAATCTATTGACTGTTCAAACCGCCCAAAACTTTTATTTATGAATTAGATGTTAAGATTAGAAAAGAAAAATAAAATAGTCCCCTCATCCAATAATTGGACTTTGGTTTTGCGTCAAATGTTTGCATGGTAGTGATAGATCATCAAGCTGGCTAGGGAATAAAACAATGCTACAGTTCAAGAGGAAAATTCACTCTTGTAATATCCTTAATCATAAGAGGTTAATGCTTATTTTCGTTCATTTTCATTTATTTATTAAGCACCAATCACCCACAAGATTTTGTGTTCAAGAAAAAAATTTAAATCATGAGGAAATCTTAATCTTATATAAAAATTGAGGAAATTCAACCTATTTAATTTAATTATTACAAATTCGAAATTTAAAACTTTCAATTAATTTCATACCACAGGGTTTTTACGTGCCAGCACATTCATTAATTTTCCGATAAAACTGTTTTACAATTTTTTGTTATCATGGGTTCATATAAGTGACATGCAGTTAATTATTAAAACTGTTTTATTTATTAAATTAATTTTTTATATATGTACATACTTCGAAGCTATTAATAAAATTATTATTATTATTACTCAATGTTTTGCGATCTAGGTTAATTAATGGTTTCATACTGGCGACACGTACTTAATTTAATTATACATTGACTGGGGAAACCCATGTGGGTAACAAAATTAATATTATTTGACAAGACTGTAACGTTAATTATGTTACTATAGTCAGATATGAATTGCGTCTTTGACTTTCGAATTAATATTATAGGGTTGTTTGTTAATCAATTAACAAAAAATGATCCTCTGAAAAAAAAAATTGAGAAAATTTATATTGATAATTAAAACAAGATCAAAATTGGTTTAATTGTCCTAACTATCGGTGCCACTGCCAGAGACAAAATTAAATATTTAATTTTAAATTACTTCCATGCCCTTGCGGGTTCTAACTAATTAATTACCTTTGATTCGGTCAATATGTTCAGTGGGTTACACCCATCAGATAAGGCCATGACTCAAATGTGCATGCAGTACTACGTACTATCCAGCAACTGGCTTTTAAACTTTTAGGAACCCTATTAGGTGAGAATTGAGAAACTTCAAGTGTGAACCAATAGTATGTTTGAATTAGCTGGAAAAACATTAATAAATGTGTCATTATTCCCCATAATATCTAAATATAAGGACATTTCAGTAACATAAAAGTAGGTAATTTCACTATTTATCCACAGCTGGAAATTAATTACAGTTTGTTTTGTATTTTACTTACGGAAATGTGGGGGGGGTCCTCCCATCCTGATGGGATGATCAGTGTTGAAAAATACAATTAATATTTTTCATTTATTCACGAATAAATAGCCTTCCTTGTTCCATCCCATGAATACATTGAGCACCCTAGCTACAACTAAAGTAACAAAGCACAACTAAAATAACAAAGCAAGGTGGAGAGAGAGAGAGAGAGAGAGAGAGTGAGCGTAGTAGTACAACATCAATATCATTATTGGTATTAATGGGAACCCAAAATGCCGAGTTATATTTTGTTTTCATGAGCTATGATCCTGAATATCAGCGCCTCCGAGCCGACAGGTCAGTTTGCGTGCTACTTCGTATCAAATGTATATTGATTGATAATTTGATACATGTACATTTCTCGCTAGCTCTAGCTCTGATGATAATATTGTGAATGAATTAATGAACAATAATAAATGTGCATATTATATAGAACAAAACAAGGGGCAGATGAGCTAGATTTGTACCTGAGTAAGAAGCATGATGAGCTGTTGGCCAGCACGCTTGAACCGGGCAGCTACAGAAAGACATTGTCTTTGGTCATCGTTGATGGGTTTGCGGTTGAGATCAGTGAAGATCAGGTGATGCTCATCTTTGTAGGCTAAATTAATGTGCTTAATTAGCTAGATATATGCTTACTTAATTATTTGTTTATTAATTTGACCATATGCATGTATTTGTTTATACGCAGGCTAACGTGCTTAGATCTGCCAATGGGGTGAGAGTCGTGGAGAAGAACCAGGAGCTCCCTTAATGCAGCTGCCATAGAATCAAGAGGCCAGCCAGCCTCCAACTTGAGTACTTTCAGAGTTTTTTTTTTTTGTAATAATTGGGATATTTATAAGTGTAAGTTGGGTTATATATTAATTGTCGATGACTATGAGCTATCTCGAAGGGCAATGGGTGGTAAATTCTAGTTAGATGTTGTATTATTTAGTGTTAACTATTGAACTAATATCTCTTTCTATCATTTGGGATTTTGAATTATATAGTTTACCTCTCTACCATCTCTCTCTATATATATATTATAGTTTGATTTGGTGTTATACATGCAATGTGAAAAGCCAACGATCTCCGTAACCCAATTTGGGACTCATAAATTTTGATTTTCCTATCTAATGTATGCGAAAATTAAGTTTAAGTTAATTCTTATTAACTTCGACTGAGGGAGGAAAGCTCTTTGATAAATATCAAAGTATGGACAGGATATATACATATATATACACGCACACATACCAGCTGGGCCTCATTGACGCGATTGATAGGGCGTGTGGTCCAACTCCAACATCAAGCCTAGTCCATTACTCCATTATTAATACACAGGACCCCACCGGGAGAAACAAACAAACAACATGGCGATCAAAAAGAAGGGAAAAAATTCCCCTGTGATCAGGTTTTTTTTGGATATTTGGATGGTATACGACAATTATTTTTATAATTTACATATATATATATATATATATATATACACACACACGATAAGGTACGCAGTTGATTGGCTACTTTATCTATTTTAAGATTATAAAAAGGCTGAGCATACATAGCTTGAAATCAATGGTTGCTAGCAATTTTCCACAAAGTTTCAGAGAGGGCTAGTCTGATGACTTGACATATATTCGTGTGTCTGTGTGTGGGTCATCTGCTTCTGTAGTGTTGTAGATCATCACATGCAGCATCAATCTATATGACTTTGCTGTGAGTGAAGCTGCTAAGCTAAAGCATTATATTGTAGCACTTCACTATCAGTATTCAGTACTGTCCCCACATCGCAACTGTGTAAATTTCGATGTGATATTTTTGTTAAATACAAAGTCGTCTGGTCTATTTGATTGGATAAAGCTAGCACGATTGTCATCGGCATCCAATGTTTCATGTGCCTTAATTAAGTACTAACTTTCAGGTGCTTTTCTGGCTTCTGCATACCCTGCATAGTAACCTCTATTTAACAGAACTGCGCCACTGAGTCATGAATTATGTAGGCATGCATCCAGAGCTACGAAAAGCAAATATATGTATATATATAGATATATATGTGTAAGAACTTTTATGTTTATGTAACGCTAATGGCTTAATGCCCAATTAATTTGGGAACATGTCCACGTGGCTGGTGGTGGCAGCAGTTTAAATACACTCACCTCCCAGTGGCCTATGGCATCTAACCAGCGTCATATTTAAGTGAAAGCCAGCTAGCCCCGTTGCTCACTATTGCTTTTATCATCAATATAACAACCAATTGGGCAATTCTTTGGACATGTACGTGCGTGAAAAGTTAATGAGTTACGGTTATACTAACAATATATACACTGAGAATGCCTCAGCCCTCAGCTTCATAAACACTATTTCCGTCCAATATCGAAATTAATGTAGAGCACTAAGGCGTTCAAGCATTTTGCTTTGATTTGATTGGTAGAACAAAATTAATGAGGACTGTTCTTAATAGATTGATTATTCATGAATCATGATATATATATGTGTATGTATGTATGTATAGTTAATATGCAACAATAAAAAGAAATTTGGGAAAATTATTTTTGCTTTCCCTAAGTCCAAAATCCAAACGCCGTGATGAATAAAGAGAATTAGAATTCGTCTTCTCTGTTATATTATTATGTCATACTCAAAAAGCATAGAGGGACAGGTTTATTTTTACCCATGAAATTAAGTAACATAATTCTTCGTTTAAGTATCATGTATGAATATCAACATGTACAACGTATCTGTGCGTCGGTGCATCATGGATAAATTAAATTTATGTATATATGATCTTGAATAATGTATATAGATAGTTAAGAAAAGCATGCATGCAAAGAAAAGTATAACTTACCTGAACTGTACGTATTGCCTCATAGCCTGCTTGAAGAAAACGTGGCAAGCATTATCTACTCTCCCAAATAACCTAAGTCTAGGCCTTTAATTGAAGGTGAACAAGTTCAGAAGCCCTTGAGGGAGAGTGATCGGCAATGAGTGCCATTAATGGCTTGCAATTAAATTAATTGCATCATTGTTCTCTCTCTCTCACACACACACACACACACATACATATATATGTATGCATGTATGTATAATCAGACATTTGAGGAAGACAACTTTTGTCCACTCTCCCCAATGGCCTCAGGCCTGGCAGGCAGCTGCAAGAATTAATGATTGCCATTAATTAACGTCAGAAGCCCTTGAGGGAGAGTGAGCAATGAAAATGTCTTGGCGATTTCCATTTAAGTTCCAATACAGAACCAAACCCCTAATTAAATTTGCAAGAAAGACACCACTTATTCGATCTCCCCCGAGTGCTTCTAACCTTCACGCTTCTTAACTTCTGATCCTATATATATATAATACATTACATGGCTCGGGTCAGAAGCCCTTGAGGGAGAGTGAGTAACCAATGCCTTGATGAAAAGATTCACTCTGTTTATTGATTTCTTCTTCTCGGTAATCGCTTAATTAATTCCTTCAAGAGAAAGATTGGCTTAGAAGCGTTTTTATAGGCATGTGAAAAAGCTAAAGGTGCGTCTCTCGATATGTGGAGAAAATTAACATGTAAATACAATTTGATGGGGTCCCCATATCCTGGCATTTGACATTTTGTGGCCAAACCAGATCCTTTTGTACCTCTCGAATCAGTATAAAATTAGCGATAAAAAACTTTAAAATCATGATCGATAAGCTTAATTTGGACACAACACATATTGGAATCCATATGTATTATAATCACACAAAAGTCAACATCAAGACAGATTTATGCTCTCCCAATTTGCAAATCCTAAATCAGTCCCTTATGAACATGCCAAGCTTGGGACCATCTGACGGGGTACGTCGGTACTCAGAAATAAAACGCTTGGCTCTTAAGAAACATGACAAGGCAAGTTTTTTTTTTTTTTTCGGTGGGGGGGAAGAAAGAAGAACAGATGGATATAGATATAGAGTACATGTTTTAGCTTTTAGGCATCTCAGCCTTATCAAATGCACGTGCTTACTCGCAGGTCAACGCTAAGATATTTCTCTTTTAACATTCCTCAAATCCTGCTTCTTTATCTTCTTTTACATGCAGTTTGCTTTCACGATTAGGCCACTGTCTCGCAATATTTTTCCAACAAAACTTGTCTGATTCTTTGTCCACGCCAAATTGCCATTGAGGAAGATTATCGTCAAAAGTAAGAACCTGGAATAGCAATTTCTCCAATTTGTTAGTTGTTGTCGTCAACTCAACAGTGCAAGTTGGGCTACTGGTCAACGCACTGGGCCTTGTCTGATCAACCAAGCTTGCTGTTTGGGCTTCATTCACCATGGATTGGATTAAGTTTGGGCCTAAGTGATGTAGAGGCACATGCGCGTATGTTTGGTTACAGCTGGTCTGGCGCCAAAATCCAGTTAGGATAGAAGAATTATTCATTTTTTCACTATGACGAATTAAAGAAATTCGTAACTGATTGTTAACCTAAATCATAAATGGATTCTCCTTCACCTCCTTCGAAGCGAAGACGAAAGAATGAATGCGGTGATGATGACGTGTCATCACCAGTGGTGGTCTTTGCTCACGGCGCTGGTGCTCCTTCCTCTTCCGATTGGATGATCAAGTCAAGCACTTACTCTCTCTCTCTCTCTATATATATATATCTCCTCTCTTTTTTTTTTTTTTTGGTGGGGTGGGGAAGGGGGCATTTTGTTTTTTCATTGTTTATTGTTTCTTATGTTTATTTTGTTTTCAATTGAGTTGAGCTTGGATTTTGTATGAACTGTGAAGGGATATGGAGTATGTCACAGTTTAAGACCATTGAGCAATTAAAGTTCCTGAATTCTATGCAGATGGAAGGATATGTTAGGAAAGGCATTGGATGCTGTTGAAGTAGTCACATTTGACTACCCTTGTAAGTCCATTTCTCATTAAATTATTAATTTGGTACTCTACTCTTAAGCTTTGTGTTCTCTTCAGGTATGTTCTATATTTTGCTTGCTCAAGATGCTTTAAGTCAGCAAGTTAGCTTTTGGTCAAAACATTGAAATTAGTTTATGCTAAGTCAGTGCACTTTATTCTTGGCAGACATTGCAGGCGGAAAACGAAAAGCTCCTCCCAAAGCAGAAAAATTGGTTGAGTTTCACACAGATGTTGTAAAAAGGGCTGTTGCTAAGTTCCCAGGCCATCCTCTTATTTTGGCAGGGAAATCCATGGGTTCAAGGTATTAGATATACGCTTTAAGCACGAGAAACTCATACTTTAAACGTTTTTATCTATTGAGTTCAAATGAGTGTCCATTTCTTTATTGACATCATAGTAGATTGGCTGGTTCATAATGCTTTTAACCATTGGTTTTTTGTCTGACATGAGAAATTCTACTAAAAGTCTGACATACATGTACAATTAGTAAGTTGAATAATCTGTACATAATGGGTTGTATAATTCATATTTTTGGTGCCTTTTCTTTATTGTTTCAAATATATTTGTAGAGTCAGCTGCATGGTCGCTTGCAAGGAAGAGATTGCTGCTTCTGCTGTACTTTGCTTGGGATACCCTCTTAAGGTCTTTTATTATTTATTTCTCTCAATTTATGATCCCGAATTCTGCTTGTCATCGTTATTTTAGTTATGAGTTAACAGTCTGTCATACACTTATAGTTTGAATCACCTCCTGTTGTATTTTCTATCTGTCAGTTCTAGTGCCATTGACCACGTCAATTGATTTTCATGGATGTTGCAGATATGGTTAACAAGGATGTTATCTGTTCAAACTTCTTTCGTATAAGCTCCTTTTAATTAGGAAACCTCCAAAAGTTAACACTTTAGCCTATTATTGAGTGTTCATGATAGCTGTTTCCCTCTGTCTAACCCCTGAACTCTACAAGAGATCTTTAACTTTTACTGTGTTGATTTTATTTGCTTATAAACTTATCTAGCTTATAATTTATGAAATTTAGTGATTATGCATTGTTAGATGACAAACTGCATCAGTATATCTGTGATTCAAATGATTTGAGATTCATCTGACCCCAGAAAATCTTGCTTCATTTCCTACCTCAATAGCTCCTTCTAAAAGGCCATAGATAATTACTAAAAGCTGCAACTTCTTTACAGTCTTTTTCTTTAAATAGTTTGCCTTGAGCTGGCTTGCTGACAATAACACTGGGCCAGCATTTCTATGATCATGATATCATTTCAACCTAGCTATGGTGGCAAAGGCATTTGTCCTCAGATGTTAAGGAAATGAATGCCTCATGAAGTTTTTATTTACTGACTCTACTATAACTGAAAAGCCATACATACAAAGTATAGTAGGAAAATTATGTTAATTCCAGTTTTCTGATATTCCAGGGCATGAATGGAGCGGTACGAGATGAGTTGTTATTGCAAATTACGGTTCCTATTATGTTTGTACAGGTACCCTTTTTGCTTTCATCATCAAATGGTTTTGAAAAAGAGTTTTATCTATTGGTGGTGGTTTTAAAATTCTCTAAACTCTCTGACCTTTGGTCTCCCTCTCTTATCTGGTTTAACTTATTGTTAATAAAAATTGGGTGCTTGTAGTTCTGTTGATTGATGCATTGCCTGTGAGGGATAATCAAATCATCTTTTTATCCCAATTTTATATAATACTTCTGCTTGCTTTGGCATGTTTCAATTAATCATCATTTTCACTATACTGTGCATTCCCCTTCCTGGGTGAAGGGTAGCAAAGATGGGCTCTGTCCCTTAGATAAGCTGGAAGCTGTTCGCAAAAAGATGAAGTCTCTGAGTGAGTTGCATGTGATTGATGGTGGTGACCATTCCTTCAAGATTGGTAAGAAGCACCTGCAAACAAAGGGAGCAACACAAGATGAAGCTGAACATCTTGCTGTTCAGGCCATTGCAGCATTCATATCCATGTCTGTTGAAGAAAGGTAAAAGCTTTGCTGCAAAAGAGTTTTTCAATGTATTATCAGGGACTGTACAATTTTGTTTAGGGCTTTGGGCATTGATCACGTCCAAGGCGAAAGGGGGTCTTTTCGTAGACATTTTGTAATTGCCTGATATGTGGAGGCAGTTTTGGAGCAAATATATAGAATCAGGCATGGTCAGTTCAAATTGGTCACTGTAATTATTTGGTCCTTGAATCTCCTTTTGATTGAGGGACAAAAACTTTTCTGTAAGGAAATTGTGTGTTGCCCTTTTAAACCAGTTCCCCACTGAAGAAATTGCACGTTACTTTATATGGATGATACTCTTTCCATATTGAAATTCTACTCTATCCTGCTTTCATTCAAACGAAGTTTTTCTTGCTACTTGAAAATGTAGATGGGAACAAAATGATCCATTTTGTTGAGTCTGTTAGAGAATTGGTCTACAAAGAAAGGATGCATCTTCACTTGGAAGTAATTTCTTCTTCATTATTGTCACTTCGAATCTAGTATACTGTTGCATGATGAGACAAAAGCGTTCCTCAAGGACAAATGTAGTCGCCGCCCTTTTCATCTAACTGCTCGTACTGAATTTGTTCCATCTCTCTTTGTATACTTTTTTCTTAGGACTCTCATCATAATCCACATATATTGTGTGTACATATTCTCAACATAAAATCTTTTGTTTTATATACGAAGTCTTGAAATCGAAAATGCTACTTATACCAAAACTGAGAGAGGATTTTTTAAAGTTAATTATTATAACTATTTTATTTGCAAACAATGAATTACCCTCGTATAAACAATGAAGCGAATTAGGAAACGAAAAAGGTTTTCTTTCTTTCGGATAAATCAACTGTCAAATGTTCAAATAAACAAAGATGAATAAGATTTAATATTTATCATAGCCGTATAGAATTAATTATTCAATTATTGAATAAGAAGCGTACATGGATCAATGCTCATGTCCGTCAAGGGCATTTTATTTACTCATTAAACTATATATGATTGCCAGTCGCATTAAATTATATATATATATATATATCCACCATTGCTCCTTTTACTTCTGCAATTAACATTTAACACCAATTAATTAATCAACCAAACAAGAAATTAAATTAATGCCAAATAATTTCGAGTTGATAATATTTAGTGTATAGTTGTGTTATTTACTATTTGCCATGCTTACACTTGTCCTATGATTCTTCTTTTGCTCATTGTCATGAAACTTGTTTCCTTTCTAATATATACATATATATATATATGCATGCATTTATGTACGTACGTATGTATAAATTTAAGAACAAAAATGGACCAATTAAAAAAAATGCAAAAACGTATGCAATATGGTCATTATATATATATGGAATATGCATTATTATTGGGGAATCGAAAATGTAAGTATTATAATACTATAATAGATGGGAATCATGTTTTCTGCCACAAAAACCATTGATCACTTGAGAGAATCTGACCCTAAAAGTAAATAAAGAATATAGTTTGTTAGCATGTGAGGCGAAAGGATATAGGTTAAAGTTGGACGCACCTATTTTGTTCAGCTTTCAGAATTGACTAATAGATTTACAATGAGCTTTCATGAAATAATGAAAAAACACCATACCTGCTGGGTACGTCAAAGTAAATTGCATGCTCATTTAATTTGGATCATGAGAAAAAAAAAAAATTATTTCAAGTGGAAAAGAAGTTCAAGAATAAAGTGAAGAGGTATATATTCCCCTTACAACGTAACTAATTAAGGAGTATAGTATATAGTTTACAATTTTACAACATTTATGTTATAAATTTAGAGTGGGCTATGTTACAGCATCTGTATTTTATGTCCACTCATATAAACAGTACTCAACTATGAGCTTTATGTAAAACTTACAGCTGGTTATGAGTAGATGTAAGGTACAGATACTATAATATAGATAAATCTTATAAATTTATTTTTTGATAACGTGAAAATGTAAAGGTTGATAAATTATACAGAAATAAAATTTTTGAATAATTATAATATTATTGATAAGTTTGAATAAATAAAATTAGGGTTTTTAGCCTTTTTATATTAATCTTAAATATAGTAAATTTATCAAAATAAGTAAATATAGAATATTATTTTATAATAAAATTATTCCAGTTTAAATAAAAACAAAAAAGGCACCTAAATAGATATTTAAAAAAAAGCTAAAAATCCTAAAAATAATATGAAAAATAACCATATATCTTAAAAAAATTTTAAAACTGCTACTCTCGAAACTCAAAATTTAAACTTTTTTTACTTGAGCTAAAATAGTTTTTTAATTTCCAAAACTTATACTTAATTTATAATAAATAAAAAGAATTTTTGACATTAAATAAATATTTGTGGTCGGTATATAGACTATATTAAATACTTATTTAATTGCTTTCCGCGCCCAAGTTTTACATTAAACAGTTATCTAATTGACGGCCACCCAAGTTTGAGTCCTCCGGATTGGAGGACTATTGGCCACTCCGCTAACTGTATACACACACACACACACACTTAATTGCTTATAGTAATAGTATCAGCTACAACGATGACTAGGCTGCTTAATTATTGCAATTAAAGTAGTTTTTAATAATAAAGGTGATTTCCAAAAATAATGATAATAAAAAAGGTCGATCATATTCAAAGATGCCTCTCTTTACTGGACTGCGAATAAGTTGCTGTCTAAGCCCATACTGGAAAAGCAGATTCAAATGCTAAATTGATGTGACGAGATTTAAAAGTGAAAGAAATCCCACTTGGTCCATGCCTATATATTTGCTCCAACACACAGCCATCGAGAAACAAGCAAAGCAAGAGCAAGCACAGGCAAATAGAAAAACACTTGCTCTCTTAGCCACAATCGCCATGGCCTCAACGCAATGGTACAAGTACAAGCCAGTTGAGCAAACAAGCAACCAAGGCGACTACTATGAGCATGACAGCTCATTGGCTCACAAACATGCAACCCATCTCTCATTGATCAAAACCCAGACCCAATGCACCACCAAAACCCAGGCCTACTATGGCCAAACCCAAACCAATAATCCAAGTCCAAACAATGGCTATGGCTATGGCTATGGCCACCCTCCCACGCAGACCCCCACTAACTATGTGGAGCAAACCGAAGCTCATGGATCCACCACTACTGTCTGCGTGGACCAAAGCAAGGTCCATGGACATGGGCAAGGCCACGGTCACGCCCATTCATCCAATTCCAATGGTTTGAATATGAAGGCGGCAACAGCATCAGGATGCCATGGAAATGGAAGCAAGAAGAGAGGTGTGCCCAAGAGGAGGGGTCTGTTGCAGAAGCTTAAAGATGGACTCTCTGGGGGTGATAGCAGCAGCAGTGACAGTGAGAGCGATGGTGAACGCTCCGAAAGGAGAAGCCCAAGTGTACGTTATTTTTTCATCAACATTAACTTGATTTTATTTAACACATTGAAAATATTATAATTTGCTCTTTGGTTGTTCTGTAGCACTGCTAAACATCCGCTGAACTGAAGATTCCTCTCGCAGCGAACGTATTGACTAAATAAAATGAGTATGAAAATCAATAAAACCCCATGTGACAATTGGTGTAATTGTCTTTCCTAAATTAATGTTCTATCTCCTCTACGAATCGCATAAAATAATTATGTTAAATCTGGTGATAGCCGTGACAGTGCTTCTTTCTTTGTTACTGTACTTGAAATCTATCACATTTTATATACAGTTTCATTTTAGACATTAATATATAACTAAGCATGCATAAACCCTAAATATTCATAATGATAAATATCTCAAATTCAAAGACAATGGTTTAATTTATTATTACCTCGTGAAATTAAGTCATGCTAAATATGAAATAAAAAAGAGACCAAATACAACGTCGGCTCGACCTGCTCATCAGTCGTCATATATAAAACAACAGAAATGGAAATGGTCGCTAGCTCGTTATTAAATGTTTGTGCGCGTAATTGTGTCCACAAACTTAATACCAAATCATAGTTGTGACCAGTTACATAAACATTAATTGGCCGTAGAGGATGATCATGAGCATTGAGCAAACCCAGATGGCTAATTGTGCATGCAAGCTGCAGCTTAGTTTAATTTTGATTTTTGGGAGCAACGGTGCAAAATTCAAAGAAATATCTTAAGGCTAGCTCTGTGTATGCATTCTTTTTCACCACCGTAACACATCACGAATGGAGCTTGACCTCTTGATATCCATGCGGTCGTCTGTGTGATGCAGTTTATTGAAGGGGCTCGCATCTCGTTGATTCAATTTCTCTGGAGAATGCCAAGATATAATAAAACCACTTACACAGATTCAAAATTAAAATTGTGCATATATTGATTTTTTATTCCTCGATAAATACTACAAACTGATGAAAAAATTATTATTAATAATTAAATATCCCCCATAAGTACTGTTATTTGCACCACTGAATTAAAACATAAGTAAAGTTCTGTAATTAACGAATAAATTAGGAATTCCCAAAAAAAAAGAGTAGTAGTAATTCAAACAGGACAAGAAATAATATTAATTAGTGCTAATCCGCTGGGGCCCAAGTGTCCATTTTCTTGCGAATCTCGTTAGCAGTATCGTACTCCAGCTTTGTAAGAAATATTAAAACTACAAACGCGAGAATTGTTAAGACCATTAGCCATGCCCATGATGTGAACTTGGACACAGCCATGAATGCTTTAATTAACTGATGACTCGACTCAACTCAACTCATCAACTCTTATTTATACTCATCTTATAATTAGTACCAATATTACATTGCACGAGGCTTGTTTCACCGAACAGTTTGACCACTTTACCTCGCCCACTCATTTTCCCATTTGTTCTCTCACTCACATGTATAGTGTATTGTTTGATGTTTATCTCCTAGTAAGATTATAGAAACTACATTAATACTTGACACATCTCTTAAACTTTTGTAAAATCCTTCCTATGTCTCTATTAATCTTTTCAGTTACGTAATAAATACAACCCACTCCTTTCCACCTCAAGTCTTTTTTTACCTTTTTTTTTTTTTTTATTTCATCACCACTATTTGTGCACCTTCACTTAATAAGATGTACCGTCTTGTAACTGTGCAGCTGGCCTCTTTCTCAAGATTGAAAGTAAGTGGCTTTTAATAGTCAATTTAATTAACCAACATAACATGTGCTCTTTTTTTTTTTTTTTTCACGCTCACCAAACAGTTTAACCACTTTACTACACGGTCCACATCCATCTAGTCTTTAATTTGTTTACATTTATGATTTGAGATTTAATATCTCACAAGCTTCAACAAAGTGGTGGAGCACGTTATTTTATTTTTTTAATTAGAGTTAATTATAGTATATATTTTAGTCTTTTATTTTTAGTATAACAATGATTTAGTTTTTTTTTTTAAATTAATTTAAAAAAATAAGTAAAGATGACTATGGGCACCGTCTGCAACAGGTTTATCATTATCAAACCTACACTTGCAACCCACAATAAGTTTTAATTTTTTTAAGAAAACTTGCCAGTAGCGGGTTTTGATAATTATCAAACCCGCAATGATACCCGACGGATTTTTTACGAGTTTCTACTTTTAAAATCACAAATATTCAATATTTAAATTTATAATAATAATTAAAGTTTCATATAACATACCCAATTCTAAATTTAATCAATGTATATAAATAATTAAAATTTAAACACTAAATCATCACAAATTCTCAAATTTAAATATGAAATACATAAATCTATTTAAAAAAATCACAAACTAGCATCCAAAAGTAACACCATACACCAATAATAATTATTATTTCATATTTCCATTTAATACAAGTTTTAAGAGTTAATATTTTTATTCCATTATTACTCATCCAACATGATTCCTACAATAATAATTGAGATTAATATTTTCTAAAGAATTACACTTTTTAAATACTAATCCGAAGAACAAAATTATAACAATAAAATAATCTATACACTAAGTTAAAGAATAATAGTTCATACAAAATTATAATAAGTATATAATAATCCAGGCATCCATGCATTATTATATATTTCTATTTAGTTTAAGTTATGACTTTAGTTAAGGTTTAGGTATGTTGTAACTTGCACACATGTTTACACTTTATATTTATTTACTTTATCTATTTTTATGTTTAAATACTCTTTCAATTAAAATTAAATTAAAAATATTTGAAAAAAATTGCGAGTCTTGCGAATATCCACGCGGGTATCCGTTGAATTTTTAACTAATACCAAACCCACTCACAATCCAATACGAGTTTTAATTTATAATATCAAATCCAACCGCAACCCAGTGCAGGTGGATTTTGATGGACGGGTTTAGGGAGATTTGCGTGTACCATTGTCGTCCCTATAAATAAGTTTATCCTATTAAAATATGGAGGTCTTGTCATTGCTTGTTAAAATTTAATTATTATTTATCAAAATCTTTCATAAAGTCATTTGTATTAGAGCATCATCTAATCTTACTGTAACATTATGAAAATTTCATTGAGCCGTTTGAATTAGAATTACTTAGAATAAGATTTAATCATGCCTCGATTAGAGTGTAATTTAATTGTGTTCACTTGATCGTTCCTATAACGAAATATAATATTTATCTACCTTATTAATCCACTTTCACAACCCCGTTGTGTCGATTGGTATTAGAGAGGTTCTCTGTCAATGGCACTGCTCCCAACCGAATAACCAAAAAAAAATAATCCTAAATTGAAAACTCTAGCTACCACACACACCACTACCACCCATCACCACAATTCAGTCAATTGCCACCACTACCAACCTCCCCAAACTTTACTGACCAAAACTTAATCAATTGCCACCTTTGATCAGTCGTGCAACCACAGTGTGAAAGCAACTCAAATCCATTAGCCACCACCTTAAATTTCAATGCATACAGTCTTTATCATTGTCGATAGTAACTGCCATTACGATACCCAGCCACTACCCAACAAAACTCGACCATTTTCCATCCTTAGTACTACTAGAACCTCCACACACATAAGCCCAAACCCATGAGTTCAATTCTTTTAATCTATCTCTACGGTCACGAGACCTTTTTCACTGCCACCACCTCTACATTCATCTCCATCATATCTACCAAATTTTCCCTCACCACTCCAAATTTGGGCCACTAGCCACTAGTAACACTAAACCTTTAATTTTAGGTTATTTACAGTTTTACAATTAGTTGTATTTTTAATTTGAGGAAAAAATGATAAATATAGACTATCATGGTTTATATTGTTCCTTGAGTTTGAACATATCTCACATTTTAATGATAATCCTAATGATATTTTTTACTAGATTGCATAATAGATGATATTTTTTTTCAAATTATCTCATTGAAAGTTGTTATCTCTCATGCATAATTTATGGCTAAGTGATGCTTTAGAATGGTGGGAACAACTACAAAGAATCAAGGATTTGACAAAGGCAATATGAAATCAAAGAATGGTTTGACATGAGACAGTTGATGAACTATCATTTTGTTCATTGTGATAATGTCGAGGCATCTTTTTCTATACTAGTGAAAGTAGAAGATAATGAGATTTTTGATCTATCTGAGACTTTTAAAGAAGAGATACAACATGCTCTTGATTTGAGCATTGATCCTAATAGAATGATTGAGTTTATGCCGCAAAATCAAGTTGAAGAGACTCTGACAATGATTGATATGATTATGCATATATACTTTTAAGACAAGAAGATTATTCTTAAAGAAAATTTGGTTGCAAAGATAAAGTTAATTAGCAAGAATATTGAGCGAGATTTGACAAAAGATTTGAGAGGCTTGAAAGTGTTTCGTTTATATAAAGACTTCACCTTCTCAGAGAGTACTCATAAGTGCAAGAAAAAGATAAAGAATGTAGAATTTTGAGTTTCAAGAACGATTAATGAAAAAGACTATAAAATCAAGGTCCAAGATGTATTGATGCATCACTTCATGTTTCATCCTCCAGATAAACTCGAGGATGAGTTTTTTTTTTTTTTTAAAGAGGGGGAGAATGATGTAAGACGATATTTTAGGATTTTAGAATTTTTTATTTTAGGTTTTTTTTTTAATTTGAGCCAATTATGGTATGTGTTTTAGTCTTTTATTTTCAATATAATTATAATTTTCAATATAGTTAACTTTAGAAAGTAGATTTATCTCATTATAAATAGCAAGGTCTTGTCATTACCACTCTTTGTAATTCTTTTGAAATTATCTATCAAGCTTGTAGAGTCATTTAGATTAGAATGTAATCTAATTCCGTTGTAAACCGTTATCAAAATCTTTTTTGTGAGTCATTTAGATTAGAGCGTGATCTAATCTTATTGTAAACCGTTATCAAAATCTCATTGAGACGTTTGGGTTAGAAAAATATATAATCATACTTCGATTAGAGAATTACTTTGATTAAAGCGTAGCCTAATCACATTGACTTATGCTTTTCCTAAAGCGATATTCGATGTTTATTTATCTTATTTCGCTACTCGCTGCGTCAAGCTTCCTTTTCTTTATTTATTGCGTATGCAACTATTTCTTTTTTTCATGTATGAGAATTTTAAACATTATAGGACTTTAACTATTGAGTTTGTTTTATAATAGGTTCATTTTTTATATTTATAATTGCTATTTTTATAATAGATTTTGAATAATTAAAAAAATTCTTGGTTGTCTTGCATAATTAACAAAAAAAAAAAAATCGCATCACATATACTAAAAATAACATTATAAGTATCATTTATGAATGTCAAAAAATTCATATGTTAGATTTTTATTTTTATTTTTCAAGCTTTGTTTAATATACACATTATCAAATTTTTTTACTAATTAAATGAGTAATTTATAAATTGTATAGTGTTTAACAAATATATTAAGCATTCATACCAACTACAAGGATATATATGTCAAAATATCATATTTAATATATTTTATTTTTTAAAAATGAAGAAATTAATATTTATAATTAGATATTGAAAAAAGAAAAAAAAATGTCATTCATGCATATACATTCAAAATCATTTAGATTTCTATCAAATTTAAATCCATTTAGATTTCATAAAAAAAAAGTTACATTAGTTAATTTAGATAACTTTAAAGAGTGTATAAAATAAAACTTAATTTTTTAAAAAATTAATTATAAGCGTATAGAATGAAGAATCTTTTAAGTAATTTTCACTATATAAATAGCGGCACCTTCTTTCATTTCTTTAAATAGCCCCATTCGGAATTATTTGAATTTTTTAATTTTTTTGATTTGGTATTTTAATAACAGGGGTCTTTTGAGAAATTTTGAAGGGTGTCCAAAGCTTAACTCTAACATCACTCAAGCATATTTTTATAATAAGTAGAACTTTTCAAACAATTTTAAAATTCTTTTAAAACCCCATTTTTGTAATCATAATTCTATTGCTTGATGAAATTACATAAAATGACAATCATAAATTTAACCAAATTAAATTATCTTTTCATCAGCAAATTATTAACCCTCCTCTCTTTACATCCTAATTTATGATATGATTACTTTTTTCAATAAAACTAAAATAATTTTGAGACAATGAAGTAATAAATTACATAATTTTATTATAAAAAAGTATGCATAGCAAACATTTAATTCACTCTATAATAACGTCTTGACCGCCTCTTTTGTAATTTTAAAAAAGTTGAGAGCTATAAATATAATAAATGGCTTTCATAAGAGTTTTAGCTCTTTAAAAATTATAATTCGACCCGGTCATCATATCCATATTATAAATTGAGGTGTCAATACAGGCCCACCATCCAGATGAAATGCCTGCGACGGTTGACAACCGGTATAATAATATAATTATCCTCTTCCACCGGATGCATGCAAACCGGCAATTTCGATTTTCCAGTTTTCACCCACAAATTCATAGGACACGTGACGAACTGAGCAAACTCAAGCTGGCAAGGCCTGCACAATGAAAATTGGATTTGTTGACATGAAAATATCCAAAGGTATGGGCCATAGATTTGCAAGTTTCGAGCAGTTTTGTCTTTGTTTGGGCTTCATTTTGGACTGGAATCATAGCCCACTTTCCCCTTTTCGGTCGCAATGTTTATCTCAATGTAGCAGTAGTAGCGTACATGTATACTAAGACAATTTTATTCAGACTGCAATTAATAACTCTACTCAATTCCCATCGAAGGAAGAAAAAAAAAAAAAATCTACTCAACTTTTTTTTTGTTGTACATCATTATTTTTTCAAAAAGTATGGACAAAGTCCAAGAAAATTTTTTTCGTCCCTACCTTCTGTAGAACTCAAATTCAGGTAGCTAATTAAATAAAGTTGCTTAAAAATTACTTAACAAAATTTATTAATCTCCGAACTTATTCTATCGTATAATTAGTTGAGAAATATTTTATTTAATTTTATATAGATTATTTTTTATTGTAAATGTATTTCAGGTTTCTATGAAGGGAGATTGTAGAACAGTATTTCTATCTAATATTATATAACTGATCTTAAAGGATGAGGTTCCTAACATAAAATTTAAATAAATATTATATGCAATAGAGAAAAATAAATTATAATTAAGTAATTTTTTAATGAAAAATATATACAAAAAGCAAATGGGATAATTGGCTCAAACTTTATAGATTAAAAGAGTATTTACAATTATTTTAACATGCTCCAAATAACAAACATCGTATCTTAATGTCACAACCAACCAAAAGAGCCATAAAGTTAACATCAAAGTATCAAACAGTGCTTCCGGGTTACAAGAGCATCAGAACAATTCTTCAAGCCTTCAACATAAAGCTTGAAAAATCACCGTGCACATGCTAAAAATATATAGAACGATAAACGAAAAAAAAAAATTGAAAACAAGTTCAACATTTTCAAATTAATAAATTCTTGATAAAATAAAAGGTTAATGTCATTGATAAATGTTTCAAAAAATTGTAAAAAGGTGATAGATTTTTAAAAAAAATATGTGACTTTTTTGTTAAGTTTTATAATTAGCTAGTGACAAATCATTAACATTTCTATTAAGTTTAAAGGGAATAATAAAATAATTATAAAATAACATTTTTCCTTATAGTTGATTATAAAATAATGTTTATATCTCTATAATAGTTAGAAAATAATATTTTTATACTTACAATTAGTTACAAAATAATGTTTATACCCATTATCATTTATTTTTATTTTTAAATATAAAAAATTACTTCTAAGTCTAATTAGTGTGTTTTTTATGGATAAATCACACAAATTTTTTTATATATTTTTTTAACAATAAAATTTTGATTCAACAAGATATTAAAAAAAAATTGTTTGTTTTAACAAAAAAAAAACTAATTAATTAAACTTATATACTTCGGAACGAGCATTTTCGGGGACTAGCCCGCTTCCTATTACTCAAGAGGGCAGTCTTCTTTCATGTGGAATCGTTTTAGATCGTACCCAAGCCCGCCTCCACTTTCTTATGTGAAAGAGGTCTTATATATATATATATATTAAAAATCATTTTCTAATTAATTGTATAGGTAAAAATATTATTTTGTAATTATTATAAGAGTAAAAATATTATTTTATAATTAATTGTATAGACAAAAAGTTATTTTATAATTATTTTACTATTTCTGTTAAAGTTAACCGAATATCACCAATCTATCTATTTTTAAAAAATCTATCATCTTTTTATAATTTGTCAAAACATATGTCATCTAGGTGACATTAGTCCTAGAATAAATATAAATTAAAACAATATACCTCTACAACTTCTACATCTGTTTCAATCTTTGGTTCCTCATCAAGAATCTTGGAAAATGCTAGAAAGGTAGATGCCACAACTAATTAAAAAATACAAATTGAAATCAAAATAAAGTTAGTTATTAATTAAGTTAAATAAATAAAAATATGTAAATCATATACTTTCAGAGAGAGCATGTATCCAACTTTAAATACACATAAAAGCCTTCAATATCTTTACATGAAGTCTATTGTGATTTGAGCTAATGGACCACCCATGCTAAAAGCATATTTAGAAGCAAAGCAACAGTGGTAATTAAAATTGCTAAAATATCTCTTGTTATTATTGTTCACCTTCCACCATGCTAAAAAATTAAAGTTGTCTTCAACGTTAAATGGTACTAACTTTTTATCCATATAAGTATCTAGCTCATCCTTTACTTCCTCATTACCAACAAAATTAAATATCCGTTCCGTTGAGCTTGCATGAAAACTTGAACTCGGCATAGTATGAAAAATTCCTAAAGAACTAGGGCTACACCCAAGAGAACAATCAACAAATGGATATATAGTTTTGTACTCTTTTACTATTATTTGACAATAATCACACATTATCTCAACACAAGAAGTAGCATAATCCCCATAAATCAAGGAAAAGTATTACTTAACTAGTAAGTAATACTTACCCAACTTAATTTTGTACTTAGAATCAAAGATACATGCAACGTCACCAATAGGCTTATAACTTAGTGGGAGAGCCATTGTACTTACAATGTTGAGAGCAAGGGTTCGAGCCCTTATAGGGGTAAATAAAAAAAAAAAGATACATGCAACGTCAATATTCCACTCATGTCTTACTAATACTCGTCCAACCTTTCAATAATCTTTCGTGGAATGACTCGAAATTCCTCATGCCTAGAAGTTGCGACACGCCCTATTTAGGCGCAATCTAATACCACACACATGGCACACAAACATAGTAGATGTTAGATAATTAGTACTTAAAAACAATGCAATACAATTATAAAATATTTCAAATCACTTTCAAAGACACTAGCTAATTGCCAATCATGTTCACTGGCAAACACTTATATCGCTCATTAATGTTCTTCAATTATCAAGAAATATTTATGTTATTCAGTCGACAAAAAAAATAAAAAAATTCTTATAATGCAATGCATAATACGAGATATATGGAATTTTACCTAGTTGTACAGTTTTACATTAGTTTCCTACCATAAGTAATGCCTAATTTATGCGTATTTTCATCTACTGTCAATTTGCTTTTAGTTGATTCACACTAATAGGAGTTGGACCAATTCACTTGAGACTCTCTCCTTAAAATAAGTACCATATAATTATTCTAGCTACTATGGGAAGTTTTTGAAGCATATAAGAGCATCTTTAAAAGGCTCTACTAATTTTAATCTTTAAATATCTATTTACTTACTTGTGTAACAAATAAGATAATAAAAAAATATGTTATCTTATAAAAAAACTCTTCAAGTAAAAATAAAATAATATTATTTTAATCAATTAACTATTTTTTTAAAAAATAAATAATAGTTAAAACATTTCACTCTCTCTCTCTCTTAAAAAATAATAAAATATAATTTGAAGAAAGAAAAAGTTATTCTATAAAATTGAAGAAAAAAAATATTTCTTATTTGAAAAATTTTAATTGAAATATATTTTTTACAATTTTAAATATCGACTTAACTTTTTAAATAAATACTAAAAATTTTATGATTCTTCAAATAAATAATAAAAAATTTATTTAATTTTTTTTTTTTAAATGATATTCAAATACAACGTTGTACCGATGAATATGGCGATGCACACATTTTCAACCATAAATTTGTGGATGTTCCCATCAGCACTTTCCAAGAATGGACAAGAATCTCAGAAAACTTCCAAAAGCTCTAGCTTGTCTTACATCTGAAAAAACTCCCCGTAATTAATTAAACAATTACTTTTGCTGTTTATTTATTTATTTTTTTTTCAACGTGGTCAAACTTCAACTCAACAGTACACAGGCATAGAATAGCTTCTTTTGAAGGTCATTTTCTTATTTCCAATAAAACGCGGTTTGAGAAAATCTCGGCCAAAAGAAATTAAATGAACCAAATTTAATGTAAGTATTGCGAAATTTCGTGTTAAAAGGACTCAAAATTTGACTCTTTACATCCCCCCTCACTCACTGGATTCCGAGGATAAGTTTTAGTTAGAATTTTCAGAAAGCATGATTGCTTAAAACTCCATTATTTATATTATTTTTCAAATGGGATGTCACTTTTGACCAACGACAATTTATATATATTGACGTGCATGTAGGTTCCTGGTCTTAGCTAAATGGTCATGGTCCAATAATTATCAGCAGGTAAAATGACCCAAGAAAAATAAAATCAGCTCTTTCTAATTTTTCTATTATTTTATTTTCCCCCTCTTCTAGAATGAATTGAATTTTCAACTGAGCTCTCTGTTTCATTTTAGAAAGTTAAATATGTGTCTTAAGTCTGGTATATTCAATTATTGCACATGCAAACCCAGATGCTTAAAATTTTAAAAGCACTTAATTGACCAAGTCCACGTTAATAAATTTTAGTCTAAAATTTTTGATAACCCACATATGTGTGGATCAACTTATGCCAGTGGCACTTGATTCACTTTTTATAGCAAAAGCACAAAACAAGCAAACGCGGACTGAGTTTGAAATTTCTTTGGTCCTACTTCTCTCTCTGACTTTCATATTTCATTATTCATATGTATTTTCAGTTTTAATTTGCTTTTTAACACTAGGACACAAAAATTAACATAACAATATCAAAGATAAATACTAACATAACAAAGTCTTTTCATGTGAAATAACTATATATATGGTTGATGCTGAAAATCTCGTCGTTATTATCTTGAGCAGATCAGACTTTAGCATCGCCATTAAATTTATTTTTTAGGGAAGCGGCTTGTTAATTACTAATAAAGTCTAAAACTGTTAGTAAATTATTTACGATCACCTGAAATTACAAAAGACAATTAGAGGTCGCTGGAAGCTTTTTCGACGTAAACCCTCTGACGCTTCAGTCATTAATTAGGTATAGAAAAAATTTATGTCACCTCTCATGTGACTCAATTCAAATTGTCTTCCACTTCTAAGTTTTTTTTTTACATAATGTACAAGAAAATTATTTCTGAGATCCTCTAAAAAAGACTTTTCAATCTTTATAATCATCCTAATAAATAATAATCGTCATCATAACCCCCATAATTCTCTTATTAATGATCATAATAATAACATAATAATGATAACAATAATAATCATCATAATATTTATCATAATAACTGTCATAATAATGATAATAATAATTATAATTTATTATATATATATGGTCGAAGTAATTAAAATTACTTCATGTTTGAAGTGTCCTGCTAAAGATTACCAGACAATCACTTGGTCGAGGTGATTTATTTAAGGTCACTAGATAATTACTTAATTAAGATGATCTGTTCGAGACCTAGTCAAAATGATGTGTTTAGGCTTATAAGATAACTATCTAGTCATAATAATTTGTTCACTTTGATTTATTTATCGCTCGCACGCACGCACATACATAGTAAAATCAAAATAATACATGGTGTGAATTTGAAATGTTGATTTATATATAATCATAGAGAGAACCACTCACAGTCATATGAACATAAATCACTAAATCTAATAAAGGTTGGAAAAAATTATAGCTAAGATAAATAGTAAGGAACCAAGGGATCAAGTTCCTATGGTCCCAAAAATTTTTTATGATGTAATTATCGTTCGATTGTTTTAACTAAAAATAAAAAGTGCAAATTTTTTTTTTGAAATATTCGTAAAATGAGAATTGGTCAACATGTGGACCTCCACCACACTGTCACCCTACTACTCATATGACCAAAGACCAGTCCAAGCTGAAAAACTCGGTTTCTTAGTCAAAATTCAAAGTTTATACGTTCCCATTACTTATCCTTTAAATGCACAAAGCTTCCGCTTTTGCTCTTCAACACTCAACAGCTTCACCCTTCTTTACTTCAAACCAAAAGCATCTCTTTCTGCGAGCTCAAAATATCAAATAGACAATATATATTCAAACCAGACTGGCTTATTCCATGATCGTAGCTTCCTGCTATTCAAAATTCTGGCTTTTTTCACAACCGTTACCTCTTTGGCTTTGCTTCTCATACTTAGTGAAATGCTTTCATTTGCTTCGCGATGACCTATCATAGCATGATATAAAGCTTGTTTATTAGACATGAAGTGATCAATCACACACACACACACGCACATATTTCAAGTTTTTGTTTCAAGTTTTGCTTGAAATTTTGAGCTGAGCCAGAGACGGTCATTAAAAATGGAGAATGCATGGAGGTTGGAGCAAAAGACATTGATCAGTGAGCTGATTGAAGGGATGGAATTAGCAAAACAGTTAAGAGTGAATCTGGGTTCAGCTGAAACAAGTGAAGTATTAGTGCAGAGGATATTGTCTTCATATGAGAAAGCTCTTTTGATTCTGAAATGGAGTGGCTCAATGGGACAGGCTCAAGCTGTGGGAGCAACTGGCGGTGTACTCCCAGAGTCTCCAATATCCATCAATGGGAGCCCTCGAAGTGAGGATTTTGATGGGGCTTTGAAGGATAATCAAGATAGCTCAAAGAAGAGGTGAAATTGTAATCTTAAATGAATTTTTATTTACCCCTGCATGTTTCTGCAAGTTATTTTCATGCTAATGGTTATTGCAAAATTGGGCTACAGAAAGACGTTGCCAAGATGGACGGATAAAGTGAAAGTTAACTTTGAGAGTGGCCTTGAAGGACCCTTTGAAGATGGTTATAGCTGGAGAAAATATGGCCAGAAAGATATCCTTGGAGCCAAGTATCCCAGGTGATAAGTCTGTCTTCTTATCACATTTAATTTTTCCACTGACGCGTTGTGTACATATTGGCTTTCTTGTTGATAAGTCTAATTATTGTTATTATTTTTCTTTTTGGGATTTGCAGAAGTTATTACAGATGCACCTACAGAAATACACAAAACTGTTGGGCTACAAAGCAAGTACAAAGATCAGATGAAGACCCCTCCATTTTTGAGGTCACATACAGAGGAACACACACTTGTTTCAATGGCAGCCAATCAGTTCCACAACCAGCATCGCCAGAAAAACATGAACAGAAACTAAACCACCATAGCAACAATCATCAAAATTGCTTAGGTATCAATAGTGAGTACTTGGAAAATAAAGAGATTGCATCTCCTTTCTCTTTTCCGACAACATCATTTGGATACATGAAGAGCAATGACCATTCCTTCTCGTCTTTGATGCTAGACGAGAATAATTTCTTGGGTGGTTTCTCCTCATCGTTTATACCTCCTGCCGCAGCTGAATCAAACTTTTATTACATTTCACAAAACCAGATGAACTTTGGAGATGTTCATAATCTGCAGCAATCAGAATCTGATCTCCCTGAGCTACAATCAGCCAACAATTCAGCCGCCAACTCCCCAATTTTGAACTTGGATTTCTCCCTTGATCCAGCAGAACTTGATTCAAACTTCCCATTTGACACTCCAGAATTCTCATTCTAATTCCATTTCAATGGAACATAACAATAATAAATTTAAAACTGAAATTGTGGGTTGCATCGTTCCTGATTAGCTTGCATCATTGCTTTATCCTGGCTTGTAATATATAATAGAAGAACAGATAATTTAGGAACATAAGAGCCTTCTTTCTGGTGGGTTAAGAGATATAAATTAGTCTTAGTACCACTTGTAAGTTTCCACTTGGTCTATGAGAAGCAGTTGTAATAAACTTGATTTGCAAATGATGCATAACTTTCGGAAAACAATGTAGCACTCTGCTCAGAATGTGGGAGATGAGTTCACATAAAGTAGAATCAAGCAAGACACAGTAGCAAAACATACAGGATGATTCTAAACAACTGCTGATACAATCAACCCTGAGAAATTCATCAACTGAGCAAAATCAAGAAGAATGCACAGCCATCTTAATTTGAAGAAGATTCCCACCATTACACTTTAGATGAAAATTAAAACAAAATTGTATCTTGTTAAGCGAGATTCAACAATAATCACCCTCAGAAATTTACTCAAGTACATTAACACTTGGGACAAAACTTCACAGAAAAACTGACTTAAGGAAAATTAACATCACCATTACACATATAATTCTCCACCAAAAACTAACATCACTGTAAACTGTGAACAAAATGAGATAAGCCAATAATGAGGTGCTCATCAGTAAAGGGAGACAGATCAACAATGTGCGTGAAGATAAGCAAAGAGTAAAAATTCCTGGAAGTAAAGGAAAAGCAAGAGTGACCAGAGCATCAATCAGGCAAATTAGAAGTCCATCTAAAGGCGATCAATCCTGCAGAATAGAACGCTATGTAGCGCTTGAATTAAAAGTAACTTGACAAGCATTATTAACAATAAGAAGTGTAGATAGAGGAAACGATTTCTCCTCTATGATTCATAAAACAACATGCGGTGTGCTTTATTTTGCATCTTTAGCTTTCCGAAGAGCTTGTCTCAACCCCAACACGATGAATATATTGGTGAGTGTAAGAAGCGACTCAGCTCCGCCATGTAACCAGTCAACATTGGACAAAGAAGTACCATAATTCACCTTTGCTGTCCAAGCCAATAAAACATATATATAACAGAAAAAAAAAAAAGAGAGAGGTCAAAATCCACGGTTAGATGCCTCTATTCTATATATAGATTAATAACAAAAAGGACGCAATTATTGCTCAATGTTGACACGTTACCATAAATTCCGGCCGGGACTGCTCCACGTAGTTGACGGCACCGGAGACACCAAAATGGAAGAAATTATTAGAGGTGCAAGCGCAACAAGCTTGTGAGTGAGAATAGTTGTATAAATTCAATAGGAATTACATTTGTTTATTAGTATGAGAGTGTCAGTGACTCAAAATCTTTGGGCACTGAAACTTGTACTGGGACTAATTCTATAATTAAATTAACTGGAGGAACATCATTAGGAAAAAAAAAAAAGGGATGAAGGAACTTACTGGTGGCGCCAACAAAGGCAAGCAAGAAGTAGAAGCCAAAGAGAGTGAGCTTGGGAGCAGAGTTTGATTTAGTGATGAAGTAGAGGAAGCCAAGGTAGGGAAACAAAGACAAGGCAAAAAGTAGTGAAGCTATGCTCTGCGAGTCAATGCTCATATTGGGTGCCCACGGATCCACTGGGAGTAACCACCCACACACTATTGTATTTGTTCTTCTTCTCATCTTAATCTTACCATTACCAATAACTCTTCTTTCTCGGTGATATTGGTAGTTCTTGAAATCTTGGCCTGTTAGTCTACATGGGCGGTTTGTAATTATTTGAGGATATTGTAAGAGAGGAAAAGAACCCAGGGCGGTAGCGGTACTGGTGGTTGCAGATTGCAAACGAGTGATCGCCACCATCACTTGTGTTTATCGCTTCGCTTCGTCTTCTCTTCTATGTGGCTGCGAGGGGATGAAGTTTATAACTCGAGCGGAGAGGGAGGGGTGAGGCGTGGGAGTAAGCGAGTTTTAATTGCAATACATGAAACGTCGTCGTTTCGTAAGTGCTAAGAAATCCTAAATATAATCCAACATAAGAGAATCTTAATGAAATTGCCCCCCCTGAAAAATAAAGGACATGCATACAAATGGACGTTGCCTCGTGTCATGCTTATTCTTGTTATTTAGAAAGAAAAGAATCGCGGATTGCCAAGCTCTTTGAGAAGACTACTCGTTCATTTCCATCAAACCATGCCAATTGAAAGATTAATCGTTAACGCAACCAATATAGACATTGATAGTGAAAGAGAGATACTACTATGACATGCCAACTTTAGCCATCATATTCTTGCAATTAGTACATGTCCTGTAGCTCAAATAACAAGGATTGCCAAATTAAGATATAAGCCTTAGATTTAATAAAGGTGACAGAAAAGATCCCAAGCTTCAATTATAACGAGTGATGCAGTCAATTATCCTACACAGCCGCCAACATTTGGTAGCAGAAACTATTTTCCTTCCAAAATAATCAGAGATTAGAAGGAAATGATAATGGTTGGCGCTAAGTAGTGGGTTGGAATGAAGCCTGCTCATCCCAAACGCCATTCAAGTTAGATTGCCACAACCTCACCATCCCATCACTTCCTGTTGTTGCCAAGGTCATCCCAGTCATGTCCCATTCCATCTGCCACACCTGATCACAAATGAACATAATTTTCAATAATCAACCACCTTCCCTTCTCAATGAAACTCAAATAAAAATCAACAGAATCAATCTGGGCCTTCACATTCTTCAAGTACTTGATCCCACATTCACATCTTACAACTATTCCATATAGAGTGGGAATTTGTGTATGAAACTGAAAACAAATACCTCGCCTCCGTGGCCAGAAAGCAATGCAACCTTCTCTACTAAGAGCCTTCCATCCAACTCGGGGTTTGCTCCAACATGCCAAATGGCAATGCCCTTCTGAGTTGAAACAGCTATCACCTCATATGGCCTGTAAGAAAATTAAAGCTCAATATCATTTCATAATACTCATATTTCCTTCAGTTCCTAACAAAATGGTATCAGGCCAGAGAAGGCATGAAGCTATTTGCTATGAACTTCCCCTTAAAAATCCATTGTTGCACATTTGCATGTTAGACAGCTAACCATTGGATTATGGAGTTGAGGCATTTTATTCGCAGGGCATAATAAAACCATTCCAAACTGATTGATTAGTAATATGCATTTTCATTGCATAAAAAACAGGCCCTTACCGGCCGATGTTTAGCGCCCATGCTACAGCATAAACCTGATCACCCTTGTCCTCGGGCAAAGCCAACTCTGCCACTGGTAGCCATCTATTATGAGCCTCATCAAATTCCCATACCTGAAGAAATCTACCATGAGTTAGCTCTTCAAATATATCAAAGCAGCCTGAAAATCCCTTATGGATAACCAACATAAAAAGCATAACAACAAGATACAAACTAAATTTTGCACCATTATTAACACAAAAAATACCCTAGACTTTCCAAAATGAGAACACATGCCTTAATAACATAGTAAATAATATCTTTCAGGCTGAATTTTTAGTATTCCACAACCTGACCATTTGTCAAAATGAGAGAATTTAGCAGCAAGCCATACATAATCTAGCCCACCTTGGAGGAATTAAGTTGTGGTGTGTTCGAATTGAACCCAAGAACAAAACTAGATTCCTGGTTTTCACCCTTCCGTGGATTCCAAGAAATGGATGCTGATAAGCATGAAGCCTTCCTAAACATAGACACAGAATCAATAGCATTCTGAAATTCTGCCTGAAAAAAAAAATGAAAACAATGAGAATAATAAGAAATTAAAGAATAAACAAATTAAAAAAATCCATAGGAAGTCATGAAATGCTCAAAAAACGTAACATTTTCCACCTATACTAAGTCAAAATCTTGATAAGGTGGCTAGCAATCATCATCAAAAGACGACAAGGTGTGTTTAGATGTTATCAAATCACAGTTGACTCAAACTTCAGTGTCACCAGCATCAGAACAAATGCCAAATAACAAAAGAATAAAGTAAAAAGAGAATAACAGTCACCTGAAGTTGCCAATTTTTCAGTATCAAGGGATGTAGGAGGTCATAAACTTTAACATGGCCATCTGAGTATGCAGCAACCTGCAGTCAAACCAACAAACTGTTAAAGCGGCTTGCAAAGGTTCTGGCAGCAGAAATTTGGGAACAAAAACAAGAAAATGAAAGCTCACCAATTTCAAACTTGTGGAAGAGACTCCAAACTGAGCATCTAACACTTGATTTGAACTGGTTTCAAAGCTCTTACAGAGCTTCCACTGCAGAGGCTGTGCATCTTAATATTAACAAAATCCAATTAATATACATCTAGAAAAAAGAGCCAACACTTGTTCGTATTTAACTATCACACGCCCATAAGGAATTAGAAATATATATGCAATTCAATAAAATACCTTCAACAATCTCTTCCCACAACAGCAAACTTCCATCCGAGCAAATACAGGCAATCGCGTCACCGAACTCCGGGGGCACCCAAACAATCTTTACAATGGCACCCCCATGTATCTAACCAAAATTTAATGCCAGAAAAAAAATTGAATCTCAATAAAACAAATAAATAAACTTGTAAAAAGCTAGAGCGACAGACAGGCAAACAAGGAAAGATAAGAGAAGGACAAAATAGAACTAACCCTAGTTTTGAGGTTGCAGGTGAAGGAGGAAGAAGCGGGGTCAGGTGCGTCAAAAATGGAGAGGGTGCCGTCTATTGAACCAGTGGCTAGTCTCTGTCCACAGTAGTTCCAGGAGGAGCACGTTGTGCCTGTGTCAAGCGTCGCAACTGCTTTGTCCATGTCCGCGAACCGTGAATTTCACAAGCTCAGATGAGAGGAGGTCGTACGCACGCACGCAGTCAACTGCTGCTTTGTCAAGAAGCATATATTGTGGGCTGGGCTGGGCACCTCGTCTACCCAGGCCTGTGTGAGACTACTTTTAGTTTTGAAAATCTCTGCATATCATTTGCAATTGTCTATGGCCGGCTGCGGTTTTTTTTTTTTTTTTAATTTAAAATTAAAATTTATTTTATTTTAAATGTTTATAATTTTAATTAATTTTTTTATTATTTATATCTAATTATAATATATTTAAATCTGAATAGATTAAGTTAAATAATTTGATTTTTATTTAAATGGTAAAATATTTGAATGAAAATTTAATATTTATCTCATTAAAACATTTATTAAATAAATTTATTTTTCTATTATGTAAAATACTATTTTATCATTTTTTATTATATGTGTGTATTCAGCTATTATTATTTTTTAATAAGAATTTTAAATATAATAGAACTGTATTTTATAATATGTTCATTTCTTTGTATTTATATTTATTATTTTTATTATAAATTATAAATTTTATGTAATATATTAATTTTAATTGAAATGAATAAAAAATTCTTGATTAGCTTGTGTAATTAACAAGAAAAACTATCAATATAATATATTAAAAATAACATTATAAATATCATATATTAATGTAAAAAAAATACACGTGTTATATATAATATTTTATTTTCTATTTTTGTTGAGGTAAATATAATCAATTTTTTTTCCTAATCAAATAATTTATTTATAACTTATCATATGTTTAATTAATAAATTTAAGTACTGTTAAAATTTATAATATTATATATGCAAAATTATCATATTTCAAATATTTTCTTTATGAAAAATAAACAAATTAATACTTATATTCAACTATTTTTTTTAAAAAAAGAGTCCACGTCGCCTCAAGAAAACGGGTAGCGTCCGTGATTTTATCAACGAGTTCACTACCTTCATACTTGAGATCAGCGACATGTCCGACAATTACTCACTCTTTTACACTCAAAATTAATTTTAATTAACTCTTTTAAGAGATCGTGTAATCAAGTCGAGAAAGAAACTAAATTCTATGAAGTTGTGGACGCATGTAATAACATAATTTGTTAATTTTGTTAATTTAATTGTAGTGTTCAATAATATAAATAATGATTTTTATATATTTATTTTATTTTTTTTTAGAATTTGTGAGACCAATACTAGCACAAATAGTAGTGGACCAAATGGCAATAGATTGATATTTTAGAAAAATATGTATCATTTACGAAAAAAAAATTATATTATTTCTATAATTATATTTTTATTTACTTTATTCATTTCAATTTTATTTATGTATATTTATGTTGAGAACAGATTTTGAGTTTATCCCTTCTCTAGTCACTGCTGAGGATGATATGGATCTGTGTAGGGAGCCTGATTTAGAGGAGTTACGGCGGGTAATTTTTTTTATTGACCCTGACAGTGCCCCGGGTCCTGATGGTTTTTGTAGTAGGTTCTACCAGGCATGCTGGGAGGTGATTTCGATGACTTATTGGGTCATTGCTCACGATTATTTTCGGGTTCCGCTATGCCTGGGGATTCCGAGTACTCTCTTGGTTCTTCTTCCCAGAAGGACTCTCCAATTCTTGGGCTGATTTTTGCCAATCGGTTTGTGTAACGTGAGCAATAAGGTTTTAACTAAATTGCTTGTTATGCGATCGACACCAATGCTACCTCGTATCATTTCTCCGTCTCGTAGTGGTTTCAGTACCGGCGGGAGCATTCATGATAATGTGTTATTGGTTTGGGAGCTTGTTCACGATCTTAATCGTCGTACCGGGAAGTAACGTGAGTATCGAAGTTGGATATGACTAAGGCATATGATCGGATGTCATGGTCCTTTGTCCTTCGGATGTTGCGGTGCTTGGGTTTCTCGAGGCAGATGGATTTCTTTAGTTCGAAGGGCGATATATGGACCTTGGTTTTCGTGTTGGTTAATGGGGTTAGCCATGGATTTTTCGGTCTCGGGTGGTCTTCACCGGGGTGATCCGCTATCTCCTTATTTGTTCATTATTACTGCAGAGTTTTTATCTAGAGGCTCGGATCACTTGTATTCTTCGAATCCTTCCTCGAGATATTGCTCAGTCCGGTCATCTTCCTATCTCCCATTTGAGCTTTGCGGATGATATTGTTCTTTTTGGAATGGGAGTAAGGTTAGTCTCACGCGAGCTTATGGATTTTCCGCATCATTATGAGATTGCTTCTGGGCAGCTGATTAGCCAGCGAAGAGCGGTTTTATGTTGGGGCTCGGTTTCGCTTCACGTAGTGCTATTATTCACACGATTCACGGGTTCCAGAGAAGCAACTCCTTTTTCTTATCTTGGTTGTCCGGTGTTTGTTAGGAGAGTCAAGATTGCTCTTTTTGATGATCTGATTCGGAGGGTCCGAGAGAGGATTTCTGGTTGGGCTAGTCGGTTACTCTCGTTTGGGGGAATGCTAGTGCTTATTCGGCATGTTTTATCCTCTATGCCTTTACACTTATTTCATGTTATCGCGATCGCGGATTAGGGTTATCCAGTAGTTAGAGCGGATGTTTACACGTTTCTTATGGGGTGACTGTGGACCTAGGCGGAGGATTCATTGGTGCCATTGGTCGGAGGTGTGCTTTCCTCGGGAGGAGGGCGGCTTGGGTTTTAGGTCATTTCGTGATCTTGCTGAAGCTTTTGAACTTAAGCTTTGGTGGAGATTTCAGGAGCAGCAGTCGTTATGGGCTTCATACATGAAGTCTAAATATTGCAGCCAATGATCATCCCGAATGGTTCGTTTTCGTTACTCGACTTCGCCCCTATGGAGGTGTCTTTGCTCTATCCGAGATGTTGCTGAGCCTCATATTCGTTGGCTGGTTAGTGTTAGTGCTTGTAGTTTCTGGTATGACTGTTGGCTGGGATCACTCCCTTTGTATTTTTATAATTCTGGTGCTATTTCGTCCGTACCGGTGTCTTCTTATTGGCGTGGTACTGTTTGGGATAGGAGTAAGCTTCTGGCCATCTTACCCACGTCAGTAGTTGAGTAGATTGTTTTGGTTCCAATATCTACTCGGCGTGCTCGATGAGACTCGATGGGATCATCGCTATCGATGGTATTTTTCATTTACTGGTCGGCTTGGAGATAGCGAGGTGCGCCGAGCCACGAGATGACGTCTGTTTCATGATTTGGCAGCGCCATATTCCGTCTCGGTTATCATTCTTTCTTTGGCGGTTACTGAGGTTTCTAGCCATCGATGATGCATTGAGTCGCGCGGATTCCGTATGGTTTCGCGGTGCTTCGTAGGCAGTAGTTGAGACCTCTCAGACCTATTTCCGGAGTGCCCTCGGGTTAGCTAGTGTGGGAGTATTTTTATCGTTGTTTAGGGATGTGGCGGACCGACTTTCTATCGCCCATGCTTTGTTTCGCCATCGGCGAGATGTGCTTCTTCTCGATCTCATATTCGAGTTATTTTACCTTGCTTCATTCCGTGGCATGTGTGGAAGGCTCGAAATGGATTCGAGTTTGATTCTCACTCCTTTCGGTGGATGCGGTGATTTTTCGAGTGGTGCCGGACATTCGACTGCTCGGCTCTGCTCTTGGTTTCAAGCCGTCTCGACTGCGGGCGTGAGGATTCTCGACTCACGAATGGGCTACGAGTGATTGCTTCACCCCAGTGACCTATTCGAGTTGTCGTTTGACGCCGACCGCCTCTTGCGTGCTGGTCGAGCTGACTGATGGGTGTTCGAGGGTAATCCTAGGTTGTCCACTGCAGGGGTGTTCTTCGGGATCATAGGGGTATATTTTTGGCGAGGTTTGGCTCTTTTCTTGGCCATCATCCAATCCTTTATACTGAGCTTATGATCTGTTGTGAGGGTTTGGGTCGGCGGTCCGGATGGGTTATTCTGTTGTGGAGGTAGAGTCCGACTCGGCTCATCGTGGTTTCCTGGATCCTCGCGGATAGTTACGTCTCGATGGGATTATGCTTTGCCCTTGCGTCGAGTTCGATCTTTGGTGTCCTCTTATTCGGTTGTGGTTCGGCATGTGTATCGTTCGACTACGTCTGCGAGTGACTTTTTAGCCAATTGGGCTTGCACTACTTGTTTCGAACCATCGATTCTTACTCGGTCCAGTGATTTGCCTACGAGGTTTATCTAAGATTATTCATATGGATGCCATGCGATTCCATATATCAGACGTTAGTTTTATTATATTACCGTTTGTATATTTTCACTTATTGAGGAGGTTTTTGGTTCATATCCCCCTCCTTATGTATGTGTTTTCTCTTGCATGATTTACATTCATGGTGAGGGTCCGACTAACCCCCACCATTTTGATGGTTTCAAAAAAAATAATATTTATGTTGAGAACGCGGCATGGATGTTGAGAGTTACCAAACTTGAAGTTGTTCAAGAAGGGGAGCAAATTCTTGTTTCATGGTTATTACAAGAAAATCATTGTCTGATATTGTTAGGGCATTTATCTGTTTGTTATTTTACTTTATGTTTTATTGATGGAATTTGTTTTTCTTATTTTCTGCAATGAGTCGTTGATCTGTAAATTACGAAAATAAACCTTAAATGCAGAGATGGGAACCAACCAAAAAATAAGCTTTTAGAAACCTAAAATCTTATGTCTTTATGGCTTCCATGATTTTTCTTATTTTTGTTTACATGGCTCTGCATATTTAGGATCAAAGCATATCAGAAAAAAATACACACACACACACACTTACATATATATATAACTAATATAGAAGAATTGGAAGAGTTTCGAAATATGCGGTGGGGATTGTGGTTACTTCCTTCAAAGAATTGGCTAATTTTCATTTTAAAATAATTTAATGTATGTATATAACGTATGCCCTTTCATATAATCATCTGAATTCTGATATTCGAATTTTCTAACAAAACTTTTTCATCGTCTGGAGGCCGAAATCAGTTTAAGGCTCCGTTTGCTCTGTTGAGTGTTGCTATTTGTGGAATTGTGGCCCTGCCATTGTGAAATAAATATTGATGGATACTTAAAATCAAGCTGCAAACGCAAAGCTTGTGAGAAATGCACCATGTGCATCGAGCAAATGTACATTCCAAACTCCAAATACTACAAAAAATAATATTTAAAAAAATTATAAACTAAACTTGACAACAGACACACACACCTACAATTGGACTGACAAATCACATTTAACTTGAGATGGGCCTCAACTTGAAGTATTCTATTTCTACGTACCCCTACCAGTCACATTTAACGTGCATTAAATCGCAGCAGACACTGAGAGATTTATGCTTTCTGCTTAGGCCGGCCCATATGCTCTCTCACTCAGGCGACACCCACCCACTTTATCCATCGTCATCAATGCAGACAAAAGTTCTCAAATTGTGTGCAGCGCCACGTTTACGTCACTGTAAATTCTGAAATATATGATAGCTAATAATATATATATATATATATATATATATATATATATATAATTTTTATATAATTATATATTAATTTTTTAAAATAAATAAATAATATTATAATATTATTTATTTATTATATAATTTTTATTTTTTTTAAAATAGGGTAGACAAGTTTAAATATAATTTTTTAACCATATTCTCACTTTTAAGAATCGAATATAAATTTTTACAGCTCTATAATGAGCATAGTGATTAATTCGAACACACTTTCGAGAGTTATTTATTTATTATATAATTAATATAATTAGTTATATAATATTTATTAAATATGATAAAATTATTTAATTAATACTAATATAGGTAAGTAAAGTTTATTCAAAAACTGGTGTAGATCGAGAGGAGTAAGTTTATCCTTCTCTGAATTAATTAACTTTTGAAAATTAATGATGAAAAAGTTTAAATTATTAATTACAAAAAAATATCGAAGGGGCTACAATCTCACCGACCAACACACAGGTGGATCCATTCACCCTGTTACAAGCTTGGTTATTCTTATGTAGTTCCCTTCGCTTAAGGTAATTTATTTAAAAAGTCTTCTTATCCACTACAGAAAGCTAGCGCTGGTGAGAAATAAAAATAATGGAAAGCAAAATGAATGCTCCTCTCAACACATGCTAAAGCTAGCAAATTAAACTAACATTATAACGTCAATGGCAGCCTATGAAAGCACTGTTTAACGACCACCATAAAAAAAGGTAACAAAAAGTAAAGTTTGCTGGGTGGTCCTCGATGAGATGAGTTTTGCTGAGCTTTATTTTCGAAGTTTTATGTCGTCTATATATATGTTTTTATTTATCATACATAGAACATATTTAACTATTTGTTTTACAAAAATTTAATCTAAAAACTACTACAATTTCTATACTTTGATGAGTGGTATTTTACTCAGCAAAAGATTGGTTCAGCATAGAATTCAAATGTGTCAAAACAATCTACAGAACATCCATGGGGTCAAATAGAGAGAAATCAAGAAATGGTGGCCGCACCATATATAAGCTAACAAGCACGTACTTGGTACAATTGCTTGAAAGTTATATTTCAGTTGTCCTCCTGGACAAAATTAAATGAGGTTTTATGCATCTGTCATGTTGTTGGTGTTTCATAGTCAAGAAAGCTTTATTACGGCAAGGCAATATCACGAAGTCTAGCTAATTAATCTGGGGTGCAAGCAGATCATTATATATACTTGGAATTAATAGAGTTTAACTAACGGATTGTCGGCCTGGTTTTGCTGATAATTTAAGTGATATCCGTACCTGCGGGTCAAAGAAGCCAAATTTAGGTCAAAGCCCTAAAGCCAATTAAGCATTTTCTATGGTTTTAAGAGACAATATATTATTCTGAGTCGTCATCTAAATTTGCGTGTGCATCCGAATCCAGAGTAGTCTCTTGTTACGTACATTTCTGAAAAATATGATGCTTTACTTTGGGACCAACATCATAAAGCCGCTAAGAAAAATGGTAACGTCATTTTATTTCTTCATTAGGTTGCAGTTGCCAAAGATAACAACTTTTAACATAGTGATTGTCGTCACCTCATCGACTTTGTCACATATTTAGTAACTGAGGTTGAGGGTTCGGCTGGCTTTCCCTTTTGCACTTGAATTATAGGAGTATATTTTATCCTTATTTGCCCCCCTACGTAGACCTGTTTTTCATTGAAGCAAGCCGACATCAATGCATGCAGGTGCCGACAAAATCAAATTGTGATACAAGTATCAACAAAATTTTTCTAATATGCTTTAATTGTTCCTCTCGTGGGCTAGATTGAAGCTTCGGATGGCATTTAGATTGAAGATTCCGCTGTAATAATGGTGATTTCTCAAGTGAATTTGGGGCTTATCGTTCTGCTTATCACGCTGAAGTTATGGCAGCTGCGCACTGGCTTTCTTTCATTAAGAGAGGAATTAATAACTTGTGGTTGGTGAGTGATTCAATATTGGGTTGAATTGTAATGGCTTTCACTTGTGGGACTCGAATCACTTTCGACCCTAATTATAGATTTCATTGATTATTTGTTGTTTTTCCCTCGCTAGAATCTACTTTTATCTCGATTTTACATAGAACTTTTGCACTTTTTTTTTTCAACACCATATTCTTTACTAAATAGATAAGGCTTACCATCTCCTCCAATTTGTCATCTCTCAATTTCTTCAATTTATACACACACGCACATATATCAACAAGACTTATTTGTCTTATAAATATTAAAAAAAAATGGTCGCTGAAGTTTTTATGAGCTCAACTGATTAATTAGTGTAATTTTTCTTTAAACCATGCAATCAAACTCTGATTCTTTGAAGTAGTAGGCCATATAAGCTACACTTTCTGTAATCACACTGAACGCTATTGTCCTCCAGATTTCGACACACGCTATTCGTTATTCAATTCAATGAAAACGTAGAAAATAGTGTTCAATTTTAAACATAGACAATATAATCTTTCTAAAGAATTCACTATAATTCTTTTTTTAACGAAACCTCATTAAAGTGAAACCAAATATAAGAGAATAAAATAACAATAAAGATCCACATAGATCCAAGATAAAAACTAAAGAAATATTCTATAATAGGAAACGCTATTCCCCTTTAAACAAAAGATTTGAATTTCATAAGAATGGACGCTTCAATTGTTTTTCTTTTTCCCCCTTCTTTGAAATGATCAGCTCCCATGTCATGTTACGTTAGCTTAGCCCCTCTCCCAAGTGAAGCTTAATAAAGGTTTATGTTGTGACAACGTACAAATGAGCCAACTTGAACGAGGATGCCAAGGAGGAACAAAATAAAGCTTTTGCATATAAACTACAGCGAAACTCCAATAATTAATAATAATATATTGCTAATAATTTAGACCACGATTGTCAAAGTTCAAAACTAACTGCGCATGTGATCATAAAGCCAAAAACTTAACAAGAACATATATTAACATATATTTAGAAACTATATATACGATCTAATATTTAATTAAGCATGCTCATATTCGATATTACAGGAAAAATAAAAATAAAAATCGATTTTACTAAGCACACGAAATGGCAATATTGGGAGCTGTAAATCTCTCCGACGCCGTTTTTCTTGCCAAAGAATTGAATTCCGGCGACAGACCACCAAAGTCTATCTCCGGTCCTTCAGGTATCGTCGTGAGGGCTCCAGTCTTGTCATAGTAAACGCAGTACTCATCATGTGAACGGTCACGCAACTTTAACCAGGAACTAGAACTTTGCTTTGACTTGAAGACAGATTTGAGAAGCTTCTGCAGGGACCGAGAGATCTTTGAAGATGATTTTTTGGTCACCGGTGGAGCTGGGGTTGGTGCTGGAGTAGGGGCTCTACGATCGGGCAAGTGAGGCATTGACAGGGTTCTCGAAACGATGGCTGAGTCAAGTTGACGCTTGAATGACTTGAGCTCGAAGGAGTCATAGAGTGTGCTCCCACAGTCCCATACAAGCTGCCGCTGCTTCTTGTCATTAGCTTCTTGCGATTGGCTTTGTGTCTGTGTTTGCACTTTAAGCTTTTCCAATTTTGGATGTTTTAGAGTATTTTCCATTTTCTTTCGTCGGATTCAAAGTGTGAAATTGAGAAAATGGCGAGATGGGTATATGTATTTAAGAGGAAGATTTGCCGTGACAAAGTCTGACTGTCTGAGGGGGAAAAGACAACACTACAACGGGACCCCCTAAAGTTTGTCCTAATATGTAAATAGTTCCCTAAAGTTTCGAGAATTAAAATATAATACAAGTCCTGCCATATTATTTTATGCCATTGTAGTCTACTCAATACATATGGCTCCTTTATTTCTTTTTTCACAAAATCAATCTAACCATTGTGATAAAATAAAAAATATAAAGTCCTACGGTATATTAGGCATCTCTAAATAAACAAAAAATAAAAAATAAAAGAAAATTTACATATAAATTTTTTAATATAACATCTAATCTAATTTTAATAATAAGGAGCAACTTTCTTCAATTTAAGCTTTAATAAGTGTATAAATTAATAATAATAATAATCAATGTCATTTTTAATATTTTAATAATTCTTAAAAATTAGATTCTGATTGTATATTGGATATCTCTAAATAAATTAAAAAAAGTTATTAAAAGAAAATTTAAGTGTGAATTTCTGAAAACACAAGGGGTCTCAAAACATATTAGGGAAAACGCTAGGGGCACCCAGCTTACTTTTGGCTTTGTTTTTATAACGGTTGGTGAATAATCAGACGCGTCGGTTTGGTTGGGACCTATATGAGTAAAGTTACTAAAAGTTTCACGGCCAAATCACATGGACCATATAAATTCTCCATTTCCGTGCTAGGTTTTCCATAATTTAAGTTTTGTAATTAATAGCTAAAAGATGGTTGGACTTAGACTTGTTTGTTGTGATTTGGACGTTATTTGCTGAAAATTAATAATTTAAAATCCCAGCATTGATTAGGTTGATTTATGATTTTAAAAAACCCTTTAATTTAATTTTATTTTCAATGGCGACGCTGACGCCATCAAATACCTAAAAGGATCCCAAATGATATGCTAATTAAACACGTGGATCCCATGATTAAGCATGTCGTATTATACATATCTTCTAATTTAGTTATCCCGAAAGAAAATATCTTCAAGCTTAGCAACTGGCCAGGAAATTAGAGAATAAAAGGGGAACTAATAATTTGAGAATGGTTTAATGGCTTTGAGTGGGCCTGGCTCAATTATTTTAAGGATCCGTCAAGATTATCTGTGCGAATGCATGACTTCAGATCTCTTTGACCCATTACACGGGTTGGTAATATTAAAATAGAGTCGAATTCGTCCCTCCTTAGTTAGGACCTCTGATTGGTGCTGCCAGATAAATATTTGCTTGAGCAATTCTATATATCCATTACATATCACGTTTTTGGTTCGAATGATCCTTTGCCGTTTTCGGAAAACATATCGAAGTCGAAGCCCTGCAAATAAGCCAAGTGTCTTTGACCTAAAAAATCTCCAAAACAAAGCTGGCAGAAAGGCAAAATTGGCTGGATTCGATCACCACAAATGACTAAAACATGGCTAAACACCAATTTGTGTATGTATCCAAAGAGAATGAAAAGCTCAAGAAGAACAAATGAATAAAAGCTAGTCCTTGTTAACTAGAACAGATGGAGATTCAAGTCGTTGTTTTTGAAGGGATTAAAATAATGCGTACAAGGCTCTATAGCACGTGTAGTTGACTAAGTCCGATATTTGCGAGTGCCCGCCACTCCATGATTCTACATCTTCGTGTGCGTGCAGAAGAACGTGCCAATAGACCAAGAGTCACTCTAAAATTAAAATACTAATCATACACAATGCCTTAATTTCTCATTAATTCGAGCATGTGTCTCTTTCAAGCTTCTGATCAGTTGAGGATTAATACGCGTTCTCGTTACTTCTATGAACTTCACTCTTTCAAGGAAACCAATTAGAAGGGAAATTTTAAATGAAACCATCGATAAATGTAATCAATCCTGCATGTGGATTATTCAGTCCAAGTCTTGTTTTCAATCAGAGTTTTATTTCTAGACAATGACAACCATGGCCGTGGCCTTGGATAGCAATTAATTCTGGTTATTAACCCAAAAGTGACAAAGCAGAAACAGTCTTGGTGCCACCACATATTCAATGTTCTTTGTCTGGTTACCTTTATCCTGTACTATTTTTCGATATGCAATACAATTTTTAAGTCAAGCGAGCTTCCACACGTGACCGGACTCTACACAACAAACTGCCTCATCCTTCTTCCAGTTTGTCAATCTTGACCGCGAAAACTCAAAATGAAAACGAGCAATTCACACAGATGTCACTCTTATATCCAAGCCCAAGGGGCTACTTACGCTGTGCAATTCAAATCAGTGTACGTGTATAGCTGAGGATGATTAATCAACCACATCACTGCTAAAGAGCTTGAACTTGTTGGCATCAAGAATCAGCTTTCTTATAGAGGAGAATGCACCCATAAATCCACCACCTGTGAACACAGCCATGATAGAAACATTGATCCAATAGATAATGGACGTTTTGGGAGGTTTGTGGGTCATGTTGTAGAGAAGCATTGGGAGGATGAAATCAAGAGGGATAAAGCCAATCGCCCCAACCACACCGTTAATGTCTCCAAAGAATGGAAGCATTGCTGCCATGAATCCACAGAATATCATGTACAGAGTCCGAAGAATCAGCCTTGGAATAAGGTTTCTTTTCGAAAACACCCCTTGCTTTACATCAGCTGATTTCTTCTCCATGATCTCAAAAGCTACTTGAGAGTATACCTATGTTACATTGGAGGAAGGTTACCTCATTTTGGCCAGAAAGTGGAATAGTGCAATGAAGAGTGAAACTGTAAGCTTACCAAGCCAATAGCAAAAAGCTGAAGAAGAACAAAGAAAACAGCTAGACCAATAACTAATGTTGGAGCCAATGAAGGTCCATTGTCTGGCATTAGGCTCTTGAGAATGTTTGAATTAGATTCATTTCCAAATGCCCAGTATCCAGATACTGCAGCCGAGTAGAACGTAACAAAAATTACACTGTAACACATTAGAAGGCCTTTTACCATTTTCCCGGTAGCTGGTGGAGCCAAAGTTGCCTGTATTAATGCCATTTAAAATTTGATATCCAGAAAGCACGTGTCAAGCAAATTATTTAACAACTGCATTAGATGAGCTAAACTAATCGAGGATGCAATTTGACCAGGCAGTCCTTTCGTTCATCATAAATGACAGTTTGCTGCTAAGTTACCTAAGAAAGAATCTAAACCTTACAACTGATGAAGACACTGAAAACATAGAGATGTATAAAAGAGCTGAGGTTACCTGTATTTCAGGCAGTATCCCATTTCCAAAAATGGCAGCTATTATGGAGATAGAAGTGAAGGCACTAAAAACCCTTGCTGATTTTGAAGACTCTAAGGAATAGTCCTTTGGAGGAGCATTTTCAGAGAATCCTGCGTGAGAAGTAGATTTTCTTCAAAGCTCAGCGGGAACAAGACAATATAATAAGGTTACCTTATTAGAGATGAGGAGAGATGAGGATCATCTCACAAAGCAAAAGTTATTTCCGAAGCCAATTATGAACGCATTAACCGAAAGATTATGTGAATTTTATATTTTTTGAAATCAATTTCTGCTCTAGCAAGTAGCAAATGAATGCCAAGAGACAGTGTTCAAGACTATGTCAACAATTCAATTAATTTTCAACAACTTTATTGGTTCATCTGAGAGTGGTGTCGAGGCATTCACATGCTTACAATAAGGAATCTCAACCTAGTTAATTCTGCATTATAGCTAGGAGGAAAGAAACTGAGAAGGCAGTCCAGTGCCAATTTAGGATGAGAATACATGGATTGGTGCAATCCAAGAAAGTACCAAGCTGATCAAATAATCCAAATTCAAGGCAAGTATGTTCACAACAAACTACCCGTTTCTCTCTAGTTTATCATTGTCTATTCTTGATCCAGGCATCAAGAGGAGTTAATGGACGCACTCTTGAAAAAAAAACTGGTAGTGATTTTTTCTGTATTTTAGATGCAAACCATATGGCTTAACAGCAGAAGTGCTATGGAGTATATGAAGTTGGTTTAGTTTTTGGAGCGTGCTGAGTGGTTGTCAATGATATAAACTGTTGCATGTATATATAGAAATCTTCATACCAAGGAAAAGATGCATGGTAATATATACAGACTAAAGATAGGTCAAGGATTTGAGTACCTGCATTAATACAAGCACCAACTACAAGGAAAGTGTAGCCCAAACTAAGCAACAGAGAGACAAGGTTGATGTGTCTGAGGGAGTGGAAGGTTGGAAGCTGAGAGAGAATTATCATTACCACTGTCACCATTGCTATGAACTCGTACAGTTTCAAAGACCCACTGGGGTAAAGATCTGAATACATTATCTAATTGCAGCACAAAAGGGAAAGTCAATAAAAGAAGAAAAATTGGAATAAGACCAAAATAAGACATTGCTATCCTGGTAACAGAATTCTAAATCAGAATTTTGGAAGGTCTGTCCACTCAAACAATCTAAACAAAACCCCAGCTTTTACACTTAAAGATGTATTAATATCAGTTGACAGTCAAAAAAATATGTATACTGTGTAGTGTTAAGTTTCCTTCTGAATTCTTCTAAATTAAGGAATGATAATTGATTATAATTAGGAACTCTCTTGCTCAACATGGTATCACTAGAATACAACAATGGTAAGTTGGCAAGCACATAATCCCCGCATCTTCCTTTGGCTCATAGATTGTCATTGAATTAATTGTTATTGAGGCACTAATGCTCTTATTGGTATTGTGGTGCAGTTGCTTTTTATACCACAATTGCTGCTAAATTAAAGATACCAAAAGACTAAATGCTAAAACAAACAACCTAAATTAAGTTCCACGACAGTATATAAATTTTGGTTCTCAATTATGTTTGCACTAGCGCTTGTGATCTACCTTAACAGTTCCATTAGCCAAGGTCGCCATCATCAAACCAAAAACTAGCACAGAGCTCATGACACCTCTCTGGTAGTGCAATAAAAAGAACTCACTGACAGAAATGAATAGCAAAACTATGGAATCCTATCATTATGAAACATCATAATCTGTTTACATTACAGATCAAACATATGGTTTGGTTAGGTTTGAATCAAATTCAACAATACCTCTTAGTTGACAAATAATAGTAATTCAAATAGTAACAACACCTGTACGCATTCTCCCGCAAGTAAAATTGCTCCAATTCCAACTCCAGTGTTGATCGCTGTTTGAATAAATATTACAAAATAAAACATCCATCCAGACCCTGCAAGAAAACACAAGGCACCGTCACTTAAATGATTATTGCAACCATTTTTTTCTTTTCTGATTGTTTTTGCAAATTACATTTGATTCTATATGACAAGTCCAACGTCAAGCCACGGGAACAATTTCATGTATTTTTATTTTTATATTTTGTATTGGCACAAATCAAGTTTATTAGGATGATGAATTGATGATTTAATACGTACCTCAAATTATGATTAACAAAATTAAAGTAATAATATTATATATTTTAAATTTTTTATTTTAAATAATATAATATTTATTAATTAATTTATAAAATTAAAATAAATTAATTATATTATTTTATTAATTAATAAATAAATATTATATTACTTGACATAATTATTTAAAATAAAAATTTACAAGGTATAAAACTTCGCTTAACATAACATAAGATCAAGCCGGCAGATCACCATTATCCATCAAATCGAAACGCAGTGGGTGGTATTAGTCAAAAGAAAGAGAAAAAAATCATTATGAATAGGGCGCCAGCGCGCATGCCTCAGCGTTCACATCAGCAAGATAACTCCAACAGAATTTTTCAATTTACCTATAACTAAACATAATTAAAAAATATATCCGTACAAGCCATCTAAATTTCCATACTAATAATATTTAATAGGAAGAATGAGTTTAAAAATCTTTAGCACCCGAATTAAATTCGAGACATTGGTTTGGCCAGATGCTGCAACCCGACCCAACCAAATAGTTTCTATTTTCAGAAACGCTTCCATTTTCAAAACGCTATCGCTAAGTTGGAACGGTTAATCCAAACCTGAGCAAACTTTCGGTAAACCTCTAATTTACGGCCACCTGTATTTTGAAATTAAATTCAACGAACATTTGAAATATAAAGTCTAAACTGGAAACAGTTTTCAGAATAGAATAATAGAAATAAGAGCAAAATTCAGGTAAAATGTTTCGTTTTCGGTTGAAAAGAACAAGAAAATTAATAAATGGAATTACCAAAAGAACCGGTGAGTTAGTTACAAGAGTCACCTAAAACGTCGGCGGCGAGCTCGCGGAATCGGATGTGGCGACGACCAGCTTTCTCACAGTGGTCTAGCACCTTAGACATTAGATAATAAGAGTAGAAGGTGACCAATCCCATCACCGTTAAGCATGTAAACCCCAGGCCCCAGCCTAGCCCCCGAAATACGTACGGCAGCGTCAGTATTGTCGGTCCCACTATCGCCGTCGTTAGATGAAACCCCGCGTGCCACCACTCCCCTGATATTAGTTATCATAAAAAAAAAAGAAATTAATATGATACTTTTTTATTTACAAAAGAAGGTTAAATAAGGATATGGATTCGTGAGTTGAGAATACCTTTCGACTCGAGAACAAAGGCAGCGCCCGCATCGGAGTCTTGTCGGACCTCCGGGAAGGAGTCCAGTTGAGGAGGCTGAGCCATTGAGTGGGCAGCTGGTTAAGTTGTTTTTTCAGTTCATGACAAGAAGAAAAAAAAGAGAAAAAAACAATATATATAGGCAGTTGTTTCTTATTTCAGCAAAATAAGAGATTAAAACAAAAAAATGCAACGACAAAGAAGAGAGATAAAAGAATGCAACTCGATTTCGAATGGTGTTTCGTACCTTGTTGGTAACATTTCTGTGAGTAATTACTTGGTTGTCCTTGGATGTTTGATTAGACTAGATAGCTGGTGTTTTTTTTGTCCGAAATTTTAGTTTAATTTAATTTAAAGTATTTTGATATTTTAATTTGTTTATTTTTATATCGTAAAATATTGTTATCTTAATAAAAAAATAAAATTTTTAAATTTTTATTTTAATTATAAAATATCTAAATAAAAAATTATTATTTTTTTACAAATAATTTTATTAAATGTATTTATTAAAACTTATATTAGAATTTTATTCAATCTTAAATTATATTTATTATTAAATCTTAGCTCATATTAAATTTAAATTTTAAATAAATTTTTATTATTAAATAATATTTTTTATGTATAAATATTATGTTAAATTATAAAAAAATAATTTTTCATAAATTATATATATCAAATACTTGTCTTATAAATATTTATAACATATAAAATTATTATGCTAAAAAATATTATAAATACATACTTAAGTTTAAAGGATATATAACATTTTCAAGGTCACAAGTATAAAATATGAGGATTAAGATATTTTAAACTTATAAAATAAATAGTTTACCACTTATAAAAAATAAACATAATTTTTTAGATCGGTTCAAATTTTTTATAAATATATATATATATATATATATATATATATATATATATATATTCAGACCGATTTAAATTTTAAATAAAAAAATAAATACTATTTATATAAATAATAAATCTAATAATTCAGAAAAAAAAAAGCAACTTCAAGGAGTTTTTATGCTGGATGGATTGAGATAAGAGAATCTATTCGACATGAAGTGGTTTCGCAACTTGTTGGTAAAATAGGAGTAATCTAATGATTCAGACTACTTTCTTTTTCCCCCCATTTTTGTGCGTTGCTCACACGAAATGTTGTTATATGCGCGTGCCGTGTTCGTCTAAGAAAATCCGGACATCAATCTTGTCACTAGATAAAGCAAAATTAGGGATAATCCATTGAATCTAAAATTGAAATAGCAAAATTGTTAGATGGATTGAGATAAGATAATGCTATTCGACTTCGAGTGGTGTTTCAACTTGTTGGTAAAAATAGGAGTAATCTAATGATTCAGACAAGCCATGGGCCATCAAACTGATGGCGCCCCCCAACTACTACTAGGCCAAATAGAACAGGACTTGACAAGCTTTCATTGTGGTGCTTTTTCATCTGCAACGAATTTGTTGTACTCTTCCAGTGCCTTCTTGTATGCCTCCATTGCTTCAGCTGCCTTTGCATTCCAAACTTGCTTCTCTTCTTCTCCAAGTTCCTGTTAATTACCCAAAAATACATAATTAGCCTCTTCTCATGGAAATATTAAGTGTACAACATCATTAGTGGATAACACAAAGTTTCACCTTCCATTTCACTGAAATCAGTGCATTGACGGTAGAGTTGTTGGTCCCCGGCCGCTCCTCCAACAAGGTTTTCCTTGCTTCTTTGCTGCACACCATTTCAACAAAAGCACAAACTTAGCGACTGTTCACTGCGACATATTACACAGAAGCTAGCTAGCTACTTTTTAGTATGAACTGGGTATTTTACCTGAACAGAAGGAATGAAGATGCAGGCTTCCTAGGCCTGTTAGGATCAATCTCCTGTTGTTTCTTTTTCTGGCGCTTCTCTTTGTCTTTCTGTACATATAAAATAGTATGTCATTTATGGCAGGTCAAGACCAATAACTGACAATCAAAACCCAGTTGGTTAAAATAGCTCCATTATGAACCTTGATTATGTTATCAGCCTTCTCTTTCTTCTTGAGAAGTTGTAATGCTTCCTGTTTTTGAAGTTTCATCAGTTCCTCCTCTTCCTTCTTTAGACTGAGAGCTTCTTCATCTTTCATTTGTTTGTAAGCCTCCATTTCTTCACTATATTTCTCCTTGTTCTTCTTTGCTATCTATGAGTTTCAACCGGACACAGGTGTAAATTAGGAAGATCTTTCAATAAAAAGATAATTTTTTTTAGGTGGCTATAAATTATAAAAGCAAACCTCTTCATAAGGTCTTTTCTGTTCTTCTGTCATGTTTTTCCATTCGTCACCGGTGATCTTTGCGACCTGCCCAAGAACAAAACACTTAAAATTGCCTGAAGAAAAAATCAAATTCAGCAATTTAAGGAAAGTTTGAAGATGGATGCTTTCAATTACCTCCAAGACATTCTTGTTGTCTGCTAGTAAAGCTGCCCTTCTCTCACTCGAGAACAGGAAATACGCAGTCACAGGATGCTTTGGTTTCAATGGATCCTTCTCTTTCCTTTAAACAAACAATGAGGAAAATCAATCAGTAATTCTAATGTCATATATGTACAAAGAGCAAAAGAGAACTTTACTTGGGCTTCTTGTTCTCTTTTTCGGCTTCCTGTTTGAACTGGAGATATTGTTCAAGCAACTCCATAGCTGTCTTTTGTTTATGCTCCTCCTCTAAAAGTTTCATTGCCTCACTTTCACGCTTCTCCTTGGCCATGACCTGCAAATAGGCTTCCTTCTCAGCCTGGTACTTCTCCTCATAAGGCTTCTTCTCTTCTGCACTAACATTCTTCCACTTTGCACCCAGAATGTTTGTGATCTCTTTGAATTCTGCTTCTGGGTTCTCTTTCTTGACCTAGAAAACATATATCAGAAAGATTATAAAAAAACTGTATAGATCATAGAAAACGGACCCCAAAAAATATTATCAAATTGTAGAGATCATCAATTTACTATTTAAACAAGGAAACAATTTGTCTGTCCTACCTCACTCCATTGATCTTTGCACCATAGGATGTAAGGTGGAGATGGCCTTTTCTTCTCAACACAGCCCTTCTTCTTTCTGTCTTGTTCTTTGTCTTTCAAAGATTGAACAATTGGGAAGGCCTGATGAAATAATTATACAAAAATCACTCCTCCCAGAACCATTCAAAACATTTCAATCGACAATGCAATATCCATCACTTTTCCAACAATTTCTCAGCAAACAAACAAAACTGAATCATCAAAAAGCTATTGCCCTTCCCAGTACAGTCACACCCTAGCAATCCAAGAAAATCAAGAATCATCAATCATCTGGACATGCTACTACTGCCTTTCCCAATTTTGTCAAACCAACCAAATGTAGAGAGAACCTAGAAAAAAAAAAAAAAAACTGTACAAAATGCCTAGCCCTAAAATTTGAACACAAACAGAGAAAAATGCCTTCTTGGAAAAACAAAACGAAAGCCAAGAAACATACCATGTTGGGTTTAAACTCCTTCATTTTCTGTAACTTCTTAAGCTCCATATGAAGCTTCTCCTGCTCTTTTCCTTGCACTTCTAGTTCTTCCTCCTTCATCTTCAACATCTCATTTTTCTCCTTCAACAACTCCTCAGTCTTCTCCTTCTCAAACTTCAACTTCTCAAGCATTTCTTGCATTTCTTGCAAGTCTTTCTCAAAATAAGTATCTTGCTTTTTCGTTGCCTGCTTCGCTTTTCCCTTGGCTGCTGCCTTCTTGGGCTGAGAGAGACTCTCATGGTTCTCTTTAGAAAGATCTGCCTCTGTTGGGTTTGGGATTGGGGATTGCGAGAGGGGTCGTGCCATGGTGATGGCTTCATTTGTTAATGAATTCTTTGGTTTCAAAGCTCTTCTACTTCTTGGTTTCTTTGAAGGTTCCACGGCCATCGAAGCAACATCAGAACTAGCCATGACTTGAGAGGGGTATAAAGAAAGATAAAGACTGAAAGATTTCTAAGGATTTATGATCGTTATCAGCGTGGAGGGGTGTTTATATTATATAGAGGCAAATGGGGCAACGGTCATATTTTTTAAATTTCAAATCAATTCTTTAGATTTAAGGAGCTGTTTTGGGGTCCGGCAAAAGAGTAAAGTTTTAAATTCTAACGACCGTTGCCGGTTTCTGTATTTGTATGAAATTATATATTTTTACTTTTATTTACCATAAAATGGGTTATATTACTTGCATGGAAGTTATTTTTCCACTATGGTTGTTATTATTATTTTTATGTTTTAAGCTTTTAATAGTGTTGTTCAGCTTTTGATTAGTAGGTCATTAAAGTCTGCTTTGAAATGGGAAAATTTTTTATTTTTATTTGAAGAATTTTTAAAAATGATAAGTATCCTTTCTTAATATTTGTTTCTCCAAGTCTCTCATCACTTCTAAATAAAAATTGATTTAATCATAAATAAAATAAAACAAACTGACTTGATTGTTAACATCCGAATTTAAGACTTAATTTTGACCACTTATTTTACTATAAGAGATTATAAAAGAAAAAAAGATCATGAGAGATCCTTGTCTCTCTTGGAAAAGAGCCTTTTTTTTTTTTTACTTTTCCATTATTACATAAGCAAATAAGCATTTAAAAAATATAATTAAATAAATCTTTTGAAGATGCTCTAAAATTGTTAGAAGATAAATAAAAGATTATGAGAGAATACTTGTTCTTTTTAGAGAAGAGTTAATTTTTACTTTTTTATTATCACATAAATAAATAAATAGATATTTGAAAAATAAAATTAATTAAACTTTTGAAGATGCCATGATATTACTACAAGGTCAATGGGTCTAGTCCATTGGATAGAATTTCCTCCCCTTATTTTACTAACATAGTAGGGACTCATTTTTCTTTCTAATTTTAAAATTGTATATGAATAGAATTCCTTTAAAGTATATTATAACAGATTTTATTTATAGGGTTTTGTTACCTTTCAATTTATGTAAGGTACAACTCAAATAAAATGAGGTGAATGATCTACTTAAGTCCACCACTGATTATTACATTAATACATTTTACATAAATGTATCTTACATGGACAGTAAGATAGCGTGACCCTTATTTATATTGTCTCAATAGATTTTTTTATTGTAAAAAGACTTGTGATTATAATATATATCCATATCAATATTATGAAAAAAACAAATTGCCACAGAGACTCTTTTGAGCACCCATCATACGAGTCACCGGGGAGATGTATACATTATTTATGGAGTGTAAATTTCAATAGCTGTGGAGCTCCCACAAAATGATACAATCACTTGCAAAAATTGAATTTAACAACCAAGTCATTAAGGATAACAAGAAGTACGACAATTAAACTATCTACTCATAATCTGTTCATCTTTTAGAATCCACTAGAATATAAGTGTAAATGATCCCAGAACTAATAGAATCCACTAGAACTAATTTATAATCCATCTACTCTTGATGTGGACACGTCACTAGGGTTTGTACTGTTAAAATTTTAACATTAAGAAGGCAGACTCCGATCCTTGTTAACATTTTTCATCCATTAACCACTATCTCCATTATCAAATCATTCCAAGCATCAATTGGTCCAGGCAAGCACCAATGCAAACAATCATTCTGAACTTTAGCCTTTTTGTCCTTGGCAAATGGTTGAAACTCACGGTATGCACCTGGGTGCCCATCAGGTCTCAATAACAAAAGATTAGTGAAGTCTATGAGTTTGAGTTTCACCCCATTTTGAGCAGCTTTTGGTACTGCCTTATCGAACTCTTCTAATTCAATGTTTCGTAGAATCCTGTTCAAGTCCTTTAACTCAATGTCACCTTCTTTAACTGGAACTGTTTTCTGACAAGAACCCCGTTATGCCATTCCCCATTTTCGAAGTGATCTGGCGTAGATGTTCTGAAAAAGATGAGACCCTTGTGTTTGGATTCTGCTATGAAGTCCATAACAGAACTGAGGGTTTTTCTATAAGCAAAATCAAACCCCAACTCTGTCAGGTTCCTTTTAGGACAGTAATGGCAGCCCACCACCGTATCATTCTCGTAGTAGATTGAAGATTTGAGAAACCATTTTCCAGTTGAAATGATCATGTAGTCCAAGTTCAGGTACTGTTCTGTCCATTTCTTATCCAGTTTGTCGAGATGCAGCTCAACTTCAGATGTTGAAACACCATTATAATCTTCAAAAATTGCAGCTTTTGCAAGGAAAGGGGACCAAATAACTGACACAGAGAAATTGTAAGAGGGAAAGTGCCATCTTTTCGATCTATATTCTTCATCATGGTAAACTTCAACAGCCTGTTCTACCTGAAGACCAAAAAGTAAAACCTAGTCAGTGTTCTTTACAGCAATAAGAAAAATAAGAACAGCATGTGTTTCCACAAAAGTTTAACAGAAGAAAAGAACATTCACAATTAACCTCTGCTAAAAACAATAAGCCCTTAAGTTGCACACAAATTCCTAACAAAATGCTTATGCATGCTGAAAGCAATAACTGACAAACTATGGCATGTTGAAAGTAAAAAAGAGTCATAATGGTAAAGACATTCAGTCTCACAATAAAAAATCATTCTATACAGTCTGTGGAGTTTGTAAGGAGTCGGAAAAAAAGTCGGGAAACTGGAATCACTTAACAGAAACAAGTCCAGAACACAGAAAATGATGGAAATTTCAAGATTACCAACAGTCTCACAACAAACGAATTGAACAACTAAGTGAGATACATAAGATATTTGGATAAAAATAAAAATAAAAAAAATTGTAATTTAAATGATCCCTCTAACCATGCACCAATAAAAGCCAATAGCATCTTACAGCCAAAAAGGAAATTGCATCCGGCATGCATTAATTACTCTTTTTTAAAACAACTGCCTAGCTGACAAAACTAAAAGACAACAAAGGTTAAAATTCATTTGATGTTACAGAAGCTGTTATCAAGGTAGAAGATTAACATCAGATCCAGTGCCATGGGGAAACTACATCTTTCGGTGATACAGCAGAACATTTACTCTGGTTTGTCACACAGTGGAATCTTATAAAGCTGTAAAATAAAAGTTGTAAATAAATGTCGAAACCAAGACATGGAGACACATCTTTTGTTAACAATGGATGCATTGATGAATAACAGCAACAAATCTCCTTCATAATTATTGAATGCTCTCTTTATTGTGCACTTTCCTAATATTCATGAACAAGACTACAAGAGCAGTTGGATCATCTATTGATTAATTACATATCACCAATGCATAAGGTGATTTAATGAACAGAAATTGGAGAAACCAAAGAACAAAATAAAATTAGTTTGATAAAACTTGCTAAGTTAGTGGTTGTGGTGAACATTTTGATGGAGCAGGATCTAGTACACATCAATGATTATGACTAAACGCTTCTCCAAAAGTAATTCACCAAATAGCGGCACTATCTTACAAAGATAGCAAAAGGTCTTTAATAAGGATGACATTTACAAAAACTAATTAAAAAAAGGCCATTTATATCACAATTTTACAACAGGTCTAAAACATTGATTGGCAATTTTAAGTGCTCAGCTAAGATATTCTTAAAGGTTCATGATGATAGCAATTTTAAGTATTCTGTAAAAATATAGCCAAAGTTTTATGATCAAGTACCACGCAAGACAAGAAAAAGACCAAAATTAAGTTCTTATTCAAACACCTACAGCCCACATATAATTTTGCTGTAAATTTCTCATCTAGTCTCATACCATTGAGAGCATGCACAATAACGACTGTACATGGTTACGAGATATTGAATCACCAATCAAAGCCCAAGTTTTATTCCTCATCAAGTCAAGAAATTTTTCAGCATTGAATGGAGGCAACTTGCAATTTTCTGGCCTCCACTGCCAATATAAATACCCTGAATCAGGCCGCCCATTTCTCATACAATTCTGGTGAGCCTCGATCAAGGGACAGCTTGCATTGGTGTAAACTGGGCCTTTTGGGTTGGGAACCCAATCCCCAGTAAAAAGATCACATTTTTCTGCTCCAATGTCCGGTTCTGCCAGCAATACTTCCGTCAAAACATAAAACCAACAACACAGCTAAAGGTTGAAACGAATTAACAATTGGTAAAATGGGAGATTTTAGCATACAAGTAAAATGGTCATTGAATAACAGTAAAGAACACCAGATCAACTATACACATAAAAACAAAGCATATCACCCCCAAAATGAGTTAATGTTCTGAGCATTGCAGAAGTAAACAAATAATTAATAAAATAAAGGAAAAACTTAACAAAAATCCAACTAAAATAAACTGAATTTGATTGATTTAGTACCTTTTGGAGGCATCTCATTCTGATATTCAGCTTCTGAAACAACAGAAATGACAAGCTCATGCATTGCCACAATACAGGCTATAAAAAAACCAAAACCCAATTCAAAGAAGCCACATTTGTTACCTTTTTGAGGCATCTGGTTCTGATCTTCATATTCCGAAACATCAACAGTATCAACAACCGGCGGTGTTGCTTCTGCCACCTCCGTTTTATCAACAACAGGAGTCTCCAAAAACTCTTCAGACTTAAAAAAGAGGAGCCTAAAAGCAAAACCCATCAAGAGAATAGCAACCGCTAGCCTTATAAGCAAGTGATGGTGGTTTTTAAGGGACCAACAATTACATAGCTTCCAGTTCAGCTTCATTTTGTGTTTCTCACACTCAATTTTCTATTTCTTCAATTCACATTTGGACACTTTCTAAATCTGGGTGTTCGAGTAAATCTAGATTACTGCCGGGAAATAAAATATAGAAAATAAATAATACTGAGATATGAGGCAGATCAAAGGGTGACCGACATTGAAGTATATCATCAACAAATGTTCATGGCTGCTTCTTGCAAGAATAAGTTTTGTATTTGGTCACCCATTTTCCCTTTATTTTTATTTTTAAAGTACTCGCTTCCTTTTTTAAAAAAAATTATTTTTTTTAATATTTGTGATAAGTAGATAGATGCTTGGTTAATCATATTCTTATCATAACATAGAGCATGTACATGATTGATTCAAGGAAAGTAATTAATGATATTCTTTCATTTGTGTTTAAGTGCAAAACTGACGTTTTCTTAATACCGGTAGAAAAGTGAGTAATGAGATTAAGTTTGAAATGGTAGTGATCGGTGAATTCGTAAGTAATTTTTATTGTATGAGTGAAATAAATTGTTGGTTGAAAAAATAATTAGTTATTTAATAAATTGTATTATTGTAATTATTGTGAATTTAAAAATTATGATCCATGTGTTTATTAAATTTTATTATAAAAATATTATTTTAATATATAATAATTAAAATAAATATAAACATAAATTATTTTTTATTGTTGATTAGGGTTTATTTAAAAGTAAGATATAATTATTTTTTATTAAAATATAATGTAATAATATAAATTATTTAATAAATTATTTATAAAAAATAACCTTTTACTTATTTTTAAAAGTTATTATCAAAATAGATAAATTTATGAAATAATAACTTTTAAATAAATTTACTAAACACTATTTTTTTTTCCAAACTTATAAAATAAACTACTTATAGTATTTCAATAAAATTTCAAACGGGGCATAAGAAATTATTTGGTACTGCAATTTAATAATTTTTAAGTTATAATTATTATAAAAAAAATAACAATTAATAACTAAGGTAAATATAATTTATAAATTTTGATTTTGATTAAAAAAACAAATATATTGTGGATTATCATTATTACATATTTATCAAATATTTGTACGATATAACTTTTAATACGAGTAACTAATTACAATATCAAACGATCCAAAATAATTATCAAACTCAATAATATTTGGCTTTCCCCGAACCCCACAACAATAATATGTTTTTGTCGGTTAAAGACTGTCAACTTCTATTATTTTTACCAGATTCACAGCGTTTTCTTTCTGTTTCTTTGTTTCTTTACTTTTTCCAAAACGTAAAAATTTAAACAAGTAGACACAAACTACCTAAAACATGCGCGTGGGAAGTGAAAGATTTTCTTTTTTATTTCACAGCAAGTCTGATCCGTTTTGTTTTGAGCTACTAGGCCACATACTTTGGGATATGTTGTAATAATTGAAGCTTTTTGTATTTTTCTTGGGTCCAGTCACTTGTGTGAACCAAAGCGACGTCAAGATCCAAGACCGCTTTCCTTCCTTAAATAAAAGCAAACAGTAGTACCTTTCAAAAAGAATAACAATAATAAACATTATTGAATATCAGGCTAGCTAGTAGGTAGCCATTGTAGAACAGCTCTTGCCCGGCAGAGCTTTGATACAAACTTGGGTTAATCCTACACGTGTGGGTGAAATGCAAACGAATGAGGGAAGTGGTTAAAACTGCTTTCTAACAGTACTAGTTGTGTTATTCTTTGGTCTTGTTTGCAACCAAACACAGACCTGAATTTGCGGGTAGATTATTAATTCTCACGTCAACTCTTACACACCAAACTCCATATTAGTTAGTCACTTTGAAAGGGACCCCTCTCCTTCCCCAAAACAAAACAGGCAGTAAGTACAGAATTAAGAGACCCTTGACCTAGCAATACAACAAATTGTAATAATTTGGAAGTCCATGAAAATGAAATCTTTGTAGCTCATTAGTAGTTATCTTGATTAGAATTATTATTATTATTTTCATCATGATTATGATAATCTTCTCTTACCTATCTTCATTTTTTGTTTAAAGTGGTGGACTAGTTCTTTTTTAGTTGTGTTCTTTCAATGATGGATAATGAGCCAACTTCCTCCTCTCATCATTGTCACTAGCATAGAGTTTAGGTTACTTCTAGTGTGCTGTCAACTCCCCCCCCCCCAATGACCAGTTATATTATTTCAGCAATATGTTACATAAAGCATAGAGCAAGAACGTGTTAATCCATTAAATTGTGTAAATGGTTGATGAATGGGAAACGCCAATCGCAAAAGCCAGAAGAATTACTTGTAAGATTTTTCCACTTTCGGAAGAAATTATAAACATGCGTATATAAGGAAGAGTTGGGAGTTTTCATTTGCGCTAAATGTAGCATATGCCAGTAATATGCAGGGCAGTTGTTTACATCATTACAGGAAACAAAATCACAAGGCCACTTTTGGAACTCGCATGCCGAATCCGCGCTTTACCTTCTCAACTCTGTTCAAAAGAAAATGTGTCAACGGTTAGCAAAATGATTACGATTTTTAACATTAGGTAGGAATAGTGTTTTTGATAGATTGCTAAGGCTATTAATCGCTCCAATATGCTATTAAAGGTTTCAAATACAGAATATAATCATTAAAAAAAGAGTAGCAACACTTACGTCGGGGCAAGCTTGCCAAGGCAATCTAGTTCATCACCAGAGTCCTCATCTAGAACTCTCCCAGTAAACTCAATAATATATTTCTTATTTCTCATAACTGATAGTCCTCTACTGGTAAGTAGATCCAAATCTATCTGATGAAGCTCTCTCCCATTTACAAATACACCCGTGTTTCCAGCAGCACAACTTGCTGGCATGGGATGATTAAATTCTTCAATATAAGGCTGCAAAAACAACTCCTTATGCATAAATAAACAAGAGTGTGGGTTATCTAACAAAAAGATGCATTAGCCAAGAATGATTTGATCTCACCGAAATTATGCCGAGGCAAGGCTGGCCCATCACACCCCAGAATCCAGCTCGGAAATCATACCTAATAAATGCAAATAGAAAATAATAATAAAAATTGAAAAAAAAAAAGGAAAAAAGCATCAATGTTTCAATCAAAAGAAAACAATATAACATGTCACACACATTCTTTGTAAGATTATACACCATCTTACACAGAACAATCATCAACCCTTCTTGGACAATTTAACCATTATCATAGGTGCTGGGAAGAAACCATACTAGTACTTTTTTTAAAAAAAAAATTGATATAATTTATCATTTCCTTTTCCTTTTTTTCCAGTTTTTAACTGCATTACATAATTTGTTCATGTTATTGTGTCATCCAAAAGGCTCCTTTCGCTGTAGATCTCCACCATAAAAGCAACCATGTTACACAAATATTCTAGCAACCTAAAACCTGACACGAACCAATGGAAAGCCTTACCAGTAATCCCCAGGTTCAATTGGCCCAGCGAGCTTTTCAGCTTTTTTAAGTAAGTGGTGTGGTATCTGCTGCCCATTAACTAATACACTAGGTCTTCCATTGTCTGTGCTTTCAGTGGATCTCGGGAAATCTCTGAAGCTTCTCTTGATAAGACCCGCCCAGAAGGTTTTGTGCCCTTTGCTGATCCTCGGTTGATCTTTTTTGCTTATCTCAACAGAGTGATGAGACAAACTTGTATCAGGATGGTCAGTGAAAGAAACTTTCACCTCAGTTTCATCTTTCTCAGCTTTCTGTTGCAAGGCATTCTTGTCAAGGATAACCTTCTCTTGATCTATCCGTTTACTCTTGCTTCCCATCTCACAACTGCTTATTTCACGGTTACTGAAAGGTACACCTACAACTGCCAGCAGCATGTCATCATTTGAGGGCAGCTTAGCACTGTTAGAATTATCTCTCACAAATACACTGTCCGGGCTCTGCTCCTCCGCCTTAGAAATAGAAAATGATGAAGTGCAGCCTTGCCTCCTCTCATTTTCACTCAAGTTCAACATCTGGTCTTCAAAAAGTAAATTCTCTTTAGTATCAGGACAATGGAAGTTATAACCAGAATCAAGATCATTGGAGTAGGAGTTTGTGCCACCAGCAGTATTATAAGAACTTGTAAGACCTCCATTCAGTGGGTCATGAGAAATATCATCAGTCTTGCCAGATATTTGCTCAGTTTCATTGGGAATAGAAATTATTAGTCTTTTATTCTTAATTTCAAATGAATAGGAAGTTGAGCAAGCACCACATTGTAGTTTCTGCAGATTAATTGCCACTGCCATGACCTTTCTAGTTAGTTTTAGTAACTCCAAGCAATTGCAGCATATCATAAATGGAGATCCGCCAGCTATGGGATGACAGAGCCGTCTATTGCCATGGGCTGCCATTACTCTTCTTGGGCGACTCTGATAAAAAGCATCAACATCCGAATCAATGTCATCTGGCCATCTTGTGTGTAGCTGTGGATATTGAGAGCGCAATGAAGGAGGAATGGCTCCAAGAGGAATATGTTTCTTTGAACCAAACTCAACACTACTGGCACAATGGTAGAAATTGGATCTCATTGGGTCTTTCGGGAGCATTCTATTGCTAAAACCAGCTCCGGGGACTTCTGGAGGAACTAGCCAATTTTTATTGCTGCAGTGCAAGCTTGAGCGTGCAGGCTGATGAAAAAAGGGTTCCCTTGGATGAGATGCAAGATGATCTTGATCAAAATCCACATCCTGCCCCGAAAAATAATCAAGAGGTTGTTGGCCTGGGTATTGAGGGGGTGCTTGGTTGTGAGGTCTCCTGACCATTTGTGACCAAAATGGACCTGCATGGGTGGATCTTGGAATCTTATGTGGAACACGACTTGGATTCAACTTATGATCATTCTTAGAAGGAGCAGGTCCAAGGCAGTGATTGAAATTGGGAGGTTTTGCAACATTGTTATCCGTGAGAAATGGTTGCCTTGAAACATTATGAGCAACAGGGTGCCTATAAGACTCTGAAGGAGCTGTTTTGCTGTCGCCAAGAATTCTTTCCCTTGGTTTCTCCTCCAATCTTCTAATTTGCTCCAATAAATCATTCAACTTCCTCTGGATTTCAGTTCGGTTCGGTTCTAAGCTTTCAACTCTATCAGGCTCATCTGAGTAAACAAATTCCTTCATTGGTTTAACATGACCATAGAATGAACTCGGCTTATAGTTTGAAGATCCTTCATCAGAATAAGTAAAAGGTGAAAATCTACCACGTTCAGCAACAGCTCTGGGGCCTTCATCAATTCCCCAAAACCCCTCTCTTTCCGAACCCCACTCGTCCGTGATCACTCTTGATCTGATGACCTTATCGTTCACCGCGCTCGAATTAACAGACGTGGACCTGTTCAAATTCATGCCCTCATCATATTCACCAACCTGAACATCAATTGGGTGCTTCAAAAATTGCCTCCTACAATGATCAACATAACTGATTCCTCTCTCAAAATTCCTTTGACTGAGCCCCAGACCCTCGTACTTTTGCCCCACAATCGCATCGTCATTACTAAACAAAGACTCATTCTTTTCTGTCCTTAAAGAAGAAGAAATTCTAACTCCAACTTTATTCCTACTAAACTCTGTACCATCGTTCTCCCTCTCCGACAAACTACCTAAACCACCTTCTATATTCTTCTTCTTGCTATAATTCTCCAAAACTACACCATTTGCAGACACCTTCTTCTTGGCTGCATGATTAAGACATCAACATACAATCAATGGCTTTTAAAATTCTCAGCAAGCAAGCAACCAAGGAAAAATTAAAATTAAATTATGAATAAAAAATTAACCGACCTCTGAGAACAGCACCACAGCCTCCACACCTATACAGAGAGTAGTCAGGGTGCTCTGGCAGCAAATTTCCACACTTTGGGCAACGAACCAACCGAACATTGGATGCTTCATCCATTTTTATGCATCTAAAACGAACATCCGGAGTCTTAAAATAGAACAAAACTCGGATAACAAGCCAAAACGACTTCGATGTTCGAATGAATGAATATTCTCACACTGAAGAAAGAACTCAAAGCAAATGTTGAAAGAAGTATAAAATGAAAGAAAGTATCACATGCACCACAGGTAAAAGATTCTTCTATAATGGATGAGAAAATTCTTTCCAAAAGATGATGGATTGGGAGACGTCGTCGTTTCTTTCATATCCCATTCGGGAACATGGACCCTGATGTGATGACTTGTATGTAATAAAATAAACAAAACTCTGGTGTGTATGTTTTTCCCAGAATTGTTAGTTGTGTAATGGAGAACTCTCCTTCCGATAAAAGGGAAAGTTTGGAGGGAAACAAAAACAATAGGCCGACACGACGGTTACTGTGTGCTTCGAATTATAACTGTTAAAGAGGCCTATTCACTGCTTTCTTCATTATCACGACTCATGAACTTTTGGTTCTCTTAAAGTCCTGACACCCATCACATGTTGTACTCGCATTCACACAAGAACGACAAATCCAATATGGCTTGTTTGTTTCCAAAACTAAAGTTTATGTGGGTGTTGTGTGTTTTACTTTGTCATAGCTCAACGTAATATTGAAATTTTCACGACGACTGGGGACTGGGAGGGCTGGGCTCAACGTAATATTGAAATTTTCGCGACGACTGGGGACTGGGAGGGCTGAGTCAAAAACTTTATGGGCCGATATGGATTGGAGAAACAACTTTTGTTCATTAAATCATTAATTTAAATCTCCGCTTTGTTTACAAGACGCCTTAGCCCTTACCTTACGTTACGTATGACTATGACCCAAAACTACTTGACTTTTTAATGTTCGTAGAAGTTACTAATATTTATTACCCGAAATAAGACGCGTCAAAGAATAGTCGATTTCTGATTTAATTATAATTAATTATTTTATTTTCTTTTGTAAATTTATGGTGAAGTAAATTAGTAGTGGACACTGAGGCCATCAAAGGCTTTGTGCTTTTCTTGTGATAATGGGCTTAAAAACTAATAAGTTCACGTTAGATAGTGATGGGCCTGACCACCCAAAAAAAAAAAAAAAAAAGGAAAAGAAGGAGGAGGACAAGAAGTGAAAGAAGGTCTAATAATATTTACTCAGATCTCGTTTATGAGGCTTAAATAAAACTTGAAAAACAAAGTTTCGGTTTTATACAAACACGAATCTGTCCTCTTTAGTTCCAACACCAGAGCCAGGAAATACATAGAAGAACCCAAAAAAAAAAAAAGACTTAGGCCACTAAGATATTTATTCAGTTCAAATTCATTTGTAACTTTTTATTTTGCATCGACCAAAGACTGCTGCTGCTGCAGAATCGATTGAGCACTCTCCTTGACTTTTTGGCCTTGACATTCCTTTCTCGAGAATCAGCCATATTTTATCTTCCACAAATTTCATTAAAAAATATTTATATTTTTTTATTTTTTAACTTATTATGTTAAAAGTAATACAATCCTTTCTAAATAATATTATATATATATATATATATAAGTTAGATCCCGTAGGTAAATAGACGCGCGTGGAGCTCCCATTAACAGAGCTCTTTAGGGTCCATAGCTCCACAGTAACAACTTCCCACTCCTGCAGTTGCGCACCAAATCAAACCTCTAGGTATATATAATATAGCTTCCTGAAAATTTAATTACATAAAGGATGCAGGCAACTAAACCTAACCAATAAGGAATCTGTCCCATTGAAAAGAAGTTGATTTTCTTGGATTTCATCATTGTGAAAGTTGAAAGTATGGGGTAGCCGGCTTTTGGTGCATTTGATTGATAATGGTGTTTTAAGTGGGCATGCATTTTGAGAACAGTGTGCATGTTTTCTTTCCAACAAAATCAATTAACTCTGAAATTATGCAATTTGTGATTTGTGAATTGAATGCTTCGGCCATCGAGTGAGAGAAGAGAAAAGAATAAGTGGTATGGCTCTGGGAATCGTTTTATGTAGAAGAATCTAAAATAACCAAATGGAACAAAAATTATTGGATAGAAATAGAATCGTCGTCTATCAGATTTCATTAGGATAAATTCTGTTTTTTTTCCTTACACATGGGAAAATAAAAAGCTTCAACTTGTAGTGAGAGAAAAGAAAAGACCGGCGACTAGCGAGGTTCCATTATTCCTTTCCCCTTCTAAAACATAGACAATGAGTCACCATCAATTAAGAATAATTTTTTGAGGACAATAAATGAACAAGAACTAAAAGAGAGCATGATTTTCTTGGTGGGTAAATTTTACCAAGAGAAACAGGAAAAAGTTTTATTGATGATTTATATTATTACCTAAATGTTTTGTGCCTGAAATACATGTTATTATTCTTACTCAATATCCTAGGTCTCCATTGAGGTTTGGGCCAGATGTCAACAAAAGTGTAATTGGACTATATATATCAACAGAAACACATATATGTGGACCCGACCCGAGGCTGAGAGCTAACGGCCTAACCTAAGGCACCAAATTTGCCCACAAATTTGATATCCAAGTAAACAGTGACATTACGGATAAGCCCTTGAAATGTGGCAATGCCTGCTGACCTCGTTCACGTTCAGCATTATTGTATGACTTTATAGGCTCAGTTCTTATACCGTCTGTATCATCATCTGTCATCCTAACGTAACCTGTCCGTTATCGGAAGATACGTGGTTCGCTCCCGTCTATAAGTCCAACTGCCAATCAACCCTTGACTCCTGAATACTAGAATGCTAATTCTTATCGCTCTGTTGAAATCCTCCTAACCATGAAAAAGGATTCTCTGTTTTCTATCTTTTCTTTTGTAAAATATTAGAAGAAAATTTATTCTATTCACATTATTCAGAAGGAGATAACTAACTACTCCTATTCAATTTTAATTTGCCACAACGTCCCAAATAACGCTGAAAAGATATTATTTAGGATTTGCATTATTATTGAATTAAAATAAAATATATAAGTAGCACTCACTCTTAAATTTTTATTTTTTTTATGCGTACTCTTAAAAAATTAAAATTGCAGCGATCGCACAACAGAATTCTGTTTATTCCGGTTTGTTTACTTTTGTTTGTGTGGTTCCCCTTTATAAAATGAAATGAAGCAACAATCAGCACACTGACTGACTGACTGACTGGGCCTTCTATATAAATCCAATAATTAAACCTTACGCAAACTGTTTTCTCTCTCTTCACATTTTCTCCTCCGTTGGCTCTCTAAATGCCCCAAAGGAGCAGAGCTCACTCTCCTTCATTTATTAATAAATAAATATAGCAATTTTAATTTTATCGTATTAACCCAAAAAAAAAAATAAAAATAAAAAAAAGAGGAAGGGACGATCAGGGGCAACAGGTCAACGCCTTGAGTTTGACCGTTAACTTAGGGTTTCCTATTTTGTTGGAATATTAAATGGCGTCAACGGAGGACGTGAAGAGCAAGTCCGCCGTCACGACGATCGTAAATCTGGCTGAAGAGGCCAAGTTCGCGAGCGAAGGAGTGAAGGCGCCCAGCCACGCGCTTCTTAGTATCACAAAGTCTCTCGTCGCTGGCGGCATCGCTGGTGGAGTGTAAGAGTTTTGTTTTATCAGTTTTTATTTATTTATTTATTTATTTTTGTTATTCTCATGATAAAATTTATTCATTTGATTTTATTAGAATTTATTTTATCTCTCAAGTTTTGTTAATTTCAGTGTCTTATTTTTTCCTGATATATTTGATTTATTAATGAGAATAAGGCATCAAAAAGTGTTACTGTTACATGTAGTATTTTCCTATTTGTTTATACAGCTAATTTTTGCCCAATTTTTTTTTTTAATAATTGGATAGATCTAAAGATTAGTTGTTGATACTAACAGCCAAGTTTCACTGTTACAAATTGTAAGTGTTAGGTTTATCTTAGCAGTTCGTTTATTTGAATTTATCTTGTGTATTCTGTTGCAGGTCACGCACGGCTGTTGCCCCCTTAGAAAGACTGAAAATATTACTGCAGGTAGATAATTATTATTAATTGGTTATTTAAGCTTTTTTTTTTTTTCAAGCTGTATTTTTGCTATTTTCTCAGTTCACTTTTGCATCCTTGTTTTCTTTCTGTGTGGAACTGAAATAGTTTCATTGCACTTATTGCATTATTTAACCATGCTGATAATATGATCTTTGTTGCTTCTGGAAAAAGATGTTTGATCTTCTCTGCATTTATGATGTACAATTGTTTGTTTTGGTTAAAGAGTAATATATTTTGGTTTTGAAATAATGCAGGTTCAAAATCCTCATAGTGTAAAATACAATGGAACAATTCAGGGATTGAAATACATATGGAAAGCTGAGGGTTTTAGAGGATTGTTTAAAGGGAATGGCACTAATTGCGCTCGCATTGTCCCAAACTCAGCAGTCAAGTTCTTTAGTTATGAGGAAGCATCTAAGTATGTTCCAGTACTTCTTTTTCTTGAGTTTCAGTATTATATTCACTTTTATTACCATTCTCTGTATCATTTCCAGGTCCAGAAATCTATTTACGTCCAATTAGAAAATTTTATTATATTCACTTTTATTACCATTCTCTGTATCATTTCCTGCTCCGGAAATCTATTTACGTCCAATTAGAAAATTTTATGTAGGTTTTTTCACGTCAGTGCCTATGTTTTTCATGTCTCATTAATTATCATTCCTCCCCATTCTTTGCAAACAGGAGTATTTTATGGCTTTACCGTCGGCAAACTGGAAATGGTATGCCTGGCTTTCTTTCTATCTCTTTTATTTATTTTTTTCATTTTTGTTTTTATTATACCACTAATACACATGCATTGGTGGATTCCTATGTTTGTGCACGTGTGGTCAGGAAATATCTCATGTCACAAGATAATAAATTTAGGGAGGGCATGAATTCTTGATGTAATGCTTTATTTATTACCATGTATTGGGCTACTGCATGTTTTGCCATGTGATCTTTTCTTCTTTTCTTTCTCTGTTGGTAGTATGTCTTTAAATCCAACAATCATGCATGTAATTGTCTCTCTATAGACAGAGAGAGTTTTTCAGCTTTTCATATTTGAAGAACTGCTCAATGATTCAAGATGCTGCTATGGGTTAACATTCTTATGCGCCTGTGTTTGTTGTGAAATAGAAAAATATAGGGGGAGGGGGGTGGAATGATGAGATTTATTGTCATTTCTTATTATCTGTTGCAGAAGAGGCTGAGCTCACTCCTATTCTACGTCTTGGAGCCGGTGCATGTGCTGGAATCATCGCCATGTCAGCCACTTACCCCATGGACATGGTACGAGGTCGGCTAACCGTCCAGGTAACTTTTACATTATGTTTTGGTAAATTCAAATTGTGCTTTCTGATACTGGACACACTCTTGGTGGAGCAGTTTTATTTCCTCTATATAATCATATGATGGCTATCTTTATATCATGTCTATTGGCAGACTGAGAAGTCTCCTCGTCAGTATAGAGGAATCTTCCATGCTCTTACAACAGTCCTTAGAGAAGAAGGCCCACGGGCTTTGTACAAAGGATGGCTACCTTCTGTCATAGGAGTTGTTAGTACTTTTTTCTTTTTTTGGCTGTTTCTTTCTTTATTGAGTTCTTATAATGCTATGGTAACTGAAATTTTCTATGATATATACAGATACCATATGTAGGTCTCAACTTTGCCGTGTATGAATCTCTGAAAGACTGGCTGATCAAAACTAAAGCATTTGGACTAGTTGATGATAACAATGAGTTGGGTGTGACAACTAGGCTTGCATGTGGGGCTGCTGCTGGAACTGTTGGCCAGACAGTTGCCTACCCTCTTGATGTCATCCGAAGAAGAATGCAGATGGTGGGTTGGAAAGATGCTGCTTCAGTTGTGACTGGGGATGGAAAGAGCAAGGCAAACCTCGAGTATAATGGTATGGTTGATGCCTTTAGGAAAACAGTCCGGCATGAGGGATTTGGAGCATTGTACAAGGGTCTGGTCCCCAATTCAGTAAAGGTTAGTGTTATTATTTAAAATTCTGAGAGCAGGTTTGTTTGTTATATATAAACTTGATGTCATTAGTTTGAGACAGTCTGGCATCACATATGACATGGATTATACATGAGGTAATCTGGAATGTTTTTGCCATTTCCTCTAGGTGGTTCCTTCTATAGCAATTGCATTTGTCACGTATGAAATGGTGAAGGACATACTCGGAGTTGAGATGAGGATATCTGACTGAAGCAAGAGGAACTCCACAAGAATTTTGTAGAACTTCATGGTGTAATTTGCTGGCTAAAGTAATATTAGAAATATTTATTTGCAGGTAGGGGGAGATTTGAAAACAAGTAAATCACTTTTTGGCTAGTGTTGATATCCCTTCCTGCGCATACCCATTTGTCGCGATCGGAACCGCCTTAGTTGTAGTATATTAATATGTGCTATGGCAATAAGTATTTCCAAGGAAATGATGCTCCAGATGCATTCTATTCTAGTAGTTTCTAGTCAGGCTTAAAGTAAATTATTCCCCTGTTACATTTTTTGTTGGTTTATTAAATATAATCTGCTACTTTTTGACTATTTGGTGCCATAATTTTGGTTTACCCTGTATATTTTTGCGCAATTTTGTAGACGGCCTTATGAATTCCTTGACTTTTGATCCCAAAGCCAAAGCTTAAAACAAAGGCCATGAATCTTGTAACTGGAGATTCGAGGAAGGCTCGCCTGGTTAAAAGACAATCCACGATTTCAACTCGACTGAAACGTTTTATTCACTGCTTAATTCGGACGAGAAAAAGTGCAGGAATATGTCTATTACAGAAAGAGCAATAAGCTTTAATGAACAATCCACAACCTGACTTGAAGAGAAAAGAAAGCAGAGGATACTGTGGTTGTCCCTTCTATACTTGAACATGCTTAACTAGCAAAATGAGGAAAAAAAAAAATTTGCAAACAAACATAATGAAAGAATACCTCTTAGCTAATGGTGCTCAACCTTGCCTAAGTTCTTATGCACAGACTGCGACTTCAATAAAAAATTAAAAATAAAATTCAACTAATAAAAAATAACCCACAATGCAAAAACCACAACGAGCATACCCGACTGGAAAATATTAGTAACTTCTAGGTTGCTCTTCTGCCTGTAAGAGTCATCTTTGAGAGCACTTCCTTTAGATAATCATAGCGGTTACGGTGATATTCAATCCACACACACAGTTGCCTAATGGCCTCCCTCTTCTCCTCTTCAAGACCCGAGATACCCTCATCCTTCTCCTTCATCATTATCTCCAAAACTTCCACCTTCTTCACCAGTTGATGCATAGCTTTGCTCAGGTTCTGCTTCTCAACTACTTCCTTCCTTGCCTTAACTTCTAGAGCCTCAACTCTCTCTCTCAGTGTCGATTCCTGTTCTTTCTTGTTCTGCAGTTGCTCAGTGAGTTTGCACACTTCTACCTTCAGTTGCTCCCTTTCATTATTCTTCTCCGCAACCCAATTCTTTGCAATCTGAAGCTCTTTCGATGTTTCCAATATAATGTGCTCACAGTTTCCATAGGCGTCCACAAACCCCTGTATCACAATTTCTAGCCCAGAAAAGGTATTGTTTACTTTCTCTGTGATATCTGTAATCATTTTATGATAAGCATCCTTGTTCGCAACAATAATTCCGGACAATGCAGCAATTCTTTCTTCCAGCATTCTCTGTTCTTCCAAGAACTTTGCTTCTGCTTTTCTGAAGGCCTCCTCCTCCTCAGTTAACAATTGCTCTGTGACCCGGAGCTTCTGGTTTGACAGGCGGAGCTTCACTTCAATTTGGCGGACGTTATCAAGCAGGGTACTAAGCTCATCTCCTTTTACTTCTAGGTCTCTTTTCAGGTCTTCAACCATTTCTTCCAACTCAACCACTTTCTGATCTTTAGATTCAATATTCTTACTAAACTCTGCTGTCATTACTTCGATTTTCCTTTCTGCCACTTCACGGTTCGCCTTGCATTCCAGGAAAAGACCTTCAATTAGTTTATACTCCTCGCTCAGCTTGCTGTGTGCATCTTCCTGCTCTTTAAACATTTTCTGCTGCTCAGCAATCTCGCTCAATAACTCATTTCTCTGATTTTCCAATTGGATAAGGCCTTCTGAGGATTCCTCTCTCTCTTTTTCAAGCTGTGATTGCAATTGTTTTTTCTCAGCCTGCAAGCCATCCAACTCCTTCTGTAGATCGTCAACCTGTGCTGCTACGGCTGTTATTTGAACAGAAGCTTTATTCTCTACATTTATATGTTTCTCTTGTAGAGAAGATAATTCAGACCCTCTCTCAGTTAATGTTTTTTCCAGTTCAAATATTCTGTCCAGTAGCCCCGACTTTTCCTCTGTCAAATGAAAACCTTCTTCAATTTTAATTCTCACCTGCTCTTCCAAGTCACTTTTCTGGTTGCCTAGAGAGGCCACCTCCAATTCCAGGCCTTTAATACTTGCCGTCAAGCTTTCTCTCTCTTCCAGAATCTTTTGTTGAACTTCTGTCTTGTTCACTATCTCCTCTTTCAGAATTTGGACCTCAATTATGTATTCTGAAATTTCTCGAGTTTTTTCCTCAAGTTGTACTTCCAATGCAGCTTTCTGGCCACACAGAGATTCCAATTCCTGCTGCAATGTGTTGACCTGGTCCATTAAGCCCTTGACTTGAGTTGATGCTTCATCATCTTTGACTAATATATGTTCCTCCAACTTGGACTTCTCAGTGTGTAAAGAATCCAAGTCAGCTAACAGATCGTTGATCTGTGCTGTCAAATTCTCTATTCTAGAGAAGGAAGCACTCTCATTAGCCTCAAGTTTCATCACGATAGAAGTGAGTTCATCTCCTCTCTCTTTTGTTAACATTTCAAGCTCAGAAATTCGGGCTTGCAGTCGTAAATTTTCCTCTTCCAATTGCTTTGCTTCAGCAGCTTTGCTGTCAATCTTCACCATCATATCTCTATTATGGGCTCGCAGGGATTCCAGCTCCAGTTCCAAGCCTGTCACTTGAGCCTGTAATTCTTTAATTTGAGCCAATGTTTCATTTCCACGCACCTCATGCATCTCTGCAAGACTTGAAACTTCCCTTTCTTTTTCAACCATTTTCTCCTTCAACTGACTTGACTCAGCCATCAGATCTTGTACTAAATTCTGTGCCTGCTGAATCTCATTTGACATCTCTGAGACTCTCAGCGTCAAAGAATTATTTTCTTCCTCAGTAGCAGTCAGATTTCGACTGAAATCTGAAACTTCCTGTTTTGAAGATTCCAGATGCTGTTCCATATTAGAAATTTTCCCTCTGAGTGTTTCTAGTTCTTTCCCAAGAACAAGTTTTTCCTCATTCAGCCGATCAGCAGCATTTCTTAAGTCTTCAGCAATCTTTTCTCCCTCCTCTACCCTTCTCAGAACAGTTTCTTTCTCCATAATCAAGTTACCTTTGTCTCTACTAATATCTTCCAATCTGCGATTCAGCTCAGCTTCTAGTTCACCAGCAATGCCAAGCTTCTGCTTCAATTCAGCAATCACAGCTGAATCTTCCAGCTTATCATTGCTTAAGCTTTCAGCCTCAAGCTTCAAATTTCTGATGATTTCCTCTGCTTCTTGTATCTTGGACAAAGCTGTTTGATATTCCAATTTTAAAGCTTCCTTTTCTTCACTGCTAGCAGTCAACTGCCTCTTCGTGTCAGAAACTTCTTGATTGAGCTCAGCTTCTATCTTACCAGCAGCATCCATTTTGCGGTTCACTTCTGCATTCTCAACTGTAAGTTGCAATTTTTCAGTATTCAAGCTTTCAGCCTCAAGTTTCAAATTTCTGATGATTTCCTCTGCTTCTTTTATCTTGGACAAAGCTGTTTGATATTCCAATTTTAAAGCTTCCTTTTCTTCACTGCTAGCAGTCAACTGCCTCTTCGTGTCAGAAACTTCTTGATTTAGCTCAGCTTCTATCTTACCAGCAGCATCCAGTTTCTGGTTCAATTCTGCATTCTCAACTGTAAGTTTCAATTTTTCAGTATTCAAGCTTTCAGCCTCAAGCTTCAAATTTCTGATGATTTCCTCTGCTTCTTGTATCTTGGACAAAGCTGTTTGATATTCCAATTTTAAAGCTTCCTTTTCTTCACTGCTAGCAGTCAACTGCCTCTTCCTGTCAGAAACTTCTTGATTTAGCTCAGCTTCTATCTTACCAGCAGCATCCAGTTGCTGGTTCAATTCTGCATTCTCAACTGTAAGTTTCAATTTTTCAGTATTCAAGCTTTCAGCTTCAAGCTTCAAATTTCTGATGAATTCTCCTGCTTCTTGTATCCTGCTCAAAGCTGATTGATATTCCAAATTCAAAGCTTCCTTTTCTTCACTGGTTGCAGTCATCCTCCTCTTCAGCTCAGAAACTTCTTGGTTAGCCGCATCAAGTTCTTGCTTCATTCCATCTGTTGTTTTCTGGTACACACTTTCAAGTTCTCCATTTTTATTGCTTTTGTACTTGGAAGAGTGATCAGAGTCTGAGTCTGAGTCTGAACTTGATGAAGAATAGGTCTCCTTTTCTTTTTTGCCATTAATTTTCTTCCTCAACTCTCCTCTGAGATTATCATATTGTGCATAAAGTGATTGGTATTGGCTGTAAAAACCCTCAATTAACTCAACAAGTGGTTCTTTAATCTCATCTTTTTCCTGAAGATCTTTGTCTTGAACAAGTTTTAAGATCTTTTCGAATTTGTCCTCAATTTCTGCAGTGAACAAGAAACTTTTGAATTTGAGCCTTCGACAAAGATTATTGTTACAAACAGAGGAGTGATAGCTTAACATGCAAATGCGAATCATGAAAATTAACTTGGAAGTTCATCTAAATCACTGGAAAGTGCATCCTATCAATTTTATTACCTATTTTATTTCCTTTCAGCTGTTCATCTTTTTCTGGATCAATGTGACTGCCAAAGAAAGACTTTATTGACTCCCTAAACTGACGCTTCATCATATCCCCTTCAGATCATCAACTGGGTTTCCTTGGTAACTGTTACTTAACAAAAGTCAGTCTCCATGTACAGCTGAATACCTGAAAATCAGAATTGGAAAGTATTTTGACAAATTTTAAACTCTCCATCAAGCAAGTTGCACTATGGAAATTTGAACATGACAAAAAATGAAACTGACAGCCAGCAATTCTATATGCATAATACACGGTCCTAATATCCATCTGGATGATTTGCTCCTACCACAACCAAAAGCCTCCTTGATGGGATTTATTTCTTTGATTATATATCCTGGATGATTCTATACCTAACATTTGAAGCTGCGTGGTATTTGAAGTTCAATAAATGCTTAGATTCATGAACCTGCAGATGGAAACTACAGCCGTTAGACTAGAAGTAATGGCCCCAACATCAATTTCTCATTTTCATTAATGGGAAAAAACTCAAGGTCTCCTGTTGCATGAACTCATTAAAGAATTTACTGCATGGCATGGTATTTTTAACTTTTACTTTTCTTCAGTAATGTGATTATTATTTATAACCAAGCATTTAAAGAAACTGTCAACCATAATAACCATTTTACATCCATTTAATTTTGCACCAGCCTTTAAAGGTAATCTGAACAAAAACTCAATCTTTAACTTAAGTCAGAAATGGATGAAGCTGGTTATTGCAAATTTTAAATGGACAAGGATCCTGGCTTCATCTTAGCTCTTCTAAGCTTTTAAGGATTTGTTGTTAAGTATACAATTATACATTGCTGCCCATGTATGGTTGAGATTTATTCTTGTATAATTATCTATTTTATTCATTACCATTTACCAATCACAATAATGTATTTATCAAAATAAACTGTTCACCTAATCTTTAGAATCATGTATCGTTAATTTTGCTTTTGCGTACTGACTAAAGTTTTAAAGAAAAATTATGAAAAAAATAAAACTCAGGTCTAAATGCCAAAGAATGAAAATAAGTAATTGGACCTTTTTGCTTTAGTGAAAAATAATATGATAAAAAAACACGCCAACAACAACTTGTGCGTTAGTCTCTTCTCTTTTTATTCAACGTTATGCTCTGGCGCCACGTCATCAGTCATCCACTTTGGGGAATCCTCCCAGTAGCAGACTTAAAACGATAAAAAAGATAGCTGTTATTTCTGCTAAACATAAGCTGTTTCTTTTTGTTTGTATTTTTTTTCCCATAAAAACGCAACATAATTAATTAACTACACAATTTAAGCCATGGAATAACAAGAACTCATATGTTTTTGATAAATTAAAAAGAAAAAAGAAAAACAGTAGCAACTTAAAAATATTCACCTGAAATTGAATGTATCTTCCTTGTGAAGCCTCCTAAATTTGAAGCAGTCTGGAAGGAAGTAGTCAAAGAGTTAAATCCAATATGAGAGAAGAAGAAATGATCATAAATTTGACCAGAAACAACAATCATGATCGTAGCAAAGCTTTTATAAAGAAATGATATCGAGTTAGATTAATAACTCAATCAAAATCATCTGGGATTCGCATAAGAAAAAAGAATCGAACGATCAAAAGTACAAGACAAGAGCTAGATTATAACGGATTTAGACTAAAATTACGTAAACAGTGTTGAAAAATTAAAGATCAGAGCTTACCAGCAAGTGAAGTGAGAGCTGAAACTGAAACCGAAACCGAAATTTGAAAGCTCCAAAGAAACAAAGCGAAAAGAGAGAGAGAGAGCGTGTGATTCTGCGTAATGAGAATTATTAGCAAATTAAAAAGTTTTTAAAGAGAAAGAAGTGGTTTTGTTTGGATTAGGAGCAATCCCTTCAGAGTGACTTGTACAGCATTTGTAGCTTCAATTTTCCAGAGGAGTGGAATCTTGGTAGCTTCTTTTGAAGAAAGCCCTCTGAGTTTCATGTTTTTCACATTATCGCCATCTAATGTTCCAATTTCGCGTCCCCAGGTCAAAATTTCGCGATACCTTTGTTGGAAAAAGCGGGAGATTATCGTTTGGTGAAAATGATTGGATACTAATGGGCCCATGATCTACGGCCACGATGAGTCGTTCCCGCCTTGTTATTTATCTTGTCTGCATATTGTGGTTTGAATTTGGTGCGGTTACTGTAGGACTGTACCTTACGCTCCTCCTTTTAATATTATTATAAATACAATATAATTGACAAATAGATATATTAGCCTGCCTATAAAAATATGCAACTAAAGTTTTAAAATATATATATACAATTGATGCTCAATATGGAAATATTAGATAATATAAACTCTAATATGATTGTTCTTTGAAAGTTGTGACATTTAAAATTGTAATATCCTTTATTTTCTGTTTAATTATACAGCGCCCATTTCACTTTTTGTAAATTTAAATATTAATTCCGTAAAATTTTAAAATTCTTTCTTATATAGAAAGAAAAATTCTAAATGTTTGCATGGTCAGATGGTCTTGATTTGAATTCACCGACCGAAGATTCAAAAAGGCTATATAATAATTATTTATCTCCAAAATTATCAAACTCGTGGTAATATTTTTCCAACTGAGAATACTAATAATTAATCATAAGATAGATTAAATGGACATTTCATATTAAATGATTTGGTATATAATATGTCATTCAATGTAATTAATAATTTTTTATCCACCCCATGAGTGACGCATTATTGAAATGAAATTTAAAAAAAAAAATTTGAATGTCTAGAACTACTCATTAATCATTTTAAACATATCAAAATGTATTCTTGTATGAGTATAGTAAATTGTACAATTGGTAAGAGCTCTCAAAGTGATACAAAATTTAATTCAAATCATACCAAGAACTAACAATGCTAAATAATAATTACAATTGAAGGATAACTAATTTGCAATCAGAGCCTTCTCTGTAATAATGTTACCCAACAAGACATGAAGAAACGACTGAACAGAATATTACCCATTACAAAAAATATCAAAAACTGCCAAGAAAGGTTTTGTAGGACTAACTGAAAAATCTTTTTTAAGTATTTGTCTTGCTGGCACGCGCACACTTTGCAATCTCTCCCTTGAGATAATCACAGTCGGTGCGGTGATGATCGATAAAGACGCACAGCTGCCTTATAGCTTCTCTCTTTTCCTCTCCAAGACTCAACAGTTCAGCATCTTGTTGTTTGATTCTGCTCTCTAATTCTCCAAGGGTCAATAATTCTGCATCTTGCTCTTTGATTCTCTTCTCTAATTCTCCCACTTTCTTCTCAAGTTCACTCAATGTTTTAATCATATTCAACTTGTCCCCTCCATGCTTGCCTAGCTTTGCTTCAAATTTCGATATTTCTTCTCTAAAAAAGGATTCTTGTTCCTCCTTATGTTCTAGCTTTTGGACAAGAGACTGCACTTGTTGCTGCAATCTTTTCTTGTAATTGTTTGATTCTGTAACCCAATTCTTTGCTAAGGCAAGGTCATCTGACATCTTGGAAAGGCGGTTGGATAAGTCTCCATTTATCTCCAACTTCTTCACTACTGATTCCATTCCGAGCAATGCCTTGTTTCCTGGCTCTAACATATCCCTCATCTTCCTAGACTGGCCTTTGCTAGATAGCAACCTATTTGATTCCTCAAGCTGCTCCAGTGTTTTCTTGTGGCTATCTTTGGTTTCGTTGTGTAATTGTTCTGCGACCTGGATCCTTCGAAACAATACCCGGATGTTATCTTCAAGTCTCTTCCGGAAATCTTCCGCCAATTCTGTCATCTTCCTTTCTGCAATTTGTAGGCTTGTCTTGGACCCCAAGATTTGACGTTTGGCTTGTCTAGACTCCTCGGTTAATTTTTCGACAGTATCCTCTTGGTTCTTCATAATTTTCTGCTGATCAGCAATTTTATCCTCTCGGTTTTTCATAATTTTCTGCTGATCAGCAATTGTCTCCTCTTGGTTCTTCATAATTTTCTGCTGATCAGCAATTTTATCCTCTTGGTTCTTCATAATTTTCTGCTGATTAGCAATTTTGTTCGTCAACTTAATGTTTCGTTGTTCCAGCTCTGTCAGGCTTTCCGCACATTCTCGTTTTTCTCTAACTATCTGCGAATCTAACTGGCCTTGGTTCGTCTGCAAGTAATTATCTAACTTCTTTTGAAGATTGTCAGCCTTTGCTTTTAATGCTAGAATCTGAGCAGAAGCTTCATTCTCTTGGCTTTCAATTTTTCTTTTAAGAGCAGAAAGCTCATTTTCCGTTTGTGATATTTTAGCAAGCAGTCTGTCATTTTCCTCTCTGGATTGCCTAGCATCTTCAATTTTACTATCTATCTGCTCTTCCAGTTTGCTTTTCTGGTTGCATATCGATTCCAAGTCCTTTGCTCGCATGAGAAAGTCTTCTCTCTCTTTCAGGATTTTGTGCTCAACTTCACTCTTTTTTTTAAGTTCCTCTTCTAGAGTTTTCACCTGAATCAGGTATTCCGAAATTTCTTTGGTTTTCCCCTTCAATAGCAATTGTAATTCATTTTTCTGGCTGGTCAGGGACACCAAATCCTGCTGCATTAGATTGGCCTGAACAACTAAGCCCCTGACTTGTTCCGTTGCTTGCTCCTTGGGAGCGCGTAAAGAATTGACCTCTTGTTGCAGACAGCTGACCTGTGACTTCAAGTCCTCAATTTTTGATGTTGAATTGTTCTCATCGTCTTTTACTTGCTTCAGTAAGTTATCCACCTGGGCATGCAGTTCTACATTTTTCTCCTTCAGCTGTTCAGCTTCAGTTGCAAATTGTGCTTCCAAATCTCTTTTCTGGTCATTCAAGGATCCAAGCTCAAGCTTTAATCTAGACACTTGACCTTCTAACTCCTTTATCCGAGCAGATGCTCGGCTCCCACGAACTTCATGCACCTTCACAACAGCTGAGATTTCCCTTTGCCTCTCATCCGCTTCATTTCTCAGACTTTTGTTCATGTTCTCTGCTGCTTGTATTTTGCTCAAAGCCTCTTGATAATCAGAATTTAAAGCTGCCTTTTCTTCACTGGTAGACATCAATTTATTCCTTAGGTCAGAAACTTCTAGATCTGCACCCTCTTGCTCAATACTATTCTCCTGATGAGCATTTCTCAAGCTGCCGGTGTTAATCTCTATCTCCTCAGAGGAGTAATACTCCGAGTCTGAGCTGGAGCAAGCAGGTGAATAGTTCATCCCTTTGTCTTTCCTGCCACGAGATTTTTTCCCTGGTTCTCCTTTAAGACGATTATATTGAGCATAGAGTGATTGGTACCGATCATGGAAGTCGTTTATGAGACCAACAAGTTCTGATTCCCTTTTCGACTCCTTGGTGACGCCATTATCTTTACTTTTGACAAGCTTCAAGATCTTTTTCACTTGATCTTTGATTTCTGCAAATAAGTATAGTCTTAGAATATGATATTTTTAACACCCAACGGAGGAGTAGAATTCACAGTCAAGCTCGTGTGTCTCATTTGACCAATTCAAGCATGTTATGAACGAAATCACAAAGTAATTCTAAAACCAAATAAGACAAACAAACAATCAATCAATCAATCAGGCTGCTTTAGCTTTTACTTTTATGGTGCGACAAGGTGCCTAGCCAACCAAATGAAGTGCCTGCATTCCGTGGCTAAAAAGTTTACGTTCGAGTTCTTGAAACTAAAACAGCATTTGTTTACTAAAAGTGCTTAAGGCGTATCTCTTAGTTAGGTTATCCACCATGCATGCAGAAAAGGAAATGGTACAATATAATTTAATATCCGAAAATAAACCAATGTGATGTGATCTGTTAAACAGGCCTCCATCATTTTCAGGGACTATGGTTGTAATTGTACCTGCTTTAGAAACCTCCATTTGTTTAACTTTTTCTGGTTACAGATGACGGGCCAAATTAGAGGACTTTGTCTGTCAACTGTTGCTTTAAAATCTCTCTTAATTTGGAATTATCGGCAAGCTTCCGTAAGCACAGACATCAACACAGGGGAAGATGATGCATTCACCAGTCCGAACATGACAAAACCAAAATTCTGAAAATGAAATGAAATAAGATATATTATTAAACATCATGCTGAAGCCATCCTACCCGTACTTTAGATCACGATAATAATGATATTATTATTAATTGACTTGTTCACATCCAACTGCTAATCCATTCCCTTAGATATAGTATTATCAAAGTTTAGCAATTACTAACAGGAAATTAAAAGATAAAATAAAAACTATGTTACACAAAAGAACGCAATGCTGGAAGCACATCACATTGACAGCAAAAACACCCAGAGTCTGCAATCCCGCTCTAAGGCCGGCCCTTTTCCACTCTCCCTCTCAATTTTTACATATCATCTCCGAATTCTTACCCTTGGCCCTACATTTGTTAGCTAATAATTTTCATGGCACCCATCAAATCAAGTTAGCCTCTGAACCCCCATTTTTCCAGAACGACGAGACCGTGCACCGAAATCCACCAATCCCACGACCACCTCATCTCATTCTTATTGAATGAAGGGAAAATAATAATAATAATAATAGTAATAACTTGAGGTACATGCACTGATGCACACATCACAAACAAAATGATCTTTTATTAAGTACCCTGATCCATCAGTTTTATATTCTACAAGAGTTTTGACAAAATGGCCCACGAAAAGCAATTCAGTGAGGTATTATTGCAATTGTACGACATCTTGAAAAGTCAACAGCAGGGCGCCAGGGCCACCAGTTTCATGACAGTTTTGAGTTTGACATCCAAATTCAGACTACCTCTCATTTTGTGTACCACCACCAACCCCTCATATGGCAGGGTGACACCTATAATCCACCACCACAAATTTCAATATTCAACTTATTTATATAATAATACTTTCATTACAAAACGGGTATTTAACGCAAAATTGCTTACACATTTCCAATTAATAACTTCAATTGAGGTTCAATGTGAAATAAGCACGCATGTGAAGAAAAATTTCTAATCTTAAATTTAAATACATATATTAATCAAATTTATAAAATCAGGCAGATTCAACATAGAAAGAAATTTTTTTTGTTTTTTTTTGGATTTTCTTTTGTGTAAAAAGATAAAATTAACAAGAAAAATTACATACTGTAAAAGATAGAATTTACCTGACAGGACGGCAAAGTTTTAACTCTGCCGATCCAAAACAGAGTTAAAATACGGATAAAATTGATGATTAAGAGAAGGCTTTTAAAGGAAATTAGACGGATTGAGAAAGAAAACAAAAAGACCAAGGAAATTACTTTTTAATTTTACTTTCTCATCTTGTCCAATGCCAGAAGATGGAAAATTTGGCGCTTCTAATTAACAAATGCCCTTCAGTTTTGAACTTTATTACAGCGAAAACCACTGAACAACAAACCGCAATCTTCTCATCATCTCGTGAACAAGAAAGCGCGAGAGCCGAGCCGACATATCGATTGAGTGTAAAATTATTGGCTGCTCATAACGTGATGCCACGTGGGCCATTCCTGCTCGTGTCTTTTGTCTCGTCCGCTAATTAGTTTGGAGGGTAATCCAGTGCACGATATGTTAGCAATACCTACCAAATTACAGGTAACTACGTTGTACATTGCACGACCTTATGCTTAGTGGTTTTTAATTCGCAATCTAAAAATAATAATAATATCGGTTAAAAATAAATGAGTCGGTGATTAATAAATATTGAGTACAATTAAATGTTAATCGATGAAGCATTTGAGGTACAAACATATGCCATGAAATTTTTAATTTGCCTCTCTTGTTTCAGTGTATTTGGGATTGGGAACAAAAAGTTACGAGCGATCCACCAGTAGATTTAAAATTTAGTTAATATTGTAAAACTCAAAAGTATATGCAATAGTCGTCCAGTTGCACAATGGCCTAGCCTTTCCCAAACCTTAGTGTGAACGAACAATTGGCGAATTTGTTTCAAATTGATAAAAGTAAGAAAATATTCTCATAAATATTTGTTGTTTATTTCAAATTGGGATTTTCAATATAAATAAAATAGTCATGACAAGCTTTTAGGTATGTTAGAAAATATAGGTGTGGCGTTTGACTCTTAGATAATGGATAATGCATGAACTTCTCTTTTTTCGTTTTTTAATTTTACTCTAACAAAAACTTGTTGTGTCGGATTTATCCCCATAATTAAAAAATTATATATTTTATTGACAGTTCACGGCGTAATTTAGTTAGTCAAAAGGAAAAAAGAAATATATATATATATAGTCTCTTTTTATTCTAGAATATTATTAAAATATAAATTTTAATATATTAAAAATTATATTTTATTATATGATAGTAACATTTTTTTAATTATATATATATATATATATATATATATATATATTTCAGACAACCAACGGAGGATGGAGAATTTATCAATGGGAGTAAAAGTTAGAGAAGTTTTGGGAGACAACCAATTAAAATTTGAATGGTTAGTTGTAGGGCCTATTGATAGGAAGTAAAGAAGGAAAAGACGGAAAACAAGTGCGTAGTAATGTAGGCCACGTGGATAGATAGACTGATAGAGCCCAGCACTAACGAGGTTCCCTTAAAAACTAAAAAGGTAATACAAGTCTATCTTATTATTGAAAACACTATAAATATTCAAAATTTATTAAATTTTATAACTAATATATCTAATTTATATCAATCATCTACTAATAAAATATAATTATTATTATAAAATAATTATTACTATAATACCCTTATAAAATAATAAAATAAAAGTAAACACATACTATAATATTAATTATTTTTTAAGAGTTATTTTGTCTTTTTAATAAATAATTAATACATATTTTAAATAATAGGTGAAATATTAAAAAAATTCATATTTTTGTAGTATTAGGGAGACCTAATATTATGTTTAATTTAAAAAAAAAATGAAAGGAGAGGAATTGAAAAAAAAAAAAGGAAAAAAAATTGAAGAGAGAAAAGATAAATTTTATATCAAATAAATCAAGATTGAACTTCATTTTATCTTTCCATTCCATTATAACGAGAAGTTATTGATATTTTAATATTTATAATCAAATATGCTATGCTGGATTCGAAGCCATGCGCACTTGTGTGCAGAAGATCTTAAGTCTTCCCCTTCACCTCTCGGGCAAACCAGAACCAACCACGTGGCAATCCTCTACACCGTCATCGGATCCTCCCTCTCCTCCGTTCTAATATACTTGTCTCTCTCTCTACTATTTTGAGGTGGAGAGAGGGATGGAATGTTGGGCCCTAAAGACCAACGGGCCTTTGGCCCAGTAACGTAGTTTATGAAAACCAGTAAAAAAATTTGATGAATCTGCGCGCAACGCAAGCATAATTAAATTAAATTACTACCAATCCTTACATTATTTGATACACACTCAACGTTACGCATACAATAAAAATCCAAATGGGAATAAATTACATACAATACATTCACGCACTAGCTACAGAGAATTACATCTATTATTTTACCAATAGCTGTGCTTGCTCGCACCAACTTTGCCTCCATTCAGGAAAACTTATTTCGTACTTATTTTACTATAAACAGAGTATCGATAGACGTATAAACCCCACTTGCTAACAAAGTTAAAACAAAATCAGTAAGCGTACAAATTATAAATACTGAATTATCAGCTTTCTTAATTGACCATAACTACAGAAGAACTCTGTGACGTAACAAAAGAAACGACTGATAAATAATAATCCGCAGGTCTTTAGCTGATTTTGCGTCCAGAAACCATAAATAAATCACAAATAGATAATTTAGCGCCATCATCAAGTAAAGCTGGTTGGAGTTTGATTCAATAAAGTCGCTCAGACTAGACTCGGGACATTAATCAAATTTTGAGATCTTAACTCCAACCAACTTTACTTGCGAATGAGTTGTGTATATATGAATGAAAAAGTTTGGACGAACCTGCTAAGATGAATTAACAAAGACCTCAATGAAGAGTTCACGAACTCTGCAAGCTACACCGAACCAACGGGAATTGTTAGATTTCTAAACCATTTTATAGGTTAACATCTTATTTGCAAATGCCGCTGGAAGGATAGTCTGATTTCTCCACCATAATTCAACACCTTTGAATAGTATATAACACAAGCTGTTAAACACGTTCTTCCTTACAAATCTCTTTTTAAAAGGGACTACTCTGGGATTGCCATTTCTGAAAGAACTGATGATGGCAATCCAATTTGTCAGCCAATCAGCAAATTTAAACAAAACCCATTGTATTTACTTATATAACATCAACTGTTCTACTCGTCATCAGAAACAATCTTTTGCTTTTTCCATTTGTAAGCAGCTTCTAGTATCTTGAGGTTTGTTGTCTGGGACTCTTCAGGGAATAGGTAGTCAATGTACTCCTCATACCTGTCGGGTCAAAATTTTGGAATCAGTAACTGAGGGCTTACAATCTAACATGACAATCAACAAAAATTAACTAGTTTTGTATGATTAGTTGACTAACTCCTGGCATACCGGTGAACCAATAACACACAAGCGCCATATTAGGATTCAAAAAACTGCTAAAAGTGCATTGTGCAGATGAAAAGATTGACACTGGTTGCAAAGGTTTCAAAAATTGCCAAACCATAAGGACAACAAAGCCATTAGGACATCTTAGTAAGAGAAAATATATCAACAGTTAACTGGCACTTACCCAGCTGACAGCCCATCATCACTGGCAATTTGCCTCCTCTTTTTAAGTTTCTTCGGCAGCTTAACCTGCACTAAGCTAACATCACCAAGCTCACCAAAACTACTCTCCACGTTCAACCACTCTTCTAACAACATAGCCCTTTCTTCCTTCAGTTCAGGTGCAGATGTTCTGTAGTAGTTTATAGCTTTCTCAAAAACCCCTGAAAAAGATGAAGAAAAATATAAGACTTAACATTCAAACTGGTGATAGATTTCAAATACTCAAATTAAACATATAAGAGTAAATAATAAAACAGGGGCAGGAGTCACAGTGGCTCACTTCTTGCACGCTTTATGCATTGCTTCTTTTGTTCAAGGAGATCTTCCTGGAAATCATCTTCCGGCAAGTCTGTATTTCCACCATCCTCGCCTGTAGCAGAACTCTCAAATTTCGCATAACTAATCCACACCTTCAAGTGCTTTGTTCGATCTAAGAGTCTCTCATAAAGTGCTCTTGTTCTTTCATATTCACCTTGTGATATCTCAAAATCAATGTATGCCTGAAATTAAACAATGTACGTATTATACTCAGTTCCTACGTGCAATAAAAATTGATAATACAAAGGAAGAAGCAGGGAAGGCATCATGTGCAAGGCTCATTTCCAGGATCTTTAGGTTGGCACTTGGCAGAAAAAAACATTGATACAACTACTTTTTAATTGTGTGTCTTCAGATTTGAAAATCTAAACAATTTTCAGGGTAAACTATGCATTTTCAGAGAACAGAAACAAATCAGTGATAAACAAAGAGCAGATATATCTACTAGTAATGAGCATAGAAATTAAATAGATGTTTAAAGTAACCGCATATATTCTGTACTATATACAAAAGTCAAACTAGAACCGGAAAATGAAGCAAACACCAGAAAAGAGTTCTTATAAATAAAAAAGAAATCACTATGGGAAGGGGACTCTAAATCAGCCAAGACAAATTATCGGCAGCCAGAAAGACATACGGATCAGGAAACCAAACAAAAGAACCTTCTTTCACAGCATCTGCCAATTCAGGAACAAGGATCAACATACGACAATCATAAGCGACATAAAGTTAACAAGATTAATGGGAAAAGAACAGCTAACAATAATGGTAATGAAATAAGTAGATAAAAGATTGACAGACATGCAGGGTGACTTTACCAGGGACAGTTCAAAATAAAACATATATGCATATAATATTACATGTAGCGAGGAAAACAGAAAAAAAGGTCTATTCAAGTTACCTTCCACAACAACTCAGGCATGTCCAAGGCCGGCTGGGCAATCGCCAGCTCAAAAATAGCTCTAGCTCGCTCATTTTCATCTAAAGATTTCTCCAGTTCAGCATATTTGCTCCATGCATAGCAGTTCTCTGGAGACCATTCCAAGTACTTCTCGTAAAGCTTTCGGCAACGATCAATATTACCAAGATGCAGCTCTATCTCAATGTACTTTTTAAATATCTGTTTGCAGTAAGCATATATGTGAGAATATATCAACTTGATGTCATCAAATTCAACACAACTTTACAATCAATCAGACTACTACCTTATCCTTAGGAGCTTTTCCAATTGCATTGCCTAATATTTGTCGAGCACCATTGAGATTCAACTGCCGTATTTCAAATTGGGCAGCTAAGAGCCATATCTTCGCAAATGAAAATTTCTTGTGTGGAATCAGCTTCAGACACTCACTGGAAAAATATTAAGTGACAGTCAAAACTCTTAATTTCCAACCATAGCAAGAAAGAAATAGTACCTAAATAATAGTATGGCCCAGATTTGTTAGGCCAGGAGACAGCAGATGACAAATGCTAGACCTGGGAAATACGGTAACGGCCTAATGGATGATAAGAAGAAAGAGTTGGTAAGAGAGAGTTTGAATGAAAATTTTGTCTAAAAGTTGTTGTCAAAGCTCGGGATTTTGGATTTGAAAGCATAAGGTGGATGAGCCACAAATCTAAAGAAACAGAACAAGAAGCTTCCTAGGGATCTTGTTGCTTTTGAAGCAAAGATAGCTGCTGTTACCTGTCAGCATGTTAAATCAGCAGCTCCTATTATGGTTCCATAAATAACTTTCAATTAATATGCATACTCTTAATTGACTTGGTAATCCCAAATGAAAATGCCACCAGTTAAAACCACAAAACCAAAATAAATAAGTAATAATAATCAACATTTTCAAGTCAATGGAATGCAAGCTTACTGATACACATCCCTTGTCCGCTCCATATCTCCTGCATCCAGCTCCTCATACAATGCATAGTTAACCCTAAAAAGATAAATTAAAAAAGATTGATAAAAAGATCACACAGATAACATCTGAACTTCCAAAATCCGAAAGAAAACAACAACAATCCAATTAAAAACTTACCACAAGTAAATATATCTCTGCCAGTATCGCTTCTCCTCAGCTGGTGGCACATTGGCAATGGCACGCTCATAAACCTCCCTAACTCTTTCCTTATTCCCCACACTCTCTTCTAACCTAATATAATCAAACCAAGTATCATAATTCATCGAATTCTTCCTCACTTCATCCTCATACTGAAACCTCCTCTTTCCCACAATGGCATCTTCAATTCCTTCCCTGTCTCCATATTGCTTCTCAAATGCGACAAACTTCCTGTACAAGTCTTCCGCCCTTCCTTTTGGTATATGATCCAAGGCAAACTTATAAATACATCTGGCACGCTCTGACTCTTTACATCTCTCCTCAAACTCAGCAAAAGCAACAAACAACTGCTCGGCCTCTTCATCATCTGCCAATTTCTCCACAGCACGTTCATAGACATTTCTTGCCCGATCAACTTCTCTCATTTTCATCTCAAACTTAGCATACTTAATCCACGTTGAGACTTTCGGGTGGCACTGAACAAAACGTTCATATATCTGTCTAGCGCGTTCGACTTCATTATATCGAAGCTCAAACTTGATATACGATAGCCATCCGAGCTGATCGGGCATCCAATGCATCCACCTTTCGAAAATCTGTCTGGCTCCAGCCACATTCCCCACCATCTCTTCCATGTGAATATACTTATACCAGAGCTGGTCCACTCTCGGTAGCAAAGAAACCGCACGGTCCCAAACATTCCGCGCATGGTTTATGAACTTGTTCTTCATCTCAACTTCAGCGTACTTCAACCAAAGAGTATGATTTCGGTAATCCACTTCGAGGGCGCGTTCCCACACGCTCCGAGCGCGGTTGAAATCCTTCTGAGACTCTTCCCACTTGGCATACTTTATCCAGACGCCTGTGTTCCATCGCACTCGGCGGATTAAGTCTTCGAACTCCTTGCGTTTACGGAGGCGGTAATCAGCGAGTTCGGTGGAGTCAGTGATTTTCTGTTTCGGCGGACGGATTTCAGCCTCCTGGCGTTCGCGAGCCTCCCGGAGGATTTGCTCGGCGGTGATTTGGATTGGGGCTGGGGTTTTGTTTTTGACTCGTGTTGGACGCGGGAGTTTGACCTCGGTGTCCTTCCGAGTGAGATAGCCCAGCGACGGATCCGCATCTTTCGATCCCATCATGGCAGAATCAGAGAAACAATGTTCGTGAAATCTTGAAATAGCAGCTTTCGCGGTTCCACTTCTTCTAGATACTAACCTGAGATAACGAAAATATGAAATTTATCCTTTTTTTCATTTGATTGTTATGAAGAATTAGAGAAGTCTGAGACAACGTCAGTGTTAGGGTTTCTTGGTTTTGGCTGATGATAGTTGTTGATTGATTTTGGCTGTTGCCAACAAAATATGGTAAATGGATAACAAGAAAAGGGAAAATTATTTCTTTATATTTAACTAAAATATTAATATATTTTTTTGAATCTTCTTTATTTCTAAATTTATATTAAATAATTATTTTTATACTAAAAATAATAATTTTATTTTTAATTTATTTTATAAATTTTTTTAAAAATAAAAATTATAATTATGAAAATATATTAAATGTAATAAAATAAATTAATTAAAAATTTTAAAATCTTAATTTTATAATTATAATTTATTTAAAAATTATCATATTTATTTTTTAATTTAAATTTTTTTAATTTTTTTTGTAATGATAGTTTTATTTAATTTTTATAATTAAATTAAGTATATAGAAATTTATAAAAATTAATATGAAGAGAAAAATTTTTATAATTATTATAAATAATCTTATAATTAAAATTAAGAAACTTCTTTATACAAATTAAATAAAATTATAATTATAAAAAAATTAAAATAATAAATTTTAAATAAAATAATAATTATAAAAAATTTAATATCTTTAAATTTTGAGATTTATTTATTTTATTAAACTTAAGGTAATCTTATAATTATAATTTTTTATTTTTTAGTTTATTTAAAGATAAAATAATTATTTTATAGTGCAAAAATAATTTATTGATATAAATTTAAAAATAGAAATAATTTTAAAATATGTTAAAATTTTATAATTATATATATATATATATATATAACAAGATGTGCAGTAATAATTTTATAAAGAAAAATAACGATAATGAGTCTAGTAAGAGCTTGGGAAAACCAAAATACAGCCATGTTAATCGTTCGACTTTTTATTGCCCGGATCTGGATTTTAAATATAATACAATTACCTACAAAATATCTATATAAATAGTTAATTAAATGAATACATACTGAACTTAGCAATATATATATATATTGAATTATATGGGACTAAGCAATATATTTAATATTAAACAAATAGAAATGATCACATACAAATAAAAATATATATATTTGAAAAGAATAATAGTAATAATATACTTTTTACTGTAAAACTTCAATAAATTAATAATCTTATTTAAATAATAAATTCTTTTGGTCCCGACTTGAATCAGTGTATTAAAATAATAATTTTATTAAATATATAAGATTTTTTTTTTCGAATCCCAGGGCCAACAAAAATATAAATTAGTAATTGATCAAACATCAAAAAAATTATTGATAATAAATAATATATTATTAAGGATTTTTTTCTTAATAACTTATATTTTTCAATTTAACTCTTTTTGAAAATATGTATCAAAATTTTTTTTCTTTATTCTTAAATTTTGGATTAGAGTTGCCAAACATTTTTTTACAAAAATTCTTTTACTTTGATTTTAATTATTTCTCTAATCATATTCACTTTCTCTTAATATTAAATAAATTACACATATAATATTTTTTATAACTCATGATATTTTGTTGGTTTGTATCTCTTAACACTCTTATTATTGATTTCATTTGACAAATTTTTTTAAAAGTATTTGATATTGTTAAGTGACTTATGGAGAGGAAAAATTTTTGTTAAACCTATTGTTGCAAATCTTTTTTATTGAGAAAAGATGCTCTTTTTCTTTTTTTACACAATATTTTCCTCATCTCATTAGTCAACGTAATTTTTTTTATTCATTTTAAACGAGAAGCTATAATTCTAACTATTTGAGTCTAAAATTAAAAATAATAGATTATATGTTTATAGCCTTTGTGTTTTATGTTTTATGTACTATGTAAAATGTACTTACATTAATTTATTATTATCATTTGCAAATATATGATAATTAAAATTTATTTACATTAATATATTTGCTTTTATGCACATGTACTTTTATTAATGTATTAATATCATTTTGTAAATACATGATAATTAAAATATATTTATATTATTTTTGTGGCTTTTATGTACATGTATTTATATTTATAATTCATACATAAATCTTAGTTAAAAGAATAATACATGTACTAATAAAACTCTTCATAAACTAATAAATATTCATTTATCGGTAAATTAATAAATTATTTATTTATCGATAAATAAATAACCCCACTAAAATAATATTTTTAGTGTAGTTTCTATGCAGTAAAGTGACATTCATTGGAAAAATGAGTTGATCAGTTAATAAAATTATAAATTATGAAATTAATTAATCAATGTCTATCTAAGAAAATTGTTGGAATATTATTTGGAAAAATGTACTATTACTTAATTTGAAACATTATACCGTCTTCATTTAATAAAGTTTTAACAATACATTTTAAGGGAATAAATTTATCATAAATATTTGTTATGACTGCAAAAAAATAGTTTCGGATCACTCTTTAAGCAGTTATTCGAGATTTACCAGAAGAAAGAGGATCCTTTATTCGTGTCTTAAGTTGGACACGGAACTTTGTTGAAATCAGAAGACGGTGCCGGTGGCAAGGCAGCTCCAGGAGCACTAGTGGATATGATCTTTTTCATGTTATGTTTCACTTTTCGTAGCAGGCTTTGCTGCAGATAGTTACATGCTTTTATCTATCTCCTGATATTTTGCTAATTCTGCTATTACATATGCATATGCAGAGTCTTGGCTTCTTGATGTATAACTAATGTTAACTTTCAGAATGCTAAATTTTACTAGCATAGTGTCTGATTCTAGGACTAATTACCAGTTTGGCGTATTGAGGGCCATAAGAGGAATGTGGTATGTAAAGTAAATGCTGATCTGGATTTCCTTTGGATGCTGGCAGTAAATTGTTACGCCTTTGGATGTTTTATTACTGATGGTTTGTTTTACGAATACGGAGGGCCTTATGTCGTATTAATCAATTTACTTTTATTTAGCCTGATATAGGGATTTGATCTAGTAATAAATCGCGATTGCGATTTTTAGTTTTTACAAGTTCCTTCTGCACACCCATCTGTGCAATGCAAGCGGTTTGCAGCGCTCATGACAAGAAGACCGGCGAGAAGACATTGATGCCATTACTGGTGGATGCAGGCAAAACTGAACATAACCTCTGAGATTACGGGAAGTTTGCCTTTGCCCTCTTAATAGAAAAGCTTTTCTTCTCTCGACAAAAAACAAAGGAGAAAAAAAAAATGCAGGTTTTCTAAATAATTCAGATTATTATGTCAAGTCAAGTCAAGCATTTATATTATATTATTATTAAAGAGCTCCAAACACAAATGCGTTTGCAAGAGTATAATTTTTGTTAGTGATTTGGATTTTGTTACTTAAATACTTGGAAATAATATATTTATATATTAAAAATATTATTTAGATAAATGAGAAATTAAATTTTGAAGTGTATGTTTGAAGTCAGAAATTTGAAAAGAAATAAAATTTATTATACATAGAAAAAATAAGTTAAAAAATTTTTATTATGTGAATAATTCAAAATAATATATTTATATATTCAAAATATTACTTAGATGAATGAGAAATTAACTCTTAAATTATGCCTTTGAAGTTAGAAATTTAGAAGGAAATAGAACTTATCATATATATAAAAAAAAAAGTTAAAAAATTTGTGTTTAAATATAAATACTCATTTATACATAGTAGTAAAAATTTTAAGAATAAAAACTCAGTTATTATAGAATTTAATATTTTGAATTCAATGTGTTGTTGCATAAGCAAATTAATTTGAATTTCTTGTTATGAATTGAATTCAAATAATACCTTTATGACTATAAAAAGGCAATCCTCCTCTACATTATTGCAGTTCGCCATAATTATTCATTTATGCTTAATCAATAATTTGTTATTGTTGTATCTTAGGAAATAGATACTAACAAATCTTACATTACCTTAATAAGCAGTAAATATATTTTAAAAAGATTGTTATTTACAAGCCTCAGGTTTTTATTCACTTATTATTTTTCTTTTTCTTTATTAAATTGTTGTTCTAACAATTTTCTATAGGTTGTTTAATTATAATTTTTTTATATTTCTGTAATACATGTATATTACAGAAATATTATATTTTTATGTTGCTATAATTTGGATGTAACAGTTGTATACTAGATAATTGTATTAAATTAGTTTCTGCAATATTTATTTATATTTTATAATTATTAATATTTGGTTGCATTTATAAATTTTTTGTATTACTTTACGGGTGTTGACTTAATTCTAATTTTTCAATAAATTCACATTGGCATCATGTAAATAAAATACAGGTTTTTTTTTTAAAACCGCATTTATAGAATTTTACAAATATTAATTAAGTTAAAATATTGTGATACATATATATACATACATCACTACACCTTTTAATGGGAACTTATCAATATTAGCCCTTTTATTTTGTTCATTTTTATTTTTAACCTTTCTTATTTTTCTTTATCATTTTTAGCCAAATATTTACTGTATGGACTAAAAACTTATGCTATATTTATATTAATTTTAAAAATACCAACTATTTTGTCTTTTATGATATTGGTAATTTTCTTTTAAATCCTTAGAGTTTTATAATTTTATGCATTGATCATTCTTCCATCATTTCTACATCTACGTCCTATTCTTTCTAAAATTTTTATTATTTCTTTATAAAAATATATTTTTTGTTCTAAATCATAAAAATCTATAAATTCTAATTCTTCATAATTTTCTTGTCCGATATTTATTAAAGTTCTTTTTTCTTGTTCTAAACTTATTATTTATTGATTTAAATATTCTATATAAAGATTTACTTTATTTTCCCAAATAAATTTAATTCTTTTTATGCTATGACACATTACTCTAGTTCTATTTCAGGCTTCAAATTCTGGATCATTATTATTCATGATATTTCTGTTTTATACCAATATATTAAGAATTCATCTATAAATTTCATTTGTTTATTTAATATTATTTCATCATCTGTTGTGTTTAAATTAAATATTTATCTTTGTTCTTGCATTAAGTCCAATTCAATATTTCTTATATTATTCTTACTTTCTTTTATTTCTTTTACCAATTTTCTTATTTCATTTTTATCCTCTATTTTTAAAGTATACATTGCATTCACAATATCCATTATTGGCTCCATTTTAATTTCTCAAATTCTTATTTTTCTTATTTTGCTTATAATTTTATTGATGTTATTGGCTCTGATACCATTTTGCTTGGGGGGTCCGAAGACTAATCTAGTTAATCAAAAAAAAAAATCTCTAGTCAATAAAAGTATCTAGTAAAGGTAACGTTTTGGGGATAATGAAAATAAATATTTTATTATTATGTAAACATCAAGTACATAATTTATACAAGAGTGTATATTACAATAAGAAATAAATTAACATCTTATGTCAATAAATGATAAGTATTTTATACAAGATATTCGATGATTTATAAATCTTATTGGTGGTAAGATAGTTTATTTTAATAATAAAAGAAGTCATGGAGATTTGTTCTCCATTGGTCTTCATATTCTTGTTCTATTTGCGTTTCTATTACAGAAATTTCTTGATCTATTTGAAACATATATATTTTTTCTTGTAAATTATCCATTTCAATCTCATTTATTATATTTCTTTCTAATTTATTGGGTAGTCCTATATTTTTTATAGCTAGTAAACCTTCTTTTGATATTAAATCTTTTTTAGAAAACATGTATGCTTCGTATTCCCATGTTCCGCAATTAACTTGTACTACTATGGTTTTATGATTATATAAAATTTTTATTTTTTCATTTATCAAAGTTATTTTAGTTATTCCAAATTCTTTTAGTAAGGTTTCATGATATTCTTCCATATTATTGCAATATGTTCAAGATCTCCTTCTCTTCCCATTAAACATTAACATCTTTTATAAACCTTTTACCACCAAAAAGATAAGAATTCGGAATTATTACCTCTATCCTTTATTGTATAAAAAGAGTTTTTCCTATACACTGACGGAGTAACCTTCTGCCTAAATGACCTCGTCCTTCACTCCCTCAACACGCCTTCTCCTCTGGCTAACACGGGATAATTGGACAGTCTTCTACGGCTTCACTGTGTCCTTTAGTGTTTTGGAATTTCCTTATATCCAATATTATATATAGGTTTCCTTCTTCTTTCTTATGATGTTAGTTGGTTTATTTGGATGCTTATGTTATTCTGGGTTGAGATTGGAGAAAAAGATTTATTTTTGCATTTCTATTACGTTGAGAAATTGTAGAGAAGAGTTTTTTCTGAATGCAAGGCTATTAATCGATGATTTCGATGATCGATACCCTGATTTAGTTTATTATTCTTTATATAGAGAGTACATTATTGATGTTTATTTTTTTCCCTTTACAGGTGTATGGTTGAGGGAAAAGATAATGACTTTTTATCTTTCTCCTTTACGAGTGTATGGTAGGAGAAAAGATAAATACGACTAATACTTATTATGGCCGACAACTTTATGTGGTGGCCTTACAAAGTCAAAAAGTTTTTGTTACATTATTACAACATAACAAATAAATAAAACAAAGGTTATATTATTTATTGCTGCCGACGCAAGCGACAAGACTTCTTTTTCTTACTTTATCTCCATCAGTCTGCATGCCTGTTGTAAAGTGGCTGGGCTTGATGGAAATCTCATTGTTGTTATCTCATGTATGAAGTCTAGGAGTATTTCGGATGGTGACTTCCACCTTCTACTGCCAGCAGATGTAATTATTGAATTTTATGATTGTCCCAGTATTTCTATTATGCATGTGTCTTCGCTATGCTCCGGATGGCTTTTATTCCTCGAACTCTTCCGGTTCTTATCCAAGCTTTATTAAATCATGGGTTGTTGTATATTCCGTTCCCACTTCAGTCGAAAATTTCCAGTAACATGGCCTCATCAGAATCATGTAGAGGCCCGATATTCTATGTTGTTGGTGTATTCGGGACTTATAGTGTAAAATTTAAGATATATTTGTCTCTTTTGGCAAACTTAGAGACTTCTTTTATAAGGAGTTCATCAAACCGGCTAGCTCCTTCAAATTTATGTCGTGGTATATCATATCAAGAAATCCATACCTGCTATTTTTCCTACAATGACCTGGATCTGCATCTTTTAGGATAAACATTTTTCCCGGTGATTTATGGATGGTGTTTTGTATGAACAAATGGAGTATATCCGAGTGGTTACCCGTTTATAATCTTCTTCTTTGGATTTAAAGGGAGATTATCATCCTCTGAGACAAAGGGGTTTATGTTGACAGTCCTTTTATTGTCTTCACTTGTTGCACAGATGGTTATGGTTTTATTTTTTTGGATTATTGGATCACTTATTGGATTTGAATTTATTGGATCGTTGAGTGGATCCTGTTTTATTGGGCCTCTAATAGAGTCCTGATTTATTGGATCCCTAGGAGAATCCTGATTTATTGGATCGTGATCGGATCCCGTGGAATAGGTCCACCATCGCTTCCAAGATTTATTGGATTTATTTGGAGTCTCATCGATCGATTGCTCCAAGAAGAAATCGACCTATCTACTCCATCATTATATGTTTCAAATATTTCCCTTAGACAATCTATGGCGTCTAGGGCTTTAGTAGCATCAGCTTTCAACCGATTTATTTCAGAATTTATTTTGGAGATTTCTTCCTCCATTGTTTATGATTATTCAGCAAATTCTATGTTCCTATATAAAAAGTCTGCAAGATAATTGTCAGATCCTTTGATATAATTGACTTTAAAAGTATATAAAGATAAAAATACTTGCCATATATGAATTCGTCTATACTGAGGTTCATTTGGTAATTTATTAAATATTAATAATCTAACCTGAGTATTATCAGTTTCTACAGTAAATTCTTTAGCAATTAAAAATAATAAAATTTTTTAATTCCTTTTAATATTGCTAATAATTCTTTTTTATGAGTTGTATAATTTTGTTCTCATCGAATTTAGTATTCCACTCGTGTATCTACATATTTCATTTAAATCGCTTTTAGTATTATCGCTCAAAGATAAATCACTGGCATCTGTTTGTAAAATTAGATTATCTGTTGGTTTTAGTAGTCTTAGTTTAGGTAAATTTTTACATTCTTCTGTTAACTGTTTAACTGCTTGTGTATGTTCTTCTTTCCATCCTTGAAGATTATTTTTTTTAATAATTTTTGTAAATGATTTCTTTTTTTAGCTAAATTATCTATAAATCCTTCTGCATAATTTAAACATCCTACAAATTTTTGTATTTGTTTTTTGTTTTCCAATTTATCTGGAAATTATTTTATTTTTTCACTTATATGAGACTGTAATTTTATACCTGTATTATTAGGTATCATTCATAAGAATTCTATTTCATTTTGACATATTTTTGCTTTTTTCTCACTTAACACTATTCATTTTTCTTTACATGTTTGGGCAAAATCTTTTAAATGTTCAATATGTTCTTTATATGTTTTTGAACTTATTAAAATATCATCTACATAGACTATTAAATATGTTTTATTTCTTAGCAGATCATCCATTCTTCTTTGATATATTTGTGGTGCATTTTTTAATCCAAATGGCATTACTAACCATTCGTAATGGCCTTGAGGTGTACTAAAGGTTGTATATTTTATACTATCTTCTTCCATTTTTATTTGCCAAAATCCTGATTTACAATCAAATTTAGAATAATATGTATTTCCTTTTACTAAATTTATCAGTACTTCTTTCTTTGGTGAGAAATATCCATCAAATTTAGTATATTTATTTAATTCTTTATAATTTATTACCATTCTAGCTTTTTCTCTAACTTGTTCACTATGTTTCATTACCATAAAGGCTGGGCTAGAATGAGGACTAAAACTTTGTCTTATTAAATTTAAGTTTAGTAATTCTTTTAATTGTATTTTAAATTCTGTTATATCTTCTTGGGTATATACCATTGGTCTTACTCTAATGGTTACTGGTTCTACTAATTCTATTTTAGCTCTTAGATTTTTAGGATTCCATAAAGCTAAAGGGTTCTCATGATATACTTCTTGTAATTGTTTCTTAATTTCGTCTATATAGATCAAATTATTTTGTAATTGTTGTTTATCAAAAAGATCTTATAAGTATAATCACCACGTTCAGCTGCAACTCGATATGGAATTAGCTAAGGAAATCATTGCCTAAGAGTAAATCTTGTTTTAAGGTATTATATTGAATAATATGTTTTAATAATATAATTTTATTTCCAAGAATAATTGGAACTTGTGATTTATAATATAATAAATGTGCTTGGGTATTTGTTATTCCTATAAGTTTTATTTCTGATCCTGAGAATTTATTCCATTCTTTAAGTAAGAATGATTTACCTAATGTAATTTCACTTCCTGTATCTATTATTGTACATGTAGTGATATTAGTTTCAGGAAAGGTTAATTCTATATAAGTACCTAAAGGGAATTTTATCGTATTCATTTATCCAGTTTGCCACATTGCTATTTTTGGGCAAAATTCTATCGTTTCATTATCCATTTTTATATACATTCCTTCAGAAGTAATATTATGGTTTATGTGTTTTAAGAAGCTCATTCCTAATATTATATCGTATATTTCATTTTGAGCAAATCCTGAGTCTATAAAACATGGTATTCTAAATAATAATCTTCCTAAATATGTTGAGTACGATTCTTACTTTTGTAGCATATTCTTAAATTTCCATTGAAATCCTTGTATTTATATTCACCTGTTGTGGTATGTTCTATTAATCCTTTATTTTTTAGGATATTTATATGGTTATGACTTGAACCTGTATCTATTAATATTTTTGGATCTTCTATAAATTCTATTCCATTAAAATATTTTCTCATTATTACTAAGCTTCCATCAGATGTATTATCGGGTATTAATATTTCTTTATATGCATTATATTTAGGTTGTTTTTCTTTCAGTTTAATTCCTTTAAGAAGTTATTTATTACTAAATTGAATTGGTATTATTTGGTTTTTAGTATATTCTTCTAATTCAGGTTTATCATCTTTTATATCTAGATTATAGGTTGTAGGTAAATTAGAGATTTGTAATATTGGTTCTATACTTTGTCCTAAATCTTGAAATTCTTTTCCTATTTCTATCTATGGTTTATTACTATATATTTCTCCGTAATTACTATTACAGAAAGAATATAAGGCAGAATAATAAAATGTCATAATTTTATTTCCAGGTTTCATTATATTTTTTTTCTTTAATTCAAAATGTAAACTTAAAGTATCATTTATATTTTAATCTTTTATATGAACACAATATCTCGGGTAACATGTAAATAAGAATTTTTTATAACATAAATTTCCTTCTATAGTTCATAAATGTGCTAATTCAGGATCTATAAATCTCTGATCATGTAAGCTAAGTATTATAAGTGAATTTATTCATTCTCTAAATAAAGATTTTACTAATATTTGTATTCCAGCTAAATATACATATTGTATTTTATCTTTAATTCTATCACTTTTGATCTTATTTAGAGTGGCTTCTATGCCTCTTGAATTTAATAGGCTTAATTTAATATTTCCTCTATTTTGTGTTATATTTATAGCTTTTTCCTGTTCTTGGTATTCATGAATAATTATATTTTTTCTTTTAAAGAATTGTTGTATATTTCTTAAAATTGTATTATCTGGATTTATTAAATTTAAAGATATTTTTGAAATTTCTTTTAATTTTTTCTAGTTTAGTTGAACAATTAGCTGATATCCATCTCTATTTTCTTGTTGTTCTATTTCATTATCTATTTCTATATCTTCTATATTTCTATTTCAGAATTCTGATTCTGACTCATCTGATTCTGAATTTTCTAAAGATTTTGTACTAATAGATTCTGTATCACTATAACTTTCATATATTTCAATATTAAAACAATTTATATGTTCATTATCAGATACTAATTATAGATCTGGTTTTATTTTTTGATATTCTATTTCTGCTATTCTGACTTTTTTCTGTTTACATTCAGGGTTTATATGTCCCTTTTGGCCACAATTCCAGCATTTACATTCTTTATGGTCTTTTTTATTTTTCTCATTATATTTTCTTCTATAATATCTCCTATAATGTTTTCTTTTAAATTTTTTATTTTTCCAATATTTTCTGTAGTGTTTTTTATATCTCATTTTATTTTTATATTTACCTTTGTATCCTTGCTTACGTTTTCTATGTTTTTTGTAATATGGTTTACATCCCTATTGATTTGGTGCATCTACTTGATCACAACAAATCATCATGGCATTTTTTACTTTTTTATATAATTGTCTTTCTATACATATTTCTTTTAGTTTTCTTATGACAAATTATACTCTAGATCCTAACGTATTTGGTATTAATTTTCTTATTTCTGTTGATTTGTATGCATTACATTATTTAATAAAATAAGTATTCCATGGTGATGATAGTTTATTTATATACATATCATAATAAATTGTTTGATCATCATTACTGTAAAATTGTTTATAATAATATTTCTGAAATTCGCATGTATAATTTTTTATGTTACATAAATTACATATTTGGAGATTCATCAGATGTTGTCTTGCTAAAAGTTTTTCTTTTTGTATTTCTTGTTGTTTAAGATCTTCCCAATTTTCTCTTAAGAATTCATCTATTATATAATTTGTAAATTTATCTAATCCTTCACTAATTCCTTTTCTAAGTTCTTATTTAGTTGCTAATCTTATTAAAGTTTTTGTTTCTTCAGTTATTCCATCCCACCAGTTTTGGACATTACCAGTGAAGCTCATGATTAATAGTTCTATCCATAGATCAAATTTTTCTTCTGTATTTTGTGCATCCCAATCATTATTTTGTTTATTAAATATAAACATTATTTTCATATCATTCGACCAACTTGTTAGGGTTTTACTTGGGTCTTTCCTGCAGTCTATATATAATTTACTTCTCATAGGTTTAATAGGTTCATTTTCAGTTTTATATTCAGGTATATATTCTCCTAGATACATTTTATAATAAGGTTTTTTAGATACTAATACTTGGTTATGTGATCTTACACCTTTATCAGTGACTAATATATTAGGATTTTCGGTTTTTATACTTGGTTCAATTGTTGGTACTCCAACATTCATATTTACATCAAATCCTAGTGTTTCTAGGTATAACTCTTCTAATGATAAGTTATCAAATTGTTCTTCCAAATTATCTATTATTCACTACTTGAACTTGATTCTTTAGGTTCATCAATTTTTATTCCTTTTTGTTTTATATCAATTTTTTATTTTATCTTTTTTTTTAATCTTTTTATTGTTTCTTGTAATTGTTTTTTATATTATTATTCTCTTCTTAATATTTCTGGCATAGCAGTAGTTCTTATTCTTTCATCAAATGATCATTTGACTACTTCTCCAAATTGTATTTTGTTTTTATGTCTAATTGATTCTTTTAATTCTTTTTATGCTTCTAAAATTGTTGTTTTCTTTTCTAACTTAGTTTTTATTTCAAAAACTTCAATTTTTAGGAACTTAATTTTTTTTATTATTGTTTGAATATGTATTATCATTTGTTTATTTAATTCGTTAATTTCTGCAATATGTTTATCAATTTTATATTTTTTTAGGTTTTCTAGACCTTAATGATATATTTATAGGAAGGGTGTTTTAGTGATTTTGATATATTTTGGCTGATTTTGAAAGAAATAGATTTAAATGATTATTTTAAAAAATTACAAAATTATTGTGATTATTTTTATAAATTTTTCGCCTTTTAATATAACTTTTTTTTTTAACTTTGAAAAAATTATTAATAAAAAATGAAAAGATGAAGGAAAATATTAAGTTGGGCCTATGTTTTCGGCAAATTCAACATTATTGAAGAGACCCGGACATGCATACTCCCGAAGTGCTACATCGACATTGGTCAGATCCACGTGTCCAAAGAAAGAAAGCTAGTCATTATGAGAGTCACAGTCAGGTTTACACAATTGCCCTTTTTACTTTTGAGTCGTTCGTCTTCATTTCCTTTCCCAGACTGATCTGCGACCTGTCGGCTTCATTTCTCTCGCTCTGTCTGACGTTAAGAGAACAGAAAATGGGTTATAGATCAGGAGTAGTTATCGATTTAGAATTCGATTTTGTTGGTGGTGTTGAAAATCGTTGTACTAGCGAGTTAATTTCGATATTGAAATCCAGTTTCAGAGATGCGGACTTTGCGAAAGTGGAGTCAATTTTGATTGAAAGAGAAGAGAAAACGGGTTTAGAACTGGAAAAAACGAGGTCAGAATTGGAAAACACGAGGTCAGAACTGGAAACGACGGTGCAAGCGAACGATTGGCTCAACGGAAAACTTGAGGAGTCCGGAATGCAAAAGCTCAAAGCCGAAAACGAGCGGAATGAACTAATTGAGAGAGAGAGAAAGGCCGAGAGGTTGATAGAGTTTTGGAAGAAGAAATATGAGGGTCTGGAGTCGAGGATTCGGCAGTTGGATGCTGATATAATGTTGTTGGCGAGTGCGGACCCGGAGACCCATGCTAGGGTTTCTAGTCAGAATGGTTATGGAAACAATGTGGCTGAAGAGAGTCCTGCTTCTACTGCCCCTGCCCAAGGTCAAGGTAATGCTAATGCTAATGCAGATTTTAGTTTTTTTTTTTTGAACTACAACATTCTTTCTTTATTGGTGATTTAATCCTTATGTAGTGACATTGTAGATTCTTGCAAGCAATTATTGTAACCATTTTTTTAGAGTTTTGGTAAATTTTCCGGCAGATATTGTACCGTCTCCTGTTATTTTAGAAACAAAACTTTTAATTTGATGTTACTCTTTCAGTCTTTCTCATAACTTCTGTTGAAAATATTTATGGCTTCGAATATCTCTGTAACATATATGTTTTCGATGCCAGATAGGAGACTTCCATCTGGAAGCATTATTAGAATCATTGACAGTGACGATGACTCTGCTTCAGAAGAAATTTTGAGCCGAAATGAAATCACTTCTCTAAGAGTTGCTAAAAGTTACCATTCAAGTCAGACTGGTGCACAACGTGTGACAGGAATGCTCAAAAGAAAGCATGATTCATCTCTAACTGCAAATGAGAGCAAGAATAGTAATATCGACGGTGTTAAGGATGAGGATGTTGATGATAATTCTTTCACTGCTGATCGTATGGTAGCAAAGATTCACAAGTTGAGTCACCGACACGATGTTTCTCCTATCAATCCTTGCACAGAGCCAGCTGTTTCTTCTAGGACTAGTGTAGAGAAATTTTGCACTCAATCAAGTGCACTTTTTGGACAAGGTGAAAATAAGCTGGGGGCAGAGCATGGTTCTCAAAATTTTATGAGAGAATTCCTTTTAGATGTGCCTGGTGTTTGTAACATTGACTGCAGTTCAAGCTATAGTTCCAGTTCCTCTGGCTCTGAAAGTGATGTGGATTTGGATTTTGACTTTCCTCAGCTTACTAGGATCATAACTCATAAAAAGTGGGAGTCTGAATCAGAAATGCTTGCTGCATTTGAGAAGGAGAATGAATTATATTTGAAGGCTGTTTGTGCTCTCTATAGACAGCAAACTACTGTGGGGAAGTTGCCAAGGAGTTCGTTGTCTTCCAATGATCGAGGCTTTAACCAGGCTAACGAACATCAGTCGTCTTCCAACAATCGAGGCTTTAACCGGGTTAACGCACATCGGTATGATCAAACAAGTGGTTTCTTTATTGTTGCCACTTTCTTTCCTCTCAAAATTTCCTACTACATTAATGATAAGAATGCATTTTGATTACTTTTAGGCCCTATTTGGCATTGTGGTTAGGCAGTTGTAGCTTAAAAACTACAATACTAAAGTATTTAATAAACGCTAGCTATTGTGATTCAGAAGCTAATTTAATTTCATTACACATTTGTATGATGAAATACCTATTGTTTCTTTATTGTTTTTGTCAAAATTAGCATTTAAACATCATAATTACCATCTATTATCAACTTTTATATCATAACTACGATTTTTTTCCACAAGCCTCAACACCTCAACATCACATGTTGTGAATTTATTTCCACTCTGCCTCTAATTGCTATCAGCTATTGATTCATGCTGACTTGATCATAGAAAATGGTGTGGTCCCTCTGTTGTCACATTATCAAGTTTTGAGTTAAAAATTACTTTTTGTTCTTTTTCTTGGCCTTTTTATAAATAAAATATGTAAATTAAAAAAAAATGAAATAAAGATTATAGTGTGAGTAGCATAATGTGCAAGGTTAAATTTAGGGACTGGCAAGGAGGCCGCCTCCAAAGTCCCAGAGAGTTGGTTACTTTCATTAGGGCATGTTACACTTGCAGTTGTAGTTGACGTTTATTAGGCAACTTCTTTTAGACGTTAATATGCTAGTCAATTGGTTGCAGGGTAACTACTTTGGCTGAATTTCTCATAGATGGTGATTCACAAGGGAATCTGAAGAAATCTGTCTCAGAGTTATGGCAGTATGACCCAGAAGGTCTTGATGACTGCAAAAAAATAGCTTGTGATTACTCAAAGCAGTTATTTGAGATGTACCAGAAGAAAGAGGATCCTTTATTCATGTCTTAAATTGGACGCAACACTTTGGTGAGATCAGAAGTGCTGCAAGTGTCCAGGAGGATAGGATCTCCTTTCCGTTTGTGTGCCACAATCTGTCACCTTTCCTTCCAAGTTTTTCTGTAGAGAGTTACAGCACTTTCTTTCTCCTGGTCTTTAACAATATTTTTAGATGTAACTCTGAGATTAGTACATATTTGCTGATTCTGCTATTACAGACATATGTGTATGCATAGGCTTTGCATATATTTGCTAATTTTGTGGTGTATGGTGTCTGATGCATAGGACTAATTGCCATTATGGTGGATTGACGGCTAGCTGATAATGCCGGTTGTAAAAGATGATATTGTTAATGGTATGTAGTAAATGTTGAACTGAATGATCTTCCTTTCGAAGCTGATGCTAGAATGTCATGGCTGTACACTGTTACACCTTTGCATATTGAAGTGCCATTACTATATCTCTAATAATTAATCAATCCTCTTGGCTTTATTTAGCTTGGATAAAATGTCTTTCAAAATCAAAGAAGGTGATGGTCTGCTACCTCATTGTGTGGAGAAATTATAAAATATATCAGAAATATTATGTGTGTTATATAATAAGTAAATAATATTATGATTTGTGTATTTATTTTAAAAAGTTATTATAGTGGTGATTATATTAAATTTTACTTAAAAAAGATTAGAGACCAGGCCAATCTCAATATGTGTCCATTTTGTGCTTCGTGTACAATTTTATGGTGCAAAAACAAAACACGACAGTCCACGCCCCCGGGACTGGGCTTGACACTAATGGAACCAACTTTGCGCATGACGAGGCAAGAATTGAGCCGAACGGTCTGGCCACGTGATATGACCATGATCACCCTCTGTTTCGCGCGTGCTTCACTCTATCTTGAAACGACGTGGACCGTTGATCCACACGTGATGCTGCAGGTCGTCTCTTTAAAGACCTTAAGCTTGCCGATATTAACAGCTACGTACGCGGTTTTCTTCTCATCTCGTGTAAACGATGATTCATCATGATGCATATGCAAAATGTAATGCAGCTCCCAATATTATAATAATTATTAGTATAATTGAATCCAGATCTTTAATTAGTTACATCAGTTGGATAAAAAAAAATGAATCACAGTAAATTGAACGACAATCACAAATTTTGAGGATGATATTCATTTTCCTCTTAACTTGCACAATCGTTTGAACTCTGAACATTGATTGAATGAAAAGAAAGGGATACTCGATACGAATCAATTAATCCTTGTAATTTGACATGACCCGACCGGAGTTGTGTTGGCCACATGATCGAGATTTAAACACAATACATATTAAACCAAGTAACCAACGCGAATTGAGCCACTCAATTGAAAAGTAAAAAAGAAAATTCGTGGCACTTTTGTAAATACTTAAGCGGCGCTGTATATAAAATTACAAGAAATTAAATAAATACATAAAATAAATAAATAAATCTCATAAACAAAATTACTGGCCTATGTTTTTCCACATATCAAAGTTTCATAGATCTGCTGATGATGAGACCAAAAGGTATTTAAATTTGCCCAACAATAATACCGACAAATATCACCAAAAAATCAGAAAACTTTTATTCTCTTCTCTTGCGAAGAAAGGTAAAACACAGATTAAGACATAAATTCACATAATTTTTCTTCTGTTTTTCCCAGGGAAAGATATTTTTTCCATTTCGGCCAGACTGATATATCTCTACCACTTAACTTTCTTGTTCAGTTCCTCAAAAAAAAAAAAAAAAACCTTTCTTATTCAGTGGGGTTTCATAGGGCTTTATTAACTCGCTAAATTTTACATTTTTGCCCCCGAAATTTGCTCCTCAGAAAATGTAAAGCTGCGCATTTTAGCTTTCAGTATTTTGGGATTGAGCTTAAATTTTGGTACGTTATGCTTCTATAATTGTTTATGCATTTAATTTTCTTTAATTCACTTTCTGTTTGGTTCTTCGGAAAATCAAGAAGAATATAAAACAAATGAAATGTTTAGTATTTCTGTTTTATTTATTTATTTATTTGAGTGAGTAGCTTATATCCCTGGTTCATTAATTTTATTTTATTTTTGTATTCTTTTCGCGTATTTTCTTGGCTTCAAACTGAGTATTAGTTGGTGCTTTAACAAAATTCAAGTCCGCAGTTTATGTTTTAATAAACCGTGGTTGGGTAACAATGATTAGAATAGAAGTTAAGATTTATTGTTGTTTTACATTTTATTATACTTGTTCGTATCCCTTTTAATCATTTGGATGATAGAGTATATATGTGATTTTGGTATCATTTGATTGTGGTTTTTGAAAACTGAAGTAAGTCTGGTTTTACAGCACATGTTCAACTTATGAGTTAATGAAGCCTGCATGGATGATATGGACGAAGAAGTGGCTCCAGTTAATGCGGCCGAGGGTGCTCCCCTCCAGAATAAAGAGATTGAGTATTCGTTGAGACCTGAAAGCTGCAACGACATGTTGGAATCCGAAGAAATGGCCATACCTGAGGGCTCTTCTCCTGACGGCTCTTTTCAAATACTTGCAGATATGTTGGAAGGTAAGAATGTAAATAGGATTGTAAGCCCCATGGATGCTTTGGAAAACCCATGCTCACACAATGCCAGTGATGCTGGAGTCATGGTTGAAGAGTTAACCGTGCGAAAATCAAACAGTTCAAACTTAGCGATTGTTGGCACATCAAACCGCAGAGAGAGAATTCTGACCAGGCATGATAGGTGGCAGCATCTTTATCAGCTGGGGAGCGGATCAGGAAGTGGGAGTCCACGTGGTGATGGGGACCATGGCCACACAACGTTGGGTGCATGGGAGAATGTGGGAATCACATCTGTCCATGATTTTTTGACTCAGAAACCACTGAATGATGAGCACAATACAATCTCAGAGCAATCTGCTAATACTGAAAATGATGGGTTATCTCATGGAAGTATCCGTACAAAGATTTTATCCAAGTCAGGCTTTTCCGAGTTTTTTGTGAAAACTACATTGAAGGGTAAGGGGATAGTATGTCGAGGCCCACCACATAATGCATTTAAAGGGCGAAGAGATATGATTGATACAAAGGCATTTGTTACATCTACAATGCCTTCTGATGCTTCACTAAAGGCTGCTGGAGCCATGATGGTTGCTTCTAATGTTTCACCAAAGCCTGTTGGTGGTGGCACTGCTGTGGTTTCAGATGGTTCACTGAAGTTAGGTGCTAGAACTGGCGTGCCTGCTTCCTGTAGGATTGGTGGGCTCAGGCAGGGTAGTTCTGATCGTGGAGTGAATTTGAGGGAATGGCTGAAAGCTAGTGGTCAAAAAGGGAAAAGAATTGACTGTTCGTATATATTTAGACAGATTGTAGATCTGGTGGACTACCATCACACTCAAGGAGTTACCTTGCGCGACTTAAGGCCATCTTCTTTCAAATTGTTGCAATCAAATCAGGTTAAGTACATTGGGCCAATCATGCAGAAAGAAACTTTAGAGAGTGCTTCCGTACATATTCCTCATTCAGAGAATTATAGGCTTCGTAGAAGGTCAGCTGAGGAGGAAATGTTCTCCACTGGTATTATAAGTGCAAAGAAGCAAAAGTTCAACTATAATATGAATTTTCCAAGACGGTGGTCTCTCTTTCCATCAAAATATAGCAACAAAATTGAAACAACGAATGAGAGTGACATCAATGAAGCCAGTATACCACATTCTCATAATGATACAAATGAACATCACACAAATGCAGGATTTGGAATTTACAGCAAGTCCAGCAGCCCACTTGTATCTAATACTGCACAACAGCAGCCGACTTCTGTTAGTGAGCAGTTGGAAGAGAATTGGTATGCAAGTCCTGAGGAACTCAGCGAGGGGGTTTGCACCATCTCTTCGAATATCTATAGCCTTGGTGTTCTTTTCTTTGAGGTACAAAGATAGATTATTCCATCTTTGCAATTGTCATTTCACTGTTAGCTTGCATTTTTCATTTTCTTGTTAACAAATTGAGGCATGTTATTTGCAAGTTTCTAGTATTAAACATTGTATGTTCAAGTGATATAATATGTTAAATGCATGTAAATGCAATCATGTTTTGTTTATAAGCAGAGTTTACTTTTCCATATTTGTATTGTTTATGAAAAGCATTTCCGCAAACGCCTTATTACCATTATTACAGGAGCTTTCTACAGATCATTAACTATTCAAGAAAGTATTTTCCTTCCTCTTCAGAATATATGCAGCCATATTTTTTTCTTTTTGGCATGATTTATTTGTTGTCTGTCTTCTTCTTCTTTTTTTATTTTTTATTTTTTAATGTAAAACAAATAATATCTACTCTTAAGTGATTAGTCTGGGTTTCTTTCCAGTTATTCGGTCGTTTTGATTCTGAAAGAGCACATGCTGCTGCAATGTCAGATCTACGCCATAGGATTCTTCCTCCAAGTTTTCTCTCAGAAAATCCCAAGGAAGGTGGATTTTGTTTGTGGCTACTTCATCCTGAACCACTATCACGCCCAACAACCAGGTGATTCTGCAGTATTGTAGTTGTATTTGTTTGTCTAACATTACACAAAGGGGCTTCAAGAACATGATATGCTACGGCGTCTCTCCTCTTATCCAATGGTATATGTTATAAGAACTTATGAGAGAGGATTACGTGTAAATTGTTTCTTAAACATGTAGGATATCACTATCTACAGAAAAAGCCAATTGACTACCAGGGACATAAATTAAAGGTTGTGGTGAGCTTCTGTACATAAGCATCTATGGACTGTGACATGCACTGTTTTGGAAAACAGAATGTTGATTTGTGCATAGAAAACCTTAACCTGACATTAAAAACTAGTTTCTATATTTGAAGGCTTCTTTAGGGTGGAAATTCTGTGGATATCTGCATGTTGAATTTGCTATTAGTTTTCTTGGATGGAAATTTGCTATCAACACTGTATGTTGAATCTTTTCATAGGATGGCAGCAGTGATGATAAGTATTCTAAGATTGTGTTTATTGGTGTTATAACAGGGAAATTCTGCAGTCTGAAGTAACTAATGGATTGCAGGAGGTGTGCCCAGAAGAACTGCTGTCATCCATTGATCAGGATGATTCTGAATCAGAACTATTATTGCATTTCCTCATCTCATTGGAAGAGCAAAAGAAAAATCAAGCCTCTAAGTTGGTGGGGGATATTCAATCCTTAGAAGCAGATATTGAAGAGGTTGAGAGAAGGCATTGTTTGAAACAGCCCTTGGTGGATACTTCCCTGCAGAACGAGTCCATCCATGCAAGGGAAAACAGGTACTTTAATAAACAACCTTCAAGTTCAGAGACTCAGCTGTCACTCATTTCTAATGCAAATGAAATGAGGTTGATGAGGAATTCAAGTCAGCTTGAAAGGGCTTACTTCTCAATGAGATCTCAAATCCAGATTTCTGATTCTGATTCCACAACACGCACTGACAATGATTTACTGAGAGATCGTGAGAATCGTTTTTTTGCGCAACAGGATCAGGAAATACAGAATCCCACCGATTGTCTAGGAGACTTCTTTGATGGTTTATGCAAGTATGCTCGCTATAGTAAGTTTGAAGTGCGGGGTTTGCTGAGAACTGGTGAATTCAATAACTCTGCCAATGTAATTTGCTCACTTAGTTTCGACCGGGATGAAGAACATTTTGCTGCTGCTGGAGTATCAAAGAAAATAAAGATATTTGAGTTTAATGCACTGTTTAATGATTCTGTTGATGTTCATTATCCGGCAGTAGAAATGTCCAACAGATCAAAGCTTAGCTGCATATGCTGGAACAATTATATTAAGAACTATCTTGCTTCAGCCGACTACGATGGTGTGGTCAAGGTTTGTATGTCCTGTAGGCTAGCAACTTTTTGCTTTAGAAAGAAACTTGTTTTTCCTTTGTAGTTATTATTGCTTTTATCTTTGTGTGCATGTAATCACACTGCTATGTTTTGCTGTACATTTCATGACTTCTAACCCTTTTATTGCTCTTATTGTAATAAAGTAATCTCCTGTATTATTTATGCATGATTGCTTGGATGGATTTCAGTTATGGGATGCAAGCACTGGTCAAACAGTTTCCCATTACTTTGAGCATGAAAAGAGGGCTTGGTCTGTTGATTTCTCTCAAGTGCATCCAACAAAATTAGCCAGTGGAAGTGACGATTGTTCAGTTAAGCTGTGGAACATTAATGAGGTATGTTCTCTCTTTTCCCATTCCTAAAATGGTCCTCTTGTATGTCAAATCTTGGAATTTTTTTTTTCCTTAATGAATTATTTACACACTTTCTCTCTATTTGGTGTGGATAGCATAAGATTTGCTTATTAACAAACATCAATATATTGGATCCTCAATGTCTTCCATTTAAATAGATAATTTATTGCAAGGGTATTATATTTATGTTTCTCATCTGAAATTGTGAATAGATCATGGTAAATTGGTAATCTTTATATTTCTACTATTTAAATGAGCAATGGCTATGTAGAGAGCTGCTAACCATTCAGCTAGGTCATTCACATCGTAGGCAATTGGATGTCGATGTGGAGCATGGCCCTATAAAGATTGTTGCATTATTTTGCCATCATCTTTCTTGCTTATAAGATTCAATGCTCTATGCTTTTAGCTCTTGCTACCGCATCAAGCTTCCAGATTGTTTTATTTTTCATTCTTTATATGCTTATTCTTTCTTTATTTGGCAGAAAAACAGTTTAGCTACAATCAGGAACATTGCAAATGTCTGCTGTGTTCAGTTCTCTGCTCACTCAACTCATTTGCTGGCCTTTGGTTCTGCGGATTACAGAACATATTGCTATGATCTTCGGAATGCCAGAGCTCCCTGGTGTGTATTGGCTGGCCATGAAAAAGCTGTGAGCTATGCGAAATTCTTGGATTCTGGAACTCTTGTTACGGCATCCACAGACAATAAATTGAAGCTTTGGGATCTCAAGAGAACCAGTCATGCGGGGCCATCTACCAATGCTTGCTCCTTAACCTTTAGTGGGCATACCAACGAGAAGGTTGGCATTGCAGATTAGAACATAATTTCTTTTTTAATATATTTAATCTCTGATTGTTGGCACCTATCGGTTGGTTTTGACTTCACAACCTTGTCCTTCAGAACTTCGTGGGGTTGTCTACTGCTGATGGTTATATAGCATGCGGTTCAGAATCGAATGAGGTACAACATAAAACCCTCTATTTCACATTGTTTTATAAGTGTGAAACAATTATCTGTTTGAGGGAAGTTTCTTTCATCCTTTATGCATCATCCAATTTTTTTGCCAACAACATTACCAATGGAACTGATTGAAGTCATGTTTGTGCTGTCTCAGGTTTATGCTTACCATAGATCTCTGCCTATGCCAATCACTTCCTACAAGTTTGGCTCCATTGATCCTATTTCCGGTAAAGAGACTGATGATGACAATGGTCTGTTTGTTTCAAGTGTCTGCTGGAGACGGAGATCAGACATGGTTGTTGCGGCCAATTCGAGTGGGTGTATAAAAGTGTTACAAATAGTTTAATTTGTGTTCAGCCTCTGAAACAGATAAAAGAATAGCTGTCTTCTGGCTTCTCACAACTTGAACTCTCAAAAGTTTTGTGCTCTTCTCTTTCCTTACAGTTGAATCAGAGAAGTTTGGGCACAAAACCCCTTAAGAGTCTAGAGATAATTTTGGTTTGAGCTATGTATTTGAGATGGAAATTCTCAAGTCAGAGCAACTTAATATGCAGCATTTAGCATTTGCCTGGAGTGCGCTGACAGGGAAATAGCCAGGTTCCAGATTATGATTTCGGAAGTATCCGTGAAAAGGCGAAAATACTGGAAAAGGAAAATGTAATGTGATATAAAAAGGTAAGATCAAGATTATTGTGAAATATAGAACCAGAAATCAGTTTTGCCATTGACAGGAGTATTCCTGTTTAACTGTTTTACGTATGAAAGGGAACAATCAAGACTGTTGTGAAATTTCCGGGCATCAAGGGATGGATTTCTTGGGATGGATGCATCAGGTATTTAAAGATTGGAAGTCAAGAATGAGATTGGAAGTCAAGAGTGTGTTATGGGTATTTGAATAATTCTTTCAATTGTCTCCATGGAAAATGCAGACTTGTATGGAGTCCTCGTGCCATGCTGTTTTGTGGTTCTGAGGATAGCCAAGAAGCATTGCTGAGAAATTGATTCCAAGTAATTTCCAATTGGGTTGTCCGAGTAATCAAAGCTGTAACTACAGAAGGTGCATGTAAATTTTCTGTAAATGATAAATTGGTTGGATAGATCAGTAGATCGAAATATAGAATGATTCCATAGCCCATTCTATTTTGCCAGAAAGTGGCTCTAGTTATTCATCTTCAATATTATAAATTTTAATTACAAAGTATGCTGAGGGATGGTTTCTGAAGAAGTTTTGCGTCGCTAATGCGTAATAGATCCTAATTCGGAAACAAGAGACCAAAAACATGCGCGGAAGAAACCACCAATGAAAATCTTTGTCGAAAGGCGTTAATCCTAACACAAACAACATTTATGCAACCAAAAGACGAAGTTGCAATACGTTAGGTTTAGGTTACAGTGACAAAACTGCCGGGATTTAGTGGATAACAATTAACCAAAGGCCATATCTCACATCTTTTGAGTACTGGAACATCCTACATAGTGTACAAAACTTTTGTTCACAAACTATGCTATCTCAGAATTTGATACATCAAGCGATGATCTTCTTCTGCTTGGGCTTCTAAGGTCTTGGCTCTTCTTCAAACAGCGTCCAGATGGAATAAACGGTGGTGATTTTGGAGATGGCCTTGGTGATTGAGAAGTTGATGTTCTTGGTGATCGTGCTGTCGGTGCTGCTCTTCCTGATCTCATTTTTGTTGTTCCTATATGCAAGCAATAAAATTCTCTAGTCACATTAAGAGTTTCAAATGAAATCTGGAAAAGTGAGAGATTATTAGAACTATTGCGCTCTCAGAAATTTTTAGAACTGAAATTCTAAACAGAACGGATTCAAGAAATGCTAACTCACCTGTACCTTTTTTGACCTTTGCACCGGTGGATTGCTTAATCTTGTCCGAATTCTTGGAACAAACTGATCTCGTATCACCATTACAAATATTTTTCTCCGGCATATTGTCAGAACAGGTACATTTAGTGTCAGTATTGGATATGTTATTCTCTGAAACGGCAAGTTTACTCTCAGAATTAGAAATATTCTTCTCTGGCACCTCGGATTTAACATCTGAATTAGAAATACTGTTCTCCGGAACCGCTGGTTTAGTATCAGAACTATAAACATTCTTCTCCAGAACCATGGATTGAATCAACCTTGAAACATTACTCTGCATTTTCTTGTTGGGAGTCTCGGAACTTACTGACCTCGTATCAAAATTTGAAACTTTCTTGCCGAAAGCCTCAGAATAAACTGATCTCATATCAAAAGTAACAGATTTCACATCAGAGCAAACTGACCTTGTCTCAGTCACTGGTATCATTCCATCATCTCCTATGGAAAAAACCTCATCCTTACAAGTTGAGGCTACATCACTACCTAACTCCCAATGCCTACCTTTATTACTTGAATTAGTCTTCTCTTTTTCAGCTATTTTATATGCAAACATTTGAAATGGAATTTGTGATACTGGTGCTACATCAGGGCAGCCTTCTCCTACAAATTTCCTTACAAATCCTGCCTCTATGTCGCAGTAATCTGCTAGCGGTGATTGAAACTCAGACTGTGCGATGTCCGGGTTATTTGCCATGAACTTCTTGATGTAACGTAAAATTCGACAAATGGATGAGAAACTAGGACGCTGAGATGGATTTGTGTGCCAACACTTTTTGGTTAAGTTCACGAGGTATTTTGGAGAACCTGATGGGAAGAGAGGCCTCTCCCCTGCTCTTATATTTTTGGTCATCTTGTCTCCTTGAAGATGCCCATCTTCAAAAGGAACTTTCCCAGTTAAAAGCTCAAAACAAAGCATTCCAAAGCTGTAGACATCTGCCTTCTCTGAGCACTTGGAAGTAGAAGTACTTCCTGCCCCTTCTTGCTCCGCCAGAACTTCCGGGGCATGCCATATATAAGTTGGCACAGTCTGGTTTAGTGGTGATGCTGGTGGTGAGTTTCGAGATGCATAAGTTCTGGCAGTGGATAAGCCAAACCCAGAAACTTTTACATGAAAATAGCCTTCTATACTTCTGGCCTTGAGGTAAATATTTGAAGGGTTCAATTCTCCATGATAGATCTTTTGTGCATGAAGAAATTCCATACCTCTTGCAATCTGAAGCATAATATCAACAACAACAGGAAGAGAGAATGAAATCCGCCTTCTTGAACCAAATGTTTCCCTCATGTAGCAGGACAAATCCTTGCTCATCAACTCCATTACAAGAAAAAATTCCTTTTTCTCCTCATCACAAAATCCACATAGGTATTGCACTATGTTGGGGTGTGAAAGGGAGAGCATTGTCGAAATCTCGGAATTTAGCGATTCCAACTCCCCATAGAAATGCCTCAGAACAAAGCTATCTCCTAACCATTGAATTTCCTTAAACTGGCTGCTTGCACCTAATCTTCTTCTCACTTGGTAATCCTTACCTCCTAACAAAATTGAACTAGGAAAAAGTTTAAAATTACTTGGATTAGTACTGTTTAGTTTCTTGAGCAGCATGTCTACAAGCCGCTGCTCGTTCTTTGTCAAAACAACAGATCCTAAACTTTTCTTCTCCTTGAGCGCTTCAATAAGAAGCCATTTATCTTCCTTGTAAGCACTCTCAAACTCATTACAAACTTCTCGAGGGATCAAATACTCCTTCCCAAATCTCAACTGGAAAAGTTTGGGGTCAGTCCATTCCCTGTCATACTTTCTTGCAAATGCTACTCTCCTTCTTTGCATCTCATCTGGGTCAAGCCCTGAGATTTCACCAGCAGCCTCAATGGCCTCAATCACAGCAGGGAAGTAGCAAAGCAAATTGTGAATATGAAATTCAACACAATCTTTGTTTTGATGGAGACTAATTGCTTTACCCCACCAATCTTTATAATCTAAGCATTGCTTAACATAATGTTCTCCTTCTCTAAACACCTTCTGAAGCTCTCTCAAAGGTTGTTCAAGAGCTTTCCACTTTGTGTTCTTCTCTTCCGATTTTAAGAAAAGCCTGATTTCCTCAGCAACTGTGGAAAAGGCTAAAGTAAAGATGTCAAGAAGCAAACAACACTGTCGCTTATTGATTTGAATATCATCTTTCAACACCATGAGAGCCTTTAAACTTCCCAGAACCTCGCCCACCTGCCTGAATTGCTCCATACGAGGCCCTGGAAAGACTAATCCACGATATGGGTATCCCGGAGATCACACCAGGTGCTCTATAATTAAAAATTCAACACCGAATTCAAGCAACAGATCTTTTCAATCTAATCTACAGTTCTAAATTCAACGGCAATTAACGTGCAGGACCTGCAAGAAAATAAAAACAATGTAATAACACTACAGCAGATATTAAAATCAGGTGATCAGATTAAAAAGTAAAATCAATAAATTGAAGCAAGTTAAAGGTGATCAAAACCTTTAATGGAAATTATTGATTTCAAAAAAGCATCCAACAAACACAGCTTGATTCCAATCAAACTCTTCTGAGCCCAAACCAAATCCAGATGAATTCTACCTAATCTGGTAAATGAACTAAAACAAACCATGTCCATTTGGTATTTGAGAAATAAATAAATAAAGGAACGACAGAAAAATAAAAGTTCAAAACAGAAAAGAAAAAGAAGAACACAAACCTTTTAATGAAATTGGGAGCATGTCCAAAAGGGTACCTGAAACTGAAACTGAAACAGAAACAGAAACAGAAACAATACAAAACTGCTGGCGAAGTATCTGATGGTTCGGGTTTTGCTAAAATTGAAAAAATATATATGTATATATATAATCTTTGACAACAATCGACCAAAACACAAGAAACGGAACTTCCAATGACACCTGTGTCTTGTTATGCTATGTAACAGACTTCTTATGTCTGTTTTGTTTTCTGGAGGTAATCAACTTACAAATCAACAATCATTTCTTCTCTTCTTCCTGTTTTTGTTTGAAAAAGGAAAAAAATAAAAAATAAAAAATAAAAAACTGAAATTCTAGAGAGTCGTGACCGTTGAACAGGTCCGGTTTCTCTGGCATCACGTATAAATGTCTTCCCGCGGGTTTCGTCTTCTTTTTATTAATATTATTTTTATTTGGGAAAAGCCGTTGAGTCTTTTCAATGTTTTAACTGTGAAATGTGAATAAAAGTAAAACGGCGTCGCTTTTACTGGTGTGGTAACGTCTGTTAAATCCGTTTTTCAAAGGAACGCGCTTGTTACTGTTAATTTCATTACTTCATGGTTAATTTATTTGTTTGTTAATTTGAAACGTCAATATGTTTTCAATTTTGGCAAATACAATTTTGTTGACATTAAATTTCTTAATAATGCTTTTTTTTTTTCTTTGCGTTCAGTGATCGAGTCTGGGAGTATTAAATTCATTTGGTCGGCACTTAATTCTTTACAAGTTTTGGCAATCGAGCAAGTGATGCCGCGTGGTAGAATATGGAGGAATTTTGGGTCCAAATGAGTAATGACCAATTTTTGGGTAATTGTGGGCTGTTTGTAAGGCTTACTGTTAGTTGTTTGTAAGGCTTAGGTTTTTTTCATATAACTTTTATAATAAAATTTATTTAATTAAAGTTTTATTAATAAATTTTATATGAGTATAATTTTTAAAAGTATTTTAATTATTTGGTTATTAATGAGAATTTTTATTAAATATTATAAAGTTATTTTAATAGATAATTTCTTAAAATTATATTATTAAAGGAATGAAATAAGATTATGAAATAAATTGAAAGTATTTTTAATAATTTAACTCTTTAAATAAACCTTACCATGTTAAAGTTTAAAACTTTAATTTTTGTTAATAAATACAAAATAGCTTATTTAATTTTCAAAAACTTTATTTAAACACAACTTAAGAAAATTAAAACTTTTGAAAACTATTTATAAAATTAAATAAATAATTATGATTATTAGATAATTCATACTAAATATACACTAAATGGTATCAAATTCGAATGTCTATTCTATTTTTATAGCGTACAAAAAAAAAATTACGAAAATTACTTTTTAAGAAGAAAAAAGGTCTGCCTTTTTTTAATGTATTATGAATATGACCTTTGTGTTTCGCGTTTAAGAATTTTGATTAATCTTTCAAACCCGGAATGCGATTATTATATTTGGGAAATCGACTTTGAAAGCGTAATAGCTTGGGCGGTAGTAGTAACTTGAGCCGGTGGCTAGGTCTAAGTACTTATAACAGCACTTTGATAATTTGATGAAGTTGATATACTTTCTTAAATATTAGTAAAATTTAAGTTCGTCTTAACAAATTTTTAATAATAAAATTCATACTGCTCCACAAGGTCATAATATTGATCTAGCTTGATCAAAGTAAACTTTTAATTATAAATATTAATACACTTATGATTCAAAAACCAAAAAAAAAAAAGAAAAAAAACTGTAATGATTTCTCAAATAAAGATAAGATTTTTCTATTTCAAATGTGATAAGGACATATTCGATACAAATAAGTAAACTCAGGTCCTTACTTGATAAACTTGAAAAATAGAATTATTAAGGTATTATTATCACATTTAATGGCTATATTATAATGAGTGGAGATATTTGTATCCTACCATTTATGTCAACCCACCCTACTTTCATAAAATAATTATTATAAATTCACATTAATTTTTTAAAAATATAAATCAATAATAAGTTTAGAGACACTTAAGCAATTAAATTATTTTTATATTTTATTTTGACATAGGTCTTTTGACCATCTGTAATCATTAAGATTGCTTTAACATAACTTTAATTTAAATATTTTACTCTTATAACATATAATAATAGAATTGTTCCAAGAAATGTATGCTAGCTATTATATTTAATAGTTTAGATATTTTGGTTTATGACTTATAATATATTGTTTTTAAATAAAATAAATAAATTTTCAATATCTCCACATGTAACGACACAATTTTTTGGTCTAATAAATCCCATGAGAATTATGTCATAAAAATATTTTATTAGTTTGACTAAGGATTAATAATCATACTAATAAATTAGTCCCGATGCATCATTTAAAAATAATAAATTTTGTGTAAAATTAAAATACATTTGTATACATATTGAAGTTAAAAGAAACTTGTAGGTATTTTGATACTTTTACCTTAAGAGAGTAAAATAATCAAATTAAACTTATGCTAATGTAACGTCAATAGTCATGTATATCAAACAGTAGTAAAAAAAGAAGCAAAAATATTCAATGGCTTAACTATCTGTAAGTTCTTATAATTATTTTTATAAATGGGGTGGAAACAGTACTCGATTCCATCGTAAATATAACCCGACCCAATCAAGAAGCTGGGCCTAGCTCAAGTTGAGTCGGTCCAATCTAAAATCAGCGGCCCAAATATGAGGCCCGCTCTTTGAACTGAGGCCAGCAGTGCCAGGATAGGCTGTGAAAGCAAGTGGAATGAAACGATGAAAGGCAGCTGCATACGTGTTTGGTGCTCACTGATAATTCTAATTATTGAACACGATGCAGTGGTATTTCGTTGCTACACTTCTCACCATTCTTACAAGTTCTCAGGTCAGTTTCTAAACTTCGAACTCATCTCTTATTTTCACAATATCTCCACGTGTCTGCTTTTCGCTCACTATTTAGATCTCGCTTCATTTATGCCATTGCTGCTTTCAACTTTTAATCTGCAAGTTACAAGATACGTGTTTTGAAAACGTTTGCTTGATCTGATAACAAACCAACTAGGTCAATGTGTTGTTAATTATGAATCTCTTTGTTACCGATTTATGAATATATTTAATTTTTATTTTTCAAAATCTGCTGAATATCATTATATTTTTTAAATTAAAATTTATTTATTTATTTATGCGCAGGGGATTTTGACCACTCTTTCTCAAAGTAATGGAGGCTATAAGTATGATTACGCGACTGTTCCATTTCTCGCTGAAGTTTTCAAGGTAACTCCCACTCCATAACTTTGTTTACTAGTAGTAGTAGATCACTTAGCATAATTAATTTCGGAATTTTAAAAAAAATTATGGTAAAGCGCTGATGAATTACCTATATATATTTCGCATTTGAAATGCAGCTGGTGGTTTCTAGTATACTTCTCTGGAGAGAGTGGCAGATGACGTCTTCTCCAAGGATGACTACAGAATGGAGGAGCGTGCGCCTGTTTCCCATTCCTTCAATCATATATCTGGTTCACAATAATGTTCAGTTTGCTACTCTGACTTATGTGGACACGTCCACATATCAAATCATGGGTAATTTGAAGATTGTGACAACTGGCATATTATTCAGGTTTTTATATGTATTGATTGCTGATATAATTCAAATTGATTTTTATTGACAGTCATTGTTGTTAATTAACTAGAGTTTTACTTTATGCAATTTTTCAGGCTCTTTCTGAGGAGGAGACTCTCTAAGTTGCAGTGGATGGCAATTGTTTTATTAGCTGTTGGAACTACCACAAGCCAGGTGACATTAGGAAACTGTTTTATGTGGTTATTTTTTCCATCATATGCCTTCCACCATGGATAAAGATAATGCACGAATTTCAGAGAGATTGGACAAAACAATTTCAAGCATTTCTACAGTCTAGCTTGTAACTTGTTTATTTGCCTTCTGCAGTGGACTTGAATAATGATTCCTGATATTAGACCGTTCAAAATACCTTCCCTTCTATCTCAAAATTCTCTCTTTTGTACTTCCTCGGGTGGTGAAAAACTTAGTTTCAGAATTTCTCGACTATAACTGTTCATATTAAGATGAACTCTGTTGTTGATTGTCCTTTTGTTCTCTTCATTATTTTAGGTCAAAGGTTGTGGAGAAGCTTTGTGTGACTCTCTATTTGCAGCACCAATTCAAGGATATCTGTTGGGAGCTTTATCTGCTTGTCTTTCAGCGCTAGCAGGTGTCTATACAGAGTTTCTGATGAAGAAGAATAATGACAGCTTGTACTGGCAGAATTTACAATTATATACGTAGGTATCTCTTCTCTATACTGTCTTGGTTGTTTAGGAATTATCAATTATATGCTATCTTTCAGAAACTTCACCTAGCTGCTATCTATTCTCGTCTCTCATCTGTTGTCATTCTTAACACAACACCATTTGTGCTATTTTAGAGTTTTGTGTTTGAATAAATGTACAATCACTAGCTACCTTATGACAGTTTCTCAAAATTTATGTAGAGATTTTTAAATCTTAGATTTTTCTTTCTTGTGACATAAGTTCTCAAATTATCGCTATCACGTGCTTTCTCTCTGAAAAGTATGCCAACTATATTTGTGATATATAGTCATTGTTCTCTTTTCCAGGTTTGGTGCAATTTTTAATATGTTCCGGCTGCTACTGGATGATTTTAGAGGAGGATTTGAGAGAGGACCTTGGTGGCAACGCCTTTTTGATGGATATAATATTACAACTTGGTTGGTTGTTTTGAATCTTGGATCCACTGGCTTGTTGGTTTCATGGTTGATGAAATATGCTGACAATATCATAAAGGTAACTCTTTCCTCTGTTGAAATTCTGACATTCTAATGTTTTCCTCATCTTATGCTGCATGACATGACTATCTGTCATTGTTGAGTTGATCCTTCAGCAAGATGAATTTACTAATTGAGCTTTAATTAGTTAATTAATTTTTAAAAAAAAAGAACTTCTATCGGACTTCTTTCAAGTGATGAATTTAGGAGCAACTTGTATATTTTTGCTGTTGAACCCATCTTGTTTGTGCTGCCAGCTGACTATGATCTTTCTTTTTTGGGGGCTGCACGGTCTCTCTTTGGCTCAGCATGACATTAGTGGGGTTATAACTTATAAACATGATATTTTTTGATTTTTGGTATACAGAATATTAGTAGAAGAAATATTCTCCTATAGTCATACTCTTCCCCAATTTTGGCAACTTTCAACTTTCTTGTTTTGGTTGACGTTGATTTATGCTCCCGCAGGTTTATTCCACATCAATGGCAATGTTGCTGACGATGGTTTTATCTGTATACCTTTTCAATTTTAAGCCTACACTGCAGGTAAGTCTTATATATATATATATATATATATATATTAAAACTTCTCTATCATTAGTTCATTACTCGTTGACAATGTGCTCAAATAATCGATGATCATTTTTTTCTTCTTTTTTGGAAATACCGCAGCTATTCTTGGGTATTATTATATGTATGATGTCATTGCACATGTATTTTGCTCCCCCTGGCATGCTTGTGGATATACCTTCAATTGTGAAGGCAGCACCTGATAGTCTAAGAGAAGTGTCTGTTGAACGAAGAACAGATTCCTGATTTTTTTTCAAGATGATGGAAACTAATGTTTAAGCAAGTTGGGCAACAGAAGCTTGCAGAGATTGTTTTGTTATCAGGAGCACAGTAATTTGAGCATTACGGAAGTGAGTACCTCAGTATTGAACGTGGAAAAGCATTTATACGCCTGGGATAAGAACAATTTCTTAAGCATCTGAATTTTTCTGGAACCACAAGTTGCTCCATAGAAAGTGATTAGGCCTACCTGGTGGGAATTTTGCCAAAGTTGTCTAAGCAAAAAACTAAGCTTGCCGATTTGTGCACTGGAATTTCTGCTGCATATACTTTGTTGAAAGTCAAATAAATGTGTAATTGTTGTGAGACTGAGAAGATAGAAAATAGTTGAGATTCACATATGCAAGTTAAATGTCTGGAAATTACCGTATTGTATTCACTTTGGTGGATTGCCGGTCTGTTCACATTATCGGTGTTGTATTTCCATTTCAGATTTTGCCAACGTGTCTTGGCTGCTGCCATGCGAAAGACGTGGGATTTTCTTATGGGAAATTATCCTCTACTAACACAAATATATTCAAAGTACAAATAATTATTATGAGTTTTTGATACCATTTCAGATTCACTTAAATTTTAATTTTATATCAACTAAGTGATCAATCACTTTTTAGTTAACTCAGTTAAGTATTGTTAAAGAATTTAAGATAAAAAATTATTTTGTTTTTAAATTCATTTAAGTAGAAAAAATTATATAGACTATTGTGTCCTTGAACTCATTTAAGAAGGAAAAATAATATTTTATGAGACTTCAGAAACAAAATAATCTTTTATCTAAAATTCTTTAACAGCAGTTAATAAAATTAAAAGAATTGACAAATTAATGTAAAAATAACGCTTAAGGTAGTTCTAAAATATTAACAGTAAACTTATGGTGATTATTTTTATACTCTTAATTTTTTTTTTCATTTTGTTTTATGTGGTTTTAGTTGGTGAAAAAAAATTGATGCAGGTAATTGACATAATGAAAAAAAAAAAAAAGAGAGAGAGATTAAGAGAGTTTGAAAGTCAAATTGAAGGCCCCATATAGACAGACAGCCATTGGATTCGCCATGCCCATCCATCATTTGCTCGGCCTATGTTTTTTGAATCCTCTGGCGCAAGCAAACTTGCAAACGTTAAGACCTTCGCCCATGAGAGGTTGGTCTAATTGCCAGACTCATAGTTTGCTATACTCAGACGCTCCATAACCTTTGTAGTATTTGAACTAGGGGTCTTCCCTTCAAGTTCTTATATATATATTGGGCAGAATTAAATTGAACCTAAAAATTTATTGGTTCAATATTTTTTAAAGAAAAAAACTAAATATTTCGATTCAATTTTCAGTTTAAAATTTTGAATCTAAAAATTGAACCGAAAAATTAAAAAATAATTTTTAAAATAAAAAATGTCACGCGTTTAAGGATTGGTTGGATCAGATCGGTTCAATTTGGTTTTTCAATTTTTATTCTCTTTTTTTTTTTGTTTTGGTTCAATTTTTTCAGTTTCGGTTCGTTTTTTAATAAAAAAAAAAATCTGAATATATTAAAACTGAAATCAAGCTGAATAAAAAAATTTAAATTAATTTTTTTAAATTCACAAACAGAAGAAACTGAAAATTTATTATGAAATTGAACCGATTCCCACCCCATATATGACCCAAAATGAGCCCAAACATTCGAACTGGACTTAATTATTTTCTATTTTGATGAAAGCCCTGTGGCCTTGATTGAAAGAGTGGAATCATGCAATTAAAATGAGTAGAATTTACCATCGTTTGACTTATGGGTAACCAATAAACAACCTTAGTCCTAGTCACCTAGTGGCATTAGAAAATAATGTAAGATGGTTAGTAAAAGAAAATAAATTATTCGGTTGGTCATTGGCTAGCTAGGTTTTTTCACTTTTATAAATAAAAACTTCTCCTAGTGATAAGTAAACTCTTCATTCCTTGTAACTCTAGGCATTACAGTACTGTTTGAAAAAAAAATAAAATAATAAAAAAAATCAGTTTCCTTGTTGTTTCATACTTGAAAATACTATTTATAGTTATAGTTAATAAACCCTAAAAACAGAACACGCCTAAAAACATAGAATTTTTACAAATATTTTCTGTTTTCAACAATTGGCTCTGCTTCAACGTTCAGGTATCGCTTTAACCTCTAATTACCTAACACGCACTGTTCACAAATTAAAAGACTTGCCCATGTCTGCTGAATAACCAATATATGCAAACTCACGGTTGCAAGAAATTACTTTTCAATAATGCAACAAGAACTCAAATCAAAAAATTGTAACCACACATATATTTCTTCAGCATTTAATTTAGGTGTTTGTAGGTAGCGTGGGTTGCAAGCAACTTGAAAGTACTTAGCTTTCAGGATTTAATGCACCCTGAGTTTATTTTCTTCTAGTGTGTGTGTGTGCGGATATATATATATATATATATGCTCCAATATTCCTTGTTTTTATCTGGGTATCAATCTATAAATAAATTGCTTGACAAGAATTTCATTGTGATAAATTAACAGCCACTGAAGATCAAATCGAAGATGAGTGCAACAACAACCGGCAGCAGCTGCCTTTACTATGCCTGCTGCTGCATTAAAGCCAAATGGCCATCACCACCAAGTGGAGAAGAGGGAGAGTTGCTGTTACTTTCAGATGCCTCTGCACTACCCAAGGTACAAGAAGCGCGACTACGAGACGATGCCTGAGTGGAAACTGGACTGCTTGTTGAAAGAGTATGGGCTGCCTGTTGTTGGAGATGTTAACCAGAAGAGGGATTTTGCCATGGGTGCTTTCCTTTGGCCATCAGAGAATGAATGAATAGACTGGTCTGAGTCTCGGCTGCTGATTGGTATTACAACTGGGTTCAAAATACGAATCTTATGTAATGTTACGGAATAGTGTGCTAGTAGCATATAATCATGAGAGTAGTAGTTTTATATACATAAACACAGAATCTCTCCGGTCTATATGCGTAAATGAGGAATTTCTTGCAGATTCGCTATTATATCATAACCTTATGATATAATAGTTAATTGAATAATAACGTTGTAATGATAAATCGGCACGAAATCTGCATTTAGTCATCCAAACCTTGAAAAACTCTTATCTACACGTTCATCCTCTCCTATTTTTTATTTATATAATGAAAGATGAAAAACTCAAACTATTGGTTTGTTTATTATACCAATTTCTGCTGCGATTGATTGATTGACTGATTGATTATGTAAATGGCTTATCTAAAAATGGCAAAAAATAAAAATGAAAAAAGCATCAATGAAATCCTTAGTTACGTCAATTACCTGAAAAAGTATAATTATTTGTTATTTGAATTTGGCAACCTAATCTTCATTAAAGATACTCAATGATTAATTAACCGCTAATCATCTCTTTAATTAGTTTCTGTAGCATATTATAAAATGCTAAAGCATTTTGCTGATAGCGTTTTCTGGAAGGACCTTTGGGCTTTCTGCCTTCAATGTCGTTTTTCTTGAGGAAAAGATATTGTGCCCAGTTGAACTAACTTTGTTCGGCAGTGAGGACACAAAAATTCTCCCCTTGCTGCTTCTTTCATGAGAAATTTGTTCATTAAATATAAAATATATTGTCTTGTATTACATAAATTCAAGTAAAATCATAAATACAGATCATCGTAGTTCATCAAATTATTTCTTAGGTTTTGCAAGTTGTTTTGGGCACTTCCAAATAAAACAAAAGATCATCCAATGATGATCACATGCAGAAGATTAATGCTCTATGGCGTCTATACAAGGCTTTAACTGGCATGATTAATCGTAACAGGTTCTGGAAGTTAAGTAGCTATAGTAATCAAATTGAATGGAGCCGGCTCAACCAACGCTGCCATGACCGTGACCATGAGGCAAAATGGACACGAAAACAAAGCAACCGGGGCAGGCAAGAACAGCAAAATAAGCTCAGTATCCTACTTTCATTTGCGCTCTGCACTATCCAATTGGTATACAAAGAGTGACTAAACCGACTATGACTATGATTATGAGACCGTGCCGGAGTGGAAACTTGAAAGAGATAGCCTGCCCATTATTGCCCAGAAAAGCACGTTTGCTATGGGGGGACTCTCCTTTGGTCTGACCAAGTAGATGATTCAAGAATGTAAACATGTGACGACAAAGATTTTATCCAACTACAGTACGTGTATATATGTTATAAGTAAAATTTAAGATATGGGCATTTTTATATTTATATATTTTATATTTTTGTCACATCACTTAGATATTAACTTTGAATTTGAACTTTCATATATATATATATATATATGGCAAAAAGATAAGCTTCATAAATTCATTAGATAGAATGGATAACACAATATGACTAATCGTTGAAATTCATAAGATAAGGTAGTGCGTTGCTATTATTTTAAAGAAGATAAATCTAACCCGCATTCTGAATTCCGTAATATATATATACATGTGCAGTTTTCTAAGTAGGTTCTGCATTAAATATGAAAATAACAAGTGACATCTTATTCACGGCATGAACATTACATATGGAACGAGACAAAATGCAGTTAATATGGCTCGGTAACCTTTGATTTTCTACCACTTAAAATTACGAATCTGACATGAGCACCAATAATTTTGCATCACGTTAAATTATTCATTTTGAATATGGTGTTGGTAGTGGGTTCGCTTAAAATACAGCGGCTGCACTGTAGTATGAAGATCTAATTTTAAGAAACAACGAATCTGGTTCAGGCTTGGTTGACAGGTGACGGTAATGAATACAATGTCTTCTATCTATATAAAAAATAAAAAATAAAAAGAAAACACAAAGAATACAGTGTCTTGTCACTTTTGCTGTCGTTGGATTTATTATTATTATTTTTTATTTTAATGCGGTCGTCGGGTTTTGTTGATTATTGATTCAAGGAAGCGATCGCTGAGAAATGATTATAGTTAAGGTAATATAATTTAAAAATTATAGTTTTTATATAAAAAATTATAATTATAAAAAAAATTAATAATGTATAATAAATATAATTTTTAAATAATAATTTTAATAAAAATATAATAAATTTTTTATTATACAAATGATAAATTATAATAAAATAGTTTATAAGGTATAACTGTTAGTGTTTATCAAATATTTTAATGTTGTACTTTAAAAAGTACAATCATCTAACCTCAATTTTAAACATACCTTAAATGATAGACGTGTCATTTTTTATTTATTTAAATTGATAATGCCTAAGCAATATTAATTTATATTTTTTAAAATTTATTTCTTCACTATCATGATCCAATAATTTCCAAATAATTTAATTTAATTAGTCAGCCTCTCTTTTTAAAAAATAATTAACCACTCTAATTCAAATCTTAAAAGAAGCAAGGGTAAAAATTGATTAAGACGTTTCATATCCATCTAACTTTAATAAAAAAAAATATGTTCCCTCATTGGTAATTTTATTTAAAAATTCAAGCTCTACATAAATTAATTTCTACTTTGTTATTTTCTTTAAAAATTCAAACCGATCATAATTTTTTTTCTTAAAATTTAAAATTTTAAGATTGGAAATGACAAAATCTTTCATAAGTTTAGAGTTTCATAGGAAATTTAGAATAAATTACGATAAATGTGAAAAAAATAATATTTAAATTCTGAATGGGTTGGATTTGGTTTTGTATCCCTCATTCTCCTGGAAAAATCGTAAGCTATATGAATATGATAAAGAGAAGATAAAGCTGTTAACAATGAAGGATTTGAAACACTGCAATATATTTTTTTTATTTTTTATTTGTTATTTATCTAAATATTTTGTATTTTTATATTATTTCAAAATATAGTTTCAAAATTTTAGAGTTGTTTTTAATTATTTAAATACTTTATAATATCGTAATGATTTTATTTAAGTCTCTAAATTTTAATTTACTAAAATTATGAATTCATACTTAATATAAAATAAATAAATAAAAAATAAAGTAAAGATAGAGAAATTATTCTCTGTATAAGAATTCTCCACTCCTCCCTATTGTTATTCTTATTCAAGATTGAGATAAGGTACTTTTGAAACACTCATAAACATAAAATGAAAGAAAAAGAATCAAGTACTCTAGTTTTCTTTAAAAAAAAAAAAAAGAATCTTAAAATTTTAATTAAAATATATATATTTTTAATCTTAATCAATTCAAACTGGTGGGGAAGATTTTTTTTTTTCCCTTAACTTGGGGAGGAAGATTTAAAAAAGGGTGAAAAAAATCTTCCCTCCACATTTTTAAAAAAGGGTAAAAAAGAAAAAAATTCTTCCTCACCAGTTATTTCATTTTAAATTTCAAGTTAGGAAAATTTAAAAGCTGCTGTGGCCTGTGGGAGAAAATATATTATTTCATGTTCGATTAAAGTTGCCTTTCAAGTTGCTAAAGCACACGTAAATGATGGCTGTTTTTTTTTTTTCCCCCAGAACAACAATTTAGAGCACTTAATTGAACTGGGAATTATCAGAAACAATGATCCATGGCTTGATTGCCCAACATCATATAGTTATAAATTTACTTGACAACTATATCTGAAAAAATGAATCAAGTTATTCACAAAAGAAAAAAAATACTAAATGAATCAAGTTCATTGTTCAATGTCGAAAGATTTTGAAACAAATTTTGTTTTTTGAAATTAAAAAAGACTATGAAAATATGCTCGATACTAATTATCTATCGTGTAAGATTTAACATTGTAATTCTTTTTACTTCAAAGTAGCTGAGAACTTTTTTATTACAAAAAAAAAAAAAAAAAGGAAATGAAACGTGGACGGATGGCAACCCGCATTGAGTTGGATTGTTGCATTGCCAATTGGCAATTGCCATATATCCATCCCATACAGTCCATTTGCATCCCGCAACTTGCGTGCTGACCCCACATCTCCACCTGGTTACCGGCTTCACCGGTTTCCCAGTTTGCAACTACTAATTAAAAAAACGAACATTCTGTAGATAGAATCTTCAAAACACCGCCGTTACTACTAATGTTAAGCTCCCATCCGCATCGTCATGAAATTTTAAGATTTTATGATTCTCGCTCTGCGCCGCTCTCCTCCGGCCTGACCCATTTCACCGTATTATTTTGAGAGAGCGTTGCTGCAGAGAGAGAGAGAGAGAGAGAGATTGATATCCAGTTTCTTTTTAATATGGCGGTTTCTAGGGTTTCATTTGGATTCGTGGTTGTTGTGGCTCTCGTCTTTGCTATTATCTTGCCTCCTGCCCCTGCTCATGCTCAAACTCAGGTTTCAGCTCCCGCTCCTAGCCCCACCAGTGACGGTAAATTTTTCTCGCATTACGTTTATAATATATTAATATTGAACCTGAATATGTCGAATGTCCTTCCTTGTAGATCCGATATGACTGGCTGTGAATCTTGTGATTTATGAGGCAGCATTGACAATGGAATCATAATGGCATTGAACTTCGATTGTTTTATTTTCAGGGACGTCGATTGACCAAGGGATTGCATATGTGCTGATGGCGGTGGCGCTGGTGCTCACTTACCTCATTCACACCGCTGATTTCTCTTACAGCTTGTAAATCATCAATGTCTCCGCTAATAGATGAGGAGATTTTGGTGTTTGGATTTGCATGTGTTTGTTTGTTTTAAGCCATGGCAGAGATACAGAAAGAGAGAAATTGAAGGATGTTGTTTATCTTTTTCTTTCATTTATCATTAATTGGTTAATTGAGTCTGTTTTCTGCCAGAGAATTTGCTGTTGGGATTCGTCTCCAAGCCATTAATAATTGTTGTTTCTTTGGTTGATCTTGATCGTAATGGGTCACTTTCTTCATTTCTCATTACAAGATTCATTCGTATGCCGGGATTGATAGAACCAAATTATTTAACAGCCATTTTGACTCGGGATAAATAATCACATGATGGCAATGGAAGTTGATCATGTTTAACAATAGGAATCAGAATGTACCGGGCTGAAATGGAAATTGGTATTGACACTAAGAGTCGTGGCTGATGTAAGGAAAGCCGTCTAGCAATAGCAACCTAAAGTTTAAGGAAACCCGAAAGTAATTAAAGCTTGATGTAGAAAAGAAACCCATTATAAGCAGACCATCCACTACAAAACCAACACACAGCATTGTATTGTCAAACTCAAATATGAACGGACAAACAGGGATGAGAACCAGTCCTCAATCACATATTTGCATCCATCACACGATGCACAGCAAGTGAAAACTGATATTTGGTTAAGTGTATGCTATCCATTGAATAATGAGCACAGTTTGTGCAGGTACATTGTACAAGAGCTACTAATACTATTAAGGAACAGAAGGTTACTGAAATGTACCATACAGACTTTTACAACAATTCAGCATTCAAATGTTAGAAACAAAGAGGCCTTTTCTAACCTTTCATCAAGTTTGCAGAATGAGAAACAATGTGAATGATTTTAGTAATCATCAACATCTTAATAACTTGTATCAAAATGGAAACAAAGAAAAAAAAAAAACAATTTAGGCCTCTCCCAAAATAAGAATCAAAATGGACCAAAGACCAGAATCCTACCAGTAAAAAATCACATCAAGCCTTCTTGCTAGTTGGGTTTGCCTCCCGCTGGCCCTGGTCAGCCAATTTAAATTTCTTCACTTTCTGTGGGAAAAATGAAAAAAAGGAAAACCGGGAAACATATCCCATAAGAACAAGAATCAAAATGGACCAAAGGCATGTTAACTGCTTTACATGAATGTATGCATCAGTAGTCTCCATTGTGAAGCCGAGTAAACGTTCTAATCATAACAGTGATTTAGATGCTCTAAAGATTCAAGAACCAAATAGCGCGAAGCAGACAGCTCACTGAGCCTTGAATACTCAACCCCCAGATCATCTAATAGCTGGATTCCATCTTCATCAAATAATGCGTGTTTCTATTTTATGACACCTAGTTTGGATTTGGATGCATCCAAACACAATGCGCAACGCATTGAAGCCGTAGCATTTCATTACCTCATGTCAGGTATCAAAGAAATAAAAACAACCGTCATGACAGTAAGATTGTCCATTAAAATCTTACCGCCGCGTAATAACTAACCACAGGAGGATAAGTTCACTGAGGCAAGCCTAATAACCAATGTGTCCACAAATGTCATTTGGGAGAATAAGCAAAAATGAACAGACAGGACTTGAAAACTGTTAGTAAGGAGTCCGTGAAAAAGAAATTCCTAAGCTTAAGGAGCTTTGGCTCCTCTCTCTCTATCTCTCTCTCTCTTTTGGGTATGGAACAGAAACAGAGCTCTGATCAAAATTTAAACAATTCTCTCCTAAACAAGCAATTTGGCAATCTCAAAAACGAGCCTTCCATGTGACAACTGAATTGAAGCATCTATTAATCTACTGCATAGCCTTTTGATTCTTCATATCTTAGACACGATTTAAGTAAGTTGTAAGCACTTTATTATATGTTTCATCAGAGAGTTACAAAAAAACTATATATATATATATCGTTTGGAAAATTTGAGTAATAACAATAGCGTGATAATTGAAAAATAAAATACCTTGCTGACGACGCACTCTCTCAAAGCGTTCAATAGATAAAGGCATTTGTCTTGATCGAACGGCGATTGGGTGACGCAGTTGAGTAGATCCAACGCCTGTTGTGCGCACTCAGGCTTATCGCTTGTTTTCTCCATCGCCATTAATCGTAGAATTAAAGTTAGGGCTTTAGTCAAGGTTTAGGTGAGGCAAGTGGTTGGCTTTCTGGAAAGAGAAAGTCCCCCGCCTTCGCAATTGTAAAACCGCGGCTTCGCCTGCTGTTTCGTTTTCGCCAAGCAAATGTACGCTCCGAATGATTGCCACAACTGAAGCTCGTAACACTTTTAACAATAGCCCAATAAAATATCATCTGTTTAGGGCCCCAAACGTAATTGGTAGAAGATTGCAAATGGATTTGGACTTTTGACACCCCTCAAAGTTCCTTATAAAACCCCATTTCAATTCAAATTACATAAATAACGAAAGATAAATTAATTCATTTCTTATTTTGAATGAAAATTCAATTAAACACTTATCCCATCTCATAATTTATATTTCAATTGGAAAAATATTTATTTTGGAGAAGGTGTTAAAAGGATTTTAGAGGGGTGCTAAAAGCTCCAGTCTTGCAAATGCTTCTCTGCTTGTCAGGCTTTAATATCGGTCCATTAAACCCAAAAGTGGAGCCCACTTTTAGTATTCAATGCTGACAACAAGAAAGGGCAGGCAATACAGCATCATCATAAACTCCAAGCCTGAAAGAGAAAAGATTTTTTTTTTTCAAGGAGAATAGAGAAGGGTCAAACTAGGACAGATTTCATGACATAAAATGCCTACAATAATCTTATGAAAAAACAATATATATATATATATATATATGCAACTGTGGAATTCAAACAAGTTTCAGAGCATGGTACTTGTTTTGTGGAGCAGTAAGTGAAAACCCACAAGAAGTGCGTGTAGTAGTAGTATTGGAGTGTGGGCTTTAATATATTTGTATTAATATCTCCATCAAATATCATGAGATGCTGACCCAACCAAAAACAAAAAAGCTTTTTATTTATTTATTTATATATATAAAGAATGAATGAATGAATGAAATCTTATGAGATTGAGCAAAATATTTTGCGTATCAATAGAATTCCGTGGTTGGGGGTTGCGGTAGGTGAAAATTGACAAGGATGGGCCTACTTGCCTGCTTTTACACCCACAATGCATGATCAGCCATTTAATCATTTATGTTAGCCGTCATCTCTCGCCATTTTCCTGCCAGCAGACACTTTCACCCCAACCACAAAACTCAGGCTCAGTAATTGAAACTTGAAAGGGAGACACATTACAGTCCGTGTGCTCATTTTCCATACACATTTCACGTGATCCCCTATCAACTCGCTTTCCACTCCCTTTATTTGTTCATTTCGTTTCTTCATTGCATTAGAATGCTTTGTTTAAAATTTCCATTTCAACGACGTGGATGACACTTGCAGCATACATAATAATTCAAAAATGTTTGTTATAAGCCCATAAAAAAGATGAGACCGAAAAAAGTGAGGCAAATAGATGACAGTTGATAATACCCCTTTCAACTCATGTACAATAATACAAATGTGCTTATTCTGCATTTTGAAAAGTTAGAAAGATTCAAGTTCCATCATAGTGATATTTTAACGCTGATAAGCTGTAGAATAGCCAAGTGAAAACACTGCTTGTCAATAAAAATATTATCAATTGTGTGTCTTGTTTATGTTATGAATGGTGCACCTAAAGCAATTACTTTGATATTTTTCATGTGGGTATGATGCAGGGGGGTTATTAGTAGATTTTAGGATTTTAATTTTTTTCTTTTTATTTTAATTAGTGTCTAATTAAGTCAGCATTTGAATATTTTATTTTTAGTATAATTATGATTTAATTTCGCTATTTCAATTAACTTAAAAAAATAGCTTTATCATATTATAAATAAAAAATCCTTCACATTGTTTTCATAAGCATTTGATTAGTAAAAACTCATCTTTAATAATTTAATTTGAGATTACCTATCAAAATCTTTTTGGTAGAGTTGTTTAGATTGTAACATCATCTAATTTTACTCTAAAGAGTTAATATCAAAATCTTCTCATAATATTGAGTCGTTTATACTAGAACGAAATCTAATTTCGCTTAGATGACGACCTAACATAATCGTGATAGTTGGGCCATTATCAAAACATTATTAATTGATTATCTACGTTGTTCAATCTACTTTTTGTCTCTCGTGGGTATAGTATGAGGCTCCTCTCATGTTATTAAGGATACATAACAAGTCAAATTCTTGACAATGCCAAAGTTACATTTAGTACACCTATAACCAACAAAAATAAGGAAAAAATAGCATAACAAGCAAGTGGATCATATAGGGGTAGGGCTTTGTTTTTGCCTTGTTTTTACTTATTCTAAGTTACATTAATTATATATTTACTTCTTAGATTAAGGAATAAAAATGATTCCCATTCCTTATTACTAGTCTTTATTTGCTAAAAATTATAAAAGAATAAGAATGAATTTTTGGTAGAGCCTACAAATTTGGGAATGAAAAATAAAAATCTCATTTACGTGGGGATATATGAATGAAAATGGTAGAATGAGAATGATGAATAAATTGACATTTTGACGCTAAACAAAGTAAAAAAAAAAAAAAGAAAAGGATAACAACAATTATAATAATAAACTAATCATAACTATAGTAATAGTAATAATAATAATTATTATTGTAATGATTATTGCTGTTAATATTATTATTTCTATTATTCTTATAATTATTATAATAAATAAATAATTATGATGTTATTACTATTACTATTATAATTTTAATTATAGTAGCAATTATTATAATAGTAATATTTAAAATTATAATAATAACAGTCATTATTTCTATTATAATTAATGGTAATATTTATAATTATTATTATAAAAATATTAGTAATAATAATAATTATTGTTTTAATAAAATAATTGTAATAAATAGTACGAAAAATAATATTTACTCTTTACTTTATTAGTGAATAAATATATACAATTGTAAGTAAGGCCATTTTTGTAAATTATAATAATTCATTTCAATTCTAATACAAAATTGATTATTTTGTATGATTGTAAATTAAAATTCTTATTTCTAGTTTAATTCATTTTACTAATTTAATTAGGATTTAATTAATATTTTATTATTTAATTAATATTTATTTTCTTATAAGGAATCATAAGTCTAATAAGAATATGATAATCTTAGCTAATATAAATAGGCTTGTTATACTTGTTTCTTTATACGAGTTTTTTATTAATAATATTCAATAATTTCTCAATTGAGATATTTCCTTCCTTGTGAGAGCCATCTTTTCTTGAGTTTTCAAGAATGTACACTACAACGATATCTAGTATTGTTTTCGCACTGTGTCAAGTGGTATCAGAGTCTTTCTCTATGCCAAATAAGGCTTTCCTAACCATCAATCACCCTTCATATACAAATATTTCCTTAATCACCCTTTAATTCCATAAAAAAGAAAAAGAAAAGCAATAATAGTTTTTGGAGAAAGCAGCACTCAATTTGAAGATTGAATTATAAGAGGGACAGATCGACTCGAACAATCACAAAACTATTCAGCAGAAGCATGGCGTGGAACAATAAAAGCCTTACAATCAATATAAACCCATGTTACAGTGATGAAATAAGTATATCTTGATGTGAGACAAGATTTAAAATAAATTAAACTTGCCCAAAGAAGTAATTAGGAAACTAAGGGCATTGAAATTGTTGATTCAGAAATTAATTTTTGTGAGCAGAGGAAGACTAATGGGGCTAAAGAAATAGGTAGCACTAGTAAGAATACAAAAGCTAATCCATCATTTATGAGTTTAGATGATTAAGATGACAAAGAAATAAAGGATGCACGACAAGAAAGGCATTAGAATAACTACCGCATCAAAATTGACCTTTCATCATTCAATGGTCATTGATTAGTTGTCTGATGTTGAAAGATTATTTAAAATAATAAACTTTTTATAATCAAAGAATGTCAAGGTAGTAACATGTAAACTTAAAGGAGCTGCTACAATTTGGTGGGACAATCTACATACTTCTCATGTGCTACAAGGAAAAGGAAAAATCAAAACATGACATCGCATGCACCACTTGCTAAGGGAACGATTGTTGCCTCTTAACTATGTATGGACTTTGTTTTGTGAATACAACAATTGTCATTAAGGAGCCAAAATCGTCGAAGAATATGCCCTTGAATTTCGAAGGCTTATGGAACGAAATAATCTTTGAGAGATAGAAGTCTAGATAGTTGGTTGATTCTTGGATGGATTACATCCAGAAATAAAAGATCAAGTTCAGTTACAACCAATAAATATACTACAAAATGTCATTTGACTAGCTAAAAATATGAAGGCGCAATTGAAAAAATAGAAGGCTCGTAATTAAGCCACCCCACGCTCATTTAGTCTTAGTCAGCAACCAAGGCAATGGTATGAAGTTAACAAGGGAAAAGCTCTTATGGAGAACTTTGGAAAGTTGACACAGAATGATAATGGACAAAATATGCGACCAACAAATGATCCAACAAGTAGTGGTAATCTTTATACAGTTTCTCGTGGCGATAAATGTTTTCGTTGTTCAAAACCAGCCCATACATCAAATCAATGTCCAGAACAAAGGCATCAAATAGATAATTTGGCAACTCATGCAGGGGAAAGTAAAGAACCTAAAAACGAACCTTATGATGATAATAAGGATATAGAAGAGGAAGATGAGTGGACACATCTAGATGAATGAGTATCTTTAGTAATACAATGTTTACTATACACTCTAAAGAAAGGAGAGGACGCTCAAAGACATAGAATCTTAAAGGCAAAGTGCACAGAGAATGAGAGAGTATGTGATCTGATTATTAATAGTGATAGTAGTGAGAATATAGTTTCCAAGACCATTGTTGACAAGTTACAACTTAAGACGCACAAACATCATTTTCCATATCGCATTGGATGGATAAGAGATGTTAGAAATACCAAAGTAACGGAAAAATACCATTTTTTTCCATCGGAAGATACAAAGATGAAATGACTTGTGATGTTGACGATATGAATATTTATTATATGTTACTTAGGAGACCATGACAATTCTATGTTAATACAGTACATTATGAGAAGGATAATACATATAGGTTCTACAAAGACAATATGAAAGTTATTCTTACCTCATTGAAGTTAAAAATTAAGGGAACTTATCTTTTAATACCAAAAGAGGCATATAAAGCAAAATTAATGCCCACACAGGTCCAACCACTACTATCAGAATTTCAAGATATTTTACCTGAACAGCTTCTTAATACGTTGGATCATATTATAAACATTCAACACCAAATTGATCTTGTCCCTAGAGCTAGCCTACCCAACATGCCACATTATCGCATAAGCCCAAAGGAATATGAAATCTTATAAGAACAAGTTGAAGAATTACTCCAAGAAGGACTAATTCATGAAAGCATGAGTCATTGTGTTGCGCTCGCCTTGTTAACTGTGAAGAAAGACGAAAGTTGGAGAATGTGTGTTGATAGTAGAGCTATTAATAAAATCACAATGAAATATCGATTCTCAATTTCTCGATTAGATGATATGCTTGATAGATTTGGAAGGTCAAAGTTATTTTAAAAGGTATAATTAAATAGTATATATCATCATATTCATATCTGCCCGGGTGATGAATGGAAGACAACTTTTAAAACTCACACAGGCTTATATGAATGATTAGTTATGTTTTTCAAATTGACATATAAGTTATTCTCCTGTAAGGCTATGAAGACTTTCCATAGATGTATTAGATATATGATAGATTTCTATTTTTAAGAGATTTTATGCATTTCCCATAGATCTTTAAAGGAACATATAATTTGAGAGCTTCATAGTGGTTGATTAAGGGGACATATGGGAAGAGATAAAAGTATTTTATTATTTTAGGCACGATGCTACTAACCAATCTTAAAAGAGATGTTGAGAAGTTTATTAAACATTGTTACACGTGCCAAACAACTAAAGGCCATGATCAAAATACAGGTTTATATACCCCTCTCCATATTTCTGAGGCTCCTATATCATATTGGTATGCAAAATACAAGTTTACTTCCATGAATTGAACGAGGAAAAGATTCTATCTTCGTCGTTGTTGATCAATTTTCTAAAATGGCACACTTCATTCCATGCAAAAAGACTTTTAATGTAAGGAATATTGCCCAATTGTTTTTCGGAGAGGTTGTTCGCTTACATGGATTACCTAAGACTATTGTCTCTGATCAAGATAGTAAATTCCTAAGCTACTTTTGGAAGACTTTATGGAAGAGATTAAATACATCTTTACAGTATAGTAGTACTTGTCATCTATAGATAAATGGGCAAACTGAAGTTGTTAATCACACATTGGGAATTATTCTACGAAGATTAATTCATGGAAATCCTCGCCAATGGGATTATGTTTTACCTCAAGCAGAGTTCGCTTATAATAATGTACCTAGTCGTTCAAGTGGAAAGTCTCATTTCAAGATTGTCTACATTTGACCTTCCTTACATACCTTAGATTTGGTTTCTTTATCCAAACTAGCATGAATGAGCATCATTGCTGATCATATTATAGACAAAAGAATCAATGTTCATGAAGAAGTCGAGAAGAAATTAGAAGAATCTGCTACTAAGTATAAGATAGATACAAACAAGTGTAGGCGCTTCAAATCATTTGCTGTAGGAGATTAAGTGATAGTTCATTTACAAAAACAAAAATTCCTTATTAGAGAATGCAACAAACTCAAGCAAAAGAAGATTAGTCCATTTCGCATACTACAAAAAATCAATGACAATGCTTATATTGTGGACCTACCAACCAGCTATAATATTTCTAAAACAATCAATATTTAAGACTTGCTCGAGTATCATGGACCTGCACCATTGCCATATGTTTGAGCCAACTCAAGGACGAGCTCTTCTAAAGAGAGGAGACTAATGTAAGAAACAGAATCATAATAGGATTATAAATTAAAATTCTTATTTTTAGTTTGATTCTTTTTACTAATTTAATTAAGATTTGATTAATATTTTCTTATTTAATTAATATTCATTTTCTTATAAGTCTTCGTAAGTCTAGTAGGAATATGATAATCTTAATTAATATAAATAAGTTTGTTAAGACTTGTTATGCTTGTTTCTTTACACAAGCTTTTCATCAATAATATTTAATAATTTTTCAATTAAAATATTTTTTCCTCTGTGAAATTTTTTTTTTTCTTGAGTTTTAAAAAACGTACGCTAGAACGATATTTAATATTATTTTTGCACTATATAAAAAATAAATAAATTATTAAAAATATAATTTATTTTAAATCTAATTCTTATAATTTAGTAAATAACGTATTATAATCTTTATTTGCTATTTCGATTTCAATTTATCTTAATTTTAAAAGTAAGCGCTGTGAAATTTGAGTGTTGAGTCCGCCATTTTGATTTCCGACGTGGCTGCACAGTAAATAGACAGATAGTTTTTAGTTACCCTTATCCGAACCGGACGGTGAGAACCGCAAATCAGCGTAAAACGAGATAGATGAGCGGGTAGGACCAGAAATCACAACTGTTGCCCGGAGAAATTGTGATTGATGAACTGCGACTTTCTCCTCATGGAGGGGCGCGGGGACCAATCACTCAAGTGGCACACTTGTTCTGAACGAGGTGATGAAAGACCGTTAACCTGGCACTTACGTGTACGGTGTTGATTGACTCTCATTGTAGCGGGGGAATAACAAAGAAGATCTTTCTGCGATTGTTTCGTTCTTTTGAATGAATCTGCAAAGTTTTGGACTTTTGTGCCGCCAACATGCCTGTTGCCTGTTGAATTCGGCTTTTGTGGCACTTCTGCCGTGACCTCCCATTACTTCGAAGAGCAAAAGCGAAGTGGCTCAATTCAATAAGCTGCGCACACACAGATAGCAAAATATCAAAGCCAAAACGTTCCCAAACTTTGCATAAATTCATTATTATTATTATTATTTTTTATTATCAATTATTTGAAAATAACAAAATAAAATAAATAAAATTAACAAAGTACTACATTATTTTTTTTGTTACCAAATTATTATACATACACTATCAAAAGTATATAATTGACATGTTCATATTTATAAATAAATTACTTTCAACATTTTATCCATCTTAATTATTTGCATTCTTGTAATGACTTACCAATAAGACTTATCAAATAAATATTATTATTTTTTAAAACTCACATCACTCTTGCCAAAAAAATGCAAACACTTAAATCAAATCTCTTCATAACTGAATATTTTGTTTTTGGCCATTAATAGTAATTATTTTAAAAATTAATGCATCACCAAATTGGCCTTGAGGGAAAGGACACCGAGGCTGAATCCATATGAAATCAAATAGGAAGGGAAGTTTAAGTTAACAAAATTCATAAAATGCATATGATTTGGGGGCCCCAAATTGAATTGGCAGATTAAGACTCAGTATGTGTCTTTATGCATCAACTGGGGCTAAGAGAAAATCTGGAAAATCTCAGTTATGTAGGGTTTGCTTGGTGGGTTCTGAAGATGTTTTTCATCACTCTATGATTAGAAAGCCTGCGGCAACATATCGGTAAAGATTCACAAGACAAAGTGACTTGTCAAATAGCCCTTATATACTACTAATCTAGTACAGCTACAAGTTGTGGTCCGTCCAAAGCTTTAGACTTGAAAAACCAAAACGGTTTCATAAAATGAGAATGAAACCCCGGAATCAAAATGTTGCTGGGAAACAAATTACAGGGGAAATAGTCACAAGACAAAGAAAAGCACGTTATGGGTTAAGGGTATGTTTGTCATGTTCGGTAATCAGACTTGTTGATGTCAGGTACAAAACGGTGCAGTGTAAGTGTATAAACTAATTTAAGATATAGGGCCAAAATTTATTTATAGAAGTTTGGCATTTGGTTCAGGTAATTGGGTAATATACTTTGGCTTTAGTATGAAGCATCATATGGCATGAAGTATATGAACCATGGACAGAGAAGGGCATCAATGTGGCCAAAATCTGGCTTCATCCAGCTAATGATAGGACCACTTATATAATTCATCAAACTATTGAAGCAAATATATATATATATATATATATATATATTTGGAAGTCGAACCATCCATCAAAATTGTTATAATTTTTATCAAATGTAATAACAATCCCTGAAGCATAGTCCATTTTTGTTAGTGGGGCAGCTCAGACTTCTTTATTCGTTTCCTGGAAAAAGTTTTGATACCAAATGGATGTTGCCATGTTGTGTGCGCAGAATTTTATAGGCAGTTGCAAAAACAAAAAAAATAATAATAACAACAATAAATAAATAAAAGTAAAGATGGGTACATTCGAATACCTGCAACACATAACACATTTTAGAGGTTTTGTTCATGCAAGTATGTAACTGTATAGCTTGAAATCTTGTTAGATAGATGTCACCAACAAACAAGCAGAAGAGAAGGGGCCAAAGAAGCTAGCCTTGTGAGTTTCACAAATGTGGCATTAAATTGTCAAATTATTCTAAAACAATACTGAACATGCACTAAGATTAGGGGACAACATAGTTTGTGCCTGAACAATTAAATGGATAAAATTGTCTACATCTTTCAAGAATCAAAATTACTAGAAGAAATTGTGACCTTTTTCCATTGGAACACCTACAAATGGCGTATCATTTTAATATCTTTTAGATAGTTGTTTGTTGACAACGTCAAATCATCTTGGTGGGTGAATCCAGAACGTGTTCTACTCTCTCACGATTATCATATCGCCCTTTTTCGGTCCCGAAATTGATAAAGTATATTTGCATGTTTTATATAAGCATGCTTTATAATTCTGGTAACGGGAGAAAGAATAAATAATAAGCGGTTAAGGATATATTTGAAATTGAAGTATTATAACTTAAAAATATAATTATTAAATAAAAATTAATAATATATAATAAATATAATTTTTAAATAATAATTTTAATAAAATTATTAAAAACATAATAAATTTTACATCATAAAAATGAAAAATTATATGAATATAGTTAACATAATTTAAAAATTATAATCGTTAATTTTTATCAAATACTTTAATGTTATTTAATCTCAATTCCAAACAAATCCTAATTCATTTCTTCAACATCTACTTTTTTGTTGAAGGGCAATGAAACTTTGGACGAACAAAAATCAGCTACTGCCTACTGACTTATCCATATCATGACTCAGTTTGCAGCGCCGTGCAATGCAAATATCCGTTAAGCACCCCTTATTGCACTATCTGCCTACCCATCAAAACGGCGCTAACAGAAGTTTTGGCTCCTACATCCCACTTGCCACGTGCCATTCAAACATCCTTATTTTTGGTTCCTCAAATCAAGTTCATAGTTCTTCTGCAAACATTATCCTAATCACAGCCTTGAAAAACACGGTACAAAGTTGCAAAATTTTAACTCTGGCTAAAGCCCATATATGTCTTAAAAGAGTGTGCTGCGAAGCTGCATGGAAGCAATATAATGCTTGTGCCTTGTGATAAAGATTTAGCGACACTTTTTTTAATTGTATGGGTCACACTTTAAATTTCTTGACTGAAAATTCCGAACAGATTTCCGATATCGTAAATTTATTTTCAAATTGTAAATTCGTTCAGAACCTTAATTCACGATTGAAAAATTCTTTATTCAAACAAATTTCCAAACAATAATTATTATATGATTACAATTTATATATTCAAACGTTGAATATTTTAACATGAAATAGTCTTTTGAATTGCAATGTTTCCTACACTGAAGTAGATTTATGAGCAACTATCAATATACTTGTAATATATTATCCAAACAATCAAGTATTCTTTTGAAATGTTATGTCTTTTGGTATATGCACAGTGCGTTTCATTCTTTTGTATTCCAATTTATTTGGGTCTTAAAACATTAAATTCAACCAACACATGGAGCTCATTATGCAAATAAGACAACTTGGTTACCAAGTATATAATCGATTTCATGGTCAGGCTCATTTTACAAATAAGACAACTTGCTCACCAAGTACATAATCGATTTCATGGTCAGTACTGAACATATACTGCTACCAAAGCTTAATTTTAACGGTAACGCAAATCTTAGTCAAGCTTAATTTAAATTGGGAACCAGCACGTGTACACACTGTGGTACGTGCATTTTCCACTGCTCTTTGGTCTTTTCTCCTCTAGCTTCCTGTCACGTGAAGGGAACACGTGCTTTCACAGAATAGGATTAACGGACCAAAAAGAGCAAATTACACACACATGTTGCCAAACTCGTCCGTCACCGTTACGTTGACGGAGTAAATATTTATATATATTAATATAAATATGAAGATACCAAACAAAATTGAAAAAAAAAGAAGAAAAAAAGGCCGATATTTTCGGTTCCCGCCGACACAAAACTTGCCGAGAAACCGGCTTTCACAAGACGAGACTTCACATTTTACAGACGAAACCTAAATAGTAACAAGGTGATCCGACGCAAATATATCCCCGATATCTTGAAAATGGTCGTCCGCGCGCCAAGTTGACAACCCGAACCCGAAGTCCATACTGGAGTTATAAAATAACTCGTCCCAGCCATCTTTAAAAATCCCCTCCGTACAGCCAAATAAATCGGGCACGGAACTTTTCAAATCGAAAATATCGTTAGGAAATAACGTATTATCGAAAGTTGAATACTCGGAGAACGCCGATAAAGTTTCGGAAACAGAGGATTCGTCGCGCATTTCTCGTACACCACTGGCAATATCTCGCGATTCTTTGCTAGTCTGCGACTCGGCTTCCTCATTCGAAGGAGAGGGACAACGTAGTACAGAAATAGGAGATGACAGATTGTTAATGTTGTTGTGAGACTCTTCGCCGGAGTTGTAACCGGAACTAAGCGACTGCTTAATCTGAGACGGAAATTTCGGAGGTGGAGTAGCGAAGTTGGTGAGCGCGTCGGGTCCACGCAACTGAATAGCGGCGTTGTCATAAACCATTGCTGCCTCCTCAGCAGTATTGTAAGTACCCAACCACAGCCGTACACGTCGGAGAGGGTCTCTAATCTCAGCGGCCCATTTTCCCCAAGGTCTCTGCCGTACACCTCTAAACTTCTTCCCAGCCGGTTGCTTCACCGCCGGCTTAAGAATCGCCGGAGCTCCAACTCTGCCGGAGTTCTTCTTACATTTCGAAATCCGTCTCTTCGAAACGACATCGTTTTCGTTTGAAGATGAAGACGACTCAATCAATATCTCGTTAAAAAACTTCTTGACACGAGGTCTCTTATAAACTTCGCAGTCTTCATCACTGGAGGAGTCAGTTGCATCTCCGTCGGTGACTGAAATCCGTACAACTCTCGGCTTCATTTCTTGGCCTGTGGTTGGGAACGGAGTCAGAAGTTTGGTGTGTCTACGGTGTTCAGTGTACTTGACTGGAGGGATAGTACTGTGTCTGTGATTATCCATGGGAGAAAGTTTTTTGGTTTCTCTGAATTTTTTCCTTTTTCTCTTTTTATCAGATTCGCATTGAAAGGGAAGTGAGCGTGCGGGTGTGGGGAAGGAGAAGGCGTGAAATAGAGTGGAAAAGATGAAAAAAAAAAAAAGGAAAGAAAGAGGATTGCGAGGCGAGATTCGTTTGAGAATAAAAGAGGATGAAAAAGATGAAACACGTTAAAGAGAAGCTTAAAACGGATAGAAATGCAGTTTTAATGAATTGAATACTGGATTAAAAGGGTTATCAAAGGACGAGAAATTTCATAGAAAGTTACACTTGAAAAAAATATAACAAAGGGAGAAATGTTAAGGCAAGGCCAAGAGAACAAAATAAGAGTGGTACGGAAAGGTGATAGATTTGGTTAATAAGTAGGAAAGGTGATATAGCATTAGCAAAAGCAAAAGAGTGCTGTGGTGGTAATCGCTTTACTGGAAAAGGAAAGAGAATAAATCTTACGAAACAACAACACCACCACCACCACCGTTGTTTCTACAGACAAAATTGCTTTTTCGGTCAGTCTTTTCACTGGAAATTTTAAAAGCTTGGACGTTCCTTTTTGTAAAAACAAGTTGTGGGAGCTCGAGAGAGAGAAGAGAAGAAGAAGAAGAAGCACAGTGGAAGGTGGAACCAAAGCTAGCTATTTTATAGGATCCCCAAATACTCGTAATCAATTCACCCGGTTTAAGTGCCATTTTATAATTATTTGGTTTTTTTTTATTTTTGTATTATTATTTTTTTTAACTCATTCTTTCTAATTTAAAATATATAAATAAAATAATTACAAAATGTAAGTAGGATATCTAGTTAAGTGACTGGTAGTACCGGAGATTAAGAGATTCCGGCGACGGTGGGGAGATTTTTTACGAGGCGCCGCAAATGGCGGAATTATTTGTTTGTGACACGTGGAATTGTAGGCCCAGGATAAAGAGAGATCCAATGGTAAGTGAATGCTGGAGCTGACTCGGCAAAAGATTTCTGCTCGAAAGTAGGGATTCACGTCACGTGAGACCAGACACTTGGTTCAGTGTTCCTTTGACTAAGAATATTAGTCACTGATACTTCGTTAATTTACATAACCCATTTAAGGTCAGCTAAATTACTGACGTTAATCACTTTTTTCTCACAGGATAAATTTGACATTTCCTGTAATTCAAGCACCCAAAAAAATAATAATAAAAAAATCGGCCGTTACAGTCGTACAATGCGTTGCCGCACTGAGAAATTTACCATTTCGCTTGTGTTTTTGTTATTTTACGGCTGGGACCAACGTGGTTCGTGAGGCAACCTAGGAGTCGGTGCCGTTTCATAACTAACGTGTTATCTTTTTCGATTTTTCTTGCTCTGTCCGTAGGGTGTTACAGTGCCCATTTACATTCAAAGCTGATAAAAAATCTGACACATTTCATTTAACAACGAGTTTTTTTATTTGTTACGGTGACCGTTACCAAAGAGTAACACTTGGCCGTTAGATGAAACGTTAGTAATTTGTATTTACCAAATTGAGTCACTTCATATCCATCATAAAGATGGTGCTTTATCTCCTCCCCCGCTTTCTCCTAACGCACCCCCACCTCCCCTTAAATTCTTTCACGCCATGCATATTTTTACGAATTTATTATAACTATGACTTTTACTAAAACGGGAGTTTCAATTACTTACTTTATTAGCTCATTATTTACATTGAATACAGAGAATCAATTTTGGGCAAAATTTTCATATTTATATTAGTCAAATTTATCGTGTTGAAAGGAAGTATTAACTTAGGCTAACTTAAAGAAAGAAAAAGTAGAAAGGAAATTTTCGCATAAAATCCTTAATTTGGAATCTCTAACTTTTGCATGAGCTATAATAAGCAAAACTATTATTTAATGATTAATGACTTGCGGGAAAACGGACCATTTATAGCCAGCTTCTAAATTTTATGTGGTCATGATGTATCTCTATATCATTAAAATTCGTTAGGTGTTTACAGTTAAGAACGAGTACTATGTTTATTAATATCATGTAATAACACATACGGGTCCGTACTCTGTAAACGGTGTTGCCGTGTTGTTGTGTATTCTGACAAAATAGTTGCTGTAGTACTCCCTTATTCATTCTTTTATTTTCTTGTGCTTATTGTTTTAAGTCTCCAAATTAGGAAAACAGCCCAATTCTTTTTTCATATTATTAATTTCATACCAGATAATTCCCAAATACAACGGAAGGTTAGTGCATCTTCAAATACGAATGTGAGGCTAAATTATGCTATTTAGTTGTAAGTTAATGCTAAATTAAATTAGACAACACAATGGTTTCGCATTCATATTTTAAGCTTTTCATTTATTTATATATATATTATTTTGGGCGAGGGCGAGAATGTATTTGAAATTAAAAATGGGCCAAGGCCCAAAAATTGTTTTTACACAACTCCCCCAACAGCGTGTCAAACAAAGAAAACCGTCCAGCTTTGTTCGTTTCCTCCACTGGCTTTCTCCGAAAAATCTATTTTAAAAAAATATTAAAATAATTTTTTATTCTTGTACTGTCTTTGCGCGCCAACGACGTGTTGCCAAGTTATGGGTATTGTCATTTACTGAAAATCTTAAATGTTGAGGACGCCCATGCCACCTTGCCCAGCTGCCAATTATGGAGCAACCTGACACCTTTCTATTTTCTTCTTATTTAAGGACCTACAAAAATATTTTTATTTCACATGTTTGCGCCAACTAGCAGTCGCTAAACTTAAAAAAGGGCAAAAAAAAATCAATTTACAAATTAAGTAATGGTTAATCATTTGGTTAATACAAAAAGAAACTCGAAGAGTTCCGTTTAGAGTAGTATGATTGAAACACAAATCGATTTGGACACTCTTTCCATCACTTGCACGTGATTTAAATTTCATGGTCGCAATAATCCAAAATTTCAATGTGTTTAAACAGGTGTGAACGAATGATTGATTGGTGGGTCACAAATAGCATTATTATTGTCAAATAATATAATTTTGAGTAGGACTATATGGAAAATATATATGCGTGTGTGTATATATATATATATATCAAACAACTCACCAATCATTGCCGTTTTGTTCATTGTAACAAACTGGATTTTATATCATCTACTAGTGCTTAGACATATATCCATGTACTATTTTGTTGCCAAAATCATTTGATAGCTACATTTATTTTGTAACCATTAACAAAAGTTGGAGCTTGTACAACAATTATATATCTCTAATCAAACAGTAAGCATATAATAATAGAAATCTAGGACGTTGACGCGCCACGTAACTTGTAGCATAGGCGGCACTTCGGCTTTATTAATCATACAAAAACAACTTTATTTTGTCTCGAATCTATGTTAACTATTTCATTAATATCGGATAAATGTAGTAAGAAAAAGAAAATCTTTATGATGTGTTTTGGAATGTTTTTGGTGTCATAAAAAAATCATGTTTGTGATGCAAAATATCTTTTAAAATAGGTAGTATTTGGACAAATTGTATTAAATTTAGGTGTATAATTGACATAAATATAATTTAGTGATCACTAGTGTCCATCATATGGTGAGTACTTAAACATGTAATATAATTACGTGACTATCTGTAAATAATTTAAAAACTGTGGAGTAATTAGATAGGGTCATGTAATCACTTTAAATCTCGTGACGAAGGATGCGAGAATTAAAACTCATGACAATACCGCATTTATAAAGTGCACCAAACTTTTGTTATTTTAGTGTGTCAGGAGTATGTTTGAAGCTTTTATAAGAAAATTTATCATAATTTTAACTATCTTTATATTGAGAGGTATATTTTTTTAATTTTAGTGATTAAAATTGTATTGACCTTTTAAGTCAATATACGTAGTAATCGTGAGTATTTTTATTGCTATAAAATAATTTGAGTTCATTCTTAGAAAATCCAAGTTATTAAGGGTTTAGGCATGAAATTGAGAAAAAAAATTAAATTTTGTTATTTTTCATTTTTTTTGTCTCGTTTCGCTATGTTAAACTTTTACAAAACATTTTATAGAAAATATTTTATATGTTTATAGAATTCTTCATAGTATGGATTTTACGAGATTTTGAGTTTAGATGATATTTTTTATTTTAGATTTTAATCAAACAACTACGTTTATCATAAATTTGTATCTTAAGATATGTAGATATGCATGGGAATAGAAACAAATTAAAAGGGAGGATAACAGTTGCTATGTATTCTAAGAAATTTATTTGAAGTTGAAGAATAAATCAAAGTCGTTGATAATTAATAGTGTCATGGGATCAAATGGTTGGAGACGAAGAACTTAAGTAGAAGGTGTACGGATTATCAAAGACAAAAATAGCTGTAAGTTTCTTGGATTATGTGGAATTAATTAAAAGCCGTATGTAAACAAAAGTATAAAAGCATGCAAAGAAGTACATGGGAATCGACAAAATCCTTGAAAGGTCTTGGTCCGGGCATTTTATTTAAATTCAAATAAGATATTATATATTTATATCGAATTTTGAGACATTTAATTATCATCACTAACTACGAAATTTCTATCATTTTCTCAAGGAAAATGGTTTAGTCTGGGTGGCGTGGGCCTAGTGGCTTAATATTTTTTTATTGGGGGATACAAGTCAAAACAAGCATCGTCTCGATAGATTAAAACATTGAGCCCACAAAATGGAGAAATCCCATCATTATTGTTATCACTTTCTTGTAATTATATGCATATGCTGGCTGTAATTGATATGAGTTTTGATCACGAACAAGTCAACCAGCGCTGAGACCTATACGTTCTTGGTTCAGTTTTAATTATTGTTACAGAGTCATGTTGTTATGAACATTACAAACGAAGCCATGCATAATGTTTTTGGCAAAACAAAGCAATTTTATAATACTGTCTTTTCTCAACTCCCTTGTTTTATATATTTAATTTTTGGTACGTAGAGTGTTGATTTATATGAGTCAATTAAATATAAACTTTTAGTACTTGTCATAAATACATAAATAAAAGATAAAATAATAATAATAGTAAACAAAAAAAAAGGGAAGAAATTGAGATCTATTAAGAGAAAAGTTGGATCTCATTTTAAATTAGATATTTCTTATTGTTCTATTATTTTTATTGATTTATTTTTTATCTCTTTAATTATATTTTGTGACATCATAAATGAAAAGATTTCGACTTCCTCATATGATGAGGAGAAGAGATTTGATTTCAATAATATTTTAATTATAACATAGAAAAAAGATATTTAGGAAACTAAGAAGATCTCTCAATATGAAGTTAATCTAATATTAATTAGCACGAGGTAAAATTTATCTGGATAATAATTTTTACTAAAATGACATGATTTTTATGATTTTCAACCAACCCAATTTTTTATTATTAAATAATGCATTTCCAAAGATTTTTTTTTTAAGTGAATTTTATTTCTAATTTATTTTCCCATAAATCTCTATTCTAACTAATAATTTGATACGGATAGCTTTTTTGATTGGGTTCGTTTAAATCCATCCTTACCTCGTCATTATTCATTTAAAGAAACCGTTGCGGGTACTGTCCTGAGACAATAGAAAAGTGAATGACCAGCAGAGATGGTGGGTCCCAGTTAAAAATTGGCCTTATTTTCAAGTCCGTAACTGGTGCCGTTCGCGCTGTCGAATCTTAGTCAACCGACACGTGTACGGACTGGGGAGGGTACTGGTGACGTGGCTTCGGAATGAAGAAATCAGTATTACTGCCGTCTTTATTTTGCAACATGCGCGTACAGAAAGAAGAAAAATATTTCCCCCATTAAATTTAAATACAGTAAGTAAAATAAATAAATGCGGGAAGGTGGGGGTTGTTCTTGAGAAGTGATTCCAAGGGGCCTGAAATTGAGGGTTTAGACAGCCCACATTATGGAGACCAAAATCACGTTTTGTTATTTATGTTGAGTAGTGTTTAATGTGTTGGGATGCATGGTCGGTCACTATCACTAATTAATCTTTTTAGCTATAACCATTAATGCATCATAATTCTTCGCTTCACTTACGTTGTCAACGGGGGCACCGATTTTTAATTTCGTATTTTATTGCGATTTTACTTTGGTTTGGTGTTGGTTACCCAATAACCTACCCTAAAAAAAATATATGTTTATGTTTTTAAGGTTTTCATTGTTCTCTAGGATTTTCTTTTTCGAAATTTTGTTTTTAAATTCATTTTGAATTAATATCATTTGTTCTTCCAGTGTGACTTTCTCACTTTAATAAAGCTCCATTAACCGTCACCACACAAAATTTAGTTTTCAGTTTCACCAAAAAAAAACTAGTCAACTTAAATGTTCATCTCTTTGGTCGTATTTTATAGAGGCCCCCTATGGTTGACATATATTTTTTCAAATGCCATAAATCAATAAAACTATTTCCACATAAATCAATAAAATTATGTTTACGCATGTTCTCCAATATATCCACCAAAAGATGGATATGAAAAAGTGAATCATTCTATGAATGATTGTAATAAACCTCATCCACATGATTCCAATGCTAATACATGATTAAAGTGCTCTAGGAGAATGATTGTCAAATCATTTAAACCATAACAGATTTGATAGTGCTAAAATAATCAAGCACTAGACATCTCCACCTCACCTAGGGCTTGGCATCCACGTGGCGGCCCACCAACGATAGCCACGTCATCCACTAATGCTTGGGCAGATAATGATATATATTTTTTTAATTGGGGTCAGCTTGTGATGATCATTCTTTGTCTTCAACGGAGACGAGAAATTTAAGTGTTGAATGCAAAAATTAATTGTGGATTGTATTCAATTCAAAATCATAATTCCTTATTTTCTGCCACTAGTTTCTTTCCAACTCGCGTGCGCGACACTTTGCCGGACTTAAAATTAAATTTTTGAATTTTTTTTTTTTTATAATAGGGTACAGGCTTACACGTGCAATTTTGTATGTAGAAAAATCAGAGTGAAAAGATACAAAGATATGATTAAATATTAATAAAAGTCCAAAGGCAATGTGGTGAGACATTAAATGACATGGGTCACGGTTTCCCATAGAAAAAAGGAAATGAAAATTACAATTGAGCTGAGATACAACTAAGCTTCCTTTGCTCTCCCCTTTATTGCTTTTACGGGGAACAAAAATCAAAATAAAAATTAAAAAATGAAGCAGATAGACAAGACGCTACTCGCACTCGGCCATTATTATAATCTTCTTTTAATTAGAGCTAGGTACATTTTCCGTTAATTTGTGACTAGAGCGAATATAGTTTTAATATTTATAAGAGTAAATATTTAAATTGTAGTATAATAAAGTTTAATTTAAATAGTCCTCAATTACAAATATTTTATATAAATATAAATAGACTTCTGATTACACAATGCATATTGGTAATAATAAAAAAAAAAGGCAGATAAACAAGATAGTATTGTTGGCTCTTTAATTTCAAGTTTCAACGGCTCAGACGATGCCTTATTTAGCCATAATTGAATTAAAAAACGTTTTGAGTGAATTAACATATGAAATCTTTAATATCTGATTTTCCAAACGGCGAAGCATTCAGACTTGAGAGAAAAGGCTTTTGAAAAAGCGCTGCGTGTTCAAAACGTATTTTAAGAGTTATTATTTAGTACCAACTTCCAGAATCCACGCGTATTTTACAATTTAATTTTGTGTGGTGAAAGCTCTAGTTGTCAAGGAAATGAACTCATGCTTCCATTGAGTTTTGGCTATGCCTCCATTGCAAGAGTTGAGCCAAATGATTGTTCTTTGCGAGATATATAAAATAACATAATGTGAAGTTAAACCGTAAGTACAAACTAGCTAGAGCCACAAATTGTTTGTACAAGACTCGTGTGAGAGGTAATACTTGTAATTGAATAATGATATCACATGCTTCCCATAAATTATTTTTATTATTATTTTACATTTTTATGCTACAAATACAATTATGCCACATTAGTTAATTAGTTTATATAAATAATTTTTTTGTTCCATTATGACTGAAATATTCTGATAGCTAAAAGTGTAAAAAACAAAAAAACAAAAAAAAAAAACAAATGGAGTCTAAATTTGAAATTTGGAACGTGGAAATATCTAAAGAAATCTCATAGACAAACAATTTAAAAAATGTTGAATGATGATGAAAGGGCACATATCCATCCACCACAGGATGTTTTGTGATTTATCACTTTTCTACTTTTTCATTAATACTATTCCGTTCTGTTTAATACAACTTTTTAAATAGAGTCTATTCAAATAAAAATTTTGTTAGTAGAGTTTTTACTTAAAAAAAATTAGTTGTTTGGTTATCAATAAGAACTTTTATTAAAAGTTATAAAATTACTTTGATAGGTAAATTTTTTAAAATTATATTATGAGAATAATAAAATAAAATTATGAAATGAATAAAATGATATTTTAACATAAAAAGAAAAAAGCTTTTCAAGCTCTACTCCCACAAACTCAAAATTTGAGGTTTTGCTGATAAACGTAAAATAATTTATTTAATCTTTAAAGATTTTACTAAAAAACAACCAAACAACAACAAAAATTTTAATAAGAATTTATGAGATTAAATAAACACTTATTACCATTAAATAAATCATATCAAATAGACACTTAGATTATTTAACATAATATTAAAAAAAAAACTAATTTTTCCTTGAACATAAAAAGACTATTTAGTCATGGTTAAATAACAGAAAACATATTTTTGATTTTGTAGTGATTGGGACCAATATCGACTAAAAAATTAACTATGTAAACTCTTCAAATTTGCTAATTTAAAGAAATAAAATCACCAAAATAAGTACCCTAGTTAATTTATAGCTCATTTACAACATTATTCAAGAAGCTTTGCTTATATAATTCATTATGAATGACATATCTTCGGCAAGAATAACAAGTCTTCAACAACAATAAATCACCAACATAAATAATCATTGTTATCTAAAATATATTTAAAATAACCATAAAATCAGTTATGAAAAACTTTGAATACTATAGTTTGTTTTTATTAATCTAAAATAACAGCTAATAAATAGTCTTTTATATTCAATGGTAAAATAGCTATATCATTAGTATTCTATTGAATCATCTAGTGATGTTAGTAGAAAAGTGAAAAAATGATACATTTTATAAATTTTAAGTGGATAGTTGAAAAAATGATATATTTTTTATGAAGTATAAAATATTAGGTAGTTGGAAGATATTTCCTCATATTGAATGGTAGCATAGCAAGAATAACTTACTGGCCGGGAAAGTAGAAATTTTAGCCCTTACTTCGTCCAAGAGCCAGCTAGATTTTCAGTGATAACTGAAGAGAATTTGACTTTGAATGTGAAAAATTATTTAAACACACAAGTGACTATTAAAATGCTTATTGGAACTATTAGACATTTTTCTTTGAAGGATACTAATTAGACACTTCTGTGTTTTTTTTTTTTTTCCTTTGAACTGTGCACTATTATTGGATACATTTTGAATGCCCTAGAGATTGACAAGCCTATTAAAACTTTTATTTTGGCCTCGAGTATCTATAAACATCCCGAGGAAGAGTAGCTGTGTCGTGTGATCCGCACTGTAGGCTATTTCTTAAGCCAAAAATATGTCTATTTCCCAAGACTTGTAGCTCTACTCTTTTGTTTTTTTCTAGTCATTGTCATTTTGTGCTTCATTGATGTTTCAGAGACCCAATTGAAATAGAGAGCGACGTTTGTTCAACCACGTGGTTAATCTTCAACATGGATGAGTGCAGTAATATCATTTTGTATGAGATTTCAATTTGGGTTTTTCCTCACTTTGAGTTGTTGCTTTCATTGTTAGACAATTTGGGTAGAATTCAAAATGAAAGAACCCCACAGACATTTAATTGTAATCTGTTTCACACTCATACGCACACGCCCATACCAATAGGTTTTTATTACTATGAATCACATTCTTTGCTATATAATCTCGTTATAAAATTGCATTTATATTTAAGAGAATTTCATTAAATATAGGTAATCTTAGAAGTATGTTTGAGATTGCTTTGATTATCAATTAATCACTTTTAAATTAGAATTAGTAACAATCAGCTTTTTAAATAAATTCATAACATATTTGACAAACTTAGATGGAAAAAGGATTGATACACTTCAAATATTTAGGGAAAAAACATATAATTCTCTGCCATTATAAAAAAAATATATTTTAACCTCAATCTTTTAACCAATTCGGTTAATTTTAATAAAATAAATTTATTTTCAACTTATAATTACTATTATCTTCTTCTAACATATAAATCAATATATTAACTCTAGACATATCATAAAAAAAAAAAAAATTACTGATTGTCAAATTAGGAACTCCCAAATATTTAATTGAATTTCATTTCATGCTGCCATATCAATAGTACAATTAGCATATCTAATTGGGAAATTTATAAAAATAACCAAAAAAATTTAGTAAATATCCAAAATAACCAATTAAACTTTTTCTATCATATGTAGCCATATATTTATTGTATAGACTTAAATACCCTCAGATCTATAAATAAAACCAACAAATCTTATACATTTTCAACTAATAATTTTCAAAATCCAGCACACCCTAATCCCTAAAACTCACCCACTAATCATCAACTAGAAAGCAAAAAGTTGAGGTTAGTATTTATTTTACACAATGTGTAGTTTTTTATTTTTCGATTAATTAAAATTTATGAGTTATTTTGAGTAAATACGAGTTTGGAGACGGACCCGAAAGCGTGCGGCGGTGCGCGCATCGCGCGTTTCCGGTCTCCAAGCTCGTATTACTCAAAATAACTCATGAAGAATTGTAATGTGTTCTCGGTGCAAAGAACCCGGGCATAACAGAAAAAGATGTAAAAATCCCATTGCGACGAATCGTAATTAGCGGCCTATTATCATTGTAGCATCTTATGTATTCAAGGAAATATATATGATGTATTTTAAACTCTTATGTTTATTATGTATTTCACATGTTAAACTGTTTTTGTTAAAATGATTATTCATAATAAGTGTTGGAGAATTGTCAAACCCGAAATAAGATTAATCGCACTATAGTTACAACTGTTCAAATATATATTTTACAACCTAATATCCCTATTAAATATGTCAACGGCAATTTTATTCCTAAAGTATTGTTCATGATTATTGTCAAAATTAAATCGTACATTGAACATTAAATATATCGTAAACATTAACATAAACACCTCATAATCTCCAGTTCATGGCTGTTGTTGTGGTACACCATTCAACGATTGATAACGGTGCTAACTGGCCACTAAATTCAAACCACAGCTGTTTTTTATCATTTTCATCACAACACGCTACTTGTCTAAGTAGTTCGTTGTGAATGATTGCACCACTAAACATGTAGCTATCCATCTTTGCGAAATGGTCAAATATATCTTTCCTGAATAATCTTAATTGTTGTTTAGTTAACTTTTCTCTTGATAGTATCCGTCACATTCTCAAATTTTGAGGTATTTGTAATATACTCGAGGAAGTGTTTCGTTTCCAAAATCTTTATCGCACCTGGTTTTGTAGCCATTACGACTGCAAAAAAAAATTAAATTTTTAATTAGTTAATCTGATAATTAAAAAAAATAAAAATAATTTAAGATTTATTTTTTTTTCACATTCTGTAACATCGTGCGACAGTTTTCTGTCGCACGATATCATAGAATATGATCGCGGGAGACAGGTACCTGTTGCACGCTGTCGCGCACGCAACAGGTGCCTATTGCGCGCCTGTCGGGCGCGCGTGATTTTTGCCTGTTGCGCATGTGATTTCTACTCATATTGCACATATACTCTACTTTACAATCACACCATCAATACTTTAATCTTGCAATATACCATCAACTATTTAATTTAGTCTAAGGATTATTTTATCGAGCTCCTCACGTATCACTTTTTAAACCTAAATTTTACTTAACAATCTCCAATATTTATGGGCAATCAATACTAACCTCATCTATATGCATTTATATACTGATTTTTCACCAATCAAACTTATCAAAATATAAAGAAATTAAAATTTACGAAGTGAAAATTATCGAAAATTACAAAATAGAGGATGATAGAAACCCGCCGGAGTTGAGTTCAGTGTTAAAAATCCGTCCAACCGTCGTTGATTGCTACCGAAAAATGTAAAATGGAGATAGTTCGGGTTACCGGAGGGAGCCAATTGCCGAGTTTGGTTTTGAGAGATATGCGCATTATGAGAAAAAAAAAAGATAAATGACTAAGGTTGAAAGAAAAAATGTAATTTATTTTTTTGGATATTTGTAAAAATTTATTGGCTATTTTTGTAAATTTCCCTATCTAATTGACATTAATTAAATCATCAATGCGTTCACCGTAGCATCCATCATCTTCAATGGCCTCCATCTCCCTCCATCCCCACCCCTCAACTTTACCATTCTACCCCTCAAACTCTACCCCATCAAACTCCAGTCTCCTTCGTATCAACCTCACTACAGAAACTTGAAACCCACTTGCCATCTCTCCATCCATCATTCAATGACTCAAGCACAGACACCTGGTGGCACCGGCGGCCAAATAGTACTGATTAGCAGTAGCTTTAGGGCACGAGCAGTGGCTTCAAGGCTGCGTGCGGCGGCACGAGCAGCGGCTTCATGTTACGAGCAGTGGCTGGGCAGGAGCAGCGGGGTTCAGGGCTGCATACGGTGGGTTAGGTGTAATGAATTCCAACGTTTTAAGTGTTTGTTATTTTTTGATTAGGGAGGAGGGTCGGTGACTAGTAATACGATTGATGGGTCTGTGATTTTTTGAGGATGGTTTTTGGGTGAATTACCAGTTATTAGTAAGCAAATGTACCATATTAACCTTTTAATTATTTAAACAGACTAAATCCCTTCAAAAATTAAAGTTTCAATATCTTTTTAAAAAAAAAACGTTAGAAAGTTTTGTGTCGATTTCTCTAAATATTTAGGATCAGTCATTTTACTAATTTAGATTATGAAATAACTACTTTTCAATAAATTTAGTGTATATGTTTGGTAAATTGATCCTAAATGAGTGGTGTCCACATACAATACAATGACTAACATGTAAACATTTTGTTAAAAAAAAAGAAAAGCAATTTTTATTTAAATTTCAAATAATTATTAGATAATTACAAAAAATATAACAACTAATATTTTGTTAACAAATAAGAACTTGTTTAATAAATATAAAATAATTTATTAAATAAGTATAAATATTTAATAATTTAAAAAGTAAGTTTCTGTTTTCGGTGACGATAATTGTTGACAAACGCTTTCAAAGTAGGTACTACTGGATCGAGAATCTCGTGATCTACCCAATGGTGGAATTTTCTTTAGCAATGGAGGCTTGGTGGAGGATCACATGCCATCCAAGTGTGCGTGGGAATCGTGATGCAGTTGTTCAACGGTGATGTATCATGGTGCAAAGCCACCTGATTCTAAGTCGGGAGTTTGCCGATCTATCAGATGGTGATGCTGCATCACCTTCGTTCACCTCTTTAGGATGGCGGCATTGTGGGGGCCGCTCTACATTAGGGGCGCATGCATCACCTCCAATTCCATTCTGCTAATGATCCAATCTTCGTTGCGTCCGGTGAACAATTTCAAATTTGAACACATGGGTGTTGTCAAATAAAGAGTAACATCGCCAGAAATTACCGTGAACGATACTACGACGTTTAATTTTTCAATTAAAATTTTTATACATAAATGAATTAACTTATTTTTTTAACAGGGTCCATTTGGAATATGTTTTTAAGATGAGGATTATTTTGGTATTATACATTAAAAAAATCATATTCTAAAAAAAATGATTTAAAGAACTGCTCCCAAAAACCTTAATGTTTAATACAAAAATAAATTATTTTCGAATCAGATCTTTAAATAATCAAGTTTAAAAAGTATTAACCGAATGCTTTTTGAGTATTAGATTATTAAATAAAGAAACTATCCTACATCAACTGAGTATTGAACTTGGGTTAAGTATATAAGACTTGGACAATTTTTAATTTTTGAGTTGAATTAAATTTTTAAATTTCTATATAGTATCAAAGACAATTCACTTATAAATGAGTTCACACTATCTTATCACGTGATAATGACCAATTAAAAAGGTCGGCTTACATGAGAGTCATTGAACTTATGTTAAGTTTATAATACTTTGAACAATTCTCTACTCTTTGACTAAATTTTGAATTGAGTTGACCCGCAGTCTTCACTTATTTGACAATCAAAAGCAATTTCAGACATGTTATAAACTTCTTAGAATTGCTAGATGGGAAAACACTCCACTGGGCTTTCATACCTCTTTTTGGTCAGATAATTCTGTCTATGGATGACATAAAAGTATTGTAGTACATTAATCCTAATGAATATTACGCATCTAATGTCAGGCGTCATGGTACATTAATCACTTTTATTTCCATCGAAATAGAATGAAGTAGGATTGTTTAATTCCGAAATGATGTAAATGATAAAGGAAGTTCAACTTCGTGGAACAATTACGGGTAACAATTTTTGTGGCAACTTCAAAATCATGGCTGTTGGGTGGGCTGGACCGTCCAAGAGCTCTGTTCCCAACAATAAGAGCGGAAAACCAAGCAGTAAATGCTAAAGTATATATGGATGAACCGCGGAGAAAATCGATGTAGGCCTATGATTGGTCCCCTTATTGTTTCGCCAACTTTTAATTTGTTTACATGCACTTTTCTTCTTGGTTTTTTGTTTTCTGTTCTGTTGAAGGTTGTTTCGAGTCAGGATTTCATTTTCCATTTTCAACAGTACGAAACACTTTTGTATCTCGTTTTGTTCTTTGTGGCCTTGTGGGGTCGTTTTTATGTTGGTAACAGCACGTTACCTCGAGTGTCCTTTACAATTTCTGCTATCCCCACCGAAAAAACAGTGCTTCATATCTTTCCAGGTAATCAGCAAATAGCCAAATAATATTAAAAAACAAACCACAAAAGCTTAAAATTAAGCAGCAAATGTGTGAGCAGGAGCTCTTTTGATTTTTGAACGGAAAAAAAAAATGGCAGTATGCTCCGATCCGTAATTTCAATAATGCCATTCCAATGACGTCCGTTCTATGCTGGGACTATGGGCATGGCACATTCTCTCTATTGAATGGGCTGGGCCAGCACTTCGAAGTTCTGGATTTCAAACTGGTCTAATAACTCGTAAAAAGAATGGCCTAACCCAAAATGGGCCAAGCAGCATCATGCTTCCCTGCATAATAATGCAACGGCAAAGCCCTTTCGTTTAAGATTGTTGCATAATCCTGTCAAAGGTTAATTTTTGTGAAGAAATAGAATTGAAAGTTCAATCTAGCTTACTCCTTTGTTATCCCATCTCACGACTTCAGTTCTTGACCAAAATTGAGACACTCAACAACATTTAAGCTAAAAACTCCAAGAAGAAAGATAAGATCCCTGCTATGTCTTGCTTTTCCCACCCGTCAATCTCTGGCATTTCACGGGCACAAAGTCAGACGCCAAGAGCAGTGGCAAGAGATGTTGACAGTTTAATCAGGTAAGAGCTAAGATCACTGAAAACAGTAAAAAGGGTAAGAGCTAAGACCGCTCAAAACAGTAACAAGCGAATGGCCCCGGGTTCTTTAGAAACTAGTCAAGAGGGTGATGCTAATGAAAATACAGATCATCGGGCATGAAAGATAAATTTGCATACAAACAATTAAAAGCAGTGAATGTTGTTTCTAGGACTGGACTTAATTTATAATTCTTCCCCTCTGGTAACACTTATATGAGGAGACATCTCACACTTCTTGTTCAATACATAAATAGTTTTAAAGACCAAAGCCCTGGGGTAAGAAGCCCTCCTTCAGACACATACATAGCAGTGACCTAACCCATTGCATACTTCTGGGTCCAGCTCCTTGCAGTTGTTTCATACTTGCTCCGGTCAGTCTTGTACATGTGGGCAATCTCCGGCACCAATGGATCATCAGGGTTTGGGTCCGTTAACAGTGAACAAATAGAAAGCAACACCTAAGAGTAAAGAAAAAAACCATTTACCATAGTTGCAAATAAAACTTCAGTTTATGTTTATGGCTTCCATGGAATGTGAAACTTGAACTTATTTACCTTGGATATGGTGAGGGCAGGGCTCCACTGTTCCTTTAATATATCAAGGCAAATGCTACCATTGCTGTTGATGTTAGGATGGAAGACTTTTGTTCTGAATGCAACCTGCCACATAAGCATGAGAAAATCAAGTAACTTGAAGAACAACTACAACTTTCATTAGCTTCTCACCCTAAAAGAAACACAGAAGGTACCTTCTTGAATATTGGCTCATACGGAGATGAATATTTTTGGTTGATGGGAAGATTCAGTATGAAAGTTACGAATTTCATGAAAAGGAAACGCATATACCAAAAATATTTGAAGACACAAAACTAATTTTCAGGGTAAACCGTGCACAAGTTTGGAAGCCAAGAAAGGAACTTTTTCATTTTCTTTTCCTTTTTTGGTTTTTCTGGAAAAGATAGCACTAATTCCTGACAAATCACAGACGTTTCAATAAAAAAAAACATTAAATATTAACAAAAATAACAATAACATAGAAGAAAAATCATCATACATCTTAATTTATGATTTGTTGGTTACATTTAGAGTAAAAAATTCAAAATAAAGTCTGTTCTGATAAAAAAGAAATCTTCATGTGCTTAAATGATGCTTTAAAGTGACAAAAAGGCTGAAACGGCATCTTTACACAATCATTCAGTTCAAACTGCATACTCCGAAAATTTCCCAAAAAGTTTCAAACTCCCCAAAACACTGATGTAAAATATTAGATAAGAATATAAAAACGATTTTTGAGAAAATGGTCCAAAAAAAATTGTGAATTCATCAGACCAAAATACTTATACATGGAAGATTACATATAAAACTTCTTATATACATTTATATCCATTTCTCAACTACTAATCACCAACCCCTGCAAGAAGAAATCAACACTCAGTCTAATGGTTGAACCATCTAACGAAAATGACATTTTAATAAACTAAAATGAACACATGAATGGTAATGCTAACTTCAACATCAGTGACACTTCAAATAACCAAAAGATGGTATAACTTGTGTGGAGTACGGTGTCGGCGAAAACCACCTAGTTTCATCAAGTCATATCAATGACTTATTTGATGCTGGAAGATATCATTATGATGCATAGATTTGGATAATAATCTACAAGGTGACTAGAAACACTATTTGAAAAATGAAAGTTGCTAAATAAGTACCTTAGGTGGCTTAAACGGATAGTCTGGAGGAAAATGAATTGTAACTAGAAACACTCCGCCTGCATATGGACTGTCAGGAGGACCCATGATTGTTGCTTGCCAATGAAACATGTCTTCCGCCACTGGGCCTAAGTACACATACAGTTTTATCAAGAAAGAAAGTCAGATTACATAAACTTAAGTCCACTCCAAAGTTCACACGAAACCAGTACGGTATTCATAAGCTAAGCTCAGTTTCATCATAGCCTCGCTTTAGTCAAAATTATCAACACTCACAACTACCGAAATTTAAATCGTCCAATATTTAAATTTCAACTCAAATCGCAAAATTCAAGATATATATTAGCATTAAATTAAGAAACCTAGAGATATCTACACATCGCAGAATCACAAAATTAAAAATAAAAATAAAATCATGTGATCAACAAAAAACATTAAAATACGATTGAGAAATTACCCGCGCTGCAAGAGGTAGGAGGATCTTTCTGGAGATCCTTCAGCTCCTTCAAGATCCGCTTCGACGCCATCACCTAATTCTCTGAAATTTTTGTTTATAAAAAAAATTGCCAAAAAAACCTCAGATCAGCTTTTGGCTTGGAAACAAAATCTGAAAATATAAAACAGTACAAAATAAATAAAGAGGAAATAAGCAAAGTACCTGAGAGAGATCCTCCTGGTAATTATTGCTAGATTCTCCTAAGAAAAAAAAAAAAGAGAGAGGGCTTACAGTAAAATGAGAAAAAAAAAAGTTTATATTATGATTGAATCACGAGCTGGAAATGCACTGTAATTGGTTATCGTTATCGCTTTTGTGGAGCCCGCACACTTGATAATTTTGTTTAATTAATTAATTATATCTAATACGCGTGTTTACCGGTTGACTAACCTTTTGCCTATATACTATTCCGTCTTTAACAACTTGGCTATCCGTCGTTCGGTTTTCTTTTCATGGTAGTTTTTAAATGATAATTATTCACGCACCACATTTTTTTAGTGAATTTAAAAAAAATACATATATATTTTTTTTTAATAAAATTTTGCTTAAAGTTTAAATTATCTTACACCTGCCTATTTTTAACTACATTCAAGGATTATTTATTTTTATATCTGAGTTTTAATTTAACTTAATTTATAATATTTTGATAATTTAATATGTTTATTTTTTATTTGAAATTTTATTGTAAAATATTTTTATCTAAATAAAAAAAGTAATTTTTTTTACTTTTATCTGAATAATAAATGATCTGAATAAAAAATTATTATTTTTTCTCACAAATAATCTTATTAAATATATTTATTTCTAACATAGTTATTAGATATTATATTAAAATTTTACTTGAATTTAAATTGTACTTAGTATAAAAGAAAACTCACTAGCGATCGTCTAAGACCTTAGGGATTGATAGATCGAAGTTCTATCTATTTGCTCAATAAATAGATAAATAGAAAAAATCATAACTATACTTAACAATAAAATACTAATAAAAGCCTATATATGGCGAAGATCTTTTGTTGCAGTTGGGAAAAACATAAGGACTAAGAGTGAAACTAAAAGTATGAGTCAAGAATATTGATATATATGTTCTATAAAATCAATAAAATAATCATTATTGTTTTTTTATTCTTATTCTTAATTCATTGTTTCTGATTCGCTAGTTTAATGCACATTCAATTTGGATGTTAAACAAATTCTTTTATTATTAAATAACAACTTTTTATGTATAAATATTATATTAAATTATAAAAAATAATGTTATCAAAATTATTTTTCATAAATTATATATTAAATATTTATCTTATAAACATTTATAAGATATAAAAACTATTGTACTTGAAAATATTGTAAATATATACTTATTTAAACTTAAAGTATATATAATATTTTTTAAATTCATAAGTGTAAAAATATTAGAATTAAGATATTTTGAACTTATAAAAATAAACAACTTACTACTTATATTCAAACGTTAAAGAATAAAAAATAAATATATTTTTCAGACATATGCATGTAGACCCATTCAGATTTTAGTAACATTCAGACTTATTCAAATTTCAGATAAAAATATAAATACTACCTCAATAAAGAGAATTAACCAAATATTGGTCAAATAATTTTTGTCCTCAAATGTAAAATTATTATTTTGTTCTAAACAATTGAGAGTTATTAAAATAACCTTAAATCATAGGGTGGGAAAAATGCAGGTATGTGTCAGACTTTTTTAAGTCCAAGCTCATATAATTAATTATAGGCTCACGCTCTTTAAAAATTCATTCAATCTTGAAAAGACTGGACCTCAGCCAGGCCTATATAAACTTGAGCTAGGCTTGGGTCAGACTTAGGTTGGATTTGAGTTTTTTATTAAATTTTCAAATAAATTTTAATAAAGATATACATAAAAAGAAACTTAAATTAAATATGATTATACAAAATAACTAATAATCCAATATACAAAATATTAACAACACAATATGATAAACTACAAATTTTAATATCGAAAATAAGCTAATCCAATAATAAGTTTTTATTTAATAATTTATATAAACTATTAAATAATACTAAATATAAAAAATATCAATTGATTCATTATAATATTATTGTAAATTATTTATTAAATTCAATAATTAGTAATATAATTTAAAAGTAATTAAACTATTTAAAGAATTATTTTAATTCATTAAATTAAATTTAATGTAATCTTATTTAATATTAAACTAAATAAAAATAATATTATATATAATTCAATAATATAATCCAATTCGATTTAATTTAATATAATTTACAAAAGTCGTTAACTATGTTCGTTCACCATACAAGCTTTTTGCCAACCCTACTAAGCTTTGAGCACATAAGTGCCACCAACCCCTGTGATATTCTTCTCAGTGGTTTTAGAAATGAGCTTGGCCTTGAAAATGACAGGCTGGTTCTGCAGCAAAACACCTTTACCTAAAACATTAAAGTAGCCGAATTGAGTGACAACAATCATCGGAACGTTATCTTTACTGGCCTTTGCTTATGCATCTTTTGAGAGCATAGACCAAAACGTGTCGATGTTAACGATTGGGCAGTGGAATTTGTTGTGGAGCTTGTGGAAATACCTCACACTGACTTTACTAAAAAACCCGAAGGTACTTGTCGAAGAGGATTCTATGGTGGTGCATGCCTCTGATGTTACCATAACCTCCTAGATGCTTTTTGTGTTTCCTAATACGGCCATGAACGACGCTGACGTTGATGTTGCCTCTATTCTTTCCGTTCTTAAAACGGATCGTCATTTTCAATAGATCTGAAAAGGTTGCAAGGTTAATGTTATTATGGTGGCGAAGAGTGGCTTTGTAAGTATTATTGATGCTGAAAATCTGGTCGCCTTTATCTCAAGTAGATCTCTTTGTCGTATCAGACTTCAGTATCATCATTGAATTTGTTTTTGGGGAAACGGCTTGCCAATCACCATGGACGTCTGCTAATGCTTACAGATTGTCGCCAATTACCTGCAATAACAAAAGACGATCAAAGGCGCCGGAAGTTTTTCCAGCGTGAATCCTCTGACGCTCAAGTCAGTAATCGGGTCTCTTGCAGGTAAACTTTTACCACGCACCTAGTGGCTTAATTCATATTACTTCCAGCTAAGAGTTTTTCCCAGTCGAATGAGCAAGAAAAATTGATTTCTTTTCCTACAGGGGCTCCTTCGACAACTCGACCACTGCCGGTATCCTCGAATACGAGCGCCCATCGGACCACTCGATATCCTCTAAAAAGCTTCAGTTGTATAAGCCAACTCTCCCTTCGATAAATGACACCAGCTTTGCAGTGAATTTCACCAGGAAATTTCGGAGCCTGGCCAGTGTTAAGTACCCTGCCAACGTTCATCAGAAGAGTCTTTTTCCTGGAAGAGATTCCAAAATAAATAATCATAATTATCATAAGCACCATAATAAATATTATAATTCAATAACCATAATATCATTTATCATAATAATTGTCAAAATAATGACCATAATAATTATCATTTATTGTATGTATCTGGTCGAGATAATTAGACTTACCCCCTAGTCGAAGTATTCTGCTCAAACTTTCCAGGCAATTATCTGCTCTAGATAATCTATTCACTTGGTCGAGGTGATTTGCTCTAGATGATCTGTTGACCTGGTCGAGGTGCTCTGTTCCAGATAATCTGTTCACCTGGTCGAGGTGCTCTGTTACAGAAGATTTGTCCATCTGGTTGAGGTACTCTGTTCCAGATGATCTAGTCACCTGGTCGAGGTGATCTGCTCCAGATGATCTGTTCACATGTTAAGGTGCTTTGTTTGAGCTCATCAAATAACTATCTGGTCATGATAGTATATTAAAGGTCACTCTAATTTCTTCCTCAAACAAGTATATTTGTTTCCTTGGATTGAAAGCTTCCCAATCCCCTCATGATCGCTTATTCTAACAACAATTGCAGCAAGTCTTAGATCTTTGCTTTTTTCCAATCCAAACACCTAATAAGATAATCATCACCATCTTCATCACATGAGACCATTTCAAAATAAATAGAAACTGATGGAACCACCTCTTTTTCTGACTTCTCCGACTTGTAAATTTCAGCCTTATCATAAGCCACTTTTTGGAGACATAAGTAGAGAAATTAGTCTCTTTACCATCGAGAAGGCATCTAAGGATCTTATATTGGCATTCATTAGGAAAAACTTCCATTAATTGTTGATTTTCAAACTCAAATTCAATTTCAAAGGAAAATTGAGTTTCAAAGCATTAAATGAATGCAGAAAGAATGCACTTATAAGCCACCTCAAATGGTTATATGTTGATACTATGTAAATGTGTATTGCGAGACATATTACCAGATGCGATGACTATTTAATTATGCTAATGAACATGCAAAAGTCATTTAAGGCAATTTAACTTGCTTTAAATGTGACAAGTGCAAGTGTAGTAAAAAGAGTGAGTATACAAGCATGGTGAATAAAGACATTAAAACAAAGCTGTGTAGCTACCCATGGAAAATTGCCACGAGAAATTTAAGTATGAAAAAACGCTTAGAAGGAGCCAAGCGTGCTTATAGACTATGATAAGTGTGAAGAATTGCTTAACAAGGGGGAATATATTGAAGTTGTACAATTAATATTTACAAATCAGATAGCTGAAAAGAACAACAATATCGATTATAGAACGCTTAAGTAATGGTACAACAATATCACTTGAGAAAATGATCGATTTACCTAGAAGTGAAATCATACCACTTGAACACACGTACAAGTAATCTATGTATGAAATTATGACATCTAAGCATAAAAAAGGAGAAGTTGGGCAAGAAAAAATTTCCAAGTAAAACCATGCTACCTCAGTACAACACATTGGTGATTGGCAAAAGACAACACCAGATGCAACCTGACTTTATCATATCTCGTCACTCGCCTTTAGAAAATGAAACTCATAATATCGACATCAAAGATTTTATCTTGTTGTGTAGTGGCTATAGTCAATATCTTCAAAATAATATAACTTAAAACAGCTCTATTGTAATACTAGAATAGATTCTTTAATACACCAAAGTCTCTTGAGAGTTATTTAAGTTCAAGCAATATCAAATGTCTTTCTTCTTAAACATGAAATGTGTAAAAGAAGAATCAGGAAAAATAAATTAGTAATATTTAAATGGTTTTCTCATGTGAACATAGGCGTTAGACCAAATAGTTAATGCTTAGAAAGTGAGTATTGGCATATCTTGACTACTTAGTTCATGATAAGAGATTTTTGAATTTTAAAAACTCTTCTCGTGATCTAAAAGCTTGTTTTGATATGAAATTTAATCACTTATACTACCTCAAGAGGGACTAATTTCCAAGAGAGAAAATCGGATGCCTCAAAGATAGGAACGAAGATTACTAGGTAAGAATTGAGGATTTTTTGAGATAGGAAATAATGAACTATTGATTGAGGCCTTGAATTGGTCAAAGACACCGAGCCAATAGGGCATAAATGTCAGGATAATATTTATCAATAATAAAAAATCACGGGAACATAAGGAAAATAGGTAAGGAGGTTAGTTATAAGGTAACCACGTACCCTAAAAAATATGGGCACGATCCTTACTTCTAAAAACATATCCCACTCATTTATCACCCCTACGGTCATATTATACTAGTTGTGCTGCCATCCTACAACCTCCTAAAATTCAAGAGATGGAGTCATAATTGTCAGCTTCATTGTCATGATAGAATAAGTCCACCACAAGTTAATAATTCCTTGCATTCGCCTAAAAAAGGGAATCCACTCACCTAACAATATGGCATACTATAAATACTTAATTTTTCTCTAAAAAAAAAGTAAATTAACTAGAACTCTAATATTTTATGATTTAACTCAAATTCTTCGGCCATTGACTTAAGCATCAAAATGAGATTGCCGAAAACCCCCTTTTATGGCCCCATTTCACTGTTTTTTTTTTTTGTTATTGTGTGTACAAATATACCTTTGTTTATTGCACTTAATTCAACTATAGGCAGGATAAAATCGGATATTAACATTAATCCGTTGGAGACATAAGCAGTGAAACTCGTCTCTTTACCACCAAGAAGGCGTCTAAATATCTCATATAGGTATTCATTGGGAAGAATTTCTATTGATTGTTGATTTTCAAATTTAAGTTCAGTTTCAAAGGTAAATTAAGCTTCAAAGTATCAAATGAGTTGGCACAAGATGCATATTAAATGACTTTATTTTTTGCTGTTGAAGTAAAATTATTATTTTACCCTATAAGGTCAGCAAGATTCTAACGAAGTGACGACAATGGATAAGTGAAGCACAATGTCAATTTTAGGTGAAATTTTAAAAAGAAAAAAGTGTTTATATATCTTTAAAGAATAATATTATATATTCTAAATTTTTTATCTTAAATAATATGGTATTCATTAATTAGTTGATAATTATTTACAAAATCAAAGTGAATTAATTATATTATTTTATTAATTGATTGATAAGTATCACATTATTTAAGATAATTATTTAAAATATATAATATTATTAATTTTTAAAAAAATTTGGGTGGTGGGTAGATAACAAATTTTTTTTTTTAATTATAGTTGAGTTGGTGGTGGTGGCGACATGGTGGGTGATGATTTGTTGTCGAAGATTCTAAATTGTAATCTCTCGCTTTAATTACCTTTTTATTTGCCCTAACAAGTTTTATTAAAAAAATGGATGAATTTATGGAATATGGGACACATGAGTTTTTCGATCATTAGATTCTATTCCCATATGATATTCTTTTCTTTTTTGTCATGTGACGTGGTTCAATTGGGCAGACCATTAAATATACCAAATTTAATACTGTCCCTACGTATTATTTATTATGGCCCCATGCATCACAATGATTAGCTTATAAAATTATAGTAATATATATTATAAAAATTACATTCATTTAGTTTGATAAAATGCATCCATTGACCCACTTAGCCCATTGCTCAATTACTCCTTTAAATCACCAGTAGAATTTATATGTGCACTAAAATAAATCATGTGACATTATTTCGTAGGGTCCTGTAATATAAAAGTAATTATTAATATTTATTATTTTTTATATAAACAGTAAATTTATGTTGACAAATAAAAGATTTGTATAATAGAGTAAGATTAAATTTTGAACGAAAATATTCTCATTTTAATAAAATTAAAGATTTTATTAAAATTAAGAATATATATAAATTTTAACACACAGACAAATATGCAATATCTGCAACTTTTTTTTTTTTAATTGTAGTGACATTGATATTGTAGCTAGACAATGACTCAAACAAAACAATTCTAAGAGCGGTAGATATAATAATGCATTACCTGATCTTAACTCCGCGGGATCAAGTTGCGCAAAGAGAAATCAGGAGTTGTCCAAGAGGGATAATTTAATGATATAACATTTTGAAATGAATTGGCAGGACGACACGCCGTCAATGAAAATATTGCAGCAACACCAGAAATGGGTACAAAAATCAAGCCAAAAAAAAAAAAATTGCTAATAGATTCATTCACTCTGAATGAATCAATTTAGTTCTCTCTGGCTACCGGTGGAGGAGGTGTTGAACTTTCAGATTTGTTTCCAGAAGATGGCCGATTCTCTGAGTCATTTGGCCTAACATTTTCTATCATTCTGATAACATCCAGCATTTTAGGTCTTTGATCTGGCATACGTACAACACAAGACATTGCAATTTGTAACATCTCGACCATCTCTTCCTCTATGTTGGGATATCTCAACAGCTCTACATCGAATACTTCTGCTGTCCACTCTTCTCGAACAACTGAATGAACCCATCTGACCAAGTGGACAAGTTCATCACCACCAGCAGTATGGATGGGGGATTTCCCAGTAAGGATCTCAAGTAGGACTACTCCAAAGCTGTATACATCAGAAGCCTGAGTTGCTTTACGGGAATCTGTCACTTCCGGGGCACGGTAACCAGCGGCACGGGCAATAACTGGGGCTAGAGCACTTGTAATAGTTGTCAGACCAAGATCAGACACACAACCATACTGTTGGGAGTTGAGAAAGATGTTCGAGGACTTGATGTTGCCATGGACTAGCTTCCCACCATTCTCTGCATGGATTCGAGCTATTCCTCTTGCTGCACCTATAGCTATCCTCATTCGAGTATCCCAATCTAGAGGGATCCTACCTTCTCCTTTCTCACCTGCAGAGCTACAAATGCATTAAACAATGATAAACATGATGGTGGGTGACCACTTAAGAAATTGAAACCATCAGGATCAGGAATATGGAAGGATTGATCACCTACTTTATAGTTTATCCTACAAGGAAAATATGGTATGCAAGTTGTATCATGCATGATCATCAAAGTGACTGACCATCTAGCATAAATGAGACACCAAATAAGATCCTTGATGCAATATTGCTTATGTTCAAATAGCTATTATGTTCACTCTTTTGTGATCACATGGTGTTACATCAACATCCTTTATAGACAAAGTTACAGCAATAATTATAACTCAGGTGTTGTGAAGATAGGACAACTACAGTCAGATTGGTCATAAAATTACTTTCACAGTTAGCAGAGTGCACATATTTTCTCAAAGCAACAGGGAAATGCAGATTATAAAGCTATCAAGTGCTTCCAATAACCAGGATCACCATTGGTGAGACACAAAAACAGTTTCCTGAAAACTACATGAACCTCTAACATAATTGGGAAATAACTTAACAGTCCAGCTATCCTTTTTCTCTAGCATATTATGACTTATTGTTATATCTAACTCCATAGATTTTCATTAAACTTTATCATTATTATCATGCGTATGAATTTTGTATTCCAAAATAAAAATTGCAACAATCTGCTGATGTTTGAGTAAAGCAACATACCATGTATCATAGCAGAGACACTTCCCAGACTGTAATAATCATATACCATAAGCTTCTCATCTTTGGAGTAATAATATGCCTTCAGCTCAACCACATTCTCATGCCTAATGCTTCCAACAATATCCATCTGCTGTTCGAAATCTCGCTTCCCAACACTCACATCCTTCAATCTCTTCACCACCACTGTGGTTGCATCCTCCAATATCGCCTTATAAGCCATGCCGAAGGTTCCCTTGCCCAAGACCTCAGCAGAAGCCCTCAACAAATCCTCCAAATCAAATGCATAATTACAACCCTCAAAGAAAAACAGCCTATTACTTGCATCTTGATTCCTTGAAACTACTTTCTCTGGGGACATTCCTCTCTTTTGTAATGTCCCTGCAAATCCATCCTCCCTCTTTTTTCTTACACAACAGGCAATTATCAGAAACAAAAATGCCAAAAGCCCTAATACACTGGCTGCAATTACGATCCCTAACAATGCAGTTTCACCTATCCTCCTACCACTCTTAGGCCCCAAATGAGATTCACCGCAGGGTGCAACATCTGGTGAAGCTCTAGGACCTAAATTTCCATCAAAAGAAAAACTATTACCAACAAAAGCAGAACTTGGGAACTTTTTAAGTGACTCTGGTATAGAACCACCAAGGTTGTTGTTGGCCAAATTTAGCTGTTGCAAGTTGGGTAAGTTAAGATCAGGAATTTCACCAGATAACGAATTGTTTGCAAGATATAAAGCTTCAAGCTGAGTCAAATTCGACAATGAACGAGGAATGGTCCCATTAAACCCATTGTTAGACAAATTGACAATAGTGAGATTCTTCCAAACAGAAAAATCAGGCAATGTACCTGAAAAGTTGTTGAAGTGAAGATAAAGATAACACAAGCTTTTCAAGTTAATGAAATCAGAAGGAAAATACCCAGTAATGACATTCGATCTAAGACTCAAAATCTTCAAAGCTGATAAGCGACTGATAGTGTTGGGTGGAATCAGACCGCTAAATCCAACACCAGGCAATCTAACGGCTACTATACGCTTCCCATCTTCACTACATTTCACTCCAGTCCACTGCTTACACACTGAAGTGCTCTCATTCCAGTTTAGAGAACGAGAGTGTGGCAAATTGTTGACAAAATCCAGCAAAGCTTTCTTATCTTCAACTGGTTCTGCATTTGCTTGAGAGAAAATCAGACCCAGATAAAAAATCAAAGTGAAAACACATAAAGCTTTCATTTTCCTTCGATTGCTCTCCAATAACAAGCTAAAAACGAGCTGTTTTCGCCAGTTTCTTGAGCTCACTACACAATACACACCTGTGGTTTCTAGCTGGAGAAAAAAAAAAAGGAGGAAAAAAATAAAAGATTTTTAAAATAATGATTAAATAGATAAAAACGATTATTGAAAAAATAAGAGAGAGAACAGAATGTAAGGAAAAGAGAAAAGCAGATTCCAAGATTATTGTCTATAAAAGCAAAGATGAGTCTGTATTATTTTGTACATAAAAAAATGAGCTGCAGGCTTTGAATACTGTGTAATAGTCAAAAAGAGGGGACCTTACAATTTTAATTTAAATAAAGTAAGCCTCAAATCGAGCTTCTTTTTGGTTGTTTGTTGCTTGTTCTTCTTTCACTTTTTAGTTGAAAATTGAAATGGTGAGGGGAACAAAAAAACCAAGATTTAACTAGTAATAGAAGCTTAGTTAAAAAATTATGCAACTCACTGTGTATCAGGCTTTTTGCAGATCTGAACAAAAGATAAAACACTCCTCTGCAGCTTTGCTTGTAACCTCTGTCAACAAGCCTGCTTGTAGTGACCCAAAAAAAAACTCTAATTCATCAGCCTATATTAAAATGTGAGGCAAATATTTTATCTATTTATTTCCCTACAAAGAAAATGTGAAAAACGTACAAGTGATGATTTCTCTGTCTAAAGTAGCATGCAGTGGAACGCTAATCATTCAAAAAGTGCGCAAAACACTATAAAATTTCTCTGGACACTCTCACTTCCTCACTGTTAAGTATTAACTTAAAAGGAGAGAAAATGGTGCAGGGTTTAACCCTTTTTAGTAATAACATTTGTGTCCTTGTTCCATTTTAACACAATCTCGAATAAGAACGTAATTTACCTTTTTTTTTCGTACAGAACCCTAGTGTACTGTAATGCTGGAAACTATTACAAAAATCAGTTATTCGAGTGTCATGCTTTTGTAGATAAAAATAAAATACTCTGTGAAAGAGTTTATTTTAAATATATAATCATTAAATAATTAATTTTATTAGAAATTTTTTAATTGATAGTATGTAATTATTTTAACTCAGTTAAATTATAAAAATTTCAAACTACAAATTTCCTTCTAATTTTTCAAAAGACTGGGGACCCAATATCATTTTTTCATCCTTTTTACTTTTTTAGTGTAACAATTAACTGTTACGAATTTTCTATCACGTGCTGAAAGCTAATCGGAAAAAAAAAAAAAAAATGGGGGAACAAGTATTTAACGGAAACCGCTGTTCGCGTTCAAGTGGATTTACTTGGATTGACATCGTGGCGTTGGTATAAGGGTGAAATGTGGGGCCATCATTAATTCTTTGTAACAAATAAAAGATGGGCTCGGAAAATTTGGATCGTATTTCATTCTCCTTTGTCGGCTATATGCGATGGGCCTATCACTTATATAGATGGGGCCCAGACGCCCGGTTATATTACTGTGAAGTGGCATTTTTTGCCGTTGATCGGGGGTTGAATTTTGAATTTAGAATTCCTGCCGTTGGATTCGGATTGTTGGCAAGCTTTAAACTTGTGTCCGTGGATCATATCACAAGGAAAATGTTTTTGTTTTCAATTGACCTCTCATTTTTAACTTTCTTTTTACTCTTTTACGGGGCATTGATTTAAGAATACGATAGGCATTATCTTCAAAATTTTACAAAATAATAAATTAGTAAGATTGTGCTAAATAGATAAAAAAAATAATACATTAATAATATTTATCATAAGACTGATAATCTACCCATTTAATATAAATTACTCGATTGATGAGTATACATCACCTGATATGAAAATTTTAAAATAATATTTATTTTATTACTAATTGGAGGTTCTGCTTACATTGTTTTATAGGTGTCATACTCCACAATCTAAATATTTTTTTATGATCAAACTTTGTTCCATGCCCTGAGGATACTGTAGCTGGACCCATAATTATAAATTTATTAGATCAAAAGCCATTAAGTCAAAGATAAAAGCTAAAAGGCTTGGAAAATCTTCCAATCAAAGCAACCACAAGCAAACTTAGCTAAGGCATATGCTATCTGATTACAAAGTGTAATATTATTATTTAACTAAGATTATTTAAGTGGAAGACAAATGAAAACTTTATTTTAAAAATTGATTAATGTATATCTCATAGTTATAACTGTGAACTATATAATTCAGCATTCGCCTTACTTTATTCATTATCGTCATGTCAAACCAAGCGTTTATTATTATTATTATTATTATTCTGAAATCTTTTAGCCCCTAGAGCTTACTGCATGTCTTTATCCGCTGAACTAACATTTAACCACCACTTTGAATCCGATAGCTCTCCTCGAATAGCCTTAAAAACAATGGCCCTAGCTGTCTGTGAAGGCTGGTTACTTGGTTTGGACCAAAATTGGTCCAAATAAACAACTTGTTGTAGCATGTAGTTGAAGGCGAAACAACCCTATTTAGTAATTTACGACACGTCTCTCAAAACCCTCCTCCAATGTTGTGTTGCAACAAAGAGCATCCAATTATTAAGGCAAATTAAAGTAACGTTGCATTTGGACTATGCCACAATCCTGTCAAATTATTGCAAGTACTCCGTTTTAGGAGACTGATTTGCCTGTTCAATAAAGGTAGAACGTAGAACGATGAGTTTTGAGGCACTGACATGTATGGTGGTATGGCCAGTCGACATTTAGGTAACAATATCATATGCATTTGTCAAGTGTTCGTTCAGCAAACTATTGTCATTTGATTTTGCAAATTTGGCACCATATATTTTAGCCTGCTCTACCAATGATTCGAGGGCTTTTGACCATATACATTGACATAATTGTGTATTTTATCAACTTTGCTGTCTATAAACCATGTTTGGGAAAGAATTGGCAGTACCGCAGGAATTCCCATGGTGATCAATCCCGGGTACCCCAAGTGTTCTCATGGGTACCCGAGGTACGGTGAACAAGGGATAAAGGTTAGGTAAATATTCCAAAAATGAGTCAGGTGATGAATGCTGACGTTGTCCAAAAAAAATTAGTTAATTTTCTAACAAAAAAATATGAAATTAACAAAGGAATATTGTGCTGAAAAAAAAAGAGATAACGATTTACCACGCCTGTAAATATGTCAAAAATATAGTTACCAAGATAGTTAGGACTATCCGTCATCTCCTATCACACCTGCAAATCATCGACAACCTCAACAGAAGTACACGGGACCATTCCTCTACTCCCTACATGTGTGCGCGTCTTCAACTTGCTCTCCATGCATATCTTAAAACACCAAAACGGTCACACAAATAAAAAGACAAAAAAAAATCTTTGCCATGACAGAAGGGAACGCTAACGAAATAGCATCAAGTGGCCAGATAACCCATGTATTCTATATAAATATATTCAAGTTTTATTTTTATGATAGTAACTCACATACATAGAAAAGATGGTGCTGAAATTTTCTTCAATCTCAAGTCACCATTATTAACATATTGCAAGCTTTTGAACTCTATTTGTTGTTTTGCAGGCCCAAAATATATTTTCAGGCTATTTAAGTACAGATAAGAACATTCTATCATATTTACCACTTTCTCATTCTTCTCACATATCCATTAAGATAAAAACAGTCTATACACCCCAAATGAAATACCCTACACCTCAACAAAATAAATTTATTATTTTTAGTAAGTTTTGCACCTTCAACTTACACACTCAAAAATCTATTAAAAACAAATCATTTCACGGAATAAAAGTTACGAGCGAAAAAAGAAAATAGGATTATCAAGCTAATCTTGTAGAAATTGAATTACATCACTTGTGCTAAAAAAATTTGGAATATATTTCCATTTTTTTTTTAGGAAAATTGCCAATTTCTCTCTTACTATATTCAATATGTATTATTTACCCTCCTGTTATTTTTTTAATAGTCAATAACTCCTCTGATAGCATAAGTTTACAATATTACTTTTATTTTTAAAAACACTTTTATTCAATTTATTATAAATTAAATAAATCACATGAATGAAAAATTAAGTATTAAAAATAAGAAATATATGCTTTATTGTGAACAAAAAATTAATATAAATTTATTTTTGCACTTTTTATTTTATAAACATTTTCTTATAATAAATATTTTAGAATTAAATGTAAAAAGCACAAAAAAAATTTATTATTTATTTTATAATAATTATTTATAAAATATTTTATAAGAAAATATTTATAAAATAAAAAATATAAGAAAAATATTTTATTATGTATTTTTTTAATTTTATTATTAATTTTTAATAAAATTTCTAAAATCTTTATCATAAGAAAATATTTATAAAATAAAAAGTACAAGAAAATATTTTATTATTAATTTTTTTAATCAAAACATATATTTATTATTTTTAACCTTAAATTTTTTATTTTAATTTTTATTCATGTGATTTATTTTATTTATAATAAATATAAATAAAGGGTATTTAAAAATAAGGATAATATTATAAATTTATATTGTAAGGAAGATTATTGATTATTAAAAAATAAATAATATATATTAAATATAATAAAAAAATAAATAACGATCTCCAATTTTTTTTTTTAATTCCCTAACATCACGCCTTACTTAATTGACTATTTTCTTACCGAAAACACGTGAAAACTATTTTTTTTTCTTTATTTTAGCACCATTTTCTAAACAGTGTGTAATATATTTGGAAAAATAATTCAGTAATCAATTTCGGCTCAGCCCAAGTGTCGTTATGGGCTCATAATTCACATATCCAAGATCTCACAAAGTCCTAGTCTCTAACACAATTTGAGCTTCGTTAGTTGTTTGGGCCTCACTACCTTGCTATAGCGAGAAAGTTGGGAAGACAACTAACCCCTGACATATTCTATTGTAACATGCGCGGTCGCTCACATCATGATTCCATAGAATTTAACAAACGAACGGCACATGATTTTAACAGGAGAAGATATTTAAGATTTTGTACATATCCAAGTTACTGCTTCAACGGAGATACCAATAAACCAGATATCACCACTTTCTCTTCATTAGAAAATCAGAAGAAGAATTTTCACTTGTTTGCTTTTGCATGTATGTAGTACAAATAGCACAAAATTAGACTAGCATTATCATTCTCAGAATTGAAGTGGTTTATTTAATCTTCAAAGAACCTTAAATTTGAACCACTTCATCAACTTGAATGTACAAGAGAAAGTTCTAACCGGCCAGTCCATTCCTCACCTGGCTTCAGAGTTATTGGTTTCTCAATTGCTGCCCCATCAACACAAAGCATGTGCTTGTACTCTTCATCTCCAAAATCTGCCATTGATTTTGATTTCCTCTCCCATGGATTCCACACCACTTTATGAAATCCAAAAGCATCTTATTAGGATAATTTATATTGTGCAATGTGGTTCATGCCACCAATATAACTTATAGTTAGCTTGAAATTTGTAAATGGAGCTAGCAGAGCTTACCAACATCTGGGAGTCCTTCTTTGTGTATAAGGAATGTTCGTTTTCTTTCATGATCAAAGATTGCAATCATATCTGAAGAACTGAGATAAACCCGATCAATCTGCAAAATTAGAAAGCGCTTACAAATGCACTTCTGTGCAATATTTCCGTGGATGCACATAGAACATTATGGTACCTCAGATTCAAATGTTAAGGCATCTCCTTGTTCTGTGAAGCGCTCCCTTTGACATAGGTTATCAAGATAGTCAAGAGTCTCCAGCCCCTCTATTCTCACTTCACTGTTAGCATAATTATTGCAAAGTCAATGTTCAAAGCTTATTGAATATAAAAATAAAAAATAAAAAAATCTACCGCTGATAATCAATATCGTGCAAGGCAAATGAAGCAAACGGCTCACTTTTCCTAATATTCAAAATTTAGCTACACTTCTCCATGCCCTACTTGGCCTGCTGATCATAAATAGCATAATAGCTTGCAATATAAATGCTTACTAGTTGAATCAGTATTCCTATTAGTCTATTAACATGAATATCCCAACTACTATACCTGATATCAGAGATGGAGAAATATGTATGATAGGCAATTGAGAAACTAAACGGCTTGCAATTGATATTCCTGATGCGTGATGTCAGAGTAAGATTCCCATCTGCTGCCAAAGACACCCTAAGACGAAACTCGAAACTGAAAAGTATGAACCAATGATCGTAATGAGTATAAATTGAAGTGAAATTAAATATGCCGACTTGAGCCAAACCAGAATCAATGGAGAAATTTGTGGGGCAATCAGTTCAGGTGATAATCTTTCCTGAACTACTATCAATAGTTTCATTTGGAAGGATCATAAACAGTTTCTCCATACAGGATGTTACCTGTGCGGCCAGATTTTCAAATCTTCTTCAGATGGCTTAAGTAGCAAGTCAACGTACACCTTGCCATGGGAATCACTGGATTTCAATGGTGGTGGATTATCATCAATGACCCAAATCTTGTTCCTGGCAAACCCATGTTGCTCTAGTGATCCTCGGTTTCCAAACTAACACAGATGGAAGCAAACCCGCAAGTCAAATGCATTCCCAATCCCAATTATTCACCACTGAAATGCACAAGTGTTAAAATACCTGCGGAAAGCAGATGGGAATTCCTCCTCTCACAGCATGTGGGGGCTTAAAAATTGCCTGTGCTTAATAGAACCCACGAAAAAAGTAAAATTTTAAACTTAGTTGATGGGATAGAATTCATAGGGAAGTTTAAGATTTGACATAAAAGTGAAAAATTTACCCACCAGCAAATCTCAACAAAATGGCAAAGTGAATCCCCAGGTTACCTTAGTACTTGTAAATAACAATTCTTCTCCTCGTTCAGTCCTCCACGACAGCGCTTGTCCTCCATGTAAGCTAATCTGCATTAACATAAATAAGAAGCATAAAGTGTATTTTCTAAGCCAAAGCTGCACAGATGATATGAGCGTTTCATCGAATTTTCAATCCTTCCTAATGAATTTAAATCAAAAACAAAAGGCAGGAAAAATGGTTCTCACTTTTGCAGAAGCCCCTCGAGGGTTTCGAAGCACAACCTGTTCTATTCCATTTCTATCTTTGGTAACTTCAACTGCTGCTCTGTGATCAGAGGCTGCCCCAGAATGATTCATAGTAAAAACACAGTAAGGACATATGAAAAAGAGTAAACAAAAAAAAAAAAAACAGAACTCTTTTGCTCTGGATCCAAAACAATGCTTGAAATAACTCTCAAACTGTGAACGAAAAGGGCTTGTCAACAGTATTAACTATAAAAGGTTTCGCAGTCACTGAAGCAGTTGAAAATCAGAACTTGCCCACCCCTCAACACTTTTCTTGTGACACACCAATATTGCCGTGAACTGAAATGAAATTTCAACTACCTTAGTATCTCTTCACCACAAAAACTTCCAACAACACAAATCCCCTCAATCTCAAAGACTCAGTGACGTGATTTTATTGTAAACTAGCCACAACTCACTTTCAAGCAAAATCAATATCTATCAAAACAAGTAAATTTTTTAAAAAAAAAAAAAAAACACTGTTACCCAGATAACTAAACTGTCTAAATTTCAAAGTAGGAACCAAAAAGCAATCAAAATTCCTTTATCGTGCTCTAGTTTCAAACAAAGACATCAATGAATAAAGTCGTAATGTCTACCAAAGAGAAAGAAGTTCATAAGGCAAAGAACACAACTAATAATTGAAAGGCCGAGAAAGCACTTGAAGGAAACACCCGTTAATGATTTGTGTGACCTTGTCCTAATTTCAAACAAACATTGAAAGGTAAGGTTTTGAAGAGATCATCATTTTATGATCGTCAGATGTGATTATGAATATGATTGACTGATAATTTATTGGTTTCTCATGTATAAAAGTCTTAAAATATTCCTAAAACTAGAAAAAAAGATCGTTATTTTAGCATTCAACTGCGGTGGCTCTCAATAATGGACATGCGACCATAATTAACTGAAATAACTACCCGCCGAAAAATATTAGGATAATGGAATTTTCTTTTTGGCGTTTTGCCCCTTAAGGATTACTTATTTCCATTTTTACCCAAAGAAGGGTATCACTCTTTTACACTAAAGTGGACTTGTTTACACTTTACAGCATCATAAAGAATCTGGACCTCCCATTTATGCTAAAGATACAATTACACACACACACACATATATATATATATATATATATATATATATATAAATTTTCATGTGCGTCCTCTTTTTTTTTTAATGCTGATAATTATTAAGATATATGATTTTATAGTTAATTAAATAATAATTATGATACCACATAGTTTAATAATGGATTGAAACTAATTCTATTAAACCATATAGATAACTTAATTGAATAATGACTCCAATAATGAATTAAAATTGATTCAATCGCACTTGAAAAAGACATATGTATATATATTAATTGGAAAAAAGGTTAGGCTTTGAACGTTTATTGAATAAAGCCAATCCTTATCATATGATAATTAGGACTAATCCATTTGCATTTTTTTACAGTATTTTGCACAATAGATCACCGGCCAGAATACCCCATATTTGTTTAATTGATAGAAAGAAACATACATCTTTTCCATGTTTATTTTCTATCCAAAATGATGAGCTGTATATTTTTATTTAGAAGAGTTGATCTTTGAATAAAGAATATTATCCTTGGGAATATTCAGACACATTGCTTAGCCAACAGAGTACGAATAAAGTGCAACAAACAGGGAATGATTCAAAATATTTTTACTTCTGCAGGAGAAGGAACATGAATGCTGCCAAGTTGTTGAAGAAAATTTCCACATAGGAATGATCACGCTCAACGCCAGCCACCCGCAGAAGAACCTTTAAAAGGTGGGCAGGTTCAAATGAAAGCAACGCTGCGTCGTTCTCTTTCCGTTTCGGTTAAAGTTTGAAAAAGAAAACATGCTTTTGAAACTAACCTTCCAAAATAGATTTTGACTTGGCCATTGAAGATGAAGGAAAAAAAGACTAGCAGTTAATTTGCAAATTTCAACAACCAACTTCTACCAAATTAATGCAATAAGAAAACAAAGGACTCATTGGTTGCGTCATGCGGAAAAACCCACAATTTTTTTTTATTCATTAAATGAAAAATCTAATTACATTTACTAAGTTGAATAATATTATATCTCAAATTTATTATTTTAAATAACTATCTCAAATAATGTACACATTCATTAATTAATTAAATAAATCAAAAATTAATTAATTATATTATCTTACCAACTAATTGATAAATGCTACGTTATTTAAAATAGTTATTTAGAATATGTAGCATTATTGTTATAAAATCTTCCAATAACCGACAGTAATAAGTTATTGGGATCCTTTTTATTCTAAAGAAGGAAATCTTTTTGCCAAAAAGAAAAAGAGCATGATGTTGGAATATAAAGCCATTATAAATACATCTTGTGAGCAATTTCTCAAACTATATATGAATTCCAACTATATTCAATGTGTCTGCATCATCCTAGGCTTTGGAAAGAATCCTATCAATAGTGTGACAATTCTTTTGAATCAATTAGTAAATCCATGTTTCTACTTAGCTCAGATTTCAGTATGTCGACTTCTCCTATTCTTCACTGGTTTTCTACTGCAGGCATTTGAGAATAATTCTGGAAAACAATGGCCTTCCTCACCTCTACCCATACAGTTTGTTTTTAATACTAATAGGCAAGTCAGATCACACAGCTGCGCATATGGCTCCTGGACCTGCAGTGTTCACATAATGAAAGCCATAAACAAAAAAGAAAATTCAGTTTGGCCTTAATCCTCCTTGAGAATTAGACCATCTATGAAAATATAGACTTAATCAGCCTTAGTTTTGTATTATAATGTCTAGTTTCCTAAAATTAGAGAGGGAGGGAGAAACCTGAGGTCCACGAGGCGCAGCAAAACTTCCAATCATCAACATGGTCAACATCAAGCCCAATGAACCATGATCCAGCACTGACATCATCATGGGCATATGTTTGAAGAATAGACCTTTAAAATCAATATGGGATGGTCAATATAGTCCAGCAACTGATGTTTGTTGTGTAGTATGTATACTACAGTATACCACACACAAAGGGGAAAAAGACTGAAAGGCACCTATTAATTGAGATATACTGTGCCAAAGCTCGTGAAATTGTATACAAGTCACCAGCAGCATGTCGAAAGTACCTACACCATCAAGAACAAAGTTACAGGAATAACAAGAAATCCATAATAAAATTGTGAAATTTCAAGAACAAGTAACAACAGAAATGCTACTGCATAGATGCATGGTGAAGCCACAATAAGACAGAATCACACTACCCTTAAATAAAATTTCCATGAGCAAGGCAAAATCAAATTTCTGTATTACCATTTTCCATCACCAAATTTCCACCAGTCTGGTTCATACCATATATGCATCCTGCAAAATGTTGATAACTTCAGTATTAGATAAATAATAATAAAATAACATTTTATTTCCAGAAAAACTATAAGTAACAACATTTTTAGTAACTCACGGCTCTGAAAATACTTCCCCTGATTTCATGCATCCAATATAAACACGAGGCTTATCTAAATGACTAGAAAGTGTTGCTCCTAGGGCATCTGCATGACAAAAAATGACAAGCTATATGAATTGTAAACTCAGTAAAAATTGTGCCGAAATTAACCCATTTCTCTCATTTTTAAAAAAAATACATTTCCTTCATTCTTTTTAGTTGCCTCACTAAGCATTTCACTATTGCCATCTTAAAACTTACAAATCTAATCATCCAAGAGTCTATGGAACTTCATAACAACTACGCTGAGCCAAACAGTTTGCATTACTTAATATCACTATTCTTCTTGATTGCAGTTCCAGGGTTATCTAGGCTAATATAATTTCCTGCCACATATACATGGAAAGAGAGGGCCAAACTTAAGTTCAGGCTCAGACATCATATGTAATAATCTCACATGGAAGCAGTATTTTGTTTATTACCCAAACAAACTAATAAGCATTACATACCAATATTAACGTAAACATCATCATTGACCTTAGTATAAAACTCAGCATCCCACTTCTCAACAGCATGTACAAAAAATGATTTTATCTTTTTTGCAGGTTCCTCAGGTGCTTCCACATGGTCATCCTGTGCAAAGGAAAGGAAGGAAACGCAACATAATATCTGCTCCTACAAATTGCCATCTCTAAAGCAATTAAATGCTGACTTTAATAAACTAGATAACTACTGGAATTGCACAAATGTTAAAGTGGGGTTCATTGTCATGACAAGTGAAAAAACAAGGAACTATATAAAGCGTATATACAAGCAAAACATACACGTACACACACAAAAATATGACAAAACCACTGCCAATTGATTTGGATGCCATCTACGATTCAATCCAGTCAGTAGTCTTTACTCCATTGTGGCTCAAACCCAAAAATTATTGACTGACTTTGAAAGCCAACTTTTTGAAACAAGGAAATATGCAAACTTAAGAATATTATAAAACGTTCATACCCGAGTAAAAATTTTTCAAATAATTTCAATTTAAGAAGTGAACATACAAGAATAATGAAGTCATTGTTCTGACTATTTTCACTGTCGATCTCTCTGTCAAAAGAGTCTGCACGATTTGCACTGCAATTCATATAATATTAAATTAACAGAAAATTGTAAACTTTCTATAGTATAAATAAAAAAAAAATAAAAAAAAATAGAGACCTTCTTCCTATCACAAATCGCACAACAATGCCTTTATTATCCTGCAGTTCTTGTAAAGCTGCACCTGCATTCACAGTATTTTCAGATTAACTATTACTAAAAGATACAAATTAGTGTTTCTAGTGACCAGATACTCAGAAAATAAAAGCACAATTGAAAGAAAATCAATAAAATTCCAAATAGCCGAATTTTCCACATTATCAAGGTTACCGGTCGACATCCATGCCTTTCGTATTGCATCTCTATTTTTCTTCCGGCCAAATGTTGTTATAATTCCTATAACAGCTAAATGTCTTTTCTTAGAATGTTTTGTATCATTCTGTGTCAAGTAACCAGAAACAAAACCTTCCTGTCTAGCCGCAGCCAGGTCCATCTCAATAGCCGATAATCTCATCTGTTGTTCCCTGACAAATGCAAAAACCATCAATAAAAATTAAAAAATAACGCAAGATATCACAAAATATATCCCAAAAAATTCATACAAAATGAGGCGGCACTCATCAGGAGGATTATGAAAAAGTTCAATAAATTATGTTAAAAACTGTGAAATTATCCACAAACTGATAAATGGCACCTCGTTTGGAATGAACTTTTTTGGGACAAGTATTGGGAATACATATGTAGCATTACTCCAAACTTAAATATTGTGTATTATCAAAATTTGAAAACTATGGAACAATGATGACGACCTACCTGCAGGTTATAAGTTTTAGTGTTTCATCAACAGACACAGCAGAATAATTCTGAAATTGGAAATTCAATCACCTTATTAGTTTTTGCTATAAAAATAACACAACCCACCAAACAAACGCAGCAACAAAGATGATACATTCGTAATTTAAATTCATTCCCCCAAAAAAAAAAAATAAAGGAAAGAAAAGCCAACAATATTTACCTGACTAGTTCTCTTATCAAGCTCTTTGACTAAGTACGTCCTACTTTCCGCGTCCTGCCACAAGCTATAATTAAAAGAAACGTTCTTAATAAAAAAAATTAAAATTAAAAAAAAAATCAACAATCAGAAATCTCAATATTAAACAAACCGGCTGGCAACGTAAATGGTGGCCATGGTAGCGAACATGGCGAGCATAAGACCCGCGACTCGCGACTCAAATGTGGAGTTCGAAAGCCGGTTATATGCGGCCCGCCCATGCATTTTTTTTTTTTAACGGTCAAAAAAATGATAAACAATGTTTTAGACAATTAAACATTAATCAATATATTTGGCAGTGCTTGAATATCTGTCAATTCGTTTGGCAGATCTAGAAAGAAGCAGAGGATGGGAGGAGCTATGAGTTTGAAATTGATCGAGGAGTGTGTTTGATTAATTAATTAATGAGTTTGGTCGATGAATGAAACGTGGGGCACTGGGACTAACTGATTAGTGGATCGTGTTTATCGGTTTCATTTACAAAATACAAATAAGAAGAAACGTGAACAGTAACGAACCTTTTTTTAAGTTCAACGTTACGTTTGATTCTCTTTGTTAATCGTAATTAGCAATTAATTACTGTTTAGATGATGATGGGCTAAATGATACGCTTTTGAGTTTAGTTGGGCCATGCCCACGTGGGTACGGAACACCAAATTGATTGATACTATACACACCCAACATAGACTCTGTTTTGGAGTAAGGGCATTCGGCCCGATGGAGTCTATGTAAAAAAAAAAAAAGGTTGCTCGTAATATTTGTGAAAATGCAGGGACTTGTGTGGATAAAAAAAAAATTAAAAAAAAAGGAAGAAATAATGGAGAAAAAACAAAACCAAGCGGACTCGTGATCATAAATTATAGGAAGCTGAAAAAACCAAGTGTTCTTCACCTTACCGTACAGTCTGTCTCTCGTCAGCGATCGAAGAAACTCGAATCGCTTTCTTTTCTTGATATCAAACAATCTAATCAAATCAAATCAAAAGATCTCGCGAAAATGAACGACGCTGATGTTTCGAAGCAGATCCAGCAGATGGTGCAGTTTATCCGCCAAGAAGCCGAAGAGAAAGCCAACGAGATCTCAGTTTCTGCCGAAGAAGTAAGTCTAGTGGCTTCACAATTCAAAATTTAATTATTATTACTATATGATTATTTCTAGCTTTTATCTGTTTTACTAATAATTCTCGATTGACTGTTAGTAATTCCTTTGAATTTTTTTCTTTCTCTTTTGTTTTTTTTTAAATGATCTTGTATTTGTTAACTTTTTTTTTATTTTAGGAATTCAACATAGAGAAGTTGCAGTTGGTGGAAGCAGAGAAGAAGAAGATCAGACAAGAGTATGAGCGGAAAGAGAAGCAAGTCGAAATCAGAAAGAAGATGTAATTGATTTATTTTTAGCGGATTTAAGACTGATTATGCTTTTAGATTTATGTGTTTTTGCTGATTTTGATTTGATCTGACTTGATTTAAATTTAGGTCTGTTAATTGTTTTATGAGTAGTTATGATTGCTAGTTTTGTGTGATTAGTGTGGAGGACTAGAGTCAGCTTGCCTGTTGTGAGAATTTAGTCTTTTGGCATCTTGTATTGGAATTTATGAATCAATTAGCTGTTATTACTTGAGCTTTTGCAAAATTTGGATCTAAATCTAGATATTAAGATTTTAGAAAATTTTGTTTGTTTTGATGAAAATTTGAGTGACTGATTTGAAAATATGGCGTGATTTTGTTGTATAATTGGAAATTATATAGAAAACTGTTTTTAACATTAGTTGATTATACGATTATCACCTACATAATGCTGGTATATTGATAAGTGGGATTTATTTTTTATTTTTTTTTGGTTTGTGGTAGTGAGTACTCCATGCAGCTGAATGCTTCTCGGATCAAAGTTCTTCAAGCTCAGGATGATTTGGTCAGTAACATGAGGGAGGCAGCATCAAAGGAGCTGCTGAATGTGAGCCGTGATCACCATTCATATAAGAAGCTTTTGAAGGATCTCATTGTTCAGGTCAGTGGAATTAAGTTTGTTTCCCCCTTTGCTGTTAAAAAATGTTTTTAAGAGATTTTTTACTGACTTCAACAGTACCTATGCACCTTGTAGTTTTAGGTAGTGTTTGTTTTTTATCTGAAATCTGAATAGGTCTGAATATTACTGAAATCTGAATGGATCTGAATGCATATGTCTGAAAAATATGTTTGTTTTTTTATTTTTTGACGTCTGAATATAAGTGGTAAGTTGTTTGTTTTTATAAGCTTAAAACATCTTAATTTTAATATTTTTACACTTATGACCTTGAAAATATTATATATTTTTTAAGTTTAAATAAGTATATATTTACAATATTTTCTAGTACAATAGTTTTTATATGTTATAAATGTTTATAAGATAAACATTTGATATATAATTTATGAAAAATAATTTTGATAACATTATTTTTTTTTTACAATTTAACATAATATTTATACATAAAAATTTATTATTTAATAATAAAAGAATTTGTTTAAAATTTAAATTCAATGTGTGTTAAGTATTTAATACCAAATATAATTGAAGATCAAGTGAAATTTTAATATAATATCTAATAGTTACGTAGAAAATAAATATATTTAATATGGTTATTTGTGAGAAAAAATAATAATTTTTCGTTTAGACATTTTATCACTCAGATAAAAGTCAGGAAATTTTACTTTTTTCATTCTGATGAAAATGTCTTTCAATAAGACTTCAGATACAAAAACAAACAAACCAAAATATCAAAACATCTTAAATTAAGTCAAATTAAGACTTCAGACAAAAAAACAGCTTTTGAAGGATCTCATTGTTCAGGTCAGTGGAATTAAGTTTGTTTCCCCCTTTTCTGTGTTTTTTCAATCAGTCCCTCTTAAAAAATGTTTAAGAGATTTTTTTACTGACTTCAACAGTACCTATGCACCTTGTAGTTTTAGTATATGGTTCTTCTAAGTGAAAGGGATATCCTTCCAAAATAGTTATGAGGAGAATGAGAGCGAAGACATTCAGTTGAGTGTTGTATACATGCACATCGTATCATTTCACGGAAAGAAAATGCGTTGTTACTTTTCCCATGATTCCTAAGAACATTTTAACGAAGGTTATGGAGATGTTTCTTCTGATGGCCTGAGTTTTGGGTGTTATTTGTGGTTTATAGTGAAATACTACAATTTTTTTGTTCAGAGTTTGCTCAGGCTGAAAGAACCTGCTGTGTTACTGAGATGCCGTAAAGATGATCATCATTTGGTGGAGTCTGTTTTGGAGTCAGCAAAGGAGGAATATGCTCAGAAATTACAAGTTCACCCACCAGACATAATTGTGGATCATCACATCTATCTTCCCCCCGGCCCTAGCCATCATAATGCCCATGGTCCATCCTGGTAAATTTTTTTCAGCTGAGATAGCCCGCATAGCTTAAGTGTTGTACATACTGCAGCATTTTTTACCTTAAAAAAAATGCAGTTTATCTACCAATTCATGCACCTATAATTTTTAAGGGGGTTCCAGTGAGTATTATATACTGGGCCTGAGCTGTTGCCATGATAGTATCATTGATCAGTAGAATGCTTGTGGGTGGTTTCTCAATTTTCCGACTTATTCTTTTTTATTTGTTAATTGTACAACAGTCAGTCAACTAGAGTGATGCCTAAATGGGTTGCTAATGTTTTACCTTTTTTAATGTTTTCTCTTCATGAGAAAATGGTGATGGAATAGCTTGCTTATAATAATGTTGGTTTGCTTGAGCAGCTCAGGAGGTGTCGTGGTGGCTTCTCGAGATGGGAAGATAGTATGTGAGAATACCCTTGACGCACGGTTGGATGTTGTGTTCCGTAAAAAACTTCCCGAGGTATTTCATTTGTAAAATTTATCATTATTATTGTTTTTGCCTGTTTCTTTGGCTGGAATCTAACATATCTTGGTGGTATTAAACTATTTATGTTTTCTTCTCCCCCATTCATAATGTGATCGTATTGAAGAATAAATAAGATACAGATAGATAAATTAACTTATTGTTTCACAATCTTGATGCTAATACCTTATTTATTTGTCATTAGGCTTGTCAGCAATTGACCATTTTGGTATAACTGAAAACTAGAAATACGATTCAAACCTTATGGTCTTCAATTAATTCGTCATTGCCTTCTGCATCTTTTCTTTTGTTGATTTTATAGTGTGAACTAGTAAACAATCAATTGCTTTTGGAGAAGGCCACTAATATGGTGTATTTGTTATTATAATTTGGTTTACTTTTCACAATGTCTTTCTTTGTTTTTTTGTTGTGTTTGGGGGTGCTAATTTTTTTCTTTTTAAACTCGAATAACCTATCCTTGATAATGTTCATGTAAGATTATTTTAATTTGTTAAGTATATTCATTTTTGCTTCTTCTACTGCAGATCCGGAAGCAGCTCGTCAATCAGGTTGCCGCATGATGAGTTAATTTGTATTGTTTGTCACCCCCTGATTATTCATGTCCGAAGTTTCAAGTTTAGTCATTGACCATAAAATTTATTTTCCTGTTTGTTTGCGTATTTTAAGTTATCATGTTTGCAGAATATCTTTATTTGTGAAAATTAGTGAATCTGTTCTTTAGTTTCGTGCTCAAACTTTAGGGGGTGTGGCTGGGCACTCAATTTAGTGGTGAATAAAAATAATAAATATTTTGCATAATTTTGTCTGTTTTATGTCGGGTAATAATTACCGTACAGAATTATGGAAGTTACATAATTCTTCTATAATTATTTGATGAAAATTCAACGGCTGTATAAATAACAGGATTTTGTTATCTTATATTTTCATAACCATTGGATTTTTATCAAACGGCTATGAAAAGGTTAGGATTTTGTTATCTTATATTTTCATAAGCGTTGGATTTTTATCAAACGGTTTTGAAAACGTTACGTACCTTAATTATGTAAGGTAATAAGATTTTTTGACATTTTGTGGTAGACCTTAATTTTTGTTGGTTAACATTTGTAATGAGATTTACACTTTACACTTTTTTTTTAGTACACTTCACAAATTTTTATTTTTCGTTAATAAAAATATTTCACTATTTTCACGATTCTTTTATTTTGAAAAACTTGTTGCGATGGATTACTTGATGATATACAACGAAAAATATGGATGGTGTAACCGAAAAAAAATTAATTAATTGAGCCGTGCAACATTGTAGCCGACGTAGGATTGATCCCTGAGATTGTTGCTCAGTCTCGTTACATTGGATCGATGATTAGGATTGTGGTTAATGAATTTGGATTTAATTCTGAGCTGATTGTTTTGATAATCTTAAAATTAGTAATTATTAGATAAGAATATAAAATTAATTAAATTTTAATTTTATATATATGTGTGTGTGTGTGACATGTCTGCTAAATAACATCTTACAATGATGTTAGGACGTTTCAATTTATACAAGTTTCTAGTTTTAGAATTATTCATTTCTAATTCTTCTATAAAACTATGCAAAATTGATGCTTTGCCTCTAGTTAGAGATAAATTTAGACACAATATGATAACTATTATATTAGAGTTAATTAAAAGTTGAGATTAATTAAAATTGACGTAACTTTTTTAATTTAAAAAATTAATAAACTAATGCAGCGTCTCATATAATAATAAATTATTATTCATTATTCTTCCCCTAACTTAATATATTATCTCTTTTACTTTTATAATATTTAGTCATTTCTCTCTTATAAGAACACGAGGAAAAAAAAAATCACATACACAAAAACAAATCAACATTTTATCCCTTAATTATAGTATAATGTCAAAGCAATTAAAAGATATACGATATTTCCAATACGTAATGATTTTTTTTTATATATTTTTTGTTACTTTCAGCTATTTATTTATCAATTCATATGGTTAACAAGCTTGGAAAAAAGATTTAAAGTCAATGTTATTTCTTTAACTTTTGTATACTATTTTTTATTATCAATTTTTAATCTTGCTTATTTAGTTTTTGTTAATCCGTTTCCATCAAAAGTGCAGGCTTCGATAAGAAATCAAAATTGGATCAAGCTATGCTGAGCATGGATTTTATAAGTTTTCTTATAACTTTTTTTTTTTTTTTTTTACTTTGTTCCTTAGCTAATTGTCATAGGTAAATTGTTCAGTGTAGAAGGAAGGTAGTTTGTTAAGGCATGTATGGTTTAGTCTTTTTAAAATATTTATGTTTTTGTCCTCTTTTTTTTTAAATATATATATATATTTATGTTCTTTACAAACATAGAACAAATTGTGCGTTAATTATTATATTGAATCATTATTATTGGGTATATGACACAATTTATTTTGATATTTTTATAGGTGTGTCAAGGACCAGAAAACAAGTTGATAATGTTCTCAATGGTGATCAAATTTTGGAATGGAGTTCTTTTATAATGGAATACCTTGGAAATTGAATGATTTTTAAGCAGTGGTACTTGTTACTAAATTTTTTATTGATTAGATACCTTTTTTTTTTTTTTTCCTTTTTTGTAATTGGTGCTCAGTGATTTTCTTTTTTATTGAACATGTTTGAATATTAAAATATCATTTTGGAAGAAATGAACTACTTTATATATATTTTTTATTTTATTTTTTGTATGAGCCGTCCGAATCCAATGGCTTCAATTGGGATTTGGTATTTTAACTAAAACATAGAATCGTTTATTATAACTTAATAACATTTAATATGATAAGAGATGAGTTAAAAGATATAAAAACATAAATTTTAATACATCATTAAATAATAATGTGTTTTTTTTTAACTCATCATTTACTTTGTTTTAAATAATGGATCCTCAATGGAAAATTAATATATTAGTTATAAATTTTTTTAAAAAAATTGTACTTACTAGCTATTTTGACTAGAACTACTTTTACGGTATATTTAGTTTTGATAAATATAAGAAGAGAAGCGGAGAGAAAATGAGAAAAGAAGAAAAAAATAAGTGAAGAAATATGAAATTAATAAAGTTTATAAATATTCTGGTATCGTGAGAGTAAGCTTGACAATTTGTAAGTTTGGGTTCAATTTTTGTAAGTTTAAGTATAGGCCCATTTAATTTATAGCAGGCTCATGCCCGCTGAAACCTATCTAGAGTTGAACGGGTCAGGTTTGAATTTTTATCAAAATTTTTTATTTTTTTACTGAATCTATAAGTTAAAAAAATAATTAAAATACTAGGAACACATAATAAACAACAAATATTAATATAAAAAACAAACTAAGCTAATATTTGTAAGTCATTTTCTTTCTCATCTTTTAGTAAAAAGTTATTATTTAGGAACTCCATGTAACAAAAAATATATATATTAAATAAATTTTAAAGCAAAAAAATTAATAATTAATTTTGTACAAAATATATTCCTATATAAAACTAAAGATTTGTAAGATATTAGATTAATGTAATTATACCACCAAAACTATCAACTTTTAATTTTTAATTTTGAATATTCTAATTGATTATGGAGATAGACATTTATAATTTTTTTCTTATGTAATCAAGTAAATTGTAATATTTTAATATATGAGTAAAGTAAATGACAACAAAAATTAGATAAAATCCGAAATAAACAATATAGCAACTCAATATTTTAATATATTATTTTTTATCAAGATTATTGTCCAAACTTATTATATATAGGCTTTATATTTTTAAACTCTTATACAAGTTTTTATCCCGCAGACCTAAGCTGAACTGACTCGAATTTTTTTACCAAGCCTACATGAGAGCTTTTGTGGGAAGATTGTATTATTCGTAACCCCCGTCAAGTGGACTTCCTTCCAGCTTTTGATTCTATTTAATTTTATCAACTTCTATCTGCAAATGAATATTGGTTCATGTAGTGTACATATTATTCCGTGGCATATATGCAGTCGATGTCTGAAGGGCAAATCTTAAAATTAGGCAGCCAGTTATGATCAGTAGCTGTCTTCAATTAAAGAGTTTGAAGCCTCGTCAATGCACACAATGACAATAATGTCTCGAAAGGCAATTGGAGCTTTGTCTACTTCTAAAGGCAAAAACTAGAAAATTAATGCTGTGCAGGAGTTAAAAAAAACCTGTAGGAGTCCAGTTGATTAAGAAAGCAGAAAGAGAAACAGGAGACACTGGACTGAAGCCTTAGTAACAGTATCTAAGGCATACGGAGGGGCTTTTATACTTCTCTTTGGGAACTGCATTCCATATCATGTTCTTAATTTGTTAGCATACAAATACTATTGTGTAGCATTTATTTATCGAATTATGGTGGAATTCTTAAATAGTGAAAATTCTGAAATTAAAAGTGTGGAGTAAGAGAAAGACTAAACTATTTACTTACATTGAAATAGAATAATAGAATAAGAATCAAAATCTTATTTATACATTTACTTTGTTTTTTATTAGAAGTAAATTATTTCAAATTATAATTTTATTTTTATTTAAAGAATTGTACTTTTTAATTCCAAAGTGAATAAAAAAATATTTGTAAAAAAACTATTCATTATAGGGTTTTTTTGTCATGTTGTAATTATTTTTACAGCATCAATAATGTTAGAAATATGTACCATTGGATCTAATCAACAGTGCAAATTATCTCTATTAATAAAAATTTTTAATTATGTTTAAAAAATATAACCGATTAACGAACTGATAAAAATAGTGATTTTAAATTTAAAAATTAAAATAAAAAGATATATGATAAAATATAATATTTTGAGTTATTTTCTTTGAAATTAAATTTTAGACACATTAAATAAGTAATCTTCATTACGTAATGCTTATTTTTAATTAATTAACTAATTATATTTATATTAAATTATATTAAATAAATTTCTAAGAAAAAAACACTCGAATCTAGGGGTTCACAACAATCCTACTATCAATACCGGAAGAAAACCATTGAGCTATCATAAAGAAAACTCTTATTTTATTATTAATTTGAATTACATAAATAATAATAATTATTAATATTCTTACGTTTGTAAATCACTACTTTTTTATTGATTTTAATTTTAATTATGTAAATTAAAAATTATTAACAAGAGCAATACAAATAAAACACTGTTATTAATAGTATAATATAAAATTAATATATTTTTAGAACAAACTATTTATTATCGTTAATTATTAATATTAAATAAATATAATAATATTATATTTTCAAATAAAATAGAATATAGTAATATTATTAATTCTTTGTGAATCTAATAATATTATTTTTAAGTAATTTCAACTTATAATTAATGTAGATTATTATTTTAAACTAAATATAATATGATTAAATTTAAATATATTTAATAATATTATTTTTAATAAATCTAATATTATAAAAATAAATATGATACTAATATTTTTAAATAAATATAACATTATTTTATTTTAATAAATATAACTAAATTTTATTTAACAAGAAAAATAGTAAAAAAAGGAAGAAACGTGGGAGTGGGAGTAGAATTCTCAGCTCTCACTCATTTTTTGAGTGAAACTTATATAATGTAGCTCTTCGTATTCTGTTTGTACAAATAAATATTAAAGTGAGAAGAATTCAAGATTCTCTTGGCTCTCAGACTTAGGGCAAAATAAGCAGTGTTTAATTTGAAATTTTGCAGCAATAATAATAACATCCACCCTCCACGCTGACTAATTGGTGATTATGATGAATGAAAGAGGAAAATCTCCGTTGACCAAGTCCATGAAAATAAAAACCAGAAAAATTATTTGTATCGCTTTTATTTTGTGACCAGTATTTTTAATTATTATAAAATTTTGATATATTTTTTTTACATTATTTTTTATTTTTAAATTTTATCAATTAAATATTTTGACACTAAGAATTTAAATAAAATTTACAATTTTACTTATAAATAAATTAAAAGATCACTTAATCACTACAAAATTTTGATATTTTTTTACACTACTTTTATTTTTAAATTTTATCAATTAATTATTTTAACACTAAAAAATTAAATAAAATAACTATTTTACACATAAATAAATTAAAAGATCATTTAATCCTATAAATTTTTTGAAGAATAAAAACCAAGAATTATCATTTAATTAATTGATAAAATATTATTGAAAAATTAGGCGTATGAGTACTATTTAATTAATTAATAAAATTTTATCAATTTTTTAATCATCTTGACCTAAAATATATAATACTCATCTCAAATATTTTTTTAGAGGTATCAAAGAATAATAAAAAGTTTATCAATTATACAATCATAATTATCAAATGATGTACATTGTATAAATTAATCATCAATAAATAATAGTCTAAATAAACTTTGATTATAAAAATTATAATTTTTAAATTTTAAAATTTATTTATTTTATTAAATTCAGAGATGTTATTGTAATTATAATTTTTTATTTATAAAATTTTTGAAAGATAAAATATTTTTTAAATTTATTTTAGGATAAAAATATTATTTTATTTAAATTTTTAGTATCAAATTAGTTATATAATTATAATTATAAATTTAAAAATAAAAATAATACAAAGAATATATTAAAATTTTATGATAATATTATATATATATATATATAATAAAAAATAATTAAAAAAAAAACTGCGTACGCCGTCGTATGTAGAGGTAGCTCAATTTGTATCGTCCCTCGGAATAATCGGACGCTTTTTCTCGTTTGGTTTGGTCGTTGAGTCAGTGGCCTTTCGCTCCCTCGACGAGTCCGCCGCCCACACTCTCACCAAACTCATTTTTAAGTATAAATTAATTAAAAATATAAAAATCTATCACCTCCGCATCAAATACTCGCCATTTTTCTTTTTCTTCAATGTCAATGGAAGCCTCTGCTATCTCTCGCATCGGTCTTGCTGGCCTAGCCGTCATGGGCCAAAACCTGGCCCTAAACGTCGCTGAAAAAGGCTTCCCAATCTCCGTCTACAACCGCACTACTTCCAAAGTCGATGAAACCCTAGATCGGGCCTACCGCGAGGGTCAACTCCCTTTGACCGGCCACTACACTCCCAAGGACTTCGTCCTCTCCATCCAACGCCCCAGATCCGTCATCATCTTAGTCAAAGCCGGCTCCCCCGTTGACCAGACAATCGCCGCTCTCTCCGAACACATGTCCCCCGGCGACTGCATCATCGACGGCGGCAACGAGTGGTACCTCAACACCGAGCGCCGTATCCATGAAGCCAGCCAGAAGGGTTTGCTTTATCTCGGCATGGGGGTCTCCGGCGGCGAGGAAGGGGCGCGTCATGGTCCGTCTTTGATGCCCGGTGGCTCCTTCGAGGCTTATAATAATATTCAAGATATTCTGCAAAAAGTTGCCGCCCAAGTTGATGATGGCCCTTGTGTTACTTACATTGGCGAAGGCGGGTCTGGTAATTTCGTTAAGATGGTTCATAACGGAATTGAATATGGAGATATGCAGTTGATTTCCGAAGCTTACGATGTTTTGAAGCACGTGGGTGGAGTCAGCAATGCCGAGTTAGCGGAGATATTTGGTGAGTGGAATAAGGGTGAGTTGGAGAGTTTCTTGGTTGAGATCACTGCTGATATTTTCAAGGTGAAGGATGAATATGGTGATGGTGAGCTTGTTGATAAGATTTTGGATAAAACCGGAATGAAAGGGACTGGCAAATGGACTGTTCAGCAAGCTGCTGAGCTCTCAGTTGCTGCCCCGACCATTGCTGCGTCTTTGGATTGTAGGTACTTGAGCGGCTTGAAAGAGGAAAGAGAGAAAGCCGCCAAGGTCTTGAAAGAGGCGGGATTGAAAGATGAGGTTCAAAATGTGGGGATACATGTTGACAAGAGGAGATTGATTGATGATGTGAGGCAAGCTCTGTACGCTTCCAAGATTTGTAGTTATGCACAAGGGATGAATCTGTTGAGGAGTAAGAGTAATGAGAAAGGATGGAATTTGAATTTTGGTGAATTGGCGAGGATTTGGAAAGGTGGGTGTATTATTAGAGCTGTTTTTTTGGATAGGATTAAGAAGGCTTACCAGAGGAATCCAAATTTAGCTAGTTTGGTCGTGGACCCGGAGTTTGCAAGGGAGATGGTCCAGAGGCAGGCTGCGTGGAGGCGAGTTGTGGGATTGGCTATTTCAGCTGGGATTAGCACTCCTGGGATGTGTGCTAGTCTTTCTTATTTTGATACTTACAGGAGGGCAAGGCTGCCAGCGAATCTTGTTCAGGCTCAGAGAGACTTGTTTGGGGCGCATACTTATGAGAGGATTGATCGCCCTGGATCTTTCCACACTGAATGGACAAAACTTGCCTGCCAGACTGGTGCCAGTGTTGGTGCGTTCAATTGAGCTACAACCTTTTGTTACTTGTTTGTTTGATTGCTTTTTCAATTGGGTATTCATGATGTTCAATTTGAATTAGGATTGTATGTTTCATTGGGAATTTCATGCCTAGCCATGAAGGCATTGCAATTATCACAGTTTAGCTGTTAATAATAAGAAATGCATGCCTTTCTATGGGTACAAGGTTTTCTTTCATCTGCAACACTAAATAATGCAACTTCTTTTGCTTTTTATATGTTATTCTTTTTCCTTGTGCGTCGAATGCAAACATGTGTGCATAAAGTTGCTCATCCAGATCCGAATGTTCAATAAAAGTTTTCTTTACTTTCAGCTTTGTGCTGAAGGAGAAAAATTCTCATGATTTGTGGCCTACCTTGTTGCAATGTCGATGCAGAGTAGTAACAAGTGGTTGGCACCTCCTTTCATGGCTGACTTATAACTCCTGGACAGAAGCAGCCTGTTGAGGGGGAAATCACATAAATATTTGACATCATTGGTTTATTTTTGCTTGCTTGAATAATATATCTGATGCTTTTAACTGAGAGGATGGCTGAATTAAATAAGACAAGACCATTAGTGGAAATATTTGGAATAACCATACTTGATTGATAGACTGGAGATTGTGAAAATTGAATTTGAAGCTATAAAGATAACTTCTAATGTATTTGCAATTGCTGAATTACTTGTACAAGCGAAGGGTGGTAAAATAAGGATAATGTGTATCTGCCCTTTTGAAAGCATCTCATTTGGTTTTCAAAAGTATTGGACCAACATCTTTAAATGTGTTGAATCAGCTACTGCCAAATTTTCATTCTCGATTATCAAAATAGACTGATCATTTACAGCTCAAGCCGTTATGATTGAAATTATTTCACATTAATATAAAACCTCACTGAATGCGATTTAGTAACCACATGATTAATAATCACAATTCTAGATTCTTTTCAGGTGATGAAAGATAGCAACACGGAGGAGGACAAATATGATACGTAAATGATAACATGTTAAGGGAGACCTCCGTCCTCCAGCGTTGGCTGAGTTCTTGTCACAGTTGCCAAAGGCATTTTACTTTTACCAACCCATATGGTATCAAGTACCAAATCTTCATCAGCTTGTTTCTCCATCACTTGGATCTTCTTCGCCTTCAGAACTTTGACCGACGCAATTACAGCATAACCTATCAATATAAGCCCACCAATTCCAAGCACCATACCAATAGCCCACAAATTCCACTGCCCTCGTTTCCTCTTCAATGGGACAACAATTGAGAAATGACCCTGATCCTGAGAGAAACATACATTAGCCGAATATGTTTCACCAAGATGAAGGCTCCCATTGCCACTAAACACTGCACATCTTGCTTTTGAGACCATCCCATCAGATAATGTCGAATTGGAGAATCGAATCACAATAGGTTTCCCCATTGTATTAAGACCAAGCTTTGTAACATTTCTAGACATCATATTCGATGCATCAAAAACTTTGAAACCAATTACAGGAGTGATCATTGAGTATCCTGGAACAGTGTAATAGTGAGAAGACCAATTGCCAAAGTCATGATAGACTAAAGCCAGCCTTTTCACATGAGGCACTGGTATAGTTCTTGATGGGATGTGAAAGTTGCAAAAATTAGCGCCTCTGTTCCACAATCTTCTGCTTCTCAGCCGTACAATCGAAACTGACATACCTGACAGATTTGCTGGTAGCATCGCATTGTACAGATTTCCTGTATGAGGCCTCTGCCTGACTAAAGTTCTGAAAGCAAAATCCTGAAGACATGTATCCAAAGAATCTGTAGTATTGTTGTTTAAGCTGTGGACAAACTGAGACAAAAATAAGCTGAGAATTAAACAGATGAAATTCCAGGTCATGTTGGACTTGAAAAAGCGATAAAACACAATGTGTCTACAATGTAATCTGAAAAATCTGGACGACTGTCATCGCAATTTCTAAGAAGCGCTGGAAAATCAGAAAGAATTTCGAAGGAGGGTGTACATCAGGACAAGTTTTCTTGTAAAGTTAATTTTGTGTCTTGTTGACGAATGATGATTTCCAATTTTTTTTCTTTTCTTTTCCTGGGCATGCTTGGATGGGTCCCTGTAATGGATGACTAAAAAGTCGCTTTACATCCTGTAACGAGTTTTCCATTTGACCCCTGCCACGAGCTGAAAACTTTATAGGGTTTTACCGTTTGGATAAATGATTCCTGTAAGTTCTTTGGAAAAGAGAGAAGAGATAAAAGATTCTCTGCCCACGAAATGCGGAGAAATTAATGGTACTATTAGCACTGAAACATGAGCCGATTGCTCTTCCCTCGGCTCTCCTCTGTCTCACTCGAAGGCCACCATCGATGGCCAGCCGTGTAATTGATGCCAGCCCTTTATCCCCTGTTTTTTAGTTTCGTCAAATTAGTAACGGAAGTGAGATTTAAGTGGATGCAGAACTTGCCCATTTGTATTGTAGTCATATCTAATGATTTCTTAGACAAGGAAATGTATTGCCACTATTGCACTACTAACGCACGCAAGGCATCATTATTGCTAATTATTACTGTTCTAACAAGGAGACTACATTAGGCTCACAAGTTATGATTAACAAGTAGTCAACAACTCCATCAAAAGTTCTAGCAACTTCCTTCAAGTCCTAGAATATCTCTGATAATAATTTCATAAAATGCATATATTTATTTTAGAAAATTTACCAGTCAGATTACAAGCCAAAAAAACAGTTGTCACTACATTTTGTACAAAATGCTGTTGAACCAGCAACACTTATATACATTTCATGTCCCATGAGGCCTGTTCTGGACAACAGTCACTGCCTGATGGTAAGCTCAGCCCTAAGATGAAGGTTTCCATTTATAAAATAAATGCTGTCATCAGCCATAAATGCTGTCCAGGGTATACCAAACAGGTTTCTGTACCCGACGGCCTTCCCCCCGGTGAAAGTGTAGTTCCCCTTGTACTTGCTCACATACTCCTCAGTTGGCTTTATCCTCGCTGCAAACTCGTAATCTACAGCAAATGAAACGGATCCCTTCTCTTGCATGCCCAAAAACAAACCAAAGCAATGAAATGAGCTTTGTTGGTCCATATTACAGTGTGCCGAAAGGAAAAAACCCTGCCCACCAAGGTGAAATGCCTGTGAATAAATCCGTCCTGCCGAAAACAAATGTGCACACTCCTCCCGCTTCAGGTCCAGGTATACAACACATTGCTGACGGGGCAATTCAAACTCCACCACCTTGACAGGGCGATACTTGTAAGCCCGCTCCACAAAACGCCGATAGGTGGAATTGGCTTCCTCTGCTGCAAGAGCACGCTGTCGGTATGGTGTTTCAGCCTTGAAGAAGAGAGACTCGAGCACTACTTTTGATGCAAGTTCAGGATCAAAGTCATTGCAGGTTAAAACTTTCTTCAGCTTTCGGCATGTCATGAATGGAAAGCGGATTAGTCGACCAAGTCGAGAGCCCAGGATTTCTCTTCGTTCCTCTAATTTTGGATAATGAGTTCGAGCCCACTTCAGTGCAAAGTCATAAACAGCATCCTCTGAAGCTATCTGGAGATCATCACTGGCCAATACTGCCTCAATACCAGCCAAGGGCAAGTTAAGCACCTCTTCCTGAAACCTGGTAAGAAACATAGAAATGTTTAGCTAGTAACTTGGTGCTGTCAGTAGACAATAGAAAATATCAAGGTCAACAAAATACTCTCCAATATTATTATTATCATGCCAAAAAGTGGGCATAGTTTACAAGGTAGCATTAGTGATGACAGAGGGACTCACTTAGAAATGTCCTTGTATCGTGCAGCAAGAAACTGCTTCGCTGCATCTGTCAGCGGCTGAACAGCATCTGCCATTAAAACACTCGAAGGAAGGTCCAGATACAGTAAGGCAGACTCACAGGTCATAGGCAAGTTTCGCAATAACCTACTACAACATCTCATGCATGATGCAACCTCAAATTTGTCAGCAGCCATCAGCACATCCAGTAAAGCAGTTGGTGTAGTTGTTAACAATGTATTACTATACATGAAATTAAGGAGTTCCATAAGGGCAACTTCTTCTGCACAAAGGAAAACACAGAAAAGAAGGGGGGAAAAAAAGGATTAACTTGAAATCAATATGAGTCTAAATAAAGTGAAATCAAATTAGTGACCTATAAATGGGTTTCAAATGCATAACCGATGCCTTTTTCAAAAAGGAAGTCACAACAGATCCCCTACCGGAAGGAAGAAATACATAAAATAATCCAAAAAATCATAATAACTACCACACACCATAAAAAAAGAACTCAAACCCTTTTCCACATGAAATAAGACAAAAACCAAACCAATTTTCATGTGCTGCTGCAATTACCAGAGGCGTGTATCCGTAGAGTTACATATCGCTGCTCTGACTCTCTCATTCCATTCGAAAACAACTGCAAGACAAGGCACAAAATTACAAGCCAGAGCAAGAGAAATCAAAGAATACAGAAAGCATACACCAAGCTAGAAACATTCACCTTATAGAAGAAGGGGCTCTTAGCAGCTAAAATAGGAGAACTAATATGTACAGTCTTGACTCTAAGAACAGTTGACAAGTCGTTGCTCCAAGCTGAATCAATGCTAACAGTTGCTTCCTCACCTAAAACACCCGAACCAAATGTGATTCCTAATTCATAATCAAATGAAGCTTAAAAAGAACCTAAGCAAAAATGGATGTACCACATTGGTTCAGATTCAAACCAACATCAGCTGGTGATTCCTCAATCATGGCCTCAGGTTCATCATCCTGATTTTCATATGCCACACCGTCCTCAGAGTCCGGGATGTTACATTGTAAAATTTGCTCACGTTGCACAAGTACATCCACTAAATGCATAATTCACAATCACAAAAATGAAAACTAAATCCCTTGTAAATATTTCTCATTCACAATTTTGCAACAAGCCAAGCCAAGCCAATATACAACAAGATCAGTTACTTTATGATTAACAATATCAAGTGATTGAAAAATTAAAAATTAAAAATTAAAAACTGACCAGTATCTTTCTTAATTTCTTCCCGGCGTCGTTTGCGGTTGCGGGCCCAGTCAGCGATGGAGGAGCAAGCGTCGCCGTCAGATTTGGAATCGGGCAAATCGGGCACGATTTCGATTCTCAGGACACGATCCGAGAAGTTGCTGTCGTTAAAGGCGAACCCGAAATCGGAATCGGGCAGACCCGATGACAAGTCCGAGTCCATGTTCGATTGAGGGTCGAAGAGTCGACGTTCACTCTCATGCCCAATTTACAAAACCCTAGGCCCTTTTTTGAAAACCAAAATCCCAAATTGGAGATCTGATTTTCGTGGTTCCCTGTTTACAATTATTTAAAAAACAAAAAAAAAAAAGTTAAAAATGAGGGAGAGAGAATTTGCTTCCTCTCCTAAAACAATATTAATGAATCGAATTAGGAATGTATACTTCAATAAGTAATTACCAAATTTCCATTTTAGTCATCAAGGTACTCATTAAGCATTAATGATGTGCCCTAACTAAATGATAATTTCTTATAATTTTTAAAATAAATTACATTATCATTTTATTAGAGATAAAATTTTCAGATATCTAGTCTTTTTAAATTATCTGTTTTCATGCCGATTAATACAAGTGATAAAAAATTTTTATAATTTAAACTCCTATAAGTCAATTCATAGAGAAATTTAATTATTAATTTTTTTTAATAATTTATACTCATCTTTAAGCAAAGTTAAGGGCTCATTTATTTTTGAGAAATTTAAAAATAATTTTAGTGTTTGATAAATTTTTTTATAAATAACTTTTAGTAAAATTAATTCATCCTACCCAAAATACAAAATAATTTTTTAAAATCTCACTTTAAAAATTAATTTTATATTTAATACAATTATCAACCGAACAAATCTACTGATATATATATATATATATCCTATGATGAACTTAAGCCATTACGATGGAGCAACGATTGTGGGCTATGGTTAACAAAGAACGAATACACCAAAGTGAAGTCGATTCACACCCATCAACCTTCGGTCAAGTCTACTTAAACAATCTTGGTCTATAAAGTAGTGCATAATCAATAACCATTGGAAGCCCATAAGAAACTAAATTTTGCTCAATGATATATAGACCTATAATTGAGTTTGCAATATGATCTATATATTCAATCCCAATAAAACCATAGTTTTGACCCATTTCATTTCTTATTTTTATAAGGTAGATGTCTGATGGCCAAGAACTATTATTTAGGATACAAGTCCAAGAATCATAATTCAATTAAGAAAGCATTTCCTTTTATCATTAAAAGATGAAATAATCCTCAAACGTTACTTTATAATATAAGGATTCGTGCTACCGTATAAAAGCGAGGCTCATGTCAATATCATTTATCTTTAAAATTTATAAATAGTCATCCCATCCAGGGATCCTAAATTCATAGTAATTGTTTAGAGGTCCAAGCATTCCTAAACAACAATATATGTAATTATCTACTTTTTTTTATTTAAGAAAAGGTCTTCTTCTTAAACAAAGAATTCTAATTTAAATTTCTTTAAACTCAATAAACCTTAAACTGGTAATCCTTACCATCTTATCATCGATAAAACACATTCTCTAACTTAGAACTATCATTCGTTCTCAGTCAAACTTCTTTAAACTCTTAAACACTAATCTTAAATAAAAGCAAATATTTACTGTAATATTTTGAATTCACTTCTCAAATTATTTTATTATTGCATAATAGTGTCAGAACCACCCTAAAACACTATCTAATCGCACTTTTTGTGTTGCCATCATCTCAAAATTCCATCTTCAAGCCTTAGATCAAGTTTTTGCTTTTTTTTTTTTTTTCATAGTTTACTATCTTATTAGTTACAAAGGCAATACCCTAAACTATGATTCTCCATTATTCACTGGTGTAATATACTCCCACATTACTACTCCCAACTAGTGCCATTATAATTCATGCCCAAATTCATTATTTAGTAAAGCTAGCGGTAGTCAAAGTTTCAACACATTTGGGCTGAATCAACGATTAAATAATATTGTGAACATTACTCCTTGAAGTATCAACAGAAATGTGGGTTCACAAACTACATTCACACTAAGTTACACATCTCGTCCAAATCCTATTCGTAGTTGAAGAAGGATCATCTCCAACCAATTTGGAGGAGACACATGAACGGATCAAAATCTTGCCAAAATTTTTAGTTATTCCATTAGGATCTTTCCAATCATTCAGAGAGTGACACATGGCCTGATGAAATTCTACCAAATCAAATGCAAAGTATTGTGAATTAAAAAAATGTATAATTAGTGGTGAAGTTCAAAGATTTAGGAAAAAAAATTACTTAATTACAAATTTAACCCTCATTTATACTTATATAAGATTTTTTTTATTATTAATGAGCTATGTCACCTCTTCAACTATCATGAAATTGTTGCATGAGTTCATCATTTGAGAGATAAATGTGTTATCGAAATAGTTTCAAATAAAGTTTAAAACAAATATTTTAAGGGGTAAGGTTCATTATGACTCCCTTAATTAGGTTTATCTTTAATTTCTTATTAACACAATTATTTCGTATAATAGGAAAGGATAGAATTAGAAAAAAAAAAAAAATTAGCCCACCTACAACGTTATTGGTAGCTTCGCCATTGTGTGTAATACGTCGGTGCGATGTGGGGGGCGTAAACTACAAAGAGCTTACAGAGGGAGAAAATAGAGAGTTTCCAATTCAATTTATTATGTCCTCGAACAAAATTGCCACAAGAAAGGCGGTTAATCAGAAAAATAGTGTGGCTCTTTTGAAAAAGCACACGGATCTATGCATTGCGATGTAACTTTGGGCCAAATGAAGTAAACCCAATCTTGGGGAAAAAAAAATTTGCACACCAATTAAACATCAGCTCTGACTTCCCGCAACGAGCGAGTACACAGTTGCACAAAATTGATTTACTTCGATGAAAAAGACATTTACTCCCAAATAATAAAAGGCTATTTACTTTTACAATATAATAGAATTTTGATAGATTTATAATTTTGGTTAAATAATAATTTTTACCAGTCCTAACTTCAAACTAACAAATTTAAAAAAAAAATCACATTTTTCTATAGGGTCCACCTACTATAAAATTTAATAATAACCTAATTTAAAATTAAATTCACATGGTATATCATGTGGACCTTATAAAATATATTATCAATATTGTTTGCTGTTGAATCTTATATCTAACTCTTTTTATAATGCGAAATTTTGATTTACATTGTTATTTTACAATAAGTATGAGATGAGACTGCATATGTCATCTTTAATATAGAAAAATAAAAACTTTACAATTATATGTGTACTACTAAATGAAACTAACTATTATTCAAATAAATCATAATAAATATTAAATCAAGTTAAATAAATACTAAAAAGTATACATATGATTAAATTAATAGATTTTTTACACTCCCAACACGATTAATTTATGAAAATTTTACCAAAGGATGACTTCAAGATTCACCATATTTTAAGGAATTATAATAAAGCTACGGATACTTTAGCTAAATTTGTGATTTCGTCCTATTAATTTTTTTATATTAATTGACGATTTTTTTACATGAACTATCTTACCTTACTATCATTGAGTTTTTAGATCCTGATTCAATGAGAATTTACTTTTCAAAACAAAAATATATATATATATATATCAAAACTTTACTGTACACACAAAATCAAGAATCCACAATTCAACAATAATAAACTGAGGAGGTGAAAGTAATTTAATCAAAGGGTTGTCATCACTTATCCAGAGTTCTGGAAACATAGAACGTAGGTTTTTTTTTTAAATAAATAAAAAAAGATAAAAATGGAATGGATACTGCATACGTACCACTTTTAATAGCACTTGCCAACACTTATGACCAAAGCTTTAATTTGCTTTTGTTAGGAATAATTCTTTCAATTATAAAAATCCTGATTCTGATTTAACATGTAAATCAATAAGCAAAAGCAAAAGCATGAATGAATAAAAGAAAGGACGATCATGTTTGCGTGTCGTCCTCATTCCAAGTACAAGTTTATGAATAATTAACATTCTTAATTATTGCTAAATGACGGTAATTAGATCCCTTTTTCATGCGGTTCTTTCCTTTATTATAATATTCATCACTTCACTTACTTATTATTATCAGTGGGACAACTTTGCAAAGTTAAATTCTGTCTCCTTTGTTTCTTGAGTTAATAATTAAAAGACGTACCAAATTTTAATGGGTCATTAACTTACTGTATATTTCGGATTAAAGTATTGTAATTTAAAAATTATAATTGTTGTAAAAAGAAGTTGTAATTATAAAATAAAAATTAATAATATACAGTAAATATAATTTTTAAATAATAATTTTGACAAAATTATTAAAAATATGATAATTTTTTTATCATAAAAATGAATAATCATATTAACATAGCTTATAAACTACAATAACTAGTGTTTACCAAATACTTAAATACTGTATAACTATCCAATCTCAATCTTAAACATAGTCTTAATTTGTTAATATTTGTAAACACTTCTATTTTGCAGACTTGGGCATAGGGAATTAAACCGATGCTTCTACGCCAAAATCCTATCTAGATTGTTCATTATGTCATTATCACAGCTAATTAAGCATCAAAGCAAATTGAATTTTATTCATTATAAATGATATGATATTTATCATAATTAATTTACTTGAAATTTGTTAAAATTTATCTACCACCTCTATACTTAATTCACTTTGAGACTTGTGAAAATTTATCATCACTTAATTAATTATCATACCTAATTAATTCACTTCAAACTTATAGAAAATTATCATTCACTTGATAAATAAAACAAAATGTTGTCATTGAATGTGCACTTCAAAATTTAAAATCTTGGATACAATTTGTATAAATGACCGTATTCTCAACTGAAATATATACTTTTCTTAGCTTTGAAGACCTGGTGCTATGTGTACATTATTATTGTCCAATACTTATTTTATAATTTTTTAATTTTATGTATTTTTACAGAATTTGTATTCGAATATAACATATTAAATGTGTGAAGGGGAAAATTGACAATCTCGCAATAAAATATTTATAAAAAAAAAGTATAAAAAAATTTATTATTATTTTTTTAATATTAAAAAAATGTTTATTGTTTTAATCTTAATTTTTTAATTTTAATTTATATTTATGTGATTTATGTAATTTATCTTAAATATGAATAAAAGTATATTTAAAAATCATAATAATATTATAAACTTATGCTGTTAAATAAATTATTGATTATTTGAAAAATAAGAAGATAAATATTATATATTAGATATAATACGAGATACGTTGACAATCTCTTATATATTCGATGCGTTAATTAGGTATATCCAACTGAGTGGGTGCGATGGTATCTCGTTTCACACTTTCTAGTAGCCTTTCACCCGGAAATGGCCATGCAACGTCAGCATTTTTGCCAATGTATGCCGACTAATAAAATGAATAAAAAGTTGATGAAACTACTGATGAGCTCTCCCGTTCATTAACGTGTGAATGTGATGCTCTTTTATTGTTTTGATCCTTGGCAAATAATTCAAATAGTGGAAAACAAACAAAATAATTTCAAGAAGAAAGCATCATGCGCGACTGAATTCATCCATGTGCATTGCTTTAAACTAATTATTTAAAAATAAAATTAAAAATCATATCCCACTTCCAAGTAGGATGCATTATGCATTATCATATTATATTCGCCGGATCAAAATTAGTACATCAGCAAAAGAAAAGAGTTTTGTTAAAAATATATATATATATATATATATATCATACTACTGACTGTCAACTACTGTTTCTTTAATTGTTAGTCATAATATATAAGCATTTTCTGCAAATTAAATCTAGAGTTAGGATTGTTTTAATATTAAAAAAAAAATCATTTAGCCATCAACAGAATAACTAGGTTGTTTTAATATTACTAAAAAAAATCAGTAAAATTCATAAGTTTTTATGATTTTTTTTTATCTAAAAATAATTTTCACGTTTTCTCTTAAGCGTGCTTTTTATTTTTTTTAAAAAAAAATCTCTCCTAAAATAACTGAAATATCATTACTCGTGCATGTGCGACTTTTAAAATTTAATATTAAAACGTAATTTATTATTTTAATTAGAGTTATAAATTTATTTCAGCAAATATATATGTATTTTATTTAGAGCTGGATTCCTAACCTTCTATTAGTTAACAAATGTATTATTTTATACGTACTGTAATTCGTACTTTATATAGCACTGTGCTCGATTGTGTGGATCTACGTCTACCTCTAAATAATTTCGAAAAATTATTTCCCTATATACCGACGCACACTAGGTTTCATCCACAGACCAATCTCTTAAAATAAGTCGAAAGTATAACTCTGCAAATACTACCAGTGATGGAACAGATGCGGGCATAAATCCAAGTGCAGAGTACAGAGGAGAGAAAAATGAAGAGAGAGATCCCAAGGAGCGTGCTCATTTCATGTGGGCAAGTTATGAATGATTCTGGCAAACCCATTATGACAAAGAGATGAATAAAAAAAAAAAACACAAATTGATGATTAAAAAGGCGTGCATTATACATATAATTGAAAATTTCTAAATTTGACAGAAAAAGAAAAATCAAAGCGAAGCTAGCTGTGCAAAGTGTAAACACAGTGGTCATTTCATGGGACAACCCCATTTGCTTGTGCTTTTGCTTCCCTTGCATCGGTACTTGTCTCTCTGCAGATGCTGTCTGTAAATTAAAGTGTTAAACAGCTCATTACCTTTCTCCTTCTCTCGCCCGTCTATGAAGGGAGGTGTCTGTTCATTGTGTTATCAAAGTCCATTTTTAATAATTGTTGTTTCAGTTCATGTTAGCCTTTTACAATACAACAATATTTTCTTGCTATATGAGAATGTATAATTTGCATGTGTACATGTCAACTTTTTCTTGCTATATTCCCTTAATTAATATGATGTTCAATCAGCTATTAACATATTTTTTTTCCGTTTTTGGCTAATCCTGCGAGCTTAAAGGTCATATGCATTCATTCAAAAGAAAGTCACTTTGTTAGTTGATTCATCGTCAGTAAGAGGATGATATTTTTATATTCCGTTGCTTTTTTTATCCCTTCACTTCATAATTATGAAAATTGGAAATTAGTGACGTCCTATCAAAATTTGTTTTTTTCTAAGTCAAAATGATATTTGATATGGAGTGGGGATTGAAAGATCTCAAGGGGATCCGGGTAATTGATGGACCTATAAACTAGTCGGTTCTCATAAGTTAAAAGGCAACAATCACCAGTGGACGTGTATATATATTCGTGTGTTCAAATTCTTATAAAAATATTTATGAAAATTTAATTTTTTAATTATAAAATAACTAAATGAAAGTAGTATTATTTTTATAAAATATGAATAGAATAAATAATATTTTTTTTTATAAAATGTGAATGTAACCTCATAATTTTACTAATTTTAAATTTTTGCTCATTTTACAAGTTTTTCTCTATAGTTTGCTTAACATGATTGGCTAATGTCTACATTATAATCTTTATCTATTTTTCTCAATCTATTTAAGTTTATAATTTCTTCATTACTACTTCTGTCAAACTAAAATTTTGATTGAGGCAAAGCAATACATGTGAAAATTATCCTTTAATTGTATAATATAATCAGGAAATTATTAATTTCAGTTTATTGAATGTTTTAGAGATATTGTTATAAATTGTTACACAAGCTTAAATATTATTGTTTAAACTATGATGTTGAGTTCAAGTTTTTAAGTCAAATGATAACTTAGCATGAAATCATAATGATTTTATATAAAATTCTTATGTTCGAACAAAAATTAAATCAAATAGGGTTAAATACGTTGCATTAATAAATTTTTGACTTAATAGAAGAACCCATATTCTTTTAATATTTGAAGTCAAACGTCCGTAAAAATATTAAAGAAATTATTTGCCGTCCATAATTGATGTACATGACTCCCAGTATTTTCGTTAGAATATGTTTGGTAGCGGTTTTCAAATGATATAACGATGATGTATTGATGTCCTTAAAAATAATAATTTTTATTTGTATGAAAATGTGAAAAAGAAGAGAAAGAAAGGGAAAATGAGATTAGACAGATGGATGGACATATGAGAAGAAAAAGTAGTGATTGGACAATTGAGAGGGCAATGAGTAGGGTGAAATTTGTGTGTAAAAAACTCTAAGCTGTGAGGGTACCACTGGTTAGGCAGCCTTTTTGGGTTGACAAGATTGTGGTTTCAGTGATTTGAATGGGAATCTGATGTGATCTTCCCGAATTAATAATAATTTCCTCATTGCTATCAATTGGCTCCTTCGTGGTTCCCTCCACCCTCCATTGTCTGTTACCTAGGCTCTATTCCTTCCCCCATAATTTTTTTTTTTTTAATTAGAAGATAATTTTTTCAAATTCTCAGGAAAATACCATCTGTCTAGTTATACCATCCGTGTATAATTAAGCAAACGAGTTGAAATTTTTACATGATTCGTACCACTAGATATGGGAATGGACGTCACGACACATACATAAAAGACAAGATATATCGCTTTCATTATATTTAACTAGCGAACAAGAAATCAAATCTGAAATATCTATATCATTGTTAGCTTGAGTTTAAAGTTAGCTCATGATCTAGCTGCTTAGACCAAATATTAGTAAATTATCTTGGCAGCCAAAGCTGTGCGATTCCTATTCAAAACCTACTTTGCAATCTTATCAAATATAATGATAATCTCTATCTTGATCATCATCTCAAGACTTGGACTGTTCTTCAGTGTAAGCAAAGCAGCTTTCTAATTAAAAATAATACGTATAATCTATATTAAGTTTAACTTTATATTGTACTTACAAATTCTGTTTGATCATATCAAAGTATTAAACCGTCAAGTTTATTTTTGTTGTGTTAACTACTTTTTGTCCTAATAATTGACACTTCTTTGTTTTATTTTCACCTTCATCCTTCGAAAATAGACCCAAATTCTTATAAGAATATTGGGCAAATTATTGGTTTAGTGGGCAGTTAGGGTTGTTTTTTCTTCATCTGAAATTAAAATTTTAATTATTTTTAAATATTTAGAGATTTCAACCTTTTTTTTTTATAACTTATGATTGATTATAATATATTTAAGTTTGAATATAAATAACTAAATATTATAACTTTAATTTAAATGACAAAACATATTCATTGAGCTTTAACATTATCTCTCATTAATTCCTTATTAAATACATTTAGGTCCTACAGTATAAATTATCATTTTATTATTTTTCTATTTGTCAATTTTCTTTGTTATGTGCGAATTTGACTATCAATTTTTTTTAATTGTGAATGAAAATTTTAAATATAATAGAACTTTATGTGAGTGTATTTATCAATTACTAATTTTTTAATAGATTTTGAATATTGTTTAATATATTATTTTTAATTCAAATGATTAAACAATCAGTGATTGGCTTCTATAATTAAAAAGAAAAAATTATCATATAATATACTAAAAATAATATTATAAATATTATATATTAATATAAAAAAAATACAAGTATTAGATATAAATATATATTTCTAATAATTTTAAAAAATAGATTTCAGATATAGTGAATTTTTTAATTTTTTGTCCTTTAACGTATCCCAAACTTTTATATAATTATTATAAATAAATAAATAATCAATTTATACTATTATTTTATCAAAAATAATCGTAAAATTCTTTATTTATTTAAAAAAACACATACTAAAGATAAAAAAAATACATATTTAAAATACCACATAATTAAAGACACATCGTTTGAATATATAATTATCTATCTTTTAGCTTATCATTTATTTTAATATAAATAATGATTCTTGATTGGAAATTATTGTTATTATGTAAAAAATTATGTTGACTTGATTAAAAAAAATTAATTAACATAATATATATATATATATATTGAATAATCTTTAATGTTATTTTTGTTTTATTAAGTTATCCTTAAATTTTAAATTTATTAAAAAATACATATTTTTAAAAATTTTTATTGAGATTTATATTTTTAAATATTTGTATTTATTTAATTGAAATTTTTATTTTGCCCTAAAAAATGATTCAATAAATTTAATATAAATTTACATAATGATGTTTTTGGCTATCGTTTAAAAAGTATGGATGAAATGAACTATTATTTAAACAACAAAGATGAAATGAACTATTACATCAATCCCTAAGAAAAAAAATAATTTTTTCCCTTTTATTTTTCATGCTATGTTAAGGTACACAACATCAAAATTTTTTTAACTAATTAAATTATGTATTTATATTTTGTCACTTGTTTACTAAACAAATAGAAGTATTATAAATATATACGAGGCTATATCTATCAAAATATCATATTTCATATGTTTTATTTATAATAAATAAATAATTTAATATTATATTAAGGTATTGAAAAAAAATATACATGTCATTCATATATAAATATATATACATTCAGACATATTCAAATTTCAGTTGAAAGCGGATGTTGGCATGCCAAATAAATAAAAAATACCGAAATATGATGAAATTGTATAATAATTAGAATAGAAAGCAAAAAGTTCATAATTTAAACACGATCAATATAAAGAGTGGTGTGGCATAAGTAGAAACCCTAATGATACATTTGACATGAAAGATTGGATTAGACTAATTATTAGGATTTCACTTAATTAGATTGTATTGGATTAAGTTGTATAATATTATATTATCTTATGTTTGGTAGAGTATTATATTATACTATGTTAAATTATATTTAACTATTATTAAATAACATTTAAGTTGATAGTTAATATAAATATCAATTATTCGTGAAATTTGATAATAATAATTAAAATAAATTTAAAAGTAATTAATAAGAAAATTAAATATATTGTAAATAAGTTATTGAGTAGACATAATATAATAAACAAATATAAAAGAAATAAACAATTTAAATATTTCATTAAAAAGTTATATAAAATCAATTAATTAATGGTATTATTAACTTTCATGATTATTTTAATATTATACTAGTGATTATTAAATTTAGTACAATAAATAATGCATTAAATTATTAAATGGTTAATTTTATTGATAAATTATTAAACATATAAGTAATGAAAATTTAATCTCAAGAGTTAGTAGAAATAAAAGTAACAATTTAAGTAGATAATAGATAAAAAATAAATTTTAAGTTGATCACAAATAAAAAATTAATTACTTAATTAATAATAGGTATAAATAAACAATTAATGATATAAATGAAAGTCTTATAAATGGAAAACTGTTTTCCTTTAATCTTATGCCAACTAAATTAAGATTATTAATCCCATGATTTTATGATTAAATTTAAATTTAGTCTCCCTTAGTCCATTCTAACTAAACTTGCTAAATATGAGATAGATATTTAGTCTCAAAATTAGTATAATCTCATACTTAATCTTAGTATCTAAACATGGCCTTAGTATCTATAAGCACTTTTCCTGAATCTCTCTAAAATTTTACTTGATTTTTAATTTTTTTCTAAAATTTTCTTATCTACTAAATAATTTAAACTGCTTGATTCAATAACTTTACACGACCCTGATGAATAAAGGATAAAATCTGTAGTATGGTATCACAATTGCAATCCAGCTGCGTCCAATATTAATTATCTAATTTATAGAAATATTAAACATGTAAAAACATACACGTATGTATTTATAGAAATATCAGAAAACCAATACGACCAATATTAATTATGTAATTTTATGTCTTTCAAGTCTAGCAATTATACTCACTGGGCCTTGGATGCAAATACAGTTTATGCTTATTAGTTACTACATTATGGAATTAATTTTGATATATATATATATATATATAGGGGGCATATGCAAAGGAAGTGATGGACTCTCCACAATGCAAGGGATTGGCGGAGGCTTCTTACAAAGAAAAGCTAGCAAAGAGAAAAGAAAGAATATGAATAACTCATTTATTTATTAATTTATGATCACAGTACAGATTTAAATAATTGCTTGTTGTCTAATCTAACCCTTTTCTTTCTGCTATATAAAGCTACTCCTTTACTCGTAGATCCACGAGATGCTTACTTGCTTAGTATAAGTAGCCAGTGACAGTACCAGCCAGTAAAAAGCTCTCTCCTCTCCATCCTCTCCACTGAAATTAGTTTGACCCCTTTGTGAGAGATCTCTTTTCCGCTCTCCTTTAGGGTTTTTTCGACTAGGCCCATTTTCATGATCTGTACTTGTGAAATTAGCGCAGATCTGCGTATCGTTAGGCAAGGATATACGTGGATAAGGTTCAGGAAGTTTTTCATTGTATGTCTCTTTTTTTTTTTTTCTCTCTTTAAAGTTTATTGATTTGATTAAGCTGGGAGCTTTCTTTAGTCCACTTACGGGTGGCAATAAGATTTAATTAGCTGCTGACTCATTCATCCAAATACTGAGTAAAGGGTCGAAATGGATGCCCAGTAAATGAGTGAATGATGCGGGAGACAAGTTGAATCTTAAGCTTCCTGTGCTTGGACTGAAGGGAGCTCCCATTACTTGCTAATCTTATCCATATTATAGTTTAATTATATCTTTATCTTTAAATTACATAGGCACACTATAAATATATATGCTAGCTACTGATTAATTATGCAATTGTCATGCTCAATTAGTAAAATAACCAGCTTGTACTTATCTACTGAATTTTTTTGTTCATTATTAAAATATTTCATGATCATAGCTCAACCCTTCCAGTGGTATTATATGAAAGATTATGCATGTCCATAAAGTGTTATTGATGTTTTTTATTTGAATAAATTGTATGTATATGCATTATCACATGGGCTTGTCTATTAATTAAATTGAGTAGCGGTAAAGATATTCTGGATAATTAATCATTATTTTATGTTCGATTTTTGGTTTGATTTTTGTGGATGGCTTTAATTAGTAATTGTTGTTTCGCTTTCTTGAGTGATTATTTGTGGGCAGCCTCAACAGTCAAAACCTGTAAAATTAAACGAGGGCTTTAGCCTTTAGGGTTTTTGTTATGTTTGGCAAGGCTGCTGTTGCCGTTCTTGTTAAAAAGCCAGGCCTCCGCAGGGAGTTTAATTTACGCTCTACGACGAGCAACCTTCTTGGGTTTTGCTCTCTTTGCCTGTAACAAGTTCCCAGGCCTAGACAGACATGTCTCTCATCAGTCTCAGAGTTACAATTACCGATATATCCTCGCCCATCGGTGCTTCAAAAGTGTTTTTATCTTCCTATCTATCTTTTTCCTTTTAATTTGAAGATCGAGTACCGTATTATTTATTTCTTGCTTAGCAGTTGGTAACAATTAGGCTCCCGTGTTTTACTTTGTTGTGTTTGCATGTGTGAATGAAAATATGAAAATGATCATCTGCAGCAAGTCTAGAAATAGAGATGCATATTAAAGTTGTATCTGTTCATTACTGCGCCTGTCTAATTTTTGCGTTTATTTGACTAGTCTGATTGCATGAATAGAGCCTTCAGCCAGAATCCACATATTGTTTGCAACAGTATGAGTGAGTTTTTGAATAGCAAAGCAGGCAAATTCATGTTAACGAAAAGCAGCTAAATCTCTTCTGTTGACTGCGTTTGTACAACATAGAACTTTACTTACAAATTATATTATTAAAGCGATAAATAATAAAAATAAATAAATTATTATTATGATAATATAATTATTAATAGTGTATTACGGTAGAATTGTTCTATCGTAATCAGATTCTTAACAAATTTATTTCTAAAATTAGTACCAGTCTTTTTGTACACTTAAATACGACACACTACCATCTAAATGATAGAATTAAATACAAAAATTACCTTCCGCTAACATTTTTTAAGAGAATTGATGTTGATGATCGAATGCAAGCTTCTTTCAATATAATAGAGTCAATATTTTGATGGATGGGCGTGACAAGCAGCTTAATTTCACTCTGTTGCCAAAACTGAATGAAAGAGATGTAATATGATCGTATTAACTTTTTTTTTTTTTTTAACGAAAATATTTCCATTGACTCCATGAAACCCTAGCCCAGCATATAGCTTTTAAGCTTAGTGCTTAATCACAAGGTTAATTGTGGTTGTTTAATTCCTTAGTGCTTCCCCATCCTGATCGCTTATGAGTGATTGACAAGTGCCGCACATTTCTGCTGTTTTGGTTTTGCTTTCCAAAAACGAATCTCTGAAGACAGAAAAACAATTTTCCTACCACTCAGTCTGTTTTCTATTAGCATTTTTTTATGCCTCTACAAGCAAGCTCGCAAACACTATGCTAAAAATGGATACGACCATGTCTCTGTTCACTCTTTTCAAAATCCAACGGTTCTCTCAGTTTCTCTGTCATGATTCATCGTTGCAACATCTTTAAAGAACACGAGTGCCATTCTTTTTTGTCCTCATTGTTTTATAAGTACAGATTTGACGATGAATAAGGATTTTCCACGTGCTACACTTTCATACTGTTCAGACTTCAGTGTTCAAACACTTTGTGCATAATTAAATTAAGGTAATTGTTGATTTTCGAGCAATAATTGATTTAAAACTTATACATTTAAATTTAAACACATATTCATATTATATATGAAAAATTAATAAACTAAAATTGTGCTACTGATGAAATTGATTACTAACTCGAAAAATCTTCTCAAGATCACGTTATAAGAAGTATCTAAACTTCTCTTAACTTGAAATTTTTTTAAATTGTACTTTATTTTTTCTTTCTTTGCTTAACCTTGTGTATGTATGAATTTATCCTTTGTTTATAGCATTTTAAAAATAGTGACCATCTTCTCATGATCACACTTAAAACAATTATTAGAGTGATTATTTAATATTTTAAATATAATATTTAAGATAATATATTATTCTAACTCAAAATAATCACTTGTCCTTAATCATGCTTTCCTCAAATCTCAAAGTAATAGTTCGATAGGTAGAAAAAAACCTACAATTCCTTGGGGTTATCATGAATTTAAAATATAAAGTAGAAAAAAGAATAAATATAATGATAATTTAATTTTTTATCACCATACTAAATAAAAGAGAAAATCAAAAATTTTTATTTATTTTTACAATTTACCAAAAAAAAAGTTAATTAACTGTTACTCGTTCACTCAAAAAAAATTTTATACCGAATCATTTATTAAAAAAAAAAAAACACAGATAAGCTCAATACAAAAGCCATGATCAAAAGATTTAAGTAACAGTCACTGTAAATTATATATAATGATCTTGCTTTATCTCTGGGGCCTTAATGTTCCAAGCCGTTTGGAAAATACTTAATGTAACTTAAACAGAATTAATTTCTTAAATCATTCTGTCGTGTCCATTCTCATCTAGCCTAAAGATCTGTAATATCCCGTTAACTGAGGATTGTTCCTCTTTAGAAAAGAGAAAACGGAAAACATGCGAATATAAAATTAATTTATTTGCTTGGCATACTAGCAAGATGTGACAATCAAAAGATTTTTTGTTTACTTTTTTATTCATAAAACAACAAAAGTATCATCTTTTTCAATTTTTCTTAATTTTTTTTAAAGTTCTCCCGAATGTTTTAAAGTTTTCTGAATGCTTAAGTAACAAGTGGTAAATAAGAATGTGATTATTTGACGGGAAATTGTCAATTTTTTTAATTGAAATTAATATATATTAATTTATTTTTTAATAGTTAATAAATTTTTTAATATTATAATTTTACAGTATTATTTTTATTTTTAAATATATTTTTATTAAATAAATAAATAAAATAAAAAATATACCTTTGGTTTTGAATACATATTATTTTTATAGTTTTCATTATTTTTAAGTTGTATCTACCGTCCTAAAGTAGATAAGACGCCTAGTAATAATATAAAGTTATTTGATTATCTATAGGTTGCCAAGCCCGTATAAAACTTGAACAATAAAACTTTTTGTTGTTATTAATAATAGATTTATTAACTAATATCTTCGTTATAAGTCGATTTCATTGCATCGATAGTCAATTGATTAATTAATTAAAAAAAATCAAATTATTAAAGTGTTGATTTAAACTTTTTTTTTTTCTATTCTATGAGCAAAGCTACATAAATTAGCCAAACTGTTTTGACTTAACAAAAAAAAAGGCTTTAGACTTATTTATTTAACAATGAAAGAAAACGCTAATATCATACACATAATCATACTTTTCTGATTAAAGGCAAGAATGGATCTTCTTACCTTTTGCCCAGTAGCGTAAAGTGCCTTTGCCTGCCCCCTTCAATTGTTTTCAACCTCGATACACCAACAATAATGTCAAAAAGATCAACCATCTTCTAAAGCCCTTGAATAGTTACAAAAGATAAATTAGTAGCTTTACTCTTTCATATCTGCTAAATAAGCATGACTCTTAATACTTAATTCTTCAGTTATACTTTTACTAAATCTAAGTTCAAGGAACCATGTCTAATAACATGTCTTAATTTTAATAAAATAAAATAATATAAATCTTAATTATCTTCAAACTTAAATTTTATAAGATAAAAAATAAGTTCTCTTAATTTAATTATACTTTTAACTATTTAAAAAAGATAATACTCAATAATATAAGTATTGAATGTATGCACAGGAAATGGATATATTGGAGGTGGAATATAATATTTTTCAAACTTTTTATCTTCGATCTCTGACTTAAGCATCAAAGGAGCTATGTCGATAATACCTCCAACGACTCTTGACACGCTCTTATTGACTCTGATGAGTTATTATTTTGTAAAATTTTAATTACTAAACTCTTCACTCTTGACAATAGCAATTTTGAGAAGATAAGCTATCTCACAATTCATTTTTAAAATAAAACAACTCTTCCTAATCTCTTATTGTCCATCTAAATTTGAGTATCAACATCCAATTGTTTCTTTTAAAGATATATATATATTTATATTGATAATCACATCTTTTTAGTACCTACTTTTTTAGAATAACTTTTCCCGATTCAATTTTAACTCTTACATAAAAGATGATTTTCTATGTGATTTAAAAGTAACAATTTCTTATTTTTTATCGTCTTCTCTCCTTAGTAAAGATAAAACATTCGAAAGTGGATTTCGTTTCGATGATGAAGGCATGGACCTTGATTCGCGACAACATAAAACATAAAAACTTGCACACATAGTGGACAAATGAATAAAATAGAGCATCTAGTTTAATTGCAACTGTCTGATTTTAAGCATACTTTTATTTGGTTCTGCCGTGATGCGTTTGATATATATATATATTTTTTATCTTTAAAAAAATACTAGTGTATTAAAATATATTTTTTCTTTTATCTAATCCCTTATTTTTCTGGATAATCTTTGTAAATTCCTATTGATTTCGCAATTATAAGTTGATAATATACAATTACATGCGGAACAAAATATATTTTTTCTCCGACTAATCTGCCCCTTAACGGTCTACCACATTCTTCAGACAAGCACTTCCCCGTTTGCTCTAAGCCCAGAATCACTTCCAATACATTGAAGCATTTTCGGAGAATAATTAAAGAAATTTAAACTAGGAAGCTGGATTAAGGCAGGAGCATCAGATAGCTACTGCTCACTCAATAAGCCAAAAATTAATTCTGAACAACTTTTGGATGCCTGCAGGCTAAGCAATTTACTGCTCTGAATCTCAACTGGCTTACTGAAAATAACAGCGCATTAGTAACTAGTGCTAGTAGCCTTTGCAACCCACTGAAAATCATCAAATAGTTGAAGATAGAAATATTTGATCAATCAAATTAGTCAACTGTATAAACAATGAAGTAAAATCTTGGGTCGGGAATAAAAGTGCGAGACGAGAACTCTGCAATGCAGAAAGAGCAAGCAACTCCACTATTGAAAAGATCAAAGTATGATTTGCTGACACTTCTTGGGGATAGTAATTTGGAGGATAATGAGAACAGCTTCAATTCTTCAACATTTTGTGCCGCGTGCCAATCAATGTGGAAGAGCAAACACTGAAAATAATTGAACGGAATCCAAAGAATAGTCTCTCACGTCTTCAGAAGGTTTCAGGATGGTATAATAAAAATGCTCCTAGCAGACTACTTTTGTAGGCGATTAAGCCGGTTCATAGAGGCCAAACATGTGACCATCAAAACATCGCATAGCCGCCACCTGATGGCAATCATATTATTTGATTAATATCAAATATAAGAAAAAGTAGTCTTCGACTTTTACAGCAGCCATACCTTTCCGTGGATCTCATATTTGATGGAGCCATCTAATTCAGCTCCCAATGCCATTAATTTTGTCACTGCGCTGTTAATGTCAGTCACCGTGAACGATAACAGAGATGAGTTTCCATTCTGCATGACCTGGTCGCTGTAAAAAGAAGCCCGCATCTCCAATAAGAAATCTAATACGCCATATTTGGAAAACCCAAGTGGTAACTAGTTAAATTTCAAATAAATGGTCGACATACATTGAATTTGCTGTAAAATGTTATTGAATTAATTTACTTGTAGTTGCATCAAGTGCAGTAAGTGTAAAATGGTTCTTTTAGGCATATTATCGAACATAAGAAAGGCGGTTATGAAACCTGGGGGATTGCATAAGGGCGAGCTTGAGTGGACCGGATTGGAGTTCGGCCCAGCGAAGAGTGCACACGTTGACAGTGAAATCTAGACCTTCCGAGTAGAAACGCGCAGCTTTTGGTACGTCCTTGTGCAGCTGCAGTATCCATCGAAACGACGCCGCTGCCATCACCCTCTCTATCACACTTCCTTTCCCTTGTTAACCTTCAATGGCCTCTCACTAGACTTCACCGACGAGCCCGAAGGCGTACCAGGAACCCTTATCTTAACCCAATTGAACGAAACCCACTAATTGTTAAGTGGCCAACGGCCCATTATCTAAGAGTTCGATGCAACGCAAACACTCTATAGCATTAAACGTCACGAGGAGCCTATGGCCGTGGCCTAGGAACAAGCCTCTGCATATTCGGTCGAAATTTCTTCTCTGCAGATGACAAAATCGCAAACAATGGCCAAAGACTCATTAATTAACCAAAACTGAAGAGTGCATCTCACAATTCATCCATTATGTATTCTATATAAAAAATTATTACACTAATTTACAAACTCAAAATCCAAATTACAGAAAGACAAAAATAGGGCTGCAGTTAAAGCACTGCAACATTCAAATGTATAAAGAGCTCTGGCCAATATTCACAAGACACAAATTCCCAAGTGCTATAAGTACAAAGAGCTGATCCGATAAACTCAACAGCAACCATTCAACCATTTAGCTGGTTTTTTCATAGATCAAGAGGAACTTCTAAAAACTTTAAATCGCGACCGTTGCCCTTTCAACCTTGCTTCAAGAAGCTTTGCCTTCAAAGTATTCTCCTTTGATACGGGTGGCACTTTTGTACTGGATTCAGAAATGTCAATATCTGGGGGTGTGAGTTTCGACATCCACTGGCGCACTGGACTAGCCTGATTCCTCCGTGCAGGGTAACTGCAAGAAGCCTCACCACTGTCATTCTGAGGATGTATACTCCCCGCTTCTGATAACAATATATGATTTCTTATTAAATTATCAATCATATAGTTTGAGTTTGATCCGTGGACCTCATCGTGTTCCTTATTTTGTCCAGGGATGTCGTCCTCGGTCTCTCCACAGTTTTCAGGTTTATGAGAAGGAGTTATTTCAGGTCGTCCTCTTTCAACATCTTTCCCTGGTTCTGCATTCACTATCAGAGGCTCTTTATTACCATTACATGACATAGCCCAAGCCATCTGTTCTTCAAATTTAACTTGCAAACCGGATGGAGTTTGACCCCTTGTTCTTTCACGGGACACGTTATTTTTCTTCGTTTGACTATGTTTCTTTGCTTCATCAATACTAGTGTCCACAGCTTCATCTCTTTGTAATTTCAAGTTGTCATTTCTTGGTTTGTTTAGTTCAAAACAATTTGAATCACTGCCTGCAGAATCTTCATCATCAGCAACAGCTTGAGGGGCACTCACGGCCTCATTTAATGGGACAGATTCAAGTGAATTTCGCCTATTCCTTGGGATCATATTATCAGTTCTCTTAGAAGCAGACATCTGTTTGGCCTGAAGGTAGGTCTCAATTTCAAAGCCCAGCTTGTCCACTATTGAGTTCTTCTCAGAAAGACCACACTGAGCTTCTTCTAGCTTCATCTGCATTCGTTCATCAAGCCATGATTCTGATATATGGAGAATCAAATGATCCTGGTCACCCTTCCCAGCCCAATTCTTGTCAGACTTCTGTTTCAGAGCATGCAACTCCTGATCATAGTCTTTTATGCCAATAGCAAATTCATCACAAAGGTCTTCCAACAGCTTCCTTGATCTTTTCTCTCCTTCCAGCTCTTTCAAAGCATTAGAAAGAGTAGACTTAACCTCAGACAGCTCCCGAGCCAACTTCCTGTGTAGACTCTCTGATCTTTTTCTTAATTTTCTCTCATCCTCTAGCTCATCCCTCACTGACTGTACAGCAGCATGGATCCGATCCTGTTCTTTAGTCTTCCTAATTAGCTTATCTTCTGCAATTTGCTTCATCAAATCATCCATTTCATGCCGATCCACCTGTTGATCTCGAAGCAACTCTTTGATCTTGACGCGGGCATGATCTAGCTCTGTTTTCAAGGCTTTAATTAATGATACATTGGAAGCATGCTGTTCCTCCAAGCTCCAGATTCGATTTAATACTTTTAAGAGTTCTGTGGACGTCTTAAGATTATATCGCGACTCACCAACTCTTCCCTTAAAGTCTAAAGAACTGGTAGGAGTGACCGCAGGGTTATAAGGTGCCATCTGCAGTAAAAGAGCATGTGAAACTACGCAGAAGATTCAATAATTCTCAAGGATTTACTATCAATAGAGTTTACAACTATCTAATTACAGTATGCTGAGACTTAAATTGAGCACATGTTAAATTGGTCAAAATAATGGACTCAATACTACAAAAAAGAAGTGGTTAAACTGAAACATTCAGGATGCTCTTGGAAAATAAGTGGAATTTGTGTATATGATGTAAAAACTGCCTGAAGGTCATGGTCAAGGAAAGCTGCTTCCACAGACAGTAAATTCTCGCCAACAATTCGCTATTAGATATCATTTACAAGTTTTCTTGGAATTCAAACAGTTCCATTGTTTTTTTTTTTTTTAATGGAATTTGTGGGATTTCATCATAAAAATAAAAGAAAGGAAGGAGTGATAAAAAGTTAGACGGCATGGGAGGGTGACTGAAAAAAATGAAAAACAACTTTCATTACCTCTACAGCATAAAATTATATGGGATTATGGGTTAAAACCTGAACATGACAGTGGATTTGTGCAAAATATTTTTATAAGTTTGTATTTATGTATGAGTAGTTCAATCACCAAGGTCATTGTTTTAAGTTGGTTCTCACTTGAGTAATTCAATCACCAAGGTCACTGTTTTAAGTAGGTCACTTCTCAGGCTATAAAATGAGAAACCAGGGGCACAAGCAAGCAGTAGGCAGTATAAGCCATGCACCAAAAGCTTGGTCTAACCTCATTGCTGTCACTATTCCTTATACCTCTCAAAAATTAAATTTGCAAGGTATTGGCTCAAGCAAAAGGGCACGGGCACGGGCACATGAAAATATGAAATTGTGCGTGTGACCGGAAAATTAATGAAAAATAGTGAAACAAATGAAACTATGCTTACCTCCATGGAACTACCATAACTTGCAGGAGATAGAGGCTGCAGGGCATGATTATTTCTTTCGATTGCTCGGTGATGTTGAATCAGCGATTGAGCAATATGCCTCCTTAAACTGCTTGCACTCTCTGGCTGGTATAAGAAACAACAGAAAGATTAATGGCAGAATTCCATTCTTCAGAGGATGGTTTGAGACTTCACATGCAGAGCCTATAACTTGCATTGGGTTAAACCAGTAGGCATTGGCATAGACGTCTCAGCTTTCAATACAAAGCATTAGCATCAAGTATACTTCTACAACCCCCCAATAGCAGAAAAAACCCACCAATTTATCAAGAGTGAGATCCTTGTGAGTAGAATAAATGTCAGACTCAAGAACAGATCATCTTTATTCAGTGAATTATCTCAAGAAGCATAATGCACAACATAAAAGAGGCAAAAGAATTTGTCCTAGAACCTCAGTAACTACAGGAACCACAATAAAATCTGAATTTTAAGCAAACAAAAAAAAAAAAAAGATAATTTTTTTTTTTTCATTTTTAAGTATAATCAATAACCTTGCAAATAAGTGGCAAGCCTTCTTATTGTTAAATTCTCTAGTTACAAAAGAATTAACTTTGAATCGGCCTGCCCGGCATGGCATTTCTAACAACAAAAAGGTGAAAGCAAATATTTATGATCATCACAAGTAATCACACAAATCAGAATCACTAAGCAAAACAGAAACAGAATGGACCCCTAAACACTAATCAACGCCTAATCCTAACCCAACACAATCAGAGCAGAATTCAATTATCGCAGCAATCAGCAGAATCATAAAATGAAATGAAAAATAGAAACAGAAACTCAAGCCAACCAACTCATCGAAGCAAAATATAACCTGTTCAGGGGAGCTTGGAGAAGGATCAGCCAAGAAATGAGACAAGTCAAGACCTTTATCCTTGTACTGGTGCTGGGCACGGTGTTGGCGGCGGCGCATTTTAGAGTCGGAAGCACCATTAACAACAACGCCCCGGTGCATTTTAGAGATGGGAAAGTAGTGATGAAACTCCCAGAGAGCGGCAGCTAATTTTCTAGCAGAAAGATGGGAGTTTTCTTTAATGATGCTATCATGCGCCTCAAGAGAATGGCAGAGTCTCCAAGTAGACACTACTGGAGTAGTAGGGCCCCCTCTTTTGCCAACCAAGACCCCCCTCCTCAACTTTTCTCCCAAATTTTCCTCCTTTTCTGCTTCACTTTTTTCTTCCCTTTTCATTTTCCCTTTTTTTTCCCCCCTATCTCTCTCTCTCTCTCTATTTAGACTTCAGGAAAAAAAAATTTCCTTCTCTTTTTAGGTCATTCTTCCCTCCCATCACTTTTCCTTTTGTTTTGGTGGTAAGGCGTGTGGCGATGTTTTTGAGCTGTGCAGCAGTGTCTGGAGACTGGAGTTTTTACTATGCCTGTGTTGTTTCTCTAGTTTAGAGACTTGAAGTCTCTGCTTACTGAATTGAGTTATGATGAGCTCTGTACCAAAAGTGACAACTGACAAGGGTTTTGGGAAGTGGCTGGATCACCTGTTATTGCATTTAGTTACATCACCCGCCAAAGTTGATTGATCGTACGGACCAACAGCATAACATTTGGCGTCTTATCTTTTTACCAATTCACAATTCGTAACATAATTTGTAACTCTCAAACAAAAACTCTTGCCCATCGAATTCGAATCAACCAAAATTCCGTTAAAATTGTTTTATATCTGTTTATTTAAGGACTTAATTTAGTATGAGATTAGTAAATACATATAATTGTGTCTACCAAAAAATATAATATGACTTTAGAAAATATTATCACTTATCAAGTTATTATTTATTTTATCATTTCATTACTACTAGCTAGATAGCGATTTATATATTATGAGAGTTGCATGCATGTCGCAATAGATAATATTGGATGATAGGAATTGTGTTAAAAAAAATGTAAATTGTATTTTATTCATGGATTTAGGGCTAGTTAGATAATGTTATAACTTTTAAAATAATTATTATTAATTGTGCTGTATAAATAATTAACTGTAAAGAGAATCAGTTAAATGTTTAATAAATTTTATTTTCAGAAGTACAGAAAATTTTAAAAATATTTATGAGTATTTGATAAATTTTATTGTTAAATTATTATAAAAAAATAAATAACTAAAATTAATAAAATATGATGGAATTTACTTACACAATATTTTTAATTATGTATTATAATAATTTAATTAAAAAATTATATTATATTGATTTTATTTTTTATAATAAAAAATTATTGAAATATTAATTTTATTTCTAATTTTAATAAGGATAATTTTGAATTTAGGTAATAATTATAAGAATATTTATAAAATTATATTAAAAGATAAAATTAATTCTCAAGCTCAGAATCTAAAAATTATTTCTTTCATGTTTTTCATAATCAATTATAAGATGGTTTGATTTTGATAAAAGTAATTTTAAATTTTTTTATTAAATATTAAAATTAATTTTTATATTCTTAAAATTAATTTTAAACTTATTAAAAAATAATTTCAAACGGTCTCTTACTAAAGCTAAAATGTTATCCACAATTTTTTTTTTTTTTCATTTTTAATAGCATCGCTTAGAAAATCTTGTAACGTTTTCTTTGTCTCTCTAATAAATTGGCCATACCTAATATCAAAATAAGGGTGGGCTAAAGTACGAAAAGAATATTATACCCCGTAACTTAGCATCGACGTATAATGAAAAAAAAAAAATCAACAAAAATTAATCATACGATAATACGATGATATTGTGGGGGTACCGTATCCTATTATAAGAATTCTGAACTTGATCGTGGCCACAGCCTGACAATAGCCAAATCCAAGAAAAACCAAATTTTGTTGAAAAATGGCTTCGGCTTCGGGTTTTAGATGCATCCCACGTCCTTTTCCGTAGCGTGTTAAGAGTTTCTTATGTAGATTTGTACTGCTAAATGTCGGCCATGTGTGTTCTGTGCAAAGCTTTTTTATATGTAGATTGAAGATGCCTAGTTTCTGAGGCACGAAGAATTGGTGAAACCTTATTTCTTGGATTCCCAACGCAGTAAAACCAAAAGTGTGTGTAACAATAATAATACAATGGCACAAGGGGGGTCACGTGCTATCTTGTGTTTTGTGTTCTTTTCGAGAAACTTCTATTTTATTGGACTGGATTCAAGAAATTGAAAATTGCCACCTGGGACATGGCCGGCATAACCTAAAATGAGCATTTTCAGATTCTTCAATCCAATTTTTTTTTTTTTTGATAAATTCTTGAATCAAATGTTATTTAAGGACACATCATTTAGAATAAAATTTTAAATAAAAAAGTGATGATATAACACACAAAATTGAGAATAAAACAAACACGAGTGAAGCTTCTAAATCCCTCTTTAAAGCTTTGATGAAACTTTATTTATTATGTGTGTGTATATATGTATATATATATATTCTTATTTTGATGGAAATTATAGAAAAGACAAAATGTTACAATAAAATTTAATTAAATATTAAACATTATTGTTTTATAATAAGAATCTTGTTATTATATAATTTATTACTTTATTCCTTTAATTATTTTGATTTTATAAAATAAGTTCTTGCTAAGTTAATTTAAAAATAACTTATAACCCTTATAAAATATAATAATAGATATTATCTTGTTATTAACTTTGCGCTAAAATTAAAGAGTATAAGTTCATTTTAAAGTAACTTAGCAATTTGTTACGGGCCGCATAATTCCAGCCCAAAAATGGCCCAAGGAATGAGCCACGATGTGCTAGTTTGGCGCGATTATAGAATGTTCCGCAAAATTCCAGCAACTAGCACATACTTGTACATAACACTAGAACTCTCTAGATTTTGGCACATGTGTATAGAATTCTCTAGGTCATAGAATTCTCTAGAGGTAGCCAAGCTTCCCTATAAATATGGGTGAGCTCTAGGCATTTGTATCATCAAGCATCCAAGCAAAGCATCAAGCATCAAACACTTGTAAGCTCTCTTGTAAGCTTTCTTTCGAGTAATACAATTTCCGCATTTGGCTACATTGCTTACTAGCTCTCTTTTCTCCTTAGCATTTCAGGAACCTTTTGGCTTAGCTATTGAGAAGCGCAAAGGCTTACTTAGCAACATCCCGACTAAGGTTGTCTAAATGCCGCACGGGTTTGCTACGCAAAACACTCATCCCGTGACAAGTGGTATCAGAAACAGGTTTGCACACACGCATTCCAGAAGCAATGGTCAACCTCCCAACCTCAAGCGTAACACAAGATGGTGCAATTGGTGTGGAGATCATCCCGGAACCAAGTCGGGGCCGCGATGAAACTCACGGGCAGGCCAAGACACGTGGCAAGTCTAAGGCCGCTTCGATAGATGCTTTGGAGCCTCGCATAGCTACGCTTGAAACAACAATGTCCGCCGCTCAGACACCCTCGAAACATTGGAGGAAAGGGTGGATGGTCTCGAGGGCGAATACGCTGACTTCACAATGGCAACAAAGGCCCTCATCCAAGACCAAGCCAACACCCTTCGAGGGGAATTTCAAGCATTTCATGAGGAGTTGATGAAACTCCACGACTCACGCAAGACGAGTCGCATACCGTCCGCTGCGAAGTGGAGGAAGTACGCTCGGATTGGGCATGGCATAAGCGCACACTCTCCTCTAGCCCAGCTTCAACAAGCACGAGTGATGCGCGACGCATTGATGTGCCGAAGCCCGACACCTACGATGGCACATGGAATGCCACAATCGTGGACAACTTTCTCTTTGGGCTAGATCAATACTTCAATGCCATAGGTGTTTGAGACGAGGCATCGAAAGTGGGCACTGCACCCACATTTCTAAGAGGCGCTGCACAACTATGGTGCGTCGTAAGCATGGTGAAATGGGCAAAGGCATCTGCGCCATCAACACATGGACAGATTTTAAGCAAGAACTCCGAAAGCAATTTGCCCCAAGAAATGACGAAAAAGAGGCGAGAGCAAGCCTACGTCGCCTCAAGCAAACGGGTATCGTTCACGACTACATCAACGAGTTCACTACCCTAATGCTCGAGATAAGCGACATGTCAGACAAGGACTCCCTCTTCTACTTTCAAGATGGCCTCAAGGATTGGGCCAAAACGGAGCTCGACAGGCATGACGTCCAAACACTTGACGACGCCATTGCCATCGCGGAGTCGTTACACAAGTACTCCACCCAATCTAAGGAGAAAAGGCCTAACCAAGGCAAAGGTGGGGAGAGTCGCAAGAACAAGGGCTACAATCGTAAGGATTGGGGGCAGAAAAAGCCTCCAAGCGGCAAGACCGGGCAAAGCAAAATGGAAGGTAAGAAGGAAGCTCCGAAGCCCCGCAGCCCATGCTTTATATGCAACGGGCCTCATTGGGTTCGCGACTATCCAGAGAAGAAGTCGCTGAATGCCCTCGCTGCCCAGCTCAAGGGCAACTCCACACCAACGCCGGAAGAACCCCGACCTAGCATGGGTTCTATCCAACGACTTGGCGCACTCGACAACCCACAAACGACACTCAAGAAAAGGCTGATGTATGTTAGCGCGAGGATAAAGGGACACTCCGCTCACAGCATTGCTCGGACACGAGAGCCACACACATCTCAGATCCGAGGATGAGGCCAAGCGCCTAGGCCTCAAGACTACTAGAGAATGAGGCACAATGAAGGTGGTAAACTCACCTGCCAAGCCCATTACGAGCACAGCACAAGGCGTGCATGTAGCACTTGGCGCATGGAGCGGAAAGCTCAATTTCTCAATCGTGCCAATGGATGACTTCAAGATGGTCCTTGGCATAGAATTCTTCGACCAAGTCCATGCCTTCCCACTTCCAGCCACAAACTCCCTAAGCATCCTCGCGAGAGTAAGGCTTGCATGGTTCCCACCGAGCGTGGCAAGTCTGAAGAGAAGACGCTCTCAGCCATGCAATTCAAGAAGGGTTTCAAGAAGGACCCAAGCTTCTTGGTCTCCATTCGGGAGCTCAACGAGGAAGAGAACTCCGCAAGTGCTCCAGCCCAAGTCCCTCCATCCATACAAACCGTCCTCGAAGATTTTAAGGACGTGATGACTCCTCAGCTTCCGAAGAAGCTTCCACCTAGACGAGAGGTGGATCATCAAATCGAGTTAGAGCAAGGTTCAAAACCTCCAGCCTTGGCGCCCTACCGCATGGTGCCCCCCGAGCTTGAAGAGTTGTGAAAACAGCTCGCGGATTTACTGGATGCAGGCTATGTATGCCCGTCTAAAGCCTCATTCGGTGCACCGGTCCTTTTCTAGAAGAAGAATGATGGATCACTGCGAATGTGCATCGATTATAGAGCGCTCAACAAGATCACTATCAAGAATAAATACCCAATATCCTTGATAGCGGATCTTTTCGACCAGCTCGGCAACGCAAGGTACTTCACCAAACTTGACTTGCGCTCCGGGTACCACCAAGTGCGAATTGCCGAAGGAGATGAGTCCAAGACAGCGTGCATAACAAGGTACGGATCTTTCGAGTTCTTAGTTATGCCTTTCTGACTAACAAATGCACCGGCTACGTTTTGCACTCTCATGAATAAGGTGCTGCAACCATTCCTTGACCGCTTTGTGGTCGTGTACTTGGACGACATAGTGGTGTACAGCACCACACTCGAGGAACATGCTAAACATTTGCGGCAAGTGTTCTAAGTACTTCGGGAGAACGAGCTCTACCTCAAAATGGAGAAGTGTTCATTCGCACAAGAGAAGGTAGAGTTCCTCAGGCACAAAATATCAGCCGGCAAGCTAATGATGGAGAACTCGAAGGTGAAGGCCATCCTCGATTGGGAGCCTCCCACAAAAGTACCCGAGCTTCGATCATTCCTTGGCTTGGTAAATTACTACCGTCGATTTATTCAAAGCTACTCATCCAAGGCGGCACCCTTGACGGACCTACTTAAGAAGAATCGGACATGGCATTGGTCCGAAGAATGTCAACATGCGTTCGAAGGCTTGAAGAAGGCAATTTCGGAGGAACCCGTTCTAGTTCTTCCGGACCACACAAAACCCTTCGAAGTTCAAACGGATGCCTCCGACTTTACCATTGGCGGAGTCCTTATACAAGAAGGTCACCCGATAGCGTTCGAGAGCAGAAAACTCAATGACACGGAACGCTGCTACACGGTTCAAGAGAAGGAGATGACAGACATCATCCATTGCCTACGAGTGTGGCGACATTACTTGCTTGGCTCACACTTCACGATTATGACGGATAACGTGGCGACAAGCTACTTCCAAACACAAAAGAAGTTGAGCCCCAAGCAAGCAAGCAAGGTGGCAGGATTTCCTTGTGGAATTCGATTATAGACTCGAGTACAAGCCAGGCAAAGCCAACGTCGTTGCGGACTCACTAAGCCGCAAGGTGGAGTTGGCCACACTTAGCGCGAGCCAACCGAAGTCTGACCTTGTATCACGCATCAAGGAAGGCCTCCAACAAGACCCATTAGCAAAGGACTTGCTGGAAAAGGTCCTCAAAAGGAAGACAATGAGATTTTGGCAAGAAGAAGGCATCCTCCTCACCAAGGGAAATCGGCTGTTCATGCTAAGGTGGGGAAACTTACGCAAAGAAGTCATTAAGGAGTGCCACGACTCCAAGTGGACTGGTCACCCAAGAATTGAGCGCACCACCGCACTAGTTCAAGCCTCGTATTTTTGGCCAAACATGCGAGACGACATCGAGGCATACGTGCGGACATGTCTTGTGTGCCAACAAGACAAGATTGATCATCAATTGCCGACAGGATTGTTGGAGCCCCTGCTCTTAGCATCAAGGCCGTGGAAGAGCGTCTACATGGATTTCATAACGGCCTTACCCAAGTTTGAAGGTTGCGGCAGCATCATAGTTGTGGTAGACCGCTATAGCAAATATGCAACGTTCATTGCCGCACCTGCAGATTGCAAGGTGAATGAAGTAGCCCGTCTCTTCATCAAGCACATTATGAAGCTTTTGGGTGTCCCAAGAAGCATCGTGAGTGATTGAGACCCTCGTTTCACTGGAAAATTTTAGACGGAGCTCTTCAAGATGTTGGGGACGAACCTTAAGTTCTCGATAAGCTTTCATCCGCAAACGAATGGTCAGACCGAGTGCATTAACGGCCTCCTCGAGATGTACTTGAGGCATTATGTGAGTGCTCATCAACGAGATTGGGCGAAGTTGCTTGATGTCACCCAATTTTCTTATAATCTCCAGAGGAGTGAGGCTACCGGCAAGAGTCCCTTCGAGATCATCATGGGATTCCAACCCATGACCCCCAACGTCATAGTCTCAACGTACGAAAGAAAGAGCCTCACGGCACATAAGCTCGCTCGCGAATGGCATGAGGAAGCAGACATTACGCGAGCTTACCTCGACAAAGCCGCGCGAAAAATGAAAAAGTGGGCCGATACAAGGAGACGGTACACCGAGTATAAGGAAGGCGATCGAGTCATGATCAAGCTCCTGCCCCAACAATTCAAGACACTTCGCAAAGTCCACAAGGAGTTAATGAGGCGATACGAAGGACCCTTCCGCATCGTCCGACGTGTGGGTAACGTCTCGTATCAACTAGAGCTTCCACCAAGGCTCAAGATTTACCCGATCTTTCACGTAAGTCTTCTCAAGCCATACCACGAAGACGTGCAAGACCCAACACGTGAAGAATCAAGACGTGTCCCAACAACAGTTGTTACCGCGTTCGACAAAGATGTGGAGTACATCCTTGCTGATCGCATCATTCGAAGGAGGGGCATGCCAACGTACTACGAGTACTTGGTAAAGTGGAAGAACCTCCCTGAAAGTGAAGCCACTTGGGAACGTAAAGATGAATTGTGGCAGTTCGCGAAGCATATCAAAAGATACAAGCACGAGAGCGCGACGAGGACGCCGCGAGCTTAGGTAGGGGAGGATGTTACGGGCTGCATGATTCCAGCCCAAAAATAGCCCAAGGAATGAGCCAAGATGTGCTAGCTTGGTGCAATTCTAGAATGTTCCACAAAATTCCAGCAACTAGCACACACTTGTACATAACACTAGAACTCTCTAGATTTTGGCACATGTATAGAATTCTCTAGGCCATATAATTCTCTAGAGCTAGCCAAGCTTCCCTATAAATATAGGTGAGCTCTAGGCATTTGTATCATCAAGCATCCAAGCAAAGCATCAAGCATCAAACACTTGTAAGCTCTCTTGTAAGCTTTCTTTCGAGTAATACAATTTCCGCATTTGGCTACATTGCTCACTAGCTCTCTCTTCTCTTTAGCATTTCAGGAACCTCTTGGCTTAGCTATTGAGAAGCGCAAAGTCTTACTTAGCAACATCCCAACTAAGGTTGTCTAAATGCCGCACGGGTTTGCTGAGCAAAACACTCATCCCGTGACAAGTGCTAGGTTATACATATAATTTAAAGTGATCCAACTATAGTTCAACCAGGTTCATCAGTAACCTTCGCTTTTTTTTTTTTGTTACCACTATTAGATCTGACACATAAGTACTTACTTTTAAGGGTAGAGATGTGGGACTCGCCTATGTTGCAACAGTTGCAACGTGCAACACTTTTTGTCTTTATGCAGAGAAACTGTTGAATGTAAAGTGGATGAATCTAACGATTGAAATTAAAAGGTGGATAAATGATGTAGCCGGTTGCTAGAAGGTACTGTACTAACCATATTGATGTTGGCTTTGTTTTGAGAGGTCATCATCGACATATTTGTAGCAATTAACTTAAAGGAATTTTCAATACCTCAATCTCACTTCTCTTTATATTCCTCTTCCATAACTGATTGCAAGTGGAAATTGCAGTATAGTATATTTCTAACAGAACTCAATAAACAAAATCTTCCATAACAAACAAACATGTCAGTGCCTACAATGCAACTCAATCACAAACAGCTACTGATGGATTATGTACAACGTAGTTTACAAGGAAATTTGTTTATTCTCATCACTATATACCTTTTTATTTTTTTTTTCATGTTTAATACCAGAGTTATACCTCTCTTATTGAACTCTCTTTAGTAAGAATAGTATCTGAAATGGTAATTTTTTTTGGTGTTTTAGCTTTTTCTTCTTTGAGGAATTTTGTCAAACAAGTGGCAGGCATGAAATATATCTAGCTCTTTTCAACGCAAAAAAATTAATCACGAAATCCACGTAAAAGTTACATAAGTGAAATGGATCATTAAATTGAAGAATTAGAAAATAATAATAATAAAGAACATTTAGATGTAAGATGACGTTTTGCGGCAATACCATTGACAACCAAATGATTCTAGCAAAGAGAAGATGATGTACAAAAGATGTTAAAAGGAATTGGTGACAAGCAAAATGACAAAAAATTAAAAAATGAAAAGAAATTATGTGATATATTCAGACTCCTTTCTTCACTCTAGTTCAACATATGGGTAAATTGTTAACTTTAACCATCGCTCATTTTGGCTTGGAGTTCTCAGTCCGATTTTGCAATCGGTTTAGGATCCAAGCCATTCTATATTTACGTAGGTTCCAATAATCAAAAATTTTTCCCTGAATTAAATTGCAACAATCTTTTTTATATTTCATTCTCTCCAGATTAATTCTCATTTTCTAATAACGTACGCCGCTTGCAATTTCATATTCGCCATCGATTTCATACAACTTAAGGCCCAAGCTGCAAAATAGCCGAATCACCAAAATCTTTTCCTCCCAACATATTCCAATGGTCCTCTTCCAATTCCAATCTCTCATCATTATTTCTCTAATGAAATCACTTACACCCGCTGTAGTAACAAAATTGCCATTGAATTGATACGAGCTAGAGCCCAAGTTCCACCATATGTGAATCAATAAAATATTTTTCCCCCAAGAATTTCCCATCGTCATCTTCCCCATCGTTAAACCCTTACTTCTTTTTTTTTTGTACATAAACCAAAACTACTTTTGTACCGATGCATTTTGTCAAGATGAAGTTTCTTATTACCCAAATAAATAACCAGCTTTAACGGTGGTCAGTGAATACCTCATTTAGTATTTATTTAATTCCAACCGTTAGATTTAGATATTTTATATCCAACTGTATTTCCATATAAAGACAAAAAGTATTGTATGTTACAACTGTTGTAACATAGGTGGATCCAGAGATGTGTTTATTTGTTTATTTATTTATTTATAATACAGTCCTTATTGTTTGTTGAAAATTAAAAAAAGTCAAAATTTAAAAATTTTCACCAATATCTTTATTTCTTCACAAATTATCTCAGCAAGAATTGCTCATCATCAATTCATAATCATTGTACTACAACACCCACACTCACAAGTTATAATCAAGAGACCGACCATGTTAGATGTATCAATAAAAACAATGAAAACTATGATGAATTTTGAATTTTTATTAAACTTCTCACTTTTGGTCATTGCTAAAATACTTTTTATCTGAAAAAATAAACTCATTGACATAATACAAGAGTTTTACATATAAAAATATTAATAATAAACTAATTATTAGAAAACCCAATTAGTTATATTGTTCCAAAAATAAAGTGAAGAGACACATAAAAATAAAGGGAGAGAAGGCACATAATAAAAAATAAAAAATTTTAATTTACTTACAAATGAATTTCATTGTAGATGATAAATAAAGTGTGGGTGTAAAAACATATTTATGTGATTTTATTTTATATAAAATGTTCAATTCCTTATTACTTCTTTTTATTTTGATTAATTCGTTATTGTTTATGTGATATAGAGCAAATGAATCTTTAAGGCAACCAAGAAGTAGTTTCAATGAGAATGTTAAGTTGTCTGTTATTAATAGTTGATTTTAGGTTTTATTAAAAATGGAAAAAAAAAATCTGGAATACTGTAGACAAGAGGGGTTGAGAAAAGAGGAAAAGAAATTACTTTAATAAATTGTAAATGCAGAATAGAGTAAGGGGTGCAGTCAACAAAGACAAAAATAGGGATACGGTGAAACCGTTGCACCGTAGCTGGATCCACTTAAAGAACATGATTTGTAATTGTAAAAAAATTTATTAATTTAGCTAAATTTATATTTGTCGTTTTATATACTTTCTTCAATGTGATTACAAATGTGAGGTGGGGTTTTTCAAGGATTTTATGCGGGTGTAAAAAGCATCACACGAAAAGGCCCAAAATTAATTCTATTCCATGCAAATGCAACCTGTCCATTCTTCTAAGGTCTTGGATGACGTGGCATTTTGCATCTAATAAAATGTTGGGGACCATGTGTGTTATTCAGAATCGTTGAGCCAGAGGCAGAAAGCTATTGTTAGCTGATTTTGTGTCAGCATCAGTTTTTGCAGTGACTTCTTTGTTTCCCCAAAACAAAAATGATAAAGCTTAAAGAATCAACAATTCATGTGTTTTGAGTTTTGACCAGAGATCTGTAATGGGATATTCTGCATCTCAATTTGTCAAAAAGTGATGATGGCACTCGCACATTTACTATACCGTTCGTGCTACACTGGAGTTGTTTTAAGATAGAATATAAATTGTAGTTATACACATAAATTAATAATTAATAAAAAAAATATTATAATTTTGATAAAGTTTTATAATTTTTTTTTCAATATACATGATGTGTCCTAAATTGTAATAGAAGTTAAAAATATCTCTTAACTAATTAGAATTCACTAACTTATCATCATATATATTTTTGTAGTCCTTTGTATTCTAACTTTTACTGTAAATGGTCTAATAACTCACAACACTTAAATCCTACGTTTATTATAATTTATCATTTTTTATCGATAGTAGCACGTCATAATTCTCTTCTCCAACTCGATATTCAATTCAAAATCCCTTTTTTTTTTTTTTACTCATTTCTAGATTTTTATTGTTCCATTCTTTGACGATCTAAGCTTCGTTTTCTACATCGTTGGCGCGGCCCATGTAACCAAAGTTTTCACCTTTCGCCCTTCTCCACGGTAGAGCAGCTCTAACATAATAAGTTCCTTATTATAATTATATAGTTAATAGTAATGAGTAATTTCTCTTACCATTTTTCTAAGAGCCTACTTCAATAGCCGAGAAACACTATTAATTCTACTGTGCTTCTCTCTCTACTTTCTTGCAGATAATAATAAGCTCTTGGCACGATCGGAGAGTTTGTCTTTTTAGGTCTTAGAGCTCATAAAATGAGTCACTAAATCGCGTTTGTGTCGTGTCAAATTTAAGTTGACTCAAATATGATCCATTTAATAATTGTGTCAAAATATTAAAATCTTAACCCCACATAAAAAAAAAAGAGTTACCAAATAACATGTTTAATATATATATATATATATATATATAACAAAATTTATATTAAACATTTGCATACCTATGTATGTATGTATATGTGTGATACATTTATACTATTAAAGTTTTAGTTATATATGTATGAATAATATTGTATATTGATATTATAAAATATACATTTATACCAATATTTTACACATTTATACTATTTAAGTTCTAAATCTATATGAAAATTTATAAACGAAACATTGTGTGTTTATCTTTTAAAAAAAATAAAAAAAAAAAACAGAAAATCATGTTCAATATTTGAATTTTGATAACAAAAACCCACAAATTAGTTTAGAATATAAAATATATGTTGTATTTTTAATCGGATAAATAGGTTAAAAACTTTAACCTTAACCCAACACGAAGAAGAAATCATATTAACTTAGACCCGATATATTTAATAATTGTGTCAAACTTAATAACTCATACCCATTTTTTATACCATATTTGTGTCGAGTAATTGAGTCTTTCAAATTTTATCAGCTCCATTAATTCCAATTTGTGACCCATATGGTCAAGGGCTAAGTTACCATCCTGTCCAATGTATGGCACCATTGGCACAATCCTCTGATTTTCTGTTGCAAACTTAATTAAAGCTAATACATTATTGGACCAGTGTAGTAAAGTTGTAGTTTTTAAAATAATTGTTGTTAGCTGCGTTGTATAATTAATTAGCTGTAAATAAAATCATATAAATATTTTTTAAAATTTATTTTTAAAAATATTGTGAATTTTAAAAACAATCACATTTGTTTGATAAATTTTATTATTAAACTACTGTAATAATATAAATGATTGAATTAGATATAATATTGAATAAAATTTATTTAAATATTTATAAATATGTATATAAAATATTTTTTGTTATGTATATATAATAATTGATAATCAAATAAATATTTTTATGTTGTTAATTTTATTTTTTTATTTTATTATTACAATATAATTGGTAATAATAACAATTTTTTAAAGTTAATGATTTTATTTCTTAATATTTTTATAATACATACGAGGGTATATGTAAGTTCTATTTAGGATTGAGGTTGAAGCTCAACAAACTGTTTATTTTATAATTTTGACAAAAAAATAATATTCGATAAATTTTATAAAAACAACTTATTTAATTTTTTTTTTCATTTTGACAATAACTTTTAAGAGTAGGTTGAGAGTTCCTTTTTTATAATTATTTTATTAAATAAGTTATTATACCTTTTTAAAGTTTCTATTATAATCTTAGTATGTTAACTCCCCCAAAAAATTATATGCTACTTTTTTATAAACTCTAATATATAAATCATTAAATATCATATTATCACAATTAAATTATTGTCACAGCTACTATATATTCTTTTCAATATCAATTTAGTGTAAATATAATAAATTTAACTTTTTATTTTATTTAGATTATGTATAAGTATGAATCTTTATCATATTTTGTTTAACAATAAAGTTCATTAGATTTTAGTTAATTATAATTTTTTCACTTTATGTGGTTTTATGTATTTAAAAAAAATATAAACAATTTATTAAATAAACTCTAAAAGTTAAAGATAATTTAAACTTATGTTTATTTTAGTTATTATATAATAAAACAACACTTTCGTAATAAAATTTATTAAAGATAAGTACTCTATTTCTCAAACTCACAGTAAACACAATAATACAATTTATGAAACATCAAGTAATTAGCCGTTTATTTCATTCAATAGCAAAAGTAGTTTGTTTAATCAACCATCTCTTTTAAAATTATATTTTGAAAAGTTATTCATTTATTTTTTTAAAAAAAATTATTGTAGTATAAAATGATTTTAAAAAATAATTTTTAAAAAATTTTACCAAGCACTAAAATTAACTTTTAACTTATTAAAATTCTTTTTAAACTTTTCAAATACAATTCCAGACGGGTCTTTGTGGCTGTATCACCGACCACATCCGTCTATGATGTATCTTCTGTACGAAATCGCGATAGAACCTCCGAAATGTGGATTTCACTCGTAATTAATAATTAATAATTAATAATTCTATTATCCCCATCCTAAAAAAACGCATATACAAGAATCGTATCACTTATTGACATTAATACTTAATAATAATAATAATAATAATAATAAAGCTAATCATCTGCGCTGTAAGTTCGCAGTTTCCGCTTATAATTATTCAACAAAAACCATGCAAAACAATTTTATTTTTCTTTTTCTAAGTGCAAAAACTTGCAAACGGTTAAATGGGGATTTCGTAATTTGTTATGTTTCCTTGTCTTTCTCAAGTTGTCTGTCATCACACCACCCCGCCCAAAATAATATTATTAATAATAATAAATAAATAAATAAATAAATTGAAAAATATAGTCAGCTTTAAAACATTAATCTGATTGATAATTAAAAATATTTAATTTTTTTTATTTTCCATGTTTTTCTTATCAACACATCTCATTATTATTATTAACAAAAGTGTATGAAAGTGTCCAAATTAATCTCCTTTCCAATTGACAAACAAAAAGATAATTAGGATGATGGATAAAGTCATAACAAGGAATAAAGGGATAGGCAATGAGGTTGCGAAAGCAGGCTACTAAATTAAACGTTTCTAAACAAAGTTCACCGACCATACGTCGTGCTAATTTTGAAATAGCTGTAACTAACAATAATTTTAAAGCAACAATTGCGATAATGATTTTGTGCTTATCAAAATTGGGATCTTTAATATCTATCTCCAGTGTTATAAAATTAAACAAATTCCGTGACCGACTTACATAGCCAAAAAATAAGTTTTTACCACATACAAAAGCTAATTAATATAAAAAATTATCTATAAAAAGCATGAAATATATATTATGATCTATTAAAAAATACCAAAAAAATAATTAAAAAAGTAAAATTGAGTATTTAGTTTATAGGAAGTGAGAGCAGCGAGAAAATATACAATTGTAAGGTAGGGAGAGAAAGTAAAATAGTTAAGGTAATTTTAAAATTTTTAATAATTAATTTATTTTTAAAAATTAAGTATATAAATAAATTTGGCGGATCAAATAATCTCACTCTAATAATTATTTATCACAAATCATATTAGACAACCTGGCATCATTATCTCCATTAGTTGAAATACAAATTTTTTATATCTCATATTTATAAGTTTGTATTCATATGCAGTTGAATACAAATTTATTTAGATATTGACAATAATTCCGATCCAATGATTTAATTTTTTATTTATTACATAGATATCAAGATAGTTTTTTTTTTTGATAATTATCAATTGATAAAAAATAAATAAATTTTAAACAATAAAAAGAGTATCGTGAGGAAAGAAGCAAGATACTTTGAAAATTACTCAAATAATTCATCTTTTCCTCCTCCCTTTGGAGTATGATGATCCATCTGTCTCTTTCATATGATGTCAAATATTTTAAATCAATTCAATGACGTACAAGGTTAGATGAGAATAAGATCATTCATGTGAGAATTCTCATTTAGATTCAACACAAAGATAAACCACCCATTTAAAAGGAAGAAAAAAATGTTAAACGGAGATGTTTAAACCAAACGTGAAATAAAAAATGTCAGTTATAAATTCATAACTAAATAAATAAATATATTAATTTTATTTGAGTTTTGTTAAGTTATAACATATTTAAAATACATAAACTCAAAATTATTATTTTTTTCACATGACTTGCAATTGTTAGTTGTTCAATAATTAAAAGGTTATTGGATAAAAATATTGAATCGACCGTCAGCTGCCATTTTATTATTATTGACTACGAACAAGTATGACTGGCCCATGCTTAACAACATTGTTTAATATTTAAAAACATAGGTATCACATAAGATTAACTAATAATGAAGCGTTTAATTCACGTCAAACCCCGTTAACTAATGAAATTAACAAAACAAAAACAAAAAACAAACGTTATAGAAAGCGACGCAGCGGAGTTCCAAATGGTTCGGTCTCAATACAAATGGTTCAGTGGTTCCCACCTCAATACTTCACAGACCGACGACTGTGAAAGCCGAGGTTCACTTTGTCAAAGTGGCGGGTCAGATCGAGATTGTCAACACCTACTCTTTGCTTGGTGAACACGTGTAGGGTAAATGAACACTCAGATCATCCAATCACACGTATAATGCGATTTTCTTTTTAGAAAGGCGTCGACCGTGTCATTTTTCCTTAAAATTGACTATCCAATCCAATCACACGTAGTGATTGAACCGAATCACCTCTTTTTCGACACGTGTATGGTCCCATCGATGATCTGAGCAGTTGTACATTTATCTTTAAGAGCACTGACGTGCTGCCTACATGATTTGCAATTTGTCATGGTTTTCATTTTGGTAGCCTTGCAGCGCTTGACTCAACAAATTTCATTTCTCAGTTTTCAATAATTTTATTCCGCTGCGGACGCAAATAATGGAGTCACTGAGGAGTGAGAACAACGCTTCTGATACAGCCGTTGTATCTCTTATAGCCTTTATTATTATTTTTTTAATTGTGTTTATAACCGGCCACCAGAGAAAAATAGTTAAAAGTCAAATAAGTAAAGGTTATTATCATTAAGCTACCTTCGTTTTAAGTAAATGTGAAACTAATCAATTTAAACTAAAAAACTATCAAAGACTCCTCAACTGTACAAGAAAATATTCTTTTTTTTTTTAATTCATGGAAAAAATATTTATAATAATAATAATAATAATAAACCCTAGAAAATTAACTAAACTAAATTAACTAACTAAATTCAAAGTGCATATATTGAATAACCATATATTATTCAGAACATGCATTCTAAACGTAAGTTAATGTCACTGTTTGTAACATGCGTTTACCAATACAAATTGTGTATGTTCATCGATATAGTGAATGATCAATGATATAGAATCCCAATGTTTACAATGTTGGCGAACGTTTCACTATTATCAAAAAAAAAAAATGCTATAAATAGTAAATTATAAAAATAAAGTACATAGATAATTTTTATGTTGTTTTGGTCATATATAATCCTACGTACATGAAAATATATCCAAATATTCAGCAATTCACTAAGTAATAAAACATTGTTATCTATTGATTCTTACATAATTTCAGACTCCCTCCTAATTACCACCTAATTTAAACTTGCTTAGTAAACACCGCTTATCTTCAATTTTGTTTGTTACTCTTCAAATACAATTAACATAACAAATGACTCTCGAAGAGACTAAATATTTATTAAAGATTTTTAATGAAAGACTGTATATATTGAAGATACGAAGAATAAAATTTCATAGAAATATGAAATATCATATGCAGCCAAGGTATGAATTTTCCATTCTTTTACATTGTTTGCTTATGTGATATGAAATATAATAGGTCTTTATTATGAGATACATATATGCACACTATCTAATTAATAAATATTACATCAATAAGTATTCAAATTAATACTTAAATGTTGGATATTTAGCATTACTCTTCATTTTAATGCTTTAGAGACAACAAAGTTATGCAACTTTGAATTTTTTTTTTATTATTATTTGCATATTCGTCGGTTGTTATTAATGGCTTAATTTTATTGAAAGTTGGCGTAATTTAAGTTGTGACTGGTGCACAGCACAAGGGCATATCTGATATTTCTCTTCCTTTCCTATTTGTACTTCACATGCTTATATATTTTCTGCACTTCTTTATTATCGTTGATCCTGCAAGATCCAATCAAAGAAAATTCTTTGCAGATTTATTAAAAAAAAAACTTACTCGTTAAGCAATTTGGTCTCTGCAAGATCAGGTGATTCATCGCTCTCAGACTCTCGTATATTTAATGATCTGTTTGGTTCTGGGGAAAATGTGTGGAAAAAAGAAAAGGAAACTTGATGCTTGGAAAGTTCAAGTTTTCTTTTGTCTCTGTTTGTTTTCAAAATGACAAGTAGGTGATTTTTGACATTTCTGATGCGTAGGATATGCATTAAGAGCTAGGTTGTAGTTGTAAATATGATCGGCTGAACAGGGACAACGAAGTCATTCGAATTGTGCATGCAGTTTCCTATTTTTTCCTATTTCGTTACTGCGGTTTGATTGCCACGTAGGAGCTAGTGATTCATCTTGTGTAGTATATCATTGTCCATAAAGACAAAATTGACCCTGCTCGCCAGCAATTTACCGTTCATGGCCCCACAACTGAAATCTTGCATTTTCACTTTTTTCCAGTCGTTTTTTGAATCTTGCCGTTAGCCATCGGCTTTGACACTTCCCACTTGAGATCCGTGGGATTTCTTAAAGTTCTCTTTTATTTTCGTTTGTTGTCTGTATGCATATTATCCTATGGTAAAATTGCTAATTTACGGTTTGCCTAACTTATGTCTGTTTTATCTAATGATTAATGTTATATTCATGTAAAAGTAGTAACTAATTAGATAGCATGTGTAATTTATTTAAATAGTAAGATAGAGAAACCCTTATCCTATCATTATTAAACTTCCTTTTGTCTGTTTTTTTTAACAGATACTGTTTTGATGGCAATGAATTTATAGTCCATTCGTACAACTTATGCACATTCGAGTCTCAATTGGGACTCAACTCCCATTTTAATAAATTAGATAGAGTTTAATTATTTCTCTGTAATTTAAAATAAAATAATTTTTTTTAATATTACGTGAAGGTAAAAATACATACTGTCATAATATAATTATTATGGTTTTGTTTCGCTGGTGGGAAAATTGAGTGGAATTGAAATGTTTGCGTTAACACAAAGAACATATTTTTGGCCCTGTGACCGTCATAATTGACTCAGAAATGAGATGCTTCCGCAGCTTTTCCTTTTGTTTGTTTAAGCAAAGTTTTGATGTTATTAAAGCTCCAAGTTGTGGAAGCATAAGCACCGAGGCTTTTCTTAGAGGAGGGTAGGGTTCTTCATACAAGAGAAGGCTAGTGGTTTTTTTTTTTTTTCTGAAGTTTTAATGTTATTAAATACAGTTGAGTTTCATTATATAGTAGTTTTATTTATTTATTTTCAATTTGTTTATCTGTGCCTAATTTGAAATTTTAATATTAATAATTATTAATGTTTCACTTGGCAACTCAGATTTTGAAAGGAAGCCAAACATGTCAATTTTATTAAATTCAAATTTTATCTCAGTTGGAACATACCAAAATTACTATAATAATTATTTGAAAATTTTGAGAAGTGGCAAATAGACAGAATTCTTCTTCTCATATATATGAAAAGCCTTTATACTTTTTCATTTGGTGCTCATCAGTAACCGTTTCCTTTACATTCAGTGGTTATGAGTAAAGTCTTTATACACTTGGAGTAGTATTTCTTTTTTCATTCGGTGCTTATAAGTAATGTTTCAGGTGGACGAAAGACTTAACTACATATATACATATATAATTATAAAATGAGGCTTCTGATGAGTAATTATTATTCATGGTTATGCAGGAGGAGCTATCTGAGGTCAGCGAGGAGTGATTTTTTTGGGTAAGTGAATTGTGATTAATTGTTGCAAAAACATGGCTGAGGAATCGGCATGTCCCGCGCCCATGAAGGCTACATCAAATGGGGTCTTTCAAGGCGATAGCCCTCTTGATTATGCGCTTCCTCTCGCCATTCTACAGATTTGCCTCGTCGTCTTGCTCACTCGTCTTCTCGCTTTTGTTTTGAGACCTCTTCGGCAGCCTCGTGTCATTGCTGAGATTGTTGTAAGTTGCATTATTCCCATCCTTTTTTTTTTTTTTGAACTTTATGATCTCCTTCAACAAATGATTAAAAAATTCAATCTCCGCGTCATGGATAACATGACGTCTCTAGCTAGGTACGGTGTTTCATTAGGAGAATTCTTATATTTGATGGAATCTCATGCCAGCAAATATATTAGTGTAACATGGCCGCTGCCTGATTAATTATTTCCTTTGTATGATTATTGATCTAACGAATTTAGGAGTGTAAAATAAATGAATAAATAAATAAAAGATCCAAAGAGAAAGTATTACCTAAAAAGTGATCTTCGTGGAGAATATTTTTAATTCAAGTGCACTTTCCACACTCCAATGATTCAAGGGAGCTAATAGAGAATTAAAAGAATTGAATCTCCCAGAAAATTGCTTAAAAAAGTGGCGTTTGTCTTGTCTTGTCTTGTCTTGTCTGGATCTTTCTTACAAAAAGGCAGGGCTGGCCTCTGGAGTTATCAACATGATGACATGTGCTAAAAACTTCTAAATTTAACAGTTAATTTGTAATCATCTTTGACATGAATTAGGGACACAGAAGATTCATATTCATGTGCTACAGAGCATTGATACAATTGTTGTTGTTGGTACTGCCTTTGCAGGGAGGAATACTACTTGGCCCATCAGCTTTGGGTAGGAACAAAGACTTTCTGAACGCTATCTTTCCATCGAAAAGTCTCACAGTATTGGATACTTTAGCCAACCTTGGTCTTCTGTTGTTTTTGTTCCTGGTAGGCTTGGAGTTAGATCCAAAGTCCATTCGCCGGACTGGTAAGAAAGCTCTTAGCATAGCCCTTGGAGGAATTAGTCTCCCTTTTGCACTAGGAATTGGGACGTCATTTGCCCTTCGAGCCACAATTTCTAAAGGTGTCGATCAAGCTCCATTCCTTATATTCATGGGGGTGGCTTTTTCTATCACTGCCTTTCCCGTCTTGGCTCGTATTTTAGCCGAACTCAAGCTTTTAACTACCGATGTCGGCCGAATGGCAATGTCAGCTGCGGCTGTTAATGATGTTGCTGCGTGGATTCTACTAGCTCTTGCTGTTGCCCTTTCAGGAAGTGGGCGTTCTCCCCTAGTGTCATTATGGGTTCTATTGTGTGGGTGTGGTTTTGTCATAGGTTGTGTATTCATTATCACGCCTATCTTCAAATGGATGGAGAAGCGTTGCCCTGATGGTGAGCCCGTGCAAGAGCTGTATGTGTGTGTTACTCTGTCAGTTGTTTTGTTAGCCGGCTTTGTCACTGATACTATTGGAATTCATGCTCTCTTTGGCGCATTCATCATTGGAGTTCTGGTACCAAAGGAAGGGCCATTTGCTGGTGCTCTTGTAGAAAAGGTCGAGGATCTTGTATCCGGCCTTTTCCTTCCGTTGTACTTTGTTTCCAGCGGACTGAAGACCAATGTAACCACTATTCAAGGGCTCCAATCTTGGGGGTTCCTTGTTTTAGTTATAGCGACAGCATGTTTTGGAAAAATCGCTGGTACTGTAGCTATGTCTCTTGCTTGCAGAATTCCTTTCAAGGAGGCTCTAGCACTGGGGTTCTTGATGAATACAAAAGGGCTGGTGGAGCTTATTGTCCTCAACATTGGAAAAGACAGAAAGGTAGAATCATTTATTTATTGGCTGGATCATTTGATTTTAATTCATTTTATGTAGCTGATTGATTTCTTCTTGCAGGTATTGAATGATCAAACATTTGCTATCATGGTTTTGATGGCTGTCTTCACAACATTTATAACGACACCTTTAGTCATGGCAGTATATAAGCCACATCAAAAAGCAAGTAAAGTCGCTTACAAGCATAGAACAATTAAGAGAAAAGATCCAAACTCAGAGCTTCGAATTTTGGCTTGTTTGCATACCACAAGTAACGTCCCCACAATGATTAATCTCATTGAGGCTTCGCGCGGGACCGAGAAAAAGGAAGGACTGTGTGTCTATGCAATGCACCTCCTGGAGCTCTCCGAAAGGTCATCTGCAATACTAATGGTCCACAAGGCGAGAAATAATGGAATTCCATTTTGGAACAAGAGGAAGCGGTCGGATTGTGATAAAGTCGTTGTGGCTTTTGAGGCTTTCAGGCAGCTAAGCCGTGTATTCATCCGGCCAATGACAGCAATCTCAGCAATGCATAGCATGCACGAGGACATATGCGGTAGTGCTGAAAGGAAAAGAGCAGCAATAATAATTCTCCCATTTCACAAGCACCAGAGGTTTGACGGGGTACTTGAGACTACTATAAGCGAATTTCGTTGGGTAAATAAGAGGGTTCTTGAGAATGCACCGTGCTCAGTGGGCATATTAGTCGATCGTGGTCTTGGTGGAAGCACCCACGTAGCTGCAAGCAATGTTTCTTCAGTCATAACCGTCCTGTTCTTTGGTGGGAATGATGATCAAGAAGCCCTAGCTTACGGTGCACGCATGGCAGAGCACCCAGGCATTAGTCTCAATGTGGTGCGCTTCCTACCGAGTTCTGAGATTTCAGGGGAGATTGAAGCCGATACGAAGGATGCAGAGAGTACAGCGGAATCAACGGACGAAATCTTTCTTGCTGAAGTGAAGCAAAAGTTCAAAAATTTGGAGCCCTTTAAATATGAAGAAAGAGTGATAAAGAATACTTCGGAAAATGTTGATGTGCTCAGGGAGTTCAACAAATGCCATATGTTTTTGGTTGGCCGAATGCCGGTAAGTCGGGCTGCAGCAATGCTTAAAATTAAGAGCGATTGCCCTGAATTGGGGCCTGTAGGCAGCTTGCTGATTTCTCCTGATTTCTCAACATCAGCATCAGTTTTGGTGGTACAGCACTATGTCGGCCCAACACCTTCAACTCCACTGGTTCCAACAAAGGTTGCAGTAATAGAGTCGCCAGAGCATGATATAGAATCTGGTTGATATGTTGGCTTCAACTTGGAATTGGGTACATACAGCTCTTTGAATTGTTGACGATGATGATGATGAAAAATTCAGCAAAAGGATGTGCATAGACAACTTGTACTTTGCATTATAGGTCTTTGTAGCAAGTTCCAGTTGTAAAAATTATCCCAGCAAAAGCTTTTGAAATATCTTTTCTGTCTGTATTGTTTTGCAATTTATTTTCTCGGTATTCTGACGAAGAGAATTTTGTGCCAAAGCACCTGCAATATATAACCCTATTAATTTAAGCTTTGTTTTTGGGCAAGCTTATCATTTTTCTTTTGGAACCTCAGTTGCTTTATCAATGTAGAATAAGGATTCAAATGCCCAGCTAATTTTGTGCGCTGAGTTTTGAATTACATAGAGAGTTTGATCTCAACCGTACTCCGGCCACGAAGGAGGAAGACGAGATTCGGGAGAATCAAATGGGCCTTGCTTTGGATCCCAATTCTATCATTCGAAGCAAAAGAGTAGAGTTTTCAATACTTTTTTAAATGTGAAACTATTTGAATATATTATTTTTTTTTCTCTCGTCTCATCCGAAAAATAACGTTTAAGCCCTACTAATTTCTTTCTCCTTCAATCTTATTGTAACAAAATTCTCTCTCAACCATGTTTGACTGTAAACTGATTTCTTTTTTACTTTAGATTAAACTTGATGACGTGGAAACATAAAAGTTTGATAGATAAGAGAAATTAAAAATTTTATTAGAAAAATATAAATGAATAAAATTAGAATTTTGGGTTCTTTTGTTCTTTGTGGATTTGGATTATGATTATTTCTTATCTTTTTTTTTCTCTTAATACTCTTTATTTTTAATAATTGGCCAAATATATAAATTCATTAAAAAATTAACTTAGTTATCACATACTTCACCCATCATTAAAAAATAAGGGGGATTAAGAGAGAAAAAAATTAAGATATAATCATTGTCCTTTGTATTAACCCAAAATATTACGAATTTATGGAAATAAGCAAATTCAAAAATATTATTTATAATAAAATTCTCCTAATTTAAATAAAAGAAAAAAAAAGGACGTCCAATTTTAATATCTAAAAAAAAAACCTTAAAAGTAACAGAAAATAGAAAAATAACTTAAAACTACAAAACAACCATTAAAAAAAAAAGCAAAATTTCCAATTTGAGCATGAGGCACTGTTCTGAATTTGATTTATTTCATCATAAGTTTTAAAATAGTATATTATATAGTCAAAATAAATATGAAAATAATTTAAAATTGTAAAAGACTAAAAAAAAAATTTAATTTCCAACTTAACTACTAGTAGAATGACATAAGTCTGATTTGATTCATCTCATCATAAACTTTGAAATTATATATATACACAAAAAACGAGCACTTATAACCCAAATTATGATTTCGGAAGCTACCTTACTCATCCTGTGCAATCATTCTACATAAAAAATTAAAATGAAAATACAATATTTGTTAATTTACATTATTACCTTTAGATAGAAAATAGGAAGTGTTAATTTTTTTTCTTGAAAATTTAAATAAAAAGAATAATTTATTCTTTATGGTATGTGAAAATTGCATGTAGTTAGTAGGTTTTATTCATCTTTATTCTTGATAGATTGTAATAATATCCATACGAATTAAAATGTGAAAACTAGTGAGAAACTAATGGAATGGGACAAAGAGAAAATATGGCTGGTTAGAGGAAGAGAAAATACAATTAGTTAGGTGATTTTATAAATAAAAAATAAAAAATTAAGGTAAGATTATTTTGAACCCACTAAATTTTTCTCTACACCTATCTTAAAAATAAATTTATTAATACAAATTTAAAATTTAAAAATCTTAAAATTACTCTTTACTAATAATTTTATCTCTCTATTTTACAATTACGTATTTTTTATACTTTCACAATCTACAAACTAAATATTCAATTTCATTTTCTTTCAAATTCTTTTTATTTTTATTTTTCTTAATATATCATGATCTATATTTAATACTTTTTATATATAAAATTTTTCTTTAACTTGAGCTTTTAAATATTTAATCATGCACACGTTTAGTCATACTTACTTCATAAAAAGTGCGACGAGAAAGATCACCTAAGCTACAATCTTTGATGCTTGTACTTGACTTGAAATATGTTGTCTATGAATGCAATGAACTTAATCTCATATTTGTGATATTTGTTATTCAAGAAATTATCAAAATTATCAGGTGTTATTTGTACAATATATAATTTGTTATCTTTAATGATAACATATAATTTATTATCATCAAGATTAGTATTTGTACAGCCATTAAGTCAACACAAACAGTATCATGCGTGTCTTTAAAGAAGGTTATATAAAGAAAGGGGTGTTATTAAGATATTAACAGGTTGCTAATAGCATTACTCAAAGCAAACTTTTGATGCTTTTACTTCCGTAATGCTTGTAGCAATCTTTGTATCGGACAATTATAATAAAAATGTCATCAATTATTTCCCTATTTTAATTTTCTCGTAAGTTCTTTAGAGTCAAACTGTGGGGTATATGCACACTATCAAATGCTAGTTAAACCATTGGCATGGCCATTTGTTAATTTTTATTTAAAAATATATAAAAAAAAGCATATCACATAAATTTGGTGGAAACTTTGTTAGTCAAATATATAATAATGTAATTTGAATAATTGAGTTAGGTCCTGTTGCATGTTAAACTATTGTTGTTATTTAAAAAAAATCTATAAAATAAAGTTGACACGTGTATAAAGTTTGACTTTTAAATATGAAGTACTTAAGTTTGATAATCATAGCAAAAATATTATATGTTTTAAAATATGAAATAACAAAATAATTTAACTTTCAAAACATAGTAGTAAACCTATACTAAACACTTTAATGCCAATGGCTGTCCGACCACCTTACCAAAACAAAGCTTAAGTTGCTCCGTTATATAATAAGATCCCAAATTTATGTTAAACATGTTACTTTTATCCCATTGGTGGGTCTTTAATTCTTTGTCATCAATTTGAATTTTAAACGGAGAGAGAGAGAGAGAGAGAGAGAGAGATGAAACCGCACAGTTGTCCAGTGAATCGGTGACGGTGATAATGAAGGAAGTAAAAGATGAGTGTCTAATCACAACGTGGAAGCTTACGGGAAATCCGAAATTGAAGTGTCAAACGGGCCCACAATGACCACCCTCAAAAGAAAAGGCCAAAAAGGAGAAAAAGAACGACGGTTGCTGACACTCATAAAGAAAGGGCGAGTGAGAGGTTGCTACGTTCCTTATAGTAAAAGAGTCGCTCTGGACTTTGTTTCAGGTACACGGATAGTGACCATGCGAGTGATCTTATAAAAAAATGTTTTTATAAATATTCAGAAATCAGATCTCAATGCTGCAGATAAGCAGTTCAGGCCATTCAATTCTTGTTTTTCAGTTTCTTTGCAAATAAGCTGCTAGTAAGTGAATCGCATTATTATTATTATTATTATTGTTATCACCATATTGTTATTATTATGCGCGAGTCTTGCTTTAAAAATTAATCAGTGTTATTTTGGTAGTTTTTGTTTTTGTTGCTTTTGAAACTTTTATGAAATCTTATTTATTTACTAATTTATTGTAGTGATTTTCTTGGTTTTTAATTTATAAACCAAGAACATCAGTGGCTCGCAATGATTTCATTATACTGCAATTTCCGGAACTGTTTTATGGATTCTTTATACTCATTTCTCTAATTACAAGCCTTGAACTAAATGGGATTGCTGCCAGCCATTGTATGTTGTTGGTGGATTCAGGCTTTATTCTATTATTTTAACCTTGAAGTTTGACTCTTCTTTAAATTCAGGGGATTGAAGTGAGATTGCTATTTTCCATTTGGGTTAATTGGTTTTGGTTGAACTAATGGCTTCCAATGCTACGGCTGGACATGCGTGTCCTGCTCTCATGAAACCCACATCAAATGGCATCTTCCAAGGCGATAGCCCTCTTGATTTTGCGCTTCCTCTTGCCATTTTGCAGATATGCTTGGTTATTTTGCTCACAAGGGGTCTTGCTTTTATTTTACGACCACTAAGACAGCCACGCGTGATTGCTGAGATTACTGTGAGTTCTTGTTTCTATATTAAAGCAAAGATGTACAGATTTTGCTGCTTCTCTTTTTCCGTTGTTTTCTAAATTCTGTTATTTGTTTCAGCTCATACAATCATGAAACAGAACTGGCTATAGTTGATTTAGTGTTGTGAAGTTGTTAGTTTGATTCAGGTGTACTTAGTTTATTTCTTCCTTTTTTTTTTTTTTTTTGGCCTTTGGTTTTATTTAGTTGAATGCTTATTGTATATTGAAAATTTCCTTGAGCCATAAGATTCATTATATGTGTTTTATCAATTTCATGTTTTTGCTTCTTTATAATCTGAATAACCTTGACACCAGATACTTCACCAATTGTTGTTGTTGCATCCGTGGGCAGGGAGGCATTTTACTTGGGCCGTCTGTGCTGGGCCGCAGCGAGAGATTTCTGCAAGCTATCTTTCCACCCAAAAGTCAAACAGTATTAGATACTTTGGCAAATCTTGGTCTCATTTTCTTTATGTTCCTTGTTGGCCTTGAATTAGATCCTAAGTCCCTTCGTCAAACTGGGAAAAAGGCCCTTGGCATTGCAATTGCAGGAATTAGCCTTCCTTTCGCTTTAGGAATTGGTTCCTCTTTTCTCCTCCGAGAAACCATATCTAAGGGTGGAAATGGTATTTCATTTCTTGTATTCATGGGTGTGGCTGTTTCTATAACTGCCTTTCCTGTCTTAGCTCGCATTCTGGCTGAGCTGAAGCTTCTGACTACTGATGTTGGCAGATTGGCAATGTCAGCTGCGGCTGTTAATGATGTGGCTGCATGGATTCTACTTGCTCTTGCGGTTGCCCTCTCTGGCTCTGGTCAGTCTTCCCTTGTTCCACTCTGGGTCTTCCTTTCTGGTTGTGTGTTTGTCATTTGTTTGATTCTCGTTGTCCCTCCAACGTTTAAATGGATGGCTCAACAATGCCATGAAGGTGAGCCAGTAGAGGAAACATATGTTTGTGTGACATTATCAGCTGTTCTGGTAGCTGCATTTATCACTGATGCTATTGGAATTCATGCCATGTTTGGTGCTTTTGTGGTTGGAGTGCTTATCCCCAAAGAAGGTCCATTTGCCAGTGCTCTTGTGGAAAAAGTTGAGGATCTTGTATCTGGCATCTTCCTTCCATTGTACTTTGTTTCAAGTGGACTGAAGACAAATATAGCCACAATCCAAGGTCTCCAATCATGGGGTCTTTTGGCTTTGGTTATTTTGACTGCCTGTTTGGGAAAAATTGTTGGCACTTTTGTCGTTTCTCTTTCTTTAAAAGTGCCTCTTCTTGAGGCTCTTGCACTGGGAATACTTATGAATACTAAAGGCCTGGTGGAACTCATTGTGCTCAACATTGGTAAAGATAGAAAGGTACTTTTGAGTGTTGTTGACATTGATGATTGGCTCATAGCCTCAATTGTTTCTTTATAGTTGTCTTTTTAACTAAATGACACAATGAATCTTTTATGGATTTGCATTTTCCAGGTTTTGAATGATCAGGTGTTTGCTATTATGATTCTAATGGCTGTTTTTACTACGTTCATGACCACACCTCTTGTTGTGGTTGTATATAAGCCAGCGAGAAGAGCAAGAGTCGCTGATTACAAGCACAGGACTGTTGAAAGGAAAAATTCAAAAGCTCAATTTAGGATTTTGTCCTGTTTCCATAGTGCAGGAAACATTCCATCAATGATTAATCTCCTTGAGGCCTTGCGAGGAATTCAGAAGTCTGAAGGACTTTGTGTATACGCATTGCACCTCATGGAGCTCTCTGAGAGGTCATCTGCTATCTTAATGGTTCACAAGGCAAGAAGAAATGGCTTGCCTTTTTGGAATAAAGGAAGACAATCAAATTCTAACTACATTGTTGTAGCATTTGAGGCTTATCAGCAACTTAGTCAGGTATCAGTTCGGCCAATGATTGCAATCTCTTCAATGTCTGACATGCACGAGGACATTTGTGCCACTGCTGAGAGTAAGAGAGCTGCAATTATTATCCTTCCGTTTCATAAGCACCAGAGGTTAGACGGATCCCTGGAGACTACTCGATCTGATTTCCGCTGGGTTAACCAGAGGGTTCTCAAACATGCGCCATGCTCAGTTGGCATTTTAATTGATCGTGGACTTGGTGGAACCGCCCAAGTCTCTGCAAGTAATGTTTCCTATACTATCACAGTCCTCTTCTTTGGGGGACGTGATGATCGTGAAGCCCTTGCTTGTGGAGCTCGCATGGCTGAACACCCTGGTATCAGTTTTAGAGTCATTCGCTTCTTACTGGCTGCCAACACCGTAGGGAACATAGTTAGTGTTGATATGGCTGGCAATGCTAGCATGGATGAAGAGGTTCTTTCTGAGTTTAAGCTGAAAACACCTCGGGATGGTTCCGTGAGATATGAAGAAAGACTTGTCAGAGACACTGCAGAAACCATTGCTGTCGTCCGGGAGGTAAGCCGCTGCAATCTTTTACTGGTGGGTCGAATGCCTGATGGTGAACTAGCCTTAGCTTTAAGCATAAGAAGTGATTGCTCAGAATTGGGGCCAGTGGGAAGTTTGTTAACTTCTTTGGAGTTCTCGACGGCATCAGTGTTGGTAATTCAACAATACAGTGATAGGGTATCTATGAATTTGGCTTCAGAGTTGGAAGAAGACTCGCTTGACAAGGATTCAGACCTTAATAACTAATTAGTTTTGGAAAATCATCTAATCGGATGTTGTAAAATGATTTTCGCGTCTTTCCGTTGTGATGGTTCAACAATATTTAATAAATTCAAGTTAAATAGTGAGAAAGACTTTCTTAAAATTCTTTTTGTTTCTTCCCATATTATTATTATTATTATTTTTTTGACTTTATTAAATTTCAATCTAGACAAACTAGAAATGAACCAGTACCAAAAGTTGTAATTTAAACCTATGTGTCGAGTGTGTACTAAGAAAGAAATAATAATATAAAAGAATATGCATTAAACATATCATAAAATTTAATACTAACAAAAAGTAAAAAAGAAAAAAAAATGCTAAAAATTGCTTCTAGTGATTTTTCTGGTCCTCTAATTACTGATGGTGTGTTATTTTTGGTGCACTTGTAACATGAAAATAAAATAACTACCTATGATCATGTTAATGCAATGCGACATCGTTTAATCAGCGGCGTAACTCATATTACCTAGATCCGTCCGCACGGAATCACCCACTAACTAGAGTCAAGTAGAGGATATGAAACACTATCGGTTTTCAACTTGAAGGGGTTGGTACGAAAGCAAGCGCCTTTTAGTTTCCGGTTAGCTACTTAGCTAGCTAGGGTTTCAAAAATTCGACATAAAAAAAATAAAAAATGCTTCAGCTGAGCTGCAATCTCCACAGTCCACGTCAACCTCTGCTTCTTCCCCGCCAATATTTGCTACCCATTTCCTTTCCTATGAAGTATGTCACCTTTCTTTTCTCACTTGTTTTTAATTACTGATTGCATTCGTCAAATAAAAATTAATTAAATTAATTATTATTATTATTTTTTTGTGGTCTTTGTCGAACAAAAGTAGCCATGTAATGCTCAATGTAAACAAAGAGTTTGTAAAGATTACACAGATTTGGACAGCAATAGAAGCCAAGAAAGGCGGCGATAGGAGCAGCGAAGAGGGTGCGAATAGTGAGAAATGGGTTCATGAAGGCTTCATTACTGAGTCACTTCCCAATGGTATGTTCCGGGTTCGTTTAGATAATGAAGATTTGATTCTTGGTTATATTTCTGGAAAGATTAGGCAAAACTTTATTCGTGTATTGCCTGGAGATAGAGTTAAGGTTGAAGTTAGTCGTTATGATACGAGCAAGGGGCGTATTATTTATAGAATGCGTAATAAAACTTCCAGTGATTAGTGTTTGTATTGACTTGAATATTATTTTTATCATTATTATTTAAATGTCTATATTTTGGTTCAAGCATCTATATCTGCTCCATTTTTGAATTTTGTGATTACTGATTAGAGCGGCTTGTAATTAGTTGTAGGATTGCTTTTGAGTGTTGCCTGGTCCTCGACAATAGGTGCATTTCCTTGTATACAGCAGCGTTCCTGGTTTATCCATGTAACATACTCATTTCTTTTATTTTTGTTGAGAATTAGTTAATTTTCTGAGAGAAAGGGATGGGAGGGGCAAAATTACTGGTAATCTTTCTCAGTTGTGTGTTTAAACCAATTCAGCTATCTTGTAGCTAAATGAAGTTACTTGACTGGAAGTTTGGCTTTGCCCAAAATTATTCAAATCCTCATCTGTTTGTTTGGTTTTATTATTATTGGAATTGTTCATAAATGATATACCTGAGTACTTTTTCAGCCTTGTTAAGAAATCTGTGATTTATCTTTTCTCTACTGAGGATTTAGAGAGTTATGGGGGAGGGCGATCTTTTAGTAGGCAAACCATTGGGAGGGGGAAAGAGAGGACACTCGCTTTAAATATTTGGGAATCTGAAAACTTAATTGGAAATTCAAACAAAAATTTGCAAGTTCTTACTGAAGGACTCTGTTATTTGGTGGTGTGATATCTCAAGTACATTGATCATATTGATTGGGGTAATAATATTAGTTGTTTGTCAATCCAAATAATACATGGAGTATATTTGCCAGCATGATTAATGAAGCAAATAGGGACTCGTTTGACTGAGTCATCAACACATTATATGATTACCCAGAACACGACGATGTATTTCTATTCATAAATAACATAGTAGATATGCCTAAAGTTTGAGCAATTTTTGCATGATTCAGTTCTTTGCATCTTGCCTATGAATGTTGCCAGACAACATTGTAGGCATAATGGAAAAGAACAAAAGCTTGGCTTTAATTTTTGAAAATCTTCTTCTATGTTGTTGCTATTGTTATTTTGAACTAATGAGGCTTGTCTACTATGCCGCTATGGTTGCTCCTTTAGAAAATTGGTGTTTGGAGCCTAGTATTACTGTGACATTCTCTTTGTTGGAGTTGGTGGCAATGATCTGGCCAATGCTACATATTCTGTACTTACATATGTAACCAAACTAGCAGAGAAAGGAATATATATGTCGAAATTATGTACTGTGTTGTGGCAAATATTCTTTAGTTGAATCATAAGGTTTCCAGTGATGCATCTGGATCTGGTCGTGCATTGGCTTGCAAAGTTGGATGATACTTTAAAAGAGACTTGACTATCCTCAAGAAATAAAAGAATGCAGTTCTTGTAAACGGTCCAAACCTTGAATTATTATTGTTATTATTTTGTTTAAGCCAACCATGAGAGATGAGACCAATTCCAATCGACACTAGATCTTCTGAGTCCAGTACGAATTTACCTAAACGTAATCCATGTATGCTGAGGCCCCTTTGAGATATGGCTGGTGGCCAGTGGGTACATATGAACCAATTTTACTGTAGCATATAGGTCACTATCCCCTATTGAAATGTTCAAATATGAAACCTTCTAACATTCAATTTTGAACATTTCAACCATTCCTACATAAGAGTATGTAACTTTAGTTTAGAGGGTATTTTAGTTATTATAAGGGGGTTACGGATATATTTAATACAAATAAACAAGTCCCTCAATGGTATGTGGAATAGATTTTTTTCGAAATTCATCTGAATCATAATCCTATAATTTTGAAGCCAACTTTTGGGATACAGTCATTGCTACTTTGCTGATGAAGATCATTCACTAGAGCACAGTTAGACATATGTTTCTTTGGCACATTAATTAGGATTTAGAGGGCCGGACATGAAATGTTAGTCTTTGGTGCTGCAAGTATTCCCTCATTCAATATTCTTGAATGTCATTTATATGATAAAAGACAAGATTATTCTTTTTCTTTAGGGGGAAAGAGATCCAACTTTTACATTTGTTAGAGAAACCACGAGTTCTTGAGGCAAATACTTTCATTCTATGGTCTTGAATAGTTTTGAAATGATAAAAAGAATGACGCAAATCACTAGTTCTTGCAGCAAATATTCTCATTCAATATTCTTCTGTGGTTTTGTATTAAAAAGACAAAACTTGCAGGCTTTCATTTATTCTTCTTCCATTTGTTGGAGAACTGTATAATCAATGAAATTAAGCTGGGATAGTTGAAAGGCTAAATAATTGTATTAAAGATAAGTTTTAATAAATTCTTTTATGTTGATAAAACTTAATAAATAAATGAATCCGAATACAAGACCAACTTTGATTATAATGTTATTATATCAAAGAACTTAAGTTGAATTTGGGTCGACTTTTGTGTTCAATGATCCAGTGACCAAAGATCAAAATTTCCATACTCCTGAGGCTGCTACAGCACAGGGGCTTTACTTCTACGATATGGAAACTGATTACATTGCTTGGTTTGCTTATACGTTGGTGTTCAACTTGAGTGAAATATAAAGGTACCCTAAAAATAATGGGCGCGGGCTTGATGCCAGGGAAGAGTCGAGATCTCTCAGTTGTTGGAGCGACGTTCACTACCGATGATTTCTTCATGGCTAGAGGTATTGCTACATTCACTACCGATGCTGTGGAAGGTATTAAATACTTTTGCCTCAAGATGGATATTGAGCTTTATGAATGCTATTAGTTTTGACAATATAATGTGCTGCTAGTGCTGGGTCTAGTCATTTGGCTAATTAACCTCTCATTGATCCCTTCTATGTCTGTCAGTTTAGTATTTATGTATGTATCTTTTCATTTATTGAAAGTAATTTCAGAATTTGGATATTTTTATCCTATTTTCATTTGTGACTGCGATCTAATTGATCTTCATTCGAAGTATATCTTTTAATGAAAGTATACTCCCTGTTACAATTAAATTGATACCCGAATTTGACAGTAGCTTACATCATCATAAGCTGGGGAGAGGAACACAATTACAGAAACTTGGGGAAGGGGAGAAACAACGAAAAACATTAGGGGAAAAAAAAAACTTGTAGTACTGTTTTAACAAACGTAAGTTACATAACAATAATGAGGCCTTAGAGCGTTTTACCAAACAATTTCGAGTGTACTTCATTTCAGTATTCGGTCAGATATATTTTATTTTTAGTCGAAGGAAATTAGTTTTCATTATATGAAGGTAATACGTAAACAATGCAAATAGGCAAAGAAGTATTCGGGTGTGGTCCAGTGTATGCGACGCTGGGCCTTTGAATTGAAAGCGGCTAACCGTGCTCTTGCGTTTGCCAAATTCGTGGTCAGTCACCAGAATACCATCAAGTCACCGTCCAAAATGAGATCGGAAATTTAAAAACAGGCCGACCAGTAATTTGAGATCAAATCCTATGGATGGCATCGATGTACATTAGTAATTTAAAAACAATTCGGGGATTGTGTCCTAGTCCCACCACCATATATATGTATATATATAAACAAGGACATCCTAATTTCAATAAAATAACGTACTACTAACATATAAAACATAATTTTATAGGAGAAGAATTATATATATATATATATATTCACATTACTTAAGTTAATTATCCCTGAATGCTTAAAGGCCATTGCCAAAACTAGTTTAATATCACAGTACAACGATCTCTCTATCTCTCTCCTCCCCTCCTGTCTTGTCTATCTCTCACTTTTTTTAATTGAATTTGTTTTCATAATGTATTAATAAAAACATCAACACCACCTAAGCCGCCTAATTAAGGCCTTGTTGGTAATTAAGGTGCTATACCTTTGAGATCAAGTTATGAAAAAAAGGCTATTGTTATGAAATAAACATTAATAGTGTTAGTTAAATATAAATTTTAAATAATAGTTTTGATAAAAATAATGAAGGTATTATAAGTTTTTTTACTATATTATTATAGGGTTGAATCAACTTAGCTTTCAACCATAATAATTAGTGTTAACTAAACACTTTGGTGCAATATTTTTTAATTTAGAGGAAACATTTTGGGTTAGAATGTTTATTCGATTCAATTCAATACAAATAAAATAGATTTGAGTTTAGAAAAATTAATTCGTTTGATAAATATGTGAATTGATTCCATTCGTCTCCGGTTTGAGGTCATTAATTTATTTTATTGTTTAGGATTCATTTGTAGTTTGTAGGATATTAATTTTGTGATTTTTTAAATTTTATTTTACTTATTTTTGTTTATTAATTATTATTTTTGTAAACAAATTCGATTGATTTGTTGTTAATTCTGCACAAATAAATTAAATAAATTGCAAACAAATCTAAACTCAGTTCGATTTATTTAATTTTGTCAAGTAACGAATTAAAGGAATATATGTTTAAACAAATCACATTCAAATCTTGAGATTATTATTTGTTTTGATAAGCAATTCACCTACCTTTCGATTTGTACGTCTATTCATATTTGACGCATGATTTAACTACAGCTTGCGAATTTCTATAGTCAATGCTAGAGAAAAAAAAAATCCTTTTACCTCCAAAATTTAAATCAATAACATATTTTATCTTTTTTTTTAAAGAATAACCTATTTCTTTTCTAGAGATAAAATATATTATTATTAAAGGTTGACATTATTCAGTTTAGTTTAATTCAGAACCTGAACCGAATAAAACTAAAACCAAATGATTCATGAATTTTTGAACATAATACAAACCAAATTATAAAACTAAATTGAACTGAACCAAATCAATTTAGTTTAGTTTAGTTTAGTTTAGTAGTTTGATTTAGTTTAGTTTCATCATACATATTTCTTCAATAAAAAATGATATAATAATAATTTTGAGTTCATAAATCCACGAAAAATAAATAACATAATAAAATATAACAACAATAATAATATAATAAAGTCCAATAATAATATAGAAAATATACAAATAATAAATAATATAATAAAATATAATAATAGTAAATTAACATAACAAAGTCCAACATTAATTTAGAAATCTATTATGTATTACAAAATAAACTTCAATCTTCTATTGGCAACGACGGCTCTCCAAATTACCGTTTCTTCCTTCTTTAACGACTCCATCCACAATACTTACATTATCTTTTAAAGTTAAAATGCATCATTAGTCAAGTCTCAATAATTAAATTAAATTATATGCTATAATATATATAATTATATCTATTAGCTAACAAATAAAAATATCAACTTCATTACTTAAATAATATCAATTCATTTTTTAAAATTTTTTATTGAACTATTTAGTTCAATTTTAAACTGAATCACATAAAAATCAAATAATTTTTATTGAACCATTTAGTTCGATTTTGAATCGAATCAAATAAAAAATCAAATGGTTCATAAATAAATCAAATGGTTCAGAATTTCTGAACCACTTGATTTTTATATTATGAACCAAATCGAACTAAATCAAATTACTATAATATAATTTAATTTAATTTGAACTGATAAATGCTCATCCCTAATTATTATATCAAATCCTTAACTATGAAAAGAAAATTTTCCCGTGAATTATCAGAATCTCGGGATGAAAATGGCAATTGTAGCAGCGGGGCCCGTAAGCAGGTGAACGCTAGTTGAGAAGGATGAAGACAACGCTTGTGACAGCTAAGACCTTTTTTTTTTTTTCATGGACATTTCAGAACTATATTATCCAAAAGTTTTGAAATTTATATTAATAATCAGGGTCTGCTTATTATGCAACTGTGATATCATACCTCACTTTTTGTCTTTATGTGGTGTGATCATTAGATTTAAAAGGATTGATGCAATGATTTAGAGATGACCACGTTTCTATTAAAGAAACCGGGAAAATGAAATGGTTTAAGAAAATGTGAAAAAAACATTGTAAGAAAACTGACGGCGGGTTGCGGTATGTGAAAACGGTGGCGCTCTGATAAGTTACTTTTGCTTTTGGGTTTAATGACTTTCAATTATGTAACCAACAAAAGAAAAATTTGTGAAATAGAGAGAGGGAATTCGAGAAAATGGTCAGACATGGAAGGTTGAATATTTTTTTATGTAATCTGAAATCAATTTCCATATTTAGGTAAATATGAGTTTTATTTTTTATTTTCTGCAATGAATATTGAAGTTGAGATTTCTATTAGTGAAAGGTTTAATTTAGTTGATTTATGTATGGATCGTAGAAGTTGCCATTGGTTTTAAAAGTGGGTTGTTTGCAGGCATTGCAACAATAATAGTATATTATGCGATGTTTGTTAATTTGAATGAAATTTGAGAAAACTCATTTGCTTGGTCTATTGACGTGGCTCAGAGATTTGCGAGTCATTATGTAGTGGATTTGCAACATGGTTTGTTGTTGAAAATGGTTTAGTTGGGAAAGGAAAAGTCGTGGTGAAGATAAATTAGAATTGAAATCATGAAAAGGGTTTGAGCATTGGGTCATCGTGACAAATTCGCCATCAATTTTGCAATGCTCACTCATGTTTATATAAAATTCATTTCAATCTTCCAATTTTCAGTGCTTCCAAATTAACTCTAAACTGGAATCGCATTCACTATACAAATAAATTCACCATCAAATTAGTACGACTGACAGGCCATATTCATATATGAATCATCGAAATCTTTTCCTCCAAGTAATTGCTATTGTCTTCTTTTGATTTCGGTGTCTCTCGATTAATTGTTAAATGAAACCAATTAAACCCTAATTTTTTTTTTCCCAAACGTGAAACAAAGCTGTTGTTTATTAGATGAAGTTTTACCACCTTCAACGGTTGCCAGTGCTTACCTCGTTCATTCACTAAATAATTCCAACCATTAGATTGACTCATTTTTTATCCAATGACTTTTCGGAATAAAGATAAAAAGTGTTGCAACATAGGTTAGCCCTAATAATCATATTACTTGCAGAAGGTTGCTTTGTAAGTTACTCCTCACTCAAAAATGGAGAATAGATCAATTTGACCTATTTCCCATCAGTTGTTCTAGGTGAGACGTACGATTGCGGAAATTATAACGTAGTCACACCCTTACTTGCGTTTTAATAAAATAGAATAGAAAGAAAAGACATGGATTTCACCAACTTTAATTACAAGACAGACATGAGTTGCACTCCGACAAATTAAAGTGGATTTCACCAACCAATCGAACAAAAAAAAAAAAAGGAATATATCCTTCTGATTCTGACTGGAAAAAACATTGTGTATACTCTTTCTTTCATTTTAATTTTTTTTCATGTATATATGTATTTATTTGGGATTCACCATATAAAGGAGTGAGAAAGGAATAGAAACCAAAGAGATGGATAAAGGGTGAAAGAGCAGTGAAAATAAAAAGAAAAAGAGAAATAATAATAATTTAACTTAATTAGGATACTTTATATATTAGTGTGGGTCTATAAAAGTAAAATTTCATATTTTAAACGTAAATAAGTTAGTGAGTAATTCAAATAATCCAAGATTTCTCTTATTGATTTGGTTACCCAATTTTACTTTCATGAACATAACTGCCGATTTTGTTAACTTTAGTTAATAAGGGAATACCCAAAAAAAAAAAAAAAAAAAGGGAAGAAGAAGAAGAAGGTATGTTCTAAGCATAGTTGTCGAGCTATAAATGAAGCTTATTAACCCAAGTCAAATAGTAATTTTTGTTTCCTATTCGTCCAGTCGAAAAAGGAGTCCTTGGATTTAAATATCTTTTTACAATGATTTAAAAATAAAAATTGATAGTGTTTAAATAAATTTAATTTTCAAACAAATTTTTTACAATGGGTCAAAATTTTAAGTCAAGAATTTAAGTTAAAATAAGGATAAATTTTGAGTTACTCTCTTTGTGAATTGACTATTTTCAAATTACCTTTCTACTTATGAAAACCTCATGTTAGCCTATTTTTATTCAAAAAATAAAGAAAAATGTGGGTGAATGGATATTTTTTTAATTGGTCTTCTTAATATAATAGGTTAAATTAAGGTTTTTAAAAGTAAAGAGGTAATTTAAAAATAATTAATTTGTGAGGGGATAATCCAAACCCTTAAAATAACCCCATCATTCAAAAAATATTCTATGACACTCTTATTATTAATTATGATATATTTCTATCCTTATTTTTTCTTCGCTTTTATAATAATCCCAAACAATCTTAAAAACATTACTAAAAACAAAAAGAGTTGAATTTTTAACACCAAACTAAAATCTTTACAACACCTTTTTTTAATTTTATTCTTAAAATACCCTTTAATTTGTGAAAAATAAATCCACATATTAAATTTAACCATCTTCTCATAAATTTCCATTATAAGAAAAAAGTAGTTTTTTTATGTTTTTATTTATAAAATACATACAAAACTTAAAATTTTAAATTACATAATTTCTATCTCCATAACTTAATAATTTATTTAAGTATTTAATTAATTTTTTATTCAAAATAAGAAAGGAATTAAATTATTTTCAGTCATTTAAATAATTTCAAGTAAAAAGGAGTTTTATAAGAAATTTTGAAGGGGTGGGACTATTTAAACCCACAAAATTCCTCTTTACACCCATTTTAAAAAATAAGTTCATTATTAAAATTTTAAAACTTAAAAATATCAAAATTAGCTTTTATTAATGTCTTTTTTTTATCTATCCTATAATTGCATATTCCCTCTCTACTCTCACATTCTACAAACCAAACACTCAATTTCACTTGCTTTTGAATTCATTATTTTGACTTTTCTTAATATATCATGATCTATATTTCATACTTTTTATATATAAGAAAATTTTCTTGATATTCATTAATTTTTTTGTTTGATAAAAATTAATTTATTGATGTTCATTAATTTTTATTTGATAACAATTTGTTAATATTAATTTTTAAATTGTGAGTTTTATTCATCTTAGTTAATGATACAAATTATTTGCAACTAAAAGAATATATTGAATGAACTGAAGTGAATTTGTGAAATTATGAAAAAAAAGAGAATAAAAGGTTAATTAAATAATTTTATTAAAATTATTTAGATAATAATTTTTTAATTAAAAATAATGTAGAGGGAAAATTAGTAGATTCAATAGGGCTGTCCGTTTTGAAGGGTGGCAAAAGGGTTGGTCAAAGAAAATTTGTTAATTTACCTTATTAACCCTGAATGTAAAATAATAACCAAAAACAATTTACGTCGAAGTAATGCCAAAATTGACGGTTTGGTCCCGACGATGTGATGGATGGCCGGCATTACCCGGTGACGTTTCGGTTGTAGCAGCATTACCCAAGTTAATGTTAGCTTTTATTTTATTTTGAACATATATATATACTATTAAAAGTCAACTAATATTTATTATAAAAAAATTTATTAAAATTACTTAGAGATAATTTTTAATGATAAAAACTGAGGATTGTATTACTATTTTAAGATATGTTTACCCTCACAAACGACATTTGCGGACGTCAACTACTGAATAATCGACGACGTAAAGATCATAACTGGAATACTAGTGGGTCCATTTAGACAACAACTCTGCCTACCAAATCAAATTTTAAGTCAATTTTCAGTAGCACGCCACTAAAATCAAAGATCAACATTTCAACACCTGCCTCCCACTAATATTCTTCCAAACTCGAATCAAGAAGATGCTGAAGATACGACAGTTACATACCAGCCGTCCACGTTAATCTTGTATTTTTAATTAAATACATATTTTAGGAAAAATTTGAGATTTATCTTGATTAACCATGAATCCAAGCTTCAAACACGTTATGGAACTTGTATGGATTGCCCAGAAATTGATCCAAGTGCTGTAAAGCTGCTGCCTTCACCTCAGATCAAAATTGCTTGAATATACTGTGTATATAAACAGTGAAATCGGGAGAGAAACGAGCGAGAGAGGTGCACTACACTCATTCCCCAGTTTTTTCAACAGTTAACTCTCAATGGGCTGAAGTCACTTATATACTGTGGCTGAGTGCAGGGACCCCTCATGTGTTAGTACAAAATTGTCCATCCTATTATGAGCTATACTAATACAATTAAAGGTTATACTTGTCCATAATATACTACCATATAGGGTATGACAAAATCAGACTCATTAACACAATATTTGATCACTTAATACATGAGTCTGTTAAGATTGCTCCTTAATATTTGACATTAGTCACGTATTAATTCGGTAAAGTATAAAACAATTAAAATGATTTATGCTAGTCCACAATATGTGAGAAATAAATTTAACAATCTCCCACTTGGACGGCATAAGTCATTCTAATGATAGTGTTAAAATCAAATATTTTTGAAAACAACCGAATTAATCAATATGCAACTATAGCAACAAATCAAATGTGAGCAATCACCCAAACATCAACAAGTCCAAAATGTGTCACAAATATCAAATCATGTATGCACCGACAGGATATTCCACACAACAAGATACCCATAAACACGTGACTAAGTAGTAGTATACAAGTATAATAATGAAAATAGCATGAAAATGTGATCAACATGCCTATTTCCATAAGGTCCACATGTCTAGCAAAATGAGACGAAACCAAAATGTCTCATAGACCATCGCTTCTATATAACCATAATGAGACTAGATCAAAATGTCTCAAGAAGCGAGCTTCCATTTTATCATAATGAGACTGAAACCAAATGTCTCAAGGAAGCAGTGCTTTTATAATCATAATGAGACTGAAACCAAATGTCTCAGAAAAGCACACTGAAGCCAAGCCAAAATGCTTCAATTTAAAATGTCCACAATGAGACTAAACCAAATGTCTCGGACCATAATATCCTCACGATATACATAATGCCATATTCAACTAAATGTGTACACAATATATGGCATATCAGTGTTATATAACAATATGTATGCATAATAACAAAATATGAGTAATACAAAATCTCATTTAAGTTGAAACATATAATACAAACCAGAACTCTCACTGACTCAACATATAAAAGAGGATTCTAACAATCCTATATGAGTCACATGATCCTTAAACACTTTTGGAGTTAAAGCTTTAGTAAGGGGATCAACTAACATGAGTTCTGTAGGTATATACTCTACTGATACATAAGATAGAGTAATTTTCTCTCTCACAAATAAGTATTTAATATCAATATGCTTGGAGCGTGAGGAACTCCTCAGTACTATGAGAAAAAGAAATAACTGCGAATTATCACGAGTATATCTTTAATGGCCTCAGCACGACCAACAAAAATCTAGTCACGTGATAAAATTCGCATCCATAAAGCTTGACGTGTAGCCTCAAAACATGCTACATATTCCGCCTCCATTGTTGAAGAAGCTATAAGTGTCCGCTTGACACTCTTCCATGATACTGACTCCTCCCGCCATCATAAAGATATAACCAGATGTAGATTTCTTGTCTTCCGAGACGACTACGAAATCAGAGATCGAATATCCAACTATATTTAAGTAGTCGATTATCGATATGTCAATGCAAAGTCTTTAGTAGCTTGTAAATATCTGAGCACTTTCTTTGCAGCCTTCCAGTGTTCAAAACCAGGATTGCTTAAGTATCTTCCAAGTACACCCACCGAAAAGCAATGTCGGTGCATGTACAAACTTGAGCATACATCAAGCTACCCACAACCGATGCATATAGGATCTGCTTGCATTCTAGCTTTATCTACATTATTATCCGGACATTGAGACTTGGAAAGTTTGTCACCCTTTGTTATTGGTGCTTTTCGAGAGCACAAGACCGTAGATTAAACATTTTCGTAACACGATCAATATAGGTCCTTTGAGACAATCCTAGAACTCCTCTAGATCTGTCACGAAGAATCTCTATCCCTAATACATAATGGGCTTCACCGAGATCCTTCATATCAAACTTGTATGACAACATCTGTTTTGTCTCAAGTAAAAATCAGTGTCACTAGCAGCGAGCAAGATATCATCCACATAAAGCACCAAAATGATGTATCTGCTCCCACTGATCTTCAAGTATATACACTGATCAACAATGTTCTCCTGAAATCCGAAAGAGGTGACAATATCATGAAATTTCAAATACCACTGTCTGGACGCTTGTTTAAGTCCATAAATAGACTTTTTAAGCTTACACACCATGTTTTCTTTGCCAAGCTCAACAAAGTCATCAGGTTGCACCATATACACATATTCAGACAAGCTTCCATTAAGAAAAGCTGTCTTCACATCCATCTGATGTAATTCTAAATTAAAATGAGCTACAAATGCCATGATAATACGGAATGAGTCTTTGGTAGAAACAGGAGAGTAGGTTTCTGTATAATCAATACCTTCTCTCTGACTGAAACCCTTGGCCACAAGTCTGGTCTTGTATCTTTCAACCGACCTCCGCATCTCTTTTGGTTTTAAAAATCCATTTGCAACCAATTGGCCCGCATCCATCCGGCAATTCAACTAAGTCCCAAACTCCATCAGTGATACATGGATGCCATCTCATCCTGCATGGCATGTGTCCAAGATAAAGATTCTGTGCAACTGATGGCTTCTTGAAAGGTAACAGGGTCAGATGATAAATCACCATCAATATCATGTTCCTGCAAGTAAACCACATAATCATCAGAAATTGCAGGTCTCCTGACCCTTTCGGATCTTCTCAATTGCACATCAGAGACATTATCCTCCACAGCCATAGGCTCCAAAACATGATGAGGTTCAAGATCAAGAGAATGAACATCAATACGTGGTAATCCCATTGCAGAAGCTGGATAAGATGAGATAGACAAAACCACAAGTTCTTCTCTTAATGTGAGATTGTGAGGCTCAGTACTCCCACTATTCTGATCATTCTCAAAATAAATGGCACGATCAGACTCAATGATTCTGGTAGTATGGGAAGGACAATAAAACCTAGAACCCTCGAGCCTATACAATAGCCAATAAAATGACCACTAATAGTCTTCGGATCAAGTTTCATTGATTGTGGATTATAAGGCCTGACTTCTGCTCTGCATCCCCAGACATGAAAGTGACGAAGACTAGGCTTCTTTCCTAACCACAATTGATAAGGAGTTTTGGGCACCGACTTCATCTGGTACCGATTTAAAATATAAGCAGTAGCTTCAAGGCTTCACCCTACGTAAAATCGGTAAGGTGGAGTTGCTCAACATGCATCGCACCACGTCGAAGGGTACGATTTCTTCTTTCTGCAATTCCATTCCGTTCAGGAGTCCCAGGCATGGTGTACTGAGATTCTATTCAACATTCCTGAAGAAATCTAGTAAAAGGTCTAGGATTACGTCCAGTTTCATCATATCACCTATAGTACTCACCACTTCTATCTGATCTCACTGATTTAATCCTTTTACCCTTTTGGAGCTCAACATTAGTCTTAAAGACTTGAAAAATAGATAAGGATTCAGCCTTTTCAGTAAGCAGCTCAACATGACCATAACGAGAAAAGTCATCAATGAATGTGATGAAGTACTTATAACCACCTATAGCTGCAGGAGTGAACGGCCCACATATGTCTGTATGTATCAACTCCAGAACCTGCTGACTTCTCTGAATTCTATCTTTCTAGTTTTGGCAGTAAATTTGCCTTTGACACAATCAACACAAGTGTAAAAATCAGAAAAGTCTAGATTATGGAGAATGCCATCTTTAATGAGTCTTTCCATCCTCTGTTTAGAAATGTGACCTAACTGTTTATGCCACAACATAGAGGAATTTTCATTAACCCTTTTACTATTAGAGCTAACAACATTCATAACATGAGCATTGGATGATGATTCAGCAGCATAAGGAAATAAATCAAGCATATATAAGCCATCAGATAGAGTGCCACAACCAATTAGCTCTGAATTGGGAAATAAGTAAACTTTTCTGTCACCAAAATGAAAAGTATAGCCACATCTATCCAAAATAGATACAGATACCAAGTTTCTTCTAATATAAGGAATATAAGCTGTATCTGATAGATCCAAAACTTGGCCTGTCGCTAGGTGTAGTCTGACAACTTCTATGCTTTTAACTTTGGCCTTTACTCTATTACCCATATGTACAATCAGCTCTCCTTCATTGGGCTCCCTCCTGCTTTTGAATTCCTGTAAGGAATTTGTTATATTAATGGTTGCACCAGTATCCAACCACCAAGTATTAGAAGGAACATCAACAAGATTGGATTCAAAGTCCACAAAAGCTACATGAATCTTCTTATGGTAACTTGTCATTTTCAGAATGTGCTCTCTCACCCTAGAAACCCCATCATACTGGGTATTAGCAAGCAATCTCAGAAAGTTATCATTTTCAGCCTTGTCTACCTTCTTAAAGCCAAGTCTCTATTCAATGTCGATAAATAGAACATGACGGATTCACGCCAGTCCTCATAATTTGTCCCAGTCAAAGTCTTAATGGAGGCAAATTGGAGAAAGGAAATAATATCTAGAGCTGAGAAATCAACAATAAGTATTAATAGGCATGTGAGAACAAAATTATGTCACAAATAATGATTTCTCATTTTACAATTCTCCAACAAGAAAGGAGTGCTCCATCCCACAAATAAAGCAGACAAGTTGAATATAACACCAACATTGACCTATTACCGACAGGGTAATTAAGTCACTCAGTAGAAAATACTCAACAAATCTCTTTACCAACCCAAGCATCCTACCAAGTAATGATTTACCGACAGGGCAATATCATCACCCGTATGGATCTTGGTTATAGCAACAATAATCCATCACACAATCCATAATCAATAATTATAAATGGACAATTAATTGCAAAACACCGAATAATTTATCATGATTGGTTTTACGACAGGTAGATACTCAATCACTCTAAATTGAAGTTTTGCTATGCATAATATTTCATACAATAACTAAAATTGAGACCAAATAAGCTTTATAAACTATAATTAAAGCTTTTACCAAAATATTTAATATACCTCAATAAACTGTATGAATGCCATGCCCATAATATACAACAATGATGGATTATTTTATAATTGAAATTCTGAAAAATTGCCAAAATTAATGAAAATTTTGGACTTAAATGAAGAATTTTCAGAATTATAGCCACTGTTGATAATAATAAAACATTTGGCCCTTACTGTAAATAAAATTAAATTACTTTCTAGTCTCTAATATAATTACCCAAACTATATAGGGCACAAATAATATTGAGAGAACAGTTGGGCTATCACATAATTTTATAATAGATTAAGGACCCAAATAATAATTATTTTGGGCTAAAAATAATTATTCAAAATATCAGGGATCCAAATGACATTATCCAATGTTGACTTTCGGTCAAGGACCAAATCAAAACTTTTGACAAATATTTGGGCCATAATATAAATACATAAACAATAGGGACCCAAATGATAATTTCACTGCACTTCATTTCTTCCTCGCGATGAAGCTACAGTAGCTACAGTAGCTACAGTTGAATTTTCTTGAATAACCCGATTTTGGCCACCAAAAAAACATGAAAAAATTATATTTTGACTCCTTAAACATCACCCATGAATTATTCAATGACCTTTTGGTCAAATATGCTCAGAATCACAAAATCCAAAAATAATGAAAAATTCCATGGGTGAGTCAAAGCTTGATTCATCCCCAAAAATGGCCATGGTTCAATAGGAAATGCATAACCATGAGCTCTGATACCAATTGTTGCAATAAATATGCATTAAATGCCCTTAATCTTGCATTTCCAATTAAACACATATTTTAGAAAAAATTTGAGATTTACCTTGATTAGCTATGAATCCAAGCTTCAAACACGTTATGGAACTTGTATGGATTGCCCAGAAATTGATCCAAGTGCTGTAAAGCTGCTGCCTTCACCTCAGATCAAAATTGCTTGAATATACTGTGTATATAAACAGTGAAATCGGGAGAGAAACGAGCGAGAGAGGTGCACTGCACTCATTCCCCAGTTTTTTCAACAGTTAACTCTCAATGGGCTGAAGTCACTTATATACTGTGGCTGAGTGCAGGGACCCCTCATGTGTTAGTACAAAATTGTCCATCCCATTATGAGCTATACTAATACAATTAAAGGTTATACTTGTCCATAATATACTACCATATAGGGTATGACAAAATCAGACTCATTAACACAATATTTGATCACTTAATACATGAGTCTGTTAAGATTGCTCCTTAATATTTGACATTAGTCACGTATTAATTCGGTAAAGTATAAAACAATTAAAATGATTTATGCTAGTCCACAATATATGAGAAATAAATCTAACAGGTTCATATTTTATATATATATATAAAATTAAAAATAAATAAATGAAAGAGAATATAATTCAAGTTGAACTTATATAAGTAAAAGTAAAAAATTAATTTAAGATTTGAGAGTCGACTCAAGTTTATACTATTAGTCTTATTATAAATCTTAATCGATATGAAATATTTTTTTTGTAATCTCCCATCATGTTTAGGTTGATTTTTTTTTATTTAATTCTTGTTACATAATGAGATGTGATGAAAATTACTTGAGAGAGAATACGTCCATAATATTACGTAGAAGCTCGTAAGTCTAACTTATACTGAAAATCTGACTCATGAGTTTAAAGTTACTTTCAGCTTATAGTATAATAACCAATCACAATTAATATAGGATATCATAACTTATTTGAATACAGACAAAGACCATGTCCGTAGTCCCTAGTCATCTAAGTTTCGGATTTAGATTCAGAGTTGAACTAATTTTTTTTATTAACTTTTTAGAAGAATATAATTGGTAGTTATTATATAAAAACATAAAATTAATTAAATCTTAATCATATATTACTATGTATACACATGTGATAAAAAATTTTGTTCAGTACAACTCCTAAGTTCGTTCGGACCAATATTATATTTGCCCACAGCGCATGCTCTACCTCTACCTTTACAAAGAAAAAGAAAGTAAACCTCTGAAGGCACGGTGGACTAGCTAGGGACTAGCTTTCAGAATCTCCAATTATATGTGTGAAATTTACCATGTGATTGTACTTCCTTTTGTCTCTCCCTTTTTTTATTTTTATTTTTTTTCTATTATTTATTTTAAATTGATGGGCAGCTCATTTGATAGTATCCAATGTCACATTATAAAAAGGGGACGAATGAGTTAGCAAACTCACAAATACTTTGCCTAAGTTTATTGCTATAGCAAATTAATTTCGGAAAATGGGTGCTAAAAGTCGCGTAATTATACTCTTCTTTACGCTCCTTGCTATATCTTCTCCGAGCATGGGCAGGAAAAAGCAGTACAAACCATGCAGGGAACTAGTGCTGTACTTCCATGATGTGATTTACAATGGCAAGAATAAAGAAAATGCAACATCTGCGATTGTGGCAGCACCAGAAGGGGCAAATTTGACCATTCTAGCAGGTAATTTCCATTTCGGAAATATAGCAGTTTTTGATGATCCCATTACACTCGACAGCAATTTTCATTGAAAGCCCGTTGGTAGAGAACAAGGGATGTATATTTTGTTGGGATTATGTATTCTTTAAAGTATATTAATTTTCTGATTAATAAAATATTTCAAATATTTATTCAGATATTTTGAATTGCATTAATATTTTGAGCAAAGTCCATTTAATCATATTATATGTATTTATGCGATCACCATGTGGATTCGCAGAAGACATAAATACAAGTTATCTTATGATTAAATAAATTAAGTTCATGAGTTGATAAATAAAGTTGGACACTTTATTTAGGTATAGATCATAATAAATTCATTGAGTGATTTGTCTTAATCATGTATGAATTTATTGATGTAGTTTGTCTACATTGAATCTGGATCACATATGAGATTTAATTAACCTAGTAATAACTCGTCGGACTTATTAAATCTCATAGGCATTGATTCATCGTAATCTTAATCTTGAGTTAGTTATGATTTCATGATTGTTGTTGTTATTTCATTTGAGTTACTAATGGACATGACATACACGTGTAGTCTAGATTACCGTGTGATCTTGGTGTGAGCAATTACAAGTATTGAAATTGTAGATTAACAATATAGAATTTGTACGACACATCTCTTGATGGGTTTTCGATTTGATAATAAAATTCTCCGGCAAAGTGTCTCAACATAAATAAGTATGTTGAAAATGATCATTAGAGAAACCAGTAAGTATCAAGGAAAAGATGTAATTAAATTGATTGGACAGTTGAGATATCAATTTAAATTAACGATGTGGTACAAAGGATTGTGCGATGAAAGAAATCAATGTGGCTTAGCGAATTATATTCGAGCATACAATTATGGAGGTCAGTTCCAATCTTATAGTGGAGTAGAATTGGAATTAAATAATTATATTTGTTTAATTACAAATTTAATTATTGTAGCCACTATTGTATGTTCTCAAATGATCCCGGATTAGTTTATTTAATTGACAACACCATAACTGGACCAAAAAGTAAGAAAAACTGGCATATTAGATGAAAATTATAATTATAATATTTGTTAAGGCCTAATATGTTATATTAAAGTGTAAATGGGGGATTGTAATGTTTTACAAGGTAGTCTCCTAGTTTGTTATACATTCCTTCAAACTTTAGGTAAGTGGAGAGATAGTTAAAAGAGGAATTCTATTTTAAATAGAAATTCTAATCCTAACATACTAGGGTTTTTCATAAGATATTATAAAAGGGGCTTTATACTCTTAAATTGAGAGAAGAGGAGAACCCCAGGGTTTTTAAGAAAAATAAAAAAGACATCTAAGAGGTGCTAATTACAATTTGGGGGAGTGGTGAAACAGACGCCCACACGTCCAGTGTTGATCAAACTTGAAGTGTTGATCAAACTTGAGTCATAGCCTGGAAGATCGTTTGGAGACGGATCTACAACTCTCAATTGTTCATCTTATCAAAACATCAAGGTATGAATTTCTAGATTACTTAATTCTTATATGTTATATGAGATCGGTCCTAAAAGGTTTTAATCTAAAAATTGAAAAACTTAATTTATTTTTCCTTCACATTTACGATACCAATAACACATACACGTCCTGGTTAGGGTTTACGTTTGTTTTTAACAGCACAGACTATCAAGGAACCATAAATTTCAGCGGAGCCGACCCAATTATGATCAAGACTAGAGACATTTCTGTGGTGGGTGGCACTGGAGATTTCTTCATGCACCGTGGTGTTGCTACTCTAATGACTGATGCATTTGAATGGGAAGTATATTTCCGGCTTCGTGTTGACATCAAATTCTATGAATGTTGGTGAAGATAACACAAATATGCAATATTAATAAGGAAAAAAAACTTGGGTGCTTAATTACGTATATCCATTCATTCTTTGGATTCCTAGTACGCATTAATTTAATTACTCTTTTGTGATAAAAAAATGCGTGTGTAAGTGATGATCGGCTTGTTTTTGCTAACTGTGAAAATTAGTAATGATTATGTGGTGGAATATAGCTATTCAATTATCTACAATTTTTTTTTTCTTTTTTTCAATTCCCAGTAGGAAAGTTTGAAAATGTTCCACAATTGTTTCGAAGATTACGGAATTCAATAATAATGATTGGCAGATGGAGACACTCAAATAGCTTTTAGAATGTGATTAGACTGAAGTAGAACAAACAATAAGGGCATCAAGGAGTGAGTCTATACCCACTAATTTTTTTCTCTACATTTTTTTATTTAAATAATTTTTTTAAAAAATTACTTAATTCACCATTTCTTTTCATTCCCTTCTCAATTTCTCAAATTATCATCAATTCATTAAAAAAAATTCTTTTGAATGCAAATAATTAGTATCACTAACAAAATCTAAAATAAGCAACAGAATGATTCAATAAAATAAAATAAAATTACTGTTTCTTTTTCTTTTTAATGATTTTGGGACATGATAAACATTTAATTTGTCAATTTGTTCAGAAATCCTAACTATTCATACCACATACTTGATTATTCAACATCTAATCAATAGATCGAATTATTATGCAAAATAAATTGAACAATTAATTTATTTAGTCTGTTCCTTGGACATAAGGTTTCCAAAACCATGAGCTTTGAAATTTTAGTTACCAAATCTCTAGGGCAGGAGATGATTAGTTTTAGTCCTAAGCATGAAGCTAACAAAACGTAGTAGTTCATCGATAGATAAGGCACATTGATTTTGGAAAAGCGACACAGTTCACCAATTATATTAATCCCTTTAAAGCCAAGTTCTGTAGCATGCTTAATGAAAAATCAAACAAACAATTACAAACTCCTATATAAGGCTATTAATACTTTTCTAACCCCATGACCTCAAAGCAGTCACATTTCATCTTTGCATGCTTTTCGACCTCCCAATCATCCATTGGTCTAGCCAAAACCGGCCGGTTTATTGGAGCCTCATTGGCATGGTGAATTTGCTTTCTATTTTGATCGGATTGGGGGCATGGACACTCTTATGGCCTATTATATAGTTCACGTAATTCGTATAACTAAATGTCTTTATCTATCTATCTATACACATACCAATGCTTCTGTATATTGGTGAATTTTATAAGAAGAAATTAATAATCAACATTTCTGTTGTTGACACCAATGAAAGATAAATAACGAACTTGATTATTATTTTTTTGTAAAGATTTGGATGGGGATAGGAAATTCCAACTATGAAATGCAGATCAAATCCTTACCTCCTACTCTTATTTTAACTCTTGCAACACTAAATCGTTGCTTCTTATTATTATTTGAACTCAGATGTTTATGGACTTAAAAACAATTCATGGCTAAATTAATTTTAAATTATTTCCATTCATATTATGCTGTCAATTATAAGATAGGAAATAGTGACATTTTAATTAAAATAAAATTATTATTGATATCTAAATAACTAATTAGTTTTCTAAAAATTCTATTGAAATAAGATCTTCAACAAATCTCAAAACTTATTTCAAAAAATTCATTTCAAATAACGAGACATATCCATCAACTGGAAGATGACGTTGACCATTTCTAAAACAATTTATTATATTGTATTTTTTATGAACTTTATGAGTGCAACCGCATTTGAAATGAATTTGTTTGGATAAATGTAGGAATGTGTCTGATTATTAAAAAGAACAAAGTAAAAAGAAAAAAAGAATAAAGAAGCTTTTGATGGGTCCATTTAAATAGCAGCTTCACCTACCACAAGCAATATTCAAATCAATTTTCAGTAGCAACCACCAAAATCGAATAGGGTGTGGTAAAAAGATATGACAGTCTGGCATTGGTCCACCGTCCATGTTCTCATTATTTTTTATTTTTTCCAAAGAGAATAGAATCCAAAACTTGAAAAGCTGAAAACTTTATTTGAAGACAAGCTATCCTCTTCCTAATTAAGGCGAAACATGGCCCTGCAGATTATGAACTTGCAATTCTTCAATAATTGCTTATAATTTACAGATTATGAGTTTGAGTTAGCAGAGAAAAGTAAGCGTATTATTGTAATCCTTTAATTATTAAATTCAAAGATACAAGAGTCAGGATAGTCGTCATCTCAATCACGTCTAGTTTCCATGGATCCAAATAATTCTCATAACATTAAATTCAGGTTTTGGTAATGCGTTTATGTAAAAGTTTTCAATGGCATAATTCAACGTTCCTTTAATGGAACCAAACTCAAAACCTAACATTTGAAAAAGAATAATAATGACAATGAACAGCCACACGCTCTAACCAACCGAGCTATTCCAGTTTTAGTTTATAAATTACTAATCACATTTGAAAGCAAGTACCAAGGTGGGTGGTAACCTCAACCCTTATTAAAATTTCAAATGGTTCGGTGTCTGAAATGCATCGATGTTTGCTATGTTGCCGGTATTTTTTTATTTGCTACCTCCTAATTAATTGCATCATTTTTGAGCCGTCGATCTCTATTGAAACATTACTAATTACCTCTTACATGGTAGTCAGAAATCCATATTATAAGTGCAATTTGATCATTTCAATTGGGGTTATTGTCCGCAGGTGAAAAAAACATGAAACCCTAGGGACCAAAACATTATTACCTCATATAATATTAATATCATCATTTAGAAGAATTTTACGTTTCGCTATCTATGACAAGATTAGATCTACCAGTTGTCCAGTGCCTCAATAAGATTTTACATTTCGAATGTCAGGTTGGTGGTTCTGGTAAAAATAAGCTTGCATGGAGTCTCCATTGTGAGCAAATGAGATTTTAAGTGCATAAGAAAAATGTGAAAATATTGTTGAATGTATATGGAACAGAGCAATTCCTTGGAGTAAAATTGCCATTATGGTTAGCGCCTCTTTTCTTTTGTAATGAACTAATGATCATTGGGACAGGATAAACATTTCATTGTCTATTTAGTTCAAGAATCCTAGCTAGTCGTACCACACACTTGCTGATCAATGGTGAATTAATATGAAGGAAAATAATTAAGATTGAACACCTCGTGTAATATATTAATCTGTTTCTTGGTCATGATGCTATATATGTGCATGGTTTCCAAAATCATGAACTTTGAAAGTCTTGGCTAATAGTTGTGGAAAAGTTCGGTTACCAAAACCTCTGGACTTTGGTGTAGCAAATAATTAGTTTTAGTCGTAAACGTGAAGCTAACAAAATGTAGTAGTTCATCAATGGATAAGGCACGTTGCTCTTGTTAGAGACACACCATTCACCAATAATTAATCCCTTTAAACCCAAGCTTTGTAACATGCTTAATGATTAATAAAATAAACAACTACCTGGTCCTATATAAGGCCATTACCTCATGGAATCACATTTCATCCTTTGCAAAGTTTGGCAACCTCAATCATTCATATATTGATCTGGCAATGGAAGCTAAAATACTAATGCTAGCAATCTTTCTCCTCTTTCTGATCTCAACATCCTCCGATGCACACACCCAAAAAATCCGAGCTCGAAAGCCTTGTAAGCATTTAGTGTTTTACTTCCACGACATTATTTTCGATGGCAAAAACTCTCGCAATGCAACTTCAGCCATTGTCGGCTCACCAGATTGGGGCAACAAGACCATATTGGCTGGCCAAAACCATTTTGGTGACTTAGTAGTGTTTGATGATCCCATTACATTAGACAACAATTTACATTCAACCCCAGTTGGTCGAGCACAAGGGTTTTACATTTATGACAAGAAAGAAATTTTTACAGCTTGGCTTGGCTTCTCCTTTGTTTTCAATTCTACAGAGCATAAGGGAAGCATAAACTTTGCTGGGGCTGATCCTTTGATGAATAAGACTAGAGATGTTTCAGTGATTGGTGGTACTGGTGACTTTTTCATGGCTAGAGGAATTGCCACTTTGATGACTGATGCCTTTGAAGGAGAAGTTTACTTTCGGCTTCGAACTGATATTAAATTGTATGAATGTTGGTGACATTATTAATTTTTATACTTGGTGATGTATTTGTACCTTTTCAAATCAATATTTTTACTGTTTCACAAGGGGAGGGGTGGTTTGATCAATGAAGCTTTGTATAAAATCATCCATCCATTTTGCCCTTGCTTATTTTAATGGTTATATATATATATATGTGTGTGTGTGTGTGTAAGTGAATTGAGCCCCGATTTTGAATAAAAAGTTTGTAATTATTAAATGAAGGAACAGATCTAATATTAGTGTTTATTATTTAGAAAAATGTTTAGAAAATAAATAATTTAATAATTTAAAAAAATACGCTTTATTTTTCACCTCATTCACTTTTCATTTTCCAATTGGTTCCAATATTAGAGAGGCCCTTTCAGATATGTCTACTACCAACTAATATTTTGCTTTACATAACTATACTAGGCACTAATATAATTTCCAAATCCCAATTTTTCTTTCCCCAAATGCAGATGGGAATTAAACTAAGGTAACTTTATCATTAACTAGCTGAAGATATGGTGAAATCCAATGAAATACGATGGATTAATTTCAACCAATAAGAAATTGATCATGAAAAAATGATGACGCTGCAGAAATTTATGTCGAAGTCAGATGGTTCAAAATGGCATAATTGTGCTTTGATTTTTATTGCTGTACTAATTCCAACCCCTAAGGCGATTACATCATACGATTTTAAACTTTTTTTTTCCGCAACATATTTAATTAAACTTCGTATAAGGCAAATTATAAGCAACATAACATATCAAACAGTAACAAAATGAAAAGGATAGAGTTGAAATTGAAGAGACCAGGAGAGTGGATGTACAAACAGCAATTCAGAAATAACAAATAAGAAACTTAACACTTTTCGAAAACAACCAATGCATACTCTAGAAAAGAAAACGTTTTACACTTTTAGGAATATGAATGTCCTTATTCTTCCGCTGTCCCAAGTTTCAATGCCCCCAAAGGCCCATCGTCAGACCCTGTGCTCAGGTCTTTTTTTCAGACTTTAATTTCTTCACAAATTTTAAGCAAGGTGTATTTATTTATCGAAGATTGATTAAGTATGATGTGTAACTGTACACATGGCAAGATATGATTGAGAACTATTGTATTGTAGGCTCCACAAACTCTTAATCATATTTTACCATGCACATCTTATTTATTTATTATTTATTATGAGATTAAAATTTTATCTTAATTTTTTTAAAATTCTTATTATTTTTTAATAATTGGTCAACTATATTTATTTATTAAAAAAATTAATTTAATTATCACACACTTAATTAATTATTAAAAAATAAAGAAGAATAAAAAAAATCTTTATAATTTATTATGTATGTATAAATATTACTGTGATTAATTAAACTTACACACCTAATCGTATCTCTTTATTTATAAATAACATATGCTAATTAAGGAGACTGTCCATATCCATATCCATGCGAAGGATTAATTAGTCTGTTAAAATACAAATCTTGATCGACAGTACACGTCAAATCTCATAATCATATCTCTTGTCCCATTATTCGTATACACAAAGTAATCGAAAGAGTAAATATTTAATGTATGAGGAACGTTGGAGCACTGGTCATGAGGTTTTTAAAATTAGCCAGTGAATAGTGATGACTTTTGAACCACGTTTTGGCAAATAGTTTTATATATAAAGAAAAACATGGAACATGTAATTCATACTCAAAAGTATATATAATAATTAGCTTTTGCCTTAAGGATTGTCTCATCTGATGTGGGTTTCTCTTTAGGGGGAAATTATTTTGGTGCTTTTAGAGTGTTGTTACTTTTTCATTCATTCACTGTTATGCATAGGATAAAGATTAATATTACAGGAGCACCAAAATTTTTTTTTAGTACCTCTATCATATATAGACTAATCTTTATGATTGATACCATATAAATTCACATGGAATATAATGCATATATTTTTAGTTCACGAACTATTTTAAACTGATGTGGATATTCTCCTTGACACTTATAAATTGTAGTAACGTACGTAACCCTTTGAAAACCATTATACATATTGGAACTAAAGAAGCCAATGACATTCAGAACTTATACTAATGTGATACACTTGCTGCATCTGCATGCATATCTCTCATTCATAGTTTATACTTCTGCGACAGTCAGTTACAAATTAATTACAAGAAAATGGAATTTACCAATTAAGTTTACTTTTTGCATGTTATGTCTCCGGCTGATTATCTCTAGCTCAACAGCCACTCATAGAATGATAGAAAGAAAATATGGGCACGTAACTATAAGCCGTGTAAAAGGCTAGTGTTTGTCCGTGACATAATTTCCAGTGGAAAGAATGCAACTTCGAAATAGTAGCATCACTTATTACCTTAGACAAGAAGCTGCTACATTCAACTCCAGTTGGACGTGCACAAGGGTTTTAATTTATTTATTTGACAAGAAATAAATTTTTACAGCTTGGCTTGCTTTCTCCTTTGTGTTGAATTCTAATGAGCATAAACTTTGCTGGGGCTGATCCATTGATGATCAAGACCAGAAATGTTTCGGTGGTTGGTGGTACTGGTGACTTTCATATGTCTAGAGGGATTGAATTCGTTTGAGTGATCTATTGTTCCATTTTGTACCCTCCGCTCAAGTTGATTACTTTTGTTTTCAATTATTACCCAAAAGGAAAGGATCTTTAAATTTAGACGTAAAAACGCATAAAGTAGTAGAGTAGTAGTAATCCCTGCACGGGCTGATTCGATGAAGAACGGCATCTTTTTATCAATCACATGAACTTTCTCTCCTAACTCGTCCTTATATAAATGCATGTGAATGATTGGTGGTTTATAAATGGAAATATAAAAGAAGTTAAATCATAATTATATATCATCATTGAAACACACGAGCACAACTTTTAAAAACTCAAAAGATCTTAAATAAGAAGAGAATTCTTTTTCTCGCGTAAAACCCCTCTTTTATATGTATTTACTTTATTTTTCAAAAAATCAAAAATCACTTTAGTTCCGAAATAAGCGTTATTGTCTTTTTTTTTTTTTAATGGGGAACCCCAGTTTAATTGCTCTTTCCCTTCTCAAATACTTTTTATATTTTAAAACCGTACAATTACGTGAAAATAAACTATGATTTTTTCTATAAAGGCAAAGTAGATCAGAAAAATGAGTATTATGCAACATTTCCATTGTCGAAAACAAATAGGATTAGGATCATCTTTGTATCTCATAAAAAATTTTCTTTACTACTTTAAAATTGATCTAAATTTTTCATGAAGAGTTTAAAATTTTATTCCATAAATAACAAAATATGGAACATCTGGGTGCGCAGAGCTGGACATAACAAAGAGGAGCTACTGGGTGGGCTTTAATCTATTTTAGGGTAAAATAATAATATAATCAGAAAGAGTGTTTTTACTTAAATAGGAGGTGCTCATAGAGTGGCACCGCTGTTCGATAAATGAACTTTTGGATTGGGCCTTCGGCTGCCGGTCCAGGATTCAAAACTCTAAAAGGAGAATTTTGCCCAAAAGCACTTGCAACTGAAACTTGCACGTGTAGGTACCAGAAGATAAAGAGTATTAAATAGTGAATTGGTGGTAGTATTGGCGCTCTACTTTAAAAAGCTGGCTTATCCATTCCACTCTATCGGCAGTTAAAACAGAATCAAAGGTCGAGGCTTGACTTGAGAGAGAGAGAGAGAGTGTGTGTGTGTGTGTGTCATAAAACAAACCAGACTCAAAACTTTGAGACAATGCGAAGCCTAACGCTCTCATGGAGCGGCTTGAAGGCACATTCATTGCCTTCTTCAGCTTCATGTCCTAAAGCATCAGTATCTGGTGGGTCAAATTTGTTTCCTTTCAATTCTCTCTGTAAGAACCAGACTTCAGCTTCAACTTCAACAAAGCTCTCTCTTCGCAGCCCATATCTCAATTTCTCTAGGTAACTCTAAATTCTTTCTTCTTCTTCTTCGTTTTTTCTATTTAAAAAACATCCAAACTAAGAACCCATTGCAGAGAATTATGCAGGGACCCGAGAGCGTCGTGTGAAAACAGAAATGAGGTTGACTGCAAGAATTACAAAATGACTAGAGAGTCTGTCCACAATCTGGCTAATGATAGTGGTTTAATCAAGTTTGTGATGTTCTTTGGGTTGCTTATATTGCAAGGCTCCCAACCAGCTGTAGCCGTCGTTGATTTTGCCAGTGGATTGCAGTCTTCTCCTTTTCTTGGGGACCTTGGTGATATTAGCACAGGTTTTGCTTCAGTTAGGAAAACCTCCCTGTAACTTCTGCAATTGGCCCCTTTTTTTTTTTTTTATAATTTAGAGACAAAACTTTTATTTGCTTCACTGCCATTCAAAGTGCATCCCCACATTAAGAATTATTCTTTGATTACACCAAATCTATGTCCAGTGATGTTTACTACATTAACCATAAAGTTTTTGCGCATAAAAATTCAGGTATATTGTAATATTTGGTCTAGCATTCAACATCCTAAGTAAGTTAGAAACTTTGACTACTTTTAAATCCAGTCACAAGTCATAGTAATGTTAGTTACGTTCTCATAGTGTATGCCCTGCTTAGTTCTCATAGAGTATGCCCTGCTTATCTCTCTGTGACACTCCTCTTTGTTGCAGGCATTCTTGCTCATCTTCTTTTCCGAGCTGGGGGACAAGACCTTTTTTATTGCGGTAAGAGTCACAGTAGTAGTAATCACAATCTGTAACTGAGATTTTTCAAATACAATTCTATGAGTCAGATGGACTTATGCATGCCCATAACTGAGTATTTGTGCTTGTGAATTTGAGACATGTTGGATTCTCAATTTTAGCAAGTGAAATTTTATAACTTTCTGACAGAGTTTATCACTCGGATACATTTCCAGACCCTAATTACTGTTGACAGAAGCGAAACCTAAATTATTATTATTGTTGTTTTTCCTTTTTTTTGTTCTACTTCAATTGAGTGCATAAGAATGCAATTATATGGGAAAAAAGAAAAAATAGATTACCACTCAATGGACTTAGTAAATTTTAGAAATCTTCTGAGTGATATATTTTCCCCCCATTACCTTCTATTTTTCTTTAGAAGATTACAAAAATAGGCATATTTTTATGTTTTTATGCACATGTATGTACTCCTGAAGGTAAAATATTGAACCAACTTCGATATATATAATATCGAACTGACTTTGTTATGGATTTATACTTCTTGTGCAGGCACTTTTAGCTGCTAGGAATTCTGCTGCAACTGTATTTGCCGGTACTTTTGGTGCACTTGCGTATGTTATTCTGCTCGTGCATGGTGATTTTAGATGTCCTTTGCATTTTAAAATTTTTATTGCTGAATCTCCTCATAGCTCTTTATCATGTATAGTATATTACTTTGAGTCATTCTGTGTGTTAAGAGTGTCACTTTCCATGTTATTGGATACAGAAAAGTGCTCCTGCGTTTCATTTGATTTTATTTTATCACCATAAGCATATTCAGATTTCTGTTGCATTCAATAGAAGAATTTTCAATTGGTCATAATATTTGGCCAATACCTTGTAATTTATTTTTTACATTTTAGGGCCAAGAAGTCATGAAAATTATTAACCCAAACATTTTTAGTTTGCCTCTTCTGAAACAGAACTGGAAATTTTATGCCTTCAAAGTAATAGTAGCTTTTATCTACTGTGGCAGGGCAATGACCGTCATATCTGTCATTCTTGGACGAACATTTCACTACGTTGATGAAATCCTTCCCTTCAGGTAATTTCCCATTGAAATTTTTCTTTAGGTATTTTATTTGGTGGCAGTGAATGCAATGGTTGTTAAACCAGTAGTAAATATATTCTTTTTTTTTTTTTCTAATGGTAAATATTTCATTAATTAAAATGCCAAATATTACAAATGATATGTGAGGGAAAATCCTCAAAGCAAACTACAGGGTCTTGAAACAACTCAAAAGCATCCTTGGCTAAGTTGTGAGCAGATGCATTACAGGCTCTGGGCCTAAACTGAAAATTAAAAAGATTCATATCTTTTATCACATTCTGAAACATGAATTTCCGATAATACCCAGAAAATTTCTTTAGAGCTGCTTGCTTTGCCATGCACCATATTAACCACATTTTGAGCATCCGATTCAATTATAAGAGGCAGCAATCAAGAATCTTTGGCCGATTGGATGCCAAAATTGATGGCTTCAGCTTGTGCAATCTCAGCATCCCCATTGAATCTCATTGTTTTAACTGCAACAGCCACTAGCTCCTCTCTACGTTTTTAACAACCGCACCTAGACCAGTCAGATTATGTTGTTTACATATTGCTGAATAATCTACATTCAATTTGAACCAACCATGCAGGGGAAGTGACCAAATCCTCCCATTCAAACCTGACTTGCTCAACTGACCAAGTTCCACAACAGGTCTAACTGCCTTAAAGGACTAACACGCTGCATCAACTTTATCTACATCCTGCCGCACATCTATTTGCTTTTCCCGAAACAAAGCTTCATTCCTTCACCCAAATTGATTACATCAGCACAACCACGTGTTCAATCTCTATTTTAGTTAATGCTGAGACGCAACAATGCAAATATTCCCAGACACCATATCCTTTTAAACCTTTAATAAGCTCAGCAGATAGTTCCAAGCCATTATATACATGGATCTACCTGCAAAACTGCTTCTTTGAATCGTAATGGACAATTTTAACTATCTATTTTGCTGTTCAAAAGTAAAATCTGTGATAAAATTCGAAAAGAGAAACTGTAATTGTCTAAATGTGATCCATAGAATTTTCCATTCTCGGTAACCTATGGAAAGTCTACACTACTTTTGATGGTATGTTTTTGCAAAGCCAACCTTCAGAAGGATCCCTAGATTTTCTTATTCTGTAATTGTATCTTGATCTTTCCTATCTAATATTTATTTGGAAATTTATAAGGTGCATATCTGATTCAATCAACTAACTCACAGGTTTGGTCAGACTGATCTGCCAATTGATGATATTGCTGCAGTTTGCCTTCTGGTAAATTTTTCCTTACTGAACTGTATGCTAAAGCAAATGCTATACCATATGTGCAATAACACCGACACTGAGATTTTATGAAATTTGTTCTCAATTGACATATGCAAACTACTTATAAAACTTAATCGTCGTAATTTAGGTCTATTTTGGGGTTTCAACATTGCTTGATGCTACCTCCACTAATGGTCTAAAAGCTGAAGATGAACAAAAAGAGGTGAAATTTGATTATATGATCATTTAAGATGTGAACTACCATGGCAATCAAACGCTCATTTTGCTTCTCTTTTCTTCAGATTTACTGTTATGTTTTCCACCATTTTTTTTCATGTTATGAGCTAATCTGATTTAGACTGCTACTTGTGTCTAATTAGGCAGAGCTAGCCGTTTCAGAATTTTCAGGAAATGGTGCTGGAATTATAGCTGCTGCTAACACTATCATCAGCACTTTCGCATTAGTTTTTGTTGCTGAGTGGGGTGACAAATCATTTTTCTCCACAATAGGTTAGTGGTCCAAGATTGAAACTTTTAAATACAATTTAACTTCTTGTTGATAAGATTTTAAAGGAATTTATCACAAGACTGATCCTTGCTCTTTCGGCGATTGTTCCTTTTTGGTTATTCTGGCATTATTACCAGCACTTGCAGCGGCCTCTTCGCCTCTTGGAGTCATTGGGGGAGCACTGGCTGGTCATGGTGTTGCAACTTTGGTAACTTCTTACTTCCACCAAAAACTGCCTAGTATTTGAGCAATAATTACAAGCTTTTCATTATATTAAAGTTGCCTTTGGTTTTCAGAATGATTTCTGAACTAGCGATCAATTTAAAAATTTGTATATGTACACAATTATAAATTCCTTCCAATTTGGAAGCCTTTCAATGAAACTGTTTCTCATTGTGGAAACCTATTTATGTAGCCTACACATTAAAATTGGTAGATGTTTTCACCAAATTTTTCTCCAGGATCGATTCAAACCAATTGAGTGGTTCTCACTAGATACAGCTCAAATTTGATTCAAACAAATAAATTTATACTTGAGAGGAGCTTGTGCTAAGTTTGGGTTTAAGCGTGTTTTTCTTTTTATGTTTAGGGCAGGTGATTTAACTGAGGTACACTAGGTTGTGAGCTAAAGTAATATGTATAGTAAGCTAAAGTGGTTATAGGAAGAATAATAGAGGGAGCTTAGTTCCCGTAGGTGTTAATTTAAGGAGTAGATATGGGGGGCTAATGTGTGCTCAAGAGTAGCTCAGCTGTACTCGAAGATAACTGAGGTGGTCCCACTAAATGCTTAACTTAACTTAGGTAGCTTAGGTAAGCTCATACGTGAAACAATCTTGACCTCAAATTGAAAATGTAGTAAAATAAACATAAATATCAAGAATACACAAGTGGTTCAGCCTTTGACCTACATCCACGGGAGCAAGTTGTCGTCAATCCACTATACAAATGAGAGATTACATGAAATTTTACATTATCCAAGATGAACAACACAAGTTAGATAGCTACATGGAGATGCTTTGTGTTGATGAAGATGAAGATGGTGAATAAAGATATGGAGAGTGATATTATGGTAGAGAAAATGATAAATGTGGAGAATAGAAAATGCCCCCAAAAAAATGGAGAAGTGAGTGATGATCTCAAGGATAGAAAGAGAAAGTCCCAAAATATAAGTGATTAATATATTTATATAGTATAGGCTAGTGGTAAGGAGAGTGCATAAAAGTTAGGGTTAGATGTCATTCCTAGGTTAGAAGAAGAGAATTCTTTTACCGCTGTGCCATATTTAGGGGAAAATGACAAAAATATTCGTTTGGTACTAAGTTTATTATTTCCCATAATTGTTTTGATTTTTCCAACCTTAACTATTGATTTCCAAACACATCTAATGTAGTAAATTTTTCAAATGGCATCTTTTTATTGTTCCAAGTATTATGCCTATTTTGTCCTTGTAATTGTCCATGTGTCCTTCATTTATTGGTCCAAAAATATCCTTCCAAATTTACCCCCAAGCATCAGATAACTGTGCAAATATGATAAATTGTTAATCCTTCCCTATTGTTCTTGCTAATTGTTTTTTTTTTTTTTCAATACAGCTTGCTGTGTTGGGAGGCTCTTTACTCGGGACATTCTTATCAGAGAAGGTAAATTCAAGCTTCAATCTCAGACATTAGTCAAGTCATCACTCCATGATATTTTTGTTAATGTAAATTTTTTGGGTTTCTCTAGATTTTAACTTCATAATAATGGATAAAAAATGAGGATTAGGGATACAAGTCTTTGCTGCATGGCTGGATTTTGGGAATTTTCCATCTTTCTACAAATTATATAGTTTAAAATATTTTGCATGATTTGAATGACGTGTGCTCTATGCTAGGACTTTAGGCATAAGCTTAACCTTCAAAACTTGGCATGCTCCCAAGAAATAGGCAGGTTCATGCTTCAGGATATTTGCAATTGGCAAGAATTATTCTTGCCTACTTTATATTCTTACAAGCAAAGTTCTTCTCAAACACCTTTTTTCTATTAGCATTCTATCTTTCTGCCATTCCTTAATTTGATGATAAACTCAAGCCACTCCTTAATTATTCTGAATGTTTATTTTCAAAATGTCTTTGTTGAGTTGGAAACATTAAGGTCATTCTCCAACGTCTGGAATCCGGTAACAGGTTTTTTATTTTGGAGGAAAGAAGTTGTGAAAGTTTTGATTGGAACCATTAACTAATTATATAAGGAATCCTATCAGTAGATTTGTTCCTTGGTATAATTGGTCAAATCGGAGCATGTAAAGTGGGCAAGATCATGGTATTTGTACCTTAAAAAGTTTCCTTGGATGGACCAACATGTACAGGCAACCACATAAATTTTATACCAGTTGGAATATCTAATCAGTGGGCCAGTTTGTGTTTTTTAGATATCTTTCTGCTTTCCTTTCAATCCATCCACTCAATCTCTTAAAAAGTGTTTCCCATAGTGGTTTCCAGTAATAACTTGATCATAGCAAAGTGCGTATCTTGATCTTAATCTTAAGCATATGTCACACAGTGAGGGGGTACTTGAAACTTGTTTTGTTTATTTCCCAGGCAATTGCTTACATTGGAGGTGTTCTTTTTCTTGTCTTCGCCGCCGTGACTGTGATTGAGATAGTGCGTTAGAGATTGGATAATCAGAATTCGTAAATTTCGGTAAAGCTTTCAGGACTGTATTTGCTTCCATTGATATGATAAAAAGTGAAGAGATCCTATTTTTGTAACTAATACTTCTCTATAGTATTTCTTTCTAATCTATCCAACACAGATTTTGGATATCTCATCTCATTTCTTGTTCTCTATATAGCGTGGAGTTTATGCCTTTTAGTATTAATTGCATACTAAGACTCTGTTGGTATAACTTTTCAAGTAAAATTTTTATTTAAAAAAATTAGTTATTTTGTTTTTAATGAAAGTTTTTATTAAAAATTATAAAATTACTTTAATAAACAAGTTTTTATGATTATGTTATATAAGAATGTTAAATAAATAATAGCTATTTTAGACAATTGAACTTTAAAAAAAAAAAAAAAGAACTCTTTAAAGTCTACTCTTATAAACCTAAAATTTCAAGTTTTATTAGTAGAGATAAAATAATTAATTTAAGCCTCAAAAGATCTACTAAAAAATAATATAACAATAAAAAATTTGAAAAAAAAATTCATGGGCTTAAATAAATACTTTGCTTATTAAATAAGTCATATTAAATAGATACTAAATCAGATCATGAAGTTAAAAATTGCTATAATTTTCTTGTAGATTAATTTTGGATCACCCCACATAAATTAAGTATTTTCAAATGAACTTCTTACTTTTAAAAATCTCAATTTACCTATGATTATTAAGAAGATATAAAAATATTCATCAACCTATCCCATTTTTTCTTTCCCCTTTTCTTTTAAACAAAAATGAAGATAGTTTTGTAATTTTTAAGAGAAATTTAAAATAATTAATTTACGAAAATTAATCCAAAATTTACTCTTTTCTCATTGATTGTATTTCTTTGAGAAACAGCAACATTATTCAAAACAAAGAGAAAAAGAAAAAGAAAATCATATACATGTGGAAATTAATCAATTATACTCTCAGAAAATTTAAAAAAAAATCTATATATTTATATAAAGTTGGAACTAAAAAAACTGATGTAGCATCATTATTCTTCGTCATTTTATATTCTATGTTATCTAATATATTGGCTGAGATTAAAAAATAATTACATTACAAAAGATTAAAAATAGAAAATAATTACAAAAGATTTGGTTGAGAAATTAAAATTATTACAACATTCAAATTATTGTACATGTCTCTTCCTCTTTCTATTTAAATTCAACAATGTGTAACCATTAATAATAATTAATTATAAGCCTTGAACATTTATTTTTTTTCTATTATGCCAGCAATTTGAGAAATTAAAATTATTACAGTACTCACATTATTGTACATGTCTATTTCTTATTCTATTTAAATTCAACAATATGTAACTATTAATAATAATTAATTATAAGTCTTGAAACATTCATTTCTTTTATTATGCTAGCAATTAAACTTTCGTGGTTTAAAATACATCAACTAATTATATATAAGAAGGAATTATCCTAAACTTTCCTCAACAATGCCATTACCAGAACCTAATTTTAGCGTTATAATTTAATATTTAATTATGCAACCTTTTGTTTAGTGTCGTTGGCTTCTTCAAACTCTCTAAACTCTAGGTATTTAAGATTTGTTATATTTGAGTTTTTCTTTTTTCTTAAAACCAGCATCTTCTTTAGAAAGATCATTGTGCTTCTATTATTTGACTTATTTGAATTTTTAGTATTTTGTGCTTCATGGAGTACTCTTTTCTGTTGAATATTTAATCTAATAATATTGGATCCTTAATCCAATGCTGGGCTTATATATGAATAATTATGTGTTGCAGATTATTATATAAGAAAAACTTAATTAAAAGTGATCTAATTAGGTTTTCAGTAATTTGGACTTTAATGCATCTAATAGAGTGTGAGTCTTTTAATATATAGAGACCTAATGATATTCTAATTTTATGATAGGCAAAATTAAGAATACTTAATGACAACAGGAAATGTTGTCTATGTAAGTGGGTTTTTTCTTTTATATGTATATAAATGTCAGTCTGCGTGCTCTCATAAGCTTACTTCTGACGGGGAAACTTAACCCATAAGGGAAAACTTACTTTCAAAATCCTTTGCGTCTATATAAGTGGTTATGGTTGTAGGTCACACGTAATCTATTCTATTCTCTCTGATATCCCATCATCATAAAAAAATACACAGAGAAACTAAAGGATTCTCTAGAATATACGTATTGATCTGGAAGGGCAACTACAAAACTCTAGAGGATTATTTAGCATTATAAATTTAAGTACGCTTTTGCATATTTAATTATTAATTCTTGGTGATTCAACATGAATACTCCTAAGTTTTAGGTGATGAATTTCGCCATAAAAAATTTAATTGTTTGAATTTGAATTTTTAGTATTTTGTGCTTCATTAAGTACTCTTTTCTGCATAAGTTGATCAATGATAGAGGTAAATGGATGATAAGGGTTAGGTTTTGTAGGATGTAGGAGTTTTTTAATACTATGAAGAATGAAAAATTGATTACAGTAGACATGATTTTTATTGATGGTTGTATAAAAAGCTCATTCTCCAATTGTTTTCTCTAATTATCTTTTTCTTTCCTTTTTTTTTTACAATTAATGTAGCATGTTTTTTTTCCACAGGAATATCTAATATATGCAACAAACAAAAAAAATTTAATGACAAGGTTTAGGTGCATGTTGAATGATGGTTCTTTGTATAGTGTCAAGAATTTGAAAGTTGTTTCAACTATAGACGAGTACAAACCACTTTCAAATGAGTATGAGATTATTTTCTTGGTTATAACTTCACTTAAGAGATTAAAAGAATGAACTATTAAGATTCTGATCAATGGATTCAAATTCATATCTCCGAATTTGATTGATTTATGTGTGAATGATAACTCAATCCTCTTATGTATTTATTTTAATTATTAATGTTTGTTAATCTCTAAGTATATAATAGAAATTATTGATCCTTATGTTTTAACATGTTTATGTTATTTTTCCATAATATTACAGATGTTATTGAAAGTTTATGTGGTGTGGGTGATATAAAAATTCTAACATATTAGTAACTTGATTATAATCAAGAAAACTATGAGTATATATATTTTTAGTTATTGTTTTATCATAAGAATTTATCGACAGCTTGACTTTATTAATCTTATTAGTTATTACCTACTTTTTAATTTTTTTTCAATGAATACATCCAATATTTGTTGAAGAAAAATCATTAAAAGCACAATGAAAAAGGGCATAGCCCTTAGAGATTATTCAACATATTCACAAGCAAAATTAATTTGAAAATATGCTCTATGCAGCAGCCCAAGCATCTTCTCACAAACGCAGTAAAATAAACAACAATACTTGGGCAGTTAAAATAATTAATGTAAAAGAAACAATTAATAAAAATCACTTTAAATCTAATTGGAACGTAGAATGAACAACCTCAATTCCTTGAATTATTGCCTAATTATTTGTTCTAATTTTTTTTAAAAAAAAAAAACACATTTTTCTTTCTTTTCCTTACACCCCAACTCTTCGTAAACACAAATTAGAAAATCAAGTGGTTATATTTATATTGAAATGAGAAATAAAAATATTGGGGATTTGGAATAAAAAAAGTAACCAAATGTATAATAATGTAATTCGAGACTTTCAAGTTTAATGATAATACGATATCCTTATAATGAGTATCTCTTTGTATTATTAACTTTTTGTTAATTTTTATCTTGGTCACATCAAAGATTACTTTATAAGAAAAGTTGAGAGAGATGTTTGATCCAAATTTGTAAAAGAAAGATGACGGTCCATGTATTCTGATATTTCTACAACTATTAAAAAAATTCAAAGTGATTATTTTATTTAGATCCCACTAATTAACATTTTCAAATACAACGTGGCTATCTTAATATTACACAGAAATTTAGATTTTGGTCAAGTTTTGTTTTAGTTTATATATACTCTAAATAGCTGATGTTAGTTTCTCTATCACAAATGCTAGCAATATATATATAAATATTCAAATAGCTTATGTAACATTATTAATTAAAAGATTTTTTACCATCTTCAACGTTGTGGCAGTTATCGAAAGTTCGAATGTGAATAAGATTACTTTTCAGGAAGAGATATTCCTTAATAGGATGAACATTAAAGAATTGTTGGAGGCTGATTGGAGTTCTCAAGTGAAAATGGTTTTTCTATTTGTCCATTAGAGATGACATCATTTCTGGGACAAATATTAGAAAAAACGTCACAATTCTAAGAATTATCATGTCTCCTAATGAATCAAGATGACAATTTAAGCTTAACAGACGACAAATTCCTTTGACACCATGTTTTGCCATGACGATCAACACAAGCGAAAGACAAGTTCTTAAACATGTCGACTTATATCTCCCTAAGCAAGTATTCACACATGGTCAATTATATGTCGCCGTGTCTTAAGTTACACTAAAAGAATGATTGACAATACTAAATGTCAATCATGAGGTAGAAGACCAAACCTTTATAAAAAACATTGTTTACAAAGAAGTATTTTAAAATATTTACACATCAGCTTATAAAATCAAGGTATCATATTTTTAGATTATATTTTATATTTTAAATTATACATTACGAGCTCTTACTTTATCCTATAATAATGATTTTCATTATGTGTGTTTGGACGATACCGAACAGACCCCCTCGAGGTCAATCCAACTAAGAGCAGAAGACCTAATCGCTAGCACGAAGATACTCTTGCTAGGTGTCAAAGTTGATTCTCAAGTGCTCCAACCTGGTCAAGCTCTGATCTTCCAGCTCGGCCATAAGAGATCCTCCAACCACCGAGTAAGACCCAGTCTTGTTGCTGGAAGCACAATGAACAGAGGGGATCAAAGCTCGAGCAGAGCAGACCTAAGCATGATGGCCCCTCCTCCCGACAACTTGTCACGACGATCGATGCCTGACAGGCACCCTACGCCCTAGGGTTTCGTCACTGTAACCGATAACTGGCGCATGCCTCCACAATGTCATCATTAAACACGGACTTACACGGCACCATTATTGGGTCACAGGAACCTATACATGCCTGACATTCCACGCCCCCAGGTTGTGCCGCAGCAGCCACTAGTTGTCAGGAAGGCACAGGCGCAATCAATGCGAAAGTGAGCGTCCAAGCAAAGGGGGGCGTGAAAACAAGATAATAAATACCAGATGAGGGACAAGGTAAAAGGATTCTCATGTTCTTCTTCTTCCTTCTTTTTCTGAAAATTTTTAATTCCAATTCCAACTGATCCATCGAGACTGGGATTTTTTCTCTATCTTCACTTCTCAAAACTTTATATTTTTTTCGATCTCTCAAACTAAGGGGAGGTACCAAAAGAATTAACCCGATCACTGAGCGTCGGAGGATTTTATCCGAAAAAACATCCGGCGACCCCTGACATCTTTCTTCTGTGGACTCAGGCTGGAGGATATTGCAGTTCCAGTAAACGGAGAAAAGCAGGAACCAGCAAGGAATCTTGCTCGAACAATCAGCGAGCAGAATTTTACAGCACTATTTGGTAACGAGCAGAAAACCTCATCAACATTTTGGCGCCGTCTGTTGGGATCAGTTCAAAAAGCCTGAATTCCCAATACACTCGAAAAGTAACGTGGCAATGAGAGGAAACAGCAGAATATGGGTAAGCCCCGAAGAATCAGTAACCCTGAGAGAGGTGGCCAATGAGGCCCGAGACAAAGTAATGCAAGATAGAATAGACCGGATAGAGATGCAGATGGAGCTGCTGACGTCCATTTTTCAGGAACTCAGGGACGGACAGAGGAAAACAAGCAACGACGTCCCAGAATCTAGCCACGGGGATGCTCCCGCCGGTGGGAATGTAGGAGACGAAGCCCATAGGCAGAAAGTGCAAAGTGTTACCAGAAGGGAGGAGACGAACTTAGAGGAAAGTGAGTCTCGACAGCACTTACAAGACACGGCACCCACTTCCCGTGGAGAGGAGTTGGAGAGAGAAGTGTGCAGGCTGGCGCAAGTTGTTGAGGATCTTCGGGGAAACGGGAAAACTCCGAGTTAGAGGATAATGCTGGACAATGAGTCCCCACTCTTAGCGGAAATCATGGGCATCCCAATCCCCAGGGATTTCTGCTTTCCCGACTTAAAATTTTCAGGGAAGAGTGACCCTCTAATGCATATAGAACGCTTCAATGATATGACCGGAGTTTAGGGCTTGACAGTCGCCCAAAGGTGTAGATTCTTCCCGCTTACTTTGAAAGGAAGGGCGAGAGGATGGTACCACAAACTACCGCGAGGGAGTATTCTAAGCTTCGAATAAATGTGCATGGAATTCGCAGAGCAGTTCCGGGGGGCGGTGGCCCTGGAAGATGACATGATGGAATTAGTGGAGATAAAGCAGAATGAGGGGGAGTCCCTCCGAGAATTCGTAAAAAGATACTACCATGCAGTTTTAAATCTTGGGGCATTCAATCACCCTCAGGCGCTGAGGGGGCTGAAGGAAGGGGTCAAGATGGGAAGAACATGGTACAACTTGCGGAGTCCCTCGATCCGTTCGTACTCCGACGCATATGAACAAGTGAAGATGGATATAGTTATTGAGGAAGAAAAAACCGCGAAGCTGAGGAGCGAGCAGAGTAGTGGGACAAAGCGGAAAGAGAAATGAGGGCCTGCTCATGGCCTGTCCACTTCCAAGGTAATAAAGGATTGGGTTGCTCCCTATAGCCCCTACCAGAGGGCTTCCCAGCCACGAGCAGCTCCCACTCCACTTTGCAGGTCCCCAAGTCAGGACCACAGAGAATATCGGCAGTACAGCGGTAACCCGCCTCGTAATCACCCTGCAAATCGGCCCATATAGAACAACAACAGAGTCGATCACCCATTACCTCCACACTCGGGAAACTTTCCTCAGGATAGGCCGGTACAGATGGTTGATCAAAGCCCCGCCTACAGACAATATACCCCCTGAAGGTGTCACTCGAGGAGATGTTCCAAGTTGTGGAAGAGCGAGGGCTGCTATGTTCCCCGACACCAATGTCTAAGCCAGCAAGCAGGAGGGACAAAAGCCGGTTCTGCCGATTCCAGGGTGACCATGGCCACTCAACGTCGCAGTGCCGTGACTTTAAAAACCAGGTGGAGGACTTGATTTGAAACCGGTATCTGAACAAGTTTATTGAAGGGGGACACCTGGTAGTCGGGCAGCAGCAAGCAGAGGATGGCCAAGCCTGTGACATGGACCGCGAACCACCTGCTGTGAGGGTAATAGTAGGGGGTCCACGATGGCAGAAAATTTAAATAGGGCTCGGAAGAACTACAGCAGATATGCCTCTGCTAGTCGGGAAGTTCTGCTCGCCATGCCACTGCAAAGAGAGTTAAGGTGAGGAAAGTGCCCATCATATAGACAGAGGAAGATGAGGAAGGGGTCTTATACCCCCATGAGGACGCCTTGGTTATATGGGCAAATGTCGCAAACAGGAAGATCAACCAGATACTGGTGGACTCGGGAAGTTCAGTGGACATTCTCTTCAAGTCCACACTCGATGACGTGGGAATAGCGGACATAAGACTCGAGCAGAAGAGCACCTTTCTGAAGGGATTTGGTGGGGGAAGGTTAACCCCTCTAGGGATTATCAACTTGGCAGTGACCATGGGCTCGAAACTTTTCGAGAAAAACATGATGTTAGACTTCGTGGTTGTGGATGAAGTCAGTCCCTACCAAACAATATTAGAAAGGCCTTTCATGAGAATTAGCCAGTTGGTAATGTCCATCCATTACTTGGCCTTGAAGTATCGCGTGAATGGGGCCGTGGGAGTTATCAAGGGCGATTAAAGGGCCGCGAGGAGCTGTTATGCCACAGCGGCAAAGGAAGTAATGCAAGTGATATCGTTGGACTCGAGGGGAGAGTCAAAGAAGATGAGGCAGTTCGACAACAACAAGTTCAGAGACTTCTGCATAAATATGGGGATAGAACTGAAGTTCTGCTCGCCATCACACCCACAGGCAAATGGGCAAGTGGAGGCTACAAACAACACCATAAAGTGTCTCCTGAAGACCAGAATGGGTGAGTAGAATGGAGCTTGGGTCGATGAGTTGCCTGGTGTTTTGTGGGCTTATAGGACAACACAAAAAGCCACCACAGGAGAAGTGCCGTTTTCCTTGGCATTCGGGCATGAAGCAGTAATCCCAGCCGAGATAGGGATGGGCACACATCGGACTGAGCACTTCAACGAGAAGTGGAACAACGAGCAGATGTGTGCAAGTTTGGACCTGTTGGAGGAAAAAAGGGAAAGAGTAGCAATAAAGATGGCACACTACCAGCAGAGGGTAGCCCACTACTATAATCGAAATGTGCACATCCGCCGATTCCAGGTGGGAGAATAGGTGAAGAGTGAACCAGAGCACTAAAGATCCCAGATAAAGGGTGTTGGGCCCGAACTAGGAAAGTCCCTAAAGGGTCTCGTAAGTAGCCGGTCTAGGGGCATACAGGCTGACTTACCCAGATGGGCAAGAAATTAAAAGGCCATGGAATGCACAACATTTGATGAAGTACTTTCTGTAAGTTTCCTTGTATTTTGAGCATTAAGAGTTCAGATTCCTCTATATTAAAGATGTGTAAAATCTTGTACGTAAATAAAAGTAAGAAAAATTCTTCCAAAATCAATCGATACCATGCGAACAGATAAAAGCTAGAGCCGTAAGTCTCAGAGCCTAACTTAAGGCGAGACGAAGTGCCTAGCATAGCCAAGTGAAGGCTCGAGCAGAATAAGCTCGCACAGAAATGCAAAGGTCGTAAGTCTTAAAGCCTAGCTTAAGGCAAGACAGTGCCAAGCATAACCAAGTGAAGGTTCGATCAGAACAAGCTTGCAAAGAAATGCAAAGGCCGTAAGTCTCAAAGCCTGAACCTAAGGCGAGACGGTGTCAAGCATAGCCAAGTGAAGGCTCGAGCAGAATAAGCTCACAAAGAAATGCAAAGGCCATAAATCTCAAAGCTTAAACCTAAGGCGAGACGGTGCCAAGTATAGCCAAGTGAAGGCTCAAGCAGAATAAGCTCACAAAGAAATGCAAAGGCTGTAAGTCTCAAAACCTAACTTAAGGCGAGACGGTGCCAAGCATAGCCAAGTGAAGGCTCGAGCAGAATAAGCTCGCAAAGAAATGCAAAGGCCATAAGTCTCAAAGCTTAAACCTAAGGCAAGACAGTGCCAAACATAGCTAAGTGAAGGCTCAAGTAGAATAAGCTCGCAAAGAAATGCAAAGGTCGTAAGTCTCAAAGCTTAAACCTAAGGCGAGACGGTGCCAAGCATAGCCAAGTGAAGGCTCGAGCAGAATAAGCTCGCAAATAAATGCAAAGGCCATAAGTCTCAAAGCCTAGCTTAAGGCGAGACTGTGCCAAGCATAAGCCAAGTAAAGGCTCAAACAAGATAAACTCAAATGCAAAGGCCGTAGGTCTCAAAGCCTAAACTGAAGGCGAGACGGAGCCAAGCATAAGCTAGAAGGGCTCGAGCCAGATGAGCTGGCGAACGAAGCTAAATGACGAGGCTGCAAAGTCCAACATTGAGCAAAGACAAAAAGATAGACAAAGCCAGGATGGGCTCAAACACAATGAGCTCGCGTGCGGAAATGTGCCGTGCCCTCAAGACTTAAGGTCTGTTTGGGTTAAGGAAAAACATCCAGAGAGTCATAAGGGACTTGTCCAATTGATTACATCTTTTGGCAAGACAAGCAGAAGCAAACCGCAGTCAAAATTATATAGGAATGGTTCTAAGCCAGAAGGAAATTTACTCCATAGAGAATTTTGGGGAACAGATTAAAAGTACGAAGGCAAAATGAGAAATATGTTCTTTATTACATTGTCGTCGAGTACAAGTACAAAAAAAAAAGGAAGAAGTAAAGCCATTCGAGGGGCTTGAACAGTCGGGCTAGCAGTGGGGGCCGGGGCCTCGGAAGTGGGAGCAAGTCAAGAGTCCTCCTCGAAAGCAGGAGCAGCTGGGGCTTCAGCTGTTAGAAAAGTAGCTTATGCGGACCTTGCAGCACCTACCTTTTTCCGAGCAGAAAGATCCCTTAACTCCTGAGTACGAGCATCCTGCTCATTCATATAAGCATCTACTCCCGCCTCGAGCTGAGACATATCTAACTCGGGGTACTCGTTGCCCAGAACAGACATGATGCACTCGTAGCTGAAGGTCACCCCTTTGTTGTACTCCCCCATAAGCTGACCCTCCAAGGAGTCCACCTTGTGCTGGAGGCGGGAACTCTCTGCCTCCAAGGTCCTCTCAAAAGAAAAGCTCTGCACATCAAGGTCTTTGCGGGCGTTTACAAGTTCATCACGGACCATGGACAACTCTTTCTCGAGCTAGGAAGCCTTGGACTCCGCTAAGGTAGCCCTCTCCTCGAAGGTGGAGATGTCAGTACGCAGCTTGGCCGCTTCTTCTTCCTTCTACTCGAGCGCCTTCCTCAAGCCCTGGTTATCAGCCCTGATGTTTCTCTCAAAAGTCATGGCCTTAGTCTTGAATATATTGGCCAGCTCAGTAACTGGCGAACTGGTGTTTGGGTGATACCGAGAAGAACCCCTTGAAGTCAATCCAGCTAAGAACAGAAGACCTAATCGCTAGCACAAAGATACCCTTGCTAGGTGTCAAAGCTGGTCGAGGTCAAGTGCTCCAAAGCTGGTCAAGCCCTGATCTTCCTGCTCGGCCATAAGAGATCCTCCAATCACCGAGTAAGACCCGGTCATGTTGCTGGAAGCACCATGAACAAAGGGGATCAAAGCTCGAGCATAGCAGACTTAAGCATGATGGCCCCTCCTCCCGACAACTTGTCACGACGATCGATGCCTGGCAGGCACCCTACGCCCTAGGGTTTCGTCACTGTCACCGATAATCAGCGCATGCCTCCATAATGTCATCATTAAATACGGACCTACACGGCACCATCATTGGGTCACAGGAACCTATACACGCCTGACATTCCATGCCCCTAGGTTGTGCCGCAGTAGCCACTAGTTGTCAGGAAGGCACATGCACAATTAATGCGGAGGTGGGCGTCCAAGCAAAGGGGGGCGGGAAAACAGGATGATAAATACCAGACGAGGGACAAGGTAAAAGGATTCTCATATTCTTCTTCTTCCTTCTTTTTCTGAAAATTTTTAATTCCAATTCCAACTGATCCATCGGGACTGGGATTTTTTCTCTATCTTCACTTATCAAAACTTTATATTTTTTTCGGTCTCTCAAACTAAGGGGAGATACCAAAAGAATCAACCCGATCACTGAGCGTCGGAGGATTTTATCTTAAAAAACACTCGACGATCCTTCATTCTCTAATCTTTGGAGATATGGTTTATATACAAATAAAGAATATTTTAGTACTAAGTATTGCTGATCCTCATAGAACTTGTCATAGCAACAAACTTGATATAAGCAGCTGCTCATCTACTCAACTACAAATGATGCAAAATAATTTATAAAAGTATTTATATGTATTTTATTTATTTTTTTTATAATTTAATATATTGTTAAGGACCCTCAATTATATAATTTAATTTAGAACTTATCAACAACTACAAAAAATATAAAGTTTGTACACTCAAACTATACATATTAATATATATTTTTAAATTTAACCAAAAATTAATTAACTTTAATAAATAATATTAATTTTATTAATTTATATTTTTTATTAGTTTCATCAAGTGCAAAGCAAGAAAAATAACATAACACTAAATTCTATTTCCTGGTTTAACAATAAATACAATCTCCTCGCGTGAGTGTGCGTCGCGTGTGAAGTGGGGTAAAAATGGATACAGCAGTACAAAAATTCGGTAAAGCAAGCACACCATTGGCCATCCAAAACTTTTACAGAAAATCTAAAAGTCAGAATAAAAAGATTGGAGTGGAGGCGGACAAACGTCACTCTCTGCTGCTGCTATTCTCTCAACTTTCCCCTCGCGCCCTTCTTTTTTGCCACTTTTGCTCTGTACTTTGCTTTTCTCTTCAAATTCAATTCTTCTCCCACCCATTTTCGTTTCTTTACTTCAATTTTTGGGAAAAAAAAAAATCATTGATATTAAAATTTACAGCAAATGGCTTAGTGGAAATCCGAATTCACATAATCATAATGTAATATAATTTCAAGTTCATCTAGGAAAATTGCATCAAATACAAGATCTTTTTATACTAATGATTATTCACAATTAAATTTTTTAAAAAAGACTCAAAAGTCTTTTCTTTTACACCTAATAAACAATTAAGGTGGTGTAAGATTATAATTATAAATTCTAATTTTCATAAGAAATGTGGTGAGTGGTTGAGGTATACTGATAGGATAACCGGGGTATACTTATGTCACACGAAGTTGATTTGATGTTGGGGTTTTAATCTACATGGCACAATTCAGAATAAAAGAACGAATTAAATTCACGTTGATTCGAAAGAATAATGCAAATCTAAGTGGTTAAGATTCGTTGATTCCGTAAAATACTAAGAATTGACTAACTTCAACAACTCACACAGAGTTTTGAAAATTGAAATATTATTGAACTCAAATTTAGTGTTTATTCCAAGAAATAATAAATAATCTAAGGCCTAATTGTAAAGGTTATAAAAAATACTTATTTATATTAATTACAACTTATCCTAATTTGATTAGAAAATCTATTATAATAAAACTTATACTTAAATTAAGAATACAACTTAAATAAATTATGCTTAAACAATTAAATTTTAAATAAAAAAACTAAATTAAACTAGAATATAAATTAATTAAAATATTTATAAATATTATAAATTTTAGTCTAATTAAAATTTCTTTAATTTCTTAATCTGCATCACACATGATGGCTAATTAACTGGGGCAAAAGGTATTTACGCTTTGGGACATAATTGGAACAGCGTTTGATGATTAGATAAACTACCCATAGCCCATAATGATTGGATAAATAACCTTGATAATAGATAATTGTTGTGGTAGTTATTTAGGTGTTTATTTTTATCGAGGGACGCACTACAGGGGACCTAAAACAAAGGGTCCAGGTGTAATCATGGGCCAAGTGGTTGGGGTTTTAGGAAACACTTAAGAGAACTGGATAAATAGTTTTCGGGTAGAGTGAGAAATTATAAGCTTGGTAACCTCTCAGAATCAGTGTATTTCCATTGTAAAATCCTTGGTGGCTAATAAAGTCGGCAAATGTGTGTTTGTCCCTGTAGATGTAGGCCTACCAAAGCCGAACCATATAAATCTCCTATATATTCTCTTTACAATCTCTTTGTTCTTATTGTTTGTTGTTGCGTGAGACTTTTATTGGTGTTTTTTTGTTTGTTCCGCGATCGAGTTAATTTGGGGTATTCGAGCTATGATAGACAACAAATTTGGGGTATTCGAGCTATGATAGAGAACAATTAGATTACTTAAGGAGTTATTCTAGTCATTTAATTTGGCTTCAATCTTAACAGGTAGCTTTAGTGAAAAGAGTATAAATCATGAGTAATGATGTTGGGATTATGTGCACATATTAATTTTCTGATTAATAAAATATTTCAAGTATTTATTCAGATATCTTGAATTGTGTTAATATTTTAAATAATATCTATTTAATTATATTATATGTATTTATGCGATCACTATATGAATTCGCAGAAAACATAAATACAAGTTATCTTATGATTAAATAAAATAAGTTCGCAGTTGATAAATAAAGTTGGACACTTTATTTAGGTATAAACTGTAATAAATTCATTGAGTGATTTGTCTTAATCATGTATGAATTTATTGATGTAATATGTCTACATTGAACTGGATCACATATGATATTTAATTAACTTAGTAATAACTGTCAGACTTATTAAATCTCATAGGCATTGATTTACTGTAATCTTAATATTGAGTTAGTTATGATTTCATGATTGTAGTTGTTATTTCATTTGAGTTACCAATGGGCATGACATACACATGTAGTCAAGATTACCCGGTATCTTGGTGAGAGCAATTACAAGTATTGAAATTATAGATTAATAATATAGAATTTGTACGACACATCTCTTAATGGGTTTTCAGTACTTGATCATAGAATTCTCTGGCCAGAGTGTCTCAACATAAATAAGTATGTTGAAAATGATCATTAGAGAAAACCAGTAAGTATCAAGAAACAAGATGTAATTAAATTGATTGGATACTCGAGATATCAATTTAAATTAACGATGTGGTACAAAGGATTGTGCAGTAAAGAAATCAATGTGGCTTGGGCGAATTATATTCGAGCATACAATTATGGAGGTCAGTTACAATCTTATAGTGGAGTAGAGTTGGAATTAAATAATTATATTTATTTAATTACAAATTTAACTATTGCAGCCATTATTGTATGTTCTCAAATGATTCCTGGGTTATTATAATATTAAATGAAAATCATAATTATAATATTTGTTAAGGCCTAGTATGTTATATTTAAGTGTAAAATGGGACTTGTGATATTTTACAAGGTGGTCTCCTAGTTAGTTACACATTCTTTCCACTTTTACGTAAGTAGAGAAATATTATTTAATTTAAATATTTAAATTAAAAGATGAATTTTATTTTAAATAGAAATCCTAATCCTAATATAAAAGGGCTTTTCATAAGATATTATAAAAGGGGCATTATTCTATTGAGAAAAGGGAGATAAGAGAATTCCAAGGATTTTAAGAAAGAGGCCAGGTTACTGATTGAAATTAATTAAGCAGGCACTTTGCGTCAGGTGTTGATCAAACTTGAGTCATAGCCTGGAAGATCGTTTGAAAACGGATCTACAACTCTCAATTGTTCATCTTCTCAAAACATCAAGGTATGAATTTCTAGATTACTTAATTCTTATATGTTGCATGAGATTGGTTCTAAAAGGTTTTAATTGAAAATTGAAAATCTAATTTTATTCCCTTCAAATATTACCTTACAATTATTATAAGTTATCACAATTACAACCTTTTACTACATTTTGTAATTTCGTTTTCTTTTTTTAACTATATTTACGAACATGTACATTAACCTAAGATGTTTAAAGAACATTTTAAAAAATTAATAAATAACTAGAAAGTTTAACAAAAAATGTGTAACCATTTTAACATGTGACAACTATAAGACAAATAGATCATAATTCTCTAAAAATCAATCAATGAAACTGTTAAATTGCACCTAAATGTCTCATTTTCTTTAAGTTTTTTTTTTATTATTTGAAAAATTCTAACCTACTTAATTACTTTAAAATTTAAGATGAAAAAAAAATCATAATTTTTTTTTTTATGTAGTCTTTGCTGATTAGGAATGGTAAAATTACTTGCAAACCTATCCAAACTTACCGGCAAAAATCCGTTGTTATGTGTAATTTTGCATGTTAGGGGCTGGGGAGGATGGCGATTTCAAAATTATGGTAATTTTGCATGTTTGGGGGTGGTGGGATGGGGATTTCAAATTTAAATTCACTGAGAGTTGCAATTGAGTTTGGTATTAGGAAAAAATATGTCAAATACCCATGCAAGATCTGCTGACCTGCATTCTTTTTTTAATTTATTTATGTTTTTAATTTAAATAATAAAAATTACATTAAGAATTTAATCATAAAATATATAAACTAAAGTTATTACTCAGTGATCTATTCTTCCTAATTTCTAAAGCTAACATACCTTACTGCAGGTCTACAGCTACATGCATTGCACACACACACACATATTAAGATAAATACAATAAGCTTTTAATAACTATAAATTTTATAATTCTCAAGTTTAATGTTACTAGTATTTTATTTGTTTTGCTTTAATGACTTAAACCTAACTATTGCTTACTAAAGCTGTGTTTTTATTTGTTTAATTAATAATTAATAGTAGTTGTTCAAAATTTACTTGTTAATATTGTTGATAATACTTGTGTATTGATTAAAAGATGGAGCAAGACATCGACTTGGGCTCAGGCTTGACCATATGACTAAAGTGAAGGGCCTAGCCTTTAAAAAGCTCGGCCTTTCGAACTTAGGGTCAAGTCAGGACCAGACTCATACTTTATCCGTGCTCAACCATATTTTTTAGCAAATTTGATTATTTTTTTCCCTCAATTTTTACAATAGTTGGGCAACAACTCTCGTATTTTTTTATTTAAATAGTTTAATTTTAAAAAAATTGACATAACTTCCACTAATATATTAAAACTTAAAAGCTTTAAACCAATTTAAAGTAACATAAACATAAAAATTACTCTAGTCATAAAGACAAAACCATGTCTTGTACCGAAAAAAAAAAACACACACACACACATGCACACACAAAATGTAATTCTACAATCTAAAAAAAGAGTTGATCAGTTCAACAAAAGACAATTCACAACCCAACATACTAAAAAAAAGTAAAAAGAAAAAAAAAACCTACTCTAAAACTTATGAACCTCATTCTTCTTCATCCACAAATTTATCTTTAGCAATAATTTCACTTTCACGAATTTTGCTTAATAAAAAAAAGTATAAAAACAATACAACTATAATTCGTTATCACTAAACTAATTATTTAAATATTCTCTACATTATTTATATTGAAATCCAAAGATTAAATTATTGAAATATTCTTGAATACTTAACTAAATTTACAATCACCACATAATATTAACTTAACAAGTGAGCAAATTCATGTAGGAAAATTGCACTTTATATAGTAAAACTGAAACAACAAAAAAACATAAACAACTAAAGTAATCTAAAATTCTAAGTTATATTTATAAGCTTAAATTGAAAAATTATTAATATTTATAACCTTAGATTCGATGAAACTTGAAAACAAGGAAAATGTAAATTACCGAAGTTGAAGGTAGCGGGATTCATACAGCGGCGGCCGCGACAACAGCGGCTGATGAGAGTGGTGTCGTGCGGCTCAAGCCTGTCTTTCCCTCGTGCGTGGCTGCTGATTACTTTGGTGACTAGATGGCTGGTGGTGCTGTGGTAGTGGGTTGCCAACATTGGTTAGGCGCGAAGACGTGTGGTGGTGGGTGAGTGAGATTGTGCATGCGCCACTGCCTCTCTTTCCTCTAATAGTTCTCATGTTAATAACATGTCAATGTTTGTGAATTGTGAGTTATGAAGTCCACGTGCGATGTGAGTCATGTAAGTCCGTGCATGATGCGTGTGTTTTTAAAGTTTGTTTGTTTTTATTTATTTATTTATTTAAAGATCAAGGGTCAAAATCAAGATTTTTTGGTAGGTCTTGAATCTGACACGAATGTAATATATTGAATCATAATTCTTGAGCCTTAAAAAAATTTATAAAATATCCGCTACAAATTAGAAGTGAGTTTAATAATTATTAAAATCTGCCGTGACCGATTTTGTTTAAAAATTAAAACTACAAGAAGTTGCATACGGATTTAATAAGGGAAATCTTTAAGAATTTGAATTTAATAATGTTAAATCCGGATTGGGTGGTCTCCATTAAATCCCCACTGACTGCTGGTGTTGAAAGAAAAATCATTTATAAGCAGAAGATCGTGTGGTAACTGAAAAGGTAATTATCAGAAACCTCCTTTGAGGTACGGCATACTCTTAGTTTAATAGATTATAATATCATATTCTCATCTGCACCCTTTAACATTAGTAATCTATTTGTTCGATAGTTTGGTAAAACAATAAAAATACCCTTGAATGAGAAAAAAAAAAAGGAAGAAAATTTACATACACAAATTAAAGAATTGTGTGTTAGTAATAGCATGTATGTTTTGGCGACAAAGTGATTATATTAAAAATACGAAATTATCCTTCTATATTTTTTACTTAGATGAATAAAACAAAAAATTTCAATTATGTTTTATTGGAAAGGATGTGAAATTTCGAAGTTAATATTTCAAATTGAATTGCAATAAGATTTAACCAAAGCATATATTTTTCATTATTTAGATATATGCGATGCTTTTTATTTATTAACACAATCAACAATACTGTGAAAAGATATGAAAGGTTCAAGTATAGTGAAGATAAATCCAACTATTTTTTAATCTAATGGGATAATGCGGAAACCAGAGGATAACAATGGACCATCATCCAAAACATCCCATTAATAGGAGCAAAGACAAGTTCAGAACACTCTCCCACAACATTTTCATTAACTCCACTACATATCTAACCAAATAAAAAGCAATTACATAATAGTAAATGAAATTAGGGCCCTTCTAAATCAAATTAAAAAAAATTAAAAATTTGACAGAAAATATTATATAACGAGACAAAAATCACCGAAAGTAGATGAATGTCCCCTAATACAACAGCTTGTGCAAGAGAATGCCCCTGCAATCGATATAACTTCAAGCAACTGGAAAAAAACAAAAATTGAAATTATTACTATATAACAACTAAGAATAATTATATTGTAAAACAAACATTTGATATGAACAGCACACTACTGACAAATTCTCCTTGTTATTATAATCTTTAAGAAGGAAGGACAGAAGACTATTCAATAATAGACCTCTTCATGCTCAATTATGAGGCCAAGTGGCATAATTATTTGGCTTCCAGTGAACCTCGTAGGCCTCATTTCTGGATAAGCATAGGAACCAGTTTTCAATGACACAGCAAAAATGTAGAATAGGCATCAACATTGAAATCAGCCCACTCAGAGCGATACACTTGTGAAATGGACAAGCACAGCCAGAGAAACATTCTGGTAGGAGAAAGGAAATACACATAATTATGTCATTTCTACAGCCAAAGTCATGATAAGAAATAACATTATCTTTACAAACAAGCCTAGCAGAAACATAGGTTCACAATTAATAGTTCATCAAATATCCGAATGCGATTGAAAATTGTATTAACCTATTCTCATCCACCTCCCTTGAACATGAACATAACCCATGCATATGAGTTGTCCCTCAACTGTTTAAAGGTATCTTGAGGTTCTGAATCGTTGTGCAAAATTGTTTCAAAATTCCACCATGAAACTATAATCTTAAACTTCACTTTTCCGGCATATCTTATGGGCTTTCTTGTACATCACATATTTGGTGTCTTCTCACATCTTCTTTAAAATTTATAGCTCACAAATTACTGACCTAACTTTAATAATTTCACTATCAACCGTAGCCTTAGTGTCCATATAAATAAGGATAAAATACAAAACAACGAGAAATAGTTAGTATATATCCTAAACAAGTTCAGTTGTTAACAAATTAAATTGTATAAGTTGCACATTATTACCCCAGATTAATTTTTTTTAACCCTATACATGTAAATACCATTATGGAAATAAAAAATAAATTTCAGTATCCTCAACAGATTAATATACACTGCAAGCTATCTCAAGCATTAAATTCCATCTTCAATTTAATAAAAACTAGCCTGCATCACTTTTCAACACTCAGTGGTAGCTTAAAATTCAAAAATTTCCATAAGTATTTTTAATCATTCACAAGACAGCATTATAGAGCTAAAGCCATCTTGAATCAAAATAAATTGAACATGCATTTACAACAAAAATTTACCTACAACTAATGCCAATAGATAAAAAAAAAAAATGGAAGGATTCCTAAGACTTCTAAAAAAATTATTTACACCTATTAACAAAATTTTACTAGATTAATTATTTCCAGCTAATAAAACTGACATACACCTGAGTAATCCATTTTCATTCCTCATTCATGGCTTGAACATACTGGTGTTATCTTTGAGTCGATGGCAAAACTCATTGATCATCTTTCTTCCACCTGGCAGTCGTGATTCAGTCATCCCTAATGTTGGCGTCTTCGGATTTGTCATTGCTTCCCGATTGCGACACTCTTTTTCTATTAAAGCATAATAGAGATAGAGAAAATTTATGGAGTGTTACTATTATTAGCTTTGAATTGAAATGAGCAAGGACATGCCTATTTCTTTTTTCTTTTTCTTTTTTCCTTCAATGATAAGTTTGTTGATCAAAAGTATGCTTGTATTTTTTAGTCAGCGAATATTATCAAAATTCAAAATTTTCTCATAACCCAAAGTGATAATTTTAAGTTTTTCTAAATTTTTTTTATTATTAACAAGTTCTATTACCATCTTGCCCTCACTAACCTAAATTATACTAAATGGCATACTAACTTCAGGGGAGGGGAATGAAAAAATACAAATATAATCAATCAATATGAGAATATATCATACCTCGGAGGAGGTTTCTGATATTTACCCATCCTGGAAAGCAAGTGCTCCGGGATCAATGAGTACACGCACAGACACAGACAACTATGTAAAGCTATAAAAATGGACCCTGAAAATAATAATTGGCAACTTTAACTGTTTTATTATATAATAATGAGATTCGTTGTCACATGACCAAAATAAGGAATCGTGCATGAAACATCGCACGTGCAGCTTAGCAGACGAATATTATGTGGCATATTCTTCTTTGGAAAGCCTGAGGAAATCACACTGCTTCTGCCTTGTCGTCCATTACGCTTTACTCTGTTGTTGAGTTATTTTAAAAATAATTTATAATCCATCTATTTATTAAATATAAACTTTATTTTTATTATTAATTTTGACATAAATTACTTATAATATAGCTTAACATAACATATTTATTAATTAAAACGTTCCAAAAAGTTAAAAATGATAAAAAAAATTAATAACTACAAAAAATTGAAAAAAATAGATAGAAGAACATCAACATACAAATAAATACTTCTATGCTTTAAAAATATTAAATTGAAGTCTGCACATTATAATTGTGAATTTCAACTAATTTTAATTATAAAATAAAAAATATTACAAATTCAATATGCTATAGAAATATAGTATTTTAGAAACATCCGCAGTCCCAACTCAAAATTAATAATTTGAAATTTGTAAATGTGTTTTATTAAAGGTTAATTAACATGTTTTTTTATTTTTTAGAGCTCAGTTATAAGATATGCTTTCTTCTTTTGAACGCATGCAATAAAAAACCGGAAAAAAATGTATTTTGACACAATCACGAACCATATACATTTGCTATCAAATTAGTGATCGTACGGACTACATTGGAGATAGGTCACTGACGTGCCAAGATCTCGCGGTTGGGAGATGAGAAGATAAGATTAAGAGTTCAGGAGCATCAATTCCTGGGCTTATTTTGTTCGTATAAAATTGATCCTTTTATAGGTACAAGAAATCTTTATTTCATTTATGCTTTGGATCACCACCGCCACTCTTTTTATCGCTTTCCCCTTTTAGTTTTTACGGTTTTGAGGTGAAGAGTACTTGGAACAATGGATGATGTGATCTGTGGGTAATCTTACCTTGCTCCCAGCAGAACTTGCCAAAACGGCGTAGTTTCAGATTTCTTATCCCATTTTTTGCCATTTCAAGCCCACGCGCTATGAGTGAGAGTGGTGATAAGGTGAAAGTTTGCTAATCGCCGGGGCCGAGATAATAAAAAGCCGAGAGAATCCAGAGGAGGGCCCACACAAGTGTCTTGGGTTTCTCAATCTCGCGGTGTGGGGTCCATCTGACCGAACAGAAACGGAATGGTCCACTGGGCCACGGAGCACAAAGAACGGTGACGAGCCGCTGCCGACTAATCGACGTGTCAAAATGTTGGGCTCACTGTCGGCTCGCCACGAGGACATAACCCTGACCGTTCCCGCTACGAAAGCCCCGAGAACAGCTGCTCTGTCGGCTTCCGTCATCAACTACGTTACACTTCATGCGTTTCAGTTTTTATTTAAGGCACTGCACACAAATAATTATATATTTTTTTATTTTTAAAAATAACATCTATGCTTATAATTTTACAAATTTCAATTTAAAATTTAAATTCAAATGGTTGATAAAATAAAATTATTTTGAAAATAATTTTATAAAAAAATTTAAAAATTTAGTTTAATTTAATTTAAATTTTATATTTTAATTCTTATATTGTTTTTAAATTTTTTTTTTTCACTTTTTTACTTTCTTTACCTTTACCATTAAATTTCTTCTCCGAATAATTAACTAATCAGATTATCCTCAGCAGGTATAAGTTTTTTTTGTGCAAATTTATGCATGCGTGGCTTAACACTATAGAATATCATAATATTAAACCAATAATTGCGATATAAAAATCTAAAAGAAACTAGATTAATGTTGTGATTCATTTACTTATGTACTAGACAAAAATTTACCATTCATAAAACAAATAAAATTTAAAATAAAGACGCCATATGATTTTTATAAGGCTCCACTAAAAAAAAGATGCCAATTCCCTTTATGTTGCTATATTTAAATATGAGTACTTATTTATCGAGTAAGATTTGAGCTCAACAAATATATTTTTGTAAAGTCTATCTATATTTGATGTTGTAGGATTATTGCTTTTAATCCACAATTGCTATGGAATGAAAGTTTTAGAAGTTACGGAAAATTTTAAATGTGGTTTAAAAATACTATATTTCTTTTAATTAAAAGTTATTTATTAATGCTTTTAGAAATTATTAAAAAAAAAGAGAGGAATATTTAATTTCCTCATTTTTTTTTATTTGTTAAAGCGATTATAAAATTACATATGTATAAAACTCATTGAAAAACTATGAAATAATAAAATAACCCATGAGGCTTGGTCCTACTCTGAAATCTTGGCCGCTTCAACTCAAAGCACCATCAAAAGTCCTCATCCTTTTAATCTTATTGCCACTACTACACCACCTAGAAGTAGCCACCGTTGTGAACGAGGGGGGAGGGCGTTCCCCTCCCCTGCCTGCGTTCTTTGCTTTTCATTCATATCTTTGATTTTCTTTCTTAGTTTTTCTTCAACTTCTCAAGGTTTTATTTATGATGTTCCTCTTGATAGTACCGTATGGTATTTGAATCGAAAGAATACGCGGTATTAAAAGTAGTTGTATCAACTTTTATGAAGATACATGGAAGTTACAATTATCCTTGTGGCAGTGATCTTTGTGTAGGTTCTTCGATGAAAAATTTTGTAGGGTGTCTAGGTTTTTTTTTTTTTTTTCTTGTTTGTATTTTCTACTACTTTAGTGAAATAGTGTGTATGTTGGATTTCGGTCTAATTATTTTTTTTTATGAAGATTATCCATCTTATTTATTTTTTAATGATTTTTGAGGTTTGTGATAATAAGTTTTATAATAATTTTCACTCGAAAAAAGAATCATAAAAAGTATTATTGTATATATATATGTTAATAATATGTGAGCTTTTAATTAAAATAAATAACTGTTGGCCAATAATTGAAGAATACAAATGCAAATTGAATTAAATTGATATTGGTCAAAATAATCCCCCAAAAGATAATTGAAAATCAATCCACAAATATCAGAAAAAGCCACGCATGCTATTGGCCAGTCAGGTGATAGTTTATCACAGTCAAACAAAAATTCCACAAAAACAGAGACTCATAATGTTGACAAAATAATAGAATAAAAAAAAAAAACTTACCCCAGTTGCCCAGTTTAACCAAATGCTACAATGATACACTAAACCCTACTTTTGGCACGTGCGCCATTTCTCTTTCACACGCGCAGACATTACCTCTCTTTTTTTAGCCACTGTTCTTTCTCTCGGCGCTCGTCTCTCAAATTTCTCCTCTCTCTCAAATTTTCTCTCACTCTCCGTCTCTTGCCGCCGGCTCTTAAAAGCCCTAAAACTTGCCTGATCCGTGCATCTCCGTTTCTCCGATTAGAATTCGTTAAATACAATCAACTCTTCGCTTAATTTAAGGTAATTTCGCTGATTCTTCTTGTGCACGCTTTCCGTTCAGCTAAAATCGTTTTATTTTAGATTTGCTCTTCAATCTTGAATTTATCGTGATACAAGGTGCCTAGCTTACTATTTCTCGCGTTTTTTAGCGCCATTTCTGCTTAATTACAGATAGTGAATTGAGTGATGACTTAAATCCTAGTTTTGAGATGAGGCACATTATAATTTCTTTTCCTTTTATTTTTAAAATATTTTCATCATGTTTTCTACTTTGTCTGTCATCACTTTTTACTTCTGTAATTACTTTAACTACTGATGTTCTTTGTTAAATTTATACACTTTTGATTATTTGTTTGTTTTTATTTCTAGATTTCGAGATTCAAAATCTTGTTTTGCTGGTCGCTGAGTTCAGTTCTTGAACTAGTGCTGGCCTAGTAAAAGATTCCGGTGTATTTCTTCATCTCACTTTTTCATGGATTGTGTCTTGGAAGTATTTTTGTTGTTTTTGAATGGGGAAAAAAAATCATATTTTTCCTTTGGAAACCATCTGAGCATCACTTATGTTTCAATTCATTGACTGCTTCAGGATTTTGGTTTATGATTCTAGATTATTATGCAATGTGTGAACTTTTGATGAGTTGTCTTTTGGAATTTTTATGTACTGGTGACAGGACAGCTCATTCTTTGATATCAGTTTACCTAAGATTGGAACTAAATTTAATGAGGAAAACTGGTTTTTCTAGCGGTACTTGTTTTATGTATTTATTTCTGGCTCAGTTGATATCATTTACATATTTTGTGCCTTGTTTATGTCATCTTAATTTTTTAAATTTCCATCAGGGGCTCCTGCCTCTGATTATCCTGTGTTGGTATCGTGAAACACATATATCCTAATGTGCATGATTAAAATTGGGATGTTTGGTTTGTGCTCCAAAATGTGGGTTCTAAAAACTAGGATATTATAGAGTTTTGGGATGTGATTGGGTGCATTTCCAAAGACAACAGTAAAAAAAGGCTGCCTCTAAAATGATATCTGAGATTGTTTTTGAGAAATTCTAAATTAAATGGTTGCCTTTGGAAGATTTTCTGTATCCCTTGTTTTAAGAAATCAAGGATTTGAGGTGCGTTTGGGGCAGCGCAGCTGCTCCAGCACCTTCATTTCTATCCAAGATACAACCAAACGCACCCTTGGTTGTATCTTCCAAATTTGCTGTTCTAAAATTAATTCATTTTGTCCAGAAGTGGAATATTTTATCTTAAATAGGAAACTTTCTTATGGCCCAAACGTTCTCAGATTTTTCTAACAATAAACTTGGCATATGCATATTAACTATAGTGTTCTATTAACTATTTTAAATAGTATGGGCAGTGAAAATGTTAAAACTATTGCCATTTGGTGTTGAAAAAAAGTTTACTTTAGACATCTATTTTCTGCACACTTTTGTTGTCATCGTGAATAATTGATTATTGAATTCTTTAAATTTTATTTACTCTGGCGGCTACCTCTTGAAAAATGTTCTATTTTGTTTCTTATTGCCATGATACCTAGTTATACAAATTGCCTTCCAATTATTTTCATTTAGGCTACAATATCCCGAACTTACCATGTTATTTTTGTTGTGAAACAGGATGATCAACGGCTATGATTTTTTTGTGAAGGAATATTGTTTACTCAGTTCCATTTTCTGTTGTTTCAACTGATTAGCCAAAGCTTGTTTTATATACACTTCTATTAAAATGGATCGTTGTGATACCTCAGGATTTGTTAGTGGTGGTGGGATACACACTTTTGAGTGACGTCTAACCCTAGTTTTGTAGGTAATTGCTTTCATTCCGGAAGTCAGTTTGACTGTTCTGTTGTAATTAAGTTTAGGTCTGGTTATCATAAAAGCATTCATCTATCACTTAATGGACCCTGGTTTTCAGAGGTTGGGTTTTGCTGCTAATTACTCTTTAAATGCATTCAAAACCTCGGGCAGCTCAAGGCAAGCTGCAGGAGCTGGGGCCGAGTATGACACAGATACTATCTTACGTCTTGATTCCCCTGGTTCTTCGAACCCTCACATATCTGCCTCAAAGGGAATCAAACGGAAATGGAGTTTGATTGATGGATCTGTGTGTCAGCAAGCTGGCTCTACATTATCCCTTGGGCTTGGTCGATCATCGAGCTCCTCAGACAGCAAGGGGAGTTCTGCAACTGCCTGCACTACAATGTCAGACAGCAAGGGGAGTTCTGCAACTGCCTGCACTACAATGTCTTCCGCCAAAGAAAATGAAGAGGCATCCTCAATGGATCTTGATTTGGATTTCACCTTCCATCTTGGCAATGATAAGATGCCTAGCCCAAAAAAATCTGCCTACTCAAATATGAAAGGACTGGAATTGCAGCCAAAGGTTGACCTCATGTTAAGTCTCTCCACTGGATCTCCTGAATCAGGCATTACTTCTATACATCCAAGCGCCAGTTCACTTCATATTGGCATGGAGATGCCATTACTGGCTGGTGTTACCCTGAATGCAGATGAAGGTTCGACATCATGCGGTTTGAAGACGGGGATTTCCTTGCCACCATCGCAGACTGCACCAAACAAAGAGATTAGCTTCTTTTCCAATCATGCCCTGAGAACTAATGATTTTACTGCCAATGTTCATGATCTCTCATCAGGCGTGGTAACCACACCTAGAAGCTCAGTCACCTGTACTTCCGGGATAACCCAGCAGCATCAGCGACAACAGAGGAGCTCTAGTTCCAAGACCTGTCAGGTAGAAGGATGTGGAAAGGGAGCTAGAGGTGCTTCTGGCCGTTGTATTTCCCATGGTGGTGGCCGAAGGTGTCAAAAGCTTGGCTGCCACAAGGGAGCTGAGGGCCGGACTGTGTACTGCAAAGCCCATGGGGGTGGTCGGCGGTGTGAATACCTTGGGTGTACAAAGAGTGCGGAAGGGCGCACTGATTACTGCATTGCCCATGGTGGTGGTCGGAGATGCAGTCATGAGGCTTGTACTCGAGCTGCTAGAGGGAAATCTGGGTTGTGTATCCGTCATGGTGGTGGCAAGAGATGTCAAAAGGAAAATTGTACAAAGAGTGCTGAAGGGCTCTCAGGTCTTTGCATCTCACATGGAGGTGGTCGACGATGCCAAGCCTTAGGTTGCACAAAAGGGGCACAAGGGAGCACAATGTTCTGCAAGGCTCATGGTGGTGGAAAACGGTGCACTGCCCCTGGGTGCACCAAGGGTGCTGAAGGGAGCACTTCTTTCTGTAAGGGCCATGGAGGTGGAAAAAGGTGTGCATTCCAAGGTGGTGGGGTTTGTACAAAGAGTGTGCATGGAGGAACAAACTTCTGTGTAGCACATGGTGGTGGTAAGCGGTGTGCCATTCCTGAGTGTACAAAGAGTGCAAGGGGACGAACTGACTATTGTGTCCGTCATGGCGGGGGGAAGAGATGCAAATTTGAAGGGTGTGGCAAGAGTGCACAAGGTAGCACTGATTTTTGTAAGGCTCATGGTGGAGGGAAAAGATGCTCTTGGGGCCATCCTGGTTCAGAATATGGCCCCCAATCTACTGTTCCCTGTAACTCATTTGCAAGGGGCAAGACAGGTCTGTGTGCACTCCACAGTGGCTTGGTGCAGGATAAGAGGGTGCATGGGGGTTTCACTCTAGGACCTGTGGTCCAGGACCCTAAACTCAACAAACCTGAGAAGATGGAGGAGGTTGTCAGTGCTGATGACATGAATGTGGATATCATGAAGATGGGGAGTGGTCTCGGAACTTCAGCAGGCAAGTCTTCTGATTCCAAGCATGGTGTCACAAATGCAGGCAACTCAGTTGGGGGAGGTGGATTCCCATCTGTGCCAGTTTTTGTCCCAGAAGGTCGGGTGCACGGTGGAAGCTTGATGGCAATGCTTGCTGGCAGTTCTGGTGTCAGCTCAAACAGCAGTAAAGTTGCAGTAGCTGTTGATGCATTGATGACAGGGAAGTCAAGGATCATGCCTCAAAGCTGGATGTGAGTGTCTCTTCACTGCTCTCAATGCAATGGCAATGCTGCAGATGCTTCTGGTTTGGGTGCAAGGAGCAGCTAAGTTGTAGCTGTTGATGCGTTTGCGCAATGCCTCAGAACTGGATTTGTGTCTGTTTCTCTTGGTTTTCTTCTCAGATTGGTCTTGGCTCCTGGAAGTGCTTATCTGTGCGTTTATGTTTCTTTGGTCCTAGTCTGTTGGGGGTCTGTTGGTCGTCAGGAGTTCGAATTTAGTAGTCCCTAGGAGTGAATATTTACTGGTGTCAAAATTTGGTGATTCTATTAGAAAGTAGCATTTGAGTCAGGTCTTCAGGTGTTTCGTGTTCGATTAATGTAAATTATATTATATTTATGTGCGGTTGGTGCAAGTGAATACAGGCTATTATTTAAGGTCCCCATTAGTCAGTATGTCAAACGTTCAGATAATAATAAAAGCCTTTACTGTGGTATTGTATTTACTCCTGAGTTTAATTTATCGGTTGGAAATTGCTTTGCTTCCCGCTCCTGTATGATTTAGCACTTGTTTACACGACAATGCTTAAAGAAGCAAAAAATTCGATGAAGTCATCATCTAGTAGTCGTGATTTTACGGGAACGGAAAGAGATTATTTTGTTGGGAGGTTGTCTGCGAACGACAAATGTGGTTGTACTCATTTTTGGATGTGAAAAGGAAAACAAACGTAAATGCTTTTATTTTACATAAAATGAAAACCCGAGCCGTTTACGTTTTCAGGAGAATTAAATGGATGATTTAGGAGTGTACATCATTTCCTAAATCCAATTACCGTAACACATTAATCCTTGTCCTACATAACTGTTCAGAATGTCCTGCAGACGCGTCTTGGACGAGCGTGCAATAACAAATAATTTTAGTTTAACTATCACCTATTGATATCGGTACGTAATTGTGGACTCTATCGCCATCATCAATATCATGAATGACATTGAAGAGAATTATTTTGTAGCAAATTAATTATAATTATTGCCTTGATGATTGTTCACCAACACTCACGACAAGTTACCTCAATGTGCGGCTTTTATCAGTTCCATGCTCCCATGTCCTCTACTCTATATTGGGTTTGGGTCGCCTCTGGACTTTTCGGATCATGTGTTTACTTCTCTATTTTTGTTTTTCAGATCGCTATTTTTTTAAAAAAAATTTATCTTACTTGGTTCACTTATTTTTCATAGTATGTTATTTAAAAGACATGGTTAATAAAAAAGAATAAAGAAAAAAGTAACGGAAATTTTTCATCAACTAGAACTTAATTTATTTGTTTTGTCTTCACGGCATATGTATTCCAAATCCGACACTATTTTCATTCTTTTTTTTTCTTTAACGCCATTTTCACTTCATATATCATATTTTGAATGCATATTACACATTGAAAAAAACTCAAAATCTCGGTTGGACTATAGACCGTCGTGCTTGAACTTAGCCATTTTGGAGAGTTCATCAACAGCTTCGGCCAAGTGATCAAGCCTAGCTACAAACTCAATGAGCAATGAAGTAAATGTAGCAAGTGAGAGTGCTGCAGTGCTTTCTAGTGCTCTCATTCTTGGCAAAAAATCCACACCCAATCCTCCTTCCTCTTCGAAAGCATCAACCTCTCTTGATGGCCAAGAATGCAGCCTTCTAGATTGCTTCCTCATTGTTTCATGATAAGACTCTGCCTGTGCTGGTGGGAGAGTCCCCGAAAACGTGTTTTGGGTGGTCAGATTCGAGTCCTTTTTCAGGTCATGATTGCTTTCACTTTCAGGATCGGCTTGCTGGTCATCGGAGAGCTCGGAGAGTTTAGGGAGTGGCTTCGAATTTTCCGGCGGGTCACAATAGGCTGTTGTGAGGAGGTAGGAATGCATATCTATGCTGCTCTGGAGTCGTTCTGTTGAACTGTGAAGCCTCTTTAGAAGACAAGTTTTGAGACTGCGCTTCATGTTGCCAATGTCTTTGCCCAAGCTGCGGACCAGTTCTGCTGCCTGGCTTGTCACTTCTTGTATCTCCGATTGGAATGTGATTCGGAGATTGTAGGGTGCCTGAAAATCAAGAGCAAGTACTGATCATGAGTCATTTTATATATATGAATTTGAAAATGTTTCATCTTGTACTGAATACCATTAATTGAATTACTTTCTTTTTTTTTTCTTTTTTTTTTTGATAAAATGTTACTGCGCGTCTTTGTCGTATTGGATCATAAATTATGGAAATAAATAGAGTAAAATGCTCTCACCTCTATCTCTGTTAAAATTATTAATTTTTACCTTGTTGATCACTCCAAGTTTTTGTTTATGATCTCTAATTTATGATATATTATGTATAAGACTCAGAATTTAGGGTGTCAGCGAAAGAAATCTAAGGGAAGGGTTTGAAGAACTAAGTAATAATAGGCATCTCTAGTTATATCTTAAAATTTTGTCGTAAATGGTATGACATGTGACATCAATGATTAAGTGCTACAGTTTTTTTTTTTTTTCATAAATTTCAAATAAATTAATTATATTATTACACATCCATTTGATGAATACTTTAGTATTTATATAAAATTCTTAGGATGTCTAACACTACTTGAACCAAAAATTGAACTTTTCAAATAATACAATTACAAGCCGGAAGTGATGATATGAATGCATATTTAGAAGATCAGCAGCAAATTTGGGCTTTCTGCTAAGATTTGAAAGTAAGCTCAGCTATTTGTATTTGACATGATGCATGATCTAGGAATCTCTTTTACGCGTTATATTGTGGCAGCTCGGTAATGGATATGAACTGGAAGAACAAAGAATAAAAGCATCGATGAAAATTGCATTTTACACCCGGAGTGCACACCAACTTGAAGCACAAACACATGGTATATATAATTCATGAAGAATGATTTGAGAATCCCAGACTTATTTAACTTCCTTTTCAATTATTCGTTTGCTCTGGGAATTCTGGACCATTAGTGTATGATTTAGTATAATTCCTTTGGCTAGATTCCTTAGTTGCAAGCATTCCTGTATGCACCAAGGAAATTAATGGTTCTGATTCTGATTGATAGAATATGAATATCCAATCAAACATTTCTCCTTCTCTTTGAACAAGTTGATTTAGTGTTACCTTGATGATATTGTTCACACACGCACACAACAAGCAGAGAGAAAGGAAAATACCTGAATCTCAGAGTGAAGAACGCCATGAAGTGCCATAACCTCATATGTACAGTAGCGTAGAACTGCTCCGACTTTAACATACTCTGACCATGGATAGAAGAAATGTCGAAATCTGCCATGTGGTGGCTCCCATTTTGCCGAAATTGACTTCAAATTACATGTAACATCCAGGATTAATGTTGTTAGTGTTTGAATATATTGCCAAAAAAAAATAATAATAATAATAGAGGAAAAAAAGAACAATTAAGCACCAAAGACTCGACTTTTGCTGAAGAGTTCAAAGTATTTTTGCATTTCTTGTAAGCAGGTTCATCCGGAAACTCATCCATGAGAGTCTTGGAGAAGTCTGGATGATCTGACCCGTCGTCTTCTAAATATTTCTTCACACATTCTGAAAATTCCAGAGTGATTATTTTTCTTTGTATTGGTTCAAAATATTGCTTCACTCAACAGCCTGTCTAGCTCATGATATCTGTAGCAGAGTTAATTAATTGACTTACCTTCAAGAGAGTCAGCCAGAGAGTTGAAGCTGTTGACTATCTCCTTGTGTAATTGCTCCCCCGCCCAAATGGGGAACACTAATACATTCACTAGGACTGCTACAAATCCACCAATGGCAATAGAGTACATGCGATCCATGGAAGTCCTAATTGGGCTTCCCATTCGATATCCGGAGACAATGATCAAACAGTAGGTGAAAAGTATGACCCTGAAGCCATACTCATATTGCACAAGTGATGGCCATAATTTCATGAAAGATGTAACAGCTCCTGTATGTACAGACTATTCAACATAAACATCTTAATAAAGTTTTCTCTATTTGTAAAATATCCAGAAGTCATACCTATCAAGAATATGCTAATGCCAATTATAATAGGCTCAGCAACTCGGCCAGTGGACAGAGCAAACTGAGCAACTGCAATAGCTAAGATAGCGGCAAGCAAGCTTCCAAGTGCTCGATTAAAACCTCGGTTAAACGTTGCACCTGAAGAAATTCAGAGCCATTAGATATGCCACTGTAACGTCAGCTGCTATTTGAAAATCAAATTTTTATCACTATATTAGTACATACCAACTGTATATTCGAACATTATGGCAACAGTGAGGATGGACCAAATGATGTTGGTGCCAAATATTTCATAAGGTGCTCGAAATAGTATAAGCAAAGACACAAGCAGAACAGCTAGGCCCACTTTGAATGAGAATTTAACTCTGTTGCTATCTTCTTTGGCAAATTCCCAAACTTTCCAAATCCATGCTTTAATGGAAAAGTCTCCGTCGCCACTTACCGGATGCTGCAGCTTGATCTTGGTGGTCGCCGCTGATGGAATATTGATCTCAACAGAACCCTTTTTCCCATTCATTCTCCAATGAAGTATTATAAACTCTTCCAACCCTGTTTGCACGCTCTGCTTCAAGTTCCCCGTATTGCTGTTTTAGAAATTAAAATCAACTACTTTTGAGCTCAACAGAAACGCTGGAGCTGGACGAAATGTTGCGGTGAAAATATATAGCACTTGTAGGATATTGCAAGCTTAGTTGTAGGTGCAACTAGGGAAAGAAAGTATGTGTAGTCAATATATGATATACAGGAAAAAAAGGGTGTGGGGGGAATGATACGGCAATAATAGAAGAGAAGATGGAACTAAAAATCTCAGGATAAAGATGCTTAACCTCAATAATGTTACATGGATGGAGAATTTAGAATATTATACATAAATAACTACATTTTGAAAAAAAAAAATTTGCATGGCAATGCATCAATCATCACCACGATTACTTGTGTTAGATATACCTCTTTAGAATATTTCATTGTGGTAAGAATGGTAACAATAACAACAGAAATGGCAAAAGACTGCTAATGAGAGTATCGATGCTTGTTAACTTTTACTTTTAAGGTTAAGTTAAGCTGAAGCTCTGAAGCACGTTAGTCCAAAACTAATTACCTGTAATAATAAACCACTCGAGTTGGTGACTTTATCAATTTGTTTTTATCATATCAAAGATATGTATAGACGTCTTTGCCTATGATTTAATTTCTGCATTTCAATATTAAAAAACTCCTCGGAGTTTTACCCAAAAGGGAAAAGAAGATTGGGAACAAAAATGAAGAATGTTAGAAAATTAAACAAGGGAGTCAAGCTTCCTGCCTTCGTCATATGGGAATTATACCTTGACTGAGACTGGCGCAGGCCCCAATTGATAATATTTAAACATCTCAGAGATGCAACACAAGTTGTTAAAATTTTAAAGATATTTTCTCGCTTCCCCATCTACCCTCAATTAATTAAGATATGTTTGAGATTGAGGTGCTGTAACTTTTAAGTTACAGTTGTTATGAAAAAAAAAGCTGTAATTATAAAATAAAAGTTAATAATATGTAATAAATATAATTTTTAAATAATAATTTTAACAAAATTATTAAAAACACAATAGATTTTACATTATACAAGTGAAAAATTATATTAACATAGTTAATATAGCTTAAAAACTACAGCAGTTAGTGTTTACCAAATACTTTAATGCTGTATCTTTTAAGCTACAGCTGTCCAACCTCAATCTCAAACATACTCTTCCAACCTCAATCTCAAACATACCCTAAGAGTGTGTGTGTGTATATATATATATGCACGTATCAAAATATTAGTGGTTTCTTTTCTCTAAATTTAATTTAGTTGGAGGGATTTAATTATATATTCGTGAAATATATGCCTTTCCTAGGCTATCTCATGCTTTCCTTAAAACTATCTTACGAGATAATGGTGCATATTATTCTTCATCATTATTCTCCTACTTTATAATGTTACAAGTACTTAATTTTTTTTTTAATAAATAATTTTGCATGTTCACAACTCATCAATATTTATCTACCTAGACACGTGCATAGATTCAAATGAAGGGTTCTGTACGTTTTAGTAGGATTCGGCATTGATGGATTACCCAACTACATCAACCCTCCATTTTTTAGCATTTTGTTCTCAAAAGTATTTCACTTTAGACAACTTCTGCGATTAATTTTTACTATGCATCCACTAATTTCATAAAGCATATATTCCGGAATAACGTGGCCAAAAAAATAAAAATAAAAATCAACATTTCTCACGATAAAATGAAGAACTGAAGATGAATGAAGCTTTTGACTGATTACGAGTAGCCAAGGTGAAAATTAACAATAATGAGAAAAATAACAGAACTGATTATCTGTAATTAGAATTTTAGGAAGTGACACATAAAATTTCAATAACAAAGAGAAACGAATGACACACGGACTCTCAAGTTTTGCCTTAATGAATAACTAAATTCTAATCACTCCAGAAATAAATAGCTAAACCCAACATATAGAAATTGAACATCGACACACTCTTCCTTATAAGTTCTTCTATTTGGATAAAGATAAAAGCTAGCGTTATTGTATACCATTTTAACAAAAGTTATAGTACATTAATGTCTTTATTTTATTTCAATGGAAAAAATTCACAAACAGTTTCAATATTTATTAATCGACGAGCGTCTAGTTATCCATTTATGATATGATGGGGTTTAACCGCGATGAGAATAAAAATAAAAATGACAATTAATCATAAACATAAAAATGACTGTCTAAAAATTTACATAAATTTTCTTCAATCACATTAAGATTGATTGAATCAATCTTTGTAAATCAAATCACATTCCCAATTATCATAGTTGCAACATTTTCTATTTAAAACTTTTAATCTTTGCATAATCAAGCCTTTTTGCTCATTTAATCTATAAGAGTGAAATGTATCTTCTTTAGATTGTTCTTTAAAATCAAGCAGTTAATTGACAATTTTTTTAAAAATAATTTAGCCTAATTGTAACCCAATATCTTCTCTATCAATGTGAACGGAGTTTGAGTCTCATACTTCTTATTTTTAACATAAAGAGATTTTATCATATCAATTAGACGACCAAATTCTCTTTACCTCAAAAATATGTTTCAAGTCTTTTTTAAAAATTAAAAAAAAAACTTGTCCATTTTTTATTTGGCAATTTGGTTTTAAGTGCTGTTTTTCATTTCGTAAAGTTATATGATGTCGTGATAAATATAAATTTTATAAATTAGATATAAAACTAGTATATAGAATGTAAAATAAGTGAATTAATATAAGATTATTATTTATTAAAAAAATTAACATGGTTTCTAAAGTTATTTATTAATAACTATTATATTAATTTACTCATTTTACCTTCTATTTATAAATTTTAGGTATAATATAAAAAATTTATATTTTATTTTATACTTAATGTAGATATATAAATTTTATGTTACATTTGTTACTTATTTGTTTTCTTTACTACTAATACACCAATTTACCACTCCTTTATTAATTTATTTATTTTACCTTATAATTACAAGCCTTATATCTAATTTAAATAATTTATGTTTTATTTAACAATTAATATTGATTTACAAGTTTTATGTTAAATTTATAAATCTTATGTTTATTTACATAATTTATATTTAAATACCGTATTAATGTAGTGATTTTAATTATTGCATCATAAAATGACTTGTTTGTTATTTTATAATCAATATTTTAATTTGATAATGTTCAAATTGGCGCTGTGATTTCATCAAAAGTTAATGTATGTTAACTTTAAGGTGGAAAATTGTTAAGTTTCAAAATTTTCAAATATTTTTACTACTTTTAACAATCTTAGAACGGAAAATTGGTAATTTTACTTCGAATAATAAGAGACGATCTAATACAAATTAATTGCAAAATAAAAATTTCCATGTGAATGTGAAAGGGAGATTCCTGGGTTTCATCTCAGGGCGGTAGAAGAATATTGGAATCTTAATTGCTTTTTCTTTATGATTGTTCTGGCAACATGCATTGCATTTGTCAAAACTGAAGCATTCGAAATTTCGACCATAGATGTAGCAAATTTTAGAATGTAATTATATTTTATTGCGTGGAACATTCGCTCTGAAACCGACAGGTCAAACTTATAAGTGAGTATGAGACGTACCATGTTATGTTTTGGGAACGACAGCCCGTTTCGTTCGTTAATTATATGTTTATCTTCATTATAAGTTAAAACGACTCGCCACCATTTTTCATTCTTGTAGCTCGAATTTGAACCAGGCGGTTCCAGAAATAACAGTTGGATGCAGCCTGGAAATATATATATATATATATATATATATATATATATATATATATATATATATGTAATCGGACATTAGGATTTGCTCCCTTTGTTCAATTAAGGTACATCTTTAACTAAATATTGATCATCTCTTTATAGATATAGTAATGAATAAGTGTCTTATCGATATTGAAAGAAAATTAATCGAACTAGTGGGGATTGATTTTAACGTCACTTCAGTTAGAAAAAAGTTTAAAAAGAAAATTAAAGAAAGCATATTGTAACGTCTGATTAATATTTGTCAAGGAATTAATGCAGGAATCAATTGATGACTGTAACAGTGCATAATACATGGGAAAACCTAAAAGAGGAGAGGAAGAAGAAGAAGAAGAAAAAGATTGTGATATGAGATGAGACGACGTCAAAAAATAATGACTAATAAAAAATACTGGAATATGATGCCTAAATAGGTTATTTGAAAGCTGGATTCGACTACTCTATATATACTTCCTGAAACTGCAGGGAATTGTAGAGATGCAAATGGACCAATATGTCCTATTGATGAGCTTCATCACATTCATTTACATGCTCTCTCTCTCTCTCTGGGCATCTAAAGTTGCCTTAATTTACATGCTTTGTACGTAACAGATTGCATTTGCTAAGATGTTTCTAATTAATGTGAACGTTCCATATATAAATTAAAGTTTCGGCTTAATTTGTTTGTAAGTTTTTTTTTTTTTTTCTGTTAACTTAATTTGTTTCTGATGCTTCTTTTTAATCTTTTGATAGTATAATAACTAAGTTCATTTCTGATCACAAGTAAAAACAATCCATGATTATATATATATATATATATATATATATATATAGTGTTGATCTAGTTTAAAATTCTAAATTTTGTTAAAGTTTGAAAAAATTATTAAACCGTATAATTTTATAATGTAATGCTATTTCACGGTTATTACACCATTAAATTATACGGTTTAATAATTTTTCTAAACTTAACAAGAGTTCAAAATCATAAATTAAAAAATATATTATAGCCAAGCAGTGATAATGAAGCATAGCCCTAATCGTAGGATTGACAAGCTTAATTAGATGTTTTGGCTCTGTGTTTTTTCTTTTCTAGAGGCAAAATAATGTCTATTTCGGCTCTTTTTTTGTGAGCCATATTTATTAGAACTATATATTTAATTAATTATATATTTATTAAAGACAAATATACGGTGTTTGTACTCCAACAGTTAGGATAATTATTTAGTTTGCAGTCAACACATGTTTCGGTTATTTATTTGGCTCCCGACTTAACTGAAGTTGAGAAATTTTATTTCTATTAAATTGTATGAACAGCGTTTGTAGTCCAACGGTTAGGATAATTGCCTTCCAAGCAATAGACCCGGGTTCGACTCCCGGCAAACGCAATGATGAGTTTTTTTTTTAACGTTCAATATATATTTAAATTGCTAGCCTGGAGTAACCTCGCACAGATAATTCGGGGACGAAGGGACAGTGAAGTGATTTACTGTTGATTATCAGGGCAACAATATAAAATATTGGATAGGAAAGCCAACTTTCCATTTACTTCAAAAAGAAAACGAAGAAAATATATTGTGGTTTTGAAACAAGCATCGCATCGTATCACGTCATCATAAAACAGTGTCCAAAATAACTGGAAGACGATGCCTTAGTGAGCGAAAGCTGGTCAACTTCTTTGAATGGCATGGAGCTGCAGAGATTCAAATGAACCACTTCATCAGTTCTATCACTCGTGAGTATAGCATGCGTGGAGTTTGTGGACCTGTATACATCTGGTTTGTGCAACATTTGTTAAATCGTTATATGTAGAGAGAGCTAGTACTATTTGTATAACAATTAGCAAGTTTTTAGTTTAGGTGATAAATAAGTCTAAGGTGGATTTAAATAATATTATATATATATATATATATATATTAAATAACAGTTGATACCATATAGTAATTAAATATAATTTATAAATTTACTAAAAATAATAAAAAAAATTTAACACGCCTCCAAGGATAATTTTTGTTTGTTTTGAAGTTCCATCCAATATCGTGCTCATATTAGAAAAATTATCGTATTCTTTCTCATATATAATACTTCCTGGTTCTACTCGTAAAATATACATGAATTGCTTTCTTTCTTCTTTCCTTCCGGTTGATTGCTGACGTTCAATCCGTGGACAGATGTGGCAGTGTAGCAATCACTTTTTAGGAGCAACACCTGAACGAAGTAATTTTTTTTTTTTTGGAACAATTGAACGAAGCACGTAAGTAGCTTCAGAATCTTAGACGGGCCGGTACCCATGGCCCAAGTTTTTCATTTTCTCAATTTTTCTAGACTGTATTGAGTTGTTATAATTTCTAAACTGAAAAATATAGCTAAGGTCACTAATTAAATTATAGGATAATAATTATGATAATTGTAAACATAATAATTAAAATTCATTAAATTTATGTTAAAAACAAAATAAAGAAATAATATCCTAGGCCACCAGCTGGGCTTTCAAGAGATAAAGAGAAAATAAATAAATAAATAAAAGAAAGAGATAAAGAGAAAAGAGTTGGAACGACTGACACTCCTCCAAAATCATTCGATAACTTCTTTTTGGTTATTTACAGCTTTAACCTCAACGACGGGAGCAGACCAGACTTAATGGCTGGCACCGAAAAAGTTCCACAACTCCAAGGAACAGTCTTTTTTTTTTTTTAATAATAGATTTAAACAATAGGAATGAGAGGGTATTTTGTTAAGATTTTTTTTATTCAGATTATTATTATTATTCTTGAAGGAGGTGTTGTAAGACATTTATATTATTTTTAAATATTTTAGTGCAATAGATAAAGAAAAGGGATTTAAAGAGATTTTAGAGGGAGGAGCCAATAATATCATTGAAAAAAAAATTAATTGATTATATTTTTTTAAAAAATAATGATACAATCATAAATTATTAATTAAATTATTTTTAATCAAACTAACGTGACATTTGATTGAGTGAAAATACAGGAATAAATCATGTGACTTTATCTATAAAAACGCTTTGGAAGCCCGTTATGGTAATATCCACACAAACTTGTCTTGCGATTCACTATTCAGACAAGAAAAACACTTCCGACTCACAACTCACAGCGCCCAAAACGGAACTCAAACCCAATTGCGTTGACTTCCTTGTCTCGTCTTGACCCGGGTTGACCAAAATGGGCAACTGTAACGGCCTACCCTCGTCCCAAACGCAACTCCACTCAACCGCCGCCGATCACGACACTGGGCCCCGCCACCACTCCAACGGCCTCAAAATACATCCCCCAGGTCCTCCTCGTCCTTCTTCCTCTGCCACGTCAGCCACCGCAGCATCCATTGGCCGCGTTCTCGGCAAGCCCATGGAGGACGTTCGCAACACCTACGTCTTCGGCCGCGAGCTCGGCCGTGGCCAGTTCGGCGTCACCTACTTAGTAACTCACAAAGACACCAAACAACAATTCGCCTGCAAGTCCATCGCCTCTCGCAAGCTCATAAACCGCGACGACATCGAAGACGTCCTCCGTGAGGTCCAGATCATGCACCACCTGACCGGGCACAGGAACATTGTGGAGCTCAAGGGGGCGTATGAGGACAGGCACTCAGTGAATTTGATTATGGAGTTGTGTGCGGGAGGGGAGTTGTTTGATCGGATCATAGCCAAGGGGCATTATTCGGAGAGAGCCGCTGCGAATTTGTGTAGACAGATGGTGACTGTGGTGCATTACTGTCATTCCATGGGTGTGATGCACAGAGACTTGAAGCCTGAGAATTTCTTATTCTTGAGTTCCGCAGAGGATTCTCCTTTGAAGGCTACCGATTTCGGACTCTCCGTGTTTTTCAAGTCAGGTGATTGTGATTTCTCTCTTCATCTGCATTTTGTTCAGTTGTCCCTTTTGAACATAAAACTTATGGGGGCTTGCTTGCGATGATTTTGAATCATACAGTTTATGTGTTACTGCAGGAGATGTCTTTAAGGACCTTGTTGGAAGTGCATATTATGTAGCTCCTGAGGTGTTGCGCAGAAATTATGGAGCAGAGGCTGACATTTGGAGTGCTGGGGTGATCCTATTCATTCTTCTCAGTGGTGTCCCTCCATTTTGGGGAGGTATATCTTTACTTTGTTTGTTTCTTATGAGGAGTTCTGGAACCTGAAGCACTGAAGTTCTGAATTTAAATTTTCATTTTAGTAACTATGATGGATGGCATAGACAATTGCTTATCAGTAGCTTAACCGTATATACTCTTTTGTTGTGCAGAGAATGAACAGGGTATCTTTGATGCCGTACTTCGGGGGCATATTGATTTCTCATCTGATCCTTGGCCCAACATCTCCAGTAGTGCCAAAGATCTTGTGAAGAAGATGCTGCGTGCTGATCCTAAAGAAAGGCTTTCAGCTGTTGAAGTTTTAAGTAAGTTTTTGATCCCAAAAAATACTTTATAGACTTTAATTGATTTGTTATAGTCACAAATATTAGCAAGGTTTCTTACAGGTTAACCCTGAAGTGTTCACACCCATTTATGTGCCTGTACTCTGTGCTCTTTCGTTGTATTGTTTCAAGTTTCTTGACATTCAGTAGATTTGAAGCTCAAAACACTGAAATGCATGCAGATCATCCGTGGATGAGGGTAGATGGTGATGCCTCTGATAAGCCACTTGATATTGCTGTTTTAACTAGAATGAAACAATTCAGGGCAATGAACAAACTCAAAAAAGTTGCACTAAAGGTAAGTAGTTTCTTTTCGTCAGTTACTATCTGTATAACAGCTAGAAAAATGGAAAAGCATTTGCTGTAAAGAAGAAAGCATGAATAGGATAAGGTATAGAGTGGATCTCTAAGACGAAGAGATTGACGCTAAGAGTACAAAAGGAAAGAAAATATTTAAAGAAACCATCACACTACCGAGAAGTGAGAACTCAAGGGATTATCAGTTGCCCTCTCTAATGCTCTGAGGTGCAACCACTCCTTTCTCATTGTTGATCTTTCATACAAGGTTTATGAAGCTCGTAAGGAAAGACTTTGAAATATCTGTTCTCTTTTTAATTAGATGGAGATATTTAATTCCAGAATTCAATGATGTTAGAAAGCATATTCAATGATGCCAATCATCATTTCTCAGTTCTACAGAATACTGCAATAAGTTCTGTCTTTTTTTTCTTTTTTTCTTTTTCAGGTGATTGCTGAAAATCTTTCTGAGGATGAAATAATGGGATTGAAGGAAATGTTCAAATCCATGGACACAGATAACAGTGGCACAATCACTTTTGAAGAGTTGAAAGCTGGCCTTCCAAAGTTAGGCACCAGGCTTTCTGAATCTGAAGTTAGGCAGCTAATGGAAGCAGTAAAGTATCTAAAACCTTTTAAATTCAGTTCTGCCTGATTGTGAAATTTGTTAAGAAATGCCTTGCTACAAAAATTTACAGTTTATATTGTGAAGGGAAAGATCATTTCATATGGGGAACTTCAACTGTTGTTTATTTGTTTTTGGGGGCATACCAGTCTGCTTGGACCTCAACTTACCTTTTTGCTTCTAGTCTAGAGCAAAAGAAGGAAGCCTGTAGGATTGACATAGAATTATAATATTGTAAAACAAAATCAATGCTGAGATCTACATTTGGATAGCTTTCTCTTGTCCATGCATGAAAAAGTTATCAATCCTTATGTACTCTGTGGTTCAACTAAAGTTGCGAACTTGGTTACTTTGCCAGGCTGATGTTGATGGAAATGGAACCATTGATTACATTGAGTTCATAACAGCTACCATGCACGTGAATAGAATGGAAAGAGAGGAACACTTGTACAAAGCCTTTGAATATTTTGACAAGGACAACAGTGGGTAAGCACTCTTTTAGTTTATTTTTGTTCCTTCACTTATTAACATATGGTTTTAGTAATTGATTATACTTTTATCTGAAAAAGAATAATGATGACTTATAAGTATCCTTTGCTGATTTTGCTTCCTGCTTCTGAAAATTTAGGTACATCACAATGGAAGAGCTGGAACATGCACTTAAAAAGTATAATATGGGAGATGCAAAAACAATAAAAGAGATCATTGCAGAAGTTGACATAGACAATGTATGTTGCTTATTTTCTTCTTTTTCTTCCTTTTATACAATGTCTTTTTTACAATTTAAGATGGAAAAGCAGGGATACATTGTCTCCCTTTATTATCTATCTATTGGAACATGTCATTCTCCACCAATCGCAAATTGCTTTCCATACTTTGTAGTCGAGATTGTAGCTCATGAAGAAATAAGCATGTTAATTTGATTGTACAATGTATTGACCCACTGAAAATTGCACCTCTCCCAACCAAGTCTGCTCTTTTAATACACCATTATTTCCATAGCATCAATGCTTGTTATTAGACCAAGCAACTACTCCCTTGTACTGATTTAGCATTCTTTCCTATGTATACTAAACAATTGCCTCTGTACATATTATTTATGTTGAAATTCTTTTGCAGGATGGAAGAATTAATTATGAAGAGTTTGTTGCTATGATGAGAAAGGGAAATCCCGATATGGTTGGAAACAGAAGGCGCAAGTAGGCTCAATTTCGCCAGCTTGTTCTTAGAATTAAATTCATGTGTCAACTAGTTTGTCAACCTGTTTGGATAGTGTTTCGACTTGGTTTAATCTCCGGCTGGCTACCTGCAATGACTGTTACATCTGAAATTCTGTGTTTGTTCCTATAGAATATAGATTGTGGATCTTATTGTGGGAAAATATTTGTTGCTTTGAGGATGGTGGACTATTGGTTAAGTGATCCCAAGGTGAGTGTACATGAATTATTTGCTTGTGTTATTAATTAGGGCATCGTCATCTGATACCTTGTCCTATATTGTTGGTTTATCCTACAACTGGTTCTTTCCAATTTTACCCTAACCATCAAAGAAGTGAGAAAAAGAAGGATGATTTTACAGTATTGATGCAATGATGCATTTGTAATGTATTGTTTCTTTTTCCCCCCTCATTTTATATTCATAATCTTCCATGATACCTGTTTTCTGGTTCTTTTAGATGTAATAGATAAATACAAGTTTCTGGAAAAAGGGTGATAAATGGTACACAGTGGAAGCATATTAACAACTAACAAGATGTTCCAATTGATAAACTGGGCTGCAAGTCATCTGTCATCATTTCATGCTTTTAAAAATGGACGACCAACCGTGGTTGATCAGATGACGGATCGTCCAAGCAAAACAAGCGGTAATGATTAATGATAAAAATCGTTTAATGTGGGCAGACCAAAACAAGTCTCATCCCAGCAAGTACTTAAAACGCCAATCACAAAGTCTCATCCCAGCAAATGACATGGTCGTTCATACTATTGATTAGCAAACGACAAATCATTTAATATGCCATCATTACAGAGAAAATGTATCAAAGATCAAGAGATTTATTATTTCTAATAACAAAGTGGGAAAAAGGTTGATGATTTGATCTTTCAGCTCGTGGTTTCTGCCAATAAAATAGTGATGCATTTCAGTGAGTGGAGACATTCCTTTTATCATGCCACTCGTGTTTTACTCATCTTTCAAATCCACAAACTATAATTGTTGAGAATGGGTGACAAATCGTTCCCCTTCAAAACAAACCAAATTAACAAAAGTTCGCACAAATTATGATATAAGCTGAACTGTGAGTCTCGTGCTCTTGAAGACTAAATCACACATTTCCAAACTATAAACGACATGTCATCCAAAATGTAAAATTAGTACGACAAGTTATTTAATTTATGAAGATATCTATACATGAGATGTCATACGACTGCTTTGAATTTTTCATTACCTGTGAATTCATCTATCCCTTCTTTGAATACATACCCATGTCTAGCCTGCCCTCAGGTCAGTCCCAATACATACTGATGACATTTATAATACAAACCAAAAACAACTAGAAGGAACATATAATTAACACATGAAGTGTGGTCCATGCATGCACGATATAAAACTAAACATCCGATCTGCAGAAACGACAGATAGATTAATAGTGAATTTAATTAATTGAATGATTCATATTCAATAACATCGTCGCTTACCTGGGTGATACAAAATCGCTACCACACCATAGAGTAAGTATAACAACACTAAAGCCAGCGAGCAATCCAGATGCCGTAACGGCCAGCAAAATGATCTGCAATCGCTTTGTGACCCCAATCCGGCCTTGGTCTGACCAACTCCTCCAACTCCAATCCAATCTTATTATTATTATTTATGAGCCTTTGTCTAGATCTTCCCTAGCTCTCAGAATTGCATAAATGGTGACAAAAAGAAAGCAAATTCGTTAAGGACAGTGGCAAATAATGAGAGCACAGAGAGAATTGAGGGAAGAAGCTAACCGACCGAGTAATTGAGTTGATTGATGAAAGTACCACTTGACAGAATATTTGTGTTATTAAAATTTATATTCATTTCGATTTAACATGTTAACGACATCACTGATTATTTATTTGATGCCCCCTCTTCAACAACCCAATAATAATAATATTTTAGATGCTTAAAATATGGTGATTTCCGATACTCATTTTACAAGATACTATAAATATGTTGAATCACATTAATTACTCTCTGCAAGGAAGAAACTAGGTTACATGTTTATATTCATAAAATTACTTAATTACCTTGCACATTAATCTTTAGTTAGCCAATGGTTGCTATCATTGTTTTATTTATTTATTTATTTATTGCTTTTTTTAATACCATATTATCCAAAAACAAAATTCTTTAAAAATTCCTAGGGATGGATATCTCTTCTCCAACAGTCGGGTCGGGAGAGTTGAGAGTTTAGATTCTAGACATTCGGGTGGGACCAAGTACCCGCGATATTCGGATCAGTCTGTTACTTACAATAACGACGTTCGACGGATTCAATTCCTCCAAACCCATAACAAGAACAACAACAATAACAATAGCCATGACAGTATGTGCGTTGAAGTTAAGCAGACCCAAATAGAATTTAGGCCTTTTCTAACTTGGGGAAAGAAAACACAGTATCATGTACTGGATAAATTTTTTTTTTTTTGTCTTCGACTTTCTTGCTTCTTACGTGTCTCCTTCCTTCATCAACACCACAAATCATGAATCAGTGAAGCAAAATAGTCAGATCGATTTGAAGAAGACGCGACGCCACGTAGTTCGTTTCCTCATCTCGTCAGCAGACAGCAGATAATATGGTATTGCACATTACGCTCTTTCATTTATTCTATAAATTTTATAATTAATATTTTTAACATGAGATCACTTCAGCTGTGGCGTCGATGTCGTGCGTAAATATTATCTAAGATCAATCTTTTGCATTTTTCCCAGTCCCAGATTAAGCAAAATTAGCTTTTTATGAAATGCAATGTAATAAATAGCTGTCGTGGTTCATCTGATTACTACATGTTATGCCATATGATTGTATATTGTGATTCGTCAAATGCTAGATTTTGATTTTGCTGACTGATGTACTGATTTTCATTCAGCTTCAGCTTACGAGATGGTGGGTGTTTTGAAACTTTATCATCTGATTCGAATACTCATACTCTAGTGTGTTTGTTTGCTTTTGAAGCAGGTCGAAAATAAAAGGCCGTGTCAGCAATTTCTTCTTTTAGCATATCAGAGTTTCGGCATTGTTTTTAGTGACTTAAGTATTTCCCCTCTTTATGTTTATAAAAGTACATTTTCTGGAAGTTTGCTCCATTATCAAAATGAAGATGCAGTGTTTGGCTCATTTTCTGTGATTTTTTGGACTTTAACTCTTCTTTTGTTGTTTAAGTATGTCATCATTGTGTTAAAGGCAGACGATAATGGTGAAGGTAAGGGCTCGTATCATACGTTTTCTTATGGTGATAGAATTCCTTCTTCATAATTTAATTGTGTGTCAATGTTGTTGGAGCTTTCTTTCTGCAGGAGGAATGTTTTCCCTATACGCACTCCTTTGCCGACATGCAAAAGTTAGTTTACTTCCTAATCATCAAGCAGCTGACGAGGAGCTTACTACATATCATGATCCAGGTTATTCAAGCAGAAATATAACTTCTTCTCCATTCAAAGTATTTATGGAGAGACATAAGAAAACAAAAACTGGTTTACTTCTTCTTGTTTTGCTTGGTGCTGCCCTGGTTTTTAGTGTTGGTGTCCTCACTCCAGCAATTTCTGGTATATTTTATTTTACTATTACACTGTAATCTCTTCTATTGTGCCATTCATGCATCTTTACATGGTTCATTTGAACATTTATGCTAATAGAGTTTTGCACTTTTGCAGTTCTTTCATCCATTGATGGCCTGCAAGTCCAATTGCAGAATAGGCACAGCAGTGAGTGCAGCTTTCTCAAGAATGAAAAGTTCTTTTTATTTTGTTTCTCTGCCCCTATTCCTACTGAAATTTGAAACTTAATTCCTATGAAGCCAGGGATATGATTACCAGATCATAATATAAGTATCTGGTCCTTACAGATAATAAATTTAACTTAGTTCAACAAAATTCTTATTTCAGATATATTTAGCAATACTAAAGATTTTGTAGGAGGGAGAAGCACAAGGACAGGAGCAAAGATTTGCCTGAATTTCTGTTTCTTTGCTGTCAATTCTTCCATCTTAGATTCAAATAGCTTTGTTTAAGATACTGACATTTCTACATATATGCAGGAATTGTGGTTTTCCTTGCCTGTCTTGTATTGATTGGCCATTTTGTTTTGCAATACCGAGGAACCCACAAGGTGGCCTTCATGTTTGCTCCTGTTGTGATTTTATGGTTATTATCCACTACTGGTATCGGCATCTACAATGTCATTAAGTGGAATCCAAGAGTCTACCAGGCCCTTTCCCCATGTTATATATACAGATTCTTTAAATACACAGGAAGAGATGGTTGGATTTCTCTTGCAGGACTACTTTTATGTACAACTGGTAAATATGGCATCTGGAAATTTTTGGAGCTCAGTTTATAATGTTTGTAATTACTTGATTGAAGTAGAATTTTCTTTTCAATTTCAGGAAGTGAAGCTATGTTTGCCGACCTTGGCCAATTCACTGCTGGATCAATAAAGGTATGAACAACCAACTACTGTCACTGTTACTTTTGGTCCATGAGAATTAACTTTTAAAAAAAGTTATGCATGTTAGTGTAGTGCTTCTTTGGTACAACTTTCATAGTTCATGTTGCTAAAGTCCTGAGCAGGCTCTGGACTTCTCTGGTTTTGATAATAGATTTCTCTATATACACTTTATATTTCCACAGAGTGCACTCTAAAAAATTGTAATGTTGTGCAGCTTGCATTCAGTTGTGTCGTTTTCCCATGTCTAGTGCTTCAATATATGGGACAGGCTGCATTTCTTTCAAAAAATTTTTCTGCTGCACCTTTAAGCTTTCACGCTTCCATACCAGGTTAGTCTTTGCAAACATTAAGGTACCTTATATTGAAAATTTCCTTATTCCCCCATTTTTTTCACTTGTTGATAGTTGTATGAGAGGCTTTTTAAAGCCTTTTACTGCTGGTAGTTTTAAAGGAGCTCTTATTAATTATAGCTTGGGAAAGTCATAAAAAAGTGTTCTGAAGTAGCCAAAAAATACACACACATATACAAGGTATAAGCTAAGTAGTTTCAAATATTCTCATTATTACTCCCATACTTATCTTAATTAGCTAAGCTATCTTAACTAACTAGAGCTATCATAGAGCAAGCTACAGTTTCCTCATGCTGATTGTCTAAGTGGGTATGAGCTCTCTCTTCATGAATTCCCTTTTTTGCAGACTTGATATGATAAGTATTAACTAGGTTTTCTTCCTGTCATTTACTCCTGTAGTTTATCCTCTATCATTAGCTAAAATGTAACTGATTTTATATCCTTTGATGGGATCACTTCAAGATTATTTTCTTAGATGAATATTACTTGTTTTGTTAACAGAGGATTTTTTGTGATTTTTGTAGATCCACTGCGTTGGCCCGTTCTTGTTGTGACAACTTTGGCCGCAATTGTTGCAAGTCAGTCCGTTATCTCTGCTACATTCTCAACTGTCAAACAATGCTATGCATTAGGATGTTTCCCTCGTGTCAAGGTTGTACATAAAGCTAGATGGGTCCGTGGTCAGGTATATATCCCGGAGATAAATTGGGTCCTTATGATTCTCAGTCTGGCTGTCACAGTAGGTTTTCGAGACACCAACAGTCTAGCAAATGCTTATGGTAAGTTGCCTTTGGTCAAAGAAGATAAACTTTGCTTTTTTTCCAAATAAACTAGTTTTTTTCCCAATTTTTTCATATAAAAAATTGTATATCTGCTAAATAAACATGACAAAATTATGTGTGATTCATTTTAAAATGTCCCTGATTTCTTGCCATCTGAATTACATTAATACATATAGTTGTATGGGAGGTGGGAGACTACTGTCCAACTGGATGGAGGTGGAGAAATGCTTTAATTGATCTCAGATTAACATAGCGTTATAGCATAAACCTGTGTCACCTAAGACGGTCACTTACATGAGTATGGTCATACCTTCGTCTTGCATTAGTACTCTGCTAATGATGACTTAGTCTTTGAGTCCATCATGGTTGTTCCTATTAGGCTGTTAGCTAGATGCATCTTAATGGTTGTTGGCTAGATGCATATTAATAAATATATATACTATAGTTGTCGATTAGTCTTGATTGAAACTAATATTCTATTTTAATTCAGGTAGTGCTTGCATGGCTCTGACATTTGTATCGACATTGTTGACATCTTTGGTCATCAACTTTGTATGGAATCGGAGTCTCTTTTTTTCCCTTCTGTATGTGCTATTCTTTGGATCAATTGAAATCATCTACCTCTCATCAGCTTGTATGAAAATCCCCAATGGTGGATGGGTTGCTCTGATGTTCACCACTGTCTTTCTGGCTGTTATGTATGTGTGGCATTACGGCAGCAGGAAGAGGTATTTATATGATTTGCATAATAAAGTACCCATGAAATGGATCCTTGCACAGGGCCCAAGTCTTGGGATTGTTAGAGTCCCTGGGATCGGCCTCATCTTCACCGAGTTGGCAAATGGAGTCCCACCCACATTCACTCATTTCTTAACCAACCTACCTGCATTTTACCAAGTGGTTGTGTTTATCTGTGTGAAGACTGTTCCTCTTCCTTATGTCCCTCACAAAGAGCGTTATCTCATTGGACGGATTGGTCCCAAATCATACCGTATGTACCGCTGCATTGTCCGAAATGGCTACAAAGATGTCCCAAACAGCGGAGAGGATTTTGAAAATGACATTGTCATGAGCATAGCAGAATTTATCCAAATGGAAGCAGAAGGGTTTACAAATCTGGATGCTCCTGTGGATGGCTGGCTAGCAGTTGTAAGGACATCTGAGAAGTTTGGGAAAAGATTGGCAAGGTCAGAATCTGATGGTAAAGAAGAAAGCAGCAGTTCAAATTTTCCAATAACTGGGAGTTGCAGCAAATCACCTGCTTTGCAGAAGTTGCAGTCCATGTATGAGCAGGAGTCACCTGACCTCAACTATAGATCCCGTGTTCAGTTCAAGTTGACGGATACAAAATTCAAAGATCTGCGAGTTAAGGAAGAGCTCTTGGAGCTTTTAGAAGCTAAATGTGCTGGTATCTCATATATAATAGGGCATTCTCGGATAAAGGCAAAATGGAATTCTCCATTCTTGAAGAGGTTTGTGATTAATGTGGCATACTCGTTCTTGCGTAAAAATAGCCGTTCCCCTGCTGTGTTCTTGAACATACCTCATATTTGTTTGATTGAGGTGGGTATGAACTATTATTTGTAGTTCACTCTCTTGGTTTTAGAATTGAGAGTGTATCTTTGGTGCTACCAGCATACTTTTTTTTTTTTTTTGGTCCTCACTCATCTTTCGGCTGCGTTTACAATCTTGGCATAACACTGATCTGAAGGGTTACATATTAGATAAATTGATTCTGTTGTGGTTCTGGCTCTGCTGGGTTTGGCCAAATTTGTCCAGTTCTCAAGTCTGATTATGGATGAATCTGCAATTTTGAAGCCACAGAATTTTTGTCATTCTCAATATCTTGTTACGCAAACCTAAATGAAGATGCAATTTTGATTAATTTTATTTATTTCCATTTGTCCAAGAGCTCTTGAAAAATGCATTAATAAATTTATAAAAGAACAAGTGTGGTGACAAAATATAAGCAGGATATCAATAAGGCTTGTATATTACAGAATAAAGACAGCACTTAAAGTTAGTGGATAAGAATTAAGAGCTGTTTAAAGAAATTGAAAAAAGAAATATATTAGAAAAGAAAAGAAGAGAATAGAAGACCAGAAGAGAACAGTTGCGCAAAAGAGAACGAAAGACCAAAAGAGAGTAGTAGAGCAAGAGAAGAGAACAAAATCGCAGAACGGAATAACAGAACTAAGCATCTACACCAATTGAAAATGGCCTGTTGATTTTTAATGAAAACAGACTCCAACTTCTTCTAAACACACGAAATTTTGAAGACCAACCAGAGGAACATTGCCAATTGAAAATAACTGCTCAGACTCCTTTTAGCAAACTAATACGTATAGTTCAAGCAGACATGACCATTTTTGCACAGCAACAAGCCTAATCATTATAGTCTTTTTATTGATAATTTTAATCATCACTCGTACATTCATTCATTGATAGATTACGCAACTAAGCTATGATTAATTAGTTAAGTAACTCAAACCCTATTTAATATTAAGGTAAAAGTTACAATTATTGTATAAAATAAAATAAAAATGTGTGAATAAATAAAAATTAATAATATACAATAAATATAATTTTTAAATAATAATTTTGATAAAAATAATAAAAATATTATAAATTTTCAATTGCAAAAATAATGAATCAAATTAACTTAGCTTATAAGTTACGGTAGCTAGTGTTTACTAAATACTTTAATATCATAACTTTTAAGTTACAGTTATCCAAACTTAATATTAAACAAAGACGAAGTCCATTTGATCACAAATATCAATAAAACATAGCGACTATAATGAGAGACAATAGTTTAATGTTGAACTGAATTTTTGTTGAGTACTAAATAAGTAGTTGTTAGGAAAAAATATTGAAAAAGTATAAATAAAAAGTAAATCTTGATAATTCATTTCGTATTCATAATAAACTCTCAGGTAAGCACTAAATTATAATCATATAATGCTAAAGGATTGTAAAGGATATCTCACTTTAATATACTTATAAGTTATAACCGAATCAAAACATAAAAAAAAATAAAAATCTAATGTATTATGGATGTATTATTTAAGTATTTATTATTATTAAAACTTTTATAAAGGATTATAAATAATTATTGTAATATAATTAAATAATGTAATATTAAATTATATTTTTATTTTTATGTATTATTTAAGTATTTATTATTATTAATATGAAATTGTTAAATACTAATCAATTTTTACATATTAATTATTATAATATAATTATATAGTACATTATCTAGTTATATTATATATATATTAACTTAAAAATATAATATAATATTATTGAATAATAAATTATAAATTTATTAATTATTATAATTAAACATAAAAATGAATATTATATTATATTAAAAATCTATTTTTATTTTTTATTATAATAAATAAATGAATTTAAAAAAATAATGATACAATCAAATATGCGGCTGCGATGCATAATACAATACAATTCCACGTTGCCAAACGCACCTTTTAGAATAAAATACACTAGGTTAAAGTATATGTTTGTGTGCGTTATTTTTTTATCTTTTAATTTTTCACTTATTTTAATAAATTAAATAATTTCTTAAACTCTAATTATATACTCTCTTATAGTCATAACTGTTAGATCAATCGTGTCAATTACTATGAGGTGATTATAACCTAATAGAAGTCAAATTACAAAAATTATTGCCTTGAGTTAGTAATCCTTAATTAAAGACATAGAAGTAAAGTATGTATTATATTAATCACATATGATTGCGACTACGCAAAATCATTTTAAAAATCTAAACACTTGCACTCTTGATAATATTTTTCTCTCAATATAATTCTTATAATATTATATAATAATTTGATAACAACTACAAAAGATAAATCAATATTCTAAATAATTTTAGAAAATATTTTATTTTATTTTAAACCTTTAAATAACATCATGTATATTTTTTTTATTATATATAAATAATAATTATTATGCAGAGGCAAGTTTTGTAAAATGAGATTTAAAAAAAACTTATTATAATATAATTTATATTATTATATTATTATAATAAGTTTATAATTTAATAATATAAATTATATTATAATAAGTTTTTTTTAAATCTCATTTTCCAAAAGTTATAATTTATATACATATATATATATAAACTTACCCCAAATAGAATCATAATTTTAATTTTTATAACTATATGAAAGGGATTCTTACATAAAATTTCGCTGCTGGGATGTTTTGTAATATTGAGAATAACAAAACTCATGTAACTAGAAAAAGATATCCAAGTTTCCAAACACGCCCATACAATTATCTTTTCTCTCAATCCTGAAAAGCAGAGAGAAAAAAATTATAGGAGGTGAAGGGAGAAACAGAAAGCTAGCCCATCTCAGCATCTCAACTGAAAAATAACAACCACCACCTTTGCCCTTCTCAACTAACTTCCAAATAATTAGGGTATATATTTGTATGGGCGTGCGTTGGGTTCAATTTTCAAATCAAATTGATTGAGTCCTACTTTAGAAATAATTTCCTCCGATGCAAACAATAATAGGAACGATTAGGGTTTTTAATAACGAGACTCAATGTTGAGCTGCTGCTCTCATTCTCTCTTTCACCGTCCAATTATCTTGCCTTCCGTTTCTAAACTTAGGGTTTCCAACCGACCCAGTTCCTTTTCTCTCAGCAGGACTTCTCGGATCTTTGATTCCACCCTCAAGCTCCCCAGAAATGTAAGTATTTGTTTTATAATTATGATTCTATTAGAGTACAAGTACTGGAAATTAATTATTTAATTAAGTGGTTTTGCAATGATTTTTTTTTTTTTGTTAATTTAATTTGGTTTGGCTTGTAGAAGCGGAAAATTTCATGCTTTAGACACGAGGAAATATCGCCTGAGAACTCAAAGCCTGAGTATATAGAGCATTTCTTGCAAGATGATTTGGTCAAACCTGAAATTGATCAGTCAAACTCGATTAGAAGAGATTGGGCTACAACTCTTCGGGAGGTAATTCTAATGATTTCCTTAACTTGCCTCGAGATTCAGGCGAGATTGCAGATGATATAACTAGTAAATAAGTTCCTTCACATGTTAGCATATTGAATGTATATAGTTGGTGTTGATTGTCAAGAATTATTTTTGTCCATATGTGTAGAACTTGATACACTAAGCAATCATTATTATCATTGTTATGATATCTTGTGTTGCACTACGTGGACATGTGAGCCCTATGTTGTATGGGTTTATGTTCAGTGAACTTGTTTGCTTGTTGGAATTTTTGATGAGTTGATCTTGCAAGCATGATATGTTAACATAATTTTTGTAGTTAGATTCCATTAGTTAATTGATGCATCGCAACTTTTTGTGGTGACAATCTAGACCTCCATGCTGGACCAACAGTGATGACCTATTGTGCTGATTAAGTTTAATGATTTGGTTGTGTGCTTGAGTTGTTGTGAAACGAAAATAAAAGCTTTTATAGATTTAATTTACATATTTGCTTAAGGTCAAGCAAAGGAAACCAATTTCCTTATTAAGTTCATTCTATCATGAGCTGCTCTAAAATCACACGCTTTTATTTTTCTATATCTTCCTTCTACTCAGCTAAATAGAGTATTGTGTTATCCTTTTGTTTCTGAAATTATTGAACCAAACCACTAGATTTGAAATGGAGATGGTTTTTAATGCTATGAAGAATGTGTAACAGCTATCTAAGGAATTATCAATGTTCTCATTATCAACTTGGTTTTTTATTTCAGGCTGCAGATGCAGTGTTGAGAGCAATTGGGAACCAGTGGACTGTACCATGGAAAGCAGAGACCATATTGCAAGTAAGTTTGTTTAACTCTTCTACACCAATATTGTATGGTATAATGTTATATAGTCAGAAATTGCTAGCAGCCACTGTCACTCATCGCTGGTGATCCTTCTTAAGTATTAAACTGGTATAAATATAATTGTGTAATGAATATCTATACTTGGGTGCATGGGTTCCAGCACATTCATCAGTTGCATGATATGCTGAAATTATTTAAGAATAGAAACCGAGCAACCAATAGTGAAAACAACAAATATTTTTCCCTAATCATCAGTTTGAATTATTCAATTATAGTTTAAATAGGTACTCTCTTATACTGCCACTAAAATCTTTGAAGTCGTAAAGCTGTCAATGATTGCATACTATGATGCAGGTCATGCTTCTGTGGGTTGCTGCATTCTGGTTTATAGGCTCTTGGGTGATTCCTTTTGCAGCCCATATAGCAGGATTCAGTAAGGAATCTCTAACTTTTAGAGGACAGGCCTTATTTAGCCTTGTGACTGATGTGGCTGAAGGGCTTGCAGGAATTGCTATTCTCCATCGATGCCTATCTCGATTTCACCCCCTTCCACCTGATTGGTTTAGGTTTAGCTTGAAGGGAAACTGGCAGCTTGATATTGCATTAGGGTGCCTTATGTTTCCTCTGGTTAATCGACTCTCACAATTCAACCTTAACCTATTGCCCCTTCTGCCATCTGCACCTGTCACCATCTCAAGTGTTGAACAGTCAATAATGGCACGGGATCCTGTTGCGATGGCATTGTATGCAATAGTAGTTTCAGTTTGTGCTCCTGTGTGGGAGGAGATTGTCTTTCGGGGTTTCCTCCTCCCTTCCTTGACCAAATACATGCCTGTATGGTGTGCGATACTGGTGAGTTCAGTTGCCTTTGCCCTAGCACATTTCAATGTACAGAGAATGCTACCACTTATATTTCTTGGTGTGGTGATGGGTGTTGTGTTTGCAAGATCAAGGAATCTGTTGCCTTCTATGCTCTTGCATAGCCTCTGGAATGGCTTTGTTTTCTTAGATTTAATGAGGTAGCTTCTAGTCTTGTAACGCGTAGTTCAGCGCTTCATTGATCCAATTTTGGCAATGTGGGGACACTGGCCAATTCTGTGGGCTCTTCTTTTAAGGGCAACGGGCACATGCCCCTTGGCCCTTGCAAGAGCAGCAGCAGCACTATGCTTTGTTCGATTAACGTCCTCAAGATTGTGTATAGGTCCACCTATTGAAAGCAAGAAGTATCATCAGTTTACACTGCCATTTATTAATCTTGTACTGTTATGATGCCATTGATTATATCAGAAGCTGGAATACAAAAAGAAAATGAGCATGGAATCATTTCATTTTTTTTTTCTCTCTATTTTCTTGCTGAAATAGATTTTGATGCCAGCGTTTCAGAACTCTTTGAAACTTTGTTTCAATACATTTGTCGAACAAATGATCACACAAACATTACCTCAATTTCAACCGAGCAGCCGTGTTTATAATAACGATTATATAGTATTCAAAAATACATATTGATAATGACATTTACGAAATAGTTGGATTATTAGCTATTAGCACCCCCAAGTCTTGATAAAATTTCTGGAAAATAAAAAAATAAAAAGTCCAATAGTTTATTAGAAAAAATCATTATTTATCAGTACACCCATATTCTTTTAAAATTACCCTTAATTCAATATTTTCCCAATAAATTGCTTATTTCGTCGTGAACAAATTCTTTTGTTTTTAATTGATACTTCGTTAACAGGGAAAAAAAAATTGAAAAGAACGGCAATTTATTTATTTTAGCACTGCGTAGACGAAAAAGCTTGTGATAAGCTCGAGCTAACGAAACGACCACGTTTAATAACCAACTTCTCATACAACAAATAGCTGAAACGCATAAGCATTTTATTCAATCGGTTTATTTTTTCAATTAACGCAAGGGACAAGAACAAGAAGAGAACAAATTGTAATTATAATGGAAAAAACAACAACGAAGAAGAAACATGCGATTCTCATGTTTCTAAATGAATAATAGCAAAACCGAAACATATCAATGAACAATTGGAAAGTATTCACATTTCTTCTGTCAACTGGAGCTGTGTTTTCTCACATTTTTGTTAATCAAAGTAATTAGGGGTAGTTTTGGAATACTGTAGTGTCCTTATAAATAATGAATCCATCTAATTACTTAATTAATTCTACGCATTCTAAATTTTTTATCTACTTAACTATATTAAATGATGTGAAATTCATCGATTAGTTGATAAAATAATATAATTAATTCACTTTGATTTTATAAATAACTATCAACCAATTAATGAATGCTATATTATTTAAGATAATTATTTAGGATAAAAAATCTGTAACATTACTCTTAGATAATAGAATTTTAAAAAAATGAAGGGTTTTACCAAAACTTTAGAAAGGTGATAATAGTTCAACTCTTCACGAAACTATCAATCTCTCGTAACATTGTGGAAGAGAATGGTCACGCTTGATCCCTACAGCTAATTTACTTTTACGGGGAAAAAGCCACCAACACCCCCATATTTTGAAGAAATGGTCACATAAACCCCCCTAATTTAAGAATATACACCCACATCCTCTTTCGTTAATTTTTCTATTAGATTAGATGGGTTAAAGGGTATTTTGATATTTTTCCTTTTGTTGACTAATGACTTGTGGACAACAGCTCAACATCACACTTTAATCCACCTTTTGCCTTTTTTCTTCTCGATTCTAACAAACACAAATACTTAACCAAACATTTTTTCCTTCATTCGAAATGCCTAAGGATTATCCATTTACCGCACAAAATACAGGAACATAATCTTAGCAAAAAGACCCAAATCGAGATACTGAGGGAACAAATTTGGGGAAAAAAAGAGACCCAAAGGATTCGTCATTAATTCAAGGTTCAATAAAGGTAAGCACATCATAAAATTATTATTATTTCTTTTCTTAGGCGCTTGTAATTCATGGATGAACGATGAATGCAATTGATTTGTGGTTAAATCGAAAAGAATTAAAAAAAGGTTTAGTTTAGTTATAGTTTATAATTTAATTTTTTTAATTTTTTAATTTTTTCAAAATTTATACATTGAGGCACGATAATAATTTCTTAAACATATAAAAAAATAAGGATGTGTTATTGATATTTACTTGATCTTGAGTAGTTTTATATTACTATTTTTTAAAATGTGTTATGAATGGTATATAAGGGAAACATTGTTGACAGGTGGTTCATGTTAGTCCAAGTTTTGTCAAGATAAGTCAAATGGCCAGCCCTCAACAAAACTTACTTGAGCTCAACTCCACATCTCAAATAGAATAGACACAACATTTTTTACTAAATGAAATTGTTGAGTTTGAAGATGAAGTATTTTGGTTAGATGATAATGATATTGGTGCCCAGATTGTTCATGTTGATGGACAGAACATTGATGAAGCAGATCAGCTAGATGGTACAGACAATGAGCAGTTTGAGGAAGATGGTGTGTTGTCAAATTACGAGTCCGATGATAAAGAAGAAGGGTTTGAATCTAACTCAGATGAAGACAATCCAGTTCGAATGGTTGTTGCATCCATAGAGAATGAAAAATGCAAGAGAGTTGAAGATGGAATGTTAGTGTTGTCAGTTGGAGATGAATTTGACAATATGGTTGAGTTCAGAGCTAAAGTAAGAACTTATTTAATTGAGAAGGGGTTTGAAATTAAAAGGATTAAGAATGAAAAGAGGAGATTTAAGGCTAGGTGTGCAGGTGAGGCTGATGAGATTCCTTACACTTGGTTCATCTATGCTGCTAGAGTTAAGTCTGGCATTGTTTTTAGAATACAGCAGCTTAATGACACACACACATGTGATAAGAATTCTCAATCTAAAGAGGCTTTCATGTACTGGATTGCTGATCATTTTCAACCCTCTTTGAAGAATGACCCTACAAAGCGACCAAGTATAATGCACAAAGAGTTGAGACAAAAATATGAATTGCACTGTAATATCAAGAAGATTAATAGGACTAAGAAGATTGCTAAAATAAGAAATAATGGTTCTCATTCTATGTCTTACCAACTACTAAGGAACTATGAAGCCATTCTCAATCAAACAAATCCATGAGTACTTGTTAAGTTACAATGTATTGATGAGGGAAAAGCTTGTAAGTTAAGATTCTTGAGGTTCATGTTCAGTTTTCCAGCTTTAAAGCATGAGTTTATTAAGGGTTGTAGGTGGTTCATTGGTGTTGATGGTGTCACTTGAAATGCCCTTATGGTGGAGTATTATTGTCAGCAGTTCCCTTAGATGTAAATAGTGGCGTTTTCCCTATCGCTGTTTGCATCTGTGAGACAGAGAGTGCAGAAACTTGGAAATGGTTTTTTAGCATTTTGAGAGAGTGGCTTGATATTGATAATGATAATCTTGTTACGTTCATGACAGACAGGCAAAAAGGTATATTAGCAGCTTTAGCAGAATTTTGGATTAGGTCAATTGTTAGGTACTGTGCTAGGCATATATTTGCTAATGTGGGAGGCAAATGGCCAAAACAAATGTTTAAGACATTATTTTGGTCAGTAGCAAGAGCAACAAATGAAAATGATTTCAATACCTACATGAAAAAAATTAAAGAGGAAAAAGAGGAAGCATATGCATATTTAGAAAATATTAACAAGAGACAGTGGGCTAGACATGCTTTTAGTAGTCTTGCTAAGTCTGATCATGTGACTAATAACACGACAGAGTCATGGAATGGTTGGTTGAAAGAGTTTAGGGGCAGTCCAGTGCTTATCTTGATGGAACATATTAGAATGAAAATGATGAGGAGGTTGCGAAAGAGATTAAAGGAGGCTAGGACATGGAATGGTAAGCTTCCTCCAAACATCCAGAAGAAATTAAATGTGAATAGACAATAAGGGAGGACATGCAAGGTATTGGAGGCTGATGATTATGATTTTGAAGTTTTAGATGATGAAAAATTTGTGGTTGATCTGGCTAAAAAGATTTGTGGTTGTGGGGCATACCAAATTAGTGACATTCCTTACAAACATGTCATGCCATGTATTGCAATGAGACATGAACGATCTGCTGATTATGTGGATCCATGTCTCACAGTTCGAACATATATTGACACATACTCTGAATCTATAAAGCCTTTGCCTGATAAAAAAATATGGCCTACTATTGAAGGCCCAGAGATTGAGCCACCAAAAATGCTAGTTCAAGTTGGTAGACCCAAAATATTTGCAAGAAAGAAAGAACCAAATGAGTTGCTTAGGAAAAGAAAGAAAAAGGCAACCGTTAGATGCACTAACTGTGACATCTTAGGTCACAATAAAAGGTCTTGTAAGAATCCTTCAAGCTTATCTCAGGTAATAATTTACTTATATTAACTTTATTTTTAAGTTTAAAATTAATGTCTTTGAACAAATGTAATTCTGAACACTTGCAATTTGGTTTTCTATAGGTAGCAAACTAAGTGAATGGAATCCAGTCTCAAACACAATCACAACTAAAAATCTCAGGTAAACTCTTGTTGAAATAGAAACAACATCTTAAAAACTAAAGAGTTGTAAGAGAGCTGAAGAAGACAGAGACACAGGAAAGCATGTGGATTAGCCTTAAGATCTTCAACATCATTCATGATAGATCTTCACCAGTTATAATTTTTTTTTGTTTCTTTTTTCTGAATTTGAATTATTTTGTCATGAGAAATTTTGTTTGGATAATTTTGTGCTTATTGGATTGGTTATGTTGTGAGGGCAAGCTTTGTTCTTAAATTTAATCATTTTGTGTGGGATATTTTTTTAATAGGAATATTAAAAGTTGATGAATTAATATATAAAAGATGAAGAAAAAAGAAAATGAAATCAATTTATTTTGACGAGAATGAAATGAATTTGGCTTCATTTTGCATAATACTTAAAAGAAAATGAAATTAATTTAAGCCTTAACATTTTGAATGAAGGGAAAAATGTTTGGTTAAGTATTTGTGTTTGTTAGAATCGAGAAGAAGAAAGCCAAAAAGTGAATTAAAGTGTGATGTTGAGCTGTAATTGTCCACAAGTCATTAGTCAACAAAAGGAAAAGTATCAAAATACCCTTTAACCCATTTAATCTAACGGAGAAATTAACGAAAGGGGTGTGGGTGTACATTCTTAAAATTAAGGGGGTTAACGTGACCATTTCATCAAAACATGGGAGGTGTTGGTAGCTTTTTCCCTTTTTATGGGCTTGGACGGTTGTATTAAGAAGGAGATATTTGACTCCTTCAATTTCTCCCACTAGTTCTTATTATTCAATTAATTACATTTAGTTATTCTTATTAAAAATAAAAATAATTTCAAAACCTTAGCCACCTTCCATCAACATTATCTCAAGCGTCCTTCGATATCATTCAGTCTAATTTCAACTACTTCATTGTTAGTCTACTTTTTAATTATCTTTTTATCGTTTAACAGGGATAAGTTATAAAAATAAGTAAGATTAATTAAAAAGTGGATGTTGATATAATGAAAGAGATCAAATACCATCGTATCAAACTAAATGGGCTCATGTTTGACCCCTTAGCTGTTGATAATTTAGTTTAAAAAAAAATAGTGAAGCTTTCGACAACTTTGAAAAAATCTTTATTACACCTCTTTAATTGTATTTCCTAAAACACAATAATTTAATTTATAAAACACTAAAAGAAATATTAAAACCAATCATTTTGTCATTAAATATCATCGTTAAAAAAAAGTATTTGTTGATACTAAATATTTGACAATACATGAAGAGTAATTTTATTTTGAGAACGAACTGTGAGAAAAATTGATGTCATTGGAATTGTAATTATTGAGACTGAAGAATTAATTTACAGGAGATGTTATCGGCATAAACTATCTGATACTTAAGCTAGAGATCGATAATGACAAGATAATAAATAAATAATAAGATAAAATACTTGAAGGAACTTCTACCTCCTCCTCAATTATAACTATTTCTTCTTTTTTTTTTCTCAATCTTATACCTTATAGGATTTGAGTTTGACAAAGATTTAGAACTTGTGTTGATTTATTTTATTTACACGTCGGTTCATTCATTTATATTATTGAAAACTTAACTTTTATATCGTAAAATTTGAGTTTAAAGAGGATTATGACTTACATTGATTTATCATGTTTACATTATAATATTTTATTAGATGTGGATCCTTTAACTCAAAGGCCCATTTGTTTATGTATCACGAGTGATGTGAGATATTTAAAAATGTAGGTATGATAATATTTATTTTAGATATTTATTTATAAATGCAGTTAATGATTTAAGTCATAAAATCATAAATTGGAACCCACGCCCTCTTTCGAGGAGCGCAAGTGTAGTCTGATTGATACATTAGACCACTCCGCCATCCAGACGTCATAGCATTCTCAAATTTAATATATCATAACAATTTTTTTAATCGATTCTGCATGTCTCACTTGCAAAATTCTAGAACTGCTTTTTCGGGAGAGTAATTGGTTTCTGTCTACATCTTGTGACATTTGCTTTCAAATAATTATTTTTCTTTATTTTTTATTTATTAATATATTGAAATTTATGATTTTTTTCTTATAATAATATTATTTTATTAAAATAAGATAAAAATGTCCATTATTAATACCCTATTCATTTCTATAAAAATTTTCTTAGTGCTTTAACAACAAAAGCTCAAAAATAATGCAAAAATGTGGCCAGACAAGTGTATTACAATATCAGGTGATCGGTCTCTAATTAGTTGAAAAAAAGGTAATCGCAAAGATTCTTTAATTTGTCAGTCTTGGCATCACTGATGCGCTAATAATTCACTATCATGGCTCTACGTGTACAACATATAGTAATGGCTGTTGACTAAAGTTTGTAAAAGAAATAAAGGGGTTGTGTAATCAGTAATGGGACACTGCCGGCCATGTATTTCATTCATACACATAGAGTCATAGAGGCTCAGCTCACCAAAGGTCTGAAATGAATTCTGAAACATTATAATCACCAAAGAGAGCAGACCCAATGGGTCCTGGCCTAACCAGACTTCCATACTTTCTCCAAGAGAAAGTAGCTAGCTAGCTTCTCTTTGTTTTCTTTCCCATGTCTCATTGTCACGTGCAATGCAGCTGTAGATAGATGCGATTCTGCTCTCATCAAAATCTTGCTTGCCCATTTTGCCAGTGGCTACATATACAGATCACACTTTGCTGCTATTCATTCGTTGCCCAGTGGTATCTGTTTTAATTTATAGATGTATGTACATAATTCTTATTCACAGCTCCCGAACTGCATGTGTCTCTGAGCTCCAGATCAGTGCCTTCGATATCTCGTGCGTGAATTCTCCCTTCAAATGCTACTATAATGATCCGAATGTGCGTGATTTCGATAATCGTTATTTGTATCTATCTGTCAGTCAGTTGTATGTAGTTATAGGTCCTCCGTATGCTACAGATAACTTTTGATGTTGCCCGCAAATAATAAGTTAAGAGCATCTTTTGCATGCATTGAATCTAACTAATAATCGTTTTAATTACCTATAAATAATAATATATTTACAAATTATAGACACCAAATTTGGCACAGTAATAAGAGCTGAGAAAAGGTTGTTTTTATTTAAAGAATATATTACGAGAAAGTTTGATATTTTCGAAATAGTTATTGTTGAGAGTAAATAGTTTAATAATTGGAATACTACAAAACAATAAATAATAAAAGATAAAAAAGAGAGTAAGAGAAAAAGCTTGAAGCATATTGTACATTTTCTCGAATACGTTTATCTTTCCATCTCTTTTGATCAATATATTTTTGAATGATAGCATCTTACATAAGAGAAATAATCAGAATTATGATTAAATTAAGAAAACTTATCACTTATCTTATATGATTTGAGTTTAACGAGAATGAAATAAAATAAAATGGTTGGGGGTTTAAAATAGTAATTACATAATTAAAAATCTACAGCACATTTACTAATTAATAATATTAATGGAGTGGAATTAGAATTAAGTAGAAAAAAATTATAATAAATTATTTACTTTAACTATAGAAATTAAAATCAAAATAAATAATATTATCATTAATGTGTTTACTTTATTTTAAAATTATAAATTATTAATTTAAGCTTAGTTCATTATTATCATTATTATTTTTACAATAATTAATAGTTATTATTAATAATAATAACACTCTCGAGAAGTACTACAGTTCCCCTCAACTGGTCAATCATAAATTCGGAGTCCCACGTCTGATGATGAACGGGCATAGATAAAAGTAAACGCGTGCAGGTGGCAAGGCAAAGCTTATCCGAATCTGAAGTTTGGCGCAAATACAACGGTTTCTTGAATGCAGTTTCGTAATTTTGGGTGTTAGTGACAGAATAAAGTGTCACATACTGTAAAAACTGTCCGAAACCGAAACAAAAACCCCCAAAATACCGCCACGTAATCAAAATTGTAATATACACTCGCCACTCACTCAAAGAAACCAAAAACCTGAAAAAGCGGGAACAACACCACCACCATCTCCATAGAGCTGCCTTGTGATTCAGCATCTGGTTATTAAACTGTTTTCCGGCGACCCTTACGTGTCCTTTTATCCGTATATTTCGCTTGTTGCTCGTTTAAATTAAAAAACTCGCGTAATAACATAAACTTCGCAAAAAAGCGGAGTAATTTCGACTCATTGTCTGAATAAAACATCAATCGAAACAAATATCTCATGTCATGTGCTTGTTGCTTGTCGTAAAGTAAAAGTTGAAAGACTTTATATATATATATATTTGGTTTTTCATAGGTGGTGGCGGCAATCTAATCTTGATAATAGTTTGGTTGAAAGTGAAAGAGAGAGATGGAGCAGAAACACATACTGTTGTCGGCGTTGGGGGTGGGAGTTGGGGTAGGGGTAGGGCTAGGGCTGGCGTCAGGGCAGACGATGAGCAAATGGGCTGGCAACAATCCTTTCCCAAACGCAGTCACTCCCGAGAAGATGGAGAAAGAATTACTCAGACGGATTGTTGACGGCAGAGAAAGCAATATAACCTTCGATGAATTCCCTTACTATCTCAGGTCTCATTTTATTCCTTTTCTTTCTTTTTTTTTTTTGTTTCAAGTATATATTTACATATATTTGATGATTTGTACTTTTTTGCAGTATTTTTGTAACTTCTTTCTTCACCCGGAGATCAAAGTTCTTTCATACTCTGTTTTTCTCTCCTTACTGCAAAAATTACTTCTCCTCTCCTTTTTCTTTTTTTTTTTTATTTTTCTTCTTCTGAAAGTAAGAGGTATATAACATTAATCATCGCTTAAGGATAAATATATATCTACATACTTCCTTCTTTGTTTGTTGCATATTTTTTGGCTGTTGTTTCATTAAAATTTGATGTAAAATATGTTCTCAGAAGTACCACCATCTTAGCGCTTTTTGTGTGTGTGAGTTATTGAACGTACTTATTTTCTTCTCTTTCATTTTGGCTTTCCTTTCTGTACGTTGTCCTATTGTTCTCATTTTCCTGTTTCTGGTTTAAGAGTAACTTGTTTCTTGAGTTTTAAGAAGTTAGTGTTAATATTGATCATATAATTCCCCAAAACTATATTACCAGTTGTATCCTCAATAGTCGGATACGTTTTACTTGCCTGGATCGCTGCCTCGGGAATGGCTTGTCTTTTCCCGTGATACATTAGAGTACAGTTTCCCTGTGCGAGAAATTTATTGTATCATAGCTTTTAAAAATTTTGTTGATAAAGGATATTAGTCTATTAGATTGACTGTCACGTGCCTTGCTGTTTCACTATCCATTGATTTTCTTGGCTGTCCTTTTTTTTTTTTTTTTTTTTAAAGAAAAATTTCTGCTTCTTTCTGGTATGAAATACTTTATTTAGATAATTTTCCTTCCCAACATGAATTTAGCTGCCAGAGCATTATTCTTTTGGGTGGAAATTGATTCTTTCTTTTCTCTTTCTTTACATATGCCCTGTTGAAAAAAAAAATTATACATTTACTAATGTTTTAAGAGTAAAATCTAGGATCAAAATTATTTCTCGTGAAAAAATTTGGTTTAGTCTGCCTTATTCACTTTGGTTGCCTCCGTGGATTAGGAATATAATTGGATTATGGAAGAAAATAAAAGTAGTTGTAATTGATTCTCTACCAAAACTGTACTTATCAGTTAGGTAAATCATTAACTTTCAGAATTTCAAATGAATAGCATGAAAAAGCTATTATTCCCTAAGAAAATTCATATATATATATATATATATATATTTGTGAGGGTTCCATAAATTGTTGTTTTCTTTATTAGTGGCATCTTCACTTTATTAAATTATTATTTTTTTTAAATTTGAACTTGGGTGGCAATGTCATTGCAAGAAGCCAAGAACTCAAGCATAGAATGTGTCTGAATTATGAAACCATCAACCTACGGGATATCTGACCATATTCTTTCATGAATACATAGGTTTATAACTATTTGAGGTTGATAATCTTGTTTGCTAGTAAATCAACCTGATATTCTTGACCTCTTGACTGAGATGACAGTGGGCAGACTAGGGCATTGCTAACAAGTGCTGCTTATGTCCATCTGAAACATGCTGAAGTTTCTAAGTATGCAAGGAATCTTTCCCCAGCTAGTCAAGCTATATTGCTTTCAGGGCCTACAGGTTGGCTGTATATTGTCTGAATTGTCATGGATTACTTGTATCCTTGCACTCTGATTCTTGAAAAATGAATTTAATTGCATTTTTGGTTTGCTTTGAAGAACTTTATCAACAAATGCTTGCCAAGGCTTTAGCCCATTTCTTTGAAGCAAAGTTGCTCTTATTAGATGTAATTGATTTTTCTCTGAAGGTGAGTTTGCTTAATAGCATTATTTTCATTTTTAAGAGTTTTCTAATTTGTTATATTCATAACCAAGGGGGTCTTTTGTTTTTGGGTGCAGATTCAGAGCAAATACGGTGGTACCAACAAAGAATCTGTAAGCCTTTCATAACTTGTTATGGACGTATTTTTCTTGTTTCCATGTGGAACTAGGTGTGTTACCGCCTTCAACTTTACGGTGCTTTATTTTTTCAAATGTGTGATATTTTTTTGTATAGCCTTTCAAAAGGTCTCCTTCAGAATCAGCTCCGGAGCGATTGTCCGGCCTTTTTACTTCCTTCTCAATCCTTTCTCAGAAGGAGGAAACCCAAGGTATGGTAGCAAAATATTTGCTTTTGTGTTCATCATACATTAACCAAATAAATTATTATAGCGGGACCTAAATATTCCATGTCAAGAGATCTTTCTTCTACTATTCTTCTTCTTCTCCTTTTTTTATTTTTGATTTCATTTGTTTAAAGACATACTTACTATGTATATAGACTCGTCTTAAGCTATAGCTAATGCGTAGTTTATCATCATTTCTCTTATCATCTTTTATTTCTTGACTTTGGGTCTGTCAAATAATCTCTGTTGCAGGCACATTACGGAGGCAAGGCAGCGGAGTGGATATTGCATCAAGGTATGGTAGGAAAGAATTCTCGGTTAATCATTAGGAAAAAATATTGTGGATCGCCACTTTGGTCTACTTTATTTTTCCTTGCATGTTTATGATGTCCTTTTTCCCTGTTGTTTTAGGGGAAGGGAAGGATCTTTTAGTCGTCCTGCGCTACGTAAAAATGCCTCTGCGTCAGCTAACATCAGTAACCTTGCTTCACAATCCTCTTCAAATACAGGTTTTTTCTTCTTTTTCGCATATCTAGTTTGATAACGAGTTTCTCATTTTAGATCTTTGGCATTGTTTATGTGGTGCAACAAGTCTAAATTTGCAAGTAAATAACAGGAATGCTTTTCCTAACCTGTTTCTTAAATGATTTAAATAAAGTAGTATGTTTGTGTTTCAAGATCCCTAAGATCTCTGTGATGCTTCGTCAGTCTTCAAATGAACAATCGACAGTGTTTACAATGCACAAGTCTTTCTGATTCTTACAGTTTTTTTTCACTTGTGTAGCTACTCTAAAACGCACAAGCATTTGGTCTTTTGACGAGAAGCTTCTTATTCAGTCTATTTACAGGGTAATGTTTCTTTGGAATACTCTGTGTCTCGCTAGTAAGTGATGTGAAAATGTGAATTAATGGTTTCTTCACCAAATTTATAAATTACCTTATCTTGCAGTGGTTCATGAGTAATGAGTAAATTAAATGTTGAAATGACTTGCAGGTTCTGTGTTACATCTCAAAAACGAGTCCCATTGTGGTATACCTTAGAGATGTTGATAAGCTCATATTCAGATCTCAAAGGACATATAACTTGTTTCAGAAAATGATGAAGAAACTATCGGGATCAGTTTTGATCCTTGGTTCACGCATTGTAGATCTCAGTAATGATCAGAGAGAGGTGGATGAAAGGCTAACTGCCCTTTTCCCATACAACATAGAGATCAGACCTCCAGAAGAAGAAAACCATCTTGTCAGCTGGAAGTCCCAATTGGAGGAGGATATGAAAATGATCCAAGCTAAAGATAACAGAAACCATATCATGGAAGTACTTTCAGCTAATGATCTTGATTGTGATGATCTGGATTCAATCAATGTGGCCGACACAATGGTTCTTAGTAACTACATCGAAGAGACTGTGGCATCGGCTGTTTCGTATCATCTAATGAATAACGAGGATACTGAATTTAGAAATGGAAAACTGATTATATCATCGGAAAGGTAAGATCAGTACACTGTGTTTATATAATGTTAGAGCTTGCACCATATACACTAAGTCTACTACATTTTGTCATCTGTGAAACAGTTTGTCCCATGGATTAAGTATATTCCAGGAAGGGAAAGCCAGTGGAAAAGATACATTGAAGTTGGAAGCACAAGCTGAAAAATCCAATGTTTGTTAAACTGCTCGCTCGTTATTAAATATCTTAAATAGCCGAACTGGTAGACTAATAACGTGACTTGTTAATCCTTCTTGATGATTAATACCAGGAAGCAGGAAGAAAAGAGGCCGTGGGTGAAAAGCCAGCAGCAGAAGCAGAAACTATAAAACCTGAGAGCAAAACTGAAGCAGAGAAATCAGCTGCAGCACCAAAGAAAGATGGTGATAGTTCAGTGCCAGCAGCAGCAAAAGCTCTAGTGAGTTATTAATTTTCACTTAATATTTTTTTCTGATAAAATACTTCCACTTTTCATGCTATACTTTGGTGTGAATATTGATTAAGTAACCGACAGGAAGTTCCTCCTGACAATGAATTTGAGAAGCGCATAAGGCCAGAGGTCATACCATCAAATGAGATTAATGTAACATTTGCTGATATCGGTGCCCTGGAAGATATCAAAGAATCTCTCCAGGAACTGGTGATGCTTCCTCTTCAACGACCTGACCTCTTCAAAGGAGGGCTTTTAAAGCCTTGCAGGGGAATACTGCTTTTCGGGCCTCCTGGCACTGGGAAAACAATGCTGGCCAAGGCCATTGCCAAAGAGGCTGGGGCAAGCTTCATTAATGTCTCCATGTCTACCATCACTTCCAAATGGTTTGGTGAAGATGAGAAGAATGTTCGAGCTTTATTCACCTTAGCAGCAAAAGTCTCTCCAACTATAATATTCGTAGATGAAGTGGATAGCATGCTTGGGCAGAGGACAAGAGTTGGGGAGCATGAAGCAATGAGGAAGATCAAAAATGAGTTTATGACTCATTGGGATGGGCTTTTGTCGAAGCCAGGCGAGCGAATTCTTGTTCTTGCTGCAACCAACAGGCCATTTGACCTTGATGAAGCAATTATCAGGCGTTTTGACAGAAGGTAACCCCTTCACAGTTTAAATCTTGATTGCACTAGTTTGTTTTTGTTTCATATTTTCTGTCTTGTATTAAAACTTTCCTCTGTTCAACAGAATTATGGTTGGACTCCCAACCGTGGAGAACAGGGACGTGATTTTGAGAACTCTATTAACCAAAGAGAAAGTGGACCAAGGACTGGACTTCAAGGAGCTTGCAACAATGACAGAAGGATATACAGGAAGTGATCTTAAGGTTTGAGTTAAATTTCTTTATTTGTTATTATTGTCATCAATGATATTTAGTTCTTAATTAGGGCGTCATTAAGTGGGTTGCTGCTGCTTGAAACAGAACTTGTGCACAACAGCTACTTATCGGGCAGTCAGTGTCCTCTTGTTATAGGAAAACTTGGAGGCTATCTCCGACAGTAATAAAATTTTTGGCTGTCTTTCCAGGAGAAGAAGCAAAGAGCTGCAGAAGATGCTTCAGATTCGAAAGAAGATATTAAAGAGGAAAGAGTGATCACTCTGAGGCCACTCAACATGGATGATCTTAGGGAGGCAAAGAATCAGGTAAATATACCCAGGAAGCTTTTTCTTGTTAATTTTTATATCTTTTTCCAGATTGACCGTGCTGGACGTTTACAAGTAATTTTTCCTTGGAATGTTGGTTATCTGAATTTGTTTTATGGGATGCAGTTTGCGGCTAGCTTTGCTGCTGAGGGATCAATAATGAGTGAGTTGAAACAGTGGAATGATTTGTATGGAGAAGGGGGTTCCAGGAAGAAGGAGCAGTTAGCTTATTTCATATAAGATTTTTGACTCTTCAGAAAATAATAAACGGTTTTATGAAAGAAATATGGAATGTATATGTGGCCGAAGCTCTCTCTCTTTTCAGTTGAAGCTCCCACTTATATTCAAAATGGCGAGTTAGATAGATGGACAAACAAACACTGTACGGTTGGGGGAAGTAGAATAAGAAAAGAAGGGTAAAGGAGGAAACCCAGACCATAATTTTGCTGTCAGTCTTGCGGCGTTTTGCGAGGGACGTGATGTGCGGCTGTAATCTTTTAGATTGGGCTTCGATTTTAAGTTGTTACATCAATCTGGAAATAAGTACAGCCACTCCAACTAAGTGGTGGTTCGGTTGTTATGTTATCCACGCTGCCACTTGGACGCAACTTTCGTCGAGGCTCAGTTGTGGTGTTGTAATAATAATCTCCACTATGTATTTGTAATGCGTTTTTATATCAAGTGGGCTCATGTTTTAATGTTTTGAGCATTTGTCTGTTTAATGACTTGCAAAATTCTACAGAAGAAATTAAAAAAAAAAAAAATGACTTCGGTTGAAGTTGCACTCCGAGGTTGAAAATGTGCGCGCAATTTTCACCGGCTCAACGGTTGATGCTTCCTTTATTTTATGCTAGTCGGCGACAAGGATGTTGAAAGACGTGTCAACAGCGGCGATGTATCCAACGCGTGTCGGATGTAAAACATTTTTTGTGACACGTATTATTTTTTAATAAATGAGACATGAAGCGATTGATTTTTAAAAAAAAAAAAAATAGAAAAGCCGACACAATCGCGTGCTTTAAATAATCAAAGGTTATTTTCGATATTAATCTATCCCTATGTTCGCTATTGTTGGCTTCCATGCTTCGACGATCGACAGATACAGCACAATATCGAAAATAACCTTTGATTAAACTTCTACAAAAAAGTCTTCAACGACAATAATTATAATAAATGAGTTTATTATCAATAAATAATTATATATCACTATCAAAATTTTTAAAATTATATTATATTTTAAATGATATGCAAATCAAACACCCATATGCAACTATACTACTGTTATGAAACAGAATCCTATTTACGTCCTCTTACGATGAGAACGTCATTATCGTTTCGTAAATAGTTAAGAATATTCGACCGTGTGCAACTGCCACTTATTTCCTGTTGTTTGTAACAAATTTGTTCACAGGTTTCACACATTATAAAAACCAAAAATTCTGCAAACAATAAAAATATTGTAATTTATATATATATAAAGAAGCCAGCTGCATTCTACAGTCACGCGGTCACGCCCGACGCCTCTCATCCCATGCAACTTTTGAACCAGAGAAAACTAATCGTCTTCTCACCCTTATTTCAAGACTCCCTATCCTCATAAGCGGCTTGCAAGTTGCACAAATAAAAATACCATGTCACGAGTCATTCTTCTTAAACAACTAGTAATTTCCATTAAAAAAAACTAACAGTTGGACTAACTAACGTGGGCACGACGATTTATAGAGAAATCTCCCCAACTCTTTTACATCAATCTCCACCACCAATTTTGGCTCTCCTATCTACTAGACATTTTCCAAATCTGAAAATCAGAGACTAGGATCTAACAAACAACCCATCTGAAAAAATATATAAATTATAATAATTCCATAAACCACTATTACCATCACAAATCTAAGTCCAAATGGAAGAAAACCATAAAGAACTTCTAGCGGAGAGTAGAAAAAGAGTGAAAAATAAAAAGGGCCAAAGAAACCACCGGTGAACAAGAGCACAAAGTATGTTGTTTGGTGGCAATGGTGAACTAGGGAGAGACAAAGAAGAGTCCAAAAAGAATGGCGCAAGCAATAAGCAACACAAGCATGCCATTCTTAATAACAAGTTTTCTAACAACTTTTTGTCATGTTTACAAACTTCACTTAAGATATATGTTTACTCGACTTTCATTATCTGTAACCAAAAACTTGTAGCTAATATTATCACCCACGCTAGCCAGACTTACTTTTGCATTATCGAAAAAGCTTACATCAAAATTATAAAAACACCATACCTGACTAAAAATGCATCTCAAAGCATGCCAATCACTCTGTTCCTGTGAAAAAACCAATACAATGCAGAACAAGAGACTGGAAACAAATGTACAAACACACTAATTGATAAACAGCATAATAACACTCACAGCGTATCCATGGAAACAGCCACGACATGTGCAGCAAAAACAAGTATAAAATATCCATATTGTGAACCCAACCACCCTTAGAACAACAAAGGAATAATACAGGGTTCTAGCCAACACTGGATAACAGTTTTTTCATAACACCTAGATAAAACACTTTCTACCAAATGTGTGTCAGAACCTAGCAAAGACCACAGATTTATACCACCATTCTAAGCCTTCTTCTTGTCCTTCAATGACCTCGGTATCTTACTTAAGACCTTGGCATCAAAGACTGCATACTGCTTCTTGATCTCAGCCCATGCCTTCTCAGAAAATGAATCCACCCGATCCTCATACTTCTCATATATCACAGGCACAGTGTGAAGCAGTACAAAAGCTGTTCCGCCAAACAATAAATTCAGTATCATGAAAACAAGATTAATACAAATATTGGAAACATGATTAGTAGAAATCCATTACCTATGTAGAACAAGGTCAAGAAATTGCACCAGCTCCCCACAATCGACAGAACCCACAAGGCAGCAATCACCTGATTAATAAGACAATTTCATTTTAAGGGCCAAGTTCAAAACATAAGGTACAATTGCGCCACCATGACTATTGCAAGTCATCCTTTTGCGCATTACAAATTATAGAGACCACAAGTACTCATTCAAAGCACAAGGAATAAAACAAACAGCAGAATCAACTTACAGAGAGAAACTTCTTCAGATCTCTTCCAGATGCTATTTCCCTCAGAAGAGCTAAGGCTCTATTGATCTCAAGCCTAAGTGCAGAGGCCAACTGTAAAACTGGTTCCTCAGGGATATGAACTTCTGGAATGCGTGGTGGGGACCTAAAACATTTATACTCACTAAGTAATTCATAACCCAAAAAACAAGAAAACAATAATCAACATAAGAACTGCAGCAACAGCTTACTTGTTAATGAAGGTAGAAGCATTAGACCACAAGAAAAGCACCGCAAGTGCAACAATCAGGCAGTGGCAGACAAGAGTTAAAAGGTGGTACTCCAGCAATTCAAACAGAACCCATATTACGGTAGCCCCACCAAGTACTCCTGCAGAAATCTTCTTGTTCCTCCATAAGAAAACATCGGCAGCTATTGCAAACAAAACAAATTTAACGCATAGTTAGAAATAAAAACGCCAAAATAACTGTCCACATCCCCCTATAGCCATCAAGTTCGATTCAAGGGCACAATAGCATATAAATCGACATTTCAGCACCATCCATTTTTTTTTTTTTGGCATAGAAGTTTTGAAATTAATTGATCACAAATCATTCAAACAAATAAAAGTAAGATAGATTCAATAGAAGGGAAAAAAAACGACACAGTTATTAGGGGTAAGTGATGATAACTTGGAGGTAACAACTTTGAAAAAAGAAGGTTCTAGTTTCATAAAAAGCCAAAAGGTTTGAACTTTATCAGTACCAATTGCATCCATACCGTAAACAAAAAAAAAAAGTTAAAATTAAAAAAAAAAAGGCTAAATCGAGATCAATCAAATCAATTGAAAATACAAAGTTGATCTATTAACAGAGTTAGATCTACCTAGATCTTTAATTTAAAATCATCAAAATATGACGCAATAAAATTCTAAATTAAATTAAAAATGATTAAAAAGAAAAAGAACATACGTTTTCCGCCACCGAGAACCTTGTGAACAGGTTTTTCTCTTCCGAAGAGACGAAAGACTTTGGTCTTGAGGGAGGATGTAGATGACTTCTTATCATCATCGGAGTCAGATGACGACGACGACGACGACGAATCGTGGCCGTGGATCTTCTCCGTGATCTTCTCCGTTACCGATTCACCAGCTGGTTCCTCGTGTTTATGCTCGTCAGCCATCTCACTGTCTGTACGAATCCCTCACTCGTCGTTTTGAAACTTTTTAACTTTTGAGAAATAAAGGAACCCCGCGAGCTCTCTCAAGTCTCAACGAAGTAATAACTAGTAACCTCTCGCTATCCTGGGAGGATAAATAGAGGTGTATCCGATAGATTTAATCTCCACCGTCAAACTGAACGATTCGATCTCAGCCGTTTGTAGGTTTGATCCCGAGTCTGGAGGCTTGGAGAAATATGTGCCTAAACTCTAAAATAGACGGTTTGTTTTTTCATATAGAGAATTAAGAATTAACGGCCGTTAGATTTCACGCGTTTCATACTGAATTTTACGTTGATTTTTGTAAACGTGGCAGAAGGCAAGCGCCGGCGAATGGTGATTTGAATGTGTGGGCTAATTGTGCAAGAACGACATAATTTAGGCGTATTATATGTTCATACGTGGCGTTATCACAGCGACTAATGGCTAGTGTTTAAATTGAACTAACAAAATGAATTGAGCATTTAGTTATACTTTTGTGCATGCTTCTTAATGGTCAGGTCAAATCTGGTGCAAAGTTTTCAAATACACGGAGACTAAGTAACGTGTTAGCAGTCGAGCATGGACCAATAATTTAAAGGTTTTAAATAATTTGGCATGATTGAGACTAATATAACACAACTTATGAAACAACATATAAGTCTGAGCAGTATCATATGCTTCATGGCTAAGGTCTCTGCTGATTTGGAAAACGACCCAACAGCTCAAAACATCTTTTTTTTTTATTCTTTTTTTTTAAAGGGTCTACGGCAAATTCAAAATGTGAAGTGGGAGACAAATAAATGTTAAGAGACAATAGAAGGTTCTGCCTAAAGTAATATCTAAAATAGAAGAATTTTTTTTTTTTTTATATATAGGGTTTGATATAATAATTTATTTTATTTTTATTATTTAAATATTCACTCATTTTATTCATTCTTTTTAAATAATAGTAAAAAATATTCTTCTGTAAATTTATCTTTATTTTATTACATAATTCTTCAAGTATAAAATATAGTTTTTAATTAAATAAATAAAAATTATTTTAAAATATAAATATCAATAATAATTAAATAACATCTAACTTTTTTAATAAATTTAAAATTTAAGAATAACATAATGAATAGATAATAATAACACTAAATAATATTTGAAATATACATTTATTACAAATTTAAAAAAAACATAGATTTCACATAGAGTAATTTTTTTTGTTTTTATTGTTTAATTTGTCTCAAACTTTCATATAATCATTATAAAAATTTAATTAATTAATTTATACTGTTATTTTACCAAAAATAAACGCAAACTCTTTCATTTACTTTAAACAAAACATATACTAAAGACATAAAAACACATATTTAAAATATTACATAATAAAATATATAATATTTAAGTGCATGGTTGTTTATCTTTTAGCTTATCATTTATTTTAATATATATAGTGATTCCTAATTAGAAAATTATTATCATTATATAAAAAATTTAGTTGACTAAAAAAATTTAATTAACTTACACATACACACAATATCTTTAGTGTTATTTTTGTTTTTTTAAATTATCCTTAAATTTTAAATTTATTCAAAAAATCGGATGTTATTTAATTTTTTTAAAATTTATATTTTTAAATAGTTTATATTTATTTAATTAAAATTTCAATTTTACGCTCAAAGAATTATTCAATAAATTAAAGATAAATTTACTAAACAATATTTTAGATTATTGTTTAAAAAATATAAATAAAATTGACTATTATTTAAATAACAAAAATAAAATAAATTATTACATCAAATGAAAAATACCTCTTAAACATCATGTTGTCTAATCCAAATGCAAAAGCATTAAAGCAATATCAAGAAATATATGAAGATGAGAAAAATTTGAGCATGATTTCCATGACCCTACATCCAGCTTATATGTAACAGAAGCACTCATGAAAAGTACAGAGACATGTATGCATGAGTACAACCACAAGAAGCAAGGATTGTTGACCCAGTTGCAGGGAAAAGGGGGACAGGGAGTCCATTTCAAGCCCCAAAATTGCCCAAGGCCAAAGAACTTTGATACTTTAACAAGGAAAAGGCAAATGCCAAGGTAAAACATCGCACATTTTCACAACGGAAAAGAGGGGGGAAGGGAAATTCTAGTGTTAGACTTTGTAACCTGGTTCCAGCCAAAAAAACAGAAGGCTACATATATATATATATATATATATATGGAAAAGAGAAATCACACCTGTAATCATTAAGAATGTGAAGGCGCCGACAGGGTGCAAACACAGAGATTGAAACCAACAGCAATAGGAAATCAAAAGAGTATAATTGAGAAACCTCCTTTTTGTATCCCTATAAGATTAATTATACCTCAAAACAATGGCACTTCGCCTCAAACCTCATAACAGAATCACCTTAATAGATGAAGCGTAAAGTTAAGAATATATGACAAATGGACGAAAGCTGGGAACAAGAGATAGGATGCAGATCTGGCTTATATTAACTTATGGCTGGTAAGTTTTAAATTAAATGAACTCAACCAACTTGATAACACTAAGTCACAAAGGTCCTGATGATGGTAATGGAGGTTGGCTCCTTAGAAGTGGAGTGCAAGAGATTAGAAGGCTTTAAAAATAATCAAGACTCTTGACTTTAAAATAACAGGGAATGCCTGATCTCTCATATTTTTACCAAGAACTTTTTGAGGTTTTTATAAGCTAAATAAAAAAATAAAGCAGAAGATGGTGTGTGGCATACAACAACTAATAAGGCTATATGGTAAACTATTTGAATGGTTCTGAGCAGTATGACAAAGAAACCCACTTCATTCCTGAGATCAATGGGCAAAGAAGACCGAAGATTTGAAACAACTACTCAACATGGTGCATGGTTTTGCATGTACCCTTTTGTGAAATTGCTGGTTCCTCTCAATATTCATCTATATGCCTCTAGAAAGCAGAGGAAATTGAAACTAGGGAAGCAAGGAGACACTGTGTCAGCCAAACTGGGGAGTCCCAAATGAGAGCTTGAATGTTCTATACCAGCACTACTCAGAGCCCCAATTCTGCATCACCTCCTATGGTCAAGTTTCAAATATACTGATTGAAAACGGAATCCTTATATGCAGAAATACTGTCAGTTATCAGCATGCTCAATTGGCTTAACATCTAGAAAAATCACTTATGCAGCAATCAGTATGAATAATTGGCAAGAGTCAAAGTAGTTCTATGAATTTTGCATGTGGGAGAGGTGGGGAATATGAAGAGTATGAAAGTAAAGATTGCAAAGTTCTGGCTCAAGGTTACTCATTAGACACTGCTACCTAACAAAAGAAAGACAGGAATTGCTCAACAACCATAAATGGTTCACAACCCTTTTTTATGCCTGCATTATAATGTTACACATCCTCAAATAATCCTCCTGAATTCTTATTTTCCACAATACGATTGCAACATGCTCGTCAAGGCGAAAGATTGGACTCAGGTTTTCACATATTTGAAGAATAACCTCAGTAGCTGTTGCTTGTTAGTAGGAAATGTAATCACCCATACTAGTTGAACTGAGCTTACAAATAATCTCTTATAGTGCCTTCTATCTCATGTACTTTGCATTATTGGAATCGAGGAAATAATATAGTAACAGGAACATCATTTTTCTTCCTTCAATATTACTACAAGTCAACACTTCAACTTGCTACTCAATGTCCCGTTAACTTTTGTTTCCAATTTTCAGAAACATGAAAATAAAAACAGAATTGCACAACAAAGTCAGAAGATCGGATCAAACCCAAATGAAATCACATTCACACAAAAGCTGTGATTATAGTATAGTGGATAAACATTGATGTCTTACACATAATCCAATCCTTCTAATATCACTTTGGTTTTCAATGCCTTGACTTTGTGGTTTCAATGCCTTGAGTAAATTCAGCACTAAAAAAATCGATCTAAATTTCTTATACATCCCTTGTTGAAAATCCTCATCACCATCAATGCAACTTACCACTGAGGACTTTCACCATGCGTACTCAATTAAGCTAGGCATTATTATTATTATTATTATTATTATTATGTTCAACAATATGGATGGTAAAAAAAAATTCAAACAAAATCAAAGAAAGATAATACGAATAGAAAGTGAAAAACAGAAAGCAGTAACCATAAAACAACATTATTCTATATACAGATCAGATGGACAGAAAGCAAAGCATTGCTGTAAAGGTAAATGAAAAAAGAAATAGAGTTAGGGGTGGCATCGAAATTACCCCATTTGATATTGAAGAGAGAACAAATTTTGAGCTCAAAGTTGCGTTCTGGGAAGGCCTGAGGAAACAGGAACGCTTGAGAGACTGCAGCACCAGGGCTTCAGCGATTGGAGCAGTCACTGTGTTAATTTTCATGCAATGATTTATCAATTTTACCAATATAGCCAGGTTGTGTCTCCGTACTTGTCGTGGATAGAGGACATTTATGTCATTCAAAGCAAGGGCGGCTGTTTTCAAGTTTTACACATGGGTGGATTTAGATTATTCTGGGACTGATTGCCGGTGTATTGTAACGAATATGCCCTGGGTACCATGAGCGCTCTTGTTGATACAAAATGCGGGCTCAAGTCTGGGAAGGTCCAGCCCAAAACCTGTAGGGCCCTGAAAATGAAAAATTAGTTGTTTGGATACCTCAGGACACGCAGCATACTGGTTGAACAAGCAGCAGCGACCCCTCCAAACACCAAAGCCAATGTTGATCAAAATTACCCGCGCAACGCTATCCAAAACCCTAAACCAGCAACTCCGTTGCTTCTCGCAAGCGGCGGCCGCCATACTACCCGACGATCCTTCAGCCCCGCTAACCTATCTCGACGGGCTTCCAAGACCCGACCCGAAATACGATGAAACAATCCTGGCAATCCCACGCGCTTCCTCCGGTACGAGCGTCTCAGTGAAGGAGAGAAAGGCCGGTCGAGTGCCCAGCATCGTTTTCGAGCAAGAAGACGGCCAACATGGAGGGAATAAACGCCTCATTTCTGTCCAGACTAATCAGATCAGGAAGCTCGTTGGCCATATGGGTCGCTCGTTTTTCCTTTCTAGATTATTTGATCTTGAAGTTAGGTGTGAATTTGGCTCTGGTGACCTCATTGATAAAGTCCGTGTCCTGCCCAGAAAGGTTTTTTTCTCTCTCTCTTTTTTTTTTTTTTGTTATTTTTTGGTTATGTGTGAAAAATGAGTAATTTCTAATCAAAACTTATTTTGATTACTTTATTTTTAGATTGATATGTTAAGAAAATGAAATTTTTTGATTGAAAGTTTTGATTTTTGTTATATTTGTTGTCTCTAATATTTGCTTTAATTTTATTTTTGAGTGCATCAGATACATCTACATGCTGGCACGGATGCACCGCTTAATGTGACCTTCTTAAGGGCACCTCCAGAAGCTTTGCTAAAGATTGATGTTCCGCTTGTCTTTAGAGGAGAAGATGTGTCCCCTGGTCTAAGAAAAGGTATGTAGTAATGCAATTGTTTTTTAATAATAGATAATTTGTTGTCAATTGTATTTTCTTCTGCAGTTCCATGGATTGTTTCCTTTCGTTGCATTCTCTGTATAATTGGTTGGTGGGTGTAATTGTATTTTTAAATTCCATTTTTAGAAGGATACGTGTCTTTGGACAATCATATTTAGCTTAGAGCATTGAATTTCACTTCTATCTCATCAATTTAGCTCCCACTCATTTTACTTAAACCCATCACCGTAGCAAAAGATTATGAAATTGAATATATCATATGGTTGTAGGCTTCCATCCACAAAATAAAGGATTGTATACTTTTTACTTAGACATTTTTTTTTCTTTCCTAGACCTTTTTCATTTAGTGTCATAAGTCGTTGACTGTCTTTTCTAGGTTTGTAGAATTCATTTGTCTGAACCTTGGATTCTGGTTCATTGTTGGAGATGTTGATGAGAAACTTGTTAAACAATGGTGATTTTTCTTTAGAAATTGCAAGGATGTTTCAAGTTAATAAAACTTAGTGTACATGTGTTAGTTAGATCATGTTGGGTTGAGTCAAAACTGCAAAGGTTTAGCAGCCAAAAATTATAAGCTCAGTTTAGTCATGGCTAATGAAATGATATGTCTATGGCTTTTTCGCAGAGCATTTGTGCTACTACCTCAAGTAGTGTAACTCACTCCTTATAATGCTGGAGTGACAATACAACTTATTTCCCTGTGCCGTCTTCAGTGAAAGTCTTACTAGTGTTTAATCATTGATTTATTTTGTTACTTGTTCTATGCGATGTTTGTTGCTCTAACTGTGCAGTATTTATATAATTTTTGCAGGTGCTTATTTGAATACTATAAAGAGGACTGTTAAGTTCCTTTGTCCAGCAGACATTGTTCCTCCATATATTGATGTGGATCTAAGTGAGTTGGATGTGGAACAGAAAATTTTAGCAGGGGACCTCAAGGTTCATCCAGCATTAAAACTTCTTCGTTCAAAAGACGAGCCTGTTTGTAAGATTACGGGAGGCAGGGTTTCTGATCAAAAGAAATCAAAATAAGTGCCTCAGCAATTCTTGAGACTATGATTAATGAATCAATGTCCGGGTTTAACCGGACAATGAGTATATGAGGTCCCATTTGTAATACCAGATTAGGAATCTTGAATTCAGTCTTTTCTCTCCAACCATCTTTCTTCTTTATCCCATTGGATAGGTTACAGTGGGTTTGTGGTTAAGTTTAGCAGGTGCTGTTTAAGAGTGGATCTCAATAATCCAGTTAGTGATTACTTTTGACTTTTTCGTTTTTGTTACTTTTGACTTTTACATTTTTGCCTCTGATCTTGCTACCAGACTACCGGAGTCGCACAACACAAACTATCATCACTCTTTTCTATTGTACTGTGTCTTGGAAATATCATATGTTAGCGTGTACATGGCTAACAAGGCATGCTTTTCTAGGGTTCACAATAGTGATGTTTTCTTAAGAACAATTGAGTTTAAAATAGAAATATATATATATATACATATATGATTCCTTCCTATTACGCAAATTTTATTTGATGTTGGATGGAACAGTAATGAAATGGTCCTTGCCTTTTTGCCTTCACCTAATTTTATGAGATTCTTGGCAATATCAAATGTGTATGGTATGTGATTGATTACTTATTTTATGCACACTTTGTTGTGGGTTTCTTGTTCCCCTGCTAGTAATGGCAATAAGTAATAGTATAACAAAGCATTACATTGCAGCTAATTAACTCTTTTGAGTCCCCAAATAATCTGCTCTCTTAAGTGGACCGACTAATGCATCCGTGTCGGCGTGGGGTAAATAATGAATTCTTTTGTGTCTTGTGGAAGGATGAAACAAGAGAGCAAGAAAAATTGGAGACGAGGACATTGCACTATAAATTCTGAAATAGAATCATTTGGGTGCCCCCTGGTAATAATTGATATAGATTCTGTGCTTCAATAATCAACGAAGCTATGCAGTTGGGTGCATATTAAGTAAAAGCTAGCATGTATATTTCTTTTATTGCTTGCATACGTAACTTCCATGAAACGAAAAAATGATTGGGAAACAAAAAGTCAAAAACCACACTTAAAGCATCGCAGTTTTTGCACTAACTCGATGGAATGCATATACGAGGAACCATGGAGTAAATTTCAAAAAAGATAAATAAACTCATCGTTTTAAGCATAATTTTTATTAAGGTTCAGATAACATTTTGTACATATATAAGTGCTCTGTAATCCTATCGTCATCTTGTTGGATAAAACTAAATTATTCATAATTTATTATTTTTAATCTTTAATTCTCTCCCTCTCTTTCCCCTTATAATTTTCTATAGAGTAAATGGTTATTTAGGATAATTATTTTAAATTTTTTATTTTAAATAATTATTTTAAATAGTGTAACATTCATCAATTGATTGGTAAGATAATATAATTAATCTATTTTAATTTTAATGACTAATTGATGAATATTATATGATTTAAAATGATTATTTAGGATAAAAGTTACGAGATACATATAATTATTGTTTTTTGTAATTGTGGCAGTATTCATTAGTGCCCTGGTGAAGAGTAAATGTTCTATTTTATCTGTCAGGAGTAAATGTTCTGTTTTATCTGTTGGGTTAATGGGTTGTACATCATGGAATATAAATGGGTCATATTGGTCTTTGCTGGCAATTAATATCACTATTTCCAAATTAACGAGGTGCAAAGAGTTAATCTATACTGGTAAGTTAAAATCAGCCGCACAAATGGAATATTACGTTTCTAAGTTGCCTAATATCTCCCCAATAATGTGGTGCTATCATTTTGCCATGCTGCAAGTCAAGTGAATCATTGCTATAAATTTGATGTCTTTGGAGCCAAAGAGTACAGCATTAGTACTTAGCAAAACATCTGATATCTTTGTAGAAGCTGCTGGCGAAAACTTTGCAGGCCATTCTCCTGCTCTCACTGGTATCCTTTACTTATTCATTCCCTCTCTCAACAAATATGAGATGGATTATCAATGCCGCTACGGGGCAACGAGTGAAGTTAGCCTGTGTCAACTGGCCCGCTCACTTGCAATGCTAGCTGAAGGACTTGACAAGAAAAGCCTTTAGGTGAAATCGTGGCAGCTGTGGCCAAGATGCATTTCAGTTGTGTTCGTCTCACTTGGTCAACTTTCATGTTCACTCGTCCCAACGAAGGTCAAATTAGTGTCTCACAAACACTTGATTCCTTGGACTTGAAAGAGGCCAAGCTAGGGATTGCCAATAACAATCCTCTTATCTTGAACATGACACACATTCAAGCTTATGAAGCAGTAATTGGTGAACTTGGAGCACAAGGTATTATGGTGTTGCTTGATAACCACATTAGCAAGCCAGATTGTTGTTGTTCTAATACTGACGGGAATGGTTTCTTTGGTGATCGGTACTTTGATCCGAATGAATGGATGAAAGGTTTATCTTTAGTAGCCAATCGCTTTAAGGGGAAACATCAGGTGCTCTAAATTTTTATTTTTATATATCACAAGATCTTTGTTCCCAGGGGTTGACGATGTGATTTTTAAAGCATTTATTTGAGTTCAAATCCCATGGAGGCAGGGGACCAAAAAAACTTAATGGGGACTTTGCCTAACCCACTTAATATGTATACAATATAATATAATATCACTTAATATGTATACAATATAATATAATATTTCAAAAGTTTTCAACTGTATTAAAATTATGAATAAATAAAAATATATGGAAGTGTAATTAAAATATTTAAATAATCTCATATTTTAATAAAATTTTATAGATTTATGGGTACTTAGTGTTGTTCTATCAGATCGATGCAGATATATCTGCTTTAGGGCCCAAGTTCAGAGCTTAGAACTGAACAATTATCAACCCGCACGTTCGAGTTTCTAGCTTATATACCTTTATAGATCTTTAAATATTGATTTTATCTTTAGACCAATTTTATACTTTAAATCAAATTTAAGCAACACAAAGGCTCATAGACAGTATCAAGATCTAGATCCCAGATCTGGTGCTCTGATTGGATGGGGGGAGAAGAGAATACAACTGAGGGGAGAGATCCGGTCTCTATGCCTCAGAGGAATGTACAATTTGTATGGTAGATCTGATATAGAGGATCAGTCTACAGATCATGCATAAATAAAGAAAACTTTAAATAAATTGCTATAAATAAATTGCTGTAAATTAAATAAATAAAATGCAGAAATTAAAATTCATAAAATAAATTAATTACAGACTTTAATTGCTTTAAAATAAATTACAAAATAAATGCTTACATTTAATTAAAATGAAAGCTTAATGCTTTAAAGGTTACAAGAGGAGAAGGGAAAACTCAAAAGACAGGAAATATTTCCTCAATGTCTTCTATTCATTGTTTTCCACAGAGAGAGAGAGAGATTTAGAGAGAGAGAGAGAGTTCTAAAATTCTGAGGAGTCAACAGTCTTCCTTCAGAATTTATACATAAATTTTTAAACTGCTTACTGTTCACTGTGGCGCGTCCTGTAGCAATTAAACTGTAGCGCATCTGTAGCAGTTTAACTGTAACATTGCAATCACTGTAGCTTTATACGGAGGAATACAAAAGCTTTACAAATACAAATACAAATGAAATATATTCGTATAAATACAAAAACAAATATAAATGGTACCTTCACAACTGTACAACTGTAGCTTTATAACGTTACAATTTCAAATAGAAATACATACGAAATACATTTAATTGAAAAATTACTCTTTTTTTTTTACATAAAGTAAATTACAAAGCTATAAAGTAAATTACAAAGCTTTAATGCTTTAACTGAGACAAGATGTCGAAACACATATCTTCATTTTCATCTCCAGAGAGATGAATGACTCTTCATTACTTGAAGAACTCGAGAAGAAGAGCTTGCAATGTAAGTTTCGATCTTGAGGTGAGCAAGCTGCTGCATAATTTTAAAATATTCACCTTCGCCTTGCAGAGGCTAATAGGGACTGTGCTTTTGATCTTTGGGCCAAGAAAGTGTTTTGGGCTTTAGATTCTTCAATGCTTGGAGTCAAATGGCCCATTGAAGAAAGCCATGTACGAACAGTGGACTCAGAGAGTTTTGACTGCTCATAAATTTTGACCACCACTTAATTTTGAAATGTCTTTATAAAACCAACTGGGAGTTTTGAGTGTGGTGTTGGAAATTCCACATCCAGACCCAATGAAGAAAGAAATTTGTACAGAAGCAGAGAAAATGATAAAACCTTTTTCTCAGATTCAGAAGGGACATAATGAGCTCTAAAAAGGTTTAGGCAATTTTTAGCATTGGCTGTCAGGATATCTGGGCTAGGACCAAAATAGTTCCACCATTATTGGAATCAGTTTGGAAAACTATGTACTGTTATATTTGAATTGAAGAAAAATAACCACGAGTGTGTCTTTTTAGGGTTTTGGATAAAAAATGTATTAAACCAAGCTTGTTGGTAATCCTAGTAGGAAAAGGACAAGCAATGGTTTAAGCTCAATTTAAAATTGGCAGGAAAAGCCTGGGTTTTATGGAGTTGAAGACCCCATTGTTTATGAGTCAAGACTTTAAGAATTGTGGCAGTAGAATAGGCTGGCTCAGAATGAGCTTCACTGAGAAAGAAATGTTTAAATTTGACAGACTCAGTATACTCAAGAATAGCTTAATAGTAAGGTTGAGGTTTTTGTAAATCCCATGGTTTAAAGAACCAACCTTTGGGGAAGATAGTGTTGTATAGTTTAGAGCGTCTAGGTTAGAATGGTGAGTGTTACCTAATTGGTGCTGCGGTAGTTTTTGGTCATAAGTCCCCATTGGTTGAAGGGCAGTAAAACCAATTATTAGCCGTGGTTTGTAGTCTTTCCTGTCTGTCTAAAACTTGACCATAGGTTTCCAAAATGGACTCTCTACTCTGTAGAGCATCATCCTTTTCTAACTTTTCCTCCGGAAGGACTAATAATTCAAAGCATGTTGTGAATTCAGAAGAATTTATAATTGAAGATTTTAATAAAGCTATTGATTGTTGGAAACTTCCAAAGGTTTCTAAAGAAATGATTTATAAAACTAAAAAACTTGATTTTCTGAAAAATGATTATGTTATTAAAACCGAAGAGCGTGACATAACACTCTCTAAGCCATTTGAGACAATCCAATTGTTCTCAGAACAATCTTTAAAGAAGTTAAAAGAAGAATTTTAATTATGTTCATATTGGTTTAATCCAAGTCGGAATAAAGCCCCTGACTAAAGAAGGATTAGATACTTCAATCCTGGCTGTCCTCAGAGATAGGAGATTTATCTTATTTGATGATTCCTTGCTCAGTAGCATTGAATCAAATCTCTGTAAAGGACCCATTTCATTCAGCTGTTACCCAAATATAACAGTTTCACTTAAAGATAAGAATATTTTAAAAAGCATGATTCTTCAAATTAAAACACATAACTATCATATGGTTGAGGGATCAATTCCTGTTGCATTAATCTTTAAAATCTCATATAAAGTCATGCATTCTGCATTTAACACACAACATAAATATCAGTCAAAAAGAGATGAGACTATTCTCATGCAAACTGATCTATCTAAAGCCAACACTGTCATTCCTAAGCTCATTCAATGGAAAGATGTTCATATTCCAGAAGAATGGATTCTTAAAGGAGCCACTGAACCAGTGATTCCAAAACAACCTGAACCTAGTATAGAGTTGCAAAATGTGACTCAGTATTCTGATGGTAAAGTCAAATTATCCTTTAGGAGATCTATATCATCTAGATTCTCTTATAAGGATTCAAGCACTAGTATACCCTCTGTTGAAATGAGATTTTCAAATATACCTTCTGTAATAAACCTTCATTTCCAACCTATAAAGAGTCAACCTAGGTTTTCCACTTCGGACATATCTAGTTCATCCATTCATTTTATTGATTATACCACTAGTGTACCTCATCCCATATACACTAGCAGGCAACAAAGATGAAGAACAGGAAGAGAAAGAACCTTTTCCTCATACTTCTCCTTCATTCTTTGCTGTTACAGATAACAGACTAAATGCTATCATAGAAGAATTCGATGTTGATAAAACCTTTCTTCATAATGATTTCTATTCTGATAATAATAACGAAAAAAGACTTTGGTTTTTCAAACATCACCTAAATTAAAGAAAAGATATTCAACAAATTTATTATGTAGTTTGTAAATCAGCATAAAGTTCACATTTTCTTTTTTGATTGGTTTGAGATGTATGCCTCTGATAATCATATCGATTATCCTTTCAAAGAATAAAACCCTATTGTTACCAGAAAGAAAATTCTTGAATTGACTCTTTTTGATAGTGATAGGACTATGAAGCAGAGCATCCACCTGTTAGGAGTATAACCATTGATCATGGTGATCCTCCTATCCAAATTAAAGCTTCACCTTATAAAATTCATAAGTCTAAGGATCCAGAGGTTGATTTAGATAGCATTATCCAGCAGAATAATTTATGTAATGCTAATCTAAATACAATAGAAAAACAGTTGACTAGATTGGAAAATCAATTCCAAAAATCAACTATAACTGTTTCTCCTAATCCTTCATCTATTCCTTCCTCTTCTAAGCCAACAAAGTCTGATAATGAGAAAAAGCTTAAAAAGCCTATTTTTGAGTCTTTCTAAGTTTCTAAGACTAGCCAAAAGCTAGTACTAGAATCTAAATCAGATTCTGTTAAAGCCATTCGTGAACAACTTGATAAGATAGAAGTTTCTTAATCTTCAAATAAAGTTCAAATTGCTCCTGACAGTGCACAATCTAGTAAGATTTGTGTACTGGACTACAATTAGTTTTCTATTGCCTCTTCTGAAATAGAAGCATTCAAAGATGAACCTCTTCCTAAAGCTAATAAAATCCATTGGGAACTAGCCCTTGCTACAATCAGATCTCCACTAGATTTGGCTATTGACAACAGACCAAATGCATTAAACCAGCCTAGATTTAATGCATCTTCTGTCTGTGAATGGAACATAGATGGAATGTCTTAATATAACATTCTTGGGTTGTTGCAACAAATGACCATGGCAGCCAATACTTATAAAACACAATCGGGAACTTCTGACAAGGCTATTGCAAAAATACTGATTGCTGGATTTACTGGTCAATTAAAGGGTTGGTGGGATCATCTTCTCACCAAACAGCAACAATCTGATATTCTAAATGCAATTCAAACAGGTGAAGAAGGAATTCCCATCTGTGATGAATTAAATAATCCAATTCAGGATGCAGTTGCTACCCTGATTTTAACAATTTCTCTTCATTTCATAAGTGATCCTTCTCACCTAAGAGATAAAAATGCTGAGCTATTACATAACTTGATATGCAAAAAGCTTAGTGACTTCCAAGATTACAAATCTACTTTCTTTACCAGACTCTTTCTAAGAGATAATGCAAATCATGTCACTTGGAAAGAAAAGTTCCTTGCAGGGTTACCAACCCCCTCCTAGGAGAAAAGGTTAGAAATTCAATTAAAGCATTATATGATAACCAAATTCCTTATGACAACCTCACCTTTGGTGAACTTGTTAGTTTTGTTAATAAGGAAGGTTTAAAGATATGTCAAGACTTAAAACTTCAAAAGAAACTTAAATGGGAGCTTAGAAGATCTAAGCAAGAATTGGGCGGTTTTTGCAAGCAGTTCAATTCTGATCCATTCAAAACCTCTACCTCTAGAGACTGTAATAGTAAGTTTTCTTCCAAACCTTACAAAAAACATTACAAGTCTAAAAGAGATAAAAAATTTTAAAAGACTCTAGAGAACCTTATTATAAGAAGCCTTCAAGGCCTTATAAAAAGAAAAAATTCTCTAAAGATAAAGTCAAACCTAAAACCTCCTTCAATTACAAATAAGCTACTTACTTTAGATGTGGTAAAAAATGCCACACTGCACAATATTGCCGTATGAGCAGAAAGCTCTATGAGCTTGACCTTGATGAGCAAGTATTAGCAAAGTTGGCTCCTTTGCTAATTGAGACACCCAGCTCTGAGTCTTCTATGACATAAGACAATGAGCCTCTACAAGTATATGAACTAGTAGACTCTGATTCTGAATCGGAATATAGTAGTTCTACTAGTACTGATTCCTATTTAAAGAAAGTCAATGTTTTGACTAAGGATCAAGAAACTTTTCTTGAATTGGTCAAACACATTGTTGATCTTACTCATCAAAGAGAGTATTTGGATAAAATTCTAAAGACTTTAGAAGTCAAAGATAAAGCTGAAACCTCTAAAACCCCTATTCTTAAAAAGAACACTTATGATCTTACTGAAATCTTGGATAAGAAAAAAACCAAGAAGTCAACCTCTAATATCCAAGATCTTTAAAGGGAGATCAGTGACATTAAATCTGAAATAAAAGAGTTGAAAGAAAAACATAAGAGTGATTCTGAGATAATTCAATTTCTTTTACAAAGACAATTATATGAGGATTCTGATAAAGAACCAGAATCTGATGATGGTAATAAAAATGATCAAAGCCTTGAAAATATTGAGTCTGTACCCGATGACTTTGTATTTGTTCTAAAATAAATTACTACAAGAAAATATTTAATCAAAATTACCCTAATCTTTTCCAAAGACTTTGAAATTGACATCATTGCCCTTTTTAACACTGGTGTTGATTTGAATTGTATTAAAGAGGATATTGTCTCGAAATGTTTTCATAAGAAAACAAAAGAGAGACTTTCGGCGGCAAACAATTCAAAACTCATAATCAAATCTAAAGTTATGCCTCTATTTATAATGGTGGTTTTAAATTCAAAACTTTATTTCTACTGACAAATGATATACATCATGTTATTATTTTAGGAACACTATTTATAAACCTTATTACTCATTATACTGTCAATTATGATAGTATATCATTTAAAGCCAAAAGTAAAGAACTTGTTTTCCCTTTCATTGAAAAGTCTAAAACAAGGAATTTAAACATAATTAAAGCGTGTTTTGTTTATCAGAACCATATTAGTACCTTCCTTAAAACAAAACAAAACAATTTGGTTTATTTGAAAAAGGATTTAAATTTACAGAGAATTGATAGACAACTTCAGGATAATTTTGTAAAATAAAATATTTCTGATTTTAAAACCCTCATTGAAAAAGAAATATGTGCTGATTTGCCAACTGCCTTCTGGAATAGAAAACAACATTTAGTAGATTTGCCATATGAAACTTCTTTTGATGAGAAAAATATTCCTACTAAAGCTCGTCCAATCCAAATGAATATGGATTTGGAACAACATTGTAGGAATGAAATTAAAGATTTGGAGTCTAAAGGACTTATTGTTAAGTCTAGGTCTCCGTAGTCTTGTGCTGCTTTTTATGTCAACAAAAATTCTGAGATAGAAAGAGGCACACCGAGACTTGTTATAAATTACAAACCTCTTAACAAAGTTTTAAAATGGATTAGGTACCCTATAGCCAATAAAAAAGACTTACTTTAAAAACAACATTATGCATTCATATTTTCAAAATTTGACATGAAATCTGGATTTTAGCAAATTCAAATTCATCCTAAAGATAGATATAAAACTGCATTCATTGTTCCATTCGGACAGTATGAATGGACAGTTATGCCATTTAGATTAAAAAATGTCCCTCAAAATTCCAGAAGATTATGACTGACATTTATAATCCTTATTCTGAATTTTGCATTGTTTATATTGATAATGTGTTGATCTTTTCACATACAATTGATCAACATTTTAAACATTTAAAGACATTCTATTATGCCACCAAAAAAACTGGACTTGCAATCTCAAGTTCTAAAATCTCTTTATTTCAAACTAGAATCAGATTCCTAGAACATTATATATCCAAAGGAATAATCATGCCTATAGAGAGATCCATTGCATTTGCTGACAAGTTTCCTGATAGGATTCTTAACAAAACTCAGTTACAAAGATTTCTTGGTAGCTTGAATTATGTGCTTGATTTCTGTCCTAATATAAATAGGATGTCTAAACCATTGCATGATAGGCTTAAAAAGACTCCTGTTGCATGGACTGATGAACACACTAAAATTGTTAGGTTAATAAAGAATTCTGTAAAGAATATACCATGCTTAGTTCTTGCCGATCCTGCATTACCTAAAATTATTGAAATTGATGCATCTGACATAGGTTATGGAGGAATTTTAAAGCAAAAGGATGATAATAAAGAACTTATCATACAATATGTTTCTGCACATTGGAATGACTGTCAAAGAAATTATTCTACCATTAAAAAAGAAATTATTTCCATTATGTTATGCATATCAAAATTCCAAAGTGATTTATTAAATCAAAAACTTTTACTTAGAATCGATTGCAAAGCTGCAAAACATGTTTTAGAAAAAAATGTTCAAAACATTGCATCCAAACAAATTTTTGCACGATGGCAAGCTATTTTAAGTGTTTTTAATTTTGATATTGAGTTCATTAAAGGTAATGCAAATTCTATTCCTGATTTTCTAACCGGAGAATTTTTGCAAAACAGATAATGCCGCCCAGGAAGAAAGACAAGGGTAAAGCCATTATTAAAGACATTGCACCTCTTGCAACCCTTCCCCCTTACATGACCTCTAAAGAACCTCATAATACCCCCTCTAAAGACAAGCTACTATCTTCTGCCATGCCAATTAAATCATGGATTGATATGGTTGAAGAGCATGAAGCTCAATCTAAAGCCTCAGCATTGATGAACAGGTAAAAGAATGGATGCAATCCATTTCTAAATCCCCCGAACTTATGGTTGCTTTACAAAGTATTTCAAAATCTAAAGCCCTTTCTCATTTCCCCGAGAAAGAACTTGTTACTTCTAAAGAAATAATAAAACCTATTTCTTCTAAAGAATTGGTTTCTAGTGGAAGTTCTTCCTCTCAAATTATTGTTTCCCAAGAGAAGCTTTCACAAAAATTGGAGCTGTATAATAAAGTCCATCACCAAAATTTTTATCTATGGAAGATGGATTTTATCATAGTGATCCTTTTCAAGCTCTTTTAAAGATTTTCCCCAAAGGTTGGTTCTTTAAACCATGGGATTTATAAAAACCCAACCTTACTATCAAGCTATTCTTGAGTATACTGAGTCTGTCAAATTTAAACATTTCTTTCTCAGTGAAGCTCATTCTGAGCCAGCCTATTCTACTGCCACAATTCTTAAAGTCTTGACTCATAAACAATGGGGTCTTCAACTCCATAAAACCCAGGCTTTTCCTGCCAATTTTAAATTGAGCTTAAACTATTGCTTGTCCTTTTCCTACTAGGATTACCAACAAGCTTGGTTTAATACATTTTTTATCCAAAACCCTAAAAAGACACACTCGTGGTTATTTTTCTTCAATTCAAATATAACAGTACATAGTTTTCCAAACTGATTCCAATAATGGTGGAACTATTTTGGTCCTAGCCCAGATATCCTGACAGCCAATGCTAAAAATTGCCCAAACCTTTTTAAAGCTCATTATGTCCCTTTTGAATATGAGAAAAGGATCTGTATAAATTTCTTTCTTCCGTGGGTCTGGATGTGAAATTTCCAATACCACACTCAAGACTCCCAGTTGGTTTTATAAAGACATTTCAAAATTAAATAGTGGTCAAAATTTGATGAGCAGTCAAAACTCTCTGAGTCCACTGTTCGTATATGGCTTTCTTCAAGGGGCTATTTGACTCCAAGCATTGAAGAATCTAAAGCCCAAAGCACTTTCTTGGCCCAAAGATTAAAAGCACAGTCCCTATTAGCCTCTGCGAAGACTGAAGATGAGTATTTTAAAATTATGCAACAGTTGCTCACCTCAAGATCAGAAACTTCTGTTGCAAGCTCTTCTTCTTCGAGTTCCTCAAGTAATGAAGAGTCATTCATCTCTCTTGGAGATGAAGATGAAGATATGTGTTTCGGCATCTTGTCTCAGTTAAAGCATTAAAGCTTTGTAATTTACATTATGTAAAAAAAAAAAGTAATTTTCCAATTAAATGTATTTCATATGTATTTCTATTTGAAATTGTAACGTTATAAAGTTACAGTTGTACAGTTGTGAAGGTACCATTTGTATTTGTTTTTATATTTATACGAATGTATTTCATTTGTATTTGTATTTGTAAAGCTTTTGTATTCCTCCGTATAAAGCCACAACTTCGTATAAAGCCACAGTGATTGCGATGCTACAGTTAAACTGCTACAAACGCGCTACAGTTTGAAGAAATATTTCCTGTCTTTTAAGTTTTCCCTTCTCCTCTTGTAACCTTTAAATCATTAAGCTTTCATTTTAATTAAATGTAAGCATTTATTTTGTAATTTATTTTAAAGCAATTAAAGTCTGTAATTAATTTATTTTATGCACTTTATTTTATGCATTTTAATTTCTGCATTTTACAACAATTTATTTACAACAATTTATTTAAAACTTTCTTTATTTATGCATGATTTGTAGACTGATCTGCTATATCAGATCTACCATACAAATTGTACATTCCTCTGAGGCATAGAGACCGGATCTCTCCCCTCAGTTGTATTCTCTTCTCCCCCCATCCAATCAATATTTAAAGATCTATAAAAGTATATAGGCTGGAAACCCGAGCGTGCGAGCTGATAATTGTTCAGTTCTAAGCTCTGAACTTGGGCCCTAAGGCAGATCTATCTGCATCGATCTGGTAGAACAACGCCAAGTACTCATAGATTTATAAAGTTTTATTAAAATATGAAATTATCTAAATATTTTTATTACACTTCCATCCTTCGGTCATATTTCCCTACTATATTTTAATGAACTATATTTAATATTGTAATATATTAAAATTTATATTTTTTTTATGCATACATATTATTAAACCATGTTATTTAATACAATTAATACAGATACGTTATTAAATTTTGACTTATATCTCAGCTTTTTACAGAACAGGCCCTTGGCATTAGACTTGGATAACAAGTTAGTGTATGAGATGCATTGGTACTCATTTAGCCGATACCAGAACATGTGGAAAACACAACCAAGGAATAGAGTTTGTAACAAAGTTATCCAATCGTTTATTAATAGAGCGGATTTTCTCACCACTTGTAAGCACCCGTCTCCTCTTGTTCTGAGCGAATTTGGCTTTGATCAGAGAGAAGTAAACCTCGCGGACAATTTGTACATGACCTGCTTAATGGCATATGCTGCTGGCACAGACTTGGACTGGGCCCTATGGGCTCTGCAAGGAAGCTATTATTTGAGAGAAGGCCTAAAGGGGGCAGAGGAGACGTTCGGAGCTTTGGATTCCACATGGCAGCATCCCAGAAATCCCAACTTCTTAGAAAGGCTTAGGTTTCTGCAAACAAAGACTCACAGTATAGTTAACTAATTTACTAGCTAGATATTACTAATGTGTTTTATACACTGATGGTGATGTGAAACTTGTCTATTTCAGATCCAACCTCAAGCCGTTCAAGAACATCCTACGTAATATCTCATCCACTGAGCGGCAATTGTGTTAATGCAAATGTAAGAAATGAACTTTATGCTAGCAATAGAAGCCCATTTGGCCGCTGGAGCTACGATGGCGATGGGGCGCCAATCAGGTTGATGGACAGATCTGTTTGCCTTAATGTCGTGGGCAATGGGCTTCCACCAATGCTATCAAATGACTGCCAGAGCAAACAAAGTTCATGGAGCTTGGTTTCAAGTTCCACGCTGCAATTAGCTGCCAAAGATGATGAACATGGAGGAGAGTTACTATGCTTACAGGTATCTCCATCTAACTGTTCTCAGGTTGTAACAACCAAGTGCATTTGTATTGTTGATGATTCTAGTTGCCTGCAAAATCCACAAAGCCAGTGGTTTAAACTTGTTTTAACCAATGTACTTTTCCCTGCATCAATTAATCTTTTAAGGACCGTCGTGAAATTTATTCGGTAAGCTCTTCCTATATGATTTGATATTGAGATCATCTATTCATCTTGCATTTAACTATTTAATTTTTGTTCGTGGGTTTTAAATTGGAAAAAAAACAAATAAATCAAAAAGTCATCCTATAATTAACAGGATGAGTAGACAGGATCTTCACTCTCTCATAGAGCATTAACATCTCTTTGATTTCGAGTAGCTGCCATCTGGGCATTATGACCTTTATCATACTAATTTGGAGTTTGGTTTCACATTTTACCACCACTTCATTGCTGTAAAGCGGGATAAAGTCGTGTAAGAAGTAGTCTCAGTGAAAAATTACAAATTTTTTTAATCTCGTTTTAAGATGGGCTATTATCAATCAAAATATTATTTCAGGAGTGCATAAATAAATGTGGTGCGCTATGTCTAGCGCCTATAAGATTTCCTTGGCGAGAGGGGTGCAGCCACAATGTGCAACAAAAATAATAAAAATAATAATAAGGAGCCGGGCCTCGAAAATTATTGCGGCTCGAAACAGTAAAGTTGAAGAGGGACTCCGACTGGCGTCGACAAGAAAAGATGAAAAAGAAAACAAATAAATGGGCCACCCTCTTATCTCAAAAAGAAAGTAAATGGCACAAGAATGCCGAACTTGTGATTACCATAATGATGATTTTCATAGGAGTATGTTTGTTTGAGACAAAACCCATATTCCTTTCGGTTTTCAAAACAATCAGATTAATTTATCGGCAATATGTATGAACGTGGGACATGTTTCAAGATTAAAGTATCCTACTATCTATAAACAAGACAAATAGTTAGCAAATCAGTGTATCTTAATGGATAAGATGCAAAAGTTATTGTGCTCAATTTTTATTTTTTCCCAAAAGAAAAGAAAAGAAACACGTATGCTTTACCAAATAATTGATTACCTTTTATTTATTGGCCCAAAATGTTCGAAAACAAATTGAAACAAAAAAAAAATTAAATGTATTTTTTTAAAAAAAGAAAACTTGTTTTCAAACAAAAGCAACAATAAACCTTGCTTATTTAATTATAAATACTATAATCAAACCAGATTTAATATTGTTTATCTCAATATTTTATTTTCATCAATATTATTAAAGTTATAAATAAATTAAAAAATTAAAAAATATAAATTTTAATACAATATATTTTATCTTATAATACATTAAAATTTATTTTTTTTATTTTTAACTTATTTATAACTTTAATATGATCAATAACCTTATTATTAGAAAAACTCGTTATATATATACATATTTTCTTCAATGGTAAGTTTCTTTCAACTTCATTATATTAATGTATTCATCTGCAGTGACTTAGAGGCAACATTGAAAGCACATAGATTAGGTGGCAAAACCCATTACACAAATGTGCCAATATATATATGGCAAAAAAAAAAAAGGAAAAAGAAAAGTAGGAGATATATTTATTAAAAACTTAGTTGCATGGCTGTGGGCGCTAATGCTGAAGCTGGGGAAAGCACCACGGTGTAGGGAGTAGGTTCTTTGACTTGCTTTTTGAAAGAATGTTACCCTTTAGAAAAGTTTGCAAAAACATAGCATGCAGACCTGCCCAATCACTCCACCCTTTTTTAATAATAATAATAATAAACAAAGAAGAAGATTTCAATTAGGTTGCTGTTTCAGTAACTGGACCTAGAAAGTAGAAATAGTTGGCTCAAATCTCAAACTCCACAACAATCCATTTGATTCTATAAATCTCTAGGCTTTTGCTTTCCAATTGATTGACTCTTCTGCCCATTAACGGAGAGATAGTTAAAAAAAAATCACAGAATTAAATTTTCACTAAACCCATTTTTTGCTGAAGCCTGTAAACCTCAAAAAATTGTTGAAATGGTCCACTACTCTAATGCAGCCACGATGACTGATTAATTAAAGAGCAAACGTGGTAAGGCACATTCAATCGAAGAAGACGATTTAGTGGTTTGTCAGATCCCTTCTCCGGGGACCCTAACTTATGACATGGATACGTCAACACTCAACTCATCCGACGGTTGCTATCAATTATATTATTATTTCTGATATAACCCTCTCTCTCTCAGAGTCTCACTCGACTCCACAGTTGATATTAAAGAGAGAGCTTTTAGTGAGGGCCAGGTAGGTGTGCAGTACGTATAAAAGTACATTATTATTATTATTATTATTATTATTATTATTATATACTAGTACTTCTAAAATGAAAGCAAGCATCGCTCTAGTCTATGTCTCTCGTGTGGCACTGGCAACCTTTTCTCTGTTTTTATTTTTTATTTTAATATTAATATACAGAATTATTATTAATATTATATAAGAGATTTATAATTGATATAAAAGTGTATACTCCATTTAATTATATAACAATTAAAAAAATAAAATTAATTCTCAAATATTTTTATAAAAATTCAAATCTTTATTCTTAAATATTATGAGTGCCAAATACCATGGATTATGTTTCTTTCTTGATTAAAACACATCACACATCCTCAAAATTAAGTAATTCGGTTGGCTTACATTACAGATATCATTTTGGATTGAGTCATTGAGATTTGAGAACACTGTGTCTGTGACTTTCATTCTACTTCTACCCTAAAGACTTTTCTTTTCTGATTTTTCTCTCCACTGGGAGGAAGTTTCCTCATGTCACAATAGTTTCATCATCTTCAGTGGTAAAAGTCTTAACAAAAACACACAATTCTGCTTTAGGATTAAGGGAAAAACTGCGCAAAAAGCACAATTATTGGTTACTCATTTTCACTTTCAGTTTCTTTTGTTTTAACTGTATTAGAGAAAAACAACTCAGAACCGCCTCAACGAACAGTTATATATACCTACTAATAAATTTCATCTATTGAATGAAATAGACAATATACATATGTAGCTCATGAATATTGTTATCTTTTCATAATCTCCTTTTATGAGCTCATTTTGAATATCACATTATACAGCTAAAATTTAAATAAATAGTATTTTTTATTATCAAATAATTATCAATTATAATATTTTTTTTAAAAAAAAGGCTCGTATCGGAATGAATTCTAATACTTATTTAGAATAAATTTAATGTTTGTCTCTATTTAATTAGACAGACAAAATTGACAGGGAAAAAAAAAGGAAGTATGAAGGTCGTCAATTTCTAAATCGGATATGTCTAAAAAGGTTAAAGCGTAGTTGTCCGATTAATTAAAAATAAAATAAAACCTATATATGTCTGTATGTATGCATGAATGTGTATATACGTAGAGTGGAGGGGTGGTAACAACACTTGCCTTCGGTTATAAACAATTATAATATTGAATCGTCAGTCTCAATATCTGTCTCTGACTTGCAGACTGCACTCACATGTCTGACCTGCAACACGTATTACGCATACATTAGCAGACAAATTAAAAGCGAGCCCCCCTCTCTGTTCTGTGTTGTGTACCAAAAGTAAAAGTAAATAAAAAGCTTTACCATTTCTGCTGGCGCTCTCACCAATTTCAGTACTAGTCTGCTCCCTCCATTAACCTCCACCTCATTTCCTCATTCCTCATCCCCTTTTCCCTCGACTTACTTTCACTTTTTACCACCACCAACACCACCACCGCCGTATCTAATTATCCAATATCTAATAAAAGCAACCACCAAATATCTCCTATCTCTTCACTACCTCACCCTACACTACTATTCTGGCTCTCCCAAGCATGGAAGCTTTCAGCTTGCTTAAGTACTGGCGCGGAACCGCCGGTGGTGCCGGCTTTGTCGCTGGTGGTGATGGCGCTGCTGCCTTACGCAGCACCACCGCCGCCACCACTATTGTGACGGCTGTCAGTACTCGCCACGCGGAGGAGGAGACTGACGACGACGACGGTCCCTTTTTCGACTTGGAGTTTGCTGTTCAAGATCAAGATGATGAAGCCGAAGAAGATGAAGATGAAGATGATGGAGAAGAACAAGTAGTTGCTAGAAACAACGGGAGCGAAAACGACGACGTTGGCTCCGAAGACGAAATTACGGACGAAGAAAGAGAGTTCAACTTCACGATTTCTTCTAATTCAAGCGGCAACGACCGCACGGATCAGCATCTCACGCTCTCTCCGTCAGACGACTTGTTCTTTAAAGGAAAGCTTGTGCCCATTGAGCCTTCTTCTCTCGTATTCAACTCGGCCGAGCCTAATTCCAAGCCGCAATTTCCAGTCTCCCTGTTGAAATCGGCAACCAAGTTTCGAGTCTCCATGTTAGGTTTCAAAAAACCCAAACAAAATGCCGCTGAAAAAGTCTCAGAAAAAAGCAACGGACCTGTTGCTGCCACTGCGGCCGCCGTTGTTGATACTCCTCCTCCTCCTCCGAAACAACAACAGAAACAAGAAGCTGAAAAAGATAAGCAAAGCAAGTTTTTTACAGTCAAATTCAAAGTGGAGGAAGTCCCAATTATGTCCTTGTTCACAAGAGATAGTAACAGTTCAAGGAAGTCGCAGAAACACAATGCCGAAGATTCGGAGGAGAAGAAGTTCTCCAAAGATGTCATGCAAAAATACTTGAAAAAGGTTAAGCCTTTATATGTACGAGTTTCGAAACTGAAGTTCTCAGGTCAGTTAAACTCCGGCTCCGTTACAAAGTCCGTCCATTCAACGCCCTCAACAGCTGGTCAAAAGCCGAATCAGCCTAAATCAACGGCTGAGAAGAGCCCTCTGCCGGAGGCGGAGGTCGGTGGTGAAACTTTTGTTCAACTCAGGAGTCAAAAGCAAGCGAATATTCCGGAAAGGCTTAAAGTTGTGTGCAAGCATTTAGGGAAGAGCCGATCGGCTTCGTCGGCCGTGGCTGCCGCACCGGCTGGAGTTACTACTTCGAGGAGAGATGACTCACTGCTTCAGCAGCAGGATGGGATTCAAAGCGCCATCTTGCATTGCAAGCGATCCTTCAATGCCTCGAGGGGTACTTATTACTTTCTTTAATTTCTATTTGATTATATATATATTAATTTCTGAAAATGTGAATAATTAATAACATTTCATTTATATTTTATTAATCGGTTTATTTTTCACACACAGATTCAGAGTCTTCTATGTTACCAAGGTCGGTGAGCGATCCGTCTCATCAGAAATTTGATTTGTCAAGAAAATCATCGGATCAAGGAAAAGATGGCAGCTTTGAGCCATAGAGTAGAAAGAATCTCAGTTCACTGATCCAAAAAGGCGGGAAATTTGGTTCCGAATGATATCATTATCAGTAGTGTATCTTGTTTCTAGTATGTAAAAAAATGTTTTATTTATTTATTTTATAATAATTTTAATTTTAGTTTTGGTCAAGTTAAAGGTACGTAGTAGGGTTGAGCAGAAGAGTTGTCTGTCTGGGTCTCTCTCATTTGATAGATTGGATGATGACTGGTGACTGGTGATGAGTTGATGAAGTTGTAAATCTCCCTATCCCCACAACTACTGTTGTAAAGCTTTAATGCATGTTTGATCGAAAGTGAAAACAAGAATCATATCTTTGTATCTAGCTATAGCTACCATTCAAAAGTCAGTGCCTGATTTCCCCAACTCGTGACAACACAACACCAATAATTTTGGCTCAATTCAAAAATGGGTTTTGATATGTAAATATATATAAATACATATAGTTGGATTATTATTTATGGGTCCGCGAGCTAGATAGAGGAGTAGATGGTGTCTTTTCTGGTCAGCGAAGTTGGGAATGTGGAGACTAAAACAGTAAAAAAAGAAAAAAAAAAGTAAAAAAAAGCATACTCACAAGTCACAAGTCGCAAGAGCATATTAAGGGAAGAGAGAGAAAGAAAACACACATACATATGTGTGCGTGTGTGCGTGCGTACAACGGAGATGACCATTAAAACAGCGGGAATGAGTCAGTTCAAGGCATGGGCATTCCATCTATCTACTCTCTGGTGTCTGATATCTCTCTCATTTCATGGGAAAAATGTTTATGTAACAGGTCATAGCATGTATCATATGTCTGTGCAATTAATGTTTGAATGGTCTAATGGTAATGAATAGATGTTGAAAAATGAGGAGTTGTCCATGTCCATTGATGTTGATGAGGCACCCGATTTGAGTGAGTGAGAGTGTGTGTGTGTGTGTGGGCAAGTGTTGCTTGTGAAGTAACGTCGGAGATTCAATTTGTCTCCTTGCGGCAGGGCTGGGGGCTACAAAAGCGCTGCTACCTTCCTACTCTGCTACGCTAATGGTCAGGCCATTTGTCCTTTCACTCACTCATCAGATTCTTGTAATTCTAGTATTCTAACCTTTGTGTGCGTCTATTTATTTTATTGTTAAAGCTACTTTAGTCTTTAAACATGTTTTTCTCAAAGCTTACAGTGTTCATCATCAACAGAATGCATAATACAGAGGGCACTTGCGTTCTTTAATTTTCAATTCCTTCAAAGTTGCATTTAGTTAAAGTGTTTGTCTATTGAATTAAAAATTATTTTTCTCAAAAAAAAAATTATTGGGTGGTAGTTTCCATAACATCAAGAGAACAGACTCCAAATTTCAAAAAAAAAAAAAAAAAGGAGAGAGAACAGACTCCAAAAATTAATGTACTTAAATTATTAACCTTCTTACATTGTCTACAAAATCTTGGTTACCGGCCACATAATTGTATAAAAACATTGACTTCCTCTTCTGGAGAAACCCTTCCTCGAGAATCCTTCCTTGCATGTGTTATTATTCTGCAATTATATATAGTCCAAACTTTGTTAATGTTATACATTTCTTCAACATGCATGTGAATGCATATTTTCTATGTAGATTATTCAAAGAAGAAAGCTAGGTAGTCGTATTTTTTGAGGGTTTTTATTTTTGACAAAAATGGTAGTTTTATTTGCAGAAAAGAATAAATAAATAAATATTGTCGATTTACAAAATTGAAGTACTTGTTAATATAATAAAAGGAAAACTCCTGAATTAACACTTATTTTTAAGCATAGCATAATTGGTATTATTTCTCAATCTATATGAATGGTGATCTAATTAACTCCGATATCCCAACCAAAGAGAATCATCTAGGATCCATTGAACACATATGCTTCTAATCGTAAAAAACATGAATGACTTTTGTATCATTCAAGTTGAGCTTGCGAGTGGTGTAACATTTAGAAGTAAAGGGGATCAATGAACATTTAGCAAGCAACAGAACATGCGGTGAGCAATGACATAGGACCAAGATTTTGTTGAGGAATATTGCCGTCGGAATCCAAATATCCAGGGTCAAAACAGAGTGACTTGTTTGTCAAATTTATTATGTCACTGTTAAAAATCCAGTTCCATGTACTAATCTCAATAATACAAATTTTCCTTTTGTTCTTGTGACAAAGTGATGTTCTGCTCACGTACATTTTAGAGTATCTTGGCAATTGTTACTGCATCAGGGAACAGATACCATATTAAAAAGCTTGCATGTGACAACTGCGCTGCCATGCCTTGGACACAGCGGAGTGGAGCCAGAAAAATGGAGAAATTATCGACGAACAAGAAAATTATAGTTGCACCTAGAAGGGTGCTTAATTTAATTTGATACACAGTCTTCAGCCATCAAATTTGGGCTGGGGATAGTAAACTTGGCTGAGTTCATGCACCATAAGGCTAGAGAAAGTAGGAGAGTTCAAATTTTTTTTGTTTTAATGGAAGTACTAAGTACTGTATAATGCATGCACCGGAGACATTTAGCTATTAAGGAACTAATTCTACAGCATGCATCCGTTCCGAATACAACAGATTGGCTCTGCTTTCGGTGTTGATATGGCTCTCAATTTTCTTCGATTTATGTCACAGTAACACATTCTTTAAATCTGTATGTTGATTTGTCCCAAACTTCACTTTCGATAATTGTGTATACATGTAACATGCATGTATGTCCCCATATGCTTTTCCATCTCATTGGCTGGCGAACATTTTGGAGTCAAACAATTGTTATGGATAACTCTTGCAAGAGCTTGTCCCATATATATCTATGTATAAAAGATGGGTAATTTATACTCTAAAAATAACTTTGAACCTTCTCAATTTAATAAAATAATTTATCATTAAAAAAATATATTTTGTGATAGATTATTACAAGTCAATATAATTTATAATTAAAGAAATTAGAAAAAAGAAAAGGAAAAATCTATTGAACGTCGTCATCTTCTTCATTTGTTGGAGTTGTCCTATTTAATTTGTGAGATGACTTCTTCTTTTTTTTTTCCCTTCTTCCAATTGTTATTGTTGGCAAAGAAAGTCCTTTACCTTGATGGCGAGCATGAAACTACGTTGCATGTCTAGAACGTTTCTGATTATTATATGACAATATTAGAGCTTTGCACCGCGATACATCAAGATGGACATTTATATGACAAGATTAGAGCTTTGCAACGCGATATATCAAGATGGACATCAAGGCATTGATTTGGAACGATTTTCAGAATTTTTTCAATATAAAACCATTCACCAAGAACATGCATGTTATGTTTTGAGTGCAAGTTACTTTCGGAGTCCAAATTAAAACCAATATCGAACATATATTTGGAAATAAAAATTGAGAATATAATTGCGTTAAAGAATTTGTTTACACTAATTTTTTCTTAAGAATATATTTTCTTTGGGTGAATGGTTCTATTGGTGTTAGTGTTTATAGTAAAACTTAATTTTTTTAAAAAAAATTAATAGATAATTGTACAAAATAATTATTAGAGTACAAAGAGTCTCACCCTATTTTAATTTCTTAAACAATTTCAAACGACAGTTCTTATGAAAGCACCCTTAGTGGGGGGCGGGGGGGCGACTAGTTAACTTGTAAAATGGGGTAGGTGATTGACCATTGAGGAAAATATTTGTAGTCCAAGCAAGAAGCTTTTAAAAGAAGACTTTCGAGCAAAATAATAAGTCTTTGGCGATTCATTTATGTCCACGCATTACAGCGAATATAGGTAGCCATAAAAAAGCTACGACAATTTAATTAATTGGCATATCTATCAATATCATAATTAAACAACCATGTATAAGAATAATTAATTAATTAATTACAAACCTTGTCCCCGGCACTTCTCTTGAACGGCCTGGCTCGAAATATTATAAGCGATGCTACAATTCATCTTCATTACAACAGATTTCTTGAGAATCTTGAGTAATTTTATCTTGCCATATATTCTAGTGTGGCTGCTCATATTCAATGATCCCGACAAAATATCACTCCCTAAGCTTGGAACAGTCAAAAACTTCTCCGGAATTAAATCAACTGTTACATTCATCCGAAGCGTCCGCCTTGCCTTGGCGAGCCCTTGCGGAATCTGACCTTCACCCACCACCACACCGCCGTAGTAAATACGAGTCGTGGTGTTGCCATATTTGAAGGAGTTGTAGTTAGGGTTTTTCACTGAAACATCAGCCAAAAGCGTGACGTTTTCATCGCCGCTGCTGCGAATACTGCCGTTATTCGAAAGCTCCAGCCGTTGGATTGTCACTGAATTCATTTTGATACTTGGATTCTTGACGTGGAAAACGGTGGCGATCACGATGATTGTCACGACTGCAACTAACAGAAGAGCAGTGACGCAACCAAAGCACTGAAGACATCTTCTGCCATGTTGAAGCTTCAACTTGCCACCTGACATGGCTTGATCTTCATAATCACTGCGGAGGTGGTACTCCGCTGGGGCTAAGGGCTTCACTTGCTCGCTGTTATTGGCACTGGCCATGGCAAAATTTAATTCGTAAAATGTAAATGATGACTCGGTGGTGTTTAATGGGCCGGGATATTTATATATGTGATCAAATCAAATTATTTTTTGGTTTTGTATTCTTGTCCATAGCGCTTGACGTAAGTGTATGATTAATTTGCTGAGTCTAATTGTATTAATTTTTTTTTTTTGTTTTTCATTCTTTTTTTTCTACTTAACGCGTTTGCAAGACTTGACTATATATTGTATTCTGGCCTAATTTGTATCATAAATTCCACCTTAAATACCGGTTATTCTTCACTTCAAATGCATATATTCTTTATCCAAGAAGCTTCCTTGAATATATGATGATGTTTATGGACAATTAGAAGACGGCAATATATGTTTGGACAAATGATTTTTTCTTTTTCCCTTCTATTTTGTCCTTAACATATAATTTTATTCCAAGTGTACTGATTTTTTTTGTTTTTTTCAGCAATATCAAGGGAAATTAAGAAAAGTAGTAGTGGGCCTCATTGAAAGTGATCCTTTTGTAATCACTAAAACGATAATTCCGTTGAAAAGTCAATCAAAATTGAGATGGTGAAATATTTTGACATGCATGATAACTTATCATTTCCCCCACCAACCCCCATTTGTTTTTTATGTCGTATCGTTCTCCCAGTCCAAACCTAGCATTGACGAATAATAGTAATAAAAAATAAATAAATTAATGCCTACATTCAACAAAGTACTGTTGGAAATTGATAGAAAACACAATTTTCGGCACCCAAAAACCTGTTAAAGTTGGGCTACCGTTCCCTTGTTTGGGCCGGAATCACGGGAAAGAAAAAGGAGGTGAATAAAAACCTCTGTTCTATTCACCTTAATATACAATTGCAGGAATGGCAAGGGTAGATGATCTGAGCTCGTCCGATTAACAAATCTTGTTCCAAATACCCAAAGCTATCTTCTTACCTGATACCTGTCTCAAGATCAAGCTGCTATGAGCTCTGCTGAGAATTTGCCCCCTCTTTTCATCAAACATGGAAGTGGATGCTCCCTTTGGATCTTCTTCTTATAGAGCTGATTCAAGCCCTTGATGAATAAGCATGGCCCTTATCTTCATATTCCAGAGAAAGAAATCACACCAACGGTAAACTTCTCAATTTCTGGTCTTGGAAGTGATATTGTCTAGGATCAATCTAAGCCCTGTTACCACTTATCGTGTTTTCAAAGATTAATCAAGTGAAGAAAACGATACTTGATCAATAAAAGTATAAGATTTCATGTAGAATGTTATTTTAATTATTTTAAGATTTTATAATTTATATTTTTTATTTTAATTAAAGTTAATTAAAACATGTGTTTTAATATTTTAAAATTTAATTTTTTTTAAATTAATTTAAAAAAATAAGTTTATTCTATTATAAATAGAGAGTTTTTGTAATATTTTATTTATAATTTTAATTTAATTATTTAATAAAATTTATCTTAATTTAAGCGTCATCTAATTTTATTTTATGTGTTATTAAAAATTTTATTAAAAAATTCATTGAGTCATTTAAATTACAATAAATTTAATCACGCTTAGATTAAAATAAAAGTTAATTGTGTTAGTTTAGTTCACTTTTAGAATGATTTTTTTTTTTTAATTAATTCTACTTTCGTTACGCCACTTCATCAAGAATGCTCGAGCTTCAGAATTTGAAGGAAAAACTAACATGCTTTTATTAATCGAGCTAACTCAAAACAGATCTCACTTTACAAGGATGTTACACGTCTTACTCAGAATTAAGAATCGTCAAATTTGGTTAAGACGTGAAAAAGAAATCAATCACACAGCAGGTGCTATGCAACAGTCCCTTTATACTGGTGCTTCTGGGAAATTTCTGACAACTGCCTAACGACTTCTGCCATGTTGAAACGGAAACGGAAAGCCTAATAAAAGTTGCAAAGTCTGTACTCTGTAGTAAAATGAGTAGGAATATTATTTTCTTCAAATTCATTTCAGATATTATTATTTTACAAATAACAAATAAATGGTACCATAATTTTTTTTTTCGAATGGTCTTGACTAAAATCTATGTAATAAATTATATGATCAGTTTGAGAAATGTAATAAATTATATGATCAGTTTGAGAAAAGATTTAATAATTAATGATGCTGTTATACTCAAATCTCAAACGGGAAACACCAACCACTCATAATTACAGATGAAGATGATGGGGCATGCAACTATTCATAAATCATAGCACCAAGACTAGCTGTTTCTCTTCTTTCACTTTCATATTCCTTTTTTTTTTTTCCCTCCTTTTTGAAAGGCACTTTCATATTTAATAAGCAATAAACTTTCTTTCAGTTTCAAAAATTAACATTCAATAAGCTTTATTAACTTTAGTTGATTCTTTTAATTGAAAAGCATAACCGCATTGAGCACTACCTATCAAAAAGAGGAAAATTCAAAAGCGTACAATGAAGGAAGAATAATTAAATAGTATCAATGTGTGTTATAAATGATTTCACAGTGTCAGCTTTTATAATCATATTGTGAGAAACCAATTTACAAAAATAGTTAAAATTCAGGGATCATTTATAAATTTACTCCATTTCCCTTGTTTATATCACTAAAAAATTTAGCTATTTACGTAAATATCCCAATTATTTTTGTACAAAAATTTTATGGAAACAATAATAATAATAAAGAGTAAAAAAATATTCATTTCCCACAAACAAATAAACCAACAATATATGATCATTCTTGAACAAAATCGTGGAGCCATCAGGCGGCAAAATCGTGAGATATATACATTATACGAGCAATTAAAGGAAGCATCTTTAATTTCTACGTTTGAACATGGAATGAATCTTGAACAAGAATCTACATGCATATAAAATTATATCACGATCTTTAATAACCAAATAATGATAATAATAATACTAATCCTAAAGCTTAAATCCCCAAGAGATTACAAAAAGAGAGATATCAAACAAGTAAAAGAAAAAGAAGTACTTAAAATCAAACTAGCTGCTGCACACTAAATCCTCAACTGCTTTTCTAGCCAAAACGAGATTCATGGAACAATCCAGTTCAGGCGTCATCGTTTTCTTCAAAACATTCAACAAATTCACAATGCCATGCAACCTAGCACGGCTGGTGAGCTTCAAAATGCCAGAATTTATACCACTGCTCAAATTCCCGTTTGATCTCACAACAACATCAACATCAACGGTTACATTAATCCTCTTAACCTCCCTAGCTTCCACACGTCCGTCACGTATCTTCACGTCACCAACCGTCACGCTACCGTAAAAAACGCTCGCACTACAATTCTTGAACTCAAAGTAACCAAAATTCTCATTATCAATAGTTAACTCGGTCACTAACTTTGAGTTAAACGACGGCGATGTCCCGTTACCGTGGCTGAGATGTTTAACAGTGACTGATTCTAATTGAACGTCTGGGGTATTGGGACGCAAGAAAATTAATGCAAAGATCAGAAGAGCAGCGCTGACGGTGACGATTGTGACGAGAACGTAAACGAGACACTTACTGCTCTTTCTTTGGCTTTTAATAACGGCCGGAGCGTATTCTTGATCGCTTCTTGGGTATTCGTTTCTTGGGGGTGCAAGTGGAAACTTTGGATTTGCTTCAGCCATTAATTAATAATAATATGTGTGAAATATTCTTGAATCTTGGAGACCAAAAGCGGGCGACGTTTTGCTTCCTTAATTGCGAGTTCGACCTTTCGAACGTTGTTGGTGTAATTTGTAAAGAGAGAATGCTTTCAGACGTTGTGCGTTATGAGGTGGAATTCCAATTTATAACAGGGAAGATGAAGCCTGTGTTGTGTTCGGCTAGCTAATTACTCATGGGATGAGTGGGTCAGGGCCAGCCATCGAGGGTCTTTGTGCGACGGCATATATATTATATATTATTATATCATAAATTTTTTATTTTAAATAAATATTTATTATATAAATTCATTTATGGGATAATATAATAAATTTATTATTTTATTTATATTTTATAAAAAATTATTAATTAATTTATAAATATCACATTATTTATAATAAAAATTTTAAAATATTTATCATCTTTGATTATTTTATTTTTTTTTACATATGAAAAAAGAATATGACAAGAATTTTATTAGTTCTTATTATAATTAAATTAGAATCTGACTTGTACTTTTAATATTGGTATATGAGTTAGATTTAAATATTTTTATTTTTTAATTTATTAATCATTAATTACACGAGTGAAATTTCCTCTACAGATAATTCTAATATGTTATAATTATATCCAAGTCCTGTATGGTGTGTAATCACCAAACATATATTTTAAAAAATGGTTATAATAATTTTTTGTTACATTATTTCGAAGTTAATTATCGATCGCATCCCCCTCAAACAGTTTTTAAAAAATAAAATTGATTACGTCTGTTTATTTGATTATTTCAGTGACTATGAAATTCTCTGGGAGTTATTACTCATCTAGAATAGCTTTCCTGGTAGATCACGACTGGAAAAAAAAAAATGAAATTAACACACGGCAGGAGAATGAGATGTTGTATCATTTTCACCCGCAGGTGTATTTTTTATAATTTTGAACAGAGCTTGTCGCTCATGATTGGATATATAATAACGACATACCAATGTACTGATTAATCATGATAAACTAATGCATTGATTTTGATGTTTTTGTCATAATTATGATTAATTAGTGATTTTGTATTCCAATGATCTGATATATGACATGTGAATGATGATTATAAGGAGGTTTTATTGCCATGTATACGAAGTGAATACAAGTCATGATAGAGGTAGCACCTACCCCGACTAAGAACAACATTGGTAAAGACAATAAAGTCAATTTCACTTGGTCGCAGTGTGTGCTTAGTGATCAAGATTATCTAAATATGTGATTCCATTACCATTCACTCATTAAATGCGTTTATCTAAGTTGTTATTGCGACAATAATTGATCACTTATTGCCGATAATAGATAACGCAAAATCTTGTTCCCATACAATTTGAATACAACTCCACGTTCTAAATTTTTATTTCATAATTTTATATCAAATAATATGGTATATAATATATCATTTATTAAGTAGTTGATAATTTTTTATAAAATTAAAGTTAATTAATTATATTATCGTGATATCTGAGTGATGAATGACATGTTATTTATGATGAAAATTTAAAACTAAAATTTAGAATGTGTTATACTATGAGAGGAAAGTCCAACATTAACTGCATATAGCATGCCATTGGATTTTTTGGACACTACACTAATCTTATATATCCATATTGGAATGGCACCATATACATAGTGAGAGTTCTTATACGTTTTTTAATGTGTGAGAATCTATTACACTATTACACCATATGGTGTAATAACATTTCTACATTTTAATAAAGTATAAGAACTCTTGTTAATGTGTACACACACACACATAGTGGGATCTACCATATAGTTTAATAGAGTCCGTATTCAACTTACTAAAGTAATAGTATGTTGTCATTGATTCTAGTAAATCATATGACTTATTAGTGTGTCCGTATAAAAAAAAATGAGAACACTTGCATAAGAAAATAACTATATACATGTATGTGTGCACACGTGCGCGCAAGCATGTGTGTGTGTGTATGTACAAAGGGAGAGAGGGAGAGATAGAGAGAGTAAACCTCTCTATAGTTATATTGTTAGGACTAATTAATTTTATTACTAGTTATTTTGATTTTGTTAGCCTTAGTATAAGTAATATTGATGTAAATAAATTAATAATTAATTAATAGAACATGTAAATTCCACGAGGTTTTAAGCATGCTTAAAACTATAAATATTTTAGTTTGAATAAGAAAGTGTTCATACTAATGAGTTATTATGTACCTGTAAGTTCAAGTATAAAGTATATAGCAATAGATCTAAAAATAAATCACTGGTTTAAAAAACTTTAAAGATTTTATAGTATAGGACTATATCAAATTAGGACTAAATAAATAGCTCAAATTAGGCACAAATTTTTTTTATGATTATATAAAAATTATTTTTATATAAAATATTACTATATAGAGATTTTATGGTAAAGGACTAGATCGTAACCAGTATGTAAAATGTTTTGGCAGTGTTTTCACTTGCACTTTGAAAGCTCAAATCCTGGTGAGCCCCAGTTGATGTACGGATAAATGCGATGGTGCAATTGATTTACCGCGTCCACCTTTCCACTTAATTCTCAAACATGACCCCAACTGTGCAGCTTTAAAAATTTGAAGTCGATTTAGTGTTTAAGATTTGTGAAGTTAGGCGTGCATTACAAGTAGGGCAGACTTGGGTTTGGGTTCGGAGTTAGACTGGACAGTTTTTGAGAAAATAAGAGAGCACTGTTAAAGAGTTAGCACCCGTCTTCTAATCATACCCTTCTAGATAATTTAAAATGTTACATTATTTTTATTTACACCGATCTATTAAAACCTTGATTCATTATTTCCTGTATTTTAGCGTAATTGCAATCGAGGGTACAATTGTAAACAACAAAAAGGGGAGTGTAAATAGCTGCACTCAGTCAATTACTCTTAATACAGCCAGATGCTTTTCTAAGTTTGATGAAGGAATCTAGCCGACGTCGTGGTGTACTTAGAATACTCTCGAATTGGAAGAGCGTAGAGCATTCTGAGAGCCCAAACTATGGAGTTCGGGCTATCAATCTGAATTGCCGTGACCTTTCGCTGCAAGGACTTGGTCTTTTTAAACGTGGGAAAAGCAAGCGCAGTGTGACGGATTAAAAAAATTGACTTTTATTATACAACACAATGACATTTACGTTCCAATGATAGCTAGCATCAGTACATCACTGATCACTGATCTTCTCACGTTCCATCGTCATAAACTAAATATGAATAATAATAGAATAAAGTAATAGAACATAATTTGCATCATCTTCACGTTATTCTATTTCCATCTAGAAGGATTCGCTGAGCCCACTGCAAAGAAGGCCAAAACTTGTGCAAGTACATGAGACAGGCGCAAGCCATCCAAATCCCACCTCCAGATCCCACGAATCTACTTGAGTAGATCTCTCTTTTCTCTTTGAAATTTGTCTTCTTCCCACCGATATCAATATGCCTACCAATCCAGCATAGCCACCCTCTCCATGAAGCTGTAACGCACCATTGCCCCTCGACATTTTGGACCCCGTCATTTTGGACCCCTTGCCACCTGTAATCTCTTTTCTTGACAATGAAGAGCATATACTTTTTGCTTATGCATATCCCCAGCCACCTCAGACCTCACCAACCACAAAAACTTTTTACTTTCTGACTGGTCTACAAAATTCCTACAGGTAATATATGCGCGTACTCTGTTTTTCACTTTCTTTCTTTTTTTTTTTTTCCCTTAACTTTCTACAAAACTGTACAATATTTGCTTCCTTAGCTTATTGAAAATTTTATTCTTTTGTGGCTTTATGAAGGACCCTCATTTTCCTTCATTTTGTGATGTAAAGGGAGGAGTTAGATATAGGTTTTAATGCAAGGTATATATGTATATGCAACCCAGGGCGTAGACTGTAGACTTGTTCAGAAGTGTTCTTTGTGGAATTCAAACTTGGTAGAGCCTTTCTGATTAAACTCATGGCAAAGTTTGCCGAGTTCTTTAGCCAAAACTGGTGCTCCACAGTAAAAAACTCCTGTTCCAAAAGAAACACAAAGCATATTATGAGATTGAGAAAGAATTGAAAAGTTCATTTTTTTCAAAGAAAAATGGACATGCACTTACCAATCCTGGCATTGCAGTGCTTGGAACTTAATTTAGACAGAACCTTCTTCCAATTAGGCCTTGCAAAATGGGTTCTCACCTGATGATAGGATTTGGGAACTTTAGAAATTACAGTGATATGACCCAATGAAACCATCAAATTCCAGTTGCTCCTGGCCTTATCATGATTATAGGAGTGACATTTGTGCCAGAGATAATAATGGTTTCAAGCCGCAAGTGCAAGAAGAGGTGTTGTGAACGGAGAGACTGAAAATGACAAACATTAAATGTCTTACTTACCCTAGTGCCGGAAACGATGTCAACTCCGTTCTTGGCATGATTAAGAGCTTGAACCATGGTGATTAGAGCTGATCTGGCGTCACCTTCCTCATACACACTAGTCAAGTAGTTGTGCATCTCAATGACACCCTGAAGTCCAAAATATGAAGTTAAAACCCCAGGAAATCAACCGAGCATTAAAAAGAAACTGTTAAAGTGATTACAAACAGTATTATGTATTACCCTCTGATCAAGCTCTGCAACTTCGTTCATGACACCTTTGAACCAATCAAATGACCCTTGCTCCCTAGTTACCCAGTAGAAGTAAGCATTGGTGGTCTTCAGAGCCTTTTTCCGCTTTGGAGAAACCCTGTTGGTGCTAGAATCATTACTCCCAACACTATTGTCTGATGTCCTACTGAAATCTGACACACAATCCTGAACCAAAAACAGAAAAACGAATCAGAAATTAAGATAAGCTTTGTTTCAGAAGTACTGTAAAATTATTATCAATCAGGACAATGCCAAAAGTCAAATAAGGTTTTTGTAGCTGTGAAGCACTGGAAACAGACACTTACAGCTTGTTCCTCCTGTTTCACAATGTTGTTAAGCAGATCCTTCAGAATGCTGATGAAGGGTGTTGCTCCAATCCCAAGACCAACTAGAAGCAGGACATCGTAATTTCGGTAGTCTTGTGCCGGGGCACCATAAGGCCCGTCTATTAAGAGCTTTGGCAGACTATTACCAGATAAGAATCGAGCTTAAAAAATAGAATTAACAACTTGATACCCTTAGTTAATTGCATAACCAAAATCACAATATGTACCTTTTCTTTGTTGTTTCATCAGCCCTGAGCAGCCCACTTTTCCCAGCTACAGGAGGCTCACAGGCCTCAGAAAATACCCTTTTAAGCTCTTGAGTCCAGTCACCTAACTGCCGAATGTGAACACTAAGGTAGTCATCACCAGGAGCAGAGGTGATAGAAAATGGATGCCTGACGTACAAAATTAAGCTGTAAGCACTCAAAAACAAAACTTTTTTCTAGAATTTCAAGAGCAATTATAACCTACCATCAGCACAATGACTTACCACTCGAATGGAGACACAGCAGGGCACTGAACAAACATGTATTGGCCACTCTTGTACCGAAATTGTGGAGGCTTTGACATTTGCAATGTGAGAACATTTCCAGGATATATTGCGACCTAAACAATATTCATCTGATTGTTAGAAAACATAATTAAAAAAAAAAAAAGTACATATCAATGAGTAATTGATTTATCTGTCTACTCACCTTTAGAAGCCTGACAGTAGAGAAGCCTGAACGAAAAAATCGCAGGGTCCTTTCTCCAGCATATAAAAGAACAGGAACAGCAAGATACATCCATGTCTGCAAGCAAAGAATTGAGAAACTACAATCCGTTACAAGGAATTTTAAGACCATGTTTGGTTGGAGGAAATGGTAGTAGAGGAAAGGAATGGAAAGGAAAGAGGGGAGAGGAAAGAATTCAATATTATACCGTCTTTAGGTACCATTTGTGAACGAGGAAAAGTAATACGCCGTGGACGATGAGCAAAATATAGACGATGACGAACAAATGGTGTGAATACCAGAAGGCATTGAAACCAGTGAGCCTATCAAAGGGCTTTGGCAGCTTAATGAGGTTCCTTCTGAACCAACGAGTTGCTAATGTGAATGCAATGGCCATGAATATGACCATAAGAATTCCTGTAATGCCTTCTGGCCCTTTGACAAGGTCCCAGTATGTGGGTTTATGTTTTCCAAAAGAAGAACCCAGATACCGATGGTAGTCATTTTCTGAAGCGCTTGTTAGCCTTGGAAAATCACATGCAAGATGGTTCCCGACATGCAGGATTACACCAACTACAATTGCTGCTGCTATTGTCTGCAAATGTCCATCAGTAGTAATTAAGCAGGTTATTCACTAGATATAAAATTATGTTTAAAAAAATTGATATTCATCCACATTGTATATCTTGAAATTCTAATAACATCAATTTGCAATTCTTTTTGATGAGTTGTAGAAAAGTATTATGTTGCATCAATTTGTGGATTAATTGATGGGTCTTGTTCAAAGTGTGTAGAGTGAGTGGGCGTCAAATACTCAGTATTTGAAGTGCAAAGTGACCAAACATGAATTCTAGTTTTCTCGTGTTGACTTTGATCATAGGCTTTTAGTATGGACCCACAGAAAATATACATAAAAAACAAGCAACAATAATAATATTTAAAAAAAGAAAGAGAGAAAGAAGAGTAGGTGTAGGTACACACCTTATGAAAGTTGATGTTGTCGTCAAAAGGCACAAAGAAACCCAACTTGGTGGACCGAAGCCACGTAATTGTATTTCTACAAACAGGCAAAAGAATTACAGCCATGTTGAATTTTAACGTCTCTGCTGCACCCTTAGCCGTGAGAAGACAATAACCCATTAGATGAAAAGCATCTTTCTGTTTGTATTGAAAAAACTTCCATGTAAATAACCCGATCATAATCAAAATCCACAGTGACAAGACCCAAAGCCTTCGCCAATTCTCTTGCAGATAATACACAAACTCTGTGCCCAATCTTTTGATTCTGTTCTTTTTTCTCAAGCCTTGTAAGTTTTGGCTTAAAGCTTGGCTTGTGTAGCTCAGCGCTTGGCTGTAGTTTAGATACGTGTCCTTTTGTAGCAAAAGCGTCTCCAATTGCCATAGCTGGGTATTATCAAAGAGAATGAATCATACAAAGTGATAACATGGTGTCCAGTGTCAACAATACGTGGGAACTAACAGAAACTCACGTGGGAACCCATCTTGTTTTGGCAGGACCTAGGACCGACGACTTAGTAAAGAATTAAGTTGAATTGGCTTTATCATGAAAGTGCAGTAGGTTTGGACCGTTTCAGTTTTTGAGCAGACGGCGACAGTCCATACAAATCGTATATAATTATGATTTTGGCGATAAAGATTCGTATTTTCAAACAGTTAACAACTAAATTTTGACAAATTAAAAAAAAATAAAAATAAAACCAAACTGATTACTACGCATGGATATTTAAATAGCGAAACTGATCAGTTATTTTATATGATTCTATTGAGTGTGATACTAGAAGAAGTGTATTCAAAGGTAGAAAATAGAGACAACAACGAAAACGCTCAACTACCAAGAATGTTATCAACACTTGTTATGAGTTTTATTTTCTTTTTCACATTCTTTCTTCGTGCTTAGTTGAACAAACAGCACTAGCCAATTGTTAGAAGATTTGGTTATTTTTGTGGCCTAACAATGGACTTCAATTACAAGAGAAGTCCTCCTCAAATAACTGAACCTCTAATTAGTTTATATAAAATAAGAATTGGCTAATCAAAATTGCCCCCACTAAACACGATTTATGAAACTAATGTGACATAAGGCCCCAAAAAACAAAATTTAAAAAAAAAGTATACGGGCTTCTTTTCATATTTTTCTAGATACATGTACCAAGTCATTTTCATATATTACAATAGCAAGTGTGTAGGATAGAGGACCCCACGTACCTCTATGTATCCAAGTCTTTCAGGATCTAGCTCTTCCATTATCAAAGCTGCATATTCTTCTGCTTGCTCCTTCAATCTCGATAACTTATTGGCAGAAGCACTTAACATAATAATCTGTGCAATTTATACACAAAACAATATATATGAAAAATAAAAATCTAACAAACTTTTTTAAGTTACAATTCAAGTAATTTACACCTCCCTTAATAATATGATAATAAACCCTACTATTATATTACTAATTTTTACATAATTTTTTAAGAATTATAAATTATTACTAATTTTTACATAATTTTTTAAGATTTATAAATTATCTAAAGTGTAACTTAACAAAACACAAATTTAACAGCTAAAAAATATTATTATTTTAAAACTAACTCGCACATTCAAAGTGAAAGACAAAAGAACCCCCACCAACCCCACTTAAGAAACGGCATAATTACTTATGACAATAAAGTGGAGATGCCATGTGTCGAAACTTTGGACTCTGCAGGTCTTGAATGTACATGATCTAATTATAGATAAGATGCCAATTGATTGGAACATGGGTAACGTCAAAGACTAAGCAAACTCAATATTCATCTTCCTTTTTTTTCTTTTCCTAATTGTATTGGAGGTTTGGAGATGCTAATGTATGAAATTTCATGTAATTTAAGGTCACCGAATCCCGCCTAACGTTGATTATCAAAACCAAAATGACACCCTGGAAGCAATAACACCAGGTAGCTTGTATTTACAAGATTATATATATATTAATCAATTGAGATGGCTTTTGCTTTATCTAATCATCTTTCATCAAAAGGTTGAAAATCTAATTTAAATAAGAAAGTGAAATCAGTACATATTATTACTAAAACAGAATTGATTAAATACCTCCTTTACTTCCTCCTCCGTGATTCTGCCATCTTCGTTCTTGTCCACCCTAATAAGGCATTATAATTATATACATATATATATAAATATAAATAAATAAGCAGTGAATTAATTAATAAACAATGTAAAAAGCTAAAAACGAAAGAAAGTTGATATACTGGCTTATCAATTAACTAATGCTCACATATCGAAGAAGATCTGAAGCCGAGAATCAAAGCTTTGATCGGTAATTTGTGACCAGTACTCGTAAAGCTCATCTCTGCTAATCTTGTCAACTTTCAGCCTTCTTCTCCTACTTAAAGCATCAAAAAGCTCCAACGCAAACTCTTTGGAATCTCTCATTCCTGTGATTATAAATATGTAATTATCAAAGCATTAATTGGCGGTTAACCGAAAGATTAAAAGAACAAAAAGAAAAAGAACACGAATATGAGAAGAACCTATGCATTGTGCGAAATCGGCACGATAGAGAAAGCCGTCCTTAGCAAGCTTATTAAAACTATTTTGAACTTCATTCCATGCATCGACGCCGTTTGCTTTACTGCTATTACTTATGAACCTCAATCCACGAAGAGCCTTCTGGGCGCCGGACCGGGTCCGGTCCAGCTGAGCACGCTGCTTTCTCAAAGCTCGTGCGGCTAAAGCCGAGTCGAATCCATTGCCATTTTGAGCTGGCGAGGAAGTTGAAGCCGAGAGCACGCGAGAAGCCTGTCCGTGGCTCCAAGAGAATCTCCTCAGCTCCGCTTTCAACTCCTGCGAGAACTGCTTCGCTTTGGCCACTGCTTCCGCCTTTAACTCATGCGAAAACTGTCTCAACTTATTCGACGAGCTTCGTTTTATGGATGGCGACCGAGAGGCCGACGACGGACTCTCAGTTCCAGCTCCGGCTCCGTCCTCGATGCTGAGCACATGAGCCGGCGCTGGCTCGACGCTTCTAAGAACAATTGTATCATCGTCCTGAAGATCAATTGTAACCTCAACGTATTCCTCTGCCGAGTTAGACTCAGTTCCCGGCGAAGACACCGAACTCACCACCGTCTTTCCGGGAACAGTGTCGGAGGCCCACCGGCGTTGGTGACTGGCTGAGCCTCTCATTTGAATGATGAGATGCTGTTAATTAATTTAAAACGGAAAAAACAAAAATCTAAAGAGAATGAGTTGATCACAGGGGAACTGGGGAGAGTGAAAGTTTTATAGTGGGGAGTGATGATTACGGAACAACGCGTTCAGAAGGGAATCTTCTGAGAGAGAAAGGACACGTACGCGGTTGTGGGTGAACAAGTTTTTCCCTTTTTTTTTTTTTTACCTCACTTCCGAGAGATGAAATGGAACAAAAAAATTGAAAAGCAAGAAAAAGACAAGGGGTTTTGCATATGGAATGCATAGGTTGATTTTTGTAGGGATGAAAAGGGTAGGGGTGTAATTGTATGTATTTGTGTTTGGGGAGAGGGCGGTGGGTCCGTTGATGTTTGGGATTTGTCCACGGTGGGGGTCCTGATCCTCTGGGTCAACTGGCTCCGGCTGAATTATTCTTTTTAGTTTTAATTTTTAGACGGGAGGAATTTTGAATGTTAACCTCTCTTCAATTCATAAAATTGAAGCCCCAACTACTTTAATCATATTATAGGTATATATGTAATTGAGATTGAACAACTGTAGTTTTTAAGTTATAATATAAAAATATTTAATAAACATTAGTTATTGTAATTTTAAATATTTAGTAAACACTAACTGTTGTACTTTAAAAGTTATGCTAATATAATTTTTTTATTTGTATAATAAAAATTTTATTATATATTAAATAATTTTATTAAAATTATTATCAAAAAATTATATTTACTACATATTATTAACTTTTATTTTATAATTATAATTTTTTTCTACAACAGCTGTAGCTAAGAAGATACAATATTTCAATCACAAATATATTTTATATATATTAGAAAAGTCAACAAAACATGAATCTATATACATACATACATACATTATATATGCTGTTATCTTCAACAGATCTCCTGGCTTCATCATCATCATTATATTTATTTTTTCGGAGAAGCGGCTTGCCAACCACTATGGATGCCTGCAACTGCTAGTAGAATGTCGTTAATTACTTGAAATTATAGAAGACGGTCAGAGGCGCTAGAAGTTTTTTCGGTGTGAACCCTCTAACACTCAAGTCAGTAATCGGTATCGGAAAAACTTGTGCCACTTCTCATGCGCCTTCATTTATTGTTCCTTTCAGCTCTAACTAGAAAAGAATTTCTTTTCTCGAAGAAGAAAGCCTTTAGTCTCATCGAAGCAATCCCCCCTCCTCTTTATCGTGGTTTTGATCATAATAATCATCTCTCCCCACGTCCTCGTAAATTCCCTCCTTAAATATGCATATAAATGTAGTGAATCAGTTACATAACTGTTAGTGGGCTAACTTCTTGTCCAGATTTTTCAGAGGGAATAAATAAGGTTAACTATATTTTGTTTTCTGATGAATTGGTTAAATGCCTCCTCGAAATCTATCTGGTCGAGGTGATATACTCGAAGTAGCTAGACTTACCTTTTAGCATAGGTTATCTGCTTAAGATCACTAGATAACCACTTGGTCGAAGCCACATATAAACTCTTAGTCAAGATGATGTGCTCAACCTAATGAGATAATTACTTTGTCAAAGTGTTTTGTTTGAGCTCACCCTATAACCATATGGTCATTGTCAGAACTAGAAACTATATAAAATTTAAAGTGACTTCAATGTGACTTTAATTAGTCGTTTAAGCTTCTAGAATTAATCTCATTGAAGACAAGAACCTTGGGCAAGTTACAAGTCTCATACTTCTATATGCCTTAAAAAAATTATTATTTTCCTACTCGCGTAATCATATAGAGAAAGTTTATCAAGTTTAGGTTTTATCGCATTTGGAGCAAGTATTTAGACCTAAAGCCTTTTATAAATAACCCTCATATAATCCCTACTTAATCTTAATCGAGTAAGAGCAGGGATGCTTTGACTTTGTCTCACCTCAAGGAGGTTTTGATACCTAAATTATTTCATTTATTCTAAAATATATTATTGCTCGACTTTCGTCTAGTCGAGTATGAGCAAGCAAATTTCTGATTCCTGTCTCGCCTTGAGCAGGCTTTGAGACTTTAAGCCATTTTATTATAGCTTAATTTGCTCGAGCCTTATTCTGGCTAAATTTGGCTCTTCGTCCCGCCTTGAACAGGCTTTGAAACTTCTGCCCTTAATATTTTTTTAGAGCTTAATTTGCTCGAGCCTTATTCTGGCTAAATTTAGCTCTTCATCTCGCCTTGAGAAGACTTTGACACTTCTAACTTTAACATATTTTTAGAGCTTAATCTGCTCGATCCTTACTCTAGCCACATTTGACTCTTTGTCTCGTCTTGAACAGGCTTTGAGACTTCTGGCCTTAACATGTTTTTAGAGCTTAATATGTTCAAGTCTTATTCTGGCTAAATTTGGCTATTCGTCTTACCTTGAGCATGCTTTAAAATTTATGACCTTATATTTGTTTTCTCAACCTCATCTGGTCGAGCTGGATTTAATAAACTTTGACCTTTGTCTCGCCTCGAGGAGGCTTTAAGATTTCAAGTCTTTGACTTGCCTTTAAATATTCTTTATAAACCAACTACAAACTTAAGTAAACTTTGACTTTTGTCTCGCCTCAAAGAAGCTTTTAAACTTAAAATATTTTTGTTTGCCTAAAGAATTATATCTATATATATATTTTAAACTAATTATCTGCTCGACTTTCGTCTAGTCGAGCATGAGCAGGCAAATTTTATTATTCTTATCTCTCCTCGAGCTGGTTTTGAGACTTCAAACCTTCTAATCATTTACTAACTTGAACAACTTCAAGCAATTCTTATCAGTTTAAGGTTTTATGTCTTACCTATAGCATGCTTCAAGACTTTTAAATTTTTACTGACTGAAATAACTTTAAGCTGCTCTTATCAGTTCAAGATTTTATGCTTTTAATATTTCTACCCACTTTAGAAGAGATTCGACAAAAAAGAAAAACAAAAAATGGGTTTTTATTGCTTTCATTTTATTCAAAGTTATACATGTTACAACTTAGTCAGAGAAGGTTGAAATAAGACTAAAATTGAAACGTACATGCTACTAATTCATAAACTACTTTTCTAGCCAAGCATGTTTAACCAATGAATTATCAAGATCCGAAATCATGTCTATATATGATACTGTTATGATGCTAAAATTATGAGCTTTTTTCCTTCTATTATTCCAAAAATAGATTTAGATATGCTACTGAGGACAATTAGCTTGTTCCGATTCATGCATGATAATATTTTGCGTTTTGACTAGATAAAAATAGATAGAGACAAAAGGTTGGCTTTTTGTACAGTTCCCCACAGACGGCGCCAAATGTTGATACCTAAAACCTGGTCGCTATTATCTCGAGCAACTCTCCCGACTTCAGTATCATCATTATATTTATTTTTTGGGGAAGCAGCTTGCTAATCACCATAGATGCCTGCAACTGCTAGCAGACTGTTGCCAATTAACTGAAATTAAAAAAAAATGGTCAGAGGCGCTAGAAGTTTTTCTGGTGTGAACTCTCCAACGCTCAAGTCAATAATCGAGTATGGGAAAAACTTATATCACTTCTCATGCGGCTTCATTTATTGTTCATTCCAGTTCTAACCAAAAAAGAATTTTTTTTTTTTTTTTAGGAAGAAAGCCTCTAGTCCCATCGAAACGATCCTCGCTCCCCTTTATCATGGTTTTGATCATAATAATCATCTCCCCCTAAGTCCTCCTAAATTCCCCCCTCCCCCTTTAAATATGCATATAAATGTAGTGGATCGGTTATATAACTGCTAGTGGGCTAGCCTCGTACCCGAATTTTTCGAAGGGAATAAATGAAGTGAACTGAATCTTATTTTCTAGTGAATTGGTTAAATGCCTCTTCAAAACCTATCTAGTTGAGGTAATATGCTCAAAGTAGCCAGACTTAGTTCTTGGTATAGGTTATCTACTCAAGATCACCAAATAACCACCTGATTTCTCATCGAAGTCACTCTGATTTTTTCCTATATATATATATATATATATATATGTAGATTGTTGCTAAAATCATCGATATTGCTGGAAAGCTCAATTTTGTATCTTACATTAAAACCTCTTAATTAATTACTTGTACAATATTGATATTTTTAAATCCCCATCAGCTTGATTAATTGATGCGTGGAATAAACCGTATCTGAATGGCATGATATAGTTTATCAACGCGTCCAAATAATTGGAGTCTGTTTCATCAAATGGAGTAAATACATAACTTAAACTTATCATTGAAGATCGATTGCAAATCCTTGTAGCATTGGAATAGCGAGGCGAGGCGAGGCTCATGTATTATCATAAATTTGTTACGAAAAATAATACACCATCTGTGACCATGTGAATGAATCCCATTAGGCAATAGCTAGTGCAGCTATAGACTAAAACAATAATGCATGATATATATGCTTCTATAAAAGACCAAGCATTGTGGTTTCCTTGAAGATTTGATGAGATAATGAACATGAAAATGTAATGCAACAACTGTCCTATATTTGGCGTTACATGCAAGATATGGCAATGTGAGTAAGCAATTGATAGTTCTTTATAACCTTATTCGTACGTGCAGCTTGTGCGATTTGTTGTTATAAGTCATTGGGCTGTGAGTTGTTACATCATCGAGCTAAAATACATTGAGTTGAAATTATTTATTAATACTATGAATTAGACAATAAAATTGATATTCCTTATTGCAAATGTCCAAGCGATTGAAGAATTACTTGCATACGTATGCACTGACAATGAAAATATTATCAAAGTAATTTTGATCTATACCTCAGTGGCCGATCAAATCAAACATTAATGTTATTACTTTTACAATAATGATACTTGCAGCTAACAAATAGGATGATGAAGAAAAAAAATTAATAAAGCAAATGAATTTGTTGTAGTCGAATAATTCTTATTTTTTAATGGTCATATGCAATGTCATGTACAAATTAACATTACTACTCTTAAATTTCAGTATTATTTGACATTCCAAAGAGAAAAAAAAAAAAAAAAAAAAAAGACAAATACTTTTAGGTGACGTTTGCTTGGGTGGAGAGGATGAAGGAAAGTAAGGTAATTTGAATTTTTATTTAATTTTTGTTGTTTGGCTAGACAAAATATACAAAAGTTTAATTTCCATAAGAATTTAATATCCATCGTAACGTAGAATTTGAATTAAACACCAAAAAGTGAAGAATTCAAAATCCTATTCTCTTGGAAACCAAAGCTTCCAAAATTAGCCCATTTAACTTTTTAACTTGTTTAATACTATCAAATAATTATTATTTATAAATTTAATATTATAAAAATATTAATAAAATTTAAGTAATGATTTAAAAAATTCAAAATAAATAAGTATTTATTTAATATAAAAATATAAAACCATAAACTAAAAATTGTCGAACCGTTGCGGGACTTCTGCCGGACCTCGTTGGACTGCAGACATAGCACAGTCAGACCACGGTCAACTGCTACTGGGCCACCATCTTACTGAAGCCAGACCCCTCCGGAACCATGCCGGAATGCTAGATCATCACCGGAATTTATTTAGAAATAAATTATGTTAATTATAATTACTTAAATTAATTATAAAATAAAAAAATTTTTAATTATAAATATAAATAGTTATTTAAAATAATTTTTTATTAGTTATTTATGTAAATATATAAAATCAAATAATTATTTTTTAATTATATTAATAATAAATATTAGAAGTTTAACACTCACTCACTCAAGACTAAAATTGTCTACATAAAAAATTAAAGATTTATTTTATTTGTATAATTTTATAACAAACCAAACATTATAAAAATATTTTACTCTCTTCTCCTCTCCTTTTCTTTCTTTTGCACCAATTTACTTTCCTCTCTCATCTCCTCAAACCAAACATCACCTAATGATAAAAATGATTGGATCATTCTGAACATTGCACTGTGATGAATCTTGGGATTAAGGCACACATATAAAAATTGTTGAAAGTTCATTGAACACATCAACCAAACTAATGAGTGGATAAAAATTGCGCATTTATAAATTTTAAAGCTTTATATTGTTTAATCGGTCAAACATGATTTTCGTCACATCTGAAAAACTAATAACAATATTTGGAGTTGAAGGAAGATTTTGCATTTTTTGTTTTTTGGGTTAATTATTTTTCTATGAATAAAATACATGATGTATCTTCCCTACCAATAACATAACGTTTCCCAGAAGACATCTCTACAATAATCTTGCTAGTTGCTACTCGCGGAATGAAACTAAAATTCAAAATATCATAAAATAAAAAAATTGACCACTTGATTCACATTGCCACCAACCGCTACTAACTGATCAAAATTAATCATAAGTTAATAAACTCCCACTCGATTCGAAGCTGTTTAACACTACGAATTAATCAAGCAGCCCGAGTGCATGCATAAATATGATTACTCGAAACATAATTATATTTTATTTGCTGCAATTTTGTAAATGTTTGATTTCATGTGCGGCAAGTTACATCTGAAAATATATATTAACTCTAATGTGCGGCGCAATTATAACCACAAATGCAATATTATTGGACAATTAATGTGAAGCACAGAACTCAAAAGTTCTGGACGTTTAACCACCATTCTGAAAATTTAAATATTAATTCTTCCACACTGGCCACCAAACAATTTGTCAGATCTCTACGTGACACGTGTTCTGAATAGCTCAATTGCACTATATTTATGCTGTGCGCACTCTCGTTAATAGAAATCAATGAATCGAAACAAGAATCATTATCATTTTTATTTTTTTAAAATAATATAAGAATTAGAATTGGAATAATAAGTCCTATAAAAATTTAAAAATAAAATATGAGGTTATAATTCTTTCGAGAGGGGTAGGGAATGGGACTCTCATTCTCTAAACTTTTAATTCTACTTTTATTATAATTTTAATATTTACAAAATGTATGAATAAAGTTATAATAATAATTATTAATATAAAAATTTATTTAATTTTTTTATTTTAATTATTATTATTATCATTAATGTCATTATTATTATTATTATTAATTTTATTATCATCATCATCATCATCATCAAAATTTATTAATTTTATTATTTTAATTATTGTTATCATCATCATCATCATAATAATAATAGGTTCATTAGCTTATTACTAATAATAATAATTAACTAAGAATATTTTAGTAACTTAAAACAATTCAGGTTACTCTTATCCCAATTCTAAAATAAAGTAAACGCATTAATAAAATTCGAACTCATTCCGATTCTTATTTTTATTCTGATTCTGATTCTTGCAGCTCAAGTAAACAACTTATTATTATTCTTATTTCTCATTTCTCATTCTTATTTCAGTTCATTTTATAACATAAATTTCTAGCGCATGGAAATGCAATCGACTATATATGTTACAGTCCACAGCAAGGCAAGGTTACAAATTAATATATAACTGATACCATTCGCATAATATTCTGCCCCATTCTTCAGGATAAGACCATTTGGTAATGATGTGGTGATATAAAAATGTTTGAATGTGTTTCAAGAAAATATTTGCCATTATGTTGACCAGGAAATTAAAATAGATAAAACGGATCAGTTCCAACTTAATTATTTTGTGCTTCAATAACAAATCTTTCTAGACTAGACTAGAACTGTGATTTTAATTAATTCATGACTCGTGAACGCATAATCACCAATATCTTTAGACCGATTACGATGAATATCTTGAGTGGTAAAATGATGCTATATATAAAAGGTCAGGCAAAAAACACTATTTCGGTCATATATTGGAGAAAAAGGATACAAAAAAATGGTCACATAATTGCAACCTTGAACATTTATAGCGATTAACACATGCTTGATGATTAATTATTATTTCATTGTTATTGAGTATATTCTGACTGGAGGTACATGGTTTCCATGATAATCGGCCAAATCCCTTTCATTATTCTTAGCAGTAATTCAAAGAAAAGCCCCAGAAGATCTGATGCTCTCGATATACATAGAAAAAATGTCGTTCAAAACAATGTGAGCGCATGCATGGAGTTGATTCTGCCCAATTTGCCGTTCAAAAGAGTCAGTGCTGCCAAATGGTACACACAACGAAATGTCTCGTTTTATTCATTTATTTTGAAAAAGAAAAAGCTTTATAATGAGCCCGGAGTCATTATCAAGTGTGGTGTGGATGTTTGTAGGAATACTTGCTAACTACTGAAACAATAGCGGCAAACAATCATTTCAATGCGCGCTACGATAGCACAAAACAATATATGCATACGATTGCGAACTTTTTGCCATTTTTCATTCTTTAAGGAATAACCCCCCCACATTCAAAATTTAAGAAAATTAACTGTGAGCGGATGCATCTCATAATTTCCACTCTTTATAGTTTAGATATATATTATTTTGGGAATTCCTTCGGCGATATCTTTCTTGACCGATGAATAGATGAGCTTCCAGAAGACGTTTACGTATGAGGCTAGCCCACAGATAACTTGGTCAGCCACAAATCTCTCACAAGTCAATCACCCACCAACTCTTGTATCAGCATTGCACTCATAATGGCCTTGCCTTTCATCAATACCTCTCCATATTTTCTTTTTCTTCCAAATTAAAGTAGTACTATTTTGTCTGTAGTAGTTGTTCGTTTTGTTTTTATATTGGTCGGGATAATGCAATGGCTCTGGTAGCCTTGCGCTTCGCTTCGCTTTCTCCCCTTTGTCTTTTCTCATTAGTTCATATAAATCAAAATGACTCTTTGGAATTTAGATTTCAAAAGGAAATCCGAATATATAAATCTAAGAAGCTAAATAAATACTATGAACCTAAAAAACGCGTAAAGATTTAAAACGTTTCCATGGAGAAAATAGAAGACGGTCCTCTTCCTCACAGTGTAAACTTTGAAGAATCTTGCTAAAAAACAATATTCGAAGGTCTTTTGGTCCAAGAAGATAACAAATTTAATGCGTTTTTTTTTGTTTTATTTGAAAATATGCGCTTTGATCTTCGTTGCAAACTTGCAATTAATTGTTACCAAACTTTGTCAACTCTATTTGAGTCCATTTTACAAACTTGTTTCGTACGCTAACGCTCCAAATATATGTACAGTATTTCTTCATTTTCTGTGAAATATCAAATATACATATAAGGTCGTCCTCCACTGAAAATAAATCCATGCACAAGAAGGCACCATGTCATTGCCAATGAGGTAAGCAAACCCCACTAACGACTATTGATACCCTTTCATATTCTTTTAACCATAAATTCATGTAAGCTTTGTGATCAAAGCTTTCTAGGACTATTCACACCCAAAAAACAATAATAAAACTTAATAATTCCCACAAGAACAGGAGCTGCTACGGACTGTATAGATATCCTTTGCCTTGCCCTTTTTCTTTTTGGTTATTTAATTAGGTGCATGTATATGGTGATTTTAATAAAGGAGAAACTACCAACCACCCATATAGGTTTCTTAATTATGCAGTTTTATTGAACTTGTTGCCTTCAGAAATTTTGATAATGGAGACATTAGAAATAGCCCGCTCTACTGTCTAATAGAATATAAAATTTAATATTTTTAGTACGATGTGTTGAAAAGTATTAGCAGCCTCTAAACATAGACAAATTTTAGTACGTCTAATAAAAATATTTGCAAATATTTTTAAACATAAATATATTTTCAATATGCTATCAAAGAACTAAAACTAAAATTATGCAGAAATTTAGATTATCACTCAAATAATTGCGACATTATTCATCAAAAGAAAAATAACTCAAACAATTGCGACATTAATCATCAGAAGAAAAATAATTTCTTATTTAAATAATACCAAAATCCTAATATTTTTATACTTAATTTCAGCTAAACTCCGCGGAACATTCATATTACCCAACTAAGTCACAACACACACACATACAACAAATCACCATAAGAATATTGATTATCCCATTATTTGAAAAAAATTTCAAACTTTCATCAAATTTAAATGATAATTAATTTTCTCATCAATCCATATTTCTCCCTTGTATAGAGAGAATAAAAAAATGAAGAATAATAAATTAATTATTTAATTTTTTTCATCAATCCATAATTCTCTCTCACTAATTAATAATATAGAGAACAATCAAAAAATGAAGAATAGTGAATTAATTATTTAATTTTCTCATCAATTCATTATTTTCTCTTGTTAAATCATAATACAAAAAATAATAAAAATAATAAAAATAATAATGTCACGTCAATTCTTTGAGTCCTAACTTTATATAAATATATAGATAGATAAATTTTCATTCCTACTCATATAAATGTTAAGATACTTAATATTGGACCATAAAAAATCAAAATTGATATTATTGCTTTCATAACTTGTTACTGTCTCAATAGGAAAACAGCCGGAACAACCGCCCCCCGAAAGGAACATGATTGCTTAACTGAAAACGAAGTAATGCCAATAATTCTATTCTAGCAAAAAAAGACCTCAAATTTAACGTCATCCATTGGGGGCGTTGATCAAAAGTGAGAATATGCTATAGTTCACTTTGAAAAAACATTCAAAAAAATTTACAAGTTTCTAAAAAAGCCTAGGGATCATGTGAACAAGGGTCATTGTCTAACCAGTCACAGTTTAATCTTTTTTGTCCCTCTAGTTGGTTGGTAAAGTAAGCTATAATTGAACACGAATTTGCTTGCCTTGACTGGTATATACGTTTAATTTATACTTCAATAATTCGATTTAAAACGATGACATTAACTCGTTTCATTCAATGATACGGCATTTGATGAGTTTTTGCTTTTGATGAGTGTTTGCTTGTTTATAAAGAGTAATGGGTGAAGACTTTGTTAAAGATTCTGTAACAAAGTCACACATCTCCTTGTCCATGATAATGTACTTCATTCACCCCAATTTATGGATTGAAAAAATGATTTATGCTTGTATGCTTCTATTTATGGACCAATATTCAAATTATTCTCAACTCTTTCTACATGATACAAATTCTTTATGCAATTACTAATTCTGACTAGTGCTGTATAGGGGTGGTGAAAGTGCTATAATTGATAAGGTAGAGAAACACTAAATATTATTTTATTATTAAATCAAACCAACACAATTAAATTAAATTCTAATCAAAATATAATTAGAGCTCATTTTAATTCACAAGACTCATCGAGATTTTGATAAATAATATTAGATAACTCTTTAATCCAAACAACGCTACAAATGAGATTGTAATAGATAATCTAATTTTTTATAAAAGACGAGTTTTATTAATTAAAAGACTATGAAAACAATAATAAATTAATCCTCTCTATTATAAATATCGTAAACCTAAAAAACTAAATCATAATTATATTAAAAATAAAATATTAAAACACATATTATAATTGACTCAAATTAAAAATTTTAAAAAATCAAAAGACCTAAAATAATAAAATTCTAAATTTTAAAAATATCGTCACATCACTTATTATTTGGATGCCAGGAAAATAGAGGAAAAGTAACTTGTACTTTTTGTTATGAGTATATATTCATCTATTATACTTGAGCCTGCCTTCTTTACACTTCCTTTTTTCGTTTTTCACGTGATGCATATTACGAACATGAAGCATTGCCTAGAGGAAAGTGTTGGGATTCACAATTTCAGTTATTCAAAATAATTTTTTAAAAAATTGTGTAATGTTAGAGTCAATAGTTTAACAAAAACGAAAGCGTAAAAGGGCAATGATAATTTTATGATTAACTCGACTAGGAAGCATGTCATTAATTTTTTATTAATCAAGAAAATTTCTGACTTATTTTTTATACTATTTAAAATTAATATTTACAAATCTTAATAGCCTCTCGCATAAATATATAGATGGGCTGAAAGATAAGAGTTGTAAAAATGAGTTAAGAAATTAAAGAAATAGTTCAAATAATTTTTGGGTAAGGAAATTTTGAACTTAAGACCTCAATATTAGAGAAATCGGTTGACCTAAAAACTTAAACTTATATGTAAGGATTGAATAATAATTTTTAATATAAGTCTTAACATACTTATTATATTAGGGAAGATATTGATCAACCCTTTTTTTTTAATACAAACAATATGGTATTGCATATGTTTTACGGCATTGTATTTTGAGGAAATTATGGGTTTCTTTTTGGGATAAACGTCAGGTGCATTATAAAGTGAAAAAAACACAAAATTAAATATTAAGCGTTTAAAAGATCCTTAGTAAATAATTCTTTTATATATATATATATAAACTACACTGTATTACTTATGTGCTTACATTGCATTTTGCGGGTGTTATGGGGTTCTTTTGGGATAGAATGTCAGAGGCATCATAAAGTATCGGTGGCCCCATAAAAATACTTTCTAAATCTATTTATTTATAAAATTTTGTATTACAAAAATACTTATAAGATAAAATACCAATAAGTGCAAAGAATATTTAATTAAAATAAAAAAGATTGTGTGTAAACACCACCTCACAATAAACCCTAATCTATATTCCTCTTTTTATTCAAAATCAAAACTGAATATTTTCGTGAAACTAACATAATTATTCTGATGGAAATTGTCATAAAAACTAATGTTTCTTAAATTTGTGGAAACCAATTGCAGGTGAATCCATGGAATGATAACTTTTAAGATTATTTCTGTTCATAGCTATTGAAAAATTAATATTGATGTTTGTGAATTCGCTGCTTTTAACTGGCGTTTAAAATTAAAAATAAAAATAAAATAAAAATTATTGACCTAATACTTTTTAAATAAATTTATTTTGCTAGCTACTTGAATTGAAATCTTGGAACAAATAACTGGTCAAAAAAATAAATTTGACTTTATCCACCCTCTTACCTTGAAAAAAAAAAAAAAATCTAACACTATTGTTTTGTCATCATATGCATCACCCATATTTTTAAACTTATATCAATTAATTATTTTATCTTCAAAATATATTAAAAGGTTATTTGGTCCTTTAAAACAGTGAAAACATATAAAATTTATAAATTTAATTAAAAGACCATTATTCCCAAAAAAAAAAATATTCAATTGACTTCCTAGTCTGTTTACAATCATGCTTCTTGTGTGATTATAATTCTTGTAATTTTTCAAAGTTTCAAAGGGTTAAATAGTCTTTTCATACATTCAATGATAAAATGGTTATTTTGCTAAATTTTTTTAAACGTGTTCTTGTGTTGTTAGTGGTAAAGTGGTTAATCATACAGATTTGAAAATATAAATTGTGTATAAAATATGTCAAAATTTTTTATAATTATAAGTACATAAGACAAAATAGAGATAATATAAAAATAATTTCTCTTAAAAAAAAAGATGGTTTAGGATAAAAATAAAGATGAGGGTATTTTGGTATTTAGAGAAGATGAATGTGAACTGTGAATAATAAAATCGTTACTAATGAAGAAGAAATTGGGTGTGAAAATGAAATTTTTTAAGCCCAAATTAATCCCACTCATAATATTCCAAGCTCCACCAAATACCAATAATCAGGAGAAAAAAAAGTGAAATGATTAAAATCCCACTACGTCTACGTGCATAAGCATAACAGATTAACAAGCGTATATATAAATAAAAAAAGATAACCAAATGAAATCAGGAGGAAAAATTAATCCTTTTTTAAACGCAAGCTTTTGAGTCTCCTTAATTTGAACAAGTCCTAATTAATTAGTCTACACATGGGAATACGTTAAAAGATTACATGCGCCGAATTGGGCAAAAAGGCTAAAATCAGTTGCATGTAAAAGAAACTCATCATGCGTGAATCCCACTTCTTCTTGCCTTCTGACTTCTGTTGTAATGTTTATTTAATAACTGAACGGAGGAAACACGTTCGCCTATATTCGGCCTCATAATTTATTAGCCAATGGCAGACAGCGTGCCGTAGCCCAACAATGCTACTTTGACAGAGTTTAGAAAGAACATAACTAAATTATCCAAGTATTGTTGCAGATAGCTTATTATAAAGTAAAGGATATTTAAAATTTTTTTTTTATAATTTTTATCAAAATTTTGTAACTATTTTTTGTTGAAAATAGTATTGTTGATGGGTATATTTACATTTGCATTATTGGCTTAGGACAATTTTAATTTTGTTTTATTTTTCATTTGGGTTTTCCTATTTGAAAATTGAAATCATTATTATTATTATTATTATTGGATTCAACAAGGTGATATCGAATTGAAACAATATTAGTCGGTTAATCAGTTTTCTAAAAACGCACAGGAAAAAAAAAAAAACAGAAGTCAATGAAAGTTTGGTTAGTCATTAGTAGAGTCTCGTTTGAAAATGAAACTGCTGCGCCCTGCGGCTTTAGCGCGTGGACGGTGATGGTTTTTTAATTTTTACTTTTGAAACTGGACTACGATGGGCTTTGTTTTCGTCAAAATGTCTGGAAAATTTGCTTTCTTCGAATGGAAGGAAGCCTTTTGGTTACGGGCAGTAAGCAGTTCACATGATGCGGTGTTTCAAGCCCAAAGTATATTTCATTTAAACCCCTTTAAACTATTTTTAAAAATCACGTTTTCTATTATATTTCATTTAATACCAAAAGTATCTTTTTCTTCCTTTTTTTTTCAACACTCTTAAAGTACCCGGTTTAAAAGTTTACTAAAATTACAAATTGTTTTTTGCTTCTTCTTCTTTTTTCTAAGTAAAGATTTATTCAGTTATTTTATATTTATTTATTGAATCTAATATTTTACTGTTTTTTTTTTACAATAGATTATTTAAGAATATTTTAGGTCTAAAAATAAATTAAAAAAATATTATTTTCAGGGGCATTAAAAATTTTATTTTGATTTCTATTATTATTCTCATTCAGGTTAAAATATAGATGCAAAAAATAGAGGTTTCATAAGAATTTGTAAGGGTGTTAAAAAGATCCACGCGAAAGAAAAAAAAAAGATTAATATATCTTAATTCTATTTATATTTATTTTAAAATATAATTACAATAGAACAAGAGTTTTATAAAATTAAGGAAGGATGTCCATAGTCCAACACTTTTATGAGGAATTGTTGGTAGCAATTGTCGCCCAATCTTAAACGGAGCCCGTCCATATTAGAACCACCAGAGTTAACCATGTGAGATACTCGTCCAAGCGACATGCTACTTGGACCAAAAGATTCCCGGATGAACCCTTTTAGATTCTATGTGAAAAATAAGAGTTTTGCTTTGCACACCCTTTTAATAGCTTTATTTATATCGCCACATTTGTAATCATAGTTCTATTATTACTAAAAATTATATAAAAGGACAAATATAAATTTAATTAAACTAAAACATCTTTAAAAATTATGGACTCTAAATATTTTTTAATTCTAATATACGATATAATTAATTTTTTTATAAAATAAAAATAATTTTAAAATAATGAAGAAATAAATTATCTAATAACAATAATTTTATTATGAAAACGTACATTAATTATAAATGATAGTAAAATTTAATTTCTTTTGTAATTTTATATCTTTTTTTGTAATTTTATAAAAAAAAAAAAGAAAAAGAAAAAGAGAGAGATGTAAAAATATCTTAAGAGTCTAAAAAAAGTGTTAGAAGCTTTACTAAAAAATTAAAGAGATACAATCAAATGGGTAGAGTTTAATAAATAAAGAAAAAAAAAATAGATTTACTGTTGGCTCCCAGTTCCTTGGGTTTTTCATTTCGAAAAATATATTTAAAGTGCAACTGTAGTGCGTGTGATTTGTGAAATTTGAATGCATCTCTGGGTTTTGTAACATTGTCAAATCTAGAGTTGAAAAATTTCACGCGACTTAATTATCCGACACAAATATGACATGAATAAATGGTTATAAGTTATCGAATTTAACACGATTATTAAATGAACTGGATTTAAATCGACACGATTTTCTTTTGTGTCGAACAATCGTGTCGACCTAGGGTTATAGTTCTTAACTCATCTATCTGACCGATGACACAGTTATATTTTATCTTTAAAATTAATTTATATGTTATTGTTATCAAAATTCAAATATTTGACATGATTGTCTTTTTTATATATATATATTTTTTGAAGGATGAATATATGCATAGTATTTCATTTATAAAAATTTATATAAATTCAAAACTTCAATTGTGTAAATATGTACAATATTAATCAACATGTATATTTTAAAATACTGATTATATATATATATATTAAGATAGTCATTAAGTAACCCATTTATTTTATGTGTGAGGTTAGTGTTTCAATATTTTAATATGAATATTAAATGAATCATTTTTTTAATCGATTTAAACTTGACATGATACGACCCGGTGACCCATTTTTACAGCTCTAGTCAAACCAATTAGCAATCGCTTTTTCCTCTTTTTGAGGGCACAATTTAGAGTTCATTTGGTATAATTTATTAAATAGAACAAGTAGGAGTAGAGCTTATACCAGTAAAGTTTTTGACAAAAATTATTTGGAGTTTGATTTTCAATTAAAAAAGTTCTTTTGAACTATTAGATTGTTTAGTTCTACAAAATTGAAAGTATTTTTATGTAATTAAATTATCAAAAATGATATGTAAAAAAAAGTTTATTTCATAACTATATAACTTATAACAAAATGCATCCAAGCTATTAATTAATAAAATAAAAAATTAGTTTGACCATCTTTTCAATGTTTAAAATTATAAACACGTTAATATTATATTATTCAAGACAAATAATATTATTCAAATTAAAATGTTAATGAAGCATGAGAAGTGCTGCAATTTGATCATGTTATTGGTCCATTTAATGTATATTAAATGAGTTTGTACTTTGTATTTTTTTTTTCATTATTCTCTTTCCTTTGATTCTCATTTCACTTGTTGAAAGCAATTCCTCATTATCATCAAAAAGTTAAAATTCTTGATCATTATCTGCATATTTTCTTATAAAATTGTGAAGAACTGTTAAAGCAATCTCAATGTTCAATTGTTTACTACAAGGAAAACTAAGCATTCAGAGCAAAATTTTTCATCAATTTTTTGAAACACCAAAAGTCCTCTCAATTGTGCATCTCAAAGAAGAGTGGATATCATTAATTTTTTTTTTTTTCTCTTTGTTGACTATCACGTCGAAAATTTGAGAAATGATATCATTTACCTTTATAAAGACCTAAATAATATATCATATTAAGGATATCCAGCATCTACTAAGTAATACTTTCTTGTAAAATATATAATTCCATAAGTGAAAAAAAAAATTGAACAAAATTATATAGGAACGTAACATAAATAACATATTCTAACTAACCTGTAGATGGATGAGGAAAGTGCAAGTTCTCTCTATGTAAGGCCTCTAAAAGTATGTGTGTATCATGGGCAATGTCTTCCCATCCAGCTCATGCAAATGAAAAACACATATTAAAGTTTTTCTTCTTTGTAAGAAAAACTTTAATGGTATTAAGACACATTTCAGTTTTTATCTCAAATTTCAGGCATGTTATGTACCATTTTCATTACTTAAGCAGGGCTACAACTATTTTTACTGTTTCTTGTAGCTAAAGATGATCTAGTCTCGCTTTCGAATTGGTAATTTTCTTTTCCTTCAATGATCATGTTTAGGTGTTATAGAAGTACCATTATTAATATCAGTCTCAATATTTTCTAGCCCTTTAAAATTATTTGGTTCAATATTGACATTCTCCTCCTGAAAATATGTATTATTATTATCACCAGCATATTCACTAGATGGTTTAAAATCACCACCATTTGGTACAAAACCCATACATAGATTGGTGCCCATGACCCTTCCCCAAGTAATAGCGACATCTTTAAACAAAATTTATGGTTAGTCAACACTTCTCAAGCCTTTATAACAAAAACTTAATTTCTTCAAGAATCTCCTACAATAATGCAAAATGATTATATGTTAAAAATATGTCTAAATTGCTCCTAAAATCATTTCTTTTTACACTGTAAAAAAAAAAAAAAAAAGGTTATGAATTTTCACCTTCAATTTTCTCTCCCACCATTCATTACTAGCAGTATTTGTCTATTTTACAAGATTCGATTCTAAATCAGTTTCATTTCTCAGGAAATTTGTCTAAAGTTGCTAATAATTTTTTTAGGATGTCCCACTTATTATTCAATTACTTTTGTTCATAATCTCTATCCATTATTGAATAAAACTTAGCAATACAAGTTTTTTTACCTAATTTTATTAAAGTGATCATATGTCAATTCCCAACTAATATTTCATTCACGCAAGTCTTAACAAAAGCAAATGTGATAACATCATCCCAGTAAGCCTTTTATGGCCTTTGTTTTCGTTCGTTTAAACAACTTATATTTTTGTAAAAACCATTGGCACAGGTTGCACTCGGGTCGGGCATGACTTTGGACCAGTATGGCATCTAAAGAATTACATGTTACAGTTGAGTAATGCTGCACCTCTATGTAAGATATGTGTGTAGTAATGATTCTGAATATACCCCTCTTTTCGTTTTTTACCTGAATTCCTCTTTGCATTGAAGGTAGTGTATTCAGTTAAAACAAGGGATGCATTTAGGCTATTTCACCATCTAATCAGCTTCAAGTACGGGTGGAGCTAGCCCAACCCTTGCTGGGCTCACTAATTTTTTTTCTTTTATTTATAATTTTAACATAGAAAAGTATATTAAATCATAATTATTTTCATGTGCAGGTGTATGTATTTTTAAAATGTAAATTTAGAATTTTATAATATTTTAAAATATTTTTATAACTTTGTCAAAAAATAAGGACGGCTGTACTAGATAATGACTCTATTAAATTATACTTCCGCCTTTGTATATTTATTATTTATATTCTTTTACTTTACTTTAGCTCTTATTTACCTTTTTTTCTTTAACGTTAGTAATGTTAAATTTGAATACTTAAAATATTCACTGTGTCACTAATTATTTAATGATGTATATATATATATATAATATTAACCTATTTATATTAATTATTAAATTATTATTTTATAACTCATAGATGATACATACTGTTTTAAATATTTTGTTCTGTTTTACTTTTGAAGTTGGATATGTGGTACCAAATTATTGGACTTTGTTTATTAGACGCTTTAACCCCCAAGTTTCTAATTAAATGTATTGCTTCGCCTCCCACTTCAAGAAGTCGCTCTACCAAGCAGAATTCCTTCAATCATCTAAGAGTTAATGTGATGAACAAGATATTCAAAGGCTGTTGGCTTTAGCTCTACTCCTCTACACCGTCACCTTCACTCAATCAGCCACTTAGATTTGGTGAAATGAACATGAATGCGTTGGTGACCTAGCAAATTAGAAAGTAAGATGGACAAGAAAATTTTTTTTCTGAAACCGACCTAATCAAAATAAAAATCCTTCTAATGTCTCAGGCAAATGAAGAAATCATATTTATTTTTTTTAATATATTAATCAAATTCTATGTAGTGATTAATAAATTAATTCTTATTTTAAACTTACACATGTCAGAATACAATTTAATTATAATTTAATGTTAGGAAATATTTCACTCACAAAAAAAAAAAATATATATATATATATATACTACTAGATTTGGGTATATAATAAGGGATTATAATGCACAAGATCTTATAATACTTATCAACGAGCTTCGATCAATTAGTATTATATAGAAGAAATTAATTATGAATACTAATATAATTAGATATGTTTTCACAGATAATCTTGAGATTGTGATTCTAATAAATAAATCAATTAGTTCTATTAGGTTAACTATCTTTTATTTAGTGGTTAATAAATTAATTTTTATGTTTACACCTACGCATGTTAAAATACAATAAAACTATAATATAATTTTAAGGAAGATTTCACATGAAAAATAAAATGATATATACTAATATATTTAGGTCTATAATAAGAGGTTTCAATGCACGATAATTTATAACACTTATCAATGAGGCTCGATCAATTATTAACACACAAAATAATAAATTAATTATAAACACAAATACAATTAGATGTGTTTTCATTGATAAACGTGAGATTGTAATTTTAATAAACAAATCCATTAATTAGTTCCGTTAGGTTAACTATATTTTAGACTTTAAAAAACGTATGTTTCTCTATTTTGCAATTTTTACATTCCCATCCTCAAAATTATCATAGAGCTGATTAGAAAGAGCTCGATCGTCTAAGAAGAGATAAACACAAATGTTGCATATCGTAACTTGTTCTCTCGCGGGTTCAAAGAACAGTAACTAATTTGAGTGGCCAAGATGTAGAGGAATTTCAATTGAACTTACGCTTCCCAAGTAATTAAGATTATCGCAAAAGCATATCAATCAGCCGGATCATCGCACCGACTTCTAGCAATTGTGCACGTGGTTTGACACGTCGTTCCAGCACCAGCATTCTAATTTTAGCAAGCAATTATATCAAAAGAGGACCCCACCACGACCGTACCTTATATAATCCGGCTGTTAAGAACGGCCGCGTGTCCGTCTGAACTGCGAAAAATGTACCTGATTGGAGTTTCTTTTAGGAAAATTTCTAAAACGAAGAAGACAAAATCCAAGCCGTATAGAGATTCCCTCTTTTCTTGAACAGACATTTTTTAATCTTTTTTTTGTCTGATTTTGTATTTGTCTCCATTGATTAAAATAGAAATTAAAGATCTCGTATGAATCTTCCCAGCTCCTAACTTGTGAAAAAGTTTATGGTCATTGATTTCTTTAATGGCTATACATATACATTGTTTTTCGTCAACAGTGACGTGATGTCTAAATGGGGAGCATCTTTTCTCAAGCTTATCAAAATTCCGACATCCTAATTTGATTATTAATAGAGAATATTATTGAGTAGTGGCCCAAAAGGAGCACAAAGTGATTACTGAAGTTGAATTCTAGGTGTGTTAAAATCTGATTGGTTATGCATAATCACCCGTTGAAAGGAATACCCGGTACCAGAAGTTTGAAAAAGAACCATTAGAGAAGAAAGGTGGTGATGCGTTAATATTCTTGGTCGGCAGCTAATAGCAACAATCTTGTTTGATGAAGCCACTGAATTAATGCCCATTTGCCTGTGGTGAAGTGACACATAGCCACTTATGTCGTATAATAATTTGAATTAATTATGCATGTGTGAGCCTTATGGCCCTCAAACATGCAATAATTATCTCCTTTTACTGTTAAGATTTTGTTTGCAGCACCAGTGGTGGAGTGGCCGATTTCTTTGATCATATTTTTATCTTTGACAATTAAATATTTTCACAAGCTCTACACTTGGTCAAAATTTAGCTCATCAAATGATGAAAACTTGAAAATTATTTAAGGAAATTTGAGAGAAATATAAGTAACATAGAAATTAAACGGTATAACTCTTTTAAGGAAATTGAATTAAGTTCGTTCAACAACTAAGAACGGATTTATAATTGACATTAATGATTCCAAGAATATATGGCTTGAAGTTTATTGTCCATTGTCAATTTAGGTCTTTTTCATCTCTTCATATATAAGGGACGTATTAATATGTAAAGAATACAACTTCGGATCCTGCTAATTAATGGCTCTTTCAATATGAAAAGCAAATTGTGTAATATTTGAAGCTATACTCGTAAGAATAAATAGCTAGTATGCGGTGAATTAGGAAGCCTTAGGACGTGTCCATAAATTAAACACGATCATATTATTATAGGACTACGTACTAAGTCGCATTCTACCGCATATACATACAACTTATTTTTGTATATATATATATGGCATTCTTAAGTATCAGGACTGCTTTCTTCAAATTACTTAGAAAAATGATCAGTTCTCATGTTTATCATAGCAAATAAAGGGCAAGCTAAATAGCTAGTGCCTAAAAAATCGAATGTTACATAATCAATTTCCAGAATTTCGTAAGCTCCCATAAATTGACTTTGTTTCCTTAGAATTTCATGTGTAACATTTCAATAAAGGTTCCAATTTGATACCTAGCTACATCAAACATGGATTTGCATTTTAGCTTCCACAGTTTGACATCAAATTAAAGCTTATGAATTTATATAAATAAATCTCAATTCAATCGTTTTTTCTTTTTCTTTAAATTGTGGCACTCTACAGTTTACAGTAAAGATTAAATTAACTATACAAACAAAAAGAAAAACATTCACGGGAGAAAATTAACCAATCGTACAAGTAGTACAATGTTTTACAACAAAAAGGCTAATAAACATTTTGTGAAGTTATAAAGCCGGGGGTCCATAGCCTCACCTGCTACTCCCATGATTTGCCCGTGATTAATTTCATTCATATATATTAGAACATATCTCTGTGTCCTAATTTCTGCGAATATAAATCACATTTTGGGAGCAATGTTACCTGGCTGGGTTGATATTACGATCAAAATACAAGTGATTCATTGGAGTACTTTGTAAATAATTAATATATACTAGTGAATTGCATAAGCAACTCAGCCATTAATTTTGAGCATATACTTTCTTAACTCTTGCTTTTGGACTGCGGATCATTGAATTAGTAAGCAATTGAGTCTAGGAGATATAATTAATTTTGTAGTGGAAAAACCAACAGCAATAACAGCCTTGGATTTCACCCAGTTTTCTTGTAACTTTCGTACAATGAATTCTCTTAATTAAAACAATGAAACTCACCTAACTCCTCACTCGAAAGAAGAGCAATTTCGGAATCTTAGACACAATCTATGCAAAAGCGCACACGTGTCATTTTTTTTTTTTTTTCAAAACGTTAATTACGTGTTAATTTCAACAATCAAGTATCAAACTGCATCGTTGTCTGAATGCCATCACATAATGTCTCTAGAAGACCAGGCACGACCAGTTAGGTAAAGGGCGATATCATGCATCTTTAAATCTTATATTATTTCACTTAATAACCCAAATGTTTATAGATTGAAGTTGTTATAAATAAATAATATATATATAGATATATATATATATATATGGTGCCTTAAATAAACATAAGCTCCTAAAAAGGAGAAATAATAAATGGAAATGTTTGTTTTCTTAAAATCTTTGTCAAGATCAGTCCACCAAGAAGAGGCAGAGCCTGTGCTGATCAAGAAGAAGATTGACGAGGGAGAGTGCACCTCACTAACAGTGTGGCGAAAGTCGCTCGTAATCAGCTGCAATGGATTCACCGCGATCGATTCTAACGGAAATCTTGTTTACCGAGTTGACAATTACAACGGGAGCTCCCATGAGCTAATTCTCATGGACGGCTCAGGCAAGTCCATTTTTACAATGCGCCGCCGCAAGGTAAGTAAAGAGATTAATCTATCCTCATGAAATTTTACTGGCTGTAAGAGTTGGTGTTAGGCTAAGACGTGGGTTTAATTAGTTTTTTTTTTTAAATTGTTTGTTATTTTGATATGCAGAAGCTAACTGTGGTTGATAGCTGGCATGTGTTTGAAGGGGAAGTAGATGAATGTAGTAAAAGAAAGGAATTACCAGAGAGGCCGATTTGTTATGTGAAGAAGCACATGATGAGCATTAATTCGAATGTGTTGGCTTACGTTTATTATGGGGGAGCGTCATCAAATAAAAGATATGCGTACACAGTCGAAGGATCGTATGCAAATCGATCATGCAAAGTGTTGGATGATTCGAGGAGAGTGGTGGCGGAGATCAAGAGGAAGGAGTCGACCATTGGAGGAATTTCGTTCGGTGTTGAGGTGTTTCTTTTGATTGTGCACCCTGCTTTTGATGCTGCATTTGCCATGGCTTTGGTTTTATTATTGGATCAAATGTTCTCGTAGATTTAAATGTTGTCAAGTTGTTTTTTCATCGTAGTCAATTGGTATAGTATATAGGTTCGTAAATGAAGCTACCAAAGATTAGTTAAAAATAATGAAATTGAAATGCGGGCTATCCACCCCCTCCGCCACCTCTCGCATGCTAAGCGAGCGCTCCGTCATCTGAACTACATTATTAGCCCACAAACATTCTGGGATCTTACTAAACCTAAATTTTGTTGTTAACCTCCTTTTATCTTTTATGTTTTCTTTTGAGAATAACTGTTTACCAATAAGCAAATTGTTCCGAGATCGTTACTCTAAAATGATTAATTTGCACGCAGCAATTACATGCTCAGATCCAGCAAAAATATGAAAAGATAGAATTCTAAGGGTTATTATTTATCCTACCGAAATAATTGCTGCTTTTCTCCTTTTAAATTCCGGGGGTCAATTCATGTCATTAGTTAAGTGCTCCATGCAATGCAAGAAGGAATTCTTTAATACATCTAAGCTAATATAATCAACTAATATATATATATATATATATATAACATAAGTAATTGAATTTATTATAACCACTGGTATAATTATTTTTTAAGATAAATACGCACATATAATAACATCATTTCTTTATTGTATAATTAAGACGATACCTCAAATATATTTTAAAATTTCTCCCACAAAGACCAAAGGATTGCCTACTAACACAAAACAATTATTATCTGCAGTCTTGAGCAATTGTGAACAGAACAGAGGCAGGGAAAGAGAGTAAAATGAAATTGATGCTGCCTTCGTCAAATGCTCTGCACAAGGCAAAGAATTGCCTACAGTATAGTCTACAACCGTTCTTTAAAGTTACATCATTTGAAACTCTATCCACCTAAAAGGAATCTTTGCAACAAATCCCCCTGCGCTTCCGGCTTAAAACTTACAAGTTACAATCACACCACAATTTCAGCTACAGGTGCAATATGTACAAACAGACCAGCTATGCCTGTAATACTACAGAGACATTGATATAAATCACAACAATAGTATCATACAGTGTGTTCATCAATCAATCCTGTCCCTTCCTCTATCCCACTCATTTGGCACTACTTTTTGTAGTTTCTGTCGACTGCCACACGACTTATCCACAACCTTTGCAAGAGGTGGCATCATACGTGATTGCTGCAAAATGTTGGTGGTGGAATGTATTTTCTCTGAGATGGGGTCCCTAACTGTTTTATTAGGTGATGATCTACTTGACCTGGGAGTAGACCAATTTATAGGTCCTTTTCTGGTACTGCTGATATGATTGAGATCCTTTCTGTCCCCAATCACAGAGAGCTTGGGCCTCTTAGATGAAGTTATCTGATTGGTACCCTTTCTCACCAGATTGTCAGATGCCAATTGCGAAATCCGTATTGTGAATACATCTTCAGGTTTCTCAAATAATTTTGACTTTTTGGCCTTCATAACCTTCTGTGAAGGCTTCTTTGGCCACCTCATTATCCCATTCGGGTTTCTCCTCCGGGATTGAGTTGCAATGTCACACAGCGTTTGAGCAGCAGCTAAAACTCTTGGACAATGCTCAGCTGTTGCAAATAATAGCACATCACAAAGTGGTCAATAGAAGTAATTTACTAAAATTTAATTCAAAGGCAAATTAAATATTTCAAATTTATTTGTAATATCATACATCGCTTGAGTGCAGGAGAAACCTAGCACTTGTAAGAGGTGATTTACACCTTAATCGGCAAGATGTGTTTTGGGGTGTATGGGCACACTGAGAACAAAACTACAAGAGCCTAGGCCTAAACTGGACAATATCTTGCTAAGTCTAAGTTGGGTCATGATATTCTTAAATAATATTTATAGTATATATACAACATTTATCAGTATAAGGAGGTCGGGTAAGCGACAAAAAGCTCTAACCACAGCCACGGCCCATAATAACTGCCAGGCTTTACTAATAACGTTTAATGTACCAAATTTCATGCCATACATGGCGCATTCCTCAATCAACCTAATTATAGTAATCACCTGCCAGGCTGCCACAAATCTTAATCCAGGTCAGCTAGGTTAAAGGAAAGGCTACCAATTTCAAATTTCAATTGTCAGAAAAGGAACAAATTACATGCCCCCAGAAAGGGAAAGAGAAATTATGAGAGGGGTGTTTGCACAAAGAGAAAATCAGCAGTATTTCCAAAGACAAGTTAAACACTGGAAAACCATACCGTTTACTCGATCCTTCAGGTTGACTCCAGATTCTGCAATTTAAAATTAAAAAAAAAAATCTCATTAAGGATAAAGAAGCTCATGAAACTAGCCTCCAAAAAGGCCTTACCTAGACTAACAACAGAAGCTTTAGAACATGTTGCAAGAGATGAAGAACCCCAGTCACCCCAAGGACGACCAATAGATGAAGATACAGGAACCAGACTCTGATTATAAGTGAGAGACTCCAAGTTGGTATAACAGTCAGTTGAGGCCCCCAGAGAGGTCGTACTGGTTGCTATTCTTGCCCATCGACCTTGGCATGTACTCCTACTTGTTAAAAGCTTAACTGCATCGGAATTGGTTCTACAATGCCCATTGAAAGTATGTGACCAGGGAAATGGTGGCAAGCTAACACGACGATAAATTTGCTTGGCTGAACGCATATCAGAATTACTCCTTGATGGGGCAGAAGATTTGGCAGCATCCAGAAGCAAGGCCTCCAAATCCTTGGGTGGAGGAAGTGTTAATCTTTCCAGAATATCTTTAGGTTGATATAACTGAAAATCAAGGTGATTAACAGGAGTTCCATACTTGCTACACGATTCCTGAATGATTAATCATAAATGTCCAAAATCATTTATCTATCAAGGAAAAGTAATAATGACATTCAATAAGGCAAGAATAAATCTAAAGCAGGCTTTTGGTCGAGCTCAAGACCTTAAGTACAAAGGTTTACCCTCGGAGGACTCATTAATCAATAATGTATCTGGTCAATTGACCGAATTAGTAGCAGATACCAAAAAAAAAAATGAAGCATCTAGTCAGCAGTCAAATCAGGGACAGGGATGGGAAAGAGAGAGAAAAAGCTTACAATGCTTTCATTAGAGAATCATGACTTTTCTAGTCGTAGCCAGTAGAGGCATAGATAAGCTCACACCATCAATCAGGATTCTAGATTATTTCTCATGACTAACCTTGTCACATGAAGATTGCTCTGTTGTGCAGGAATTCCATTTGTCATCATTATCATCGGTCGGTACTAAAGAAATGGAGGTTGGTGGACATATTGGCAATTTCTTGTTGGTGCTGCTACCCATCTCAGCAAAATTTTGGGGCTGTGCAGGCTTTGCAAGTGGAAGGCTTGAGCAAGCCTTTCTAACAGAATGCAGGAAATTTTCATTCAAACTTGCTGTCTTTTTCCCCTTGTCTTTGCCTAAACTAGGACACTCACAAGTGCCATCAAGGAGATCTTTCAGCGACAACTCATCTACATGCTTTGTGATGTCCAAAATATCTGACTTCAGTCCGTATACTCCTGATATTAAATCCAAGGGAGCACATATGAATTTCAGGACATATATATATACACACACACACACACATACACAATCAATGTCCCATTCTCATAGACAATATGTTAAAAGAAATGTTTTCTGCATTTCATGTCATTACCAAAAAAGTTGTTCCCTCGAGTGGCTGGACAGCTCGCCAAACCTGCCTTCATGGTGAAAGAATCATATTTGGCCTTCATAGGCACTTTGAAATTTCTTTTATCGCCTCGCTTGCAATTGTAGTTACCTTTTTGTTTCACCATTTGCATTTTTTCTGTAGTGAATATGATTAAAATCAGGTATAACATCAATATAAACACCCCAATTTGTATATATATATATGTATATATTGCAAATATTTTGCATTAAAGAATGTGAAATCGTACAAATCATCCTAGTTATATCCTAAAAGAAGAATATAACTAACAGCCTGACAAACGAAACAATAAATATTTCCCAATAAATAATGAGATTTTTCGGATTAATCTGGAAAACTCAAAAAACCTCGTAAGTATTGAAAATGGGGGGCAATGAAAATTTAAACCCTATTTGGACTTGCAGTGCTCAACCAAACATACATTGTATACTAAATCATCTTCTGCTAGATGAAACATTTTAAATATTTGACTAAATACAACAGTATTTGACCACCAAGGAAAAATGAAGTTTTTCATAAATGGTGCCACTCTCTTCTTTATTGAAGGGTGGATAATATGCCAATCTAGTTGACTGACTGCAAGTACAATTCCGTATCCAGCAACTTAAAATTTATTCCAATTCAGGCTCAAAACCATCTTTAAAACAAAGAAATAGCACTGAAACAGGAGAGTGAATGGCAAATTTCAACAGATCATCATATTTAAGTAATACTGCCAACATCTGATGTCTATGTATTTGCTGACCCAACGTATAATAAGAGTAAATACTTCAACCAAACAAACATGTTGTTTACATCAAAAGGTTATGCTAGCTTCAGTAATGAGAAAAAGAGTATTACCTAGAGAGTTACATTTTGTAATATGATAGGGTCCTAAATTATCGGATATATCCTTTATGACATCAACTCCAGCTGAGCTCGTACTATCTTCTAGTTGAGCAAACCTTGGTCTCTTTGAACATCTGCTACTACTTCTTGACATTTTTCCTGCTTTCCGTTGTACTTGCACAGATGAAGGAGAACTTGTGCCCCTAAAATGAAGGTGTTCAGACGAGTCTTCGACTCGAAAGTTAGATGGCTGACTTTCATTCTCACAGGGTTCACTCTCAGGAATACTATCACCTGAAGCTGACTCCAAATTACTGACAGTAATAGTCACATCTGCCAAATCATATTTTCTAACACGTGAGTTTAAGCAACAAAGTACCACTAAAAACCATAATAGATTCAATTGTGAAAACATTTCAAGAAAATAACAGAATAATTGCTAACGGGAACAAAAGAATCATGATTGTCCATTCTATAAAAGCCACTTAAGCAAGATTTCAGCACAGGTCCGACCTTAAAAACTTAACAATTAGCAAAGTAGCGGTAAATCGATGAAAATACCCCCTAAACAATAATTATTAAAGCTAACCAACAATACAAGATTCTAAAAATTTAAATAAAATTTTCTAAGAAATATATGCAAATTTTGAATAAATAAAACTCGAAACCTTTTTGTTTAAGGAAAGGGTCAATTGAAGTGTTAACAAGAATCGAAACACGACTATTAGACTCGCAAGCAGCAGCATCGACCTCGTTGACCGTAACCCTAGCTCTACCGAACACCTCAGATCCCATAACATTCGGTACATCAACTGGATAGCCTAGCTCCACCGCATCCATCACCTCACCTCACCTCACCTCACCTTACCACACCACAGCAACGCCGCCAAAAACAACGATAGATATTAACATTAAATAGACTATAATAAGAAAACATCCTCTTCGATCTATAGCAATTTTAGAATCCCCAAAAGCAAATTACAGTTATAAAGTGTAAGGGCGAGGGAAGGAGAGTGAGGGGTTAGGGGCTGTTTGGATACGGAGAGCATGGTGGCTGTTTGCGGCTACGTTTCAAATGGAGGCGAAACGACGAATTGTAAATTCTAGGGCACAAATTGGGTGAGAAAGATGAGTATTTATAGTTTTCGGGAAAAAGAAGATGCTGTATTTGAGAAATAAGGTCGTCGGCTCGGAATATTCCGGCAAGACGTCAGCTTGATCCAATTCACTGCTGATTTTTATTGCCCCCTTTCTGTTATTAGACGAAATGACGAGCCGTTATCCGCTAATTGATAAATGATTCCATGCCTGTATGTGTTTTTGAGAAAATTATTTAACCAGTTGAAAACTGCCACGTCTAACAACGGATGTTTGTATGGTATCGTGACTAGCCTGGCTGGACATGAATACCCTTATTATACACGTGTAGAGTTACGAAGAATCAATAAACGTGGGCGCAGCGGTAACGTGAGAGTAGCTAGTGGGTCTGTTTACTATGCAATGACAGATATGCCCCCGCAGTAACGTAAATTCCGTCTGTGCCGAATGTGCGCTCCAAATTTTTAACCGCCATTATAATTTAAAACATTTTATGGAGCAAAAAATTTGGGAAAAGAAATTTAATACAAACGAAATAGCATTCGATAATTTAAAACTGTAAATCAGAGGAAATGTACTAGATTCGGACCAATATTCCGAATATATAGCAAAATTATTTATGATATTGATATATAAAAATAGAGGGCCTCGTTAACTTATATCATATTTAACTTATAAAAAGTAATTACTTGTAATCTCTCACTTTATACATGCTATCATTTTATAGTATTGAATAATTATTTTTGAGTTGTTCTTTGTTATATTAGATATAACTTAGCCGTTGCCATAAAAACAACGTAAATTTTAACATTATTGATATAAAAGCAAAGATAACATAATAATTCATAACACCAAATAAAAAAATATTGATATTAGTTCTTGTATGGTACTTAATTAACAATATGTTTAAAAAAATATGATGCAAAATTGTGTTAAAAATAATATAATCTCGTCATTCATTTATTAGAGTTGTGAAATCGTTTATTAATGATAATATAAAAAATCAATTATTATATTGATAATTATTAATTAGTAATACATATAATTTGAAAATAAAACATGTATTATAAGAACATCACCAAAAAATTTTTCAAATAAGATTTTAGTTTTTGTTTGAAGAGCCACATCAATATTTAACACTCCAAAATACGTTCTAATTAAGATTTTCAAAATAAGAAAAATATTTCTCTTTCTTCAAATTTGTAGAATAATTTTCTCTTTCTTCAATTTATATTTTATTACTTTTTATTAAAAAGAGAAAATGAATTGCTTTGAATAATATTTAATTTTCCTTTTAAAAAAAGTTAGTTGATTAAAATAATATTAACTTATTTTTATTTAAATAATTTTTTGGAGAATAATATAATTTTTACTTTATTATCTGTCAAATAAGTAAACAAATAAATATTTAAAGAGTAAAATTAATAAATTCTTTTTGAAATACTCTAACTCTGTATGCATATACCCTTATCATTTTTTATTCATTTAACTTGCTGTTTACTATGAAATATTTTTATATTACAATGGTGAGAACGAGCAAAGTAGAGTGGATGGAAAGAAAAAGCAACCAAAATCTCAAAGTAAATGATTTATTGCAACAGATCACATTAAGTGCGTAGCTATTTAGAAAATAAATTACTTAATGCCCTCGCCATCCATCTTAAAATTAGCTCCACACTGTTCACAAAAAAACTCCAACTAGTATGAGTTAACTGCAACGCCTTAGCGCACTCAAGAGCCATTATCCAATGATCTTATTTGGTGATAATTACTAAAATTACATACATGAAACATTGAAGAACAAGAGTAGTCACCAAGTACATCACATGAATATTAGGAAAGTGATAAATCATTTTGTACAAAATGTTGATTACGGTAACAAACTATTGTGTTAGAAATATAGAAATTTAAGATGCCTACTAAATTAGTCTTTGGAGATAATATATGGTTATGTTAGGATGTGAATTAAGTTAATATCATTGACATGTGACAATGTTACATATCGATGCGCGGAAAATATTAGAAACACGTTATTGTAACCCATTTCATAAGAAGACTGGTCATAGAATACTAGTGCCTTCATGCCCAGGAACCATCATTTAACCAAGGTTATGAAAATAAATCATTGTCTCAATAGAGATCTATGGTTTATTTTATAGTGTTTGATGATATCGAGACCAATCAGTTAATATAATTATTCACAAATAAAGAGAGAGAGGGGAAAAGAATTGCAACTTCCCCCCAAATCCCAACATCAAAGGATTCAGAATAAAATCCCTATTTAATTATCATTCTCCTTAACTATAACGAGGAGTAAGCAATTAACAATTAACAAAAGTAAAAAAAAAAAAAAATGAAGATGATAAATCTTTATTTGATTTTTTGGCCAAATATTATTAGAATTTTCTTCTGATCTGAATATTTTAATGATTTTAGTGATTATATGTTATGCAACAGTGTATGGATATAATTTAATTTTGTTTATTTCTTAAATTTATTAATCACCTATTGGTACTAAATTAAAAAAAAAGTTTAAATATAGAATACCAAAAAAGATTACCTTCGGAAATATACTTTTGTCATCGTGAAGTCATCATCACAAGAGAAATTGTAGCTTGGAGCAATAAGCCAATGACACACAGACAGAGACAGACACATGAGTTGACCAAAGGAAGCGGCAGGAGGCGCTCGGGCCTCGGCCCCACACGCACGTGCAATCTGCATGCTTCCCTCAGTTTGCCCTATGCAGATAGGGCTCAGTTTGATTCGCGAAACTTTTCCTAGGGCTCGGACAAGTCGCAAATTGTTATATCAATATTAATATTATTACGTCCCCACCAGACGCCAGATAACATAACAGCATGCACCAACTAGAACTAATCCATTATCATTTATCATTAACCTCACCTATTTCCTATATCCTCTTTTAACTCCGTCAACTCCATCTACCGAGCGGGAAATGGCCGCCAACGATTCTCTCGATAATATACCAAACTCCCCTTTCTCCGTCAACGGAATCTGTTGAATCCGAGACTTAATAAATCTAATAATCGGTTTTATAACACCATCGGCGTCTGATTTTATTCTTATTTTAAAAACATAAATTTCTAGGGTTTTTTTTTTTAAATATAAGTATTTGTGTTTTTCGATGGACGAGACTGTGCTTGATGATATAATACGAAGGCTCCTTGATGCGAAGAATGGGAGGACGACGAAGCAGGTGCAGCTCACGGAGGCTGAAATAAGGCAGCTTTGTGCTGCGTCCAAGGGGATATTCCTTAGCCAGCCTAATCTTCTCGAGCTCGAAGCTCCTATAAAGATTTGTGGTAAAATTATTATTTTTGAAAATAAAAAACCAAGTCCTTTTTTGATTCTGCAATAGTGCTAATAACATATTTTCTTTGGCTGTTTATGTGTTAAATTTGGACTTGTTTGTGTGAATTTTTGTGTACTTTGAGTTTCAGATGAAATTTGCAGAATCTACTTTTTTTTTTTCTTTTACTCGTATATTTTGTTTGTTGAGGACATATTAATTGGATTCCATTCAAAGGAAATGAATGTATCAGAGTTTATGTGGGAAAAATGTTTTTGGTGTGTTTTTAGTTCCATTATTGGTGTTAGAATTAGTTGAGAGGTTGATAAATAAATGAAGGTGCGGTAACAAAGTCAAAAACGGTGGATTCACTAGAAGGATTTGAAGGAGATTAAATATAATGCAGCAAATGTGTGAATGTGTTTTAAATAGAAGACTGTTGAAAAGAAATACTATCAAGCGTGACATGATGATTGATATAATTAGTTTGATCGTGGAAAGTAGCACGAGTTGATTGAATGTATTTGATAAGTAATCATAAAACAACTGGGAAAGTGGGTTTATGTTCATATTTGACATTGTGTGATCAATGCGAAATGTGGTACTTATTCAGTCTCGCATGTCGTGGCATGACGAGTGCCGCATTCATGTTTTGTATATATAGGTAGAATGATCCTTTTGACTTCATTAATATTATTTATTTGAGTTGGATTGCCACTATTGATTAAATGCTTGGCTGGTGGGTGATTGTTAAATCATTTATTTTCTGAGATTTACCATCTAACTCCTATATTTATATATATATATATCAAAGCACAACGAGAATGGCTCTGACTAAGCATCTGGTGAGGGATCAGCTGTGAAACTAGAAAAGCCAGATGAGGCTGGTGACAAGACAAGTTAAAATTGTACTTTTTGTGACCAATATATGATTATATATATATATATATATTTGTCTATTTATCAATTTAACTGCATTATTTGGAGAAAACATTTTGCTTTGCACATGTACTTTTGTAATAACCCACATTTCTCTGCAAATAAGTTTTCATCTTTTAGCGAGTGCGGATGTGCTCACTAAATGAATTTGGATAATAAGTCAACCTCTGTGTATCTTCCCTGTGTTTGGAAGTAAATAAAGAATCCATCCTTCATTTTGGGGGCAAAATTCTATTACCTGTCTCTGAAGATTTGTCCCTGTGATTGGGCTATAATGATCTGTGATTGTACCTTGAATTATTTTTCTGTTCTATTAGGTGCTGAAAAACTGATATTGAAAGTATGTTAGAGCTGTCTTCGTATTATATGGATATACTAGAGCCTAGAGTGGTATGATGGCACTTATACGTAGAAAGGTAAGAAGTAATGATGCGCAACAATCAAAATGTAAAAGTCAAAGCAACTAAGCATTTTCCTTGATTTAGGAAGCATCTTTTCTTAATTGTGCATATTTTGAATTCTCTTGAATTCTTTTGAATCACTTATCGTGATCAAATTGTCTCTTGTTGATGATCGAAGAATGCATAATGCTTCCTATGTGTATGTTAACTATGCATACCCTGTCAGCTGTTTTGAATCTCTGGGTACTCCTAAGTCATTGATAAATAAAGTCTGTGTATCATTTTGTCAGGTGATGTTCATGGTCAGTTTTCAGACCTTCTGCGTTTGTTTGAGTATGGTGGGTACCCACCTGAAGCAAATTATTTATTCCTCGGGGATTATGTTGATCGTGGTAAGCAGAGCATAGAGACAATATGCTTGCTTCTTGCATACAAGGTCAAATATAAGGAGAACTTTTTTCTGCTTAGGGGCAACCATGAATGTGCTTCCATCAATCGTATTTATGGTTTTTATGATGAGTGCAAGAGGAGGTTTAATGTTCGTGTGTGGAAAACATTTACAGACTGTTTTAATTGTCTGCCTGTTGCGGCTCTCGTAGATGAAAAGATTCTATGTATGCATGGTGGGTTATCTCCTGATTTGAAAAATTTGGATCAGATCAGGAATATTGCTCGCCCTGTTGATGTGCCAGATCAAGGCCTTCTCTGTGATTTGTTGTGGGCTGATCCTGACAAAGATATTGAGGGCTGGGGAGAGAACGACAGGGGTGTGTCCTACACTTTTGGGGCTGACAAGGTTGTTGAATTCCTTCAGAAACATGACCTTGATCTTATCTGTCGAGCTCATCAGGTATTAGAACTTGAATTATTTTTCTAATGCTCTTGTTGGTGGAAAGTTTTGTTGACCGAGTCCCATTGTTACCAATTGGTTTTTGGGCTGTTCGATATAGTTATTATTTTTTTTTTTTTTGGGGGTTACATTTAGTGGACAAGTCATAATAAGGTTATAATGTATTGAATTTACAGTAATTTCCATTTTTGTTACTTGAAAATCCAAGTGCATTGTTAATCTTATTTAAAATTGCATTTTAATCATAATCATCTCTCTTGCTCCTTTACTTATGGCATGTCTTTGTCTGGATAAGCCTGTGCATGTCGATGTGATTCTTGAATTTAAGTTTCTTCATTTTGCTAAATGATTCATCAGGTTGTGGAAGATGGTTATGAATTTTTCGCAAAGCGGCAGTTGGTGACTGTATTCTCTGCACCAAATTACTGTGGGGAATTTGATAATGCTGGTGCCATGATGAGCGTGGATGATACATTGACATGCTCCTTTCAGATCCTTAAGGCATCTGAGAAGAAAGGAAAAGCTGGATTTGGCAATAACATGTTGAGACCCGGAACTCCGCCTCATAAGGTAACAAAATCATTAGTAGTTATACAACTCATCAGCCTTCTTGTGCAGGCAGTTTGATCTCATTTGCCGGATACTGGAGCTTCCTCTTAAATCTTATGCAAATCATACTAGGAAAACTTAATATACCTGTTTGCTGTTCTATGACTAATAATGAGATGTTGTGATCCTAACACCTTAGGTATTCGCTGTTGGAGGTTTTTATGGTTGAGGGGACCCTGAATAAATGGAACAAAAAGTGCAGTTAGCAATGAATTATGTCAAGTCTTGAAACATTATACCTTTTGATTCCTTAATTTCCTTTTCAGGGTGGGAAGGGGTGATTGACTCGAATTATAGCTCAAATCAATGATCTGAAGGATGAAGGGCGTAGCTTATAATATCCCAGCTTTGTGTACTTGTTTCGGTTGGCATGACTAGTGGCAGAGTCATTCAAGCCCTTTTGGGCACTTAGGAATGGATATCAAGACATGAGAGTTTCTGCTACGGTGTGTGACAATAGCCAGGTGATTTAATCACAGTAAAACCCTGTGGTCTTTGTTTTTCATCATGTAAAATGGTAATTCTAACTTCATGATGCTGAATTGCACAATTGGTGTAGATGCACTATTTTTGTTTCATGGGATGTCTTCATTTTTTTGTTCTAGTTTGTTAATTTTCTTTCTAATCAAATGCAAAGGTTTGTTTTCGGTTGCATTTTGTATTCGGTGAATGACACTGCACTTGATCTTCCTCGCATTCAGACTTACGGTTAGACCCATTAGGATTTGTTAAATGGATGATTACCATTGCCTCTGGATTCTGGCCAAATCTATAAGAGTAGTGATATTTTATTTCCTTGATTTTTCGCATTAACTTTAATTTTTTCTTACTTTTTTCTATTTTGACTTAAAATGATTAAAATATCCATCACAATAAATAAATTTTTTAGATTAAATATTAGATTAAAGATTGAAGATTAGTGCATTTTCTATCATTTTCTCCCTTACCGACAATATATGACACCAATTATCCGGACATTTGTTTAGCTTTGGAATCGGAATTTGAAATTTGTTGACATGGCCAACTGTAAAGATTTGTGGAGGCGTCTGGGCTTCCTGGGAACGTTCACTTTGATTTGGTTTCGGTTTTGATTGCTGCTGTTGCGGTAAATAATTATAAATAATGTTTGCAAATAATTTTTTTGAAGAAATATTAGTACATAAATAACAGTGATTTTTAAAAAATTATAGGTAATTTATAGATAATTATATTTCATTAAAATATAAAAAATTATAATTATTTACAAATATTTCATCAAAATTATAATTTTGTTATGTAAACAAATTTTATTAACTTCTAAATTCGTTAAAGTCTTTCATTAGTTTTGGAAAATCATAGTGAAGTAATCACCAAGAATTTTGCAATGCAAAATTTGAAAGCTAATAATGATACAAAATTATTATTCAATCTCAGCCAAAATGGAAGAAAAGAAAAAAAGAATACTAATTTAGTAATTTTCCACCGGCTTCAATTGAGCTAAATCAAGATGCAAAAAAATGTGTCCCGTAATCAAGATCAAAATTAGAACCATGGCTATTTGAATCAATTAAAATACTCTCTACACCTAATATTTTATAAAAGTTTTTGTTACTAAAATATCCTTTAAAACAATTACTTTTAAGGACAGAAAAAAATCTAGGAAAAAAAACGAACTAATAATTATAAATTTTTAGATGCTGCTCTCAAATCTTGAGAGTTGATAAAACAATAAAGGATTAAAATCCAGATAAAAATGAATTTTATTCGATCGTTCAGGATCTATTAAACGTATTAAGATTATTTGTTTTGTTAGCCTAATGAATTTAATGTGAATTTCTTCTTTTGCTTTGTTAGTGGTGCGAGCAATAAACAGCTCTGTCCAAGCTACAGAGTTCTTTATATGATTAATTTGAAGTCATGCTTGATTAGTAATTAGTGCTCAAATTTTATCAAGTATTTGTATTACAATAGATTTACAATGCTTTTAATACTAATATAGTTGCAAATACCAAATTGATGGTGGCTAATTTCATTACTCTCTCTCTCTTTAATACATTCATCATTCATGATTGTAAATAAAGAATTCAAACAAAATAGTGAATAAAGAAGAAGAGACCAACGCAGTCGCAGAGGGTTAAACTCGATTTAATAATAATTTTGTTTGATAAGGCTATATTAGATATTTATGTAGGTTTTTAGAGTAAAAATTGTATATTTCAGTAGTAAGTTTATTTAATAAATAGATTTAACGTGTAGTTGAAATCAGTACTCAAGTTATATCGCCGACAGGACCACGGTCGAATTTGCGATTCGCTCACCCTGCCATTGAAGTAATAATTCCAATCCAATTCTCAATACGGCGCCGGCGCTGAGTGGGGAAACGCTTTCGGGGTAGGAGCATGGGAGCGGTCCAGCAGCAGCTTCTGCAGCAATTAAAGGCCTCAGCGGCGAACTCGCAGAGAGTAGAACTGGCAGCCCAGAGATTGGCCGCTCACGTTCTTCAGCCTGACCGCCAAAACGTCAAAGAGTTCTTCAGTCTCTGCCTTTCCCTCTCGAGGTACATTCAACTCAAACACTTATCGTTTTCTTATGCATGCTTTAGGTTAGGGCAACATAATCCTGATTTTTATTTATTTATTTATTTTTTTACTTGGTTGCGAAGATGTGAAAGAATACTATGTTCATGTTCCAGTGGATTTTGCTAAGTTTTCTGCCCTCTAGTGTTTTTTTTTTTCCAAATTTTGGTGCGACGAAATTCGGCTATGGAATTCAAAGTTGGAGGTTGTTTTCGTCAGAAAATCAGCAACTGGCTTTTCAGTTTCAGTACCAGAGCTCTAATCTTACGTACTAAAGAAAATGTTGTACTAAAGAAAATGTTAATCTCCTGCATTCCAAGTGGCGTGTAAATTGCTCTATGGCTGTATTATTTTTTCCTAGTGCCTGGCGTCTCTTTGATCCTGATAGAAAACATGTTATTTTTTGCTATGCTTGACTAGATTCATTTGGATAATACAGGGGTATTGATTATGCTGTTGCAAACAATGAAGTTCCTCCCAAAGCTCAAGAATTACCTTCATTATTGAAAAAGGTGATTTATATATATATGTATCTCATTTATGTATTGCTCATATGTCCTGTTTTGATCTTCAAGTATCTAATAGCTGAACCACTGAATTCTGTAACCACAAAGCATAGTGTCTCATCTTCTACTTGGAAAGCATTTTCTATGCTGTTTCTCATTTTATGAATGCATCCCTCACGGTATATAGTATCATCTACTTGTTTTTTAAGATTTTATTTTATTTTATTTTTTATGCTTCTAATAATTATCTTTGTATGCTATGTAGATTTGCCAACGAAAAAATGATCCTGTGTTACAAGCAGCGATCATGGTGCTGATGTTCTCTGTTAAGGTACTTTTCAATGCTGCTGTTCTTCAAGACTGAGACACAGTTGAGTTACTCTAGAGTTGATGTTGCTTGCATTTTTGAACTTATATCAATGCCTTAGTGATGCAGTCTGCCTTTCGTTGTGTTTCCCATGCTGAGATCTGGTTTGGACTGCAGTGATGAATTCTTCCCTGTGAAAGATGGACACATTTTTATTTTTAACTTATGGGTTGTGATTTCGGGACATTGGATGGAATTGTTTGAATTTTTGAGTAGTATGCATTCTCTATGGATCAGGTGTAACACTGTAAAAACTATGTTTTACTTGTGCTTGATGTCCCAATTTCTTCAAATTCTTTTATGTGTCATTTTTGCCGATGCTGTTAAATACCCATCTTAATCTTGAGGGGAAACTCCTTTCAGTTAAATTCCTATTTGTCTCATGCTGTCTACAATATGAATATCTCATTAAGAATGGCGTAAATCCATGCATTAGATATTTGATTTTTTTTTTTTTAACTAATAAATGAATTATGTAACTGATGTTGTGTTCTGATGGTAGAGTGCTTGCAGAATTGAATGGTTTTCAGTTGAGGAGGCTCGAGAACTTCTCGCTCTTGTTGATGAGGTTTGCTACTAACAATTCTCTAGTGGAGCATGATTACAATTAAAGGCATATGTTATGTCGATTTTTCTGACTATCGTATCTCTGGTTGTTCAGATAGGAAGTGGCTTCTTGGGTCCTTCCATTAATGGCAATTTGATTTCCAATGTTTCAACAATTATGACCAGGTAGGAGTATCTTGAACAAATTTTGTTGTGTTAATTTTTCTTTATAAATTACCTTTGCCTAAAAGTGCTTGTCCTGTTACTTAGGCCCCAGTTAATTATTCTTCCAGCTTTAGGTTTCTTTTCTTGCTAGGAGTCATGTCTTCTTCTATTATCTTCATGCCTAGCAACTACTTTCTTGTGTATTGACTAGTTTAAACATATCACTGTTGATTCTGTCTTTTAGGTTTCTGTTCAGATATTTTGTTGATAATAATAACTATTATTTATGTCTGATTTTCATTTATACTTTATGTCAATCAGTTGGAACTGCTATTTGAGGGTAATTGCAAATACAAGGCACCACAATGGCCTCTTTTTTCAATGTGGAAGTCGTAATTTTGTTATTTATTCCGCATAGTTTGGAATTTCGTGATGTGATTCTATCTTGAATCGCAATTGATAATGATTGCAATCAATAAAGAAAATTATTTGAAAGCTTTCCTCTTCTTCCTCTGTCTGCTCAGGTTCTACCCACAGCTGAAGATGGGCCAGATGCTTGCTTCTCTTGAAGTTAAGGTGGTTTATAATGCTATGGCTGCTTATTTGTTTTATTATTTGGGTGGGAGGGAGAAATTGCCAAGGGGATTATTTGTTTTGAAGTGCAGGGGGTCATTCTATTCTTAGTAATTGAAGGGGGTTGGTGTTATTTTCCAGTCTTTTTTGTACAAAAAATAAAGCATACGCTAATCTATGTTTGTTGCTATGCAGCCTGGATATGGAGCATTCATGACTGATTTCCACATCTCAAAGAATATGATACAATCCACACAAGAAAAGATCGTAAGCATCTGTCATTTAAATGAGATTTTCAAATTATTTTAGTGTGCAGCATGGCAAGCGAAGTCCTTTTTATTTAAGTGGAATTTATTTATTTATTTAAATTTAGCTTGACTATATGTAATTGAAACTTTTGTTGAGGATATTGAGTTTCAGTGGATCGAAGTCTATTCCTATCTTAATATATGCAATTCTCACTCATACTGACTCAATTTACTTAGTGTGGTCATTTTGTTTGAGCATTAAAATTGGTAATTATATTTTTCAGGGAATATTTATGAATTGAGCAAGGCAGGCTGATGTTAATAATTTCTTTTGTTTTACTCAATGTATCTTGTTATGTCCTTGCGCAGGTGACCGCATTGATATGTATAATATGGGGTTGATTAGAAAATTTGTAGGACAACATAGCATAATGTGGATGGTTGATATGAGAAATTAGCAATCGGCATGCATATACTTTGTCTAGTTATAATATTTCATTGAGATAGCAATGAGATAGTTATAAAATTCATTAAGATAGCAGTCGTCCTTGCTGCTTTGTCTAGTGTTTTGGGATTTGTGATGAATACACTTTGCCTTTGTTAGGATACGTTGAAGTTCATGTAATGGAGCCGTTATACTCATTTTTTGTGGGTGCTAGTTGTCAATTGATATATATATATATATATATATATATAGTTTCCCAGCGTTCATTTTCAAACTTAAGAGTGGAAAAATGCAGATTCCAATCAAAATATCTAGTTGCTTTGACTTTTTCCTTTCACATTGGTAGTTAATATTTTTTCCAATACATGTCAACTAGAAACAATTATTATGGGAATCATTGCACATCTCTTTTTTTTGTTTCACTTTTCCATTCTGCGTGCAGCGGTTATTTGTAGCACAAACAGATAAAACAGAGACATCTGCTTGCATTATAAGTCCCCAACATGTGAAGTAAGAATTACATATATGCACACATTTATATTCCATTTCTTTTCATTAGATAGAGTTATTTTGGCTCATTTTAATCATTTTCATCTTTAACAAGTGTAGCTTTATTTTAAACGGAAAGGGAATTGAGAGACGAACTAACGTGTTCATGGTTTGTGCAAGCACACATACTTCTTGATGTTTTATTTATGGAGCAGCACCTTATCCATGTAACATAGGCTTAATTGAAAATTTCTTTGTTGTATTTATATACTTCATCAGGACCCTGGACCACAGTTGCCGACTAATGTGTCTCCAATGCTAAAATATGGAACAAATCTTCTTCAAGCAGTGGGTCAGTTCAATGGTATGGTTTAAAACATGTTTTTATGTCTATACATTCCTGTTTCATTAGTGATATTATTCTGACAGATATTGTGGACATTGTCAAGGTCATTATATTATAATTGTTGCTGTTATGAGTATGGCATCATCACTCGAGTCTCCTAAGCTACAAGATTATGTTCAGTCTGGTATTACCATACAAGATTCAGGTAGGCATTAGAGGGAAGAAAGATGATATGCGACACTTTAGCCTATTCATTTTTTTGCTATCATGTCTTCAAATTTTGGATTTTTTAGGCAATCTGTATTTACTCTTGCTGTTGCTTTTATTAATTTTGTTCTGTTTGTTGTATTAGACTCTGATCTAATTGAGGGGCCATCACGAATATCACTTAATTGTCCGATAAGGTATGCTATGACACTGCAAGTTATTCTTTGTCCATCTGTTAATTGCAAAGTAATACTAACACTTTAGCCTCTGATGGTGTGGGGTGGGAGGTACTTGCATGTGACAATATTGTATGGCTCAACATTTTAAGATCTATAACACTGATCGATGTTTATATGTGCATGGGTTTGCAAGTTGTTTTTTGTCTATAAATTGGATCTAACGGTGATCTTGGGCTAACAATGTGGGGTGTCCCTACATGGAAGAGAAACATGTGTGCTACCCCATTTCTCTTCTACACTCGACCTCCATTACCTTTTGAGTTGCATGCCAGTTATATATCCCATTTTTAATGGGGTTTGTGTCTGCAAGTTTAACAACCCATTTGTTAAACCAATTGTAATACATCTTCAAAATAACCTACCTGTCTGTCATTTCTAGGGAACTTTATGTGTAAATATTTCATATTTCTCGATTTATTGCTGTGAAGATTTGTTGATTGACTGCTTTCCCCATCTTGACAGTTATAAACGCATAGAAACTCCTGTAAAAGGACATTCATGCAGACATCATCAGGTGTGTATTCTTTATGCTAGGACACAATTTATTGAGAAGCAACACCCTGTAGGAAACTGTGATCATGTATACTGTTATTCCATAATTTGTATCTGTTTTCCATTTATAACCAACATGCTATTGGAACTGTGCTTTGATTTATATATGTGTGTACTTCTGTTTGTTGGTGATAATTCCAGAGCTCTAAATGTTGTGTGTCCTTGAAGTGCTCTATTTTCACTTTAGCTAAACTTTATTCTGTGAACTTTAGGTGAAGATCTTAGTATCTTTTAGTGGAATAGTATGTGGCATGCTTTTGTGAGACGGAATCTTATTTTCAATAATTATGGTAAGAGCCTGAAACTTATGAAAGATGAAGACTCAATAAAGCAAAGTTGACCGGCTGTCCACGAACTAAACTTAAGACCCCATTTGGAACTGCCGCGAAGCCGGGGAGTTTGGTAACTGCCATAGCTGGGCTTTGGCAGCTGTGATTTTTTATCTTTTGTTTTCAATTTAATCCATTCTTAAACAAAAATTTATTAATTAAGTCTTACATAACACCCCTAAGCTTTTGCTTGGCAGTTGTAGCTTTTATTCCTCATCAGCTGTAGCTTAAAAGTGAAAACACCTCGCTACCAAGTACCAAACAGGCCCTTATTTACGATAATTATGGATTACTCAAATTTGCAACTATTTCTATAAATGGAATTCTTCATCATAATTAAAACATCATGTAAACTGTTGATCATTTTACCTTTTTTTTTTTTTTGTTGGATGGTTTGATAATTTTTCTTATTTCTGTTTGCATAGTGTTTTGATTTTAGCAACTATGTCCATATAAATTCGAGAAGACCATCCTGGCGCTGTCCACACTGTAATCAGCATGTCTGCTACACTGACATTCGTATTGATCAGAATATGGTCAAGGCAAGTAGCTAGTAGGTTGCAGTTTCCATGTAGTATTTCACCATCACTCTGCTAACCTATCATCATTTTTCCCAGGTCCTGAGAGAAGTTGGAGAGAATGTTGCTGATGTAATTATATCTGCAGATGGATCATGGAAAGCTATTATGGAAGGCGATGACAATGTGGATCAGGCACATGATAGAATCCTCAGTAGCAAGAAAGAAGGTTGTGAGCAGCAAGAATCCGCTTTCATTGCAAATTCCGATCCTGTTATTCTGGATCTTACAAAAAATGATGATGAGATTGATGCAGTGAGCACTGGCGAAATTGAAGACATGAAACCAGATCTTCAGAGTCAACCTGTCTCTACAAATTTAACTATGCCATCTGAATTGATGAGTACAGTCCAAGATAATCAAAATTTTGTTACGACGGATGATGACTTCTGGGCTGGAATCTTGTTTCCTGATGGCTCTGCTTCCTCTGGTGCTAGGTCAGATACCCAAACAGTTGGTGGCATTTCTGCACCTAGTTCAGCCAGTTTTTTGGTGTCTCCTGTATTAACTGATGCCATTTCTCCTGCATTTAATCGGGAAGTGGATGCTCTCGGCTATACTCATCTGACAACTCCTGTAACGCAAAGTCTTTATTCTGCTCCCAATAATATGCCGTTACAACAGACACAATTGGTGAATCCAAGTGTCAACTATGAATATGGGAGGTCAGCAGTTACTAGACATCTTAACCAAACTCCAATGGCAGGTCAGGCTCTTCCAGCTGCATCCCCACATGGTTTTAGTGATATGGAACAGCAGCAGCGGATCTCCAGGTTCCACATGAATACAATTTTGGGGTCAGATATAGCTTCATCTCCATTGCAGCATCAATCGGCAGCACAGGTTAGGTTTGTTAGTGTTTAATTTAGAAAGCATTTTATTCTCCTACTTTCTTTCATGGTTTTCAATCTTTCCATGGTTTTAATTTAGTCTTCAAACAGGCTATTGGCGGCCTTCAAGCCTCAAGTGCACTATCAGGTGCTTACAGAGTCTCTTCTGGTCTGTCCACCGATAATCAGAATTTACATCATCAGCAGCAAGCTCTAAATCTAAGGATGCCTCCATTGATGAACCAGTCCCCAACCACAATCCAATCATCTTCACCTCACTCACGAACTCCAACTCAGCAAGGGAGTGCACAAGTTGGGTCTGGCCGCCCAGCAATTAATGAAAGTCGCCAGCATGCCAGGCTTATGCCTGCTCGACCCTTATCTAGACCCCAGATGACTAGGCAGCCTCCTACGGTGCCAGTTCAAGTCCAAACACCCAGTGCAGGTCCTAGATACCCTACAACTTCTGTTGGGGTTAGGGGATCAGTCGGGGATCAAAGAGAGAATGTGGCAGGTTCAATGCAAGCAGGGGATCCGAAGGATTTTCCATTAGACCAAAACTGGCGGCCCACAGGCAGAATGCGAGGAAGCCTCTCCGGTAGGGCATATAGTGATGCTCTTAGCCATATGATGATTCTGCCAACCCAGCCTGTAGCCCAACCAGCAAGACCGCAACTGAGTCCACCTCCTCACCTATCTGTTCCACCCCACCTGCAGGCATTATTTGGAAATAGCAATACTCATTTTCCTCAGTTACAAACTAATCCAGTTACTGATCCTGCTAGTATGAATGGAGGCTCTGGCACTCTGCCGGAGCGTTCCCATGGTATGCATTGACATCTGACTTCTCATGAATTACTGTGCTATGTCACGCTGTATATGTGTTAAGAGTTTGGCCCAAGTTTGTATTGCATATGATCACACCGTAAACAGTAAACTCACCGTGTGTCCACTTTGTCCAGGCTCTATTTGGGTTTTTTTGATAGCGGGATAGTCGAAGGCCATGTTGGGATGTAGGACAAAAGGTAGGACTAGACTAATTTGAGGGACAACTAATATTTATTACTCTAAAATATATTTATTGAATTAATAACTTTTTTTTATCATGTATTTAACTTAAGATTAAATGTCAAAATTTAATTCAATAATTTATTTAAATTAGTATTGAACATTAATTGAAAAACATCAATTATTTATTTACAATAATATTGAATATTAAACATTAAGTTCATCAAATAGTAATATAATTTAGAAACAAATATATTATTCACATAATATCTATTTTATTAAATTATATTTAACATAGTTGTGTCTAACATTATACCGCAGAAAAACATGAAATCATGAGGAAGCTCATCCGTGAGAAATAAGACAATATGGGTGTTTTTTTTTTTTAAATTTTTAAATTTGTGAACTGAAATGATTTTGGGGCATAACTATTTTCTCTGTATAAGAGTAGTCGCTAAGTTCAACCTAAATACATCAACTTCCGTCTGTTAAAGAAAATTTCAAATCAATCTGGTCCGAACCGCCCGAACCATAATATTAAGACTTTAAGGCGTAAGCATGGTATAAAAGGTAAATTACAGATTTATTCAGGGAATCGTATGCAAATAAATAGCTGTTCCTAGAAAATGTAAATAAACAAACGGGCCTTGGTACCTTTAGTGAAAGGTAAATAACGGCAAAGATTTGATAAGAGTAAAGAGAGTAATTAGGATTGCACCACGTAAAGAGAGAAAATCTCATACAATCATTGTTTTTTTTTTTTTAAATATTGACTTGCAAATTATTACAGATATTATATTATTATTCTATTTATAATTAAATTTTTAAATTTTTTAACTCTCTCTCATATTTAATAATTAATAGAGGATTGAAATTCTCTCTCATAAATACTTTTAGGACAGCAACTCACCATTGGGCTGTAAGCCTATTGGTCATACAACTATTTTTAAACATTCATTTTCAATTGCAATAATTTATTTATTTATTTTTAAATTTTGGTTGTTTGTCAAATAAACGGAAAAGAAGTAATTTCAAATAAAAATGGTAAATAAAATAGATCTTTTATAAATTAATATTTGATAAATTAATAGTCGCAATTAAAAATAAATTGTATTAATTTTGGTTTGAACCATTGTATTAAATTAATAATAAGATAAATCTATAAAATAATATCTATTCAAATTTTGTATTTTTTGACTCATTATATAAATTAATAATCAAATAATTTGAAACTAAATATTTTGCAACCGACTTCCACGACGGTCCATCATACACAATAGGTGATTTTGTGGATCCCTTCTTTTTGAGAGTAGCAACCCTCGCCATGGTCTTCCCATATGTAATATCAATCACACCAACACTAATTTTATTTCTTCTCAAAAACAACACTAATTTTATTTTTGGCATGATGCGGGAAGCAACCCTCTTCAAGTCACCATTAGTAATATCACTCTGCGAAATTGCACACACACGCACACATATTAATCTTTCTATTATTCGAGTGCCTGGATATTACTTATCCTCCAAGCTTTTAATATAAGCGACTGGATCAAATTGGATCAATCAAATGCTTTCCAAGCTTTCACCCACTAAACCTGTAAAATGCAACTAAATATAATATTGTTCTACTGCAGTAGAAGATAGCTACAAATGTATTTCACTGTTTGGACATTTGTTAATATGAAGTAAGAATCTGATTAATTATTTGTCCATGCGGATAATTACAGATAATTGACAGACAAGATTTGGGTTACTTCGCATTTGTTTGACGCATCTTGATTGCAACTCTCATCGTGGACTTAGCCAAAATGTTATCGCAAATAAGAATTTTTGTCTCCCCTCAATGAATTTTACTGGATACTAATGAATATGCTAAATACCCTTCAATTTATTTACCTTATTTTCCCGTTTGTCTCTTATTTAATTATTTTTTATTTTATAGTTCAATGTCCTTCTTATTGCATTTCATTGGCCATTCAATGAGTTGATTACTAGTGAATAATGGATGGTTATTTTAGTTTATTTTATTTTATTTTTCTGAAAAGAGGTTTGTTAATTAATTGAGAGAATAAAAGAAATTTATCTACAGGGACATAATTTAATAGGCAAACAACTAGCTATAAGCCTATAACTACCTTTTTTTTTTTTTACTGCACTCTACAGTAAAAAATAATATTATATTTTATTATTTTTTTATAAGTTTAGTGCATGAAAGCTTTAAGAGTTACGTTTGGTATATAGGGTTAGATTGGATTGTTGATTAAAATTGGATAGGATTAGGTTGAATTAAATTAAGTTGGATTATATATAGTATTGTCTTATATTTGGTATGATATTGGTTTAGATTATGTTAAATTAAATATAAGTGAAGTTAAATAGTATTTAACAAGAACAATTGAATTTATTTAAATTAAATGTTTCCATACATGTTGTATATTATTGTCTATTAACTAAAATATTATCAAAGCAATTAAATATGAAATTAATTATTGATCAAATGTTAATATTTCATAATAATCAAATGATAAATGAGATTTTTCTTAATAATAATTATGTTAATACATATGATATACTATTAATTATTTATTTTAACGTTAAATATTAATACAAATAAATAAATGAAAGACGATGTCATAGGTAAAATAAAAATAAATTACTTAATTTTTATGGAATCTTTAATAAACATAAATAAATAATTATTTAATTAATAACAATAAAAAGGCAAACATTGCTTAGCCTAATCCTCCATGTGAAATTAGGATAACTAATCTTATGATTGTAGGATTAAATTTGAATTTAGTCCACTTAATCTAATCTAAATGAGCTTGTAAAACACGAGATAAATACTTTATCTAAAAAATTAGTCTAATTTTTCTCTTTTTTTTTATTCTGTTTTTTTTCTTAGAGATATTATCAATTTATCATATAATTTTTTATGACATATTATTTACTAAAAATTTTTATGATAATTATTTTTTCTCACCTAATATTTCAACTTTTATTATTTTACTATTAAATCATTAAAGTAAGCAAAATTTTCAATAAAAATTATATTAAAAATATATTTTACCCCTAAATTGCGCAAGTGTAAATTAACGCTTAAAATAAAAAATATAAAATTAATTATATACATAGAAATAATACTTTTATTAATTAATTATTCAATATATCTAAAATAATTAATTGATAAAATTATAAATATTAAATCTTGTGAAATTCCTAAAGTCTTATTAAAATACTTCAATGACATAAAATTAATGGTTCATTGAAAAAAAAATAATTATAGAAAAATTTTGATAGTTAAATATTATATAAAAAAATATCAGGTAGTAAAATAATAATATGCTACACCATGGAAACTGTAATCTTATTTGGATCTATTTTCAAAATTTCTAACCTACCTTGGAACTTTTCTTTGATTTTTTTTTAATTTGTCTACTTCTGTTTGTATGTGGATTATAGGTGCACGATTTTTCAATTGGAAGTCATTTCTATTCTGTGCAACTTTGGGAGGAAATTTTAGTATCTTTCAGTGGGACAGTTTATGTATGCATATGTGAGCAGTTTGGAATCTTATTCACAATAATTATTATAAGAAACTTACCCTTGTATTAAACATAAATATTCAAAAGTAGCTTCTTTTAATAAATAAATAACACGGTGAAGTGGACCAACTGTCCAACCAGTAAGAAATTTATTTACAATAATTATGGGGTATTCAAATTTCCAACTGTTCCTATGTATGGAATTCTCCATGATAATTGAAACCAAGGTAAGTAGCTATGTCTGTGGGCTTGCACCTTCCATTTGGTAAGAGAAGTCGAAGAGAATGTTGCTGATGTAATCATCTCTGCAGTTGGATCTTGGAAAGCTATATTGGAAAGTGATGACAATGTGGATCAGGCACATGATAAGATCCTTAACTAGTTAGTTGCGAGGAAGAAGGTTGTAAGCAGCAAGTGTCCACTGGCATTGCAAATTCTGTGCCTGCTATTGAACTTTAGACCCTGATGGCTGTGCTTCCTCTGGTGCTAGGTCAGATGCCCAAACAGTTGGTGGCATTTCTGCATTTAATCCTGCTGATTTTATGGTGACTCCTGTATCTACTGCTGATCTTCGGGATCTCTTGTTCTTTTGCAACTTGATGTGGACTCCCGGTAGTCGGATAACAATAACAACCTGCCTACACAAGTGATGCTAAGCGGACCTAACCCGTACCTAAATTAGTAAAGGAAAGATGAAGACGGGTTTTCGAATTGAGAGAGATCAAGAATTCTCCCATTTCTCCTGCACTTCAAAATCTGGAAGCACTGGCTTTTAGCTCTACTCATCTCTGGCAACTCCTCTCTCACGAACCCCAACTCAGCAAGGGAGTGCACAAGTTGAGCCTGGCTGGATCACAAGTAATGTAGATCGCCAAAATGGCAGGTTCATGGCTGCTCGTCGACCTCAGGTAACCAGGCAGCCTCCGATGGCGCCAGTTCAAATACAAGCACCATGTGCGGGGACTAGATACCGTTATTACATCCATTGATGGATGGCCATGGGGGATGCTGGAGTTGTTGGAATGCTAGTAATACTTGAGATTTGTGAGAGTAATGATAGATTATGAACTAAAAAATCTGCGTTCCACTTAATCATTATTTATTGAGAGCAAGAGGATAGAACTGTTAGAAGTGTTTCTTCATTCAATAGAAAGAGAATGAATATTTATTGGCGAGTGTTGCTAAACGAACGTAAGCAAGAAAGAAGAACGACAGAAATGACAACACCTATTGTCGTTTTACGTATTTATTATTTTACCTTGTGTGACCCACAACAGTTAATAAAATAAGATTAAAAAATGGGAAAAATAATGAAATGAGTGCTTGTATCAAACCTGATCTACTCGTTCCCAACACATTATCCACTTATCCACTCGTTCCCAACACTTAACTTCGTCCCTTCTGTTTCCTCCCTCCATCCTCAACCAACGCTCTAAATAGTATCCTTTCTCGTCCCCAAATGCACTGAATTTTTGCATAATTTTTTTATTTGAATATTAGTTTTGCATTGTGCATAATGTTTAATTTAAATGCCAGTATTGTTTTGTTTGTGTTCTTACTTTCATCTTTATTATTCAAAATTTGTTATTTCTTTGAAATGTTAATTAGATGCTCCCATAGTGTCCTTGGTTTTTCTTGCTTAGAATGCTGTTAATGAGTTTAGTGTTATTGTAAGGAATGTTGGAAGTGATTGAACTGCAAGCAGTTCTTCTCTCTGCATTTGCTACTCAACATGACGGTGAGAAGTGTAGTTTTGTATTGTTCCTTAGCCTCCACTTAAGTGGTTTGGCCATGTTATACGTTTATAGCTTAGAGGTTAGCAGCTGTTACAAGTCGGAATATATGCACACTATTTATTTTTCTTTTTGTTAATGCAAATATTGATTTAGGCATATAGCTAAGAATGCAAATATTTATTTTTCTTTTTGTTAATGCAAATGCATATCTAACTTAGTCGGATTTGGTGGATAATAACACTTTTTGCGTTTTATCATTACTTTCTTATTTTAATGTTTCCTTTTTATTATTTTAAATTTTTAAACGAACAAAAGCAGGACTAAAAACATGACTACAGGCATTGCCGTTTCTATTGTCCTTCTTTCGTTCCTTTGTTTGTTTATCATTTTCCATTATTGATTCTTTTGTAGTGAAAGATAAATTACCGACAATTTCTATAAAATCATTGGTTGACTGATAGGATATACGAGTACGAGAGCGCCTGATAATGAGTAAAATAATTAATTGACCATTTTAAAAAATAAATAAATAAATAAATAAACTGGAAAAAAAGGCTATACTTGAACTAATTTTGTTTCTTAAACTCGATATCCATGAGTGAGCAAACATCAGACAACTGGCTTCTAACATTTAAACAAAAAAAGAAAAAGAAAAAAAAAGGAAGATCCCATAGATAAAAAGAAATAATAACAAAAATATAAATTAAGATAGATAGACATTGCAGGATTGGACGCCAAAGCTGGCTCGATTGTATCTCCCATTTCTTCATCTCCAGTCTGTTGATAGCACCGTTCCATTTGACGCCACCTCTAATGTTACATCATTCTGAACAAATTTAATTTTGTCCAAGGCACTTATGGTCAGGAAATAACCCACTCTAGTTCAAAAACCAGACAGAAGAATAATAGGGTTAATAGATATGAAATATTTAAATGTTTATCTTTGTTGATAATTAGTCAGGTACGAGGCTGCAGACTATATGTTTAACGAGCTGTTGTAATTAAGGTAATTGCTTTTATAGATTCTAGAAGACAGGTAAAAGAGTAAAACGAAATGTACGGGAGTCTTACAAAAGATTTCATCATAGCTCTTCTCATATCCTCACCTGCACTTTGGTCGAAGATATCTATCTATGAACAATAAAATGCTTTCAAGGGATTTATCTGTTGTTGAGCTTGAATCTTGATAAATTTCCTTATACAATTAAATTAAATTCCTCTGCTAAGTTTTTAGATAATCTTAAATAAAATTCAAAGGGTTGCTAAAGCCTAAAATATCTCCTCCTCACACCTCGGTTTCCGGCTTGTCCCAGTCCTTTTGGCTTTGGGTTTTGAAGAGGGGTATTTGGGTCTCTGATGAGATGCAACTGCAACTACATGAAATCGTAAGCAAATTCATCAGAGCTAGAGAGAACACCGTAAGAATGTCTTGCATCATCTAGGTGGCTTTGAATCCCAAACAAGTGCGTGCCCCTCTAACTATAGTAATCATGTTACATCATAAATGCACGAATCCAACAGACAATCAAATGATCAACTTTTCATAAATTTCAACAGAAGAACAGGTTAAAAACTTTGTGGCTTACCCGATGGTACATTTACTTTGTGCGGAACCGTAATTTCCTTGCTACATTCAAGCGAAGTCCAGTTAATAAGTTCAGCTTTTGCAAGACGGAGTCCAACTTTGGTTGGCAGCACTTCGTATCTGCACTTCTCAGGTATTACCTGTTTTTCCAGAAAACCAACTGCAGTAAGTTCACTCATACACATGTAGAGCACAATGGTGATGCAAAAGCGTTAAAACCAAAAACAAATTTCTCTGCACATTTAATGATAATTTGGGTTACTTATAAATTAGGTTAAACAAATTTTGGACAAAACTATACATTGTAATAAATTATAATTTTTTTAGATTCCGTCTTCAAAACTTACCTTAACATATTGATAATTAAAAGTTTAAGATGGAACAAAATATTTTTTTAAAATTATTTAAGACAATAATTTATTTTTTAGACTTTTTACCAAATCATTGTATAATATCTATAAAACTTACATTGAGAAAAAAAATAATAAAAAATATAAATATTTAGATTTTTGAGATGACATGCATATTCCAAATGTTACATGAATATATTAACTAATCTTTTAGAACTATGTTTATCTCTTTTATTAATATCTACACATTAAATTTGACATTAATTAATTATTAGTGTAGCTCATACTTTATTTTTATATTATTTACACTAAATATAATTTTAAAATAATAATTTTATAACTGCACCTCTATTAAATTATAATCTCTTCATAGTAATAAGAGAGAATTTATTGTATTTCAGAATCTTAATGCATTTATTTCATACTACGACTTTAAGAATTTGTCCATTTAAATAATTTTATAATTTTTAATAAAATTTTTACAATAAAATAATATTTACCAAATAAATACTGTTGTTTTTAAAATTCATTAATATTTTAAAATTAAAATTTATTAAAATTTTTAATTAATTATTTTTATTACATAACCAATAATATTTATTTTAAAAATTATAAAACTACCACACTGTTACTTTAAAATTAGTACCAAAATCACTTATTTTTAATCACAAATGCACAACTTTTAAGCTTAAACAGTAACCCATGGCCAACGTGATCTCCACCGCTCAGTTAACCGCCAGTTCAGAGTTTTTTTTTTTTTTGGTTTGAATACCAGTTCAGAGTTGACAGAACAGAAAGTAACTCAGTCGCACTAAACTCCCCGGCCCGAATTTTGATCCTGAGTTATATGTACTAACAAATTCGGCCAATGAAGTGCCGATCAGTAGCGTGCATATGGTCCGGCACGCCTCCGGCTCACAGAGTCACCGCCACTGCCGCACTGACCCAACCTCCCACCCTTTACACCGGTGGATCCGATGGCTCCATTTTCTGGTGGTCATTTTCTGATTCCTCCTACTCGGTAATGTTATGAGTCGCTCACGTGTTTGTTAATTTCCCTGACTATTTACATCCAATGGTTTAGTTCATAATTCAGTGCTTATTGTTTTTGGGTTCCAAAGTGTTATTTAAATTATGCACCTAAGTCTTGAGAACAAGTGAATTGATTTTTTTTTTTTCAAATTGCAGGAAATTAGACCTGTTGCTATGTTGTGTGGCCATTCTGCGCCAATAGCTGATCTCAGTATATGTTATCCTGCTATGGTTTCAAGCGATGGGAAGGCTGAAAATTCAAGTAGTGTTATGGGAAAATCTTCCTTAGATAACGGTGCCTTAGTAAGTGCTTGTACTGATGGTGTTTTGTGCGTATGGAGCAGAAGCAGTGGACATTGCAGGCGCAGAAGAAAACTGCCTCCCTGGGTGGGGAGTCCATCAGTCATTTGTACATTGCCCTCAAGCCCGCGATATGTATGTATTGGGTGCTGTTTCATTGATGCTAACCAGTTATCAGATCATCATTCTTTTGAGTCCATAGAAGGGGATTTAGTTTCCGAGGATAAAGAGGTTCAAATTAAAAAACCTTCTAAATGCACTGTGGTTATAGTTGATACCTATGGTCTTACCATTGTTCAAACTGTTTTTCATGGGAATTTATCTATTGGGCCATGGAAGTTTATGGATATAGTTTCACTGGGTGAGGACATGGGGAAGCATTATGGACTGATGGTTGATTCAGTTGCTAGCCTACAGTTGGTTCCAATATCAAAGGAGTGTCACTTAGACGGGGAGGAGGGGAATGGATTGTGTAAAAGTTCTACACAGTTGGATGTGGCTATTTTGCAGAATGGAGGGGTTGAGGGAGGACATCTTGTCTCAGTTGCATCCTGTGGGAATATCATTGCTCTTGTACTAAAAGATCATTGTATATTTAGGCTGTTGGGAAGTGGTACTACAATTGGGGAGATTTCTTTTGTGGATAATCTCTTTTGTCTTGAAGGTGGTTCTACTAACTCGTATGTTACAGGGTCTATGTTTCTTGAAAAAGGTGTTGCTGAGAAAATAGAGAATAATATGGGAGTTCATGCAACATTTTATGAAAATTTTGTAGTGTGGGATAATAGAGGGTCTGCAATTGTTTATGCTATATCATATATGAATGAAAAGTTTGATTATGAGCCACATTTTGAAGTCCCTGCTGTTTCGTATCCGTCTGATGTTAAATATTCCATTCATTTTATTCAAATGAGCCTTTACCTTCTGCGTATAGATACCGTTTGCTTTCATGTTGAAGAAACTTCCCAGTGGAGACCACGTGTATCAGTCTGGTCACTGAGTCAGAAACACAGTGTCACTGGAAAGCAGTGCAGAATGGTCGGAGAGGGTTTTTCTTTTGTTGATTGGGTTAATAACTCTGCTTTTCTGAATGAAAATGAGGGCTCTTGCAGTGGGAAAAGTGATTTGACTTTTTGTCAAGATACTGTTCCTTGTTCAGAGCATATAGAGAGTAGACACGCAGCTGATGGAAGGGATGATTTTGTGCACAAGGAAAAGATTGTATCATCTTCCATGGTTATTTCGGAAAGTTTCTATGCTCCGTATGCTATAGTGTATGGCTTCTTTAGTGGTGAAATAGAGGTCATACGATTTGATTTGTTTGAGAGACTTAATTCTCCTGGTGCTAGCCTAGAAGTGAATTCACATGTCTCCAGACAATATTTCTTGGGGCACACAGGTGCTGTACTCTGTTTGGCGGCTCATCGAATGGTTGGCAATGCCAAAGGATGGAGTTTCAATGAGGTTTTGGTTTCTGGAAGCATGGATTGCACTGTTCGAATATGGGATCTTGGCTCTGGAAATCTTATCACAGTCATGCACCACCATGTAGCTCCAGTGCGCCAAATAATTCTTTCCCCACCTCAGACTGAACATCCATGGAGTGATTGCTTTCTGTCTGTTGGGGAGGATTTCTCTGTTGCTCTTGTTTCTCTTGAAACATTGAGGGTGGAGAGAATGTTTCCTGGACATCCCAATTATCCTGCAAAAGTTGTTTGGGATGGTCCCAGAGGTTATATTGCATGCCTCTGCCGGGACCATTCGAGAACATCCAATGCTATTGATGTTTTATTCATTTGGGATGTAAAAACTGGTTCTCAGGAGCGAGTCCTTCGTGGAACAGCTTCTCATTCAATGTTTGATCATTTCTGTAAAGGCGTCAGTATGAATTCCATTTCTGGTTCTGTGTTGAATGGGAATACTTCAGTTTCATCGTTACTTCTTCCAATACATGAAGATGGAACTTTTCCTCAATCTCGAATACATAATGATGAGAGAGGGGTTGCTTTCTCTACTATTACCGAGTCCAGTGCTTCCCATGTTCGTAAAGGAAATTCAGGAAAACCTTTTCTAAACACACGGATTGGTCTTCAAAGGAAAAAGCAAACCATTAAGTGCTCTTGCCCATATCCTGGAATAGCTACCTTGAGTTTTGACCTTGCATCATTGATGTTTCCTTATCAGACATATGAATCTGCAGCAAAGAACGGTGATAAACAAGAAAATTTCACTACCATGGAACATGGAACTGACACTGCAGGCCCCAACACTATGACTGTTGTTGATGGTTCTGATGGGCATAGCATGTCAACTGATACTATAGAAGAACATGCCTGGATTAGGTCACTTGAAGAATGTATACTTCGATTTAGCTTGTCATTTTTGCATTTGTGGAATGTTGATAGAGAGCTCGATAGGTTGCTAATAACTGAGATGAAGCTAAAGAGACCAGAAGACTTTATCGTAGCTTCTGGTTTGCAAGGGGAAAAGGGATCTTTGACTTTGACTTTTCCTGGTCTGAAAGCTGGTCTTGAGGTATGTTGGATAATCTGTATCGACTATTGGATATGTTTTTTATTTGACTTGATTTTAACTTTATCTGAGATATTATTGATTAACATTTCAGCTCTGGAAATCATCATCAGAGTTCTGTGCAATGAGGTCACTGACAATGGTATCCCTTGCACAACGCATGATTAGCTTGCTTCACCCCAGTTCAGCGGTCAGCAGGTATTACACACTATTTAACCAAGAAGTACTACATTTGTTCAATATACTCATATAATGATATTTAAATTTAATATTCTTATTATTGTAGCCTGCTATAGTTTAGAGTTGTTATCTTCCACCTCGTTCTATGTTGGGTTCAATTCTGGAGTAGTTAAGTTGAGCGTAGAAGCTGGAATTGCTGGACTAATGTGTAGGAAAATTGTGATTGCAAAATATCAAATAGTTACTATTGCTTAGGTCTATCTTCTGGTCCAACCACTGTTTGTATTTAGCAATTTCTTTTTATTATGATTCCTTAATATGATCCATGGAATATGAGAATATCCTTTGGTTTAGGAACATTTAAAGCCAGACAGACTGTAGGGTAAGACTTCAATCGTCATGCATACATGGCTTGCAATGTGTCAGCGTAGTTTCCTTATCTCAGTTCACTGTTTTGATATTAATATCTCTCTTTGTTGTGTAATCTTCATCCATAACCTTTTTTTATTTATTCTTTCTGTTATTGTTTTTTTTTTGGAGGGGTGTTGGGGGTTGTGGGGCGGGTGCGCTGAGGTGTTGAAGCATCTATAAGGTTAACAATGCTGCAGTGGATCCCTTGAATATTACTTTTTTGAGATGAGCATCCCTGCTTTATTTCATGGAAAGCCATGTACAATTTATTGCTAATATTGCTGACCATTTATTGGACGGGTCTTGTTTGCAGTGCTTTAGCAGCCTTCTATACTCGAAATTTTGCAGAAAAATTTCCAGATATTAAGCCTCCTTTACTTCAGGTTACATCTTGTGCTAGTTCTATGGTGTTAACAGTCTGTGATTTCATTTCTAAATTACGTGTTTGGCAACATTTCATATATGATAATAAATATTATTAACTCCATCTCTTCTTTTTCTTAACAGCTTCTAGTGAGTTTCTGGCAAGATGAAAGTGAACATGTTCGTATGGCCGCACGGTCTTTGTTTCACTGTGCTGCCTCTCGAGCAATTCCTCACCCTTTGTGCAGTCCAAAAGGAGTTGCTGATGCAAAACTTGCTCGGTCACTGGTAACAACCGGAGATGACAAACATGCTTATTCAAACGTAGAGAAACTATCTGCAAGTGGATTAGCTTCTGACTTGTTGCCAGAAACACAAGGAATTTCTCTTGTTGAGGAATCTAATGTACTTTCATGGTTAGAATCATTTGAAGCACAAGATTGGATTTCATGTGTAGGGGGAACAAGTCAAGATGCAATGACATCTCATATAATTGTTGCAGCAGCATTGGCTGTTTGGTATCCTAGCCTTGTGAAGCCAACTCTTGCTATGCTCGTTGTTCAACCATTGATGAAGTTGGTTATGCCAACAAATGAGAAATATAGTTCTACTGCAGCAGAGCTTCTTGCAGAAGGTATGGAGAGTATGTGGAAGACATGCATTGGTTTTGAAATACCCCGTCTTATTGGGGATATATTCTTCCAGATAGAATGTGTAAGTAATTCATTGACCAACTTAGCCGGACAACATCCGGCTGTACCAGCATCAATTCGGGAAACTTTGGTAGGAATTCTTCTTCCAAGTTTAGCAATGGCTGATGTACTAGGTTTCCTAAATGTTATAGAAAGCCAAATCTGGTCTACTGCCTCGGATTCACCTGTTCATCAGGTATCTCTCATGACTATCATTAGGGTTGTACGAGGTTCTCCAAGAAACTTGGCTCAGCACCTTGATAAGGTTAGTAAAGCCAATTCCAATTAGATTGCAGTCCATCTCTGAAGTAAAGTAATTAGAGAGAATATCAAAATGTAATTCCCCCATTGAACACCATAAAGGACAAATGGGCAGTAAACTTTTTCTGAGTTCATTTTCTTGTATCAATATCCATTTTCAATTATAGTTTTCTTATGATTTCATTATACATTGTCAGCGATTTAATTGTTTTATCTCCCAGTTTAATCTTCTTCTGTTTTATTTTATTTTATTTCTTTGCAAATTTCAGTTCAAGTATATATATTTTATCCATTTATGTTAATTGTTCACATTGCTCCAACCACAGTTTACCTTTAATTATTATCTGATGTTTGGACAGATTTGCAGGTGGTTAACTTCATTTTGCAAACTATGGACCCTGCAAATTCAGTCATGCGAAAAACTTGCCTTCGCACTTCAGTGACAGCATTAAAGGAAATAGTGCGTGTATTTCCCATGGTATCCTTCAATGATACTTCAACCAAATTGGCTGTTGGGGATGCAATTAGAGACATTAAGAAAGCTAGCATTCGGGTATATGATATGCAAAGGTATCAAAATCTCCTCAATGTTTAAAATTGGGTTTGTTAAGCAGCTTGTATGCTTGACCAACTCTTTCAGATTCTTAAAACAAGTTTAAGTTATGCTATCAGTCAGCTAGTTTTAAGATTATGTATTGGATGTTTTTGTTTCCCTCTTTTTCTCTGAGTTGTTAAATATATATTTGGATTATTTTTTTCAGTCTTGCTTTTTCAAATCTCCTTTTTGGGATAACCTAGGAGGTCAATTATTGACTCCACTTGGTGTATCTTTGATTTCCAATGTAGTGTGACAAAAATAAAGGTTTTGGATGCTAGTGGACCTCCAGGACTTCCTACAGAATCAGATTCTGTGGCAACCACTGCAATTTCAGCTCTGACATTTTCTCCAGATGGAGAGGTAACTTTATTTGGTTCAAAACAAACATTCATTTCCAGAATTTGACCAGTTTTCTGATGCCACGGACAACCTTCTTCATTGCCTCATTGTTGTTATTATTCTAATTCTCCTATTATCTCTATTTACCTTCTCAATAAACTTCTGAGTTGATAACATGTAGTCAATCAAATCAGAACTTATGCTTGTTACCTTCTTCGTGGATATCATTGACAGCATGTTGCGTTTAAGTTATTCAGAAATATAAATGTACAAGAGATGAACTTCGAGTATATGATGTGCATCTTTGTCCTACTAATGGCAGGGACTGGTTGCTTTTTCTGAACATGGTTTGATGGTTAGATGGTGGTCCTTGGGATCTGTATGGTGGGAGAAACTTAGCCGGAGCTTGGTTCCTGTTCAATGCACCAAGCTGATATTCGTTCCTCCATGGGAAGGATTTTCACCTAATTCTGCTAGATCTAGCATAATGGCAAACATAATGGGAGATTCCAATTTACAGGTAATTTTGGTTGTTGATACTTCCATTATTTTCTATAGACATGGTGTCACTACAAGGTATCTGCTATGAGTAGTTTTGCATGATGTTCACTATAAGGTATCTGCTCTGATTTGTTTTAGTTCAGTTCATTCTGCACTACTTCATATAAAACCATGATGCTTATGGATGAACTGGTGAGAATTATAAATGCACAATATTCTTGACATGATTACTGGTTTGCTGTGCGAGATTTGTAGATTTGAACCTTCAAAAAGTAGAATTGTTGATAAAAATTCATGCAACGTGTCACAAACACTTAAAAATGAATTTTGTTAAATTGCATTGTCTTGATTGAACAGAAAACATGTCCTTGAATAAAACAATAAAACATGACCTTGTTAAATTGCATTATCACTAGTTGTGTGAGACTTTCTTCAGTGCCATTCAGTTGCCTTGTTAGGAGTGTAATAATTCTCAAACAACTAAACAAAATATCTGGAACTGCTATTTTCATCCTCTTTACCTTTTCAGTCTCTTTCTTTCCAGTTTTAGGAGCCCTGTCATCCATGGTTCTTTCTCCATTTCTGGAGGTTTCTGTTGAAAAGCTGGTCTAGATGCACTCACTCAACCATGTTTAAACACATAAAGAGTGCTACTACGATTCTATAACCTTCTTTCCTAATTTTGTAGGAACATGCTGGGAATTTGAGCTATGTGGACAGTTTAAAGCTATTGATTCAAAATCTTGATCTCTCTTACCGGTTGGAATGGGTCGGTAACCGTAAGGTGTTACTTACGAGACATGGCGTTGAATTAGGTAATTTCCAGTTATGAGCACTGTCTTGCAGATTTTTATGGGCTGGATCGCAGACAATCTTCTTTAAGGTTTCTAGTTAAATGGTGTTCCTAGTTTTGCACTGTTGTAGTTGTAGTTATCTCAGGGAGAATATTGTTCTTTAGGTTAGGCTCCGGGAATATAGAATCAACCTGCAACTTATGTTGTGCTTCTGTGCTGTGCTGGCTCCCCAGGACAATGAGCTTGAAACATCAACTATTCAACTCATTTTTTGCTGTGTTTACCAGTTTAGTAGATAAGCGAAGCTATAATTGGACTATTAGGGGCATGTTGCCCCCACTATGCCAGTATATTCTTCCCTCAAAAATAAAAATATCTGTGAAATATTCATATCTCCAGTATACACACTATTTTGAACTCAAAAATATTCTAAGGCTTAATGGTTTTGAATCTCACACGAAACTTGTGAGATACCCTGTGTCACTTTTTGTCTTTGAATGTTATCATATAAGCATACACATAAGAAAATTAAAGATCAATATATCCTAAATGGATATGCTGGAAGTTTAATTAAGAGAATACATTTAATCTGTGGCGATGAGAATAAACTTGCGTTGAGAGTGCGGTGCTGTGGTCATCTTAGATCCTTGCTATCCAATTCCAATATAACAACTACCGACAGGAGGGGCCGAATAGCCATAATACATACAAATGAACAATAAACAGCTATTAATAATTCAAAAATTCTGCACCCAACTACCCATGATAATTTTGAATGTGGAAAAAAATGTAACTGAATAAGTTGTGATTCTTACAACTACTTGGGTTTCATAGCATTTCCTGTAAACTTTTATTCTTTTACTTTTAAGTCCAAAGATAATCTTAAACTAGCTTATGAATTTGGCCTTATTTCTCGAAACTCGATTCATGCAAAAGATGTTGGACAAAATTTCTGATGCTGTGCATATCATATAATAATAGATGCGTGTATGGACTGGTATTGATGCAAATATAGAAGCTATTGGAGTACAAGAAAATGCTTCTATACGATTTAAAATATATATATATATATATATATAAATGTGGAGTACTGTTGCTTTTATCTTTTTTATACCCTGAACTTAATGGTGCCAATTAAGGAGATAGGTTCTGACGAAAGAGCACGCATGTAGTTCTTTCTTTCTTATACGGATCAAGGATTTATAAATGTTCCTAATTCAGGTGCCTTGTAGCTATGTAAAACTGTAAAAGTTCTCATTATTATCGAAGCTCATGTATATTGATTATTCATCACGCATGTCATCACGAGCAGGTCTTTAATTAGCTATCCGTGGATTGAATATACAATGTTTGTTGGCATAAATATACGATTTCGATTGGGAATTGACACAATTAAAGAAATCCCCTTTCAGACCCTTAAGTTTACTATATACAATTAACTAGAGAGCAAAGTATATAAAAGCACTCGGCGACAGAAAATGCTAAACAATTGTGAAAATGATGGCCAATGACGTTTGAGTGGGTTTGGTGCTATTTACGCACTCGATAAATTCTTGTAAATTATTTACCTCCCAACTAATTATATTATAGCAAATATATGCTGGATAACGATCCAACGAGTGTGTGCACAGGCTTAGTTTTTTTTTTGTTTTTTTTAATCTTTATATGGACTCGAATCCTTATTCTCAATATTATGAGTGCAATGGCTCTCCCATTAAATTATATCACATGCTTAGTTACTTAATTCAAATCCATTGATTTTTCGCCGCCCTCTCAATCTTTTTTAAAATATGTATATAAAAAAATATATATAACTAGTAACGATAGAGAACCATAAAATTTTCATGGTACCGAGGATGTATTGTAGATTTTGTTACTCAACTTATTTTGACTATCCAATGCCCTTACGCTCTTCACGCAATGCCCATATTATGCCATGTCACGTCCCTAATTCACATCATCGAAGACTACAAAATACCCATCAATGATGCTTCAGCTTATGAAATTTACCCACTTCTTGAGAATAATTTACAGCAACTAACTAGCTCTATAAATGCCACCTAGCTAGCTGCACAAAATCACTTGTGCAGTTATAGAGAGTTGTAAAAAATGGGGCAAGGTCGAATTACTAGTCTTGGGGTTTGGGGTCTGATATTGTGGTATTTCTTGACTAGTAGCGAAGTTATAGCCATAAAACATGAAGGGTTTTGCTCCGCTACTACTTTTGATTATGGGGAAGCACTTGGCAAAGCAATCTTGTTTTTCGAAGGGCAAGGTTCAGGGAAGTTGCCTGCAAGCCAAAGAGTGAAGTGGAGGGGAAATTCTGCACTCTCCGATGGCAAGCCTGAAAATGTACCTAGCTAGTCAAGTAAACTAATATTTGTAAACAATTTCTTAAAAATCTCGTTGCCACTATATAGCTAGCTAGTTTATTAATTGAATGTAAAAAATGGTTAATTAATATAAAACTAGTTGTTGAATGCTGGCTTAAGTTGTAGGAGTATACATAGTGATTAAGAAAGTTTAAGATTATGTAATGGGGAAGATTTGAATTTATTGCTTAATTAGGTTTGGTTTTTGTGGCAGGCAAACTTGATAGGAGGTTACTATGATGCTGGTGACAATGTCAAGTTCGGATGGCCAATGGCATATAGTGTCAGCTTGTTGAGTTGGGCTGCTGTTGAGTACCAAAGAGAAATCTCATCAGTCAATCAGCTTGGCTACCTACGTAGAGCAATTCGCTGGGGTACAGACTTCATTTTGCGGGCTCACACATCTCCCACCACTCTGTATACTCAGGTGAAGTCCCATCCCTTGTTTAAGTTAAAAAGTCTTTTAGAGGGTTGTTCTTAGTAATTTCACATTTTACAGGTGGGAGATGGAAATGCTGATCATCAGTGTTGGGAGAGGCCAGAGGATATGGACACTCTTCGAACGCTCTACAGGATAACATCTGATTCACCAGGCAGTGAGGCAGCAGCCGAGTCCGCTGCTGCTCTTGCTGCTGCTTCAGGTGTCTTCAAACAGGTTGATTCCATCTACTCTTCCAGGCTATTAAGCCATTCAAAATCGGTAAGAGTGTATATTCTATTCTATTCAATTATATATATATATGAAATACGATGTGTATGCATTAAACTAACTCATAGAATAACAGTTGTTTGAATTTGCGGACAAGCATAGGGGATCTTACCAGGGTTCTTGCCCTTTCTACTGCTCTTATTCTGGCTATCAGGTAAATACATGAAGCAAAAGTTAGCTACGGGTAGATTGTAGAGGGTGCATTTTAATCAATCAATTGGACTTAGTTATTCTTATTTGTTCGCTACGAGCTTACGGTTTCTGAATCTTGATTAAGGATGAATTGTTATGGGCTGCGACTTGGCTATACAAAGCAAGTGAAGATGACAAATACTTGAACTATGTCTTAAGCAATCAGGGATGGAGTCAGGTGGTATCGGAGTTCAGCTGGGACAACAAATTTGCTGGAGCTCAGATATTACTGGCAAAGGTAATAAAGTTATCTGATATTGTACAATATTGTGGTTATTCAGAAAATTGGAAAAGAAAGTAACAACCCTTTTTTCAGGAATTTTTTGGAGGGAATAAGCAATTATCCCAGTTTAAGACCCACGTGGAATCATTTGTATGTGCATTGATGCCTGGAAGTAGTTCCGTGCGGATTAAAACAACTCCTGGTACATATCTCTCGTATATGCTAACAAATAGCCAATTCCAACAAAAACAATTCCGAGAAAATTTACAAGTCTATTTTCTGGCTTTTGTTTGTAGGTGGGCTTCTGTATATTAGAGAGAATAGTAATTTACAGTATGTTACAAGTGCCACCATGTTACTATTTCTGTACTCCAAAACCTTGAATACAGCTCATATTAACGGACTCCAATGTGGCTCAGCACATTTCTCTGCCTCTCAAATCAGGGCCTTCGCGAAATCACAGGTAAATATAATCCCATCTCTGTTGCTTCAATCAAGATTTAAAAGTATCTCGTATTATTTATCTCTCTGCTTTCAGGTGGATTACATACTAGGGAAAAACCCCATGAAGATGTCATACATGGCAGGCTTCGGCAGCAAATTTCCTTTGCAGATACACCACAGAGGCGCATCCATTCCTTCAATCCGAGCTCACCCAGCCAAAGTAAGCTGCAACGATGGCTACTCAAGCTATTACCATTCTAACAATCCAAATCCAAATGTACATGTGGGGGCAATTGTTGGCGGTCCAGATTCAAATGACCAATTCAAAGATTTGAGAACAGACTACTCTCATGCAGAACCTACCACTTACATGAATGCTGCTTTTGTTGGTTCTGTGGCCCCTTTGCTTGCTCAAAGCGAACAAGAATATTTGCATTTCTTTCAGATCAATAGACAAAATTATTAAAATTATTTACATGTAAGTAAATGTAATAAGTATTATTGCAAAGTCTAAATAAGGGGTCAGAACCAGTTTCTGTAATTTCTGCTGAACAGAATAAGTGCGTATCATCTAAACGAATAAAATAAATGTATATATAATGCTTGTAATCCTAATTAACTTATTTATTGTTCTCTTGTTATTTGATTAGGGAACAAAATGATTTCTATATATATATATATATATAGAGAGAGAGAGAGTCGACTTCTAATGTGGGATGAATTTACAATATTATAGACTTATTTTTGCAATGTTTCATAATGTTGTAAATGCAGGGATAAAATCAGGTTTTTCTTAATTTTTTAATTAAAACATTTTAGAACCGATCTCATACAACATATAAGAATTAAGTAATCTAAAAATTCGTACTATTGATGATCTGAAAAGACAAATAATTGAGAGTTGTAGATTCGTCTCCAAACGATCTTTCAGGCTATGACTCAAGATCGATCAATACTGGAGATGTAGGCGTCTGTTTACACGTTCATTTCACCACTCACAACTACAACTGGCGCCTCTTAAATGTCTTCTGTATATTTCTCAAAAACCCTGGAAATCTATTCTCATCTGTTTTAAGAGAAAAGTACTCATTTTATAATATCTTATGAAAAGCCTTACTATGTTAGGATTAGGATTTCTATTTAAAAATATGATTCCTCTTTTAATTTAAATATTTAAATTAAATATTATCTTTCCACTTACGTAAAATTTGAGAGAAAGCATAACTAATTAAGGACCACCTTGTAAAATATCACAAGCCCCCTTTTACACTTGAATATAACATAATATGCCTTAACAAATATTATAATTATAATTTTCACCTAATACGACAGTTTTCTTGCTTTTGGGTTCAGTGTTGATGTTGTCAATTAAATGAGCTAACCCGGGAATCATTTGTGAATATACAATAGTGGTTACACTAATTAGATTTGTAATTAAACAAATATAATTATTCAATTCCAATTTTACTCCACTATAAGATTGGAACTGACCTCTATAATTGTATGTTCAAATAATAATTCGTCCAAGTCACATTAATTTCTTTACTGCACAATCATTTGTACCACATCATTAATTTAAATTGATATCTTAACTGTCCAATCAATTTTAATTACATCTTGTTCCTTGATACTTACTGGTTTTCTCTAATGATAATTTTCAACATACTTATTTATGTTGACACACTCTGGCCAGAGAATTCTATGATCAAGTACTGAAAACCCATCAAGAGATGTGTCGTACAAATTCTGTATTGTTAATATATAATTTCAATACTTGTAATTGCTCCCACCAAGATACCTGGTAATCTTAACTACAAGTGTATATCGTACCCATTAGTAACTCAAATGAAATAACAACTACAATCATTAAATTATAACTAACTCAAGATTAAGATTACAGTAAGTCAATGCTTAGGAGATTTAATAAGTCTGACAGTTATTACTAGGTTAATTAAATCTCATATGTGATCCAGTTCAATGCAGTCATACTATATCAATAAATTCATATATTATTAAGACAAATCACTAAATGAATTTATTACAGTCTATACCTAAATAAAGTGTCCAACTTTATTTATCAACTGCAAACTTAATTTATTTAATCATAAGATAACTTGTATTTATGTCTTCTACAAATCCACATGGTGATCGTATAAATACATATAATATGATTAAATGAACTTTACCCAAAATATTAATGCAATTTAAGATATCTGAATAAATACCTTAAATATTTTATTAATCAGAAAATCAATATGCTTTAAAGATCACATAATCCCAATAGTAAATTCATTCTGCATTTTAATAAAGTATGAATTTTTGTATTGATGAATACATTATGGAATCTCTTAAAATAAGAAAGCTCAAGATTAATCCACCATATAAAAATATGGACTATGATCCTCTCCTATGTTTTTCCTCTCTTAACTCTCCTTACTTTTCAATAATTAGTTAAGTGTGTACAGTCATTGAAAAAATTAATTTAATTATCACATACTTAATCAATCATTAAAAACAAAGTGAGGTAGAAGGAAAAAAATTAAAAAATAATCATTTTCCTAAAAACATAACACATTTTTAATCTCTTCTTTCTTTAATGTTTCGTTATCTTTTTTCTTTTATTTAAAATTTTATTTTTTTCTTTCTTATAGATCTTATAAATCAATAAATGGAATAATTAAAACCATCAAAAATTCAAAATTAGTTTACTTATATAATTAGAAACTGGTATTTGTATTTGAAAAATTTTGGTATATTAGGTTTCTCTCCTTTTTAGTTTCTATATTTCTTCAAATATATCATTTGAAAGAGATTTTGATGGCAATTGGAGATTCAACAAATTAAATTCATAGTATTAGCTTCTCTTCTTGTTCCTCATTCATATGAAGTTTTGAAAGTATTGCATGTACCGTGTGATCTTTGCTATGCTATTACTCCTGAAGCTAATGCTAATGGTTTCTTACCGTCAATGTATTCCATTCGACGGAGCTGACCTTTTTCTGGATAATAGTTCTGTGTTGGTTTTTGTTGAAATATGAGAGATAACCGAGATAAATGTTAAAGAGATAAGAAAGATAGAGTATTAATGAAAGAAATATATTAAGTAAGAGAGACAATAATGAATAATAATTTTTTATTATTAAAGACCCAATACATTAATTTATTATTTTTTAAAATTTAAAAAAGTCATGTGAAAATTAATCTCAATTATTAATTAGTTTTAATCTTGAAAATTCATTTTAATATAATCTAATAGTCAAAAAAATTGTGTTTCAATTTATGTTTAGAAGTGTGTCTCTTAAACCTATCTCATATATATATATATATATATATATATATGATTTTCGTGTTAGGTGCATAGTTAAGCATCTCCTGTTGCAATAATTTAAATATAATTAGCTAGAGCTAGCTGTCGTTTTTGCTTACAGCTAGGGGCACGGCTGCATTAGTTTCAAACTCGTATAAGAAAAAAATCCCAAAAATCCCAATTGATGATGTATAATTGTACCCGGCATTAATTCAAGGTTCAACAAATGAAGTTGCAGGGGAGCAGTAACGAAAAACGCGATTGAGTACAAAAATCATACGTAGTCAGCATTTGAAAAACTAGTGAACTCAAACCGACTTTCTTGACATTCAATTTTAATGATTATTCTCTAACGTGTAAAAGATGCAAGTTTGTTAAAAACGGTTTAAAAAAAAAAAAAAAAGATAAGAAAGTGTCTCAAATTTAACTAAAATAAACATAGAGAAATTCAACTTATATTTGGTTCTTAAAATTAATACAAGCCTTGGTACATTATGTGTAGCTGCAGCAGGTGTCAGCGCCACCGTTTAGGTTAACAGATTTTCATCAATGAACCAAGAGCTATTATCTGCAGAAATATTAATGTTACGATCTGGAAATTGATCCAATAGAAACCCTTCCAAATCCTCCAAGCTTGGGAACATTAATCCGTCGCTAAATGTTAAATCAGGCATGACAAGATCATTTTCTTCACCATCTTCGAACACATTTTCGTCTTCTTTCTTAATGTTCCCTTGGTACACAAGGTCATCTAATTCAGTGGATGCCATGACCAAAGGGGTTTCCTCCGTCGTTGGTTCAAGTGGTTCGTTCTTCGCTGGACCTTCAGCCTTCGACATTGAGGCCAGCTTGTTACGAGTGCTTCCGGCAAGAGAGCTTCGGCGTGTTGGGTGGCTGTGGTTATGCTCAGCACCATAGGTTATAATAAATACTCCCGGATCTGCACTGCTTCGTTCCACCTGTTTCCTTGCCGAACATCCTTTTGAGCTACTGCACCTATAATAGCTCCTGCGTACATAAAACAAAACGATTATGTAACTATATGAATAATTTAACTTACAGGGTCTAAGCTATTCAAATCTTGATCGCTTGCTTGCAAATTAAATTTATCAACGATCAACACCTTGGATAAGGAGATCCCTTTATGGGTTTTTGCCCGTATTTACGCCAAGCCCACTTATCACATGCGAGACCATCCGCTGTCACCCTTTGCACTACTCTTTTGTGTTGATTCTTCCTGCTAATTAAGCAAGCAAATTAAACCATAAAACAAAATCAATATACAACTATAATCATCATTTCAATAGCTCATGATCAGGATATATATATATATATATATATATATATATATGCATATGCATGCATATATGAATAATAATAAACTACTAACCCTCCTTTAGGTTGAGCTGTAGGATGATCAGTATTACTTGCAGAATCGGAAAGCTTAGGCTGCTGCTTTCGCAGCTTCTTTGGCTTTTTATTAACTTCGGTGGGAACAGAAATGGATGTGCTGGTTAGTATAGTTTGTGGACAGAAGGGCTTGTAAAGTTCCTCTAGCTCATCCAAAATCGTTGTGGTTTCACAGACATCAGGAAATTTGAATATCACATCTTGTTGCAGTCTCAAAGGAGAAAAGCTATAAGACTGCGGCTTGTCCATAACAGAGTCGATGGAGGCCTCGGTTCTGCAACCTCTTACTATTGCTTGCAAGTCCCAGTCCATGCAAACAAAATCACTCCTCAAGATCGGGCCTGTAGAGATAATTCACAAATGAGAGATTTTTATTTATTTATTTTCTTTAGAATGTAAAGAGATACGGAAGGATAATCAAGGCAAGGTTTGTATATATATTAGATTTTCTGTCCTTAAAAGTGAAAACTGTAGCTTTGCAGTCTCGTGCATTATTTTGTTCTTCTTGAGCCAATTTTGTGTTGTGTCTCCATTTAGTTAGTTGACCTTTTGAAAAGTCAACCAATACCAAACTCGTAAAGAAAATAATACTAATAATTTGGATTTTTTTTTTTTTTTGGGGGTGGATAAAATTTCCTCCCGCAAAATACTCTTTATTCGCGTGGACTGTGGGCTATGGTACTTGGCCTCTTTCGCTCGTTGGTCAAATTTGAAGTTTCGGATGTTTATAAATATCCATAGTACGAAAAATTATATTTATTTTTTATTTATCTTATGCTTAGAGCTGAAGAAAATTCCTTGTATCTAAAAACAAATGATTGAGAACATCTTACATTAACATTAGCATACGGCAGCCAGTATGCCTCGTTTAATTTCAATCCAGTAAGTAAAAATATTAAAGAACATGACACATAGTAGAAATTATCTGAAACGGAAGAACGTCACTTGTTACAGCAGTCATATATCTATAATTGAATTAGAAGGATAATAAAAAGAATAATGTTGCGCATCTCAAAATTTTTATTATAAATAATTATTTCAAATGACATAATATTCATTAATTGATTGATAATGATAATATAATTAATTTATTTTAATTTTATAAATCAATTGATAAATGTCACATCATTTAAGATAATTATTTGAGATAAAAATTTTAAGATGTATAATATTATTGTAATACAAAAGTTTGCCGCATTTTTGTCCCATGACAATGCTCCCAAAAGTATATATATAGGATTGCCCTCCTCTCTTCTCTCTTAGGCAGTAGGCCCTCAGTAACCAAAGCTTGGTACATGCCCTGCCATTCCTGCTTCGTCTCATCAAATTGGCCTCTTGGGATATTTAATTTCTATTTCATATATTAATACTATTCTTTGAAGTTAATTCAAAGTCAAAAAATAAATAAAATAAGCAAAGTCAAAATACTGCTTACAACTTTGCAAGTTGCAGCACGCTGGAGCCGGAGCAAACTATATTAAAGAAAAGCAAGTTGTCTGAAGAAAACAAATTTAAAGAAGAAGAACAAAGGAAACTAAGAAACGTGAAATGCAGGAAACTGGGTTATGGACTAGCGTAAATTTTGGACCACAGAACAGAAGCGAATGCCACTATTATACACGATTTAACCGAAGATTCGTACTTTGTTTCTTTTGTGCATAGTTGCTTTACAGCAATTACCTACGAAGCGTAAAGTATAGCCAGCCAAAGACAAAGGGGTTTGAAAAACAAAAGATTGAAAGCTCTTGGATTCGGCCTGGAGGACTGCACCACAAGCACGACCACGCGTAACAAGAGAACCGGCTAGTTACCGTTAGTGAGAAAACTAAGGAGAATAAATAATAGAATTCAAGAAACGGAGTTTTCAAGTCTACTTTTGATAAAGGAGACTACTTCTTATTATTATCTTTTAACACTTGAAATTTTCTTAGCTCATTTAATTATTTTTTTTTTTTTTAAAAAAAGTGGTTTATATCATCTTACTAATGATAATTAATGAATGATTTCCATATTATTTTCTCTTCTTTTTCTTATTGATTATGTTTATTTTTTTTTATTTCATTAAACTCATTTGATAATGTAGTCATTAGTGTTTTTTGCCCTTTTCTTAATAGAGTTATTATAAGGTCTATACTATCTCCCAGCTCTCTACTCTCTTAAAGAGTTAGACTATTGGCACACTTTAAATATCCTCTTAAAATCCCCTTTTTAGTTATATTTACTTGGATTCCAAAAATATATGTTTAATTAACACTCCTAATTTATTATTTTTCTTATATATATATTTTTAAGTAGCTTTCTCACTCTTAAAATCATACTCTTCTATTTTTTTCCTTTCCAGCATTCAATAAAAAGTTCTTTTATTTATAAATTTATGAATGAGAATCATTGAAATAGTTTCAAGTGTAAGAATAGTTAATTTACAAACAAAAGAAAATAAATTGGTTTAGATTTAAGCAAAGAAATTAGATACATGAGAGGTCATATCTCAACTCACACACAAAAAAAAAAAAAAAAGAGTGAGAGAAAGATGTTCATAGAAAAAATATATATAACAAGTTTGTGTGGGGTTTAAAGAGTTAAAAAATGTTAATTACTTAATTACATTTTAATTAGTTAATTAAATGTAATTTGGTTCTTAAATGTAATTTTAATAAAAGAAAAATTTTATTAGAATATCGAAGGGGTGCTAACAGCTCAACACTAATTTAAAATCCACATGCTCTTCCCGGGAAGGCCTCAGCCTAAAATGAGAAAGTACTAGAGCCCAAGTTAACTCAAAAAAAGGCCTTCAAATTCTTCACAAAAGCCCGGAAAATTCCAGTAGAAGAAACAGATACGACGTCGTGAGCAATTTACAATATCGCCCATTGTACTGTTTTCTGTTCAAATCTCAAACATCTCGCTCGTGGCGCCAATTCCTGGGTTATAACAGACACGGCTCACCAGTTTCTCTCCAATCCAAACACAAATCAAAAGAAATGGAAGACTTGAGTCAATCGTCAATGAATTTCTTTGCCGATCAACAAATTTGCTATGCCGATATAATATCTCCTCTTGAAGTAATCATCATCATCATCTTCTTCATATCGCTCTCTCCTTTCGGCTTCAAATGAATTTTCATTTTCTCTACAGGTTCGAGCAAGGATCGAAGTTTCAGTAATCAATTTTCTCAAGATCTTGAACTCTCCTGATCCCGCGATCTCTGATCTCCCTCTGGTAAAATATACACCATCTCTTTTTCTTTTAAAAAAAGAAAATAACTTCCAATTTTGCATTATTGTCTGATTTCATTTTACTGTGGAAAGTTCAAATTCAATAGTTTATTATTTTTTTTTCTTTTTTAACTAATTTTCTCGGCAGCCAAACAGAATATTTAGACACTTAAAATTGATGAATATTGAATTATCTCAAATGTTGAAATGGACAGATCAATAGAAAGTCGAGTAACAGTCGTGTAAGTCAAGGACTGTTGACCGATGTGTCGTGGATTTTTCTCTCTCATTCCTTTTGTACAAGGTCCTTAACGAAATCAAATGCCGCTAAAGCCTTTGTTAGAGGTCTTATTCACAATCTTTTATGCTTTATTGTTGTTCGAAAGTTTCAAGATCCATGGGTTCAACTAGACTCAACTGTCTTTTCATTCTGTTGATTAAGTTTGGAAGGTGATGGAGATGTGCTCTCAGATACTATCTCAAAAAAAGCGAGTTACGCAGAGAGAACTCTTTTATAAGTTGTTATGTGATTCACCGGAATATTTCACTTCCCAGTTGCAAGTTAATAGGACAATCCAAGGTCATTTTTCTGCAACCTCTAGCATCTTTAATAGACTGATTAAATTCAGTACTTGTGATATTCAATTTTCTTTAATTGATAGAGGACATCATTTTACTGTGTCATAGATGTTATAGCATTGCTTCGCTGTAGCCGTTTCAGTCTTGGAATCGTGGCATCTAGTAGAGGACTCGTTGCTGGCCGATTGATGCTTCAGGCACATTATCTGCTCATTTTTCTTTCTTTTGATTGCGTTTTTATATGTTGTCTTGTTCGTATGGTTTCATTTGGATTGGTCAAAGTCACTGCTTAGGTACTTGACAACAGCAAGTTGATTTGGTATTTTGGTAGTCATCATCATCTAATGAGTGATGGAGTTAATTTTGTAGTACTTGCAAGCTATTGATGGTTAATTCACCCGTGGAGATTGGTGCCTTCTTGACCTTTTCTTCAGACATGCCCTATAGGAATAACTTGATGTGCAGACAGATCATTTTAGCATTACTAGGTCCTGCACGTTGAAGTCCAATGAACTAATTTTTGTTGTCAAATATTATCATTACGTAAGATAGTTATCTTCCTTCAACTTTTTCATGCTACTTACAGTGCAATATAAGGCCTTTATTTCCTCTGCATCTCAATGAATTGTACTGGTTTATTTTTCATTTTTTGGCTTTGAAACATGTGGTAGGAGCCAAACCAGGAGGTCATTGATTGTTCTGCATGCGGGTCTTCTGGGTATTCTATTTCAGGAGACCTTAACTTATTAGAGAAGTTGGATATGGAGACAGATGCAAGGTATATAATTGTGGTAGAAAAGGTAATGTGTGTTTCGACTCTTTCCTAGTTCTCTATCAACATTCAACGTCTTGTGATGGTTCCTTGTTTCTAGACAACACCAGCATTTGACACATGGGTGTCTGCAGCATGCATTATTCCAGCGGCTGGCTGAGGATTTTGTGTTCAAGCAGATTCCAAGTATTATTATTACAGCCAAAGGATACCCAGATATTGCCACAAGGTAACTCTTGGAATTTTTTGCACTAAAAGCTTGTTGGCCAGAAGACAACTAAAAGCTCCAAAGAAACTACTAGTTTAACTCGAGCTATTCTTTTGAGAGCCACATAGGTTTCTTCTTCACCGCTTGAGCCGGGCTTTCCCTGACTTGCCAATTTTAGCTGTAGTGGACTGGTATGATGTTCTTAATAAGTTGTCCCTGCAATACATAATCTACTGGTGCGAGCTCATGACTTCCAGAATTTAATCTTTTAAAGGAATCCAGCCGGACTAGCTATATTATGCACCTTCAAGTTCGGAAGCATAGGAATGGGACTGGAGGCATACAGATACGGTGCTTGCTTGCATATCTTCTTAAACTGAATATATATTTTTCTCCTTTTCTACGAGGTATCTAATCAACAATACTAGTTTTGTACACTACAGCTTGCAATGTGAAGTGGTTGGGATTGCGGGGTGATGATCTACAGCTGATTCCTGAACAATCTTTGCTTCCATTAAAGCCACGGGACCTGCAAATTGGTAAAAGCTTGATGTCCTCAGATATCTTACAGGTAAAATGCCCCTACCCAGCACCTCAAATGTTTACCCTTTCTCATGTCCTCAACTTTCTAGTCCCTACTTCTCGATGAGGTGATGCTATCATTAATGACTTCATTTGTGCAAACTCAAAATCTTTACCGGTGATCGACGGCGTTAACAGGAGAATTACAAAGAAGAATTGTCGTTAATGCTTCAGAGTGGCCAGAGAGCGGAAGTTGAAGCTTTATACTTGCATGGATATGATTATTTGGGAAAGTACATAGCTAAGAAGATAGTTCAAGCTGATTATATCTAACAATACAATGTGAGGGGTCGAGTGCGTTGTGCAATGGAATTTACTACTTCACCCCGTCTAGAATTTTATTCGATTTCCACCTTGTCGGGAGGAAAACTTACTTCGATTGGGCTCGATGAAATAAAAGAAGTGAACACCAACCAACGAGTGGACTCTGGCCGGTCCAGGTGGCCTGCTTGACGAACGTCAGCGACTGAGACATCGCAAATCCATATCATTTAACGACTTCAATAAATTTTAAAATGTAGCCTTTAATCGTTATATTGAATCATTTAGCTACTTCAATGAATATTGGACTATAACCACGGATTGTCATCATAGACGTGCTTATAAATTATAATTCTTGATGAATCACGCAGGCAACGAAGTAGAAAGTATTACGCTGTCAAATTACTTGATAGTAGAAACAGATTCCTAGCAAAAGTTTCCCCTTTTACCAAGATAGAAGCCTTGCACAACCATTTATGCCATTGGATTCTATATTTGATCAAACAATAAAACAGAACAAAAAAACAATAATTAAAACTTCCAAATAATTAACTACAACAAATTGAATAAGCTCATTATATGTAGATCAGTAGATCTGCCATAATCCAGCCTCTGCTGCAATATACAGCCGTTACATGATCTTGAAATTCTACAAAAATTTTCAGCCTCTTCTTGAAGTGAGACTAACTCGCTTCCCCTCCACCACGAACTTGGTACTACCTTCTAGCTGCAATGACAACCAAAAATGTCATAACCAACTCCTATATGCCATAGAAAAGGTAAAAAAATAAAAGAAATTCATAAATCATTGGGAAAAACAAGAAACACCATCCTTGACTAAGTGAACATGATCTAGTGACCTCCCACCTATCTTATCACCACTCATTTAGAGTGACAATTCTATATCCATGTGTCCAGATATGATCCTCACTTTTTGAATAAAGAGATAATGCTCCCTAATGGTTATAGCAAGAAATCCATACCTTTTGCCTCAAGTAAGCAAGTGCATCTTTCTTTGAAGAGAAGTTGGATAAGACCGATATTGAATGTTCATCAATAAGGACTTTCAGTTGTTTTAACTTTAATGATTCGCCAGGTGCCTGAAATAAGCAGTCAATTAGAAATAGAAAATAACTCGACCTATAGTGCTTCCAATAAGTAATGACACACCTGTAGAAGAAGCTTCTTACACAACTTTTTCACCTTCACTTTAGGTTCATCAATCTTTTGTATCTCCAGTGAGTCAGCACGTTTTCGTTTTGCTGAGGCTCTAAAATCAACAGATGGCTCACCAGCAGACTCCTCATCATCACTATCATCAAAACAAGTCTTCTTTCCTTGATAGCGAACGCCAGCTATTTTTTTGGGCCGGTCCTTGATGCCAAGTCCTTGCTTTCCAGTTGTGGATTTATCCTAAAAATTTGAATAAAAAGGAAAAGGTGAGTCATTATGACAGTGTGCATTAGGTTAGTCTCTACTGCCACATCACTAAGTCTTCACTGCAATCTGATTGAACAGACTACTCTTTTCAAGCAGAATTTTGGGAACACAAAAATTGATCAACTGAATATCAGTAACACCACACAACACCCATCATTTGCTCCATTCTCAAAAAGCATTGATAGAAAAACATTTAAATTCCTTATGAGGTATGTACAGTCAGATGGAAAATATGTCCTTTACATATAGACATTAATAATTACGCAGATCGTATAATTTGCAAAGAAAAAAATTGGCAAGGACACATACCTGAACTAGGTTGTATAGATTCTCTTGGTCATCTTCACAGAATGCAGTCCTTTCATTACATTTCTGAGCATCTCCATTGGTGGCTTTCTTTCTAGTAGAGTTTGCCCCAAGATATCCTCCTGAGACAAATCCATTTTTAAAACCCCACCATTCTGGAGAAACATCTTCAATTCTCATTCCTGTAACACTTAGCCAAGGTTATTCCAGAAACAACATAAAGATAATTTACACTACTTAAGACATCTGATAAGAGCGGACAAAGTCATAACAAATATTACCATCCGAGTCTCATCTCATCTTCCTCTAGTTACAAGATTTATGGGGTGGGGGAAAAAAAGGATTAACATAGAGTTTTATAAAAAATGTCCAAACAAATCTAACATAGTGGGGCAAAGAACTTCTTGTTAAAATCTAACTAACAAATTCAAATTCAACACCAATAATAACATAACTGCTGTCTCCCCAAGGGCACTTATTACCTTCAGCACAAAAATCTTGACTTTCAGATGCCTCAGCAGGCTCCACCATGCCATCTACTCTAGAATCTACCTCTGGCGGCTCCTCAACCTTTCTAACCTATAGAAGAACTTCCAAAGTAAATAAGCTGAGACCAGAATCAACTAGAACATTGCAACAGCACATAATATACAATCTAAGGAGAATTACGACACAGAAAATCATCCAGAAGGAATTAAAAACAAATTACCAAATTTATACTCTCTATTGCTGTTTGCATATTAAGAGTTCACATAATATGCAGAGAAATATATAAGTTAATGTAATTGTAAATCAAGATTCTGAAAATTCTAGTCATAACCATCTGTACAGAACCTACATCTAAAAGACTTTTAATCGTAGGAGTTCAGGCAAGTTTTGAACTTACAAGAATTCCTTCAAGATCCTTTGAAGAATATCCATGAACAAGCTTCCCTCTCTCTCTTTTCTTATATCTAAGAATAAGAAAAATAAACAGACAAACAACAATTCTAGTATAAGTTGAAAAAGGGCAATGCACAAATGAAAATACACAAACACAAAGACTGCAATATAATTGCACCGACCTTCCTTGTGGTCGGGTAGCCTTGACAATTAGTTCCTGAGAATGAATAGAGTCTTCAGTCCCAGTTTCTACTGGTGCTTCGTCCTTGTCAGCTGTTAAACACAAAGGCAACAGTTGTCGGGCTATACTTTTAAAGTACAATATCAAGTGCAAAAACATCTGCTTATTTCATTATTTTATACCTTCATCGTTAGTTTGTGTTGCTTGCTGCCATTGCCAACCAAACAAATAAAAAGAAGAAGGTCATAAGTTGAACATTTTATCTATCACAGCAGAGACTCAGAAAATTAACATGAACTGTACCACTTTCAATCTTCTCAGAATACTATCAAATTGTGCCGTATCAAATGCCCATGGATTTGGCTTGTCTAGACCAACACCTGTGAAAATTAAAAGGAATAAAATTTGCAAAAATATAAATACATAGTTACTGTATCAAATTCAAGAAAAACTCATATAAATGCTAAGCTTCACTAAAGTTCCTTGCAAAACGGAATATAAATTTGCATCGCGTAAAGCTACAATTTGATAACATATAAAAAAAAAACACAATAAATAAATGAAGAAATAACAAGAACAAGAGAAAAACCAGTGGTGTCTTGTTTGTTTTTCACTCGAATGTATCCTTTGATTCCTTGCTTGTCTTTCCCTAAACCCTCTCCTTCTTCCCATCCCTGCACAAATCCATCACGTGATCGAAACAAACACATAACACGAATATAAGCATATATGTATGCCAGCGAGAGAGACAACAAGGGAGACTACCATTTGTTTCATGAGGCGGAACGCAGCAGATTTCCTAGCGACGCCGACATAGCAGAGAGAGGCTTCTGGTACGGCCATGTTTTGCTTCTTCTTTGCTCGGCCGACGATCCAGAGCCCTTTTTTCGGCTTCAAGAGTGGGCAAGTGAAGAGAGTTTGAGAAAATGAACTCGAAAAACCTAAGAGGAATGGAGGAATACCTGGATGTTTCTCAAGGGTTTTAGATTCCGTGGAGACGCGTCATCTGGCGGTTATGATTTTGATCGCGCATGATTGATGTAATTGTTTTAAGAGTGGGTTAAGTGAATCCGACGGTGGTTATTACTTCACATCTGTTTCGCATGATAGCTTACGGTGGGAATGTAATTTTCACTTGGAAGTGTATTTCCACCCACCGCAGAATGATACGTACAGCAATAGAGGCATAAATATTTTGTATAAATATATATATATATAAATTAATATAATATGCGAGATTAATTATATAAAATATCATAGATTCATATAATTTATAAGTAATAATTGCTTCTTTATCAATTTATTAATATCATATTAATATGTATAATAATTTGTGGTTTTATCATTACTCTATTAATAAAGTATTTTTTATTCTAAAATTAAAATTTTCATTCTCAATTATAATTTATACGAGTATATGACATTTTCGTGAAGTGAAGTAAGAAAATTCAAATGGAATTTTGGGTGTTTGTCACCACTTCTTTCTTTAAAATTAAAATCACTAAATTTGTACTTTTTTGTGAGATGTGGGAAGATCTAAAATATTATTTTGTTTTGGAGAAATAATATATATGTTTTTGCTTTTTTTTCTCATTAAGTTATATTCTCACTTAAATATCCAAATCATGAAATTTAAGGTCTAAAATATTATTTTTTTGGAAATATAATTTATATGTTCTGCTTTTTTTTTTTTTCATTGAGCTCTATTCTCACTTAAATTTCCAAATCATGGAATTTCTAAAATAGAAGGTCACCTCAATTTTGTAAATTTACTTCTCTCAAAATCTTAAAATATGCAACTTCAGTTTTCATAAAGAGTGAAATTATTTGAAACTATCAATTTATTCTCTACACCCTATGTTTAGTTAAGAATTTTATTGTATAAATAATTTTTTAAAAATAACTTAATTAACCATTTCTTCTTTTTCTCTTATTGATTTTATAAATTCCCATCAATTCATTTAAATATATTCTTTTAATTACAAATAATTGGTATCATTAACTAAGAGAAACAAATTTTTATCAATCATAAAAATTAATGAATATATAAATTAATTTTTACTAAATATAAAAAGCTAATGAAAATTAAGGAAAAAAATTATTATATATTGAAAGCATAAGATAGAGATCATTATATTATAAGAAAGAAAAAAATCAAAAGAAAATGAAATTAAGTATTTAGTTTGCATAATATGAGAGTAGAGAAAGTATAAATTGTAGGTAGAAAGAGAAATATATTAGTGAAGGGCAATTTTGATATTTTAAATTTTTAATAATAAATTTATTTTTTAAAATAAGTATAGCGAGAAATTTAACGAGTTTAAATAGTCCCGTCCTTTTATAAATTTACTTCTCTCAAATTAAAAAAATTACAAAATAAATAATTAAAAATTACTTGTAATAACTTTGCCGGCCGTAAATTATTTTGTAAATACGTTAGTAAAAATCCCTTAATAATACGAGGTAGATATTGTTTTTAGCAGTGCGAATTTCCAAATAAACATCTAAATTATGCTAAAAATATATAAATTTAGAATACTGATTGCACAAAAGTTTTCCTTTTGTTTTACATGTATGCATTGGAAAAACATGATATATACAATTTGCAAAATAAAATGGGTTGGGACCAAAACGGGCCAAAATGTGGAAGGAGAGAGGCGCTATATATGGGAAAATCATGGATACCTGTAAGGCTAAGCTGAGTCTAGAATCGTGCGTGGCATTGAGCTCGTGCGCTCTCTTTCTCTCTTTCTCTGTGTCTGTCTGTCTGGTGGTGGCTCTTGAAATTAGATTAGGGTGCAGAAACCGGCATTTGCAATGGGCTCTATGCTCGGTGACTGGCCCTCTTTTGACCCTCACAACTTCAGCCAACTTCGTCCATCCGATCCCTCTAATCCATCTGTACGTACTTCACCATACCCATTTTTTTCCCTTAATGTTCAATTTTCTTATCGATCAGAAATAAACAAAACACTACCAAACTGATCCTGATAAGATTTTCTCGAGCTTGTGCAGTGAAATAAATTATTATCTTTTTAGATTCGGTTCTGGGTATGTCCCATGTGAGTTATTAGAGTCTATTTAAGAATTCAGAAAAAAAAAAATTAGGACCTCATCATTTGGGGGCTCATACTTCCTGTTGTGCATTAAAAAAAAATGCGCCATTTTAAGAGTCTGGTAGTGTAGATATTGTTGTGGTGTTTGTTTTTCATTTTGATGCATCCTAGCTTGGGATGTCTGGTTCGATCAAATCCAGTGTAATCGCGGCAATATTAGTTGATGATGACTTTAACTGCAGCATTTCTAGTAGGTTAATTGTGGTGTCTAGTTTGTGACTATGGTATTAAATGCTATTGATGTATGCTTAGTTTTTCTGTGAAGTTGTGGAGGTGTGTCTATTGTACTGATCTTTCACTTAGAAGCTTTAGCAGACGCTAACCAGAAGTTATCAGAGTCTCCTACATAAGATGCATTCTGTATATCTCAACGTGCTTTCCCAAGCAACCTTAGTGAATGTTTGGGATTTTCGTGGATTTTCAAGCAATCACTTATTTGAGAATCTACTTGCCAATTGTGCATCTTACTTGTCGTTCAAGTTGTTGGAAACAAATTGCTGCATTCATAGCTACATTATAATCTTTTTAGTTATGCTTTGCCTGTGTTATTTTAATTTAGTTAGGCAAGATTGTTGGTTTTAGCACTTATCAAGAGAACCAATATCTTGATTGAGAATTTGCTTGAGGATGATACCGAGAGAAATGTTATCTGGATGGTTTATTGTGATAATTAATCATCAGAAATGTTGAATCCTGGGAAGATTCAAGAGAGAGATTTACAAATTGACGACATTAACTTCTTTAACCAAATTTTGGCTCTTGGATAGTGACATAATTGGTATTGAAATAATGGACACATTGATGAAGCATGACTGTGAATTTGTGAAGTTGTAGAGAACTAATATGTAGGAACAAAATAAGGAAGGGATAGAGTGGTTTATTTGCTCACTCTCTTGTTCTGTCCTCTATTTTATGTTCTTCGGCCTCTTGATTGCTTCTTCTTTTATCTTCAGTTTTATCCAAGTTTTAATGAACAAATGGCCACGGTAACTAAATAACTGAAGATACTGTTGTTTGGAAACTTGTTATTGCTTTGCATGATACATTTGATTCAACACTTATTTTGATATCTTTACTCACTGACCTATATATTTATATATTTAATTTGCTTAAAGACTACTGTTGTTAAATCAATGACCCATCATATACGGTGAACCAAATTCTTTCATGTATAATTTCCTTTTTCCTTTTCTCATGTCTGTGTAGAAACTTACACCTGCCACCTATCGCCCTACACACAGCCGTACTCTTCCACCACCCGACCAAGGTATTGACATGATCTTAATATCTCCTTATTGCATTAAAAGCTTCATTCCAGAAGGGTTATTCCTGGCTTTTTGAATCATCTGCTTTATCATAAATATAGTAATTTTTAAATTGATTTTGTTACAGTTCCTCTCTTTGCATGGTGTATGTTTTGATGATGCAATCTTTCAATCTGTAAAACTTGCCTAGCTAGGTTTGCTTTTACGGATAATGTTGAAATTTTGATGTTTGTGTAGATCAAACGGCAGCACTTTCTTACGCACTGAATCCAATAGCTATCATTTTGGAAAATATTGACGGTGTACAACTATATATGGATAAGCCAGTTTGGTTTTTAGAAAAGACTGAAAAATTAGGGTAAACACCTCTATGTATAACAAGAGATGGTGATTGCTTGGGTAGTAAAAGAATTCTTTGTTTAAATCTTGACTTAAATGCGATTATTAATGGGATTCTTGATGTGCGTTTGTCTGTTGCCAATGTGGACATTGAATGTAATTCTGGTAGAACTTACTTTTGCTATAGTTTCCTATGCTGTTGTTGTGCCGCCACATAATTACTATGGAAACAAATAGACAATGAACACTGTTTTTGGCAGTGATTACTACTGAAGCCAAAAATATTCTCATGAGAAATTTCTATCAGCACGCTGAAGATAAGGTTAGTGCTATTTGAGATGTATCTTGTGCCAGTACATGTTATGTAGCAAGAGAGTGATTTCACAAGCACTTCTTTAACTTCTTACTCCCTTGTAGCAGTTGAGACCAAAAAGAGCTGCCTCAGAGCATCTAATACCAGAGCATGGATGTAAGCAACTTCGGGCTTCTACGTCGAAGTGAGATGGATGTAAGCAACTAGGCTTCCACCTTACAAAAGTTTTTCTGCATTACTCAGGAACCCAGCTGTTACTAAATATCCATGTGTGTGCATGTGTGTATATCTCGTAATTATGTCATATATATTGTAATCTGTTGAGATCAGATATGTACATTTTGTGTGTACTAATTATATTTGGGGTGATCCCTTTTACAAGGTGAGGGGATGATCAGTTAATACTTTGCACTTCTTCCTGTGCCGGTATTATTTTATGTGAATGACAAATGGGGGCCTTCACATGCAGATTTAATTGCATGAGGCTAGTGTGTTTGTATGTGGTTTTGCTGCATTTGAATTTATGTGAACATATGTTACAAGAATTTTTTTTTTCGTATTTTTTCTGGTGATGTCGTTCATACCTGATGGTAGTGAACTTTTTGTTTGGTTTCCTGTTTAATACTTAACAACCCAAAGATTTATTGATAGCAAGGTTGGTGACGATTAATTTTTTTTTTTTTTAAAGAATCATATTGCAATCTTCTAACATTACAATTTGGGCCAACTTTTTTTTTTTTATCTCAAATTTAAGTAGTTTAGAATTTGGTATTCAGAGTGAATTTTTATTTTTATATCTGAATATAAGTGATATTTTATTTATTTTTATAAATAAAAAATTCTTAAATATGATTATTTAATATTTATGTTCTTGTAAATCAAAACAAATAAAAGGATTAAGTTTTGTAATTTAATAAATAAGTATGCTTTATAGAGATATTTTTGAGATGTAATATTTATTTTTATTTAAACTTGACTTTTTCTATTTAAATAAAAGTCATAAAAATTTATTTTTTTATTCAATTGTAAATGTAAATTACTGAAAAACTAAACAAGCAAATTCAGAAAACAAAATCTTTAAATTAATTAAATTTAAAACTGTAAACTCAGTAGAGTATAATTTAGGCATAGCATCATTGGCTAGGCCCTTGCTTGTTTTCGAAAAATTTTAAATCAATTTTGATGTTTGTAAAATTTTTAAAGCTCCTGCTAAATTTAAAAAATGTAAAAAGTAGAAGATATTAACTTTAAAAGACACATTTTAGTTTTGACCTTTTTTTTCAATGTAAAATCTCTTTTTCTGTAGCTCCACCTATTATTGCCATTTAAGACTCCATTGTTGCTGGTTTCATTTTTTTTTTTCAATTGAAATTTGTAGGGTACGTAAAATAAATTGGATAAATAAAACAAATTTGTTTTTACAAATTGTATATTGTATAACACAGTGTGTATTTAATGCCTAGACATTTAATTTAAAGAATTAATTTAATTGAATGTAGTGAATGAATTGATGTGTTAATTTGATGGAAGATCGATGCTTAAATGATAGTAAGTAATGGAATGGGATAGTGAAGGCTCATGAAGTAGACAGCAATCAAATGCTTTAAGTACTCGATATTTATTGAAATTTTTTTGAATTGTATTTACTAGTTGAACTAAACTCATACTTGCATTAAACTTCTTACACCGCCACTAAATTTAGGAACAAATTTATACCCACTATAAAATCTTTACCACTCATACAAGTGTCTGATGTTACTGAACTTCACGTCAAATTAGTCGGTCGAATTTTTTTCAAGTGTGCTTAGGGGGTATTTGGCACTCCTCATTACATTGGCAATGGAATTCCATGTAGGCTGCAGCAAGTGGCTGTATTAGCTAAACTCCGATATTTAGTTAGGTTTTTCGCATTAGCTTATTCTTTCTTTTCCTTTTTTTTTTAAAAACTTTATAATAATAAATAAATAAATATAAAATTTTAATTTAATATAATATTATTTTTTATTTTAAAATTATAGTTATTAATATAAATTAATAAATTTATCATTCAATAATATTATATTATATTTTAATTTTTATTATATTAAAAATATAACTAATAATAAATATTTAACTAATATATAAAATATAACAGATTTAATTATTTTATAGTAATTGATTGATATTAAATTGATTATTATTCAACAATTTAATTCAAGTAAAATACGTACTTAAATCATATATAAAATATAATATAATATTACATAGTTTAATTATATTTGGTAGTGAATATATAAAAAATAATTATTTTTAAATAATTTAATATAACTGATAATAAATATATAAATATGAATAAATTTAAAAATATATTAATTTAAAATTAATAATAATATAAATAATGATATAAAATATTATTACATATATTGTAGAACTCTTACTTAGATTATTTTGCACAATTCATTTTGCTAGTGAATGTGTTATAGTAATTGTATTATTTTGTGATAATCTTGTGATATGTGTATGCTTTCATTATATTATTATAAAATAATTTTTTAACTAATCTTGTACGTTTTAACTATTTATTATATTTTTATATTATTTAGAAATTATTTGATTAAATTATCTACTTTGATCTTTATTTCACATGTTATATATTTAGAAAATACTAAAAAAAAATAATATGGTTCTGAAAATTTAAGGCTATATAAGCTTTGATTTTTATGAATAACTATGATATTTTTTAATATTTATATTTAAAAAAGTTAAATTTCTAAAATTTAAGATTTTTATATCTAAAATTTTTTTAAGTACTAATAAATATTATTTTTTTAAATATATAATTTAAATTAATTTCAAAAAATTAATAGTACTAAATATAATATAATTAAAAATTAATACAGTACAATGTAACATTAAATATTATATATTATTATTCTTATAATATATAATAATATAGTGTTAATATAATATTGTATAATATAATATATTTATGTTGAAATAATATAATATAATACAAGTGATAAATTATTTTTTTTCACTTCATGAGATTATTAGTGGGATTATAATTTATAATACATAAAATTAGCATTGATATTTAACATGAAACCGACGATTTTTAGAAGCAAATAATTACTAAGACAGGCCTTCTGCGACAGATCCAGTTACTTGACATGAAGCCGCCGTTACCTTCTCTTAAAGAAGAGTTAGACGATACCAACTTTATAAGACCAGTCAACATAGTAACACTCAAGAAAAATTAAAATAAAGAAAAAAAATCGACTAGTCCTAACCGCACAGCGCAGACAATTTAAAATCACACACATTTCGTTTCAGATGGCTTGGGCTTGGCTAAAATTAGCAGTATACAATATCTCGAGCAGACAGCATAACAAGAACGGAGTCTCTCCCTCTCTCCTCGAAACTAGATGCTATTGACGATGGCGGCTCGATCGTACACCACCACTCCTCTTCACACCAAAATTACGAATAAGCCACTGTGTCCTCCTCCCTTGAATTTGAAGCCTCGTAGCCTAACCGCCAAACATCTCCGGACAGCACAGTCAACGTCGCTGCCTCGTATTTCAGTCTCAGCTGCAGCCGCTTCTTCCGTCGAAGTTAAAGAGTCATCGACTTCAATCCAGCCGTCCAAATCAAAATCACTGCCTTTTCGTGTGGGCCACGGGTTTGATCTTCATAGATTGGAGCCAGGCTACCCTCTGATCATCGGTGGCATCAATATTCCCCACGAGAGGGGCTGCGAGGCCCACTCTGACGGTATCGCATTCCTTTCGCTTTTCTCTTTTCCTTTTTTTTTTTTTAATTTACCAAATTATCAAAATTTTATGAATCTGCATCTGCTTATAGAAATATTCCATAAATTTTTTATTCTTATGATTGCCAAAATTATCCCGCGAGCGCGCTTCACTTTAACATCATTCAATTAACGATTCATGATCGATTTGCATTCCAACCGATGTGACTTTATCACTAACCGTTCGTTAAAGTACTTACTTAACTTATCATCTGTTGTGAAATGTATGAGGGTTTTAAGTTGGCATTACTCTTCAATTATTATTATTATTATGTTTTTTTTTTTTTGGTGGATAAGAGAAAGGAATAATAGGAATAAATATTTTGGTAAAAAAATTGTATCTTATTTTGGATAAAATTAAACTGCATGAATTGCAGATTTGCTACAATTTACTGTTATAGGGTCTCAAATTGGACATTACAAAGAAAAGTGACTCTTCTTTAAAATTTTAATTAATTGATTGTTGTTGTTATATAGGTGATGTTTTGCTTCACTGTGTTGTGGATGCAATTTTGGGAGCATTGGGTCTTCCTGATATTGGGCAGATATTTCCTGACTCTGATCCTAAGTGGAAGGGTGCACCATCCTCTGTTTTTATCAAAGAAGCTGTAAGTTTTTTTGGTTTTTTTTTTTATAATTTGTCTTTCTAATTTGCATTAAAATAGTTATGATATATCGCAATTCTATGATATAGCTCAAAATATGTGGTGCTTTCGCAGCAGAGGGTAAAAGTGAAAAGAAAAAAAAAAAAAAAGATTAGAGCTTCCAATCTTGTTAGGGTTGAAGAGACAAAGAAAGGAAGAGATTTTCCATAAGAATTGGGAACAAATGTTTTATCATGACAATCATGGCAGATTGATTGATTTGAAGGCCTCTTATTTGGTGTCATTATGCATTTAACAATGGGTAAATTAAGTATGTTTGGAATTGAGGTGTTGTGGTGTTGAAGCCATGACTGATGTGGAATGGACCCATTAGATGTCAAATATAAGTGGGAGAGTGATTTTTGGTTCCTGAATGAAAGTTAGTGTTTACCAAAATCTTTAGCTGTGGTGCTTTCAAAGTCGAAGCCCAGAAATCCCAAACTTTAGCATTTTTGAATTTCAATTAAGGATTCATTGTGGTATAGCTACTCTCAAGTGTCTGTGGGAACGCAGAACACATCAAGTTAGCCCATGACAACCTTTTGCATAGAAACATGTCTATGTTGCACTATTACACTTAACATCCATTTTCTGAAACCTTATTGACTAGGAAGTTAACAATAGTCTATGGTGATGTAAACAATTTGAAGTTTTACCACTGATTATCATCCAGGTACGAAAAGGTTTCTTTTGCGGTGTTACTTATGCATACAGCATATATTTGTGTTTACGGAGAGGAATCCTTGGTAAAACTGAAATATAACATGCATGGTTGTGAGTTGGACAGAATTAAGAAAAGGCTTATTTGAATGTTCAAATAATTGCCTCCACTAATCAAATTTTCATTGCTTGTATACTGTGAAATGTTTCAGAGAAAGATAAAACTAGTTGAGCTATAAATGACTTTGACACAATTTTTAAGGGTTATGAGATTAAAGGAAAGGAAACATGAGACAAATGAGCAAAGCGAAACAACTTTTGCAAGAGTGAGGAACAAAAATAGTGGTGTGGATATCCAAGTAGCATAGCTACTTCTACCTGGTTGTAGTGCTTTGTTTATTCCGAACAAATGGTGGTTTGGTTCTAACAGGCTTGGCCCATTTGGTTTGTAGGCCCTTAAAACCTAGTGCGTGGCTGCTGCTCAACCCATATGCTGGGCCAGGCCCATCATGAGTCTGGCCCACTCAACCCATTTGACACCTCTGTTAAAGAAGAGACAATGTTCCCTGATTCCAATAATAGGATCTCTAAATATAGCTAAGCCTAGAAAATTTGGATTAAGTGGGATAATTTGCCTTCAGTTCTATTATATCAACGTATGGTAAAACCATCACAAAGGGACCTATTTGATAGAAATTTGATACCTTAGCTCAGAATTATCTGGCATTACAAAAATGTTTCCAATTTTATGCTTCCTAATTTACAATCTGATAGACATAATTCATCTTCTGCGTTATTTTTTTTTTTTTTGATTCATTGTGTATATTGGACACTCATTCTCACGCATCCTTTTAAAGTTCTACTAAAGTCATGTTAGCTGTAGTATGATTGTTCTTATTTTGAAATAATTGGAACAGAGACCCAGTCTAAGTAGGTAGTTGATTCATTGAATGAAGCTTATCAGGGTGTTATATGATCCATTTCAGGTGAGACTCATGGATGAGGCCGGCTATGAGATTGGCAACTTGGATGCTACGCTGATTCTTCAAAGACCAAAATTGAGCCCACACAAGGAGGCTATCCGAACCAACTTGTCTCAACTGCTAGGAGCAGACCCTGCTGTTGTAAATCTGAAAGCGAAGACTCATGAAAAAGTAGATAGCCTTGGTGAAAATCGAAGTATTGCAGCCCACACTGTGATTCTTCTCATGAAGAAGTAAAAGAAACGATTTGGGAATGGTCTTAAACGTTGCAGCTGTATCCTATTATCGTTGTTGTATTCTGCATACAAAGATTTATGACATGGACACGTGTTATAGATTTCCAATGGTAGTTTTGTTTCATACTTGAACAATGTTTCAATAATGGCAAGGTCTTAAACGCCCAGAGTATCTCAATTTCCAAAATTGAATTCGAATGTGACACGTGCTCATAGTGAGGATACATTTCTTTTTAGCAGCATCAGGTTTCATTTGGTATTGTGGTGATGTGTCGTAAAAATTAACATTTGAACTAAGATAGATCAAAGATGGATAAGGAATTTTGTATTTTTGTCAATGAAATTTTACTTTTAAAAAAATTTCAAAATTCTTTGGCATAATCTTATCCTATTTTCACTTTTTATTCAAAAATCGTTTTCCTTTCATAAAATAAGTAAAAATATGTAAGTCTTTCATCATAGGCGATCTAGCTTAGGACTCAGGCGGTTTCAAAATTTCTTTTATAAATTGTTTTCACAACATTACTTTAATCGGAATTATTATATACCACCCCATTAAAAAAAATTAAAATCAACAAAATTTGTAAATCCACCCTGTAAATACCGAAAATAGCCTTGCCCATCTATTATTTATAAAGTTTCATTTCTTTTTCAATTCTTTTCAGATTTGTTTCGTAGTAATACATTATCATTAAACGAAACTCAAATATCTCAAAGATACAATTAGGTTGGATATAATTTATGAAAATTCAATTCAACTTATTATTAAATAAATTGAGATAAAACCAATCAAACACAATTCAATAAGTATATTCAATCCAACCCAAATCATTGGGTTGTGTTAGGTTGGATTGAGTTGGGTTGGATAGAGTTAATCATGTTAAAAATTTGAAGATCAAATTAAAATTAAAAATTAAACAAATAAAAACATATGAAACTTGAAATGAAATTTATTAAAATTAAACATAAATATATTATAACATGAAAATTTCATTCATAATTTAGTATTTGAGAAAAAATGTTTTAAAACAAATTATTTTAAAATTAAGAAAATTTTAACAATGAACTTTTAGATTTTATTACTAGTTTCCCACATCTCTTTTTTTAATTCTAAATAATAGCCTGTTAAGATAATTAAGTAGCATCGTGTCATATAACAAAATGAAACTAATTTATGATTAGATAATTAAGTGTTTGTTAAAAAATAAAGACAAATTGAAACAAACTTACTTTTAAAAGTAAAGTTATAAGATAATAAATTTACAAAAATAACTATATGTTGTCACGTCAATTAATAATCATAAGCTCAACTAAAATATTTACTAACTCTAAAATAAATTAATATTATTATTTACGTGGATTGAGTTAGATTAGATGAGTTTATCTTAATTAACTCAACCTAATCCAATTATTAATTAAGTTTGAAAAAATCGACTCAATTAACCCACAATAACCCAATTAATTGTCAAAATTAAATTGGATTGGGTTGGGTTTGCCCACCATTTTAATACATTTTAGTGAGTACGTATCAACATCAATTATAAATTGTGCTAATTAGTTTTATGAATAAAATTTATTGGAGTGAGATTAGATATTTGAGGTTTAAACACCACTCAAATAGGTAAAGAAAAAATTGAGATACCATAAAATAAATTATTAAAAATTGAATAATTTAGACATTTCAATATCTAAGTTTTAATTTGAGTCATAATTAATGTGGCATTAATCTATTGAATGGTGGTCATAGTTAAATAATTTTATAAATTATAAAATACATCATCTAATAAAAAAGTGATGCATAACATTAAAACTCAAGTTGAATTTTAAATATTGTGATCTTTAATATTATTATTAAAAAAAATAAAAGTATATATAATATGATGAATAATCATATTATCGAATATTTATGTTGAAATTTCTTAAATATTGTTATTGTTTGAATAACCCTCCTCTGGCTCAAATTCCTACCTCCGCCACTATTTTTAATCAAATAACTATGAGTTAAGGGTATGTTTTGGATTGAAGCGGTATAATTTAAAAGCTACAACTGCTATGAAAAAAAAACAATAATTATAAAATAAAAGTTAATAATATGTAGTAAAAATAATTTTAATAAATTTATTAAAGATATAATAGATTTTACATCATAAAAGTGGAAAATTATATTAATATACCTTTTAAGTTACAACAGCTAGTATTTACTAAATATTTTAGTAATATAGCTTAAAAACTGCAGCTACCCAACTTCAATTTTAATTATACCCTAAATCACTTGGCTTTTTACATTAATTTTGTTTATCAAACGCATTATAACTAAGACTTTTAAGCCACAATTTCCTAAGAAGAGCACCAAACAAAATTAATTATTCTTTTCATGTTTTATATATGCTTTAAATTATATGTTCCTCTTCTCACGTTTTCAATCATTTTAGTATGGATTTCGTGGCTGCAGAAATTTTTGAATGCCCAATTTTACATCAAAAAAAAAATTTTCAACAGCTTTGTTAGATCTTGGAATGATTCTCTGCACCTCTTGAACCCTTTTCCGCTCGGTAGCACATGTTTCTTTAATTAATAACATGAGCAACATACCCTTGTATAATTTTCTTCGGCACATATAGACCATTTAAATCGCACATGTTTTTCAATTAACTAACTTTCTCAGCTGCCGAAAATTCCTATATCAAAATTATTGTATAGATCCAAGCATGGCTTTTATTCTAACCTCTGCTTTTTCTTAAAGCACTTGGTAAAAATGGAAGTGGCACAGACACGTTTGAATACTTGAATCTCTTTAGAGCCTGTCTGCTTGGCAATACAAGTTCGTATTTCTTTTGACAAGCGCAACATGCTCCATTTTCCTTTTTTTGTTAATATTTTTACCAAAATTGAATTACTCTTTGACTTTTGCAAAGTGTTGGAGAAACCCAGAAGCCGGAACTAGTCAATGTAAAGCTTAGTGAGGTCGTGCGTGATTAGAATTGTCAACAAATGCCACGTCACGTGTAAAAATTCTAAACTATGACTTTTGACAAAAATTGAAATTTATTACAACCGGGTCCAAGTGGGCACCTTGAAGATTGAAGGCTTCAATTCAACATTTTAAGTTGACCATGAAAATTGGAAAAATCACTTGATCGTTTGAGGAGAATCTATAATATAATATATCAGTAGTAATATAATTAATCGATGCATGTCTGTTTGAGATTTTAAAATAATATAAGTAATTTATTTTAAAAATTTTTATAAAAATGATGGTTGATAAAGTTTTTTAAAATTTTGATTGTAACCTTATAAATATTTTCATAAAAAGATAATTTTATTTTTAAAAATTATAATATATAAATTAAAGATAGTTTAAGTTAACGTCTATTTTAATTATCGTATAATAAAACAATAATTTTATAATAAATTTTACTAAAAATATTTATTCAAACAACACAATTTACGAAATATCACACTACTTTATTAATTAATAATCTTATTTCATTCATACAATATAAATAACTTATTTTATCAATCTATTAAGTCAAATGTTAATGTTTGCCTCTGCCAGACCAAACTAAATTGTCTCCCAAAATTCTGGTCACATTAATAACACGGGGCGGGCCATTAATGGTTGAACTTTCTAGATTAGGACCAGATGGTGTTACATGACATATATTGAATATTTGTGCCATGTGCAAGAAAAATGCATACTCCTTTCTTTCCTTTGACATATGACTGTAAATGTTGTTTCTTTGAAACGACTTTCGGCCGAGCAATTTTGTCTATTTTCGAATCTTCCACAAACATCATCGAATGCAGTCAATTCCTTTTTTTTTTTTTCTTCTTTTTTGAAGAATGAATGAGCATTCTGTATTTCAATTTAACACAAATTAAGCATTTACACATGAAGGTTCAAGCTTTGAGAGGAAAATATAAACAAACGAAAACAAGGGGCGGTGATTAAGACACATTTGGTTGCGGGGACAAGTAATGAACTGGCAATACCTACTTTAAGATACCTATACTTCTACTTGTCCTTCATATAAAGGTAGTAGACAGCATCACATAATTATAAGAATAATATCATAATTTGCTACAAAAACAAATTAATGTGATGGGCTAGTTGTCGGCCAACTTTCTCATTGCTCCAGTATCTTTCATATTCTACATGTTATTTAGATACTTCATACGAGTAATAAGGCATACTCGTATACGTGTACACTTTTTTCCATATTATAATAGTAGAATCAAAACACTTCAAAATTGAATATATATATATATATATATATATATATAATTACATGATACTATTACTTGGATTATAATTTATATTATATGAAATTGTTAATGATATTTATAATCAGACAATTATTGAAATTAATTTTCTATAGCACTGCTAAGATTTTATCATCTCTAATATTTGAAGGCCACCAACTCCATTCACATTTAATAATTATTAAGATTAATTTTATGGAACATTGTACAAATTTTATCATCTCTAATATTTAAAAGATACTTATTTTACTTAAGTTAATAAGAAAGAATATTAATTTCACTTAGTTATGAAATAATTGAGAAGGAAATTAAACCTTCATTATTATTTTTATGAGATTTGAATATTTATTTTTATGAAATAATTGAAGAAGAAAATTAAAGCTCTATTATTATTTTTATGAGATTTGAATATTTGTTTTCACAAGCATTCTCTCACTGAAACAAGTCTATCACTAAAACAAAGACTTGTTGGTCAAAAGATTGAATTTTACTAAAGTGCAAAAGCCTATTTAATTTTTCTTTTTATTTCCCCCCTAAAAATGGTAACAGGAAGAAAAACAGTAAAGAAATAAAAGGTATTCTAATTGTTCCTCTGTAAGTCAAGTTTTGATTAAACAGTCTCACCACCAAATTTTGGTCCCACCATAATATTTCTCTAATTACCTTACCTACACCTATCAAACTGTAAAACACCATGAGTAAACGTGATTGGAAACGAGTTTCAACAAGCCTACCAATTCTCACCAGTATATTCAAAGCAGAGAACAATTTTGATCTTCTGGGAACCTTCTGCTAGGACTAAAATTTCAAGTTTGCTGTCAGAACAAAACAGAAAAGCCATCTCAGACAAGATTTTATATATATACACATATATCTGCACCCAAGGAAGCTGCATCTGTATCTCAATCTTACGTACTCGTGCTGGTGGTAGTTCACCCATCACCATATAAAAACCGTGTGCATAACATAAGCGACTGCGATAATCGAAAAAGCAAATTAAAGCTTCTTCTCACTATAAATATTTGCCATCTCTCCTCACTTCTTCAGTGAATTTAATTAAGCCAATATCATAATTTCCGCCGATCTCCTCCACAATTGTTTCAGTTCAGTGCATTTACTAAATTACTTTCAGAAAGAAACAGATCCAAAAATAAATGGCCTTCGTGTTGAGTAACCAGGAGCAATTGTTGTCCAAGATTGCAGCCGGCAATGGCCACGGTGAAGATTCTCCGTATTTCGACGGCTGGAAGGCTTTTGAAACTGATCCTTATCATCCCACCAAGAATCCTAATGGAGTTATCCAGATGGGCCTAGCTGAAAACCAGGTAACTAACTTATTATGACTAATTAATTAATTAAGTTCATCCATGACTGCGCAAAACTAGCTACCTGCCTGCAGCTTCTAACTTCTTTTGTTGATTATTGAAATTGCAGCTTTGCCACGAATTGTTTGAAGACTGGCTCGTAAACAATCCAAAAGCCTCCATTTGCTCAGCCGAAGGCCTGAATGAATTCAAGGACATAGCTATCTTTCAGGATTATTACGGCTTGCCAGAGTTCAGAAATGTATGCAACAGGCCTTGCCTTCTGCTGAATTAATTTTCTCTAAGTTGGATTGCTTAATTAAACGTTATACGTATATATATGGTTCTTAATTAATTTATAATATGATTACTATTAATTCTACAGGGTGTTGCAAAATTTATGGGGAAAGTGAGAGGCAACAGAGTTACATTCGACCCCGACCGTATTGTTATGAGTGGTGGAGCAACAGGAGCTCATGAGACGATTGCTTTCTGCTTAGCCGACCCCCGCGACGCATTCTTAGTACCCACTCCCTATTACCCAGGGTACGTTGTTGACTCATTATTTTAATTTTCTGTTTAATTTTGACTTTGTTTTCTGCTTGAATATTTTATTGTTGCTATGACTAATAACAGAGATTGCATGAGGTAGGTCAGCAGTTTCTTGATTACAGGACTTTTAATTAAACACACACTTGAATTTATTGAAAGAGTTTTTTTTTTTTTTTCCCTCTCAAAAATGATATTTGCATATGATATGACGCACGAGATTGAGTATAATCACTAAAGACAATAAATATTTCACCACAAAATAAATTTATTCACTTTAATAATTTCATTTTTATATTAAAATATCCTCATTCTATTTGTCATTTATAATTTTGTGTGCAAATATATTATATAAATAGTAATTTTTTTTTAATTCATACAATGAGCCTAGTCTTTGCTTTTTAGAACCACACAACAGGCAAAATGAGAGAAATTAAAAGAGACATTAACTATATCAAATCAAGGTTAGTTTAGGCAATCACTTTGCTTACATTCTTAATGTATTAAAATTGATTGGAGAACTAAACGCTGATCAAACCCTAACAAAACAAACCAAACGAGGTTTTTTTGGGTAAGTTAAAGAAAAAAAAAACACCAAAAAGAATTTTATTTTTGCGCATATATCGTTGCTCTAGCTAAATGTACAGCACCAAATTTTCAGTGTCACATCTTAACATTTTGCTAAACATTTATTATTGGTGGGGCCGAGTAAACAGCCAATTTATTCTAAGTCATCACACACGGACGATTTCAGAATCAGGTCGAATACAAGTACAATAATTGATAACACTACTTGAGGAAGATGAGGCCCCATCTTCCCACAAGTGCGATGCTAATTTACCCTCCACACTTAGGTCATTAGTTGCCTCTTTCTTAAATGAATAAGGCTAATTTACTTCGACCCATTTAAGAAACTATATTTATACTACAAGAGGCCTATAAATTAGTCCTTTATAGGCTTATAAATTAGTATGCGGGTGTATATTTTGTAAAATTATATTTATACTACAAGAGGTACAAGAGGTCTAGATTTAAATTTTTTTCACATTGATTAATTAGAATAACTTCAAGTTAATTTATTTGTCTTCTAATTCATTCAAGTTAGATCATATTTACTAAAAGAATTTGTGATTCCAATGCAGATTTGATCGAGATTTGAGATGGAGAACAGGAGTTCAACTTGTTCCAGTTGTATGTGACAGCTCGAACGATTTCAAGGTCACTATGGAAGCCTTAGAAGCGGCTTACGAAAAAGCCCAAGAATCGAGCATCAGAATAAAGGGTGTCCTCATTACCAATCCATCAAACCCATTGGGCACTTTCTTAGACAGAGAAACCCTAATAGATATAGTGAGCTTCATCAATGAAAAGAACATCCATTTAGTCTGTGATGAGATTTATGCTGCCACAGTGTTCACCAAGAAGACCAGTTTCGTTAGCATTGCTGAGATAATAGACCAAGACATTGCATGCAATCGCAATCTCATTCACATTGTATACAGTCTTTCTAAGGACATGGGATTCCCTGGCTTTAGGGTTGGTATCATTTACTCGTACAATGATCAAGTAGTGAGTTGTGCTCGCAAAATGTCTAGCTTTGGACTTGTATCCTCACAAACCCAACATTTAATCGCAACAATGTTATCGGATGATGAGTTTGTGGATAAGTTCATCGCGGAGAGTGCTAAAAGGATAGCAGAAAGGCATAAGGTATTCACTTGGGGACTTTCCGAAGTGGGCATTGGTTGTTTAAAGAGCAATGCTGGCCTGTTCCTATGGATGGATTTGCATCATCTCCTAAAGGAGCAAACATACGACGCTGAGATGGCGTTATGGCGAGTGATAATTAATGAAGTCAAGCTCAATGTTTCTCCTGGATCTTCATTTCACTGCCCGAATCCAGGGTGGTTTCGGGTTTGCTTCGCCAACATGGATGATCGGACGATGGAAATTGCTCTATCAAGAATTAGAAGCTTTATGCTTGAGAATGTGGAAGCCAAGGTGCCTAATAAGAAGAAGCTTTGCTGGCAAAGAAGCCTTCGTCTCAGCATGTCATCTCGAAGAATGGATGAGTTCATGGCTTCACCATGCATGTCTCCTCAATCACCTCTTGTTCGAGCCAGGACTTAAGCGCAATAATAATTGGAACTATACGTTCGTATGATAAAGTCAAGTGTAATTAAAAGAAACTTAATTGAGGCAATTTAGTTCAACATTTTTTCTATTTTGTTCGTAACTAAGATAAACTATAGCTCATGCAATTTTTTTTTTCCTGTGTGGAAACGACCAGAATTGTAATCCTTCGTTTGGGATTTTTTATGGTCATGCATTTGTAATTCTGTTATTAAAATTATTGTACCGTTCGTGTGTATTTTTTTGTTGGCGAAAAGTCTATCATTTGTAAGTCGACGACTGCTGTAATGGTATTCAATCAATTATGATCTCTAATTTCAAAATTCAAGATTCATTTGCCTGCAATTTAACAATTACCATTGATGAGAAATTTTTTGGTGCTCTTGGAGCATTATATTTTATCATTTTACTATTTGTTAGATATGTACATATTTTATGGTAATTAGTTGAAGTATACATATAATAAGAAATAGACAATGTTTACTATTTGATAGGTATTCTTTAGTGAACGACTAAAATACCAATCAATTTAATTTATATGATCTCGAAGGTGCAACTTGTAATAATAATAAAAAGTCAAAGTCAACTGTCAACTGAAGTATTTATAACTTTTTGGGAAAGAATTTATAAGTTAAATAAGAAAGTAAAATTTGGTCTGCATTATTGCCTTTCCCGTCGCCTTCGTGTTCATTAAAGATATGTTGTAATCGAAACGGATAAGGATGCCTGCATGGCTCTTCATCTCCTCGATCGATCGGGTTATTATTAATCAAAGATTTTATGCTGGTTGTAAATTAAAAAAGACCTTAATTACGTGATGAATTTGGTTCCATACATATCACAATCAGATCGATCCTCTTGTCTTCTTCCTCTTCCTTGTATTTTTTTTTTCTTTTCTGTTTTAGTTTTTAGGTAACATTACAATTACATTACTAGGAGTCGCCTATTATTTTATTTCTGATTTAACTGCAAACTGTATAATAATTAAGGATGCCGACGACATCTAGTGGCAGCAATTACATATCACATTGGTAGCCGCCTAGACGGTGCAATTAGTATAATAAATTAATCATTATTATGCCTGCTATCGTCACGCTCTTTCTAATTATTGACAGTCATTGTCATTAATAGAGTACAGGTCATGGACAAGAGGGTGTATATGTAAAAACGAAAGACGAGAGCAAGGTTTGAATATTTTTTCAGATTTTTTGAGCTATCATATAACATCACCCCAACAATGAATAGAATAATAATACTCAAATTATTTATTTTAAATCTCATTTTAAATTATGTGTCATTGATTGATTGATTATTAATTATTTATAAAATTTAAGTAAATTAATTATTTATTCTTAATTGATAAATATTATATTATTTAATATAATTTTTTTAATAAATAATTTAAGATAAGTACAATGAGAATATGCAATTAATGAGAAAAGCAATCATAAAACTACTTCCAACAATTATGACGGGCAAATTTTTTAAATCATTTATGGAGTAAATTTATATAAATAAATAAATAAAATTTAGATCATAATTTAATCTTTTTTTGAATGAATTTTATTAATATGATTGATGATCAATAAATTAAGAAGTAAATGTAATTAAATCATAATCATATATTAATACTATAATACAGGTGACACAATATTTAAAAAAAAAAAAAAACTCAAAATCTAGAAGGAGTCCTAGTCCTCAAGATTTCTGGCCTTCAGTGACTGATGCTGAATATTGAACACACACCTTCAAGTCGGAGCAGGGACGTCATAAATGCCCACCAAGATGCCTAAATAAGAATGAAAACACTGACAGGATCTTGAAAAGCAGAACGCGTGTCCAAGTTTCTGTACCCTCACGATTCAACTCGATGTGCTTTGCTTAGTCCACTGACGAATGACTTGATTGACAGCTACAGTACAGTAATCCAGCTTGATTATCACAATACAACTGTTTAAGTGAAGGTGAGCGAAGTTAGGATTTTATGAGAGCTAATTTCAAAGATTAGCTTGGTAATAATATTTGGGAGGCGTACAACAAAACCGCAAAGCTTCCATTGCAATTAAATCACTAGATTTAAGGTTCTTAATCCAAAAAAATTAAGCAGATGATCAATTAGTTTTTTTGGTTAACTTTCAGCCGTTGATAAACGACTCTTATCTATTCTCCTGGACCACTACAATAATTTATTTAGTGAAGTGTGCGGAAGGGACCTTCACCCAGCAACTTGTGATTGTAATTTAAGGCCCCGGATAGATGGTTGTGATTCAAAGACAAATCAATTAATCTGTTTTATTATAATCTTTAAGAACCTTTTGGAAAAGAAAAACCGTTTTGAACAATTCGTGCTTCCAGATGTAACCGCTAATTAAAAGCATAGTTTTTAATCCTCCTTCAAGAAGAAAGACACGCATAGGCCTCCTTAAAGGACCACAGCGAAGCTTAATTATTATTAATTAAATTGTCTTACATTTGACTTGTTCTTTGGGAGAAACCACTTTTTCATCTGCCAATAATATTTTTATATTCCCTTATTCCACAAGATTGAATGTCTTATGATTGATCGGCAATTTCAAATAACAAGATAGTAATGCTAGTTAATTTTCTTTTATTAATTATATCATTAATTGATAGATAAATTGATATCATTAAATACTTGATATATTAATAACTTCTATTATATAATTTGTTTCGGCCTCAACTTAGGCTAATAGGTTAAATTAATACATTCAATAAACTAATAAGATAATATACATACATACATATATATATATATATATATATATATAATATTTTATGATATTTAATAAAAAAAATTGACTCTATTGTTACTTTTTTTAAAAAAATTAATAATTATTGGATCTCATATCTAATTTTACTTATTGCTTCTAGAAGTCTTAGAGTTTGAATTCTCAAATTGAAAGAATTTTGAATTTTTTGGTTAATTTATTCTATATTTAGTGGATTGATTAATTTTTAATTGATTAGATTGGTAGGATACAATGAACTTTTTAGTTGATTAAATATATGTTCATAAAATTGTATATACACTATATTAATTAACATATTTAAACTTGATATATTTTCTATAGTGCTAAAATTATTAATTTATAAAAGTTGTACGGTAAATTGCATGAGAAGATTTTGTTGGATCTATTATAATCAAATTTTTTTAAGTTAAAATAGTTAAACCCTCCTCTGCTAATAGATAATTAGAATTTTGTTGTGAGTTGAAACTCATAATCATTGTTGATCAGCAGTTCAGCACAACAGCAATGAGTAAATACAGTCTTAAAAATAGACCAAAATGACAGGAATCCATCCCAAAATTTAGAAGGGAAAAAATGATGGAGCATAACAAAGAAAAATTACTAATGAAATTATAAAAGTCACAGCTAGATAGAGACGCATATTATTTTAATTCATAAGAATATGCATAAAGCCAGAGAAAAGAAATACTCTAATTTGTAATATGTAATATGTACATCATTTATAATTCATAAGAATATGCATAAAGCCAGAGAAAAGAAATACTCTAATTTGTAATATGTAATATGTACATCATTTATATTATGAAGTCTATTCTATAAGTCAATGGTATTGGTTTGGCCGCTAATTTCCGTGATTAAATCAATGCTTTAGTGGGTTTGTTGATCTCTCAAATGATTTTCTATTATTCAATCCCATAATATAATATAATCTTTAACCAAGCGTCGACGCCGCCCTATTCGAATTTGATTTAAAGCTTCGAGTACATGTTACAATTCACATGGGTCGCAACCTCAACCGTAAGCATAGAATTTTAATTACAAACTCGTAAATTAAATATATAATCAGACTTTATAGCCAACGTCACCTCTTGTGGTACTTGTTTCACATATTTTAATATTTTGATGGGTAAAATGATTATATGAGCGGAATTAAAAATATATATTATTCACATTAATTAAAAAGAGCAAGCATAACAAATGAACTAAAATGTATCATAAAACATTTTGAAGTGGAGAATGAAATTTGATTTGATTCTAATAGAACTAATTACAAAATACTCATGGATTCGACCTTTATTTATTGAACTCTCTCTGTGGTTTATATGAACAAAGTTACAAGCATATACATCCTTCATACTAATTAAAACATTGAACTTGAGGCAAAGCGCGCGCAACCCATTACCATTAACTATAATCTATACAAAAATAAGTAAGAAACCCTGATCATGGGTTAATTTCCATGACCGTATTATATTATAAATTGCAAAATTTTTAAAATATAACACAGGCATTAGGGTTTTCTTCATCATTGACCACATGATATTGTTTGGTCATGTAAGGATTGTAGGCTTGATATTGATAGGTCCTAAAAAGCTCAGCTAGTTGTTCATTAGGATCCTTCTTCTTATCGTCTTCCTTCTTTTTGTCTTCCTCTTTCTTTTTATCTTCAGGTTTCTTCTCTTCTTTTGCAGGACCCACTGTCAAAATCTCTGCGTACCATTGTTTCTTCCTCAGCTTCTTCACCACATTAATGGGGTCAAAGTCACCGATCACTGTTAATTTATTGTCCTTCATATCAATAGCAATGGATTCAATCCCTGAAAGCAAATTGAAAAATTAGCCACCAAAGACATATATATATTATCATTATGAAAAGGAAACAGAAACAAGAGATATGTAGATTGATCATTAGTAGCTAGCAGATGATGAAGGCCTAAACGGCTTATAATTACCTGAAATGCTGGAAACTGTTTTCATGGCCTTCTGCTTTGCTTTGTCATCGTGTAAGTCCAGTTTCAACACCATTTTCTGCAACAAATTAAAACACATCATATTTAAAAATTAAATATTACTAATTAATAAAGATGCAACCCATCAACGACAAATTCTTGATTAGTTAAGACTAAGAAATCAAAGCGCAATCCGCAAGGCTAAACGATTAATTTTATGACCAAAAAGACTAATTAAACTAAACTTACAAGAAAAAAGATTCATGAATTTTCCAAGAAACTGAGATTACTTAATTGTATAACTAGCTAATTAACTAATTAGATTAAGAGAAGAGAAGCTTCACCTTCATTGCGCTGCTGGTTTTGTTTAAAGCTCCGACCTGTACTTGAAATGAAGGTGATCAGACAGAGACTGCACGAACGGAATTTAGATCAACAAACCAGCTAACCAACCAACAGAAAGAGAGGGGCAGAGAGAAATAATTATTTATAACAAAAAGCAAGTACACGTATTTAAGAAAAAATAATCTATTAGAAAACTCTGCCACACATATGTGTTTTGAAGGATCAAGGGGAAAATTAACAAATTTAATCCACATGGCTAATATTAATAAGCATACATATGTAAGGCCAAACTAGTCAATCAAAATACACAGTGAGTGTGAGGTTCCTAGCAAGCTAGCCTTGTTGAACAAGGAACTAATCGTTGACGTGGAAGCTGAGACAAAGTCCTCTGGGTTTTATTTTCTCTGCGTTGCCTGTTTTGCTAGTTAGAAAACGAATGCTTTATTTTGTTGCACAATAAAGACTAATATGTTATTTGTCGTTCATTTATATTAGCCATTTGAGAGTACAACTTCACCAAGCATAGTCTGAGATGATGATGCTTTTGCATGAAATTTATTTTCCTGAGGGCAAGAGATGAAACGCATGGTTGGCGTCCCGTGGTTTTAGCTTTTTGGTGATTTACTACTCACCAAGCCGATATCATAATTTCCTGTCATTTTCATCCACAAACAAAATTTCGAACTTTCTTGATAATTGAAATTTTGGCTAACAATTCACATTTAAAATTTGCATTATTCTTAAATTGAACCTTGGATAATCATCAATTGCCACCTTTTTTTTTTCGTTAATGTCTATCTCCTCGTGATATAATAAATTAAAAATCCGAGTGACACAATTAAACAATCTTAAATTTTTAATAGTAAAAAACTAAAAACAGTGTATAAGAACATTTCATTACCATCTATAATATTAAATTGGGTAATGATAGACCTATAGGTTTTGTAAATCCAACTTAGGTAGTGTTTTTTTTTTTTTTCTGAAATCTGAATGGATTTGAATATTACTGAAATTTAAATGGGTCTGAATGCATATGTCTGAAAAATATATTTGTTTTTTATTCTTTGACTTCTGAATATAAGTGGTAAGTTGTTTATTTTTACAAGGTTAAAACATCTTAATTCTAATATTTTTTACATTTATGACCTTGAAAATGTTATATATATTTTAAGTTTAAATAAGTATATATTTACAATATTTTCTAGTATAATAGTTTTTATATATTATAAATGTTTATAAGGTAAGCATTTGATATATAATTTATGAAAAATAATTTTGATAATATTATTTTTTTTACAATTTAACATACTATTTATACATAAAAAAATGTTATTTAATAATAAAAGAATTTGTTTAAAATTCAAATTCGTGTTAAGTATTTAATAACAAATACAATTTACGATTAAGTAAAATTATAATATAACATCTAGTAGGTACGTAAAAAATAAATATATTTAATAAGGTTATTTGTGAAAAAAAAAATAATTTTCTATTAATATATTTTATCATTTAGATAAAAGTCAGGAAATTTTACTTTTTCCATTCATATGAAAATATCTTACCATAAGACTTCAGATGCAAAAATAAACAAATCAGAATATCTAAATATTTTGAATTACGCCAAATTAAGACTTCAGATAAAAAAACAAACAACCTCTTATTTTTTAAAAAAAGTTATAAAACTTGCACATTATTTTTTAAAAAATTCAAATAAAAAAAATTTAGAGAACTAATTAATTAAATCTATCTTTAAAAATTGCATGGATTTAATTTAAATAATTTAATTCAAATAAAAAATAATATGATTGAGCTCGCAAAAGGTATTGCAACTGACGACACCTCTTCAATTGACCTTTGCGAAAAGAGTGAATAATTAATAATGTGCTCATTTCAATTAAACTGAACAGAATCGTGGTTTGAACCAAGATACCTGCGGTCACCATTGGCTAAACCGCATCGATTCTGGTTCATAATCAGCCAACTCATGCCACGAATGGATTTTGTTAAAATAAGAATTCTCTTCCTATAATGAGACTTAAGACTTTCGTGATTCGAGTGTTTTGCTTTCACCCGGACGCATGATTTGGGCCGTCGGATTGACGGTTCATATCACTGTTACATTTTAACAAGTAGATTATGATTTACAAAATCTACTTCGTTGTTCAGTGAAGTCAGTGTTAATTATTCGAAGACATTTTCAGACAAATCGAACATGATAGGCCACGTCACTGACGCCAGCATGATAAGTACTCTTCGAAATAATACTAAAAAATCCAACCATGCGCGAAAGTTACATAAAGTATATTAAAACTTTGTATTAAATTCAGGAAAGCCAAAAGGAATATTGTCCTGTAATTTAAGAAAAGCGATTTAAATATTTAATATATATAGTTGTTTGGTCAGCTACAACAGCCAACAATTTCTTAAATATTTGTGTCCCGTTACTTCTTTGTTACCTCACGGTGTCAAAGGCCAACTTGTTTGATGATAAGGATGCAATTTTTTTTATGTATGAAGCTGAATGATTTCATAAAAATTGTTTTTTTTTTTAAATGGAAATTTGAGTGCACTTATTTTTTTTTCAAATTAACTCATCAAATAAAACAGAGCGTTGAGCTGGTTGAACTTTTGTATTGAGCTTTTTTTTATAAAACAAGCACAAAAATTCTATATTTAATAAAATAACAGCCTTTTCAAGTCACAACTTTATTTGAAGGAAGCACCTAACCTTGAGCTTTACACAAGACAAAACCTTCCACAAGAAGCCAGTCCAATCAATCTGTGTAAACTTTATATTTCATAGCACTAATTTTAAGGAACTTGAAAAATATAATTAGGATTGATTAAAAAGTTCGGATCCGCTCATATTCGTAAATTTAAAGTTTAACTTGCATAGATTAAACTTGAATATGGGTTTTAAAATAAAAAATTCGTATAGAGCAAATTTGGATAAAGGCTTAAGAAAAGCCTAGACTTTTTAATTTATAAATAAAATTAAAGAAATCAAGTTAATATATATTTTTATTAGTATTTATGATTTATTATGTTGTATTGTTAATGTTATTAATAAATATTGAATAATTATTTTTAATTTAAATATTTTTTATTTTATTAAAAATTTATTTTAAATTAATAGGAAGTTCAAGTCCAACCTAAGCTCGGATAGATAAGTTTAAACTTGGCGTGTTCAAACTTAGATGGACTTCTAAAGAGCCTAAACTTATTAGTAGTAATGTGGGATTTAGAAAATTCCCAAACCTGCTTTTTACCGACCCTAAGCGCAACAAAATGGGGCTCACGACTCAACCAAGTCCAAGACTTCATTTTGTCGATGACTGCAATCGGTAATGGGTAAGACACTAATAAAAATAATCCACCCACCAAGGACCCTTTTGTTCATTGTCCACAAGGCAAATCGACTTTTTCTAGTTACATGTCTCTTTTGATGATATTGTCACTGACTTTCTAAGATTGTTCTTGTTGCAAACTATATTGGTGCTGAAAGTTGACTTACGCGTAACGCATGCCTGCAGCGCAGAATATATTGATGCTGGATATCGGGTAACATATTATATATTCCATCAGATTAGATAGCCATCACTTTGTGCTAAAACTGAGTTGATTGTAAATTGTGTTGTAGGGATTGCGTCCATGTCCAATTGTCCATTGTTGGGTACAGGAAGGAAGAAAAATAGATACATCAGTTTTCGGGGACGTTGATCCGATTCCGCTCCAGGTGGTGATGAGATTGAGATTTTGAGCAACGGATTCGGATCAGACTTGGAGACGAACGCAGGAAAGAAGAATGCCAGTCGTTACAAATGTTACAGCTATCTGTACCGTTGTCTAGGTTATTTGTCCATTACCATTATCAACAGAAGTGAAAGAAAGCCCGTCCTCGTAGCATTGAGTGATGAACAATATGCTCCATCAATCAAGCGCATTACATAGATAATCCTAACAAGACGATGTCCAAACTCCAAATCCAAAATCAATCTACAACCTGAAAATCGAGGTATACCCATGAAAGTCTCTCTTTCTTTCTAATATCGCATAATGTTCATCATCCTCCTATTAAAATACAACACTGAAGATCCAGGATTGGGTAACAAGAAAAAAGCCCCGGATTCCAGATTATTGACGAAGCAATCATAAACAAAATATCTGAGGGAGGATGGGAAACTTCAAGAATCAATACTTGTCTAAACTGCAGCCTCCACTGGCAGGGCAGCCCGAGCAATTTCCAGTGCCTCCTCAACTGAAGATGCTTGTTGAAGTTTTGCTTTGTCAACAAAAGGCTGACTCCTTGCAAGCTTAGGGAGGAGTTGGAATTCCTGGAGTATAATAATAGACATTAGTTTCTCAATAGGAAATCAAACATTAGAAAGTACTATCATGCAATATTATATCACAAGGCTGATAATACTGCCCTCCATTCTTATAATTCTTTATTCCACTTGTCCTACTCCTAGCAAATACGATGCAAGGAAAAGAGAAATTGAAAAGTTAAGGGCAGCATTTTAATTTTAAGGGAAGTACCTCAGGACTCCCACTTTCTACAAGAACCCCTTTCAATTTACCTGCGGGACAGCAATAATGAATTAATCATCTGTTTGACTAAAAACAAAAGGAAAAAGCAAGATGAAGTAAAAGAGAGAGCAAGTGAAGGCTATATAATCTGACTACCAGAATCTATCCAGAAAGTGGCAATTTTAGGATCAAAATTTCCAATTTCAATTGTCTCTCCCACTGTACAATAAAATTACAATAGTAAGTATAAAGCAAAATTTATGAAAGAAGAACAAATTATGAAAACCCCAAGAATGTGATAGAAAAAATGAAGATGTAAGAGATTCTCACCATTGTCTCCAAAAAACTGCCACCACACTTTCCTGGGGCTTCCTTCATACTCAAAAACTCTCGAGTAAAAATATGGAAGGTAATCATATCTGGATTTCAAGCAGGAATGAAATTATTAATAAAGATGTATGTGGAGGATAGAGAAAGACAAACAAATAATGTTAAGTCATAATAGAAAGTTGGATATACGTGTGAGTTTGTGCACTAAGTAATGCTCTAACACAATGCCGTGCAGATCGACGAGCATGATCAACATGTTCAACTCGTGCTATACGGTCATACATCTGTTCGGTCAAAACATGTGTCATTTCAGAATCCAAGATTTATATTAAGAAAAAAAGGAAGAAGAAAGAGAAAAAGGGTAAGAGCTGTTTTATTAGACGTAACTTCAATGGAAATGCTGCTACATCTCCAATTGCAAAAATTCCAGGAATGCTTGTTCGGAACTGACCATCAACCTAAAAATTCATAAAGTTTAATCACACACACACACATACAGAGTAATTTTAGAATTTGAACTGCTATGAGTTATAGCTTCAGGAACAAAGTTCAACATTGCAAAAACTCCATGAAGCACATTAAGTTTACATGATATTAACACACTTTATACATGTTAATCTATGCATGGGTCAAATCTGAAGAGAAGAAGACTTGTTGACTGAAGTCACCTGTATTCCACCCACAGAACTGTTTAAACCCACTCTTTCGAAAGGACTGACAATAGGTTTTGCCCCAATACCAATAATAATCTGCACAATGAAAAGAGAAATGAATTGTCTGTCTTATCAACTTCTCCAATCCATCTTCTAATGAGAACACAATCAGTGCAGATGTTGCTAAATTTTTGCATTATGTTTGTGAGATGTAAACAAACGTTATACATTAAAGGCCAATTTAAGGGAAGAAAAATTATTGATCATAAGGCAAACAGATTACTGTGTCTGCATCTATGGTAGATCCATCTTCAAGTTTAACGGCAGCTACACGTCCATCAGAACCAGCGTCTAAGTTTTTTATGGAGGCACCCTGGTAAGTAATTGAACAAAATAAAAGAGTTACAGCTCATGCATCTGGCTAGGGTTAAATGCAGCCAACAAGGTACAGAGGTGTGCATTCCTAAGAGGAATGATAAGGACAGACTACCTTTACAAATTTGACACCATTCTGTTGGTATAATCGTTCATATCTCTGAGCAAGTGAAGGAGTAAACAATCTTTGCAAGAGGTGATTCTCTGGGAATATAATCTATTTTGTAATGTAAATGATAATTTAACATGTCAGAAGGTTTATTTGAATAATCCATAATTAATGCAAATATACAATATCTGGTCAGAAACATATCAAGTAATCATGGCAGCTTCAAAAGGGGATATGTACCATTGTATCAAGTTTCCAACCGACCGCTGCCGCAGCAATTTCCATGCCAATATAACCACCACCAACAACCACGACCTTCTTTGCTTTCTCCTACAAAATAGATTAGGAATTTCCATTACAATAAGATAAAAGTAGTACACTCAAGAACTTTTCAGCAATGCATGACATAGACTTCCATGAGATGTAGTCACTAGATTTTGATTTTACAGGAAAAATGAAAATTACAAAAGATTAGCTCACAGAAGAATAATCTTGTGCACAGATTTCTATCATTAGATCTTAAAATTGACTCTCCACAAAGCTTTAGTACCTCATTTTTGCTTTGCAAGAAAGCAAGGACATAATGCAGATAATGGTTTGCAGGAGACTCAGGAGCAATATACATACATACATACATACATTTATATATATATATATATTGCTAGTTGTAGTTTATGCATTTTTCAGATGAGTGACAACTCTAGAGATTCTAAATCAAGAAATAATCTAAGAAACAGAATTTAGACAGCTAGATTCATTCCCAATACCGAAGAAAGAAAGTATATACCTGATATAAATAATATACCTGATATAAATATACTTTTTCTTTACATGGACAAGAAAATTCCGACTAAACTTTCAACCATTCACAATTATGAAGCTGGGAAGAGATGAAGTTCACCAGTTGTATAAACCATATTTGAAAATTTTGGGAATCCATTCGGAGTAAACATTCATTCACATAATATTTCACAAAAACCTGAAGCTTTCAGTTGAAAGACCAGCATGAGCATTTACAATACGATTTGCTAGTTGAAAGAAACTAAAATTACCAAAGACGATATTAGTGCATCAGCATCTGCCACATCTCGAATATAGTGAACTCCAGGTAGGTTCCCACCAATTTTATCTGGAAATCTGAAACCAAAAGGGCAAAATATCAGTGTTTCTTATCTTTAAGCCTATTAATGCATACACTTTATAGTGGAGAAATACATGAATTTTGACCCATACTTAACCCAATAGATCTTTAGTACCTTGAGGCTGAGCATCCAGTAGCCACTATAAGGGATCCATACTTAAGCAGTTTGCCTGAATTTGTTGTTACCGTTTGCTTTTCAATATCAATGCTTGTCACAGGATCTTGATAAATCATCTAAATAGAACAAGAAAATAAACATCATAAGTAGAATTTCAAAAATTAATGGAAATGGAAAAGAAAGAATTACCAAAAATGAAAACTTTAAGCAAAAAGAACACCAACACAAAATAGACAATTTTATGTAGTAAGAAGACAGTAAATAACACCTCTATTCCTTTCTCTTTGTACCACTCAGGTGTTTGTCTCTCGCCACCAGAACCAACACAAGTATGAAAACCCTATGATGAAATTCAATCCAAGGAATTAGAACAGCATACATAACAACAACATAAAAAGCTGAAGCTCCTAATCTATGGAAACTTAAGATCACATGTTATAACATAACATAAATTAAGCAGAGTCATAATCACCAACGACGATGAATTTAGCTCGCTAACTCTACCACCTTCTTGAACTAAACAGGGCAAATCTAACTACTTACAATGAAGAATCAAAATAATAGTTCAAGCATCACATATTGCCATAGAAAGTGCATGATTGATAGTCCTTACAGGTAAGCGGGCCGGTTTTTTGTCAAGGGGAAACAAGTAACCTTTTGTCAAAGCTGGACGCTCATAAGGCGCATAAGCCTGCCATAACAATGCCAACAAATAACTGAAAAGTGAAATCGCACAATCAAATGTTTATTAAGCTCATAATATCAAAATTTCACAATCAATCATCCAAAATAGAGTACAAACTGCTGGAAAATCAAACCTAGCCAAAATTGATAGCATTACATTTTCAAGATCGATTAAAAAACGTAACACAAATGCAATTAAACTACCTCCTTCGAGACAATACAGAGGCGTCCATCAGCCATTCCATGTTCGACGAAAGTCCTCGCCGCATAACCCGCTGCATTGCCCCCACCAACGATCACAAATCTAAAAGAGCCAATTGCCAAATTCACTCAAACATCCCATCCAGTGACCATGAAAAAATAAAATTAACAATAATAATAAATAAATAAATAAATAAAACTGACTCTCGATTTTCATTTGCAAAAGATGAGCACGCGATGACAAAGCCTCTCCTCTGAAAGTTTCTAGCAGAAGAATGCTGAATTCGATGAAGAGACGGCGACTGAGGACACCAGAGGGAGAGTCCGTGCTTGAATGATAGCGAGTTTGATACACTAGCCATTAGTTTAAGCTTTCGAGCTGCAGATTATCCAACAAACCAAAGATATAGATCGATTAGGGTTTAATGATCATATGATAATTGAGGAAATTTGTATTTGAGCAAGTAAGAGTGGACCTGTAGACATTGAACTTGAAGATACGGCTGCCTCCAGTAATATAATAATAAAATGACAGTGTGAATAAACTATTAAACAAATAATGGCTCTCTAAGGGAGCGAAAGGTCATGACCTCAAGTAAAATGAGTGAGAGTGGAAAATTCTGCAGCTGCAGCAAGTTGATTGGTCAGTCGATCCAGTTGTTGAGTGGCATTTCGCCTTTCAAAGGCCGTTACCAGTTTTTCGGGTGAAGAAGGCTCGTCCGAGGACGTCTCGTCCATTGGTTCGTGGCAACTGAGAATTCCTATACACGACGCCGTTTCTCCACGTTCAAAGCGTCTTGGACTTGGGTTACTCTTTCCATATGTCGTTCTGAATTTGGGCTTTAGTGGCATGTGCCCATGATTACTGTTGTGTCGAGGGTTTGTTTGAGCTGCCGGAAAAAAAAAAACAATAAAAATTAATTATACATAATAAATATAATTTTTAAATAATAATTTTAATAAAATAATTAAAAATATAATAATTTTTTTTATATAAAAGATCATATTAACATAATTTTTAAATTATAATAATTAAATTTAACAAATATTTTATATTATAATTTAAAAATTACAGTTAGTCAACTTCAATCCTAAATATGTCTTAAATAAGCCTCATTTAAAAAATGTACCTAGCTCATATTATTATTAGCACTAACCTCATTTATGAAATTATCATTCTTTTAAACAACAATTTCTCTCTCCGAAAAAATCCATAAAATAGAGTCTAATTTTTACATTCATTCGAGACCTCAAGTCAAATTGAAACTGAATTTCATAGTGTTTGTTTTTGGATCCTAAAACTAGTACTTTAGATTAATGATATTTTGATTCAAAAAAGGGTAATTTTAATAGTTTAAGTTTTATTTAGTAAAATCCAACATGAAATTAGAATGAGACTAATGATAATGCAAAGAGTTTTGAGTAAAAAAGAAAGTGTATAATGCGTGTGCATGGGTTTTGATATGGGCGTGTCTAAACAGTTCGAGAAAACATAGGGGTTTAATTAGATTTATTATTGTGTCCTTTATTGTAATTTCTAGAATGAGGGATTTTATGAGATTAATTAAAGTTGTTAATAGTTCCACCCACCGTTTAATTTAACAACACTAATCTTTGGCTCAAAATCCCATCTAAAATTATCGAAATTAACTTTTTCCGTTAAAGTCAAACCTAAATTCAGAGATGCTCCATTGCCCGTCAACTATTCTTGCCAAAAAAAAAAATAATAACCAGTATTAATCAATTTGACGGAAATTCGGGCCAAATATAATTTTTCTTAAGATTTGACTATTAAGGGTACATTTAAGATTGAAATATTGTATCTTTTAATGTATAATTATTGTAAAAAAATATTATAAATATAAATATAAATTAATAATATATAATAAATATAATTTTTAAATAATAATTTTAATAAAATTATTAAAGATATAATAAATTTTTCATCGTACAAGTAAAAAATTATATTAACATAACTTCTAAAGTACAACAGATAATATTTACCAGACACTTTAATACTGTAATTTAAAAATTACAGCTACTCAACCTCAAAACTTCTTACAAAATATTTTTTCTTAAGATACTCCAATCAGAATATTTAAAAATAGCACTATTTCTAACAATACCCATTTTAATTCTATAACTAATCTCCATTTTTATTCTGAACAAAAACTACGGAAACAAAATTATTTTAGATGCAAATTTTCATAAATTTAATTTGAAGCTCTTGGTCAATCAACAAGAATCATTTTCAATTTCAAATGCTTTTAATTTCTTTTACTATTTAAGTGACAATTTACATTATCAATTTGACTTTATTTATTTATTTATTTATTTCTCATCCGGATGAAATTTGTAGTTGTATTCGTATTGTATTATTTATACAGAACTTATAACCGATAACTTATTTTGTAAAATTCTGATACCTAGTTTTTAGAAAGCTTGTTTTACATAATATAATAAAAGAACTTGCTTTCTTCTATTATTCAATGGAATGTGCATTACTACACAACTTTCAAACTTTTAAAAGTATCTCAAAAATAAAAGAAGTTGGTGGTCCAATAAATAATTTAAAGTAGAAACTCCATAAGAAATAATATAGCCCACGTACTCTTTCTGTAGATTTGAGGACCCTGTGTATCAGCAAAATTTTATGTTAATTGATAATAAAATATGGTGATAAATTACTATTGATGATCATATTCGGCTAATTAGATTTTTATTAACAATATTTATTTAAAGGTTGATTTGTAAATTTCCAGAAGAAGATTTGGGATTTTAAAGGGTTTCAGTAGCACCACTATTTTCTTAAATTAATTTAACCCATATTGTATCCGATGGAACCAGTGTTCAAGTGTACTAAACCATCAAAATCCTTTAACTTTTTTACCGCATACATTAAAAAAAAATTGAATATAGTGGGGGCTTTTCTCTCTCTCTCTCTCTCTTTTTTTTTTTTTTTTGAGTTGTGTTTCACATTTGTTAAGAAAGGAAAGGTAATTGGGTTTATAAATATGATACATATTTTCACCTAATAAACTAAATTTTTGAGTTTGACACTTAAAAATCTTAGATCTAAATCCCTAACAAATGGTTGCAATGCATAGCAAATATGTCAACAATAAGATTTTCAAAACATGTGACGGCAGAAATAAAACAATTTTAAGGGGAAAATCAATAAAACAACAAGATTTTCAAAACCTATGACAATAGAAATAAAAAAAATATTGATGGAAGAATTAATATTGGTTTGTTACAAGTTTAAGTTAAGAATATATTAATACAATCTAGGTTATATAAAGAAAATAAAGGCGATGGAAACTATGTTCCCACTTGTGAAAACTCATGGAGGTGTGTGGACAATTAAGATATCTTAAAAAATATTATTGAGATGAAGTATGTTCAGTAAGTAGTTATAAATCACAAAATATAAATATTAATATTGTTAGCTGTTAGCATGTCTTTTTTCTTTGTGAGAGACTAATTTATCCTTTTTGGCATGTCATAAAAAAATGATGTGTTACTGCTGGTGGGTTCATAAGATTTGCATATAAAACATAGTTTCACATTTATGCAAAGTGTGTAGAGAAACCTTTATGATAATAATTAAGGACTCTTAACGAAGTCAAACATGAGAATGAGTATTTTCAGAAGGGTAATTGATGTGTGCTGAAACGTGTACTCTATTTAAGGTAGAGTATAATAATTATTAGTGCATAGAATTATTACTACTAGATAAATGATAAAATTTTACCCATGATGATGGAGTTATTCTCGTAAGTTCTATGTGAGTGTGATTTTTATAAAGTAAAGAATGTGAAAATATCATGGTTACGTAGATGCACAATAAATCATGTTTTATCACATAATTAACAAACTCACAAAGGTGGAGTTTGTTAGGAAATAAATATTTGTTTTTTAATAGGAATTAATATCCTAATTGTTAGGATATTTTCTGAGATATTTTCTTATTCAAGATTTGTGTTTAAGAAATAAGTAATTTTCATTTAGGACTTAGGTTATTCAAGGAAGAATACAATTTATATGAATAAATGAATATTTCTTCCATATGAAATAATTACTATATATAAGAAGGTTTGGTTCACTTATTAATAAAGAGATCTAACTTTCTTAATAAGTAGTCAGTTTATAATGTGAGAGAAAAATATTAGAGTAGTTGTAATTATTTTTTATATAGTGATTTTTTTTTTTGTCATCGTTAATGACTTTAGTTTTTATCTCATATAAGAGTTTTTCACATAAATTTTTAGGTTATGTAATTATTTTTATTCTTCATCTTTATTTTGTTTTTATTATTTATTTTATATTTTTACTTACAGAATCTTATGTATAACTAAAAAATTATCAACAAGTAGTATTAGAGTCAAACCTTGGTAGTTAAAATGTAGTGATAGAACAATTTAGTTGTGCCAAATGAAAAGACTATGATCTGATAGTGGTTTCATCTAAAAAGAGATTGTTAAGTTACATCTCATATTAACTCACGGAGAGAAATTGTATGAGTTTATAGATAAAAAAGGTCTTTTTACCTAATAAGCTAATCTTTTGACTTAAATACCTACAAATTCTGAATCCAATCTCTTCGCATTTTCTTTTTACAATAATAAGTCTATCAATTTATACGATTAAGAATTTATTGAGGCTTATTTAAATTAATTCTTTTGCGCAATAACCCACAGTCCCAGATCATACACGGACTCAAGCTACTCCCTCAGCAAAAAGAGTGAGTTATATGACACGAGTGGCAATAATATAGTGAAGGATGAGTGGGGTGCAATTATCCAATCATAACAGAGTCCAGTGTATTCTCTCATTCAAAGTTTCCCATTCCAGCACAAGCTTACTTGTTTATATTGTTTACGGAATCAAAAAGGAAGAATGGTCTGGCTCTGGCAGGACATGTTTGCATGATGTGAGCGCAGCACAAAATTGGTAAAATCAGAAAAGCGTTTGCATTCATGACAACACACACTGCCGCTGCCAAAACCCAAAGAAAGAAAGATAAAAAAGAACACTTTTCCAGAGAAACCTGAAAACTTCCCCATCTGAAAAGCCATATGAAGGCAGGTAGGTACCTTTTGGAGAAGGATTGATTAATTTATACTTACCAGATCTTTTTGATGTCATGAGCGTATATCGAATTGAAGTAGATAAATACTAACAAAAAGATGGTTTAAGTGGTTCCCATCCCTAAGGGAGATAATTATATTAAAGATTTTTTTTCTGAATTTTCAGCATTAAATGGTTGTAAAAATGCTACAAAGAAAACAAACTGATGAAACAATTAATCAGTATAACTTGATACTAACATTTCTGTTTAAATAAATCCACACCAGTTTCCTCAGAAGTGATAAAATTGCTACATACTTCCCATTCTGAACTTGAGAAACTTTCATTAATATTAACCTTCAAATACAGAAAGCCAAAAAAAAAAAAAAAAAAAGATCAAGAACATATTTATATATATATACACATTAATTTCTCTCACAATTAAAAGAACTTTCCGCACCGGAAGCAAACAAGAGTTAACTGAAAAAAAAATATAATAAATAAATAAATGAAACAAAAGACAACATGATTTCGCATTACGAAAATGCATATCTCAGAATTTCAGTGGTTTTTTTTCAATACCAAGTCAGAAACAGTACCTGAAAAAAAAAATCTACACGGAGTCCCTCCATATCATCACGTAGGTAGTGCAGACGATTTTCCATTGAAATCCAACACGTCCAGAAACTCGGCCCTGCTTCTCACAATCCTATGAAACACTTCCCTAATTTGGACCTGTAAAGGCACCAAACCTTCCTCCATTCTCCGGCAAGTCTCCGCCATCTCGGCCAAATGAGCCGACACCTCCTCCGCCCGCTCATCCTCGGCCGGAAACTGAAAACTATCAGTGAATTCAATCAAAGATTGGCCTAGCTTGTCCAGCTTTTGCATCTCCTCAAGCAACCCTGCTGAGCCCTTCTTCTCTTTCTTCTTCCACTCTTCAGCAATCTTTTCGTGCAACCCGATTATGCTCTGTGCCCAAACAAGCTGTTTAGGCACAGGAAAATGCGCGGCCAATCCGCTCCTCTCTTGACAAGGAATCGTGGCTACCATCGTCCACATCACAAACAACAGAATAGTACTCATTATGTAAACCGGCAAGGCCAAACCTGAAGCTTCCGCCCCACGTGGCGCCACGAGATTGGCAGACATGGCATGAATTTGCTTTGCTGCTGACCAGTTCTTGCTCACTGACCAAGACAGAGATCTTAACTGACCTGTACTTTTATTATTTCCTGCGGCAGCAGCACCTCGGCGACCAAACGACCAGGTCCTCGTGTAATTGGTACCATCTTTGTCTTCGCAAGCCATTGCTGTAATCAAAGAAGTCAAAGCTTTCCTTGCCCGCTTAACCTGACCGTCGCCAAAAGGTCTCTGTTGCAAAGCCGAAACCGCAATTTCAGCCAATTTTTGATAGTGTCTCACGGCCTCAATTCCGTTGGTGATCGCGTTGCATATGTCTAACGCCTTCACGGCTCTGTCGAGCATCTCGGGGATCAAACGGTCGAGAGGTGGCTTCGAAATCTGAGACGGGTCACGACCCATGATTAAGATAGCCTTGAATTCGGCGTCGCAGCAGAGGAATACATCGAGGAGTTTACGAATCCAAGCGATTGAAAGAAGGGGATCAGAAGACATGTCATCGGACGGTTGTGATGGACCTGGTGGTGCCAGCTCGGCGAAGCGATCAGCCACGTGTTTTTGGAAAAGCTCGAGGTCCTCGAGCTCTTGCTCGTGGTTGCCCTCCATGGACATTACTTGGTTCCTGCGAATGCTGATTCGGCCCAGGAAAGACCCCTGGTAATCTGTTGCAGGCATTTTTATGATGTTGTCGATTACTTGCAAGAATACGAAAATGAAAAACGAAGAGGACGAACAAAAAAAAAAAACAGACAAAAACAGAGAGGTCTAAGAAAAGGATGGTTCGTTCCCAAGTTATATAAACGGTGAAAAAATTCAAGGCCTTGGCTTGTCGCGTACGAGACTGGTTCTTATTTCTCGTCGTGGACGCTGACTTGGCTACATTTTGCTTTTCATTTCCCAAACTGCCCATTCTCCAGTTGTTCACTTGCCAATTAGTTTTGCAGGATTGGTAACTTGAAAAAATCAAACTTCCCAAAATTTTTTTAATAATTTCCATGATGGTATTAAATAAATATTAGTTAATTTAATAAGCGGGACCATAAAATTATTTGATATTATCTTATTTTCTAAACTAATACAGTTCGTTCTCTTATTATATTAGGTAAAATTTTAATTAATAAAATAGTAAAAAATGAGATTGTCTCAACTAAATACATTTATAAAAAACGTTTAATACGTGAATTGATTTTAGTCATCTTTTACTAATATGCGCCTTACTTTACTAATAAGTTGATACTTTTGATATTGAGATTAATGAGTAACCAATATAATATCCTCAAAACTTCAATAGAAAAAAATTAATAAATTATTGACATCCATATTTATTTTATCAAAATATACCGATTGAAAATAGAAGTTAGTAAGAGATTTGGAAACTTTTTTTAATCGATTTCATTGAATTTTAATTAACACTTAGTAAATGATACTTTGCAATAAATATTGGACTCTAAGGAGAAGATGAGCAAGTAGACTGGGTGGAGTTTGGGAGGTCTCCTCCATTCTTCGTCTTATTTATAATTTAATTCTTAATTTTCATCGCATTTTTAATATAAATTTAGTAAAGTTGAGATGAGTGATTTTCATATAAAAATTAGTTTACTCATTCTCAAGTTGTTCCCATTTGCCTATTTTATAATTTATTTTTATATATAATTTTAGTAAAATAAAAATTAAAACAACTCAAATAAAATCATCAATAACATATTTTAAAATATTTAAATAATTAAAAATAAAAAACATCTTCAACATATTAGAATAATATCTTGAATAATATAAAAATATAAAATATTTAGATTTATAGAATTGAGGCGGAGAGTATAAAATAAAATCTCATCCTATTAAAAAATTTTAAAAATATTTTTTTTATTTCTCAAAAACTCATTAAAATTTATCTCGTTTAGGCTGGGCCCGTAAATTCCCTAATGCGTGCAGGATTTTGCCATCGTCAGAGAAGATTCAAATTTGCAATTAAAAATTATTTTACTCTTTGAATGGCAATTTTGTGATAAGCACTGAAAGAATAACCATAACTGTAAAAGTAAATTTGAGGAGTAGTGGAGTTGCTGAGTCAGAGAAAAAGCTTGTTCTTCGCCAGATAGACATGTCTGTATCTTAATTGTCAGAGACAAAAGAGCAAATTTGTCAAAAGCGACAAATTTTTTTGACTGAGTCTTCTTGATTCCCTCCGACGCTCACGCACGATCACACTTTTGCTCACCTGCTTGATTTTTTGACCTTTAAACACTCGTATCCATATAAGCCCATTGCCGGCCGTCCACCTCAGCAGTCATAAATCGTATCTCCGAAGATCCATTTATGACCTCATGAAGGGCCCCATAATAAAGCGTGGCCGATCCAACTACGTGGATTTCGATCTGTATGGCCTACGTTGACCTAGCCTTTCCCGTTCCCTTTTTTGCTTTTAAACTTTTTATTTTTTATTTTTGGGTTAGGCAAACTCCTGTAATTGACATTTATTAATAAAAAATTATCAATCTTATATTTTTAAATATTATTAATATTATTTACATTATAATATTTTTAATATGTATTACTCATATATTTTAAATTGATAAAAGACATATGTCGTTCCACCCTATCGTTTACTATCAATCAAAAGTTAACAAATTTTTGACAAAATGATGATTTTACCCTTCAAATTATAATAAAAAATAACATGTCCTTTTCTTTTAATAAAATGTGTCTTTTTACTATAACATAATTGTATGGCATATCGTTTTATTGAAATATAAATATATGACATATTATTTTATTTGAGTAAAATAACAATATTTTACAGACGACATATCGATTAACAAGAATACTGAAAGATGGCATATTGACTATTTAGACGACTTTTCATTTGATTACAAAAAAAAATTATGAAATAAAAAAAAACACGCACAACACACATGACTGGATCTATTATTCTCTTAACACATACATACACAAAGCAAAAGAGCAAAAGAGAAGCTGGTAGCACACTCACACATACAATAATTTTTCTTAAATAGATTCTTAATTATATAAGTTAAAAGATCGTCTCTAAGTCTACTGTACTGTATCTGATCATAAGTGTTGTCGTTATAATAGTGTGCTATTGATTTCTACTTTACTTTTGTGTATTATGTTTGTAAAGAAACGAGAAGAAGACAAGAGATTCAAGTGTGTATATCTTTATTTCTTTTTTCTCCAAAAGATGTTTCATTACTTCTATGTCATTCCGAGCTTACAGAATTGGGCACCTACTACTTATTCATCATTGGGAGCCGAGCGTCTTTGAGACGAAAACTAGATTCATCTCTGTGGATGTGCCTATTCATTCATCACTAAAAAAATACCTCCCTTAACTCGCCAATAGCGCCTCTTTGCACCAGTAGAGCAGCGGTTCGGTTCGATTCAGCCACGAAAGTGACAATATCAAGAAAACAGATATCCTTGTAATCAAGCAATGAGTATTGGTTCAATTTTTTCAGTAGCATTGGTGACACCATAAAGGAAAGAGAAAGACGACTCAATCACTTGTTCATCGTAAGTCATACTAAACTAGACATCTTTCACATGGATCCACTAATGAGTATAAAGCGAAGCTAACCTTGAAAAGTTCCACATCGTCCTCCTCATTCAAAGATTGATTGTTCAATATAAATATAGATAGGTTGAACCACGAGCAGGTTACACTAGTTTTTTTTTTTTTTAATAATAAAACTATATGTCATCCAGTAACTTTCAAGTAAAACGACGTGTCATCTATTAATATTCAATATAAACGATATATTGTCCGAAAAAATGTTGTCATTTCCCTTATGTAAGACGATATTTCATACAATTACATTACAGTTCAACGACGTATCATATAATTATATTTTAGTAAAACGATATATCATGCATAAATATTTTACTTAAAGAAAATGACATATCGTTTTTTATTATAACTTTTCCTATGTTAAAAGACTATACTAATTCTATGACATCATCATATTCTAACAGTTAGTAATAGATTGGTAGACGGCATATATATTTTATCAATTTAAAGTATACGAATTATATATACTAAATGTATTGTGGCATAAATAATATTAATAACATATTTAAGTGTATATAACTAATAATTTTCTTTTATCAATTTAAGCTCATCTCAATTTATCATAAGCAATCTTATCGAAGCACGCATGACGATAGGAAGTTGAGGAATAAATTGTTAAATAAAGACTAAACTTTTAGAATTAGAGGGTCGTTGTGTGAGTCTAGTCGAATTGACTGTAAATCAATGTAAGCAACCACGTGGAATCCAAGTTAGAGGGAATATTTGCCATATAAGTCAACTCATGTATTGTTACATGACCATGCGGGGACTGACTATATGGAGTTCTCATGTTGGCTAAAGCAAAATTACAGCCCCATTCGGCATCACTTTAGTTGAATGAAAAAGATTCTTAGCGGGCCTGCCTTGCCCAGTGTTCTTTTGCCACTGAATAGATGATATAGGGTCCAGAAGGAAAGAAAAAATGGGACAATTGGTAACAGAAAATGGAGTGATTAAGATATGAAAAGCTCTGATCGCACGTATATAACAATAATGCATGAATTGAGAACAAGACTGAACCGAAATTAGTGTACAAATTTCTGAAACTGATATCGTAAATGATGGATCATGAACATTGATAATTTAAGTGTTAGGTTAGGGAGCATGCATCTGGCGGAAGGCTTAGAGCAATGATAAATGAACAAAATAATGACAGAACCATAATAATATTTTTTGTTCTTCAATAAATTTTGAGAATTTTTTAAGAAAGAAAAAAGTAAAAGTATTAAAGAAAAATTCATAAATTCACTAAAATAATAATAAAAAAATTACCGTGATTTCATCATTATTATGTTCCTCTATTATATTTCGAAGATTTAACATTAGAGCCGCGCCACCAAGCTATTATTTTTTAGAAGCAAAAGAAGTGTCACATGAACAACGTTGACGTGGATGTGATCGATCGCCACGAATCACGAGTGAGCTGAGCTCATTTTGACATTAGTCTACTTCATGGCATTTCTTGAAATCAATATGGTGAGTGAGTTACGATTTATTTGTTTATTATTGTATGGCAGTTGTACATTTAACTAATATGGTCATAAAAAAATTGACATGTGACGTTTTATGGGATCTGTCAAGCAAGTACCAGTTACAACCATTTTTATAATTTTCTGGGAATTGATTAATTTGCGATTAGCTGCTTTAAAATTATTTATAATGGCCGTTAGATTGGCAGTTCCACAAACGACACCTCGACAACAAATAAAAATTTGTTGCATAATACTTCCAAAGATTCATAAGATGGTGTGTGAATCAAATGTCAACATATGAATGATAGAGAGATCCGATGCCCACGTGTTAACCGTTACTGGCTCAAAGCTGAATATGGTGTAATTTCCTGGTTAAGCACGCAAACAGAAAGGAATCAATCCCCTTGCGGAAAAGATTCAGCACTCGGTAGCAATGGTCTGGGCTTCATTTGGTTAACTGATATGGGCTGTTTGGTATCTTTAAGGAGTGGGGATATTAGCCCAGTGTTAAAATGCTTGCTCGGGCTCAAAGCCCAAAACTTCATTGTCTCTCAACAGCTCAAGAATTAAGACTAGTTTCAAAATTGTGTAGTTGATTAAATAAGTTGCTCTTGTTGTACATATTAAATATGCTATTGATTAATAGATTAATTTGATGTTTGGTAAATTGTATTACTGTGTTGTTGTAAGTTTGAAAAACAGAGTATATGTGTTTAGTAAATTTTATTATAAAAGTATTGTTTTATTATATAATTATCAAAATAGACATAAGTTTAAGTTATCTTTTATTTATATATTAGGATTTATAAAAAATAAAATATAATTGTCTTTGTACTAAAATATTAAAGTTATAATAAAAAATATGTGTGGCTTATTTAATAAACTACTTATAAAAAAAAAACAACCTCATAATTGCTTGTAAAAGCTACTATAAAAAATAGAGAAAATGATGAAAAAAGTAGCTTTGAAATTTTACCAAACACAACTTTTATCAAAGCTTATTAAATAATTAAGTCACTTATAGTGTTGCAATCTCAATTCTAAACAGGATCTTAACTTCAGTGTAAGGGATTGGATATATCACCGTAATCGAGTTAAGTCGAGTTAGAATGGCTTCAAGATCTACTGTTAGAATGATTTTTAAATCCGCTTAAAACTTTATCAATTGGTCAATTTTGGTTCGAGACTCAAAAATGAATTAAAATAATTTTAAAATAAAACATACTGAAATGATTTGGTTCAATGTTAAGGTTTCTTTGGAATACTTTTAACAGCCTTAAAATTGATTTTAAAAAATTAAAAAATAATTTTGGTATTTGATAAATTTTTTGAAAAGTTACTTTTAGTAAAATCACATAATTATACAATAGATTTAGAAAAGTAAGAAAGAAATAGCTTTTCAAAGTATAATTTGGATTTTGCACTTATTATAATTTCATATATATCTTCACATGCATTATAAAAATTCAAAATTATCCTTACTAAATTAGGAAATAAAATCAATAAATTTAAAGAGATTAATATTAATACCAATAATATTGAGTTAACAAAATAAAAAGAAATATATTTATTTTAGTTATTGATTATTATATATACTCAAAAAAAATATTTATATATATGTTTATAAATGTGTAAATAAAATTTATTCAATATTATATTTATTTCGGTTATTTACATTTTATAGCAATTAATAATAAGATTTATCAAATATAAATAATTTATAATATAATTTATCAAATATTTAACCGATTCTTCTCAAAGTTGACTATTTTTAGAGTACAACTAATAACAATTATTTTAAAAGTTACAGCATTACCAAACTTATCATAAAAATATTTTTTCTGATTCATATTAATTTTGATTTTGTAATTGATCAAAATTGATAATCTTTTCTCAAAATTCTAAACTGAACCAGAAATTACTCATATCGTGATGTGGACCCAAAAACGAAAAAAAAAGGGTTCTTTCACAAGTATATCTATAATTATTTATTTTATAAACGAAAGTCCAAAGTAATATCAATAGAGTTATCATCCTATTCCGTGATGCTTCTATATACAGGTTATTTACAAATAAATATTAGATCGAACGCATGAGAAGTTAATTAATTAATTATGTAAGTATGTCCGGGTGTTACATATACACTTATCCTGTCTCCTCGCTTTTGCCGTGACTATCGCAGTAAAAGTAAAGAAGACTCTGAGAGCTTTTAAAAGACGATCAATTTGTGATGAATGGGTCCATGTGAGGACTAATGATAGTTTAATTGAATTAAAACTAGAGAAGGGGTCCATACGAAGATTTAAGGTGGGGGCAATTGAATTGCAAAAAGTCACCATGAAGATTGTAAGATATATTAATTTAATCAATAAACCAAGTGAGAAACATGAGGGCTACATCTAATCATAGAGATTATGGTGGAGATATTACATCCATGACTTAATAACTTAACCAACCATGCTTTTAAAAGGAAAGTTCCCTATATATTTTTCTAATTGATAACCAGCCCTTAATTTTCTAAATGGTAGGCCCAATTGCCACTCCATTGCTCCTGCTTAAAGCTAAGTATAATCATTTACCCTTTTCAATTCCTCCTAAAGGTCTTTTTTATAAATGATTTGTATATTACTTTCAAAGTTTAGCTAGCTTGCGATCCATCCAAGCAAAAGTCACTTCTCATATTTTCACATCAAATATGGTGGATGATTTAAATCAATCAACAGACCCCTTTGCTTTCACTCTCTAAAGCTACAAATTATTCACTTGATTTATTCATTTTTATATCAGCCTACGTATATTAAAACGTTTTAACTTTTAAACACCCTTATTAAACTTTCCCAAAACAATAACCTGCCGGCCTTCTATGTATCTTGCAACCGTTAGTTGATATATCATATATTCATATATATAAATAAAGATCCTAGTTTCTTCATTACGCTTGTGTATCTTCTAATTTGAGATTAATAATTTTAGGATCCTTTACATATTACATGTACGTAGATTAAAATATTTATATTTGCATTGAGTTAGCGAGAATACATATTTTTATGCTTTTTCTATTGTAATAATTAAAAGAGGGGAGTACATATTGTTTTTATTATTGCTTATCTTCAAGCTATTCTTGGTAAAATTAAGATCTTCGCATAATATGGGGTTGCCCTAGAGGATTCGGATGTGCGCATTTAGTAGATCCCCAAATTATTCTATAATTGTATGGGTTTAGACTTATGTGTGGTGATGATTTCAAATAAAAAGGTTAATGCTAGTGCAATGAAGTGACAAGTATTAAAATTTTATGTGGTCTAATTTTGTTATAATCAATATGATGAAACTTAGAAGATTTATAATTTTTAAGTAACAAAGTTAAAGATCTTAAAGATAGAGTTTTGTAATATTAGAGTTGCAATATATATATATATACATATGAAAAGAAGTGATAATAATAGAGAAGAAAAACTAAGGTTGATTCATGAATAAGTAGCTAGAGATTGTATAGTAGTAACTCATGCATATTCTATATATAATTGTATGTATTTAGACTCGGCATGCTGATGACTTCAAATAGTTGGATTAATATGAAATGAAGTGATAAGTTTTAATATCTTATATCGTCTAATTTTGATATAATCAGCTTAAGTGTTGAAACTTAGAAGATTGTATTTTGACAGGAACAAAGTTAACAACTTACTAATAGACCAGTGTACCATTATAATGTGCAATTTTTTTTTTTAAATGATAATTAGAGAAGACAAATTCCCGTTGATGTTGAACATTAAGTAGAGATTGTATGTAACTCATGCATAATTTTTGATTAATTTTTAAGGTACTTAATTAAAATCTCGATTGAGCCTGAAATTTACTCTATATAGTTACGTTCCTATCAGGGATTTGTTGTATCTTAACAACCAATTGGATGGAGTGACGTTACCCATGCTACGTATAGAAATTCTTCCTACACAATTAATAAGCATTATTTCTTGTTAATTAAGCGAAGACAAATTTCAGTCAAACTAATTAAGAGTATTGTTACTCAATGTATTACTATTAAATCATAAGCAACAAAACTACTTGCACTTGTCCTTCTCAATGTCCAAGATTACTAATGCAGCCTGCACCTGAATTAATGTGAATGGAATTCATGAGTTACGTGATGCAAGCGTCACCAATGGCACCAAAATATATGAAAATAAAAATTATGAGACTTGGGTCTTTGTCTTGAACAGTTGAAATGAATATGTACAATAATAATATATTATTATTATTATTATTATTATAAGTAAGTATGAAGAAAAATCCAAATTAAGTGATTTCATTTTCATGAGGTCTCCATATGTCCCCTAAACTGAATAAGAATTTTGTAGTTAAGAGTTATTAATTCTTTCTGTGAAAAACTTGGTGTTGCATATCTACAATGTACTGTTATTGAGTCTTTGAAGAAAAGATTGCGGCTAACAAAATAAAATATCAACGAACGTTATGAATCGTGCCCATTTTACAATCTTATTCACCCTGTGAGATCTGCTAGCTAGCTAGTTATCTTCTCCGATACCGCAGCCATAGCTAACATCACCACCTGGCTAGGTTCATCATGATTCATTGCTTTGCATTTAACTTTTAATAATGTAATAACATGAGTAGTATGATACTGTATGCTCTTAAAGAACTCAAGTATGTTAATTATGTTCACGAGGAGTGATTGTGCAAGGTAAAAACTAGAGTACATTGTCTCGTGGTAGTGATGCACGAAAACTTCACATGAAAAGTGCAGCAACATTTAGGTATTTCTGTCTTACAATTCTAGAGAAATAAAAATTCTGTATTTCACTGTAGATAACACTTTGACTAACCACCCTATAAAGGCATTATTAATGTACAAAGTGAAAACTAAATATCGTACTTTTTTTAAAAAAAAAGAAACAGAAAAAGAAATAAATTACCCTGATTGTAGATTAGTGATCGTGGTGATTTTGGAGATCACATAACTAATTGCATGATGATTGTTTTATTTACAATATACAATACGATGATTGTAATAAAGAAATAAATGAAATTATCGAGAACTCTTATTTTATATCTTCAATATTTTTCTCTAGATGCAATTGGAAGGGGTATAGATAATTGAAACTCGATCATCATTATTTCCTTTCAGAGGGGAAAGACCATATACTTATAAATAATACATTATGTGCTGTTCTTTAATTAATCCACTAAAATTTAAATCAGTACCTCAGGTTTAGGAAAACAGCTCCTTATCATTGGAGCTAGACATTAATTTCAAAATAATATTAATGTATATACATACTCCCTCATGTGCTCGCCAAGTATATCATAAGTGATTTTCTTTTTTTTTTTTTTTTTTTCAAGGAATTTTTTTTGGCACATGTATTAAAAAAAAGGGAATCTCCACTTTTACCTTCACCAATTGAATACAGGTCTCAATGGATTTTATAGCCATATGCAATTAACAATCCGCCGTTGCCCTCGATCTTTTTAGAAAGTAAAAAACAGAGAATCCGATTTTTCTCCTGAATGGTACGTAGTGGGGCAGGGTAAAGAGTTTCTGTAGAGGATGATGACGTGTCAGGATTTGATAGACAGAGAGGTCCGGGAAACAACCGGCAAAGTTGGGGTACGTGAATAAATGGTTACGTAATACAAAGTCTACGTAGAAAATAGTTACACTATGACAGACTATGAGATAATTAATTAGGAAAAGCCCGATCTATCGATGAAATGTCGTTTTAGGGTTAGATGAAAATCTGGGTCCCTTGATGGACCCCATCCGGTTTTAATGTCGGCACCTATGTGACTTGTATTACTTTTTAAATGGAGGGAGAGAGAGAGAGACCTTCACTTGTTGCAAATCCTATTTGCAATTTCTGCACAGGACACACAAAAGAGAATTCTCTCATATATAGAAGAAGACGAGGATTAATTGAACAAGAGAAAAGGCTTATTAATTGACATAATTATGGGTCACCACTCTTGCTGCAATCAACAGAAGGTGAAGAGAGGCCTTTGGTCACCTGAGGAAGATGAAAAGCTCATCAGATATATCACCACTCATGGCTATGGTTGTTGGAGTGAAGTGCCTGAAAAAGCTGGTCAGCGTGCTCGATTTCTTCCTCCATTTGTATACCCCTAATCTGCTTGTAGTTAATTGATTGATTGGTCTGTAATCATTGACTTAATAATTTTGCAGGCCTTCAAAGATGTGGTAAGAGTTGTCGGTTAAGATGGATAAATTATTTGAGGCCGGATATCAGAAGAGGAAGGTTTACTCCTGAGGAGGAGAAGTTGATTATTAGCCTTCATAGTGTTGTAGGAAACAGGTTAACTTTAAGAAAATTTTACGCTACCTACACAACTCTCCTTTGAAACTTGAAAGTAATTTATTTCCTCGGTTCCACCCCAGCACACAGTTGTCAGTTGGTCACTTACTGTTACTGTGCACAGTACTTAAAATCCTCTAGAGTTTAATTTCAATTCAAATGAAAAATATAAAACTACATATTTTTCTGGTTTTTTTCTTCAATGCAAATTTTGATAGATAATTAGGGTTCAATTTTATGTTCTGATACTAAAATTAATAGCGTCCCAAAGCAACCCACTCAATGTTAAATTAAGTTGTTGGTAACTAAAGCAGCTATCAGGCATAATGGAGGAGGTTATAAAGGCAATTTCAGAGGTTGTTAACACAGTTTATGGGTTGAAATTAATTAAATCATATGTCTCTTGCATTACTTTCTCACTTCACATTCTTTGTTTTATGTATGTATTCTCACTTTCATTTCTTAAGCATTTAAATGAATCATTAATTAGTTCTTTGCTCTTAATCATCCCTTTTAATTTCTTGCTCCAAAACGAAGCATTCTATTAGTTTAATGATATCTTGCTTTCTTGATGTTGTTTAATCTCTAATTAACATGCATGAGGGGAATTGTAGATGGGCACATATTGCAAGTCACTTGCCAGGAAGAACGGACAATGAAATAAAGAACTATTGGAATTCATGGATAAAAAAGAAGATACGAAAGCCTTCTACGGCGCCGTCTCCTTCCACCACCACCACCACCACCACCACCTAGCAGTGCTACTGACCATTCCCAAATAAATTATGCCTCAAACCAACTAGACTTATTGAATAATCAAGATTTAACAACAACAAGACCACCACTTCAAGAAACCCTATTTTCTTCCCAATGCCCTCTCTTCATGTTTGATCCTTCTCCACTTGATGCGATTACTGATCACAATGTAAGGGGGGATCATCTATTTCACGAATCAGCTGCAAGCTTGAATAATGAAGCATGGAATACTAATAATCAGCATCAAGTTCAAGCACAAGCACTCCCTCCTTCAACTTCTTTTACAAGTGGCATTGATAATCACCAACATCATTATCTGCCGCCATTAATAGAGAACATGGAAACAATGGTGCCCATGGATCAGGTGCAATCTTGCAGCATGGATGAAGAAGGAGATCAAATAACACTTGATTGCTTGCAGATGCAAAGGCAAGAGCTAAGTGAATGGGTTGAGTCTCAGCATTCAAACTTTCTATTCTGGGATAATGTTGAAGGAACACTTGGAGGGGATGACATTGCACCACCTTCATCAAATACAGGAGCTACACTTTCTTCTTTCCCTTCATCTCTATAATAAATTATTAGTGATGATGATCAAATTAAACTATCCTTCTGACCCTTATTGTTTGATTTCTAGGGAGAGCTTTAAAAATCTTCCAGACTTTTGAAAACAGTTTGTTTTACTGATTTCTGCTTTTTGTGACTTTGATTGGCGAGATTGTGAAATGTGAGGAAATTTGACATAAAGTATGTAAGCAATGTTTAATTTTTTTTTTTTTTTTTTGGTGTTTCGAAACAGAATAGGGAAAGAATAAAAGCAATGCAACAAGTAACGTTTGATTCTGATGAGAAACCATTTATTCCTTTTACCTTGTGTTTGAGTGTGGCATTGTGTTCAATGATATCAGTGGTTTGCTTTTGCACTTTTCAAGGCTTTTCACTGATTAATAACCATATTGGGAAAGTGATGAATTTAAAAGGTTGCATGTGGGATCATGAGTGTTTTTGGTGGTTTCAAACTTTCAATAATAGAAATATTTTTGTTTTGCCAGTTGTGTATGGCATATAGATTAATATGCATGGGCATGCCTTTCTATCCCACACACGCGATTGAACAGATGAACAAAATTTTCATTGATTGTGACTGGGTTAAGTGACTCTTGAAGGTAATGGAAAATTAAATTATGTATATACACGCATTATACAGTTTGGTGTAATATGTATATATCGGTTCTTTAAAGGAAACTTAATGTTTCTTTCGATAATGTAATTGAAGTTTGAAACAAATGTAGGTACACTTTTTGCTTTCTTATAACTCCTATGCATAATTGTTAGAGCAACTATATATGAACCAGCAGTACACTTTGCAGTTATGCATGACATTAATGGATAAAAAATTGGCTGGTTTAGATTAATTTTGTGCAAGAATTTTCCTAGTGTATGGAGATTATTTTTGGAATCGATTTTCGGAATCGTTAATGACATATAAAACTGGCCATGTTTTGGCTACAAACTTCTCTACAAGCTGAAATATTTTTCTTAAAATAATGTATATTTGGAAGCTCAAAATCCAAATCAACCAAGTTTTTTTCCCCTCTTACTATAAAACTAAAAGGTTGGATAATGAAAGAAACTAATCACTACTAAAAAAATGCCCTTTAGTGATACTAAAATAGTGTCACTAATTACTTTTAGTGACACTTATTAATAGTGTCAGTGATTTGACAGTCAGAAAAATAGTGACACTTGAATGTGGTGTCAAGAATTACTATTAGTATAGTATTACACAAATAGTAATACTTTAGTGTCAATAGTTACTATTACTATAGTATCACAAATTAGTAATATCAGTAAAACAATCACCCCAATAAAACTGATACTTTATGATACATTTTTAGTATCAATGACTTTTATTAATTATCATTGTCATTTTAAGTTTTGTCAATCTAATGATATTATTTAAAAAAGAATATTAAAAGTATGCTTAACTGTTAAAATGAACAATTACATATAAAATTTCTAACAAATTTTAAATAAGTCTGAATCAAACATTAATACAAATATAATAATTAAAAAATGTCAAATATAATTTAAAATCAATATAGTGATAGTTTGGAGAAATCAATACAAATATTTCAAATATAATTTGAAATCAACATAATGACAATGAATTACAATCATTCAGTTATCCTACAAACATCTCCTCCCTGACCTTTGCCTTTCCCTTCACATTCCCTATCTACAAGTGCATCATATAGATTTAATTAGCTAGCATGCTATACAAATCAATTCTCATATATTCACAAGAAAAAAAAAGTATATTGGACAAATCAAACTAAATAAATATAATAACGATAAGAAAAATGATATTTATTCGCGAAGGGACCAAATGGTAAGTTGGCAAGCTAATGATGGGATACAGAGTGTCGTTGTTGGCTTAATAAGCGAGTGGACTTTCCGGTTATGCTTTTAACCATGGTGATATTGGAGGTTCATCGTGCGATAAACTTACCTTTAATCAAATCATGAAAAAGTGAGGAGTTCGTTATTGCGATGGATGGAGCTAAATGCTTTCACCACGGTTTTCGAACTCATGAAGTTAAAAATTCTTTTCCGAAATTCTTATACCGCATTAACATTGACATTATCCTTATCAAGCATCTTTTGTGAGTGAAAAGCAAATGAGTTATTACACTTAGCTAACCCATTTACATGCAGGGCAACAAACCATCCTTCAATCGCCAGTTCTACTCAAACCAACAAACATTATACCATTTTGCACGATTTGCTAAAGTATATAGAGCATGGAAATTCTCAGAATAGAACTTGTATAGAGTTGGTTTCTTAGTTATGTTTCAATGAATAGTCTGATTTCTGCAACAACATTTAACTTAAATAGTAATAAACACTTCCAAGTATGCCTTTTTCGTCAATGCATCCCTCAGTTCAGGAAGACCTCCATCAGCATCATATTTGCTAATTGAAGGCTCCCAAACTAATTCTTTCACCTTTTCCACTGCCATTTTAGGCGGTTGCCAATAAACCACCCCTATGGCAAATTGAAATTAAAAAATGAGATAGCTATCATCTAACAAGTTCTAAATGAAAGGGTGGGGGTGGGAGGGCACTGGCGTGGGTGGAAAACAAAGGTCGAAACCATCTGCAAGGACGAGGTTTAATGGAGAATTAAATTGATAATATAGAACTAATACACTCCAACCGGCATAGCAAAACTTCATTTATTTTGGTTCACATATCATAGAAGTATACCACGGCTTGATGTCTAGATGAATAAATAGTAAAGAAATTTGCCTCTCAAGAACTTGGTCGGTTTGGTAAACGGATTCCCATATCATGCACACGTAATTTATCTTATTTAGCAGCGTCTTATGCAAACTCTCATAGGGAAAAATGGAAAAATCAAAGTTTAGAGTTCTTCAAAAGCCGATAATATAACAATTAGACATTGGAGAAAGAAAAACACCATTAACCATTTCTCCATACAAATATAATACAAAATAACAACATGAACATTGAGAAATGGAAAAACAAACTCGAGCCAAAGTCACAGCATTTTTCGATCTCCGGACTAGTTCCTGTATCTGCCAATACAAAAAGAACCCCACTTTCACCATAAAATCAACATTCATTTTCCAGTTGATCTTCATATAAGACACTTGAAAGCGAAACACACACCTTATAACAATGGCGGTGGAGAATCAACGACAACAACAACATATGGCCGGTGTCCATGTGCTTGCTTCTCGAAAATGCAAAAGTTTTAATTATCTATGTATTTAGTCAAAGATAAGAGATGAATTTCCAACAAAAATCACAGCTAGCACTAGCACTAGGAGTGAGTGTGTGGCAAGTCGAGGAACCAATACGAAGCGAATGCGATTCAATAGTAGGTTTACCGGAAACTGCAACGAGGTAATTTCCCTCCGTGTGATGGTGTGGCACTCGCACTTGTTTCACATTGTCCCGGTCATGGTGTGATCTAGAATATGTTGTTGGCATGCACTTCGTTCATATTATGATACCAATAAATTACTTAAAGAAGTCTTGAATTCAACTCTAGAATCCGGAGAAATAAAATAGATATTAGCTCCGAACAGTAGTGCAGTATCTTAATGCCATTATTTATGATTCTAAAATTTTCACGTAGCAATTTTGGAAATTGGGTGCCCGGTTTATTGATTCGGATTACGGACCAAACCGACATCTATAAGATCATTTAATCTAGAGTATTTCTCTACCGCTATTGTAGTGTGTCATTTTTAAGACTATTAAATGAAATGTATACAAAAGAATTGTGTTGGCAAAGCTCGAAATAAACATCGAAGAAAAAGCGAAGAATAAAAGAAGTGAAACGTAGTCTCTCACAAGGTGCATGCCACGTTAATGTACAACTACGAAGACTTATGCCATGATCCGTTTGGCTAGAGTAAAATAAAGTATTTTAACTTTTTGTGTCTCAAGTATTAATTCAACGTTCTAGAGAGCGGTGAACATATGCCTTGAAAGTAAAGCTCACTTGATTGAGCAAAGAGAGGTTTAAGAGAAGATGAAATTTTACTCTATTCGACTTTCGGATGAGCGCTTGATATTTTGCCTCCGGATGGTCCTCTTCTAAGAGATTGCGAACAATTTCTTTCCCTCCACTTTGCTTAAACAACTTTGGATGGCTCGAGAAAATCATAATTAATCTCCGAAATAGGTAATAACTTTTTCAAGCTAGAAGTCATAGTTAAGCAACTTGCAAGCATTATCAATTATTACTAGCAAAAGCAATTCTAAGAACGTAAATTTTATTAACTGGAAATAGGAAACAACAGTGACAAACGAATGACAAGTAACACACACTCAACATAGCGAAAGCTTTTAAATTAAATGAAATAGGAAGAAGACAAGATAATCAAGAAGCACATACATAAATAGAAAAGCTCAGCTGAAATCTTATTCGCTCTTGCTCCTTATCGCATCGCATTATTCATAAGGTAGGAAACAAAGAGAGAAAGCATTTTGAGTGGCTTGATCCTCCTATTGTAGCTCTTCCCACCATTCTTTCTTTCCCGAATGACAATTTTACGTTCCTTTACGTTGCTGGAATTTAGTGGGAGCGTCTTCAGCTTTGGGCATTCCAATATGAGAATTTCCTTCAGCTGTGGAAAGGGCAAGGGATCGTGGTAGATGCGCTTCAAATTACTTGCATTTCTTAGTTGTAGTAATTCGAATTTTGAGAACAATTTAAGCTCTTCCATCATCTCTGAAACTTCACTCAATTTTTCGACACTCATTATTTCTTCCATGGCATCGCAACCAACTATAGATAGCCGCTTGAGGTTTGGAGCGAAAACAAGCCACGTCAAGTCCTTCGCATTTGAGCAAAGAATATGGAAACCTCTTGAAGATTTCGAAACCACCAATTTGAAGCACTTTTTCCACCTCTCATGTTCGATCAAAATTACAATTCTCGATAGATAAATCCTCAAAATGCTCCATTTTGCTAGATGTAAGAAATTGAGCGGTGAGGCTTTCAGCGATTTACGATGGACAAAGTCGGAGTAATGTTCAGCGACTTTGGGAATTTAAACAAGTTTTCGACACCAAGTGAACTATATAAAGACAAGTCGATGAGATTTAATTGTTCCAAACGATGGATTTTCTTCATCAATGATTCAACGATCATCGAGTAGAACGTTGCCTTCTTCGATTATTGGTCGCCGATCATCACGCAACTTAGCATCCCGAGTACCTGTAACTTTGGAAAGCTAGATATCAATTGTTGTGGAATTCTAGACATTTCACTTGTATTCTCCAAGTTTAAATATCTCAAATTCACCAATGCCTTGAGCTCTTGCGGCAACTCACATATGTTAGTGAAAGACAGATCAAGATGGTGTAATAAAACCAAACTTGAAATCCCTACAGGTAGCTCAGTTAGGGAAAAACTAAATCTTAGATCTAAAACTCTAAGCGAAGGCAAAGATTGAAAGAAACTATCAGTGATCTCCTCAATACAATTTTCATTTAGAAGCAAAGTCTGAAGACATGGACAAGTGGGAATTTCGTCAAAAATAAATTGAGATTTAAAACTCTCGAATCAGCACGGAAAACATAAAGATGATTTTTGTTTGTAAATTAAAAAAAAAAAAAGAAAACAGAAACTCATACATGAAAACGAAGAAAGCACTAGGAGGCCTCTTCGGCTTGTTTGGATCTTTCGTAGCCTTGGGCTTCGCTGATTAAGCTTCGGCTCTCGCCCCTTGCTCTTCGACCTTTAAACACCAGAAAAAAAATCACAAACAATATTGAACGAAATAAATATACAGGCGACGTTAAAAACAACAAAAAAAAATAGATCTACGGATACGATATTATCAAAACTACGAAAACTCACTTGCTATCGGTTCTTACCGCGTCGACTTCGATCCGCCTCCTTTCATGATGAATTCCGCACTAAAAATGATGTAAACGTGAGAATCGGTGAGAATCGAGTCGAGTCCAGCGCCAAAGAGACTCAGCGAGTTACCTGGCAAAGTTAGGGTTTTTGGAAGACAAAAGGATATGCTTTGTTCGTGCGCGTTTGTGGACCTTTGTTTTTAGCTTTATGAGGCGGAGTGAAATAACGAAAGATTAATTTTAGAGAAAATAAAAAATTTTATAAATTGAGATTACGAAAACCAAAACGAAAGAAAAGAGAACAGTAAAGTATGATTTTGAATTAATTGAAATCAACTTATAAATAGAGAACAGAGAACAGAAGATATCAAGAAAAGAAAAACGAAAGAGAAAGCATGAGGGAAAACATGAGAGATCGAGTGAGAGATGGGTGAGAGTCAGCGTTAATTAGGTTATGTCATCCTTTTTGTTATTATATTTTTGTTTTTAAAATCTTTAAAACGAATAAATTAAGTTAATTCAACATGACTCGATGGTCTTTGTTTCAAATGTTAAAATTTTAAACTCTAGAAGTCTCAGGTTCGAGTTGGCACTAAAACAACTATTAATGGATTTTTTTTTTATTTTTGATACTTTAGTGTCAGTGATTATTGATGTTTAATTTACTAACACACTAGTATCAATAACCTCTAATACCTACTTGTTAATAGGTGTATTTGTTCACAATTACTGATACTTTTTGCTAAGTGTCAGTAAACGAAGTGTCAGTAAATGTCATTTTTCTAGTAGTGTAATGCGCAGTCTTTATTTATTTATTTTGACAAGTACCACAATATTTGTTTTGAGAGCAAATGAATATGGGTCTAGTTTGGGATTAAGGTTAAAACTCAATAAGTAGTTTATTTTATAATTTTTGATAAAAATAATATTTGGTAAATTTTGTAAAAATACTTATTTTATAATTTTCTCTATTTTGACAGCCGTTTTTAAAAGTATGTAAGAGGTTTCTTTTTATAAGCAGCTTATTAAATAAACAATCACACTTTTCTAAAATTCTTATTATAACCTTAATATTTTAACAAAAAAATAATTATATAAACCATTGGGTATCATATTATCGACACAATCGAATTATGCTAATTATAATTATGTCATTGCAACTATGGCGTTGCTAATTATATAAGGAGGCATGCACAACATAATCTTTACTTTAAAAATGATCTTAATTCAATCTTTGATGAAGGAATAGAAAGAGAAATGGAGAAATGACACTCAAGAATAGTATTATAATGCTAATGGCTCTGGATAACAAGAATGAAAAATTTGAAGATTATTATTATGACAAGTTGCTTGTTATAAAGAATATAAGCACTACCATACTCTTTGGTCAATCACTGGCTAGCTGTATAATAAGATCACTTTGTATGAGTTACACTGATTTGACAGAAGCCAATTGAACATCTTATCTAAGTAGATATGTGTGATATTATTATCCTCACGATAAATTGGTATGTTGTGATTATTAGAAATTGAATGATTATATATTTTAATATATTAGAAACTGTATTCTTTTTTGTTGGTTAATGTATTAAAATCTTTATTTTTTATTTGTTAATGACGTTTGCACTTTGTTAAAATGATTAAAGAAATATATGTGTGTGTGTGTAATAGTAATAATATTAATAAAAAGCAGGGACCTAAATTTATACAATTAATCAATTAAATCATTTTTATAACCTTTTTTTTCTTATTTAGGTTGCTTAAACCATATTTGACCATTGAGACTGTTTTAACATAAGTTTTATTTGATTATTTTACTATTATGATATAAAATGTCCAAATTACATCAAGAAATATATCTTTTTGTATCTAATAATCTAGCTCTTAAATTTTGTGACCCATAGTTTAGCCTTTTTATTCAATATCGTACGGGTGCGTTTAGCACATTCTATTGTATTATAATGTACTGCATTACTTACTATAAGGTGTATTATATTAAGTTGTATTGCATTAACGTTGTATTATTTAATGTTGTGTAATGTTTGATGTTATATTTTATAACATTATATATAATAATATTTTTATATTATTATTTATATTAAACTGATATTTTATAATTGTAATTTATAATTATTATTTTATTTTTAAATTAAAAATAAAAATAAAATTACTCACCGACGTGGGCAACCATGAACCGTCGTCGACATTCATGTTTCGGTAATATTTGATGTTATTTCTTTGTACTATTAAAATCTTCATTGCTAGTTCTATGCAACAATGCATGTATCATTGTCAATGAAGTTTTCGATCGTCGTTAATTTACAGTCAAAGTTCACGATTCAAAATTTAGACCGTGGATTTGCGATAAATGGGAGCTCAATTTCTAGTGATACATGCACTAGCACCGCATTGTAGCTCCGGTGGCAAGCATTCCATAAATACAAAAATTGATGTTAAAAGATACTTGAATAATATCATCGCAGTGGATTATGGGGTCAACGATGGTTAATATTTTTTCCGTTCAACTTTATTATTTTGTTAACCAATTGTTAAGTTTCAATTGATTAAATTACTTTGTGTTTTAAAAGGTTTTGCTATACGAAAATAATGATGACAGAGCTACAAACTCATGTAATAATTTATTTTATATAAATTAATATGACATAAATTTATTGGTTATATAAAAATATAAAATTATAAAATAAATCATGTAGGTTAAGAAGTATTTAATTTAATAAATTTAATTATACCACATTAATTTATACAAACAAGAGTTTGTAATTCTATCATTACTAATTACTAATAGAAAAAGAAAAATTAAATTCTTATTTTTTAAGAAGAATACAAAATGTATTATATATATATATATATATATATATATATATTTTTTTTTGGGAGAAGGTATTATATTTAATTAAGAAAGCAAAACAGTTGAGAGACAGATTGGGCCCAAGTGCGAAATTGTCCAACTATACCATTAAATTGATGTATTTAGAAATAAGAGAGGTGCATTTAGGTTTCATCGGTCCCAAACTTAAAATTTAAGGCGCACTATGGTCCCGAAACCCAAAATGAGCCGTAAGGAGAGAATCTATAAGAAGAAACACAGCATGCATCAACAAAGCTAGGGTTTTGGTGCTTGCAGAAGCGCTAAGAGAGTGAGATTTGTTCATCGTTGCCGGCTCTTTTCTCTAGCATCACCTCTTCATCGCAATCATGGTAAGTGTGGCGTCTCTCTATCTATCTATCTGAAGTTTTATCTTTTTGTTGCTGTTTGGCTTCCGAGAAATTTACATCTTGGAATAAGAAACCTTAAGAGATTCTAAGTTATATTCCCTGTTTTATCATATTCAGATCATTCCAGAAAAGAATCGCCGTGAGATCTCCAAGTACCTCTTCCAAGGTACGCAAATGCCTGCATAAATATAATGTTTTATCTTGAATTAATTAACTTTATGTTTCAGTCTTTTAAGTTCAATTACTTAATTTAGAATTAATATTGATATTTATTGTTTTTCTCAGAGGGCGTGTGCTATGCAAAGAAAGACTACAATTTGGCTAAGCACCCAGAAATTGATGTCCCGAATCTACAGGTGATTAAGTTGATGCAGAGCTTCAAGTCAAAGGAGTACGTCCGGGAGACTTTTGCCTGGATGCATTATTACTGGTACCTTACCAATGAAGGCATTGAGTTTCTCAGAGGTTACCTCAATCTTCCTTCTGAAATTGTCCCCGCCACTTTGAAGAAACAGGCCAAGCCTGCTGGTGGTCGTCCTTTCGGTGGCCCAGGGGGTGATCGCCCACGGTATAATTTGTCTTTTTTTTTTTGGCTGCTTAATTATTATTTTACTCTTCTGTTTAGTATATAGTATATTTCTGTCACTTTGTCAAGTGATTTTCTTTATTTTTTCTGACTATGTTGCACATTCCAGTTGTTTAAATATCACTGTCTGGAGTTCGGATGAGTAGGAAATGCTTTTCTGCTGAGATTTGGTGTATTAAGTTTATTGCATTGGCTGTAATGTGTTGATTTTTGTTTTTCCCCTTTTGTTGATTGTGCAATAGTGGCCCACCGCGATTTGAGGGTGGAGAGAGAAGATTTGGTGATCGAGATGGATACCGTGGAGCTCCCCGAGGAGCAGGTGGTGATTTTAGTGACAAGGGTGGAGCTCCTGCTGACTATCAGCCGTCTTTCAGGGTAATTTTATTGCTTTTTACTAGTGAAGTGAACTGTTAGTTGGAACGCTTATACACACACACACACACATATAGGGCCTTGTCCTACCACTTATGTTACTAGTTTTTGCATCCATTTATAAGGATTGTAAGTTACTTAAAAAGCAACTTAGCAAAACCCCATATATTATGTTCAGTTATACTGTTTGGAGTTTCTTAAGTTAAAATGGTTGAGTTAGATGAGTTGTATGTATAAAACCAATAACTCAAGGGTAGATGATAGGTAGAGTGGGTTTTATTTCTTTGGTATTTTATCTGTACCCTCACAATGCTATTCAAGGTAATAAACTGTTTGTAAATAGTACTTGAGGTTTGCAAGTTAACTATAACATATGAGGCTTTTAAATTTGAAATTTGTAAAATGTGGGATCAATTTTTGTAGCATGCAATCTCTATGAAAAGAGTGTAGAATACGCGATTGTGTTACTATTTTTCAGGATAGATGCTAATTTCTTGCTAGGGATTTACTTAATTTTTCTGTTGTTTCTATATTCATTTTTCATTTGCTTATTTGCAGGGCCCTGGTGGAAGGCCAGGGTTTGGTCGTGGCGGCGGCAGTTTTGGTGGAGGGTCTGCAAGCTCAAATCTTTCTTGAGAGATGAATTGTGGAACTTGAGGGATTTAGGAATTTTGGTTACAAGATTGTTGCACTATTGAGTTTTTAGCAGTTTTTGTTTGATTGCTGCATTGTTTGGGACTGGTAGTTGTGTGATATATATATATATATATATATATATATATATTTTAGTTTTGATGGATTGAGATGAACTACTACTTTCTCTAATCTCTACCAAAATCAGGATGATGGGCCTGGTACATACACTGATTTTTTCGCGCTATATCAACAAAAGATATACAACAAATTAATCATGTGAGATCTGAAATTTCCCTGTTAACCTCTTTATTATTTTATGAGCATGATGGTTCCAATTCTAAACGTGGGTTTTGACGAGATGAACAACTTTTTTGTTTTGTTTTTTTATCTTTAAAACCATACACGAGATGAACATAAATAAAAACGAAATTTAAATGGAAATAGTATTCACCCACATTATCATAATCTGAACTACATGCAGGCCCATGTCCAGTGGTCACTCGAACATGTATCAGGGCTCATATCTCTTGTGTACTGTGTTCATTTATCCCACTGGATGTCTCGTATATCATTAACCATAAACCTGAAACTCTCTTTCAACTTCCACGCTACTCCTCCCCACTTCCTTCACTATCCCATGCAACCCTTTGACTTCTGCTCATTTGTGCTGCTCGTAGAGCCACATCAACATTCCAAAGAACTCATAGGCAGCCAACAGAGTACCTCATACGGCTGGGCCAGGCGTTATCGGCTTTCTTGCTATAAAAGCCTCTGCTTCTTCGAGTCTCCCTGACCTTCCCAACAGACCCACCATGCATACAAAATGCTCCATACTTGGCTCAACCCTATTTCCATGGATGCATTTGAAAATTTCAAAGCCGCCTTCAACCAGACCTGCATGGGCACATGCAGAGGACGTGGACATATGTAATTGCATTCAGACAGGGCAGGCATAAATTCCTCAATTTGGCGAAAACCTGGAGAACAGATTGATTCCATAAGCAGCAATCAAAAAATTCTATGAACCAAGACCTTTGATAAGCATTTCTATGAAGACTTGCTCCGCCAAGCACAGATTTCCTGACCGACCATACATATTAATAAGAGCATTCTGAAGGTAAATATCACTAGTTAATACCTCTGTCATGTATCCATGAATAACTCGTCCTAGCTGCAGTGCTGCCAAGTTCGAGCAGGCTTGGATTTATGCCATCACAGTAATGAAATCAGGAGACACTGAACCGTCTTTCGTACAACTGGGAGTGCCTTCAAGCAGCATCTCCTCGTTCTTCACAAGGCATGGAATCCGAATATACTATATCCCTATTGTGCATCTTATTGAAAAGTTCGTAGGCAGAATATCTTTCTCCATTTTCCCAGTCCATGTCAATTAGAGAATTTTCTATGACGACACGAGGAAGATACTGGTGCTTAATCAGGTAGCCATAAATCTGTTTCCCTAATTTCAAATATCTGCAGTGGCTACATCCCGCAAGAGGGTAGCCATAGTCTCTGGACCATGATAGAAACCTTCGCCAGTGGAAGAAAACCCACAAAAAACTTGTATTCCTTCCTCGAAATACCCATTGAGTAAATACATCTCAACAAGAGAATTCATCACAAGATTATTGATACACCATCCCATATTCATGAACAGGCCGTGAACCCACCGTATTTTCGTACATTCATTAATCAGCGAACATGTTAAATGCTCAGAATTGTTACCTCATTTGTCAGGCTGCATCCCTATTAAAAACAATGAGAGCTTCCTCCTCCATCCTATTGAAGACAACCTGATGATTGAAGCCCAATATAACAATGAATCCCTACAACTAGTTGTCCACGCTTCTCGGCATTTTCCAACAACCTAGATTTTGCATATGCTTTAAATCAGACTTCTGCAATGAACCATCTGATTTATACCCAATTTTCCCAATATAACAATGAATCCCTACAACTAGTTGTCCATGCTTCTCGGCATTTTCCAACAACCTAGATTTTGCATACGCTTTATATCAGACTTCTGCAATGAACTATCTGATTTATACCCAATTTTCCACATCTTATCCAACGGCCTTACGGCATCGTCAATATTAGCGCATTTGGTGTACAAAAAGAAGAGAATTATCTGAAAGTATTATTGTCAAGCTCAGAGTTTAATATTGGCCAAGAATGCAAGAACCAATGCTTAGGTTTTTTGATGTGCCGCATTAAGCTAAGGCGCTCAGGGTAGCAACTGAATCCCCGGCTATATTGTTCGGGGTGGTACCTGAATTTGGGAAATTTTGTTCCGATAATCCTTATATGGAACTGGCATCAAGGCAGAAAGTGGGACCTATGGAAGACATCAGAGAATCTAAGCAATGGCTGATAGAATCACTTGGGCATTTCGGTTCAAGGCTTTCTATCTATAAAACTTAAAAGTTGGAAGTTGAAATCAACAAAAGCCTCTATGGTCTTAACGCTCGAGTTTCTTGTCTATGCAGTCGTTAACAAGTAATATGGCTTAACCGAGCATGCGAATCACCTTCAAATAAATACACAGATCAGAACATTAATTATGCATACCTATTAAGTAAATTACAGCAGACGACATAAGAAAATACAAAACAACCATGGACAAAAACTACACAAACAGAAAGCCACTTCCATAATTCTTGACATATTAGTATTTTGGCGTGCACCAATAACTGCGTTCTTTTCTCCCTCCTTAGTCGACTTCCTCCATCTTGCTCTCCTCATTTCCTTCCTCCTCCAATGGTGGCATCTCAGCATCATCACCAGCAGTCTCATCCCCTTCAATGCTCAGACCCAACTTGAGCATCCTGTGAATCCTTGCGGCAAATGTGTTGGGATCATCCAGACTAAAACCAGAGGTCAACAGAGCCGTCTCATAGAGCAGCAGAACAAGATCCTTCACCGATTTGTCATTCTTGTCAACCTCAGCCCTCTTTCTGAGCTCCTCCATTATTCCATTGTCAGGATTTATTTCCATAGTCTTCTTGCTTGACATGTATGCACTCATGCTACTATCTCTCAAAGCCTGAGCTTTCATTATCCTCTCCATGTTTGCCGTCCAGCCGTACTCACCAGTGACCAAACAGCAAGGAGAATTTACAATTCTGTCAGACACGACAACCTTCTCCACCCTGTCTCCAAGAATTTCCTTGATCGTCTTGCACAAGTTCTCAAAAGACTTCTTTTTATCCTCCCTTTTTTTCTTCTCTTCCTCATCTTCTTCATCAAGTTTTAGCCCTTCTTTGGTGGCTGAGACGAGCTTCTTTCCATCATACTCTTTCAACTGACCAACAGCATACTCATCAATGGCATCCACCATGAAAAGCACTTCATAGCCCTTCTTCTTGAGTCTCTCGAGGAACGGAGAATTCTCAACTGCCTTCCGACTCTCACCAGTGATATAATAGATATCCTTTTGGCCCTCCTTCATCCTTGTAACATAGTCCTTCAAGCTAGTCATCTCATCACCACTCTTGGTTGAGTAATACCTGAGCAAGTCAGCAAGTTTGGCCCTATTCTGACTGTCTTCATGAATTCCCAATTTGATGTTCTTGGAGAAGGCATCGTAGAATTTGGCATAGTCTTCTTTATTCTCAGCTATCTCATTAAACATCTCAATGCACTTCTTCACCAAGTTCTTTCTGATAACCTTGAGAATCTTGTTTTGCTGCAGCGTCTCACGAGAAATGTTGAGTGGAAGATCATCCGAGTCTACAACACCCTTGACAAAACCAAGATACTCGGGAATAAGCTCTTCACAATTGTCCATAATAAACACCCTCCTCACATAGAGCTTGATGTTGTTCATCTTCTTCCTTGTATCAAAGAGGTCAAACGGAGCTCTTCTTGGAACGAAGAGAATGGCCTTAAACTCAAGCTGCCCTTCCACTGAGAAGTGTTTCACAGCAAGGTGATCCTCCCAGTCATTGGTAAGGCTCTTATAGAATGAGGCATATTCTTCCTTGGTGATCTCCTCTGGTTTTCTCAACCAAATGGGTTTCTGTTTGTTGATGAGTTGCCATTCATGAGTCACCTCCTTGACCTTTTTCTTCTTGCCCTTTTTTTCTTTGTCTTCATCAACGTCCTCCACATCACCTTCCTCCTTGGTTTCCTCATCCTCATCATCACTCACTTCTTTCTCAGTAGTTTTCTCAGTCCAGAGATAGATGGGGTAGCTAATAAACTCCGAGTGCTTCTTCACAAGGTCTTTAATTCTCCTTTCCTCCAGGTACTCCAACTATAGTAACCCAAAAAGGGAAGGAGGGGGAAGAGAAATGAAGGTACCAAATCACCAAGTAAATCAGGTATGCATAGGACAAAACAATGAATAACAACAATTCTATTTTAATGTACATATCCTACATACAAATATTAAATCAACAACCAACGCCTCAAAACCTAACATACAATGACATTGAAGTTTTAAATCAACAACATTTTCTACATAACAATATTAAATCAACAAGTACAACTACAAAACCTAACATGCAACAACATTCAAATTTTTTGTTTAATGATTACAATCTTAAATAGAAGCAGTACCAGTTACGAAAATCAGCAAAATAAAAACCTAACATGCAACAACATTCAAATTTTTTGTTTAATGATTACAATCTTAAATAGAAGCAGTACCAGTTACGAAAATCAGCAAAATAATATTAATCCTACCTAACAATTGAAATTTTAGCAATCAACAACATAGCTAGTTCCAGATAAAACCCGAAGACCACAAAACATACTATCATCATGAATCATAATAAAGTAGAAATTATCCAATTGGAAGGCATTTTGGTAAAATTCCTTACCTGATCGTCCTTGAGGAAGAGCGTGATTTTGGTTCCTCTGCCCAGAGGCTCACCACTAACATCCCTGGTAACGGTGAAAGATCCACCGGCCTGGGACTCCCAAACATATTGTTCATCATCATTGTGTTTAGTCGTCACAATGACCTTCTCCGCCACTAAATAAGCAGAGTAAAAGCCAACGCCAAACTGCCCAATCATGCTTACATCAGCACCCGCCTGTAATGCCTCCATAAACTCCTTTGTTCCGGACCTCGCAATTGTTCCCAAGTTATTCACCAAATCTAATGGCAGACAATAAACAGATTATTTGTTATTCATAAGAAAATTCAGACACACTTTTTTTTTTCTTCTTTCGTTTTAAAAAGAATAAATAATCTGGTGGGTTGGCATGTCAGATTATGAAGGTACCTGCTTTAGTCATGCCAGAGCCGCTATCGATGATTGACAATGTCTTGTTGGCTTTATCGGGAACAATCCTGATGAAAAGCTCTGGCTGAGCATCGAGCTTGCTCTTGTCAGTTAAGCTCTCAAATCGGATCTTATCAAGCGCCTACAAAAATTAACAGCACATTTCAATCTCACCGAACCAAGGGCTCCAAAAGTCACTAAATAAAAATTTAAACAAAATAACTCAAACTTCAATCAAGAAATGAACGAGTCGTGTATAAAATACGTACATCAGAGGAGTTGCTGATGAGTTCACGAAGGAAAATCTCTTTGTTGCTGTAAAAAGTATTGATGATCAAGCTTAAAAGCTGATTAATCTCAGCCTGAAAAGCGAAGGTCTCAGTAGTTTCTCCCATGCGCACGTCAGCCATTGATTCCAAGCGAGAAAAAAAAAAACTCTAGACGTTGACAAAGAAACAGAGCAAGACGAGAACGGGCGAGTACAACGGCGTTTGCTGTTTGCGGAAGAAGTAGGGGTACGTAAGGAAACCGCAGAGATGACTTTTAGATAACAGCGGGACCGATTTGCGCCTTTTATAGGGGAGCTGAGAGGCTCTGGGAGCTTCTTTTCTCAGCGAGTCGGGAGTAGTAATCAGCACCTGGAATGTTTTGGAGTCGGTTTTCGCGGGGTCTAGACTCTTCTCCATCTTTTGAAATCCCCATTTGACACTCGCGACTCTTCCTTTTACGATGTCGTATTAATTAATCAATTTGTGTTTGCGTTGTTTTCACACCCTATGCAATATCATTCTTTTCAAAGGATACCAAACTAAAGTTGAGAGTCTGCCTTTCACAGTTTATACCTCTCAAACAACCCTTTTTTTTAATAATTAAAAAAATATATTTATTTATTTATTTAATTCAATATTTAAATAAATAAATTTTAAATATTATTTTAATAAATAAATTTTTATTTTAATAATAAAGAATAAATAAATTTTATTTTAATAAACTTTTTAAATTCATCTGATTTTATAAATCTTATTTATATGCTTAAATTAAATTAAAAAAATATTTTAAAAAATTATAAGAGTTTAGAGTTAAGGAGACAAAAATTATATAATCAAATGAAAAATTTTGAAAAAAATATAAGATTGACATGTATTTTTATAAAAAAAGATTTTTTTAATAAGATGGTTAATTTTAATATATGAGTTTATATTTTATAAATTAAAATGAGATATTTTAGGAAATAAAATAAAAAAGATGATATAACAATGTATGGAGCCTGAAAGCTATGCTCTTCAGTTAATTTTAACGTGTTTTTGTTAAGAGCGGAATTTATAACATCCCTCTAAATTTTTTAAAAAATCCCACCGCTAAATAAACCCCATTGAAAAAATATGCACAATTTGAAATACTTCTATAAACACCCACAATAATTACTGTCACTCTTTGCCTGACAAAAGTGTTTGTCCGTACAGGAGCTGCGGCAATTACATGTTTGAAAATTTTGAAAACAGATGGATCTCGATGGACTAGAACCAAATTACGAAATTTATTCAAAGAAATTGATTAATTGTTGCAAGTTCAAGGAATAAAGCTTTTTAAATTAGTATAAGTGTTCTCTTTCTCAATTTTGTTTCTCTTGGATGTAAACTATTAGCATTGTTTTATTATTCACAAGTTTTTATGAAATAATTAACAGTTTTCTTTCACGGTTGATACGAGAAACTTTTCTATGTTCTCTAAAATAAAACAATTGTTTAGTTATAAAATAGAGTGTTGAAAAAGATTCTCATTGTATTGTTTTGTAATTTTAACTAACTAAACAAAAGAATTGGACTACTAATAGTCTATCTTCAAATTCCTCTTAAAAACTCAAAAAGTATTTTATGATTTTAACCTTCATTAAAATTACGTGTATCTAATTAAACATACCCATTAAAAGCAAATAATTTTCTTTTGCTTAAAACTTTCAACACTCACATAATTGATACAAATTATTTAATGGCCAAGCACTTTTTAAAAAAAAAATTAGGTGTTTGGTGTTTGTTTTTTTTTAGTAAAATTTTTTAGACTTAAATAAGCTAATTTAATTCTATTAGCAAAAGTTCCAAATTCGAGTTTTTGTGATTAGAAGTTAAATAACTTTTCTAAATTATATGTAATATAAAAAATACCCTAAGAATATTTCATTAATTACACAATACTTTTATTTATATATAAAATCTACATAATATAAATTATTGCCACTATTTGATTAATATTTTAATTTGGATATTATTATTTGTTTGGAAGAATATATTATTAATGTGTTTTTAATTTTGAACATTTCAGAAATTATTGAAATATATTTCTTTTTATTAATTGATATGGATACATTTTGTTACAAGTTATATAATTATGAAATAAATATTTTTATGTCATTTTTAGTAATTTAATTACACAAGCAATTTAGTTTTGCAAAAATAAACAGTCTAATAATTAAAAAAAAAATAATTAACAACCAAATACTCAATAAATTTTTTATTAAAAATTTTACTGATATAAATTTTATTCGGATACTAAAGCCTTTTTACTCCCTTAAATATCTTAAATATGGGAGGACACATGTCTTGTTTAGAAAATCCAAGCATCGTTGTTTTTGCCCACGGTGTATGATGCCAAGCAGCTCCACCATGGCGAGGAGATCTCACTCTCTGCTCCCAGCACCCAAGTGCCATATGTGTAACACACAAACACCGACCGCTAAAAGCCATCTTCATCATTACCCAAATCAAACTCAAAAGTTCCAAGTCAATACACAAATTAATCACTTGTCTAAATCAAGGACAAGTGTATCACACAGCCAAAATGGGGGGCATTGAGAGAAGCGATGGAGAGAGGAAGAGAGAAGTATAATCCCAAAAGGGAGAGCAAAGCAAGATGATGAGAAAAGGGGATAACGTTCAAGCGGTTTATTGAAAAAGAAATCAAGGTTATTTTCTAAATTAAAGTGTTTCATGAGAAATTTTATAACCTTTATACAATTTTAAGGGGTAAATAAAGAAAATGAGTTTCAGTATTTAAGGTACGTTTGGCATAGTTTTTTAGACAAGATTTAGTTAACTAAACTTATTATTAATAGAACTTATATAATATAAAGTTTTTTAAAAAATATTTTAATTATTTGATTATCAATAAAAAATTTTATTAAAAATTATAAAATTATTTTAATAAATAATTTTATAAAAAATTATGTTATGAAATAAATGAAATAAGATTTTGAAATAAATTAAGAATATTATAAATATTTTAACTCTTTAAATAACTGTCATTTTAGTTTTTGCTAAAAAAGACAAGATAATTTATTTCTGCAAAAGTTTTGTTTAAAATACAACCAAATAATACTTTAAATTAAAAAAAATATGAGATTAATAATGATTTTTAATCGTTAGATAAATTATACAAACATGCTCTTAAAGAGGCGCCAATAGCTCAATTTCAAACGGAATTATTAATTATTAATGGGGTGTTGCAAAAAGTTTAAGGGGTGCTACAAGAGTCATTCTTTCATTAATACTTTTGTTTGGATTTGTTGACTGTCAACCGTTTGCCTCAAGAGTCCAGCTTTCAAGTCTAAATTTTTCGTGCCCTCCTTTTGATTTTGTCCTAAAATACCATCCATTTAATTTATAAAATACAAATTCATATATTAAAATAACCATTTCTCATAATAGTTCACCTAAAAATACATATAAATCTTAGAATTTTCAATTATTTTCTTTTTATTATATAATTTCTATATTTATAAAATCTAAACTCTTATAATTTTTTTAAAATTCAATTAAATTTGAAATATAAATATAAATTAAGAAATGGGTTTGGTGTAAATATTTTTTTAAATAATAATTATTTAAGTATTTAATTCAATTTTTACTTAAAAATTAATTTATTTTTAATTATTTAAATAATTTCAACGGAAGAAGGAGCTTCATGAGATATTCTGAGGGAGACAAATGTCTCACTCTTGCCACTAATAGGCCTTGGGTTTGAGGCCTGAGGTCCTTGTCCATCATGCAAGCCATAGTTAGTTAAAACCCAAAACTACTCACTTCTCATCTAATTGGGCCTTTGTTTGGGCTACATCAGGCATCAGTTGAGGTTACAAACATTAGAGCTATTCAGGCTCATTTCATCTGAACGGACCAGACCCCATTCTTAGTTACAGCTGGGCCTGAAAGATAACAGTTTCAGTGAAAATATAGTTGCAACCTAAACCGTAGCCCAGCCCTGCAGCATATCATTCATCTTTTATTATATTTTTCCAGAAACGGGATCCCAGAGAGAGCGTAGTGTCACGAGATGAGTGTTTTGCACAACAAACCCGTGCTGCACTTAGACAACCTTAGTCGGAATATTGTTAAGTAAGCCATTGCGCTTCTCAATAGCTAAGCCAAGAGGTTCCCGAAATGCTAAAAAGAAGGAAGAGCCAAATGTAGAAATTGTATTGATCGAAAGAAAGCTTACAAGTGTTTAATGTTTAATGCTTGATCGAAAGAAAGCTTACAAGTGGATGTGGATGTGGATGATTCAAATGCTTAGAGCTCACCCATATTTATAGGGAAGCTTGGCTAGCTCTAGAGCATTCTAAGGCCTAGAGAATTCTATATAGATGTGCAACAAATCTAGAGAATTCTAGTGTTATGTACAAGTTGTGCTAGTTGTTGGAATTTTATGGAAAGTTCTAGAATTGGGCCAAGCTAGCACATCTTGGCCCATTCCTTGGGCCATTTTGAGTTTGGAATCATGCGACTGTAACATCCTCCCCACCTAAGCTCACGGCGTCCTCATCGCGCTCTCGTGCTTGTATCTTTGGATGTGTTTCGTGACTGCCACAATTCATCTTCACGTTCCCAAGTGGCTTCGCTTTCGGGAGGTTCTTCCACTTCACTGAGTACTCGTAGTACTGCTGCACGTCCTTCGCTCGAATGATGTGATCGTGAAGATGTACTCCACGTCTTTGTCGAACGCGGTGACAACTGGTTGTTGGGCGCGCCTGATTCTCTGTAGCGTTGGTTCTTATACGTCTTCGTGATATGGCTTGAGAAGACCTACATGGAAGACCGGGTGAATCTTGAGCCTTGGTGGAAGCTCTAGTTGATATGAGACGTTGCCTACACATCGTATAATGCGGAAGGGTCCTTCGTAACGCCTCACTAACCCCTTGTGGACTTTTCGCAATGTCTTGAACTGTTGAGGCGGGAGCTTGATCATAACTTCGATCTCCTTCCTTGTACTCAGCGTCTTGGTTTCAGTGTATCGACCGACTTTTCATTTTCCTCGCGGCCTTGTCGAGGTAAGCTCGTGTGATGTCTGCTTCCTCATGCCATTCACGTGCGAGCTTGTGTGTCGCGGGGCTTTTTCCTCCATATGTCGAGGCTATGGCATTGGGGGTCATGGGCTGGAATCCCACGATGATCTCGAAGGGACTCTTGCCAGTAGCCTCACTCCTCTGGAGGTTATAAGAGAATTGGGCGACATCGAGCAACTCGCCCGATCTCGATGATGGCTCACATAATGCCTCGAGTACATCTTGAGGAGGCCGTTGATCGCTTCGATGCATCCATCTGTTTGAGGATGAAAGCTTGTTGAGAACTTAAGATCCGTCCCCAACATTTTGAAGAGCTCGGTCCAAAATTTTCTAGTGAAGCGTGGGTCTCGATTGCTCACGATGCTCCTTGGAACACCCGAAGCTTTACTACATGTTTGATGAAGAGGCGAGTCGCTTCATCTACCTTGCAATCGGCGGTGCGGCGATGAAAGTAGCGTACTTGGCATGGCGATCTACCACGACCATGATCTCTGCCATGACCTCGGACGTGGGTAAGGCCAGTTATGAAATCCATTGAGACACTCTCCACGGCCTGATCTTTGAGGCGGAGGCTCCAACAATCCTGCCGGCAATTGATGATCAATCTTGTCTTGTTGGCATACAAAACAAGTCCGCACGTATGCCTCCATGTCGTCCTGCATGTTTGGCAAAAAATACGAGGCTTGGACAAGTGCGGTGGTGCGCTCAATTCCGGGGTGACCAGCCCACTTGGAGTCGTGGCACTCCTTGATGACTTCTTTGCGTAAGTTTCTCCACCTTGGCACGAACAGCCGATCTCCCTTGGTGAGGAAGATGCCTTCTTCTTGTCAAAATCTCCTTGTCTTTCCTTCGAGGACATTTTCCAGTAAGTCCTTTGCCAATGGGACTTTGGTTGGCTCGCGCTAAGTGTGGCCAATTCCGCCTTGCGGCTTAGTGCGTCCACAACGACGTTGGCTTTGCCTGGCTTGTACTCGAGCTTATAGTCGAATTCCGAAAATCCTGCCACCTTGCTTGTTTGGGGCTCAACTTTTTTTGTGTTTGGAAGTAGCTCATGGCTACGTTGTCCGTCATGATCGTGAAGTGTGAGCCAAGCAAGTAATGTCGCCACACTCTTAAGCAATGGATGATGGCTGTCATCTCTTTCTCTTGCACCGTGTAGCGGCGTTCCATATCATTGAGCTTTCGACTCTCGAACGCTATCGGGTGGCCTTCTTGCATAAGGACTCCGCCAATGGCGAAGTCGGAGACAACCGTTTGAACTTCGAAGGGCTTTGTGTCGTCCGGAAGAACTAGGACGGGTTCCTCCGAAATCGCTTTCTTCAAGCCTTCGAATGCTTGTTGGCAACCTTCGGACTAATGCCATGTCCGATTCTTCTTAAGTAGATCCGTCAAGGGTGCCGCCTTGGCTGAGTAGCCTTGTATGAATCAGCGATAGTAGTTCACCAAGCCAAGGAATGATCGAAGCTCGGGTACTTTTGTGGGAGGCTCCCAATCGAGTATGGTCTTCGCTTTCGAGTTCTCCATCATTAGCTTGCCGGTCGCTATCTTGTGCTCAAGGAACTCTACCTTCTCTTGTGCGAATGAGCATTTCTCCATCTTGAGGTAGAGCTCGTTCTCCCGAAGTACTTGGAAAACTTGCCGCAAATGTTTAGCATGCTCCTCGAGCGTGGTGCTGTACACCGTTATATCGTTCGAGTACACGACCACGAGGCGGTCGAGAGCGGTTGCAGACACTTTGTTCATGAGAGTGCGAGCGTGGCCGGTGCATTTGTTAGTCAAAGGCATAACTAAGAACTCGAATGATCCGTACCTTGTGACGCCTGTTGTCTTGGGTTCATCTCCTTCTGCAATGCTCACTTAGTAGTACCCGGAGCGCAAGTCGAGTTTGGTGAAATACCCTGCGTTGTCAAGTTGGTCGAAGAGATCCGCTATCGAGGATATTGGGTACTTGTTCTTGATAGTGATCTTTTGAGCTCTCGTAATCGATGCACATTCATGACGATCCATCTTTCTTCTTACGGAAAAGACCGGTTGCCAGAATGGGGCTTTGGACCGCGAACATAGCTCGCATCCAGTAATCCAGTGAGTCGTCTTCGCGACTCTTTGAGCTCGAGGGGCCATGCGGTAGGGCGCCAAGGTCGGAGGCTTTGAACCTTGCTCCAACTCGATTTGGTGATCCACTCTCGTCTAGGTGGAAGCTTCTTGGGCGGGGAGGCGTACGTTCTTGAACTTCCGAGGGCCGGATTGTATGGTTGGAGGGACTTGACTTGGAGTACTTGCGGAGCTCTCTCCCTCGTTGAGCTCCTGAATTAAGACTTAGAAGCTTGGGTCCTTCTTGAAACCCTTTTTGAATTGCATGGCTGAGAGCGTCTTTTCTTCGGACTTGCCACGCTCGGTAGGAACCATGCAAGCCTTACTCCCGTCGAGGATGCTTAGGGAGTTCGTGGCTGGGAGTGGGAAGGCATGGACTTGGTGGAAGAATTCCATACTAAGGATCATCTTAAAGTCATCTATGGGCACGATAGAGAAGTTGAGCTTTCCGCTCCATGCGCCAAGTGCCATATTAACACCTTGTGCGGTGCCCGCAATGGGCTTGGCGAGTGAGTTCACCGCCTTCATTGTGCCTCTTTCTCTAGAGTTTTGAGACCTAGGCGCTTGGCCTCATCCTCGGATACGAAATTGTGTGTGGCTCTCGTATCCAACAATGCGCGAACGGTGTGTCCGTTTATCCTCGCGCTAACGTACATCAGCACTTTCTTGAGTGCCGTTTGTGGGATGTCGAGTGCGCCAAGAAGTTGGATAGAACCCATGCTGGGTCGGGGTTCTTCGACGTTGGTGTAGAGTTGCCCTTGAGCTGGGCAGCGAGGGCATTTAGCGACTTCTTCTCCGGATAGTCGCGTACCCAATGAGGCCCGTTGCATATGAAGCATGAGCTGCGGGGCTTTGAAGCTTCCTTCTTGCCTTCCGATTTGCTTTGCCCGCTCTTGCCGCTTGGAGGCTTTTTCTGCCCCCAATCCTTGCGATTGTTCCCTTTGTCCTTGCGACTCTCTCCCCCACCTTTGCCTTGGGTGGAGTACTCGTGCAGCGATTCTGCGATGGTAATGGTGTCGTCAAGTGTTTGGATGCCACGCCTGTCGAGCTCCGTTTTGGCCGAATCCTTGAGGCCGTCTTGGAAGTAGAAAAGAGAGTTCTTGTCGGACATGTCGCTTATCTCAAGCATTAGGGTAGTGAACTTGTTGATGTAGTCGCGAATGCTACCCGTTTGCTTGAGGCGACGTAGGCGTGCTCTCGCCTCTTTCTCGGCATTGCTTGGGGCAAATTGCTTTCGGAGTTCTTACTTGAAATCAGCTCATGTGTTTATGGCGCAGATGCCTTTGCCCATTTCACCATGCTTACGACGCCACCATAGTTGTGCAGCGCCTCGTAAAAACGTGGGTGCAGTGTCCACTTTCGATGCCTCGTCTCGAACACCCATGGCATCGAAGTATTGATCTAGCCCAAAGAGAAATTTGTCCACAATGGTGGCATTTCGTGTGCCATCGTAGGTGTCGGGCTTTGGCACATCAATGCATCGCGCATCACTCGTGCTTGTTGAGGCTGGGCTAGAGGAAAGTGTGCGCTTGTGCCATGTCCAGTCCGAGCGTACTTCCTCCACTTCCGCATGGACGGTGTGCACTCGTCTTGCTGAAGCTGCGGAGTTTTATCAACTCCTCGTGAAATGCTTGAAATTCCCTCGAAGGGTGTTGGCTTGGTCTTGGATGAGGGCCTTGGTTGCCATTGTGAAGTCGGCGTATTCGCCTCGATCCGATCCACCATTTCCTCAAAGTTTCGAGAGTGTCTGGCGGCGGACATTGTGGTTTCAAGCGTAGCCATCGCGAGGCTCAAAGCATCTATCGAGCGGCCTTAGACTTGCCACGAGTCTTGGCTCTGCCATGAGTCTCATCGCGGTCTTGAGCTTAGTTCGGGATGATCTCCACACCGTAGGCGTCCTCTTGTGTCATGCTTGAGGTTGGGAGGTTGGCCATTCTTCTTGAAATGCGTGTGTGCAAACCTTAGCTCACGATACCACTTGTCACGAGATGAGTGTTTCTTGTGACAGAACCCGTGTGGCACTTAGACAACCTTAGTCGGGATGTTCTTAAGTAAGCCTTTGCGCTTCTCGATAGTTAAGCCAAAAGGTTCAGAAATGCTTAAAGAGAATGAAGAGCTAGCGAGTAATGTAGCCAAATACGGAAATTGTATTGATCGAAAGAAAGCTTACAAGAGAACTTACAAGTGTTTGATGCTTGATGCTTTGCTTGAGTTTGTGTGGATGTGGATGTGGATGATTCAAATGCTTAGAGCTCACCCGTATTTATAGGGAAGCTTGGCTAGATCTAGAAGCATTTTAAGGCTGCAGAATTCTATCACATGTGCAATAAATCTAAAGAATTCTAGTGTTATGTACTGAGTTGTCTTTAGTTCTTTAGAATTTTCACGGAAAGTTCTAGAATTTGGTCAAGTTAGCATATTTTAACTCATTCATTGAATCGTTTTGTCTTTGGAATCATGGGTCATGTAACAGTAGTCTCTTTTAGCGTCAGGGGAACGTGTTTAACAACTTGTGTAGTATATACTGTATACTATTTAAATGTATCTTATATTCACTCGCTTTCATAATGTACAGTTTCTTAATCTCAAAAAAATAAAAAAGGGAAAAATATATTTCAGTTTCTTCGTCACTGAGTTATAAATCTTGGTAGCCAAGTGTAATGGACTATAAGCCCACTTGCTATCATTCAATCTTTTTCCGCTCATATAAAAAGAGGCTTCTTCTAAATCCAATGCATGTGATTTATGAATATGATGTGGGAAAGTTAAAAGAGCATAGCAATTAGCAAACATCCCGTGATCACAACTACCCACTACCTAAAAGCCCTTTTAGATAATTAATATTTTTCCTTTTTTCGTAATTTTGTCGGCTTATGCTCCTCCCAAGTTTCACGGACATTAAAGTTTTTTTTTTTTTAAAGACCGACATTAAAGTTAAAAAAAAATTTCGTGGTGAAAATATATTGTCAGAATTATTCAGAAATAAATTCAACCTAGTAACTTAAATTTGATCAAGAAAGAGTCGTGAAAGAAGACATTATTCATCTTGACAATGGGTACATGCAAATTATTTAAAGAAATTTTCAGATAATATTAAATTTATGGGGTTTCAATTGACTTTACTAGGTCAAGGTATTAAGTTCGATTAGAAAAAATCAATTTCAAGTTCGCAAATGTTAGGACTAATTTACATTTTACTTATATAACCACTAAACACGAGGCAGGATAGCGTTGGTTTGGTGGGGAAAAGATAACTATACGTGGATGCAAAAGTAACAAACGGAGGTCGATATTATTTATTGATATAAAAATAAGAAAAGTCACCTTCGTTTCACGGATTTTCAAACGATTTTCAGATCAAAAGCTGTGGTTACAACTTACAAGACGCAAAAAGATCTAGCTGCATTCAAATTTTCACATTCACAGCACACTTCCCCAATAACTCAAAACTCAAATGCTCAAGCTCAACCAAACAGAGCACAAACTCTGACAAAAAGTAAACGGCCAAGAGCAGAGAAAAACAGAACCCGGTTCTGGGTTTTGAGTGAAAATGGCTGGAGCAGCGAAGGATTCGAGTTCAGGTGGTTCGACTGGCAATATCAAAGGTGTGCTCACACATGGGGGTAAATACGTACAGTACAATGTTTACGGTAACTTTTTTGGGGTTTCTAGCAAGTATGTCCCTCCCATTCGCCCCATCGGTAGAGGTGCTTATGGCATTGTTTGGTGAGTTTCTTTTTTATTATTATTATGATTATTATTCTTGATCATGTACCCGTTTCTTCTTTCTATTTACTAGTTATTTTTAGAGTTGGCTTGGTTTCTTTTTCTGGAGATTTATGTAGTTCGATCGTTGATTGGTGTTTGCTTATACGGCGGCTAGAGGGTTTTTGCGGGGAATTTGATGTTTTATTTGGTTTCATTTTTATCTCGATTATGTTACTCTAGGATTTATGTATATTCTGAACTGATTCTTTCAAATAGATTTTATAGGCTGAAAATTTGAAAAAATAATTGAACTCTGTGATTTTTCATGGGATGCGCGATCTGTGTATTTGGTCGATTTTATGGAGGAAAATTGTGCTGATTTATTTAGTTTGAGGCTGATTTAGCAATATAAATGATATCATCTGGGTGGCTATCTGGTTTAATTTGTGTACTTTTGGCTTACTACCTTAGTAAATGTTGACACACTCTCGTGAGATAAAAATCTTAAAAATTGTGTCTTGATGATGCTCTATTGATTATATTGTGATGTCTGTTAAATGAGAGGGGAATAAGATGACGTAATTTTTTGCTCCTCAGTGCTGCTGTAAATTCAGAGACACGCGAGGAGGTTGCCATTAAGAAGATCGGTAATGCATTTGACAACATAGTAGATGCCAAAAGGACCTTGAGAGAAATTAAGCTTCTTCGCCACATGGACCATGAAAATGTAAGTTCAGCCTCTTGTGACTGTAGAAGTACCTTGAACCAAGGTTTTCGCACTAAAAATTTTGTGCATTGGTTTAATCTCTTTTGTGATGCTAGTCTTTATTTTATGTTTGCATTTTATTTTTCTATGATTTATATTGTAATTATTAGTACTGGCTGGCTCATGACATGAAAAATGTTAATACCCAATTTTTTGAATTTAGATGGTGTATCGTATCATATCTACCAAACTATCTAAGTACAGCAAAGAATTGGTGTAGCTTAATATGAGTGTATTTATGGCATAAAATGTGGGTAAAAGCTTAAAAGGGAGCTTATAAGATTCCCATATCATATATGATGCTCTCAGCCTCCAAATTAGTAGTTTCTCTGCATCAAAATTTTCAAATAAAGGACACGTTGTCACCATACCACAGAGCTATTTGACATGCATTATCGATGTCAAAATATTGTCCAATATGGCACTTCAGTGATTATTAATGATTAATGTCTGTAATTTTTTGTTCTTATATGTTATAGGAAGCAACATGTTAAATGTGATGCAGACTCCTTTTATGAAAATCACATTTTCAAAAATCTTTAACCAATACAAACATTCTCTGGATTTAAATTCTGTTACTGTGGAAGTGGTTTTATAGCTGTCACTCTTTATATGTATGATCCTTGCTATTACAGCTCAGTTTTTGTACTTCTACAGGTCATCGCCATTAAGGACATCATTCGGCCCCCCAAAAAGGACACCTTTAATGATGTATACATTGTTTATGAATTGATGGACACTGATCTTCACCAGATAATTCGCTCTGACCAACAACTAACAGATGATCATTGTCAGGTTTGGCACTAACAGTGATTTTTAGTGCTTTAAACCTTTTGTTGGAATGAGTTTTTATAATTCTCCATTTCTCTGTAGCTTACAAGGGATTGCTTCTAGTTTCTCATTGAATTTCTTTGACATAAGACTAACTTCATACAATAGTTAAATACTTTCAGCTTTGCCTGTTTCTCTGATGAAGATGAAATTTAACTTCTAAAAGTGAACAAGTTAATGAAAAAAACTAAGTCTTCAGTAATTCATTGGTTATGAGCTGAACAACTTGTTTTTTATCTTTTTACGTGATTCTGCCATTGATTTGCCTTCAAATATTGATTGAGAAAGACAAATTTTCCAAGATTATTGCTAATGATAATAAATAAAAACTTCACCTATCACCTCTTAGTTACAGCTGCAAGCTCCTCTATTTTGGCTCAGTGATGCTCTATCAAATTATTCTCTGTAGTGATTACTCAATATGAATGTATGGATGAGGAGAAAAGTGATGATTTTTATGTACTAAATATGGAAATGTTTTAATCAAAATTTTCTACTTTTTCACGGGGCATGTACTCAACCTGCATGGTGTTTATATTTGATTAAAAAAAATGACTTGTTTTAAGACTTTCTGGAGTTTGAGCTTAGCTTGAAACTGATATTTGATAAAATTTTTGCAGTACTTTTTATATCAGTTGTTACGAGGATTGAAATATGTACACTCAGCCAGTGTCTTGCATCGTGATCTCAAGCCTAGCAACTTGCTTCTCAATGCCAATTGTGACCTTAAAATTGGAGATTTCGGATTGGCAAGGACAACATCTGAAACAGATTTCATGACTGAGTATGTTGTCACTCGTTGGTACCGGGCACCAGAGTTGCTCCTTAATTGTACAGAATACACTGCTGCAATTGACATTTGGTCTGTTGGTTGCATACTTGGCGAAATCATGACTAGAGAACCTTTGTTTCCTGGGAAAGACTATGTCCATCAGCTGAGGCTTATCACTGAGGTATGATTTATGGGGCTGTTAGATAAGGTTTATTAATACTGAAGCAGCTATAAAAACAATATCATTGTTACTAATAGGTTAGTACCTAAATCGGAAAGGGATTGAATTACTCCAGAAATCACTTTTCATCCTTCTTCAACTCTTCTTATTTGTATCCTTATATAATGCAGTGATTCTTGAATTAAGAATAGGGGAAACTTCGCTATCATTTCCAATAAACTGATGCTTATAACATTACCCGTGTGTTTTCTGTCTTTTTGTTTAAAAGTTAATAGGTTCTCCTGATGATGCAAGCCTTGGATTTCTCCGAAGTGATAACGCTAGAAGATATGTTAGACAGCTTCCACAGTGTCGAAAGCAACAATTTGCAACTAGATTTCCCAATATGTCTTCTGGGGCTGTTGATCTGTTAGAGAAAATGCTTGTGTTCGATCCCAATAAACGTATTACGGGTATTAAAAAAGATTTCAGACCTCCTAGCTCAACAATTCTCTCTATTCTGTATCTCATTTGCTTCTGTTTGCAGTTGAGGAGGCACTTTGTCACCCCTATTTACAATCTCTTCATGATCTCAACGATGAACCTGTCTGCTCCAGGCCTTTCCACTTTGATTTCGAGCATTCATCATGCACTGAAGATCACATTAGAGAGCTGATCTGGAGGGAGTCTGCAAAGTTCAATCCAGACCCAACCTATTAGGAGTATATGCTTTGCTTATGCTGTAGAAATTCATACGGAACAAACATCTTTTGCCCCTAATACAATGTATTTTCGTAACCCTTCTCTAGAATGGTTAGGATTAGGAAAAACACTGAAGTTTATTTTCTTGTACCTGAAAGCTGGAGTTCGGTAATGTTCAAGGAGCTTAACAATAACTTCTCTGACGATTGGGACCCAAAAATAAGCATGAAGGTACGATTGCTTGTTAGCTTCGGTGCTTACAAAATCAGTGAATGCAGCTGCAGTGGACCTTGAAAAGAGACTGGTAAAAGATAGAATAAGTTGGGAATTTTAGATGTTCATGCTAGTTACTTCCAGTTTTTCTGAAAACCTTTGAATTTAATCAATATAATTACATATAATGAGTTGTTTCCTGTATCTCACCGTCCTTCCACGTCGGCTATTATGCAATGGTGTTGATGCTTCTAGAAATTTGTAGTAAGACAAAATGGTTGCAAGTGTTTAAAAATTTGTGATATCTTGATGCTATATCGGTCTAAATTTCCAAGTTACAATCGGTATTTTTTCTTTCTTTTTTTTTTAAAAAAAAAAAGCAGAAAAGTTTAAGATGATGGTGCGGGAAATATGAGTTCTTCCTAGTACACAAAAATCTATAGATTACGATGGAAGTATAAGTTCGAACTATCAACAATTAACCCAATACGGAAAAAAATAAACATAAAAATTCTAATCTTTAACTAACAACAATTAACCAATACGGAAAAAAATAAACATAAAAATTCTAATCTTTGTCGCATCTTTTGAATTAAATCGATTTTGTAGGTGAACTCCAGACTTCATTTCGTGAGTGAGAGCGATAATTTAGTCGCATTACTTTCTTTGCAACTGATAAGTATAGGTTTGGTGATTTATCATATCACTGCAAGTAGGGATTGAAATCCCTTATACATACATAGCAATTCGCTTCACAAGTAATTTGCTTTGTAGGAGCACATTTGAAACTCAGTGTTCTCAATAGGCAATCTGTCCTCAGGAAAATTACATTCCGTGGTCTTCTTCTCCGGTTCCTGATCTGGCAACAATTCACATGGTTTAGGAGTCACACCACTCGAAATCCCTGCAACATCAGTGCAGTTCCATTGAAGTTTCTTAGGCTTCTTGGTTAGCTCAATGGTCACATTTGATATGCAAATTCCGGTAAAAGGATCCCCAGCAATTCCCTCCATTCTAGCTGCCATTGTTACATTCTCAGCAACCATGTCACGATAATTGATATTCTGAATCACAGGAAGTGCTTTCGGATCATAGTTATTGTCAGGATGAGAACCGTAACTACCTGTCATCCAAAATGCCCATTTCATGGTTTTCATTGTCATTCTTCTCACATACACGTCCTTCACAAAACCTCCTCTTCCAACAGCAGTTTTGATCCTAACACCTGATTCAGAATTAATGGCTGTGATATCTTCTGCCCGAACGTCCTGAATCCCACCGGACATCTCACTTCCCAGTGCAATCACTGCACTGAATGGAGAAATGCATGTTAGGCGTTTGATAACAAGCTGCTTTGTTGGCATCCCATAAGCAATACCATACTGATCCCAGCCACTTTTAACTGCTACACAGTCATCCCCTGATACAATGTAGCAGTCCTCTATTCTGGTGTTTGTGCAAGAATCTGAAATCAAAATCAAACGATTGCTACTTGCTTAGTATTTGTTGAAGCATAATTTAGTGGAAGTAACAGTTTGTTCCTAAATCTTTAATCTGTTGCCAGAAAATTTTAGGTGTGTTAGACTTAGGTTGCAGTCTCAGAAATTTTAAATATTTAAGAATATGGGGCAAGAAAATTTTGGTGCATGCTCTTCTAAGTGGTTTAGAAACATTTCTGCATACTCACCTGGATTAATACCATCAGTGTTTGGAGATGTCGCTGGTGCTAGGATCGTTATGCCTTGAACTACGACGTTACTACATTCCATAACATCAATTGTTAGAAGAAAAAGGAACAAATTAATTTTAGGGATTAAACCATATATGTACTAAGTATAAGCAATGTAATTAGCTACTTGAGAGGCAGAAAGAAACCTGCTATAAACAGGATGAACATTCCAGGATGGAGAATTGATCAATGTGAGGTTGGATATTTGAATATTCTGTGAGTACATGATTTCAATAAGGTATGGACGGGTATAATTTAGCTCTCCTGCACGAAATTTTCGCCACCAGGGCTCACCCTGACCATCAATAGTTCCATTGTCCCCTGAAATTCAATGCAATCTTCTGTAATGCTAACTAATCACACATAATTCTCCGTTTAGTTTCGGAAATTACTACCGATCCACTGGTACCTGTTATGACAACATCGGTGAGGTTGGTTCCAAAAATAAGACTGCTATACCTTCCACCGTCTGTATCCCTTCCTCTACCGTAAGATGGCAAAGGCTCGATCACAGGCCATTCCTTCTCGTCCTAGCCCAATCGACAAAAAATAGAAAAATGAATTATCAATTTGGATTAGATCGTGATACAGATCATTTCATCATCTAAAATCATCAGATTATTTAAGCATTATAAATGAAAGTTCTTCTCAAAATACAAATTATGACGGAAATAGTCAGCATGGTGCATTTTGTTAGTAGTAGAGAAACATGCTTTAGACTCCGTTTTTGGTATTCTTGTGATACGGCTCTTTAAGCCACAATTGTTGGAATGAAAATCACTTCTAGACTTTAGAGCTAATTTTTTATTTAGCAGCTGTAGGAAACAATCAGCAGTGCGGCAAAGTCAACCTGTCAGTCTGAAATAAGTGTTTCGTAGGAAACGCAGGTCCAAAGCCAATATTTAATTATTTGTCAACAAGAAAAGGACTAGTTCCAGGATTCAAGACTCAAATTAACGGCTGGAACAAAGGGGCCACATTCACTGTGAGGCAGTTCGCATGAATGACATTATACCTCTTAATGGCTGGAAAACTGCTACAGAGTGCGTTTCTATTGTTACGTTTGTTATTCTTCCTGTTGTTTTTTTTTTTTTTTTTCACTCAGAAAAATTTACCCTCATCCGAAACCTAACAGCTGTAATTTTTAAGAAAAATATACATTGCGTTGCAGGTAGTCTTTTTAATCTCCCGGTAAAATGAATAATCAAATCTGTATGATCAGTTGAAGGAACAATCGATAGTATAGAGATGCTAACCTGGGAAGCAAGAAGAACAGCATCCTTGTGAAGAAACAAAGTGAAATGGCTGGTGAGATTGAAGCTTCCAGTCAACCATTTTCCAGGAGGAACAAATAGTTGGGATCCTCCATCTGACTGGAACTGACTCAAATGATCAATTGCGGCCTTAAAAGCCTTTGTGTTTGATGTGATTCCATCACCAACGCCTCCGAAATCCTCCAATGATGCACTGTGAGCTCTGCAACTTATTGCTGAGTACTCAAAGCTGTCTGAAATTCGGGCTTTTCTACTCTCAACTCCATTTGGTTTTAACGAGATGATAATACCAATTAATAATACGATACAAATAACCTACGCGAATTAGAAGAGATTGCGTTATGTTTGTTTCCGGAGATCACTGAAAGATATATATGATGATAGAAGAATCTTTACCTGAGTTATTTTGAGAGTTTTCAGCGATTCCATTGAACAAAAAGATAGGTTGCTCTGGCTTGGCTTGTTCAACGAGTCTAGGGACTTTGAAGCTTGTTTACCGTTTATATAGGGGAAGAACTCTGGACTTCTAGCACATTATTGGCAATCCTCCTCCTGTTTACGTTGATGTTTTATCTTATGTGAAGAAAATGAAAAAAGGGCAAAAAAAAAAAAAAAACTGATTAGAGTAAGAAAGAAAAATAGAGACCAAAAAAATATAATTTTAAAATGTGATAAAGATTAATTTGTATACCATTAGGCAATTGAGGGGTACACGTGTAATGCTTGTGTCCTTATTCCTGTCTTTTGTTGACATTTTCTATTTATTATTATTATTATTTCTTAAACAGTATGTTGTATATCATGAGGGTAAAAATGAAAATTGCAGGGATTCTCATGGGATAGTGAAGGTGAGAGTGCCGTACCAGAGATAACTCCAGATTGTGATCGTTTGAGTTATATGCAATTTTAATAATTTGAATAGGAATTTCTGAATTAGGTTTTATCTAAAAGTTAAGGGTTAAAAGAGTAGTTAAAAAATTGAAGATATGATCAACTGATTTTAAAGATATGGAATCAATAGTGCCACTAAAGAAAACATGCCCACCCACTACCACTAGTCCCTTTTTTTTTCATCTACTCCACTTACCCTGTTTTATGGAATGGACCTAAAAACTGCGAGCAGTTTCTTATGTACACGCATATGGAAAGTTGGGTAAAAGGAAAAAGAAACTGCATGAGTTCTTGTTCTTGTGATGTCAGGATTACCCAATAACAATATCACACTTGCTTTTATAAGCAATAGGTTTTAAAACGAATATATGCATTTGTGACCTTCCTTGTTGCAGCAGACAAAGCTTGTCTGATACTGCCATTGCTTAGGCCTATGAGAAGTCGAAAGCAATTGCAGGGGCCCCGCATCACGAAACTTTTGTCAGGATTCGTGGGCACGGCATCCCGTGACCAAAGTTCCATTCGGCTTCACGGGTTCAGTTATCGTATCTTAATATGAAGACACTAAAGAATGTTATTTGAGAACCATTAGGGCCAGAAAATAACACAACTCTCAGGGTCTCTTTTTCAACCAATTCATTTTAAGTTCATTTTCCCGCAGTACAGTTCTAGCAATTTATCAAAATGAGCAGTTAGCTAGCAATTTGTATGGCACTTACTGCGGGATCCATGTGGGTCTCACAATGACCAAATTTGCACTAAATTCAGAAGCAGCATTTGCGGGACAACTTTTAGTTTTAGGTAACCAGTAACTAACAGAATATTATACAAATACTCGTTTATTTTTCTTTACTGATAATGACTTTTGTGACTTCGTGGTTTGGGCTGGGCATTAACGTCCTTTTCATTCTAGAATTGGATCATGGGTATTCAAATAATTTGGTGTGGTAGTGGAATGGCCTATGAGGCCACCAAGCCTAGATCCATCATCGATGTGCCGAATTGTTTATCTCTTTAAAAGGCATGCGTAATTTTCGTAATTTCTTGGTGGATAAGTGGATGACAATAGCTTGAGTTCTGCCTAAGTTTTCGGTGCTTCTTGTATATAGACGCTTTCACGAGATGGAGAAGTACACATAAAAGGCACTCAAAAACTTTTTCGTAAAAATAACTGTTTTCTTTTTAAAGAAAGAAAAAATTTAAAGTTTTGAATATAAGTTTTGTTGTAAAGTTAAGATCTTAATACTATATAGAAAAAATTGGGTTTTATTGTTTTGGATAGAAAAAAACTCGTAGGATGAAGATCAATTCCAATAATTATAGAAAGTATATCACCTCACAGATCTGCTATGTATATCAATTTTCCGAAAATACTATTTCACTCTCTACTATACCTTGAACTAAAAGTAATCTTTTCTGTGGCAGACATTTGTTTAAGCTTTATTGTTGCTCACTAAGTGTGTGTATATATATGTATATATGTTCAATGTACAATGGGGGAGACGATTACAAAAAAAGGTGCGGTGGATGGGTGTGTGTAGTCCGCTGCATTTGTTTTGTTTTGTCGCGCTCGCTCGAGATTCAATTTGTTTGACAGTCAGAGTTGACGTACAAATATCCAAAAAAAAAAAAAAAGGGCTAGAGTTGGGTTTGGCCCATAGAATTTGCCTGCAGATGCGTTTGGACCTCTGTCGTCAGAAGAATTTCGGCTTCAATTGTGGGAACCTCACATGTGTTTTCTGTGGGTGGGTCCTCCGGAGTTCAAATTCATCAACGGGCTTTGTTAAATTACATAATTACGTAAATACATTAACTAACATATTAGTATTTTTAATTATGAAACTCTCAGAGCAACTTTGTTCTTAACTAGATAATTAATTTTATTATATCCTGCAAGCAAATTAAACTTTATGTCATTGCTATTTCTTAGTTAATTCCCAACCCTAAGCAATAGCAACTGAATAAAACTGATCGAGCTTCCTTAACTCATTCATAACCTCTATAAAACTAAAACTCAAAAGCCTACAAAATGTTGCACCAAATTGTGTACCATTATCACCATTTTGACGCTGACATTGCTTTCTGGGACTGCAGACTGCAGTTCCTTTAACTTAGCTAGTTAGGTCGTTGAGTGCTTTGTCCACGAACTAAGGATAGATTTAATAGTGTGTGTATATATATATATATATACAGCTAGTGCGTCAACGATAACACTGTTTTGACTCGATACATATGGACCATAATCCTCCACTAGCTAACTACAAAAAAGTCTCCAAGCGAAAACTAATATCTTGCATTCTATTATACTTTCCTGCATCATCAAGAGAGAAGAACACACCAAAAGGAGAGGAAAAGATGAGAGAAAGCATATTGTAATTTGGTCTCTGTTTCAAGTTGAAAATCATTTTACATCAAGTCATCAGTCATTTCTTCATACCATGCATTCCCAATATACTATCAATTTCAGAATGCATGCACGAAACACAATATGGACAACGAATTAAGCAGTGTTTCGAGTCAATAAGTTAATGCTACTCTTTGAACCAACCAATATGTATAGACCAGATCATATATATTTTAGCATATATGAAAGAAGTCAGAGAAAAAAATAATTGATCATTAATCATATGCAATAAGAAGGGATTCAAATATTATGTGGTATCCCAACTTATCCCAACGCTGAACGCTTTGAGAGTTCTCCTCAGGGAAGAAGAAACTCAAAAACTTGCAATATATTATAAGAAGTCGTGCAACGCATTTTGAAATGAAATCTAGACTTCAAGTTTTGGTTTATAATTATAACTTCATTTTCTTAATATTAACTACTCGCTGATGACATCATTCAATTGCTACTTTACGAACAAAATTAGGTGTACTAAGTTCATAGTACTTAAAGCCCTATTTGATATTGATCAGACACTGTAATTTTTAAATTACAACAGTTGTAGAAAAAATTATAACTATTAATTATTGTAGAAAAAAACTGTAACTATAAAAATAAAAATTAATAACTATGCCTTAAATATAACTTTTAAATATTAATATTAACAAAAAATAATAGAGTTAACACCGCCAACTACACTACTAGCATGGCATAACTCTACTCCGTAGAACCGCACAATTATCTCAATTTTCTAATGGAAAAAATAGAGCAAAAAATTAAAAAATAATTCTGTCTAATTAATGATTATAGGGGTAACTAAAAATTGGCAAGATTAATGACAAATCATCCAAAAAATCGATAACTGCTCAATCTTTTCCCATGGGACAAAAAAAAAAAAAAAAAAAGCCAAGAGATACGCTATATATTTATGCATGCACAAGTGTGTAAGAGGCTATGATAAATATATGATCAGCAGAAATAATATTACAAAGGAAAGGTGAAACCCTTCATGAACTAGGGTTCACTAGCTAATAATAATAAACGATAAAGAATAGAATTAAAGAAGAGTAAACAATGAAAAGAAAAAAAATTAAAGGCATGCTAATTAAAGTATTATCATGTTGTTTTCTAATTGCCCTCACAAATAAATAAAGTAGAAGGAAGGCAAATCAAGGATCGATTATTTAAAATTTTATAGTCTCACCCAAAATAAGAAGTGGTAATTTATCATGGAAAGAGATGGAAAACAAGAACCTCTAATAGGAGGTGTCTGTTAACTTGATTCCACTTTCTTAGCCATCGAAAAAAAAAAATGCAATTATTATACAAACAATTAATTTCAGCACTAACCCGTACGCCCGGAAGGCGAACTTTTTTCTTATTCTAGATTATAACAAAAATCATCATAATTGCATCTCGAGACCAATCGACAAATCAATTCAAAAGATTATATATTCAAATCACGTGCATATCGTTAGTTAGTCTCTCTATGACAGGAAAAAAATATAATTATAATAAATAAATGGGTATTCAAAACTGGGTTTGATCATTAACTTTAATAAGTTGTTATATATATATATATATGGAATGAACTAAAATGGAACGTTTCTTACTTTTTGTTAGCTTTGTTTCCATAGCTGGTCATGAAAAAACTACACAAGACCCACCATAGAAATTAATAATAAATATTATGAGTAAATTCTCATACACTGATACAAAATGCTTCTCATTAATGGACAGTATTAAGACATACATATAGCAAACCATACATAAACAAAATGAACTATTTGCATCACGAGTACTGCAAATCCATGTTCATTGCTACATGGAAATCACTAAACGTCATATATAAATTACTAGAAAGGCTATGTCCTCGAGTATGATCACATACAGATGAGAACTGAACCCCTTATTTTTTATATTCTCACATTCCATTCAAATCACACCAAACTGCATCTATACTAAATCTCTTATTTAAGGCAAGCAAGTAGGAAGAAATATAAAACACATATATCACTTATCTCCAAACAAATAGCCGAGTGAGGAGTCTCCACCGGGAACTGATTTAACTTTTGTTGATGGACGATCCTGAAGAAACGAGATTTATTTTGTGGTAAGTGAAAAAATGATACGACATACAAGCAAATATTGCACAAATGTATGGATCAGTGGATATTCTCAGTACTCACAGTTATGAAGTTCCCAGTGTTCTGGCCTTGAGCTCTGTGATAGTTGTTTGAGACATTTGGTTTGTTAGGAGACTGATTATCCTGAGGTTTCTCCGAGGTGGTATCGATCCCATATGGCGGCAAGCTAACTGTCTGTGGAGCCGGAGGTGCAGCTGGTTGCTCTTCAGACCCAAAAAGATAGCCTAATGAGCTCTGCCCGCCGCCGTAGCTCCCACCTCTACTCATGGTTTCTTTAGATCTGTTTAATTAATCAGCGAATAATGATAGGTAAATAAGAGGAAAGGTAAGAAGTAAGAACCCTAATTGTGTGATGTGCTCATCAATTTTATGTATGTGTGGTTACACACACATATTTATATATGGTCGTGTGTGTATGCGCGCATTTTTGTGGTTGATATAATGCATCATGTACCTAGTTGTCATTTATGCTCATCATTGAGCAGTTAGACCCAATAATGTTACTTGCCCATGGTAAATTGCAATTTCGATGCTAAAAAGGGGCATCCTATGAACTAATTTGTTAGCTCTTGTGCACAAGTCCGTTGGTTATGTTTCGATGTAAGGATGATTTTTTAATTTCTTTCATGTGATTACTGAAACTTATGCAATGCTTTGTCATGCATATGAAAATTACAGTTTCTATTTAGTAACCAAATATCCCAGTCTAAGTATTATCATGGAATAGAATTGTTGGCCTCTCACGTATATATACTATATACTGAGTATTTATCACAAAACTGTATGTGCATATGGACTGGTCTGGAAGTAAATTGAGAACAATCTTTTCAGCTCATGGGAATGCTTATTTGATATGTAATTAATATAAAGGCATACAATGAATATAAAACAATGATTTGGTGTAATTTAATTTGAAACCTTGATCGATTTCTTCTCAAGAAGGTGTAAGAAAATGACCCTCTAATTAAGCAGGTTGGTATCAGCTGCTTCTTTCAGAAATCACCTTATCCATTATTATCATTCTTGGTTTATATTCATCTCAAATAAAACATAATAACTGTTAATAAACAGAAACTCAATGTATGTCGTGTCATTGTTGTTTTAGGACATACATGCAAAGAATTAGAGATTAAATTACACACAGCCCAAAATCTAATATGATGATAATTCCTCCTTGACTAATGATCCCCAACTAGCTTAGAAAATATTTATTTGAGAGCTCCAGAGTAATTATATCAGTCGTATTCAGAAAACAAAAAAACATGCAAGAAGAGTTCAAATGACTCTTCAACTGTCGCTTGGCATTGTACGCCAAACTGAGCTGGTAAAATGTCAAATTAAAGCTCACTTAAATCAGCAATTAAAAGCAATATTAACCACAAATTTTGAATTAGTGGTATTGGAAATCATACTGTTGACAAGGTGTCTACTAACTAACCTATTTTAATTAGCACACAGACTTTTACTTAATTCATGGTTAACGTTGGCCCCATTTTGCTGGAGCTAGCGCTGAGGCATCCATCTCGACAGGACTTAATGATCTTGCATATTACAAATATCAAATCAAGCAATCTAGCACGTCAACATAAAGCTGACTATACCTCACTATAAAATGTACAAAGAAAATATTCAAATTGTTGGTGTGCTGTGGCCTATAGCCTATGATATTATTATATATCATCAATTACGAGAGGCCTGTGTGGCTAGCTTGGGCCTAGCTAAATCATTAGTAGCTAAAGAGATCGCTTAATTGGGTTAAATCAAGATTATGAGATACTTATATATATTTATAATAACATTATGCTCAAATCTGAACAACGAATGCAACGCTTTTTATTCGCACATAAAATACTTAAAAATGACAAATCTCTCGCAACTAACTCTAACAAACAGAGATAAAAAAGAGAAATAAAACTTTAATAAATAATAATAAAATTAAAAATTTTAATATTTGAGTTTTAACTTATTTATATATCATTTATTTATTAAATAATGAATATTATAATTTATAAAATTATTTAATTACTATTCAATAAATGAAGACTACATTAATTAAGACTTAGATTATAACTTAAATATTAAAATATCTACCATTACTTCATAAACAATTCTAATGAAATAGGAATAAAACTCTCACAAAATAAAGAGAAATGAAAAATCATCTAGTTAATAACAAGAATAGGAGAAAGGATTGATTGCTTTCCAGTCTGTTACAGGGAAGAGAATGAAGAAGAATCTTGGCAGCTAAGGTTTTTTTCTTTTCTTTTTTTCTTTTTTTTTTTTGTTTAGAGAAAAGATAGAAGATTTCCAAGTATACACGTTTACTTTCAAAAAAATAATGGGAAACTTTAACATTATAGATATAAAGGAGGATTAATTATTTATATATATTATAATTGGCCAAGTACTGTGGCCGCTGGACCCATCAATGAATTGTATTCCTCATATAGAAATGATCAGATAGATATTTGGAAGGGAGCTAGTTGGCCAAAGGAAATACTTTCAACTAATGGTTTACGTGGCAACTTTCTGCTTAAAATGAAAAGCTCAAAATACATATGATCCTCAAAATGTGTGATCTTATACAATTAGAGGCTCTTAAGATCGTTAATGACATTGATTAGCCAAGAAAAGATATGTTGTGACAAAGTGAAATTTAATAATAACTTCTAAGTTCACATGATTAAATGAGGAATCTATTATATCAGGTCCAGAGGAGTTGGCTACGATTGAACTAGCCATGAAATTGTCGAGGGTGTAGTCAGATATATAGAGCCCCATATGTTAGAACCTTTTTTACACAAGTTGATATTGGAGCTAACATAACAATGATGTCTATGGCCCTCAAATGACCTATAAATGTCAACAGGTGTATCTTAAAGGCATTGAAAAGCTCAGTAGTGGGGCTGCACTCAATTTGATTTGCCAAAAGCAGTCGGTCTTGTCTCATAAAGGACTTTTCAGATTCTTTCAAACCAGAGATAATAGAAACTATTGAGTTAAGATTGCTGCATCAGTTGTTAATTGACAGCTCGGATACCACCAGTAATGCCATTATAAACATTTCCATTACAGGGCATGTACGATGTTAACTTCGTTTACCCTTGATCAAAATAGAAAATGAAATTAACCTTTTTATTTCCCTGCAGGAAGAAACTCAAAGGAAGCGTGATAATAATCAATTATCATAATGGGATAGGGATAAGAGATTAACAACCATAGAGATATTCCATTAGGTCTAGGTCCCCATAATAGAAAAGGAAGTGAGTTGAGGATGATATGGATCACACTCAATTAAACAAAGGAGATATATGGAGACCTCCATGTCTGCCCACTTTTTCGGGCATGCTACTTTTGTTGGTTTTAGGTACGTACAATATGCACAATGCTTAATTCATTGCAAATGTTGTAACGCTTACAAATTTCACTTATCTACAATTATAAATGTCAAATACAAACTTCGAGTTCTATTGAAATTTTAATTTTAATTATTGCGATTTTTTAAATATTTTTAACTTATATTTGGTTAGAAGAAAAGAGGAATAAAAAAAATAAGGAGAAAAAATTAGTGAAAAATATAGTAAATTTTATTTTTATTAATTAGTCAGATATTAAATTTATCTTTTCTCTTTATTTTATTTCTCTCTCCTCCCCTCCTCTCTTTATATTTCTTCAAACCAAACATGTCATTAATATTTAAACAATCTAAAAATTAAAGATATATATCAAAAAATTAAATTTCAATTATTTGTGGAAACATATCAATGGGTAGTATTCTTGCTAAAAGAAAGAGATATTGTATATGAATGGTTCATGTATTCTTTTGAATTATATATATTCGCAGGATTAATATAAAAAATTAGAGGGAATATGCTGGAACAAACTATTTTTATTAGAAACATTCTTTTAATGAATTCATTAGGAACTTTTATAGTAAATAGAATATACAAAATTGTTATCAATTAAATATTACAAAGTATCGATATTTATTATTGGTTAGAATTTGGGCATAACAGAATTTTGATCTATACAAGCACTATAACATTTTATTGGAGAGAAAAATACAATTAGCGATTGATAGAAAAAAAAAATATGGGCTCGTTTGTGTAGAAAACAAAAAGTATTTATTTTAGTTATATCTACAACTATAAATTTAAATAAATTCAAGAGAATATTTACTATCTTCAAATTTTATTTTCTTTTCTATGAATAAAGAGAAAGAAAAAAACAAATCAAAAGAAAATACCATTTTAGAATTTTACCAACAAGATTAATGCCTTTAACGGGTGGCGTAACTTTATTCAAAGGTTTTGCAGAAAGTTCGAAATTAAGAACCAAGATCGAGGAAGTAAAAAAGGTTCATCAAGTTCAATCAATAGAAAGCTCTTCTGTTTGTCTTTTTATCCACTTCAAGAAGTGCTGGGCTTTTGGAATCTGTAGTTTCACAATTAATCGGTCCAAAAAAATCCTTGCCCATCATTAATTCACTGCCATCAAAGGCCCATCACTTTGTTTTCATATTCGGTCAGCGCAAAAGGCGGGAAATCGGCCTTGAATTTTGATGATTGTGCATTTTGTGCTCTCTGCTCTGCGGCATAAGTGATAATAAGTCCATTTGTTGGGTGCATAACTAAAATTCTATCGCAGTCACTAATTAGGAATTAATATTAAGGTGGGTTATGTGAACCCATTACTTTATTCTTTGAATCCGTGGTTTAACAAAATTTTTAATTATTAATTTATCCTTAAATAAAATTACATAAAAGAACAACAAAATTTAAACAAATTACAAAAATAAAACAATAATTTAATTACATCTTTACAAATAGATTTGATTACTTAATCACTTCTTTTTTATATTCCTACGTTTTTATATTTGATTAAAATTTAAATGCCACAAAAAAATTCAGAAATCAAAATGAAAAAAAAAAAAAGTAAAACAGTTGACAGAAGAATTCTCAAAATAGAGTACTGTAATTCTCTCTTCAATTTTTGCTTGAGAAAGAACTTGATGCTGCTTTCTTTTCCTTCTTTTCTTCTTACATAAACTTCAAATTTTGGTAATTAAGAAACAAAGCAAAGAACAATTGCAACTGTCAGATTTCTTTTTATATCAAAACTCTTGTGGTAAAGCCAATGCTATTATGTATGAAACAAAGCCACAAGAATCAGAAGAAAAAAAAAAAAATCAATTTGTCCTTAGTTTTGGGATGATGGCCTCGTTACCAGGCCTTTGGCCTGACGGTTAGGATTACTGTCCTCTAATTCGAACCCCACAAATGTATTATGAGGGTATTTCCTTCCTTATTTCTATTAATGAGAGTTCAAATTTGGACTGTGCCTCATACGAATTAATGTAAACTATCCTTAGTTATAGTCTAATTTATAAATATAAGTTATAGTCTCCAGTAATATGAGTTGTAATCTTGAGTAATTGTCTCTTGTATAAAAAAAAAAGGATGATGGCCTCGTTTAGGCTTTAATCTCATCAATTAATTAAAAATAAATTAAATTTTGTATGAAGTTAGAAAAGGAATTATTTGTTTTGAAGAGATTAGAGAGATTGATGTTCTACAATTAAAGGTAAGAAAAGTTAATAATGAGTGTACAAATAAAAATAAAAAATAAAAAGAATCTGGTTCAGGCTATTTTTGAGATTTTATAAAGTGTACAGAGTAAAAATCTAATATTTGAATTTCAATGGTGGGTTTATTGAGAAAATAGGTTTAATTAATAAAATTATGGGTTCAAATAACTTCACTCTTAATATTAATTAGTGTCAAAGTAAATTATTGAATAACACAAAATTACCTACGAAGATGTCATAAGTTAAGGAAAAATATTCAACTTTACTTAAGAAAGAGAACCCATCAAATTAAGGTCTTGTTTGGTATTGAAATTAGGCAATTATATTTTTAAGATTCAACATTAAAATATTTGATAAACACTAACAATTGTAACTTGAAAGTTAAGCTGATTTGATCCACCACTTGTATGATAAAAACATGTAATATCTTTATTATTTTTTTCAAAATTTCTATTTTAAAGTCTTATTTACTATACATTGTTAACTTTTATTTTGTTGTCATAATTTTTTTCCTTAGCAGATGTAGTTCAAAAGTTGCACCTCAATACTAAATAGAACCTAAGATCATCTTACAAATCCACAACATATTCAACGTTCCAAAGTAAGATAATTGGAAGGGAAAGTATGTTCTAATTTATATTTCTCCTCTCTGCATGGCTAGTTTGCAAAATGAAAACGTTGAGATTGAAAAGTTAGAGAAACATAAATTTTTGAAAAGTTTGAAATTGTATTAATGAAATTCTAAATATAAAAAAAAAAACTAAGGATTTAGACTCCCTTTTATACTAACCTTAAATATCATGAATTTATTAAAGTAGACAAACTTAAAATGCTTTTACATAATAAAAATTATCCTAACTAAAATAAGAAAATAAAATAAACAGCACTTAAATCTGATGAAAAATAAAAGATAAAAATTCTTAAAACAATAGAAAAAAAAATATCTTAAATTCATAAACGAGTAGGGTAATATGGCATAGTATATTGGGTTAGATTCGTCGCATCCCAAGCTTTTAATCGATGTATTATACACTCTAAACAACATTTATAGTTTAAGTTATTGATCTTGAAAAGTTACCTTATTCATCCTACGCTAACATCATGAGACTTGTCACTACATAATTCATTCAACATCGATGGCGGCTTCGCCTTCTTCCTTGTAGTGATAATTAATTTCTTTGCATAAATATTATAATTGATTAGAATTTCTTTTTTTAATCTATTGTCAAATTTTGCTAGGACAGATCCAATCGAGCGGTGAGGTTTCAACGATTAGGGAAGATTGTGAAAGTCAAGTTAATTTGTTATTTAGAATAATATTTTAAATTCGATTAAGTCTCAACTTCTCACTTGATCATGTGCTCTTCAATTCGAAGGTTTTTGTTTTTTGTAAATTTTTTTCAAAAGGTGGGACTATTTGAATTCACTAATTTTCTCTCTACATCCATTTTTATTCAAGAATTTTATTATTGAAAAGTTTTTTAAAAAGTTATTTAATTAACAATTTCTTCTCTTTTGCTTCTCAATTTCACAAAATCTCCTAAATTGATTCATATACATTCTTTTAGTTACAAATAATTGGTATCACTAATAAAGAGGAACAAAACCCACCATTTAAAAATGAACATCAACAAAGTTTTATTAGCTATGAAAGTTAATAAATATCAATAAATTAATTTTTACCAAACACAAAAGCTAATGAATATAAAAAAAAAAATTATATATAAAAACATGAAATATAGATAATAATATACTAAAAAAGCCAAAAAAAAATTGAAAAGAGAGCAAAAATATGAAATAGAGATTATGCTATAATAAAAAAGTAAAAAAAAAATATAATTGAAAAGAAAGTGAAATTGTGTATTTAGTTTGTAAAAGTGAAAGTAGTGAGAGAATATACAATTGCAAGATAGAGAGAGAAAGAGATTAATGAGGGACAATTTTAACATTTTTAAATTTATAAAAAATGAATTATTTTTTAAAATGGGTGTAGAGAGAAATTTCGTAGGTTTAAAAATGAATTATTTAAAATAGGTTTAAATAGTAACCCCTAAAAATAAAGGTGCTATAATGGTTTTAGTAACAAGTAATCGAAAGTTCGAAACAGGGCTTGGTCACCTGTTGTTATTGCTGTGGTTTTTCAAAGCCTTTCATTCCCTTATAAACATTGTATTATAGAAGTCACCATCGGACACTCTCTTCTTTATTAATATAGCATATTTTAAAAAAAGTTATATTCAATAATATGATAACCCTTGGCTTTAGAGGTACACTTTTGAAATTTCGGCAGATTATTACTTCTCTTGAACAATGTTGATTACCAAGACATTTATTGTGTGTCTACCAATTGGTAATTGGAACAAGTTGGAATTTGAATGATGGATGAGAATTATAATAAATTGTTTATTTTAATAGTGTATTTATTAAATTAGAATCGAAATGTATAGAAATGATAATAAGTTGTTTACTTGAGCTACAAGAATCAGAATCGAAATAAGTTGGATTATCATTAATGTATTTATTTTATCTTGAAATTGAAATAGAAAGATATTAAATTATAACAAATTACTAAAAAGTACTTAATGAACTATTGTCATAATTATTATTTTATATTTTAATTATAGTGATTATTTATTCAAAAATTATTATTATTATTAATTATTGTTAATAATATATTCATTGATATTAATAATAATAATAATTATATTAATTAATTAAAACTGAGAACAAAATATATATTTTAATTTGTTTTTGGTGAGGGAGAGAGAACAAAACATTGAGGATGGGAGACTCGTTCCCAAGCTCTCCTTAGGAATCAATCCTCCATTCTCCATTCCTCATTCCCTATTATCAAATTAGAGCGAACCCTATGATTCTGATTCTGATTCTCGACTCTATTTTATGAAGTAAATATTGTTAATGATTCTGATGTTAGATTCCGGATTTCAATTTTTCAATCCAGAAAGTAAACGCACTATAATTGTAGTAATCAAAATAAGAATGAATTATATTATCATTGATGTGTTTATTTTGTCTTAAAATTATAATGAATTATTTTAAATTATTAAAATGACCTCAGTTGATTATGATCATTATTTATTATAATAATTGTGATTACTATTATTCATTATTATTATTTATAATAATAACAACAACAACAACAACAATAATAATATGTGAGTCCCTCATGTTTATTGCTTATTCCAACTTTTATTTTAATAAATAAACATATTCATTTCATATTCCCATTCACCGGTCCCACATATAAACACACCATTAATGACAAATAATAGGGTTTGGTAGGGATAGAAGGATGCAATTCCAACAAAGTTAAGTTCTATTTTGTACATGTGTGAGAATGATGGTTTTAGAAAAAAAAAATATTGGAAGGCTATACACAAATTTCATACCATTTTTTATCTAATAGTTTGTTTTAAAAATAATGTAGAACATCGACTTATTACCAATGTTTAATGATAATAAAATAATCTCACATCATTTGGAAATTGATTAAGAACATAAATTTGGAACAGCAGTTAATTCATGAGTTAAACTTTTAATACGAATAAGGTTTATGGTGTGAAAGCTAATTTACGAGTAGAAATCCACACTATAATATTAACACATGACAAGAAATACGAGCAGATTTCATAGTAGTTTGCTATGTGCCAAGGATAGGACAATATGACCAATTTACAAGAGGAGGTATCAAGCAACTAATCTGACATAGATTGAGATTTACAGGTAGAGAGGTTAAATAAGATAATCCCACAAAACTAGTAGATGGCTTGTGTTCTATTAGAAAAAATTATATGAAAACAATTATGAAGTTGGGTAAGAATCATTTCCTAACTTTTTTCTCTCTTAACCCTCTTTAATTTTTAATTATTGGTCAAATATGTATATTTATTAAAAAAGTTAGTATAATTAGTAATTATCACATATTTGATTAATTATTAAAAAATAAGAAGGATTAAGAGGAAAAAAAATTATGAAGTTAGGTTGCAAAGTCGGGTTTTACATATTCGGCATGAATGCTTTCAAAATCAAATCAAAAGAAACTTATTTTTAGAGTTTGGACTTCTCTTATTTCCCACATATTTGATTAATTATTAAAAAATAAGAAAGATTAAGAGGAAAAAAAATTATGAAGTTAGGTTACAAAGTCGGGTTTTACAGATTCGGCATGAATGCTTTCAAAATCAAATTAAAAGAAACTTATTTTTGGAGTTTGGACTTCTCATATTTCCCACTTCACGTAACTATAGTGACAATTGATTGAAAATAGCATAAACTCGACAGCTAAGAAGTCACCAAAGCTTATAATTCGTTATTAATGTTACTTTCCCATATTGTTTTACTCTTTTTTTGCCCCTGAAAGGGCATATTGTTTTACATGTCAACCTTCATAACAACATATTGATCTTTGTGTGATCCCAATAACTAACTATAGAACACACCAAGGTAACCCAAAAGCGTAAGGGTATTTAGGTAAATAGAAACATCAAGCCAACCGCTGGATGGCAAAAACTGCCGTTAATTATTAAGGGGTTCAAAATCAACAGCAAGGGCTGTGCTAACAGAAAAAAAAAAAAAAAATTATATATATAAACTTTTGCGCATGTATATTCGGTTAAATTCAAGAGTCAAGATTTTGAATTCGACTCTTGAAATAAAGCCTTTTGATTTGAGAATCTATGGCTAGTGGAATATCATCAGCCAATTCAAGTGTTGTGACATATCTTCTTGGTCGTAATACTTTCTTCATTGCAAAACCAATCTCCAAAGCGATAATTCCTCGATCATCTTTAAGTCTAGGAACCCAGAAGAGGAAGCAGAAGAGCTTGAGTATGTGCTTTGTCACGGGGGACAAAAATGAAGATGCTACTAAAGTTGAGAAGAAAACTTTTGTACAAGCGCAGAATGAGATCAAATTCTTTTCGCGAGCAGAAGAGAGACAAGCAAGAAGAAAATCAGAGAGACAAACCTACCTTGTTGCAGCAATCGTGTCTAGCCTTGGCATCTCTTCAATGGCTGTTTTGGCTGTACACTACAGATTTTCATGGCTAACGGAGGCACTAATTCAACTTTATTAATTTTTTTCATTTCCTTTCTTTCCTTTCTTTTTATTTGAAGAAATTTCAATCAATAATTTTGTGCCTTCGTCTTCCAGGGTGGTGAGTTGCAACTTCTAGAAATGTTCGGTACATTTGCTTTCTCTGTTGGGGCAGCTGTAAGTTAAAATTGTACTTTCAATAATTGCATAGAAATTTCTGTTGTTGATGTTGAATCTTTTTCTGTTGCTCTTGAATTTGCAGGTTGGAATGGAGTTTTGGGCGAGGTGGGCTCACAGAGCTCTATGGCATGCTTCATTGTGGCACATGCATCAGGTCGGTTACTTATGGACTAATTATTAATTGGTGGCTCTCAAAAGTGGAGCTGTTTTTACCTAAAGTTTGCATATTGGAATTTTGCAGTCTCATCACCGGCCGAGGGATGGTCCTTTCGAGTTGAATGATATTTTTGCAGTGGTTAACGCGGTTCCTGCAATTACTCTGATTTCTTACGGCTGCTTCAACAAAGGCATTGTTCCAGGACTCTGTTTCGGCGCTGTACTTGCCTTGCCCTTTTCTCTCTGACTTAGATTTTTCCCACTTAAGATTATGACTCTGGCATACGCCATTTTCATTAACATAGTAAGATTTTGCTAGGTCATTGGCGGATCTAATATACCCTGAACTGATCTCTAATTTGGCGCCATTATTATCATTTTTCATTTGACACGTTTCTTTAAGCGAGTTTCACACGACTCAGATTTTAATCCAGGGCCTAGGACTTACAGTTTTCGGAATGGCCTACATGTTCGTTCACGATGGACTTGTCCACCGTCGATTTCCTGTGGGACCAATTGCACATGTCCCTTATTTACGCAAAGTCGCTGCAGCTCATCAAGTATGGTGAATTGTTGATTATCCATTTCCATGTACAGTACATCCTATAAATGTCTTAATATCATAACATTTACCCTCGTGTATTTATCTTTTTTCACGGATTATAGCTTCACCATTCGGAGAAATTTAATGGGTTGCCATATGGGTTGTTCTTGGGACCTCAGGTAAGACATTAATTGGATTTTTTGTCTCTCTGTTTTTTTTTTTCACTCTTCAATATTGGAAAGATGACAAAACGTTATATTAAATACATGTGCCCTTGTGCACTCTTTTGCAGGAACTAGAAGAGGTGGGAGGCACGGAAGGATTAGACGAAGAGATGTAGCTAATTAAGATTCCGATAAATTTTGGAATCTCTTTCAACTACTGTCTATGTCAATTATATAATAAATAAATAATATTATAAAATATGTATATTTATTTTAAAAAATTCATATATAAATTATGAATATATAAAATTTAATTATATATATTAATTAATTATATTATTTTTAATGTATTTAAAATTTTTATATTTTATTTAATATAATGCTATGATATTTGTTTGTATTTTATTTTATTTTTTTAATTGATCACATTGTGTTCTACTTATACGCATAGTAAGTGTCATTTTTCTTATATTATTTTATCGTAATTATAATAAAAGTAGGACCTGAAAGTGTAAGACTTCCCAGTTGACTTGAAGTGGAAAAGGAACGGCGGTTAATAAGCAACGCAAAATACTATACGCTAACTTTCAGTGACAAACGAAACCAATCAAAACAACAGAATCATACCATAATCTAAAACTAAAAGTGTTAAAAATTGAAGTAGCTGACAATCCAATGACACAGCAATAGCCTATGAACCGAACCAATGTGTAGCCAAAAAGAAACTTGGTGTACGCGTACATAACATTTTGATATTATGTTTTTAATTAATTGATTTGAAAAAGTAGTATAAGTATGTGGAAGACTTTGGTCGGTAACACGGATGCTTAACGCGGAACACGTGGACCATAAGTAATGAAGCATTAGTGCTCGTTGGATGACTCACTTCACTGGCGTCTTAATGTATCACCTAAATGACACATACGTAATTGCCCACGAAACCCTCACAGTAGTTACAACCATTTGCCACAATGGTGAATCTTGTATCTTGTGATCAGCTTAATTAGAAATGGGAAGTTGAAAATAATTTGTAAATGTTGTAATGACAATTAGATTATCTACTAATTTCATTTTCTTTCTTAAATTGAACTATTGAAGAAGTGGCTTCAAAGCTTGGGAATTGAATGCGTGCAAGGGATAACAGCTTTGCAAAAATATCAATGAGTGAGACAAATTACATGAGACGTGGAAAGCAGCAATGACGGCAGCTCAAAGTCTTCGCCGGCAGGGACATGCGGGCACTGAGGGCAATAAGCCTAGGCGTCTCTATCCAAACACAAGACCCGAAATTTGAAAATTTACGAACTGGGCTAACCCAAAAGTTGTTAATGGGAAGGCAATGAATGAATTTGGGCCCAGAAATAACGATTGGCCTGGAAAATGGATGCGGTCAAATCCAATCCAACAGCCACGTGTACATTTATTGTACCATCGATGAGATCGGTTTCTAGAACTTCACTTGAAATTCCTGACTTTCCTGCTCTCATGTTTTAGTTGGAAACAGCAGCCGACGGTGTTGTTTGCTTTTGCTTTGATTCAAGCACGACACTCGCAGTGGCAGGCGTAGTTACAGATTCTCTCGCTCTCGTTTTTTTTTTTGGTCTCTGCTTAAAATTATCGTCGCGGGTTTAATTTATATATGGATTTTATCCTGACAGGTTTACTATTTGATCGGCCTACATGCGTGGAACTAGTGCACTGTTGTCTGCAAAATCCAAATTGAAACCGATCTACCTTGTCACAGGATCAAGGGGTATATGTTTCCTGCGCCCGCCCATTTGAATTTTGATGCCTTTATTATAATTATAAGTGTATAAGAACATTGCACATGACAACAATGTGTTTGTGGAAACTGGAAACCAGGTAGAGTGGCCACCACAACCCAAAGAAGAAAATCAATGAGGGTTCTCCAGAAAGAAGAGCAGTTACAAAGGAGAAGGCAGAGCCTATTGTAGCTTTCGGCAAGCCGCCACCCCTTCCGCCTGTTCTTGGGCCATTGGTTGCTCTTTCATTGTTAGAAACATGGTCGAGTCGTGATGGGGATGATGACTGATGTGTAATGTGAAGCTATGTTATTTACTCTACTTTTGCAGTAACATATATGTATAAATATATAATGGATAAACTACTTTTGCTGACTGTTCTTTTTTTACTTGGAAAATATCTTTAGAATGTTAATGAGAATGTTGAATGCTAAGCCAAGTAATCGAGCGATGAAATTCCACATGTTGATGTAGCCTACTAGAATTGGCCTGATGAAAGGCACCAAAAGCATAGTGTAAGCTTTCAGCAGGAATGTCGATATCACATGAGGACTATTCAGGAGCCCTGCACAAGAGAATGTGTGAGCAATGTACGGTGAAGTCAGATTCTTTAGAATAATGTCAAGAGTTCTTTCTTGGCTTTGAAATATCGACCATGTCTTAGAACTTACATTCAGCTGCCTTTGGGAAATCATCAGACAGTGAAGTCAGATTCTTCAACAAGGTCTGAATCCATCGGATAGAGTGACCCAGATATACATAAAAAAACCGACAATTATTATAGAATAGATGTTCTTGTTATTGGGCATTTTGATACGGAAGCTCTTGTTTATGATATATTGTTATATATATGAATGCTTTAAGAGTATTTATTCTGTTGATTACCAGCAGTATGCCTCCTGGTTTGACTGGTGACTCGATCACAACTCGAGCTTTCCTGCACATTAAGTATTATATTAGTGGTATGCTCTTGGTTTCTTGTGAAATTGTCATTTGTAGTGTGTTTGGTACTACTTTATTAGTAGTGTTTCTCCTTCTAATGAGCATTCATAGAAGCTGCATCCTCTGGTAAAAGGGACTTGCCTTCCTTTCCATTCTGCCATAGATATCTTGAATTTGTTACATTGTTCATGGATAATGCAGTGTTGAAGAGAGAGAGACACAGATAAATATTATAGGGAATGTCAGATGATACTTACCTAAGTGCCAGTTTATCCCTGCAGTGAACTTATCCCCTTCACAAACTTGTTCAACACTGAACTTTACATTCTGACCCATGCTTGTCATAAGTTGTTCAAGGAATTGCATAACCTCCTGCGGTATCTCATTTTGAGATCCTTTTGCAGTAAAGCATCAATGCGCCCTATTTTGCTTATTTAAAGAAACCTATAGAAGATTGTAGATATACCTTCTTCCCTTGAAATGGTTTAGGAAAGGAACAATCCTCGAAGCAACAGTCATCTGAAATGTAAGTCTCTAATTGCTTCAGGTTCTTCTCATTGATGCATGCATAGAACTCTCTAATTGTGTCGGATGCAGAAAATGGAACAATTTCAATACTGGCATCGCTTGCTGATGAGACAAGAATTGAAGGTTTGCATTTAGCCTGACTTTTGATGGAAATCCAGTGTTGATCTATCTTGTTTGTATTCTGCTTAAGTTTACATGATATTTTAGGGGGCAAAGTATTGAGAATAATTCCATTCCTGCCCATTGCTCTGAAGCACAATCTTTGCGTTTGGGCTTGCCCTGAGAAATTGATGGAAGCAGACATGTCCTTTCTCAGAATGATGAAATGGGAAGGGAATGATTTTGGTATTGGAAGATAAGGTTAATAAATGATTGTTTACATAGAACGATTGAAGACAGAATATGACATAGACGACTGGAGACAGAATATGGCAAATAATAAAGTTAATGTGTCTTTTTGCTCCTTGAAACATTAGAAGAGGAATAATCGGTTGCTGCATTTTCATTACATTCCAATGTGTCATGCCTTGGAATGAAATCAAAGAAGTTATGCTGCCCTCTAGGCTTCTTACATCCAGTTGCTGAAAAACAGAGAGAGAGAATCCACCTTCATTATCGTTTATAAGAAGTTGCCGAAGAGCAGATCTGTACAAGATTTTACGTCCTAATAATAAGTTGTCCCAAAGTACACAAGCAGCTGCCATCAAAGTACAAGCTGAACATTCTGGAATCTGGAGTAAAATACTAGAACTCTGGGCAGTAGTAAAAAGCGTTTGCAGCATATCTATTATCTAATTGAAAGTTTGAGAGCTGCTACTTGTAGCGTGCTAGATTTGCTTATATGCCACAACAAGGTCACTAATGTTGAGCGTATGGGTTTGTAAGCAGCTTAAGTCTTGCGTGTGGGCTTTATTTCGGAGGTCAATAAATGTTCAGTTTTGTTGAAGGTTTTATTCGAGTAATCTTTAGATTATATGCAAACTTTTCATTGGAAGTTATAAGCAGAATACATTTGCTCCTTCAAATTTTGACCTAATTATAAAAATAAAAACAGCAATACAGGAGGATGTGGAGTTGAGGGACAAGGCAGCGAGATTATTCAGCCGTATGAGAGAATCGGTTGGGAGCAGTCTACAGAAAATACAATCCCAGTACTGTGTCATGTGCATCATTATTATATTCCTAAGCTCTTCCGGCGCCATTCAAAAATCAAAATAAAAATAGGAGGACAGCTGGCAGTTTGATTTCCAGAAACATAGCCCCCTGTTAAATAATGCCTTTCTAGGAATGGCTACCCATGCACATACTGTTAAATATTGCCTTTCTAGCAATAATACGATTAGATTAATTAAAGAGTCTTATTCACAAATATTATGCACATTAATGCTGCAATTCATGAAATAGAAACAGGAGGGAGAAAATTGTCGTTACAAAAATATGCTGGTGTCATGAATTTGCAGCAGGATCATTTATCTTGCGGTAGGTCAAGAAAAGTCAAAGAAGGTCGGTATCATGAATCCAGTGGAATCACTAGTCCTACGACAGAGTCATGCATAAGTCAAAAAAGAAGGGCTTGGGCTACGAATCCTACACTAGAATTATTAGTCTCGTAGCACGACCGTGAATAAGTAAACGTGACGATTGAATATTTTTTATTTTTTTTAATACATAAAATTATTACTCTAATATAACGGATAATTTTATAATTTATATTAAATACAATAATAATAATTATTATTAAAATTAATTTATATTAATTCTTATGAAATATTATATAAATTTTAAATTTTTATTAATATTTAAAAATTTTTAATTTACTTATATTTTATAAAAAAAAAATTATTTTATTTAATTATTAATTATCGAGGATGGATTCTCCCGTCTACGAATTATGGGGTCAAACAGCTGCTTTCACACAGTTGTTCTATCCACTCAGCATAGAGTTATAATGCCTGTAAAGATTGCAGCGAAATCACTAAAGCTGCAGCAAAGTCCATTAGTCCTACAGTAGAATCATAAGTTCATGAACCAGATGCAAGATCATTGAGTATATAGAAGATGGTGCGAAAAAGTCCAAATCACCACGAGCCCATGAGATCATAGTTCGGATGTCACGTGGAAGAATCAAGAAGCTTGATTGAAAAAGAGAGGGACAGAAATAAGTTGTGATATTATCCATAGAAGATAAAACCATAAACTATTCATGTAACTTACATTAATTGTAAGCAAAAATTGTACTTGTATTTCAATGATAAATAATTTCTGCATGTGGAAGTACGTGGCTAAGAGGCTGTGTTTTTATTTATTATATCACCCCAATGGATCAAATTTCTGCCTCAACAAAAGGGATAATCTTTTACGTCTAATTGAAGGAAGTCTAGTCTTATAAATTAGTCAAAAGCACTACAAATATTGTCTCACTTTGGAAGCTCCATTCGAATATATGATTGCATTACCGAGCTTGATCATTGCTACACGAGGTAACCCTGCAAGTTCTAGTAATAACAATTGAACAATAGATGCAATTAGTCGATGGGTTTTAGACTCCGTTAAGTTTTAACTTTATGAGATACTAGCTGCTAAAGGAAAAAAATTAAAGCCTGCGGTAAAAAATTGCTGCAATATTTTGGCAGTACAACTAATTATTTTCCACAACAAATAAATTTAATGTAATGGTTACTAAACACCCATCAACTTTCTCCCCATAGCTAGAACTTACATTCACACGGAGCCTTCATCCAAATCTTTCTATTATAACTTGCATGCATAACGGAAAGCTCTATTAGGAGGGTTGAATGACTACATGAGTAACAAAAATAATGATCAAATAACCAACTTAATGCATCATCATAGTCGTCATCTTCTCTCTCCATCTTCTGCATCGCTGGAGAAGAATCTACTTCAGCATGTGATTCAGCAGAATTTTGTAATAAAATAGAGCAAGATGGGTAATCCTGTTGGCCCTAAAGCAGCAATTTGACATTACCGTGTGAACTCACAAATTATATTTGAACTCACAAAAATCTGTCTGGAGACAGCAACATAAACAAATCATAGATCAATATTTAGAGCCTAGCTAGATACCCATTTAATCCCGCACGCACGTGTTCTCAATCAGACAAGCTCAACGATGGTTTATATAATTTGCAATTGGTCACCAAATCAAGCTACAAATTCAACTTGTCCCAAGTTGAGATGAAAAGAATCTTGTACAGCAAGAAAAATTCGCTGGCATGCACCCCAACTCCTGCCAATCTGAGTAACCGGTTTCTGGTATTTCATCCTTGTGCCAGGCCAATCACATTAGCTCCTGGTATTGTCAATAACACGTAGCCACTGCTATATAAGTACGAGGCAGAGGCAATTGGTCACATATATATCCACATTTGTCAAAACCATATTATCCCAAAGCAAAAGAGCAATTAATACATACTCTTTGCATAATGAATGGCAAGGTTATTGATATTCCAGCAGCTGGCGCAATCAGCAAAAGTTTCAGGAATGCTAGGCCTCTTCCGAAAAGAGGGCAAATAAAGTCGAGAATTGCAGCAAATGCTATTCAATCCATTGTTTCTGTGATATCCAAAGCTTCTCCAAATCGCCAGCAGCATGCCCACAGGAAAACCTATTTGAGGGAACATTAGAGATTGATGAATGCATATGATGGTATTATATAATGTAAAACAGTTGTTTTCTCAATGTATTTAGTTATTTTTCTATTATTTCTTCTTTTTTATTACCTCTTTTATCTCCTCTGCTTTGAATGTTGTTCTTCCCTACCCACCCACCCACCCCCGAAAAAAAAAAAAAAAAAAGATCATCTTGGATAGCTTTCAGATACCAAAATACTATATTCTTAATAACAGAACCTGATGGCATTCAGTAATGTTTAGCAAAGATGTGAAATCGGCAGTAATTCATAATTCCAATAAAACCCCTGTATGAGAGAACATGAATGGCCAATTTTGCATACAATACACATACCACTCGAACACGAGCTTTAACGAGTTTAGCATAATTGTAGAAGGGATTTAATAAACTTTTTATCAGAGATCCATTGGAAAGTCATAGAGAAATCAAGGCATATAACAAAAGCAAGAAAACTTCCAACTGTTCTTTAGTGTTTAGTTTAACAAACGTTGAAATTGAAGCAAAATGTTTGTAGCAGAAAATGAAGCCAAAGATTCATCTTTACAGCTGTTAATCTAACGGGCACAAACTTTGAAAAACCTATCTTCAATAATGAGAAATAAGTTCCCGAGTCAACAATCATATAAAATTTGGCACCCTTGCCATTTTCAATAACATGAAACCAGAGGTCATCGGGAATCTGACAAAATATTTACTTATAATACTCAACCCACACGTGTTAACAATCAGATAGCCACACAAACATTACGTTTTCCAAGCACGAATCGATAATTTGTCAACTGCAAAATAACCTTATGGATTTCATTTGTCTCAAGTTGGTTAGAAAATAATCAGAAAGTTGCTGGCATGCCTCCCGTCTCTGGGCTGTACTTCACTTTATACGTATACTTAAATCTCCAAGCCCTCAACCTCGAAGGGAAAAAAACAATCAAATATGAAAATGACCGATGATTGAAATCATTGATTCCTTGATTTATAGCACTGTAAGCAAGTAAATAATGTCTCACACTATCCCCTGTAAAAGGAATGGAATAAAAGGCGTACATGACTGACATATTGCCTTAACCAAACGATTTGGACCATCTTGCAAGCTTTGAAACTTGAAAGTCCCCGGAATGCAGATCCAAGGCCAAGGGTACACATGTTCTGCTCGCAAATATCGCAATGATTTCTACGAATCATAATTTTTACATAGTTAAAAAAAGAATGAACTTTTACAATTTTGCAGTTGCTAGCATATGCTCATACAACTTAATTAGCTCCTTGTATATTTCTTTACTCTGAGAATGTGAAGTATCACCAGCATAGAAATGATGCGTGTATCCTCCGACATGAATCCAACTATAACCAGGTTCCTTGCAAAGAAATTTTCCTTTCATTTCTTTCCTCAATTTCCCAACATCATTCCACATTCCAGCTGAAGCATAGAGATTTGAAAGGAGAACATAAGCAGATTCATTATCAGGCTCAAGCTCAAGAAGCTTACTTGCTGCTAATAGGCCTAGATTGACATTTCCATATATGGTGCAGGCTGATAGAAGACTTTGCCATATATGAGCATCAGGTGGAATGGGCATTTGATCTATGGTCATCTTAGCACCTTCTAGTAGTCCTACTCGACCAAGTAAATCAACAATGCAAGCATAATGTTCTAATTGTGGGATCACTCCATGTAGGTCAGACATACAGCTCAAGTAAGTATGTGCTTCTCTCACCAACCCTGCATGGCAGCATGATGAAAGAACTGCAAGATAAGTTATCTCATCTGGTTTTACTCCAGATTCGGACATTTTGTTAAAAAGATTAAATGCTTCGTAATAACAACCATGTTGAGCATATCCCATCATCATAGCATTCCAACCAGCCAAACTGTCCATGCATGTTTTCCTGAAAGCTCTTTTTGCATCTTCTATGCTTCCGCACTTACAATACATGTCAATAACAGCACTCTCAACAAAGATATCCTGATCATATCTAGCTTTTAGTGCCAGACAGTGAATTGCTCTTCCCTGTTCCAGATCTGTCATAGCACCACACGCTTTAAGGACAATGCTGAAAGTCGAGCCGTTCACTTCAGGGAATGAGCCCCATATGGTTCGGTAGAATTCCAGAGCTTCAGTATGACAACAAGCATATACTAAAGCACTAACCAAAGCATTAATGTGAATAGCATTCTTTTTATGAATCTCAGACAATACTCTCTTTGATTCATTCAAGGCATTGCACTTCCCATATGTTGTTATCAAGCATGAAATCATGGAATCATCCAACAAGAATCCAGATTTAATAATATGTGAATGTATTTGCATTGCCTGCTGAACAGATTTTGAATTAGACACTGCTTCAAGAATACTAGCCATAGTGTAACTATTTGGTATTAGTGAAAATTCACGCATATGACAGAACATATCCAGAGCCTGATTAACAAATCCATTTTCAGAATATCCAGCAATCAATGAATTCCATGAAACAGAATCCCTACAAATCAGATAATCAAAAATACGCCTAGCATCATTAACCTGCCCACATTTCCCGTACATGGATATCAACGCATTTCCAACAGAAACAACCTCCACGAATCCCACCTTGTAACAATATGCTTGAATTTGCTTCCCAGCTCTTAATATCCTCTCCCCTCCAACTGAAGACAAAAGATTGATCATCGTATACTCATTAATTTGAAAATCATTAAACCGCAGATCTTTAAACAGTCCAAAGGCTTCCACACCATCACAAGCGGCTGCAATCCTTTCGCTCCAAGAAACAACATCTGGCTCAGTAATTTCATCGAACAATGTAACAGCGTTCAACTTTTGCCCACACCTTACATACAAGTTCATTACGGCATTATTCAAGTGATTATAAACTCCACTTAAAAAACCCACTTTAACCCCAAACCCATGAATCTGCTCCCCTTCTTTAACATCAAACGATGCACCAAGCACAGCAGTCAAACTAAATTCATTCAATTCTAAACCTAAGCTCCTCATCTCCACAAAAACCTCTTTACTCTTATCAAACTCCCCATTCCACACATACCCACAAACCATAGCAGTATAAACCACATTATCAAGACCTAAACAGTCCCTAAAACACGTCTCAGCGGACACAATTTCTCCACTTTTCGCATAATTCTCGATAAACCCACTCACTAAATAAACCGCTGAACTGAATCCTAATTTCAAGCAAATCCCATGAACAATCTCATTTTCTTGCAAATTCTCACAAGCCTTAACCAAAGAACTAAAAGTGAAGGCATCAGGCCTCAAACCCTGACACCTTAACCTATCAAAAAGCTTTAGAGCGGGTCCAGCTTGGCAAAAACGAGCCAGTCCAGAAATGAGAGCATTGTAGGTGATGATGTCGGCGTTTTGGGTGTCAAAAAGGAATCGAAAAGCGCGAGGAAAGTCAGCAAATTTGGTGAAGTGCGAAATGAGAGTAGTGGACAATATGGGGTCAAGATGGTGGCCATTTTTTATGAGAAGAGAGTAGATTTGGTCTGTGAGAAGTGGAGAGAGCAAAGAAAGGGATGATTTGAGTGCTTGTGAGTGGTTGTTTAGGTTTATTAAGGTTTTGATGGAGGGTTTTTGAATAGAGATTGAGTGAGTGAGTCTCTTCATGCATGGCCGTTTAACGCTTTTCTCTACTGTAGTTCCAACCGCTTGGGGTTTTAAGGAGATTTCGCGAGGGAAATAATAGTGAAATATGACGTTTTAATTGAAGGAAAAAATAACAAATTTAAAATAAATTATTATTGTTATTAGGGCTATTATTTATATCATTGAGAACTACCGACTCCTTCTTTTACTTATTTATTAAACCTCTGCAAATATACTTTGAAAACAAGTAGTGCTGTATATTTCAAATAATATAGTATTTGTAAATGGGTTGATAAAAATATATTATTAAATTATTTTAATATTATAACAATTATTAGTTACTTAATAAATAATATACGAGATAAAATTTAGAATAAAAATTTTAAAACATGCATTATTACTCTTTAAAAATTTAATCTCGAAACATTTACCAGATATAAGAAAAATTGCAGTCGGTTTGTTAAACATGAATTTCACAATTCCCCTGGCATTGGCTGGTGCTACTTGCAAGTTACAAGCAATACCGCCCATTAAACAAGTAGCAGTAATTTGCACCCCGCCTAACCCCCACGAGGATAAGAGGGAAAAAATAAAATAACACTTGTGCGGGGGTTTAGTTGGGGTTTATTTTCGGGGAAAACATCATTTCTCAAACAATGCCATTGACTCAATCTTCGCTCAAATTCAAATAAAGGTAGTGCCTTCGTCACAACAATATCTCCTCTTTTTTTAAAAAAAATATATATTTACCCAAGAATTCTAATTTCTAAAAGTCACTGAACCCACCTTAGTAAGCATTTTTATTCCAGAAACAAGGCGTCTTCCATTCTTTGTTCTGTATGCATAATTTCGGATTCTTTTCTCTCTCTAAGCCACAAAATAAAACGGAGACAGCAATCAAGCACCCTGTTTCGTAGACATTGTTGTTAATCAATTCCACACGGTCCCATTAACTAACAGAACAAGATTGTCCAACGTTTTGGGGAAAAAAAAAAGGCGCCACGTAATTAATCTGTTTAAATTTGCAGCGTCAGCATTTCAATCCTTTGCTTGATGACACTACATAATAGATAATACATTGCTTTCTTCATCACTCCATGTAGCAAAAACATTATATTTTCTAAAGGACCACCTTAATTTTATTTATTTGTTAATCTATTTGTATTTGCATGCCCAAAATTAATTAAAAAGCGTTCAACAAATAAAACATAAGTAATACAATAGAAATGATGGACGTACCATAACAACAAAATTAGGTATTTCCGATCACCTTTTTTTCGAGAAAACCAAAAATCTTTAGTTGAAGATAAAATTTTTTAGAGATTTTTATCCTTCATAAGTAACAAAAAATAAATAAATATATTATTACTCAAGATACCCATTGTTGATGTTGTTTTCTGATCGCTCCAAAATATTGATACTGTCATCTGGCTGTAGAAAATTTGTTCTTAGTGATTCAAGGAGCGACAGGACTCAAAAACACCGACGCGAGTATTCGGTTAAACCAAACTATTTCAAGCACTCCCATATAGAACCAGAGTAATGGCAGTTGACTATCTGTCTATAAAATTAGGGCTCAAGGCACCTACCCAATTGATCTTTAGGGAGCTAGCTTGTACAGCAGAGGAGAAAGACTTCGATTCGGCAAGGATACTCCCTAACCCACCTTCTGATCTCATTCCGCCTTCGACTTCGACGGGGATGGATTCAATTGGCTTGCTAGCTTGCTTGTTACGACTTCACTCCTCATCTAGGATCAGGACAGAACAATCCATGACGTAAGTTAAGGAGAGGGTAATTTGTTTCATTCTTTTATTATTAGTTGATCTAAAGGCTTTTATGGTTATTGATTGCATTAGATTAAAAAGGACAACAAAAAAACGACTTTCGCCTGCCCCAAAAACAAGCGCAGTTATTTTATTATTTAAGCAAGTGTCTTGCTCGATTACAAAAACACGAAAAGATCGGTCGTTATGTGTCACCACCTCCCACCTACCCTACACATTTGATCAAGATTGTCACTGCGAAGCTATACTAGTTGCTCAAGTAAGATTTCTAGCTGGGTCCTATGTTTTTCGGTTCACTGATGCGGTGGTATCTACTGGCCTGTATCCACATAAAAAGTATCAGAGATCGCCGAGTGTTTTTTCAGCGAAAACCTTATGACGCTCAAGTCAGTAATCGGGTTTACTCTTTTTTTTGTTCTCACTCACTCACAGAAAGAACAGGAAAAACAGAGAAAATTGTAAAGGAAAAAAGTCAAAGATCCTTTTACCTCTCCATTCATCAGATATTTATCCCCTTTCTTCCTGCCCCCTTGCTTGGGCGTCATCCCCTTCATTCATTGTGCCTGCGTCTTTCTGACAGCTATGGTTCAGAGTGACACAACTTGGGGGTGTGAGACGTCTAACGGTTATGGATTATAGTGATAAAACTTGGGAGTGTGGGATGTCAGACGGTTATGGGTCACCGTAATGAAATGATGATACTGTGGAGGTATGTGACGGTTATCGGTAACAGTGACGAAACTCTATGGCGTAAGAGGTGCCTGTCAGTTATCGATCGTCGTGACAAGACATTATGGTGTGGGGGCGTCTGGCGGCTACTTTCTTCTTCTAGGAGAAAACCGTTTACCGTCCTGAACTACAGATGTGGGGTTGTCATTCTTGGGTTCAGCTTTGCTCGAGCTCTGGTCTCTTTCTGTTCTTGGTGCTGCTCATAAGGTGACCATGGCTTGCTTGATGGTAGTGGACATTCATGCTCTTTCTGATTTTGCTCGAGTAGGATGCGAGCATCTGAGCCCCACCAGCTTTGGACGTTTGATCCCGATCAACTTTAACGCCGAGCAGGGATGTCTTCGTGCTAGCGATCAGGTCTTTTATTCTGACTGATTTGCCTTCGAGTAGACCTACTCGATATTTCCCAAACACCCATGTCCTAAGAAACAAGTAACAAATTCTCTCGTTAACGTTGGTAAACAAATTCCCTCGTTAATGTTGTTAACCAGAGGAAAAATCAATAATATTACCTACAGTTCTAATCCCCTAAAAAAAAAGTATAAAACATTCCCTCGGTATTGTAAACATTTTTCTTATGAAGATATTGTGCCAAAATTTTCTACCCTCGACATCAATACTTCTTGGAAATAAGTATAAAATTCCCTTGTTAAAGTTAAATTTTTCCGAGAGAAGTTTAAATCCTTTGGAAAGCAAAGAAAAATCAATCATATTGGCTTCCGTAAAACTAGCAAAATTCCTTAAGTAAAATAATTTATTATTCACGCGAAGTTCGTGCACCAAAATTTTCTACCCACTTTGCCATCAATATTTCTCGAAAATAAATGGAAGATTCCCTTGTTAAAGTTATGATCAGGTGCGAGAGCAACCCAATTAAGAAAACAAATAATCAGACATTGTAGATTTTACCCACTTGATATTTTGGATTTATGCCTGTGATGGGCAGTTAACAATGAATTATATACATCACAATTTTTGAGTAGCTACAAATTCACGTTGGGAGAGAATCTAAATTCTAATCTGATTCAACATGTGCCTTTTAGCTGTTAAGAGGATATAAAGGGGCCGATCATTCAGCAATTTAGAATAGAAAAACTAAAATACAATTTAAGCTCCATCTAAATTGATATACATTAAAAAGATGCGAACTCCACTGTGAGTGTACATAATATATACACAAATATATTAAAAAATTATGTAAAGTTTAAAAAATTCATAAAACTGTAGCGTATTGAGGGTTTGTAAGAGTTTTATCCATCCGCAATTATAGCATAGTTCAGGGTTTGTTGAGCATAAACAATTTGACAACCAATAGTTAACAATTGCGAGATCTAACATACACCTATAAAATATATGTTTGCAATAGAGAAATGAGTTCCTATTAGTGACTTGGACTCTTTCCCTTCAAATTGAAAGAATAATAATTTTTCACGCTACAATTGGTGGTAATCTGAGTTAAGATTTATTTATTTTATTCGACTCGATACAAATTAGATGTGTTTGGGTATGAATAAATGAGTGAATTTAATATGATTTGTTAAATAAATAAATTAAATTTAAGTATTTAAAGAATGTTTCATTTATTCATTTAACATTCACTATAATAAATTGGTGATAATCGATTTGAATATAGTTTATTCGTTTAAAAATTATTTATTATCTGCTAAATTAAATTATTTTTTATACTTAAATTTATATGAATAAATTTTAAAATTTAAAGCTTAATTTAGTAATTATCAACGATAATAAGATAAAATATATAAGTGAGGGCAAGCATAACCGGTCCTAATTTTTATTCACCCTTTACAGATAATAAAAGATCAAAAAATTCAATTCATTTTTTTTTTTATCAATAATTAACTAATCTTGGGGAAGTTCTAATATTAGTCTTCACATTGTTAGCCTGTTTTATGTGCCCTTCTCGGAACTCACACTCACTTCGTCATCTCGTCATCTCTCTTCGTCATCGTAATCATCATCAGCAGCAGACACTACCAAAATTATTTACCAGCTTCCTCTTATAACTCTTATTCTTCACAACTTCTCTCTCTTCTTCTTTATCACTCAAAGCCAAAAGCCGCCTCCTCTTCACAGCCACAAGTGTTGGAGGGGGCGAAACGGAAGAACCCTTTCATGGGTTGTGTTACAAGTTACCGTCGCTTATTCAGTTCGAGTTTCTGAATAGATCATCAACGGATGGGTTCGTCATTTTCTCTGATCTGCAACAAATTTGTTCAAAGCATTTGTAAATGAATTCATATTTAATTCAGTTCTTTATGGATTCGTTTATTATAAGAAAGGCGAATAGTAAATAAATTCAGATTCAATTTGATTAATTGATTAATTCTGAGAAATGAATTAAACATATTGAGCTGAATATTTATTTAATAAATTAATCAAATTTAAATAATTTAATTTTAATTTGAATTTGGTTAGCTTATTCATTTTGCGCCCTTATCCTACCTCATATTTAGTTTTTTTTTTTTAAAAAAAAAGCAAATTTATTAATTAGGTCAACCACTTAAGTGAGATACATTATAATATAGTTTACTTCCTTGCTAGTAAAACTCTTCCTGTGTCGTAACTGTAGTGATTTGGAAGAGATTGGTGGTGAATGTGCATAAAAAAAATGGCATAGTTGGTGCAAATTAAAGAAGATTCTCATGGCTCTGTGGTTGTGGATAAACAATAGTGGGTTCTTTTATTTGTGTGAAAAATGGAAGTCGGGGTTCACGCCGGCGTATACTTGGCCCAATAAGGGCAATTATGCCGGATTTGGTTGATGAAAAGGACAATCAAAGCAGCCCTTTCCAAAGACTACTCGACTGCTGCATAATGTGAAGAGTCCATTCAGTATAGGATTGACGAAATTTCTCAAATTGAGGCAGCAAGCTAAATTGTACTTTTCACCTTCCTTTAATATATACTATATTTTACTCTTACCTGCTTTGTTATTTATGAGAACAAGATTGTTTGGCGATAAAAATATTTTTAAGTTTTGCCTTAAATAAGAAGAAGCTTTTGGATTCACAAAGCTACCAATATCAATCAGACTTGCTTGGTCCCTTAACGTTTTATGCTCTTGTTGAACTTAAATTGTAATGCCTTATTATAGCTGGAGTAGATGACTCTTGACAGATCAAGCATATTTGATTGATCCCATTTCATTAAAGTGTGCAGTACTTTGCATTCAATTCAACAGGGCCAAAAACATAAACATAAACATAGCCATTAGCCAGCAAGATTGCTGCCTGGCTTACTATGCCGAGTCAAAGATTGAAGAAGATACAATTCTTCACCCGTTCATCAATTTTAATGTGTCTATTCGAACTAATACGAACCTTATCAATAATTATATGAATCTTATGTGCCAACTCTAAAGATGTCGATGTATCAATGAGAGGAAAAAAAAAAAAAAAAAAAAAAGAGCGCAAGGGTCTAGACTGATATGATATTTATTTTTAAGTAAATTTAATTATTGGATTCCCTCAAAATACAATGTTTTTAGGTTATGATCGATTAAAGTTTGATATTTTTTCATTACGGCCCCGGTGGAATCAAAATGTGTATTCTCACAAATTTGTTATATGGGTTATGCAACGTCCTCGACGAACCAACTATTAAGGAATTGAGATCAACACAATTCTAAATTGACTTAATAAATAATATCGGGCTTTTTTCGGCAAGTAATTACAAAAAAGAACAAGATGCAGCCGTAAAAGCGTCTTGGCGTTGGCAATAACAGGTGCACCGAGGAGGGAAAGTCAGTGTGCAAATGCAATTATCTGATATTTTGAGTCTACCAAATTAATACGTGTACTCTCCTCAGCTCCTGCTCTCTAAAAGACTCAAATTGAGACTCTTGAGAGACTCTGCTCTGTAACGCGCAACTGAACATGTCAAATATACAAGTCAATCGATTGGGCCCATCAGAACAATCAAGAGATGGCTATAGGTGTCGCCGCGGCAACTACTGAAGACTTTTAATTTTTTAAAAAATTACTGTAAGTTTCAATAATTATCAAATATCCCCACAATCTGTCTGTCACATTTTCAAAAGAGCGGTACTTGTCGTGGTCTCTCCACTGACTTTTTTTTTTTCTTCTTTATTTATCGCGTCTTTCTCTTATTTTTTTTTATCAAACATTTTTTCATTTTAAATTATATATGCTAAAAAATTTTATAATAATATATAAAAATTTAAATTATATAATTCAATATAAATTTATAATAATAACTTTAAAAATTCACATATAAATTTTATTAATGTAAATAAAAAAATTAAAAATTTATTATTAAAATAAATTAACAAAATATATTAATCTGAAAAAATATTTTTATTACAGACCAAATTATTATCAATTAAAATAAGAGAAATGAAAAAATAAGCAGAGAATGAGAATTTTATCTCATTTATGTCCTTTCTTTAAATAAAAAATTAAATAAAATCTCAAAATAAGAAATTAATATAAAATTACCTAATACCTTGTTCGAATATAAAAATTTTCGAGATCCCATCCCTATAAAGTTATTTACCATCGTTAAAGCTAATATCTTACTTTATCTTTTAATCCTTATATAGATATTATCAACAACATATAATATTTTTTATATTTATATTAATGTTAAAACTTTGATTTTAACATCTTATTATATCTTTTAATCAATATACAGGTACTATTAATAATATTAACAAATAAATTTTGAGTATTACAGTTAAAAAAATACAAATCAAATATCTTTCAGGCACATTTTTTCTTAATACTAGTTTTAATTGTAGCCTACCATAAATTTAAATTTAAAATACCAAATTTACCAGTAACCCCAAAAAATTATTGGAACGGGTTTCTACGAGCGGATTTATAGTTTCGGGGTAATTTTGCCATCCTTCACATCATCAATAATCACCCACTATACCTCAATCTGTGTCATTCACACCTCTGAGTGACCACACCCAATTCAGCCAGCCCCTCACACAAGTTAGAACAGTACTAAAAACTAATAAACATCGATATTACCTTGCGCGTGGCATTAGCCTCTACCCCGTGTAGAGTCCCTAATCCGACAGCTATGCCTGTTCTTGCTCTCGTCACTTGTACCTCTCTGCAACTCTCCCTTCTTCACTTTCATTTCATCTTCTCCAACTCATAGCTCTCTTGAGTCTTTACCACATTCATCACACAGTTCCACCATTTTAAGCTACTTTACCAAATCTGGTCATTATTTTAACATTGATCAAAAATATTTTTTTTGTACCCAACATTTGAGCACTGTTTTGTCCAAATCTAGTAACAACCAGTTTTAATTCTTTACAATCCACAGTTATTTAGCCAATGTACAAGCTGTAATTCTTTTGCATTAACTCAAAAGGAAAAGGAATGATGAAAAGCCAGAAAGATTTGGACAAACCAATTTGGGATCAGATGAGGAGCCCGTCAGGTAATCCAATTCCAGGAACCGGGTCAAGTATCCGACCCGCACCCAAGCTCATGGTCTGGCTCATCCTCTTCGTATCAGTCACTTACGTTGTCTACACTCTCAAGCTCGTCTCCACATCACGAGCCTGCGACGACGAACGCGAACCTTTCTCCTCCACTCACCGATTGTCATCCACCTCAACATCAGTTACTAGCAACGTCTCATCTGAGCCGTTGGTACAAAATCGAGCGGCTACCCATCGCCACATCCGCGAACACGAATCTCAGGAACTACGAATACAGAGACCGACTGAAATCCACCACATCGTGTTCGGCATCGCCGCCTCAGCCAAGCTTTGGAACCAAAGAAAAGAGTACATCAAAATATGGTACCGGCCAAACGACATGCGCGGCGTGGTTTGGCTCGACGACTTTGTGAAATCGAACGAAACCGACAACCTCCCACCGGTAAAGATCTCAAGTGACACTTCGCAGTTTCCGTACAAGAACAAGCAAGGACATCGTTCAGCCATACGGATCTCGCGCATCGTGTCGGAAACGCTCCGTCTTGGGCTTAGAAATGTGAGGTGGTTTGTGATGGGAGACGACGATACCGTTTTCTTAACCGAGAATTTGGTTCGGGTTTTGAGAAAATACGACCACAATCAGTATTATTATATCGGGAGTTTATCGGAGAGTCATTTGCAAAATATATATTTCTCTTATGGAATGGCTTACGGCGGTGGCGGCTTTGCTATCAGCTATCCATTAGCTAAGGCGCTTGATAAGATGCAAGATAGGTGTATTCATAGATACCCTGGACTGTACGGTTCTGATGATCGAATGCAAGCTTGTATGGCCGAACTCGGTGTTCCACTCACTAAAGAATTCGGCTTTCACCAGGTTTGCTAACTCGCTTTTGTTACTCAGTGCCTCGCCTTTATTAGTTCATTTTTTTTTATTTTTTTATTGTCGTTTTGGCTTTTTCACTCGGGTTATGATAAGCTACGATTTGTTTCTGGTTAAATTAAGTCTTTTTTTTTTTGCATTAATTTGTGTAATTATTAATTTGCTTAGAATTGAAGTTAAGTGGGGTTAATGAAGTAAAGATTTAAGTATGGATTCCCAAAGACGAGTTTACGTCTCGCGGAATTCAAGCACAATCAGAGCTGTCGATTGGCTTCAGCTTCGGCCTTTTCGTTTGTGTCGTAATAATAATGTATGGTGTATGGTTACTACTAACTACTACACTGTAAGATTGGTCCGTAAGCCCACTTTGGTCTAAAACTCAATGGGCGTGTGCTTAGTTCAATGTTGTCCTTGGGCTGGCTCCTGGTGTCGGGATGGGGCCCACGTGGGCAGTCTTTAACCATTTTTCGTCACAGTTGAGCTGTCTTATACCCACGAGCATCTTTAGCGCGTGGCATCACCATCCTTTAAAGAATCATGAATGGGTTTTTTACTTTTCACTTGGGACTTGGGCACTTGTGGTGATTTAAAGTGAATATGAAGTTGATTAATGTGGTGTGTGGCTGAGTTACAATATCTGTAAGTATATCCAACACAAAATTGCACCCAATAATTCAAGATATATTGACAATCAATTGACACTTGGAACTTTTGGGTACCACTCTTGGGTTGATATAGCATGACCTTGATTAATGAATGCTTGCTTCTTTTATAAAAATTCGGTATAAACCTTGCTGAAAAAATAGGTTTATGCTTACCGTCATAACTAAGTGGCTGCATTTCAATTGTAGTTATGCTTTTGTTTTGTGAGCACCATAAGATATTAGACGAATTCACTTATATTTGCTAGTAGCGAATTTGTTTTGATGTTACATGTGGATGCATTGCAGCATGAGCAAGTGCAGTTCAGAGAAGGCTTATTATAGACTAGACTTAGACAATAGATTCTGAGGTGAACGATGAGCACATCTAATTTTACACATTTTCAACAGTTTTTTTCATCTATGCGATCGAGAATTTTATATTATGACATGATCGCGAATGATTGTTACTGATTCTAACAGTCTCTTCTTGGTGGATGGCTATCAGTATGATGTGTATGGAAACCTGTTTGGACTCCTTGCCGCACACCCGGTTACACCCTTGGTGTCACTTCATCACCTTGACGTAGTTGAGCCTATCTTTCCAAATATGACCAGAGTTCAAGCCCTTCAGCATCTGATGGTGCCTAAGAAGCTTGATTCAGCAGCAATTATGCAGCAGTCTATCTGTTACGACAAACGCAGGACCTGGACCATTTCAGTTTCATGGGGTTTTGCTGTTCAAATTTTTCGTGGTATATTTTCACCGCGTGAGATGGAAATGCCTTCAAGGACATTCTTGAATTGGTACAGAAGGGCAGATTACACAGCTTATGCATTCAACACTCGTCCGGTTAGCCGAAACCAATGTCAAAAGCCATTTGTATTTTACATGTCAAAAGCAGAATTCAATACTACAATGAACCAAACAGTGAGTGTGTATGCTCGGCATCGGATCCCTCATCCTGAATGCAGATGGAAGATGGCCAATCCTGCTGTGCTTGACACATTAGTGATTTACAAAAAACCTGACCCCTATTTATGGGATAAGGTAAGTGCATCAGTTAGTTTCTTCCATTTACTTGATACTTTTTTCAATATATAAGTTTGGCCATTGGCTTTGCCTGAATGCACTTGGGCTAATAGTGGTTTCTTTTGTTCTTTCCCCCCACCCCCCTTCGTCTCTTGCGTGTATTGGGCAGTCGCCGAGAAGGAATTGTTGCAGGGTCTTGAAGTCGAAGAAGAAAGGAGTTATGGAGATAGATGTGGGTGTATGTAGACCGGGTGAGGTCAGCGAAGTATAGTCACCAGTTTGTTTATTTTGTTTTATATAGGATGGTAGCGTCTCCTTCGTTGTTGCTCATAATTTCCTTAATTTATTCATCAAATTTCCAAATTTTGTCGGCAGAAGGGAAGAAAGGAAATATGCTTTTGTAATCTGTAGTTTACCCTTTCCATGTCATACGTGTAGCACGTTATGTAAGAGCAATGAGGTACTGTACCGTGTTGTTTCACTTCATTTTATTCCCTCTTCAGCGATTAATCAATACAATCCGGACAAGGGGCGTGTACTGCACTATGAATATGATACTCTTAGCTTAGATTTTAAAATGACCATTTTTTCTATTCGACAAGTCGTGTCATGGCATCAGATACAGATACGATCCCAATTTCCCAAATGCTATTTAGTTAATTAATTCTAACATGTTCTGAGTTTTTAGGCCCTCTAACGTGTGAATCTGGACGCCCCCGCACCGCTGGCATGTAAAAGTATTAAGTCAAAGTCAAACAATGATGTTAGGTCTTGGCTATTAGAAAATTAGAAAAAAGAAATATAAAAAAATGTATTTTTCATTTGCTGAGCTGGGGAATCATGATTATTATCAGTATGAGGGATCTCATACATATTTTAATCCTGCTTAGAGAGTTAACTTAGGATCAAATGAACCCGGCCCAGATGAACCTCGAATGAGAAACAGAGAAAGTGTCTTAGTCATTCCTCATTTCTTTAATATGATTAATCAAATTAAGGTGTCTTCACCTCTGGAAATTTTTATTTCAAAATGATTCCAACCAAATTAAAATATGAATCACCAACCATGACCCCTATTGTTTGACTAGGGTGTGACCCAGAAAAATAATAAACTTGTGTGTGTATATATATATATATATATATATATATTAGGATGTGGTTATGTTGAAATTATTATATGGTATAATAATTATTTATAATCACATAATTAAAATTATAATATATTTTTTTATTATTTATTATGTTCTGTATATAATAATTATAATACATGTTTTATTTTAATTTCACTCCAACATAATTATGTCTATTTTTTAAGAGACTCTAAGTAATGATAGTAATAACAAAAAAATCTCTAAATAATGTCTCCATATTTTTCTTCTTAATAATCCCTCGCACCGCACCCCCAAGTGTCGGTGCAAATAGAGGTGACAAAAACGACATAATTCACGGGGACTGCTACAATATTCTGTTGGTGATTTAAAAAATTTAACTTTCCAATAAATGATACCCTTTCCACTGTCTTTTATGATTTGACAAAAATTTCTGAGGGTGGGTGCGAGCCGGGCAGGGCAGGGTCCAGCAGCGAGGGGGACTACATTCACATCTCGAAAGAAGTTGTTATCGTTTCTGAAGTACTATTTGATGGGCCCCGCTGTCTTAATCAACGGTGGTCCATATGCTTCAATGTTGACAAATCACAGACATTAATAATAGGGTTTTGTACCAGACAATGAAAGCCATGAATAGATCTGGTTGGATCAGAAGTTCTATCTGTATCATCTTCAGTTTCTGGAGTACTCTTCGGCTGCAACGATCTCCAAATTTGCAGTAAAACTAAGACTGCTTTATGGTTAGTTAGTTGTAGGAGCATTTTCCGTTGATTCTTTACTTGATTTTCGAAAAAGGCATCGAGTATTTTATTTCTCCGGTAATATTCTTCTCAAATTTAAGTTCACAATTATAATAGTTTACCTTAGCGGTGGATAACGGTCCAATTTCAAAGATTTCTTTGTTTGATGACAGGTGGTATGGCATTGGTTGCATACTACTAAAATTAGTATTTTTGGATACTCTTTCTAATCTTATTAAGTTTGGAGGATCCAAATATCCAGTAACATGTGCTGACCATTACAATAATATTATTATTTTTAGAAATATTTACATCCAAGATTTTAGAGTTTACAAAATCCACCAGCATCCTCGACCCTATTTATTTATTTGGTCTCATCACATTTTAGTTTAACTTCCCTGTTTCACCCCCCAACTCCCTTAATTTATCTCAAAAAAAAAAAAAAAATGCTATCTTAACGACTAGCGATAATCCTCAAAAAGATTAAATGACAAAAGAAAAAAACTTTTTTTCCCTTAAAACGTTTGGAGCCATGAACGGCCATGACTAGTGCAACAAAAAAAAAGCATTATTTCAACATCAGTCACCATGTAAATAAATCTTGGGGCTTATGGGAACATAACCTTTCTTGTAATCTTAATAAATTGAGGAGGCAAAATTTTGACCTTTTTAACAAATCTTTTGTTTAAGACGCCATTTACTTTCTAAAGCGTATGTGTTGATTTATAATAATTACTACTCAGTCACTTTGATTTGAAGAAAAATGAAACGGTGAAGTGTGAGATATCAATAAGAAAAAGTAAAAATTTAAATGATAGGTTATGTAATTTTACAAGTTTGAAACTCAATTCTTTTCTCTGTGTGTGGTATTTTATATATATATATATATAACAATACTGTGAAATATAATTAGATTTATGTATATGCAAAATATTATATATTTAAATTATAATTTTATTTAAAGATTAATATGTATATTACAATCTAGATTATGTTTATTATAACGAAATCTATATTTGACTCTTAAAAATATTAGAGGAAAATCTATGGTATCAACAATCATACAATATTAAGAGAGATAACTGTTCCTATAAAATTTTAAAATTGACAGAGACGAATGTTAGCCCACAAATGGGGTTACCTATGGGCTAGGAGCCCACTAGCGTTTAAATTATGTTTGTAACCGCAAAGTTCAAATTTCTAGCATAAACCTGGTAGTTGGTGCAGAAGCAGAATGGAGGCCCAACGTAGATTAAAGGATGATCCAATAAGATGCTGGCCAGGAATGTATCCCGGTCCGGTCCGTTGCCGCTAAAGAAGGCACCAATATGGTTGAAAAAAAGAGTAATACTTCTGACATCCTTTAATATTCTTACAAAACTCCATCTTTATAATCATAATTCTATAGAAATTTTTTAATTGCTTAAAGAAATTACATTAAAGGATAAACATGAATTTAATTAAACTATGTTGTCATTACACCTATAATATGAAATGTATGAACCATATTATTTTAAAACCCTAATATAGGATTTTTTAAAAAAAAACAAACTCAAAATATTTTTGAAACAAAAAAGAAATAAATTACCCTCTAATAAGAATTTTATCATAAATAATGTATATTTACAATTTACTTTATTTCTTCTATATGATAGTAGAATTTAATTATTAACATTAAAATTTTCTTTATAACCGAAATTAGTTTCTCTGCCAAAACATAAAAATTACATGAAGTTAACTACTAAAAAACCATATGTTCAGAGTTTATGATATGTGGCTGGAGAGATAATCTAAACAAAAATAAATTATGTGTGGTTTTAGTTAGAGTGTTTGTCTATTTATTATTATTATTATTATTAGTTTAATGTTCATTAGGGTAGAACTCTATAAATATAAAAGGTGTGGCTTCAAAGGGGTGTTAATAGGAGTTGCACTCATTTAAAACATATTGCGCTGAGTGACTGGTGTTAGTGTATTTTCATTGCCCGTAGGCTTTTAAATGTAAGCTATCTAGTTGAATGATTTATTACAGACTTGTACTTCATATAATAACATAACAATGTTAGGTATCTCAATATATAAATTATAATTTAAATTTTAATTGTTGTAATATTAATTTATTGGATGGTGATTAAATAATTTTATTAGTTGTAAAATTTATAATCTAATAAATGAGAAATACATAATATTAGAACTTAAATGTTTGAATCACTAACGTTATTATTGATAATAATAGGAGGAAGATGATGATGTTGCAATTCTACTTTATATATATATATATATATATATATATAATTGTGATTTTTTTGCCTTAAAACTTAAAATAGTAGAATCTACTAGATTAGCGTAATATGTAAAGAAACTCCACAGCTCATGATAAATAAATAATGATGTTCATAGACGATCGAAGTGCCCTTTTAACCTTAAAATTAACTAAAATAATTTATAGGCAGCTCCAAAAAAAAAAAAGGGAAAAAATTAAGACGGCTGCTTGTACACACCAGCTTGAAGCTTGAAAGAAAGAATGGCAATTGGCAAATCCCAGCTTCGAAGACGACCTTACTTAAAAAGTCAAATAATTATTATGCATACATCATGATAAAAATGCAAGTTGGTGTGCATACTAGTATACTACGTTTAGCTGTTGCAAAGTGACAGGTAGCTTCTCACTCATAAATCGACGCGTTACAACTGTTATGTGCAACTTTACTGATTTGAAGAATCATAATAAAATCATATTGCCATTGAATTAGTTAAAAATCAATCAATTCAAACCAAATCAAAAAGGCCTAGCGTTTGTCTTGTCTTAGCTAGCTTCGCTGACTCACATGCTGCCCCCTATTTGCAACATTGTTCACTCGTATCAAATCACCCCATCGAACGCTCTTTTTGAGGGGCCATATATGTTATTCTTTTGCTGAATTTTGGAAGATAACGCGGGTTACCTTTTTACCCTCACCAATACATGTGCACCAATTAATGTGTAAATAGATCCTATACTGAGTATTGACATAGAGTATCTCAACTGTGCTAATTACTCAATCAGTCTTTAACATAATGCTGCGGGTGCAATTATAGGAATGAAGTGTTAAAAGATTTAAGGGTTCGGTTAAGTTATAACAGTTCTATGGTAAAATATATATATTTTTTAATAACTGTATTATTAAAATTATAATATATTATTTATTATTTTAAGTATGTAGTTATTATTCATTGTGTAGGGTAGAGTAAATCCACCTTAGCCATTGCCAAGATTTAATTATGCAAAGACCAGTGACAAACAAACCCTTTTGCGGCAGCAGAAGATACTCAGAATTTTCGCTCTCTTGGTGTCGGTGGAGCGGCAACTAATTAGATGAAAAGAAACTACAGGAATTACAAGTTAACGAAACGTACGTCATGCATTTGGTTTCTTAAACAGTATTGCTGCCTTTTAAGGATGTCGCATTAATAGAATAGGCAAAATTAGGCACAAATTTTCGCAGCTTAAGACGACAATGATTAGAGCATTATAGCATATTGGCATGTCGATGTTGCATGCTATCATAATAATCTCTAAAAGGCTCCAACAGTATTGAAATTAAGAATATCTCATCCCTATTTTGTTAGTTTCGTTCATTAGCTTTCCAATATACAGAAAGAAAAAATGTACATTTACACAGCACTTGTTGTCATTTAATGCGCCTCTTGTTAGGTCATTTCTCCCATGCTATTCCTTCAACTACTTGATTTGATCATGCAGCTGGGTTGTTAGTGATGCACTGATGTGTACTCCGTATCAAAGACATGATCTTTCAAATATTTTTTGCTTTTTAATATTGTTTTCAGATGTTCTAAAATTATTTGCACTCCTTTATCTTCCTTTTTTTTTTTTTTAATCCCTTCAGAGATTAAGCTACATACGAGAGAGCCTTAAGTTTCTTTCATGAAGTCAAATCTGGATACATTCAACCCTGTAAAATGACTGAGTTATAGAAATTCATGCGCCTGACTGCTAACATGTTATGATTTTTTTTTTTTGGTTTGATCCTTACTGCTTGAAAAGATAATTTGGATCAAACTAATGGATAAGAAGGCCAATTTAATTAGTACTATATAAAAATGCATCTACCTAATCCATACTAAAATATTAGCTCATGAGTTGAAAGTTGTGTCATATCTCAAACTTATATACTTAGTCTTGTAAGTAGTAACTCTAAATTATTCTTGATAGATATGAGATTAATTCACAGCACGATGGATAAAAGTTTAATAAGTTCAACAATCACCATGCTCATCATAAAATTAACTTGAGCAAAATTGCATCTTCTGCTACATGGTCCAAAACGGAAAGAGAAAAATGTTGGGTGGTAGAATAAATTAATAATCATACAAAATAAAACGCAAGGCAATTCACCCTATCTAAAAAGGCAGCTAATAAAAGTGCCTTTTCAACAGCAAAAGCAGTAGCATAAACCATGCCAAAGTTGACAAATCATAAAGGGGGCAACTCTCTCAAGCATGAAAAATCATCTTCATGGAGACGATTTCGGGACCACAACATTGAAATGATCACGGTATTCTGTTATTTTCATAGGAATTGTCTTAATCTTCAATACTAAGGACCCAACCAAATTGTTTTGCTAAATTAGTTTTGTCCTCATTGAAAAAATAAATACCTAAACATGAGACCCAAGAAATTTTGTAACTTCAATCCAAAATAAGAGCCACAAACGACTCGATCGTTTAGGTTGGGCAAGAGAGCCTACCGACTAATAGTCTGATATTATATTAGTTAAATTCTTTGGAACATAGATGCCGTCCAAGAGAAGAAGGAAATATCTGTATAAGCTTGCATCAATCACTTGCCATTCCAATTTAACCTAACAGTAAATTAATAGACATGCTCTTAAGAATTCAAAAAGAGAGAAATGCAACTACCAGCTAATTTAACTGTAGGTTTTATGTATATATATTGTATGGAGTATTTATCTATGCCTAAGCTACTAATTTTAATCAATCATCTATACCATGATCACCATCCTTTTGATAAGCACTCCGATTGATCGAAAACCACCTCATGATTAATGAAGAGCTATGGAAAATCTAACCAGCCAAGTCATGAAGCAATTGAGCCCCCATGAGATTCCTGTATGGCAAATTCTGTCCTTCACCATCTAAAAGTGAGTACTGAACCTGTTGGCAATCTTCAATGTGGTCTCTGGGGTAAAATAGTGAACTTTGTGATGCTGGAGAAAATGCTAAGCTCACCCCACTACCACCATGCTGCTGCAACCCTAAAGTCAATGACACGCCACCACTACCGCCATTGAAAGTCTGATGATTAGTATTGTCATTAGCATAAGAAAGCCCACCCACAGTGTGCTGATTGTAAGATGAAAAATCCAACTCCATGGCTCCAAATGACCCAAAATTTTGTTGCATGTGGTGACTTTGAAGGGCTTTGTTAGGGTTTTTATTAGCATCATTCTTGTCATGATTATTGATAATGGAAGACAGACATTCCGAGTCAATCCGAACAAGTTGATCCTGTGTGGGCTTTTGATCGGCAGGAGGATTTTGAATTTGATTTGGCCGGCCAATATTGTCATCCAGATCAGTAGCTCCGTCGGAAGATGCCATGTTGTTGTCTTGCTCCTTTGTTTCTTCTAAGTACATTTCTTCCACCATAGGCTTCCATAGCCTCACTCTTGCATTAATGAACCAATTGGACACCTGTATGATGAAACACACGTAGAAACAAAGAGGGCATAATATTTATATTAATCTTAATTATCCACCGCATATATAATAATTGAATATGATGATATTATATCAGATTAAACTATGGATATCATAATTAATTAAGAAGATATGCCCCATTGATACTATAAAATTAAATTCACGAAGCACATATTAATTAAAATAAATATATATTTGGACATACCTGGCTTCTTGAAAGACCAGTTTGGCGGGCTAATATATGTTTATCAACATCGCTTGGGTACCTGCGAGGGGTTTTTTCTCATGTAAATCAGTACAGTGCAAAGTTAAAGAGATGGGTCCTAATCCACGCAAAAATAACAGGGAGAGGGGACAAGCCATAGCCAGTCAATGTAGAGGAAAAGAAAATAAATGATTGAAACACGGAATCTGAATACTGGTTGGTCGAAGCTAACAAAATGATTGAAACTCCTAATGTATGAAAAATTGCGGTACAAACTACAAAGACGGCAGAACGGTTGTTTCTTTATTTTCTCTTAATTGACAGAGAAAAACATTGATTCTTTCACTAAAATCAGTTGGTACATTGATTCTTTCACTAAAATCAGTTGGTAGGATAACTTGTATAAAGAAGACTTACAATCAGTACAAATCTCATAAAAGAAACTATCAATAAAAATAAAATTAAGGAGGAGAAAAGATAGAGAGAGGTTTACGGGTGAAGAAAATGCTCAAACAACCAAGCACGAAGCACGGATACGGATCTTTCAGGCAGGCCCCGTTGAGGTCTCCAGGGGTGACTCTCCATCATGCTCATCTGCTGAAAGGCTCTTTGTTGCCTCAAGGCTTGATCAATGATTTTAAGTCTTGGTGTTTCGCCTCTGCTTGTGCCGGGTGCAACGGGATCTTTCTCTCCCATGGCTTTCTTTGTAGCCTGAATTTGACCAACAATCCCATCTCTTAAACATCTAAAATGCCTTGACATGGCCTTGGAAGCCAAAGCTGAATACACCCTTGCCGCCCCGTTACCCGCCACAGCTTCAAAGGAAGATACTACGGCTTTCATTTGATCACAGTAGTGCCTGTATCTTCTATCCACCTAATATAAACACACACACTCATGACATGAGATAAAATAAAATAAAAAAGTAACATAAGATGAAGATACGATGCCATGAAAAGAAAAAGGAAGAGAGGTTTCTTAACGTAACATGAAAAAGCAACAATTGTCACGATCTGGGCATTTATTGCGAGGCCCCAAGTCGCTAAATTAGTTCAAGAACTATGTTTGGAGACAACGTAAATGCTCAAGATGAAGTAAAAGTTGAAACTTTTTTTTTTCAACTAATTTTAGATTTAGCATGTTTTTATATTTTCCTCTGTTGATTGACAAGATGGGAGACAAAAAAGGGATCTTTATGGAATTACAAAAATAAAATTGAAGAAAATATATATATATATATATGTATATATGAATACCTCCTCAAGCATTGAAAGCAGCTTTGTCTTTCTTTTCTGCAATTCCATGAATTCAAGGGAGCAAAGGGATTGCTTTCTTGAAGAGCTACCGGCATTCTCATCATCCCACTGTTGTTTGGCCTTATGGGATTTTAGCTTGGTTGCATCGTTTTGCTTAGTCCCAAGACTGCAAAATTCATTTAAAATCTCTTGTGCAGGAGCCAAGTACTTTGAATTCCTCAGCTGGAACTGATGCCCAGTTTGATGATGAATATTGGGTGGAGTAGCAGTTTTTCCCAGAAACCCATCTTGCATCATTTGTTGTTGCTGTTGAATACCTGCAGCAGGTTTCCCAAAGAACCCATCTCTAGAAGTTGATGAGCTGATAAACCTCATGTCATCTTGTTGATGATCATGGTTGTTGTGATTGGTTTGTCTTAGTTCAAAAGACTGTAAGCCAATACTAGAAGGGTTGCTTGAAGAAAGAGAGAGTGAAAGGCCTTGACTTGGTCTCTCATTTCCTTCACAAGGAAAAACACACCTCAAAGAAGAATCATCAAGAAGCAACCGGCTGTTATTCTCTTGCCAAGCGCCAGCAACAGCTGAGTGATGATGATGATGATCAGGACCAACTATTAGATTCTCACCACTAGTTTCAGATATCCCAGTTGTGAAATCTTGTTTGTTGAACTGGTGATCATGTTGATAGAAATGATGGTCACTTGTTGACTCGTTGATTGTCTTTGAAGATGAAGGGCCAGGATTGTTTCCTGCAGGTTTATTGTTGAAGAACTCTTTCCACATAACAGAGTTACTGTCTGAATTGTGTTGCTGTAGATTCTTTGAAAACCCTATCATCTCCATGCCTGTCGTCAAGTTGAAGATCTCAGGGTTGCCGTCAAAACCTTGGATCTGATTCATCATATGAGTTTGATGAAGTGTTGGGTTACTAGATGAAACATCTGAGTAACAAAAGCCACCTGATGAAATTATGTTCCTTGATTTATCTTCACAAAGTTCCCTAGCCATGTAAATAAAAAGCTCCAAATATCTTTGTTGATTCTGCAAAGAATTAAAAAAACCAAACAAGATCACCTAACAAAATTTTGAAGACTAAATTATAATTTTTTTATTAAAAAAAATTCTTTAACCTTGTTGTAATTTAATACAAGAGAGAAAACGCGAGGCCTTACCAGTTGCGAAGTAAGAGTAAACTATGTATGTACCAGTGATGTTGAAGAAGAAGAAGAAGGAGCTATCTTCAGAGTTGTTCTGTAAGTAAGCCAACATGGGGTGCCATGAGAGCAGACAAACAAAGAAAGATCAGAAATAGAAGATCAGATAGAGGGGATTATGACTCCCTAGAGCTAGCCATGATCATCACTTGATGTATCATATACGCCTTTCTTTTTCTTCTCTCTCTCTATGCACTGTAGCGAAGCCAGCAATAAGCTCAAGTGGGTCAATGCTGTATGATATAAATACATCCAAAATAGACTTCCTAGTAAGAAAATTGAGTAATCCCCCTTCAATTATTTCATACCCAACAATTAAAAATTACCATAATCGCTAATATAATAAGTTAGTAATAAACAAAACAAAAAAAATAAGGAAGACCGAATCCTCTGCTTCAGAAAGTATTGTTAAATTATTATTATATACTCAGAGACTAGGGACCAACAGAAATTATTATGATCGTCGTTTGCCTGGTACACAAACTACAAGCCGCCACATGACCTGTTCTTTGTTGTTTAAGTAATTGGTGCTCAAGAGATACCACATACTAATAGTAATAATAATAAATTAATCATCATAATCATATAATTGAGAGAAAAATAAAATAAATGAAGATAAAAAGATATAAGAGATCATGGTTGGAACACGAATCCCAAAAATGACTTCCTAAGTTGGAGATGTAACCAGGCTTTTTCAGATGGGTCTCAGACTCTCAGTGCAGCTTCATTTAGAGAGTGGGCCTTAAAAAAAATTTTTTGTACTTGTTTCCAAAACAAAAAATAATATATACATAAGGGCATATAATATTGAATTGAATGTCTGAGACTGAGTGAGAGAGGAGGTGTGTGGCTGAATTGTGAGAGAGAGAGAGAGAGAGAGAGTAGATGCGCCTGGACGTGGATGTCGTGTAAAAATTTGTTCCCAAAATAAGGGACTGTGTATGTGATGAGATGAGGTGGTCCAATTTTCCCCCCTCTAATTTTAATTAATTGGTGTATTAAAGGTACTCCACCCATTCTCCTTCTCTCTCTAAATTTCTTTTCTTGTTGGGACCACTTCTTTTTTCTCTTCCTTCAGTTTTTCAAGATGATATATATTAAAATATATATATATATATATACAGACGCGCGCGCACACACATATATTACAATATGCTCACTCCACGCGCACCTTTGCTAGCCATCAGCCACCCATGTTTCACTATAAGAAGAGAACAACTTTTTAACTGGGCAGTTTGGCTCTTTTTTATTGAGGCCTGCTTCTTCACTTATTCCTAATTTTAAAAAATTCAGTTCCATTGATCATCAGTTCAAATTCGGAATTGGTTGGCTATATTGATATGAATACTATATATAACGACCAAAGCTTGTAACTTAGATCTATAATTAATTTCTGACGAAGCCAATTCTTATTTAAATTTGGAGCAAAAACTAATTTTCATTCAAATAACTCATTAATTAAATAAAAAATTACTTATTTTTTCACAAATATATAAGAGTTTTGAGTCTCTCTTATACTTTAATGAAGTAATATATATTCTTTTATATATTAAAAATGTACATGACACGTTTATATTACATTATTTCAAAATTAATGTGGTGATAAAATCGAATATTCAAGACTTCATATTCTATTTTATCAATGAATATTGTAAGTTATGACCAACTTTAATTTTGTAACTAAAATAATTATAAAACAAGAAAAAGAAAAAACTTTCGTGAATTTACACTAATTTATTGTGTATGTATATAATTGTTAAAAAGAATCCTCATTTTCAAGCCCTTATTTAAAAAAAATTATTTTTTTAATGTATACCATATATGGATACATGAGTTACTTTTAAAAAATAAAGTAAATGTAATCATCCGAAAATCACCATCCACGCACGTTTTTTCCATAATAAATTAAAGAAGAAAAAAAGGATACTCCTTAGGTCTTGGCCTTGGATAAAAAAAAGGTGAAAACAAAAATACACGCACGAAACGTGAGAGTGGGGGTACAGTCAAATGTCAAATTGAATAATGAATAATACAGCTTTTAATTTTTGTCCGTTGAAAGCTGGTGGTCCTATTACGAAGCTTTCTACGCCGCTTGCCAAAATTTCTCTTGCTTCGACTTACCCCTCCCGCTGACGTCGTCAAATTTGTGCTATATTGACTTGTACTTTTCCTGTGGTGGAGGTGATGATAATATTAGGAAAATGTACAAACTACACTACACACCCTTTGGCTTGGCCTTGCGCATCATATTCTTATATATTTATATATAATTAAAACAACTACCAGTTTCCGAATAGACAGAGTGACTGACTTACATAGTTAAAGCTCGAAACCTCACGTAACTTTCATCAGATTTTCTCTGCCAATATATAGATTTTACATAATATATATAATTATATTTATACACACACACATATATACACCCTTACTTTTAAATTTATTTGAGCCAAAAAGCAGTTTGTACGGAAAAAGCTTTTTATTGTGATGACTGATGATGGGTTTGCGTTTGGGTCAGTTTATTTGCAAAATAGCACCCACAAAAGACGGGGGAGGGGAGTAAAACTAAAACTAAAAAGGATGATCTGTTGAGGTTCTTAGTGATTCGTAGCAGCGTCCAGTTTTGAGATTGGTGTTGAAACTTGAAGCTTTTGTGGGTCTACAAGCGTGCGTGGTCCATGATCTTTTTTGGGTTGCTGGGGACCAATCTATTTAGCTATTTTATTAGGGCATCAATGGCACTGCTAATGTAAACCTAGCTAGGATAGCCACCTATTTATTTTTGCAGCTTTTTAATGTCCATTTCATCAGCGTATCATTGAACTTGGGATCAAGTTCTCACAAGATTAGGTATCAAGTTCGAGATCTTTGATTTATTCAAACCCTAAGTAATTAAGTAATATGAAAATCGAGCTGAGTGGTAATTAATTTCAGTTATTGTCTTGTCTTTCGGTTGGTAATTGAAGTTGTGGCTGTAAGGTTCGCTTGAAGATGGATTGTGTGCTTCGGATACTGTACGGTTTTAATTGTGTCATGGACTTGCCTTTGTTACAGTTAGGAGGCTTCAGTTAGTATTAATGTGGGTTAACCTGTCGTTGCTATCGAGAAAAAGTTATTACTATCATTGTTATTGATTATTTTTCAACCGCAATGCCAACATGTTTAGGTTATTATCACAGAATAAGTATTTTGTGCAATACATTTATGCAACACTTAGACAATTCTTGTTTGAAAATTGTTAAGTAAATATTTAGGTCTTCAACTAGCTAACCTAAGATGCTTACAGAAAAACTAGAAAGAAGAATGAGCAATTGAACGAAAGAGAGAGTGTGTATTATTCACAAGAGTGTGCATACAAAAAAGCTTGAGAACTTACTTTGAGTTGCTTATAAGTTTGGTTGCTTATTGCTCTTTAATGAAACACAAGTGTTAAGCTCTATTTATAAGAAGACTTGCCTAATTCTCGAATCTTCTAGCCTTAGAGAGTTCTTATGAGAGAAAGTTAAGTTCTTATGAGAGAAAGTTATCATTTCTAGCAAAACCTTGAGTAATCTAGTGTATTCTATGTACAAGATACATGTTACAACACTAGCAGTATCTAGAGATTTCCTAACTACAAGTAAAGAATATGCTAGAGATGAAACTTTCTACAATCAAGCAAAGCTAGCACATATTAGCTTATACGCTTAATTGTTTTGGGAGAAAATTTAGGCTGTCTGTGACATCAGCCAAAAAAGAGCCCAAGAATCAACAATTTAGCAAGGACAAAAAGAAGACAAAAAAATAGAAAGGTCAAAAGAATCATTCTAAACAGTATTAATTTAGCCTAAAATTACACCAATAAACTACTTTAAACAAAATCATAATTAATAGAAAAATAGAATTATTATATATAATATACTGCATCTTTTTATAAGGGATTATTGTTAAAGAGGGTCTTTATCCAATTTTTTAATTATGTTGCTAGGGTTCTATTTTGTTATAGTTCCATATCTTTTAAGTGTTTGGCAAATAACATTAATTGTCATTGACATGGGTGAAGAAAAAGTTGGATTGCTGTTAAGTTAAACAAATAAAAACAAAAACAAAGCTAAAGTCTCCTGTAGGATTGATGTTAGACAACTGTATTTTTTAAATCGCAGCACTAAATATTTGGTAAATACTAACTGTTGTACTTTAGAAGTTAAGTTGATTTGATTTTACACTTGCATGATGAAAAATCTATTATATATTTATTAATTTTGTCAAAATTATTATTTAAAAATTGTATTTGTTATATACTATTAATTTTTATTTCATAGTTACAGTTTTTTTCTGCAGTAACTCTACCTTAAAAGTTACGGCACCTCAATACTAAATAGGGTCTTGAGTCTAAATTGCCAAAATTGTTTAAGCTTAAATAAAGAGAGCCCTAGCAACGACAACTTAGCTTTGACAAAAGATTAAAACAACAAGAATCTTTTTAGATAGTAGTTGAGCTTAAATTGGACTACTTCTATCAAAGTTCATAATTAACAGAAAAAAAATTGAGTTATAACATTGCAGCTTTTAATAAGGGATTATTGCCAAAGAGGGTTTTCACAGTTGTTTGATTTTGTTTCTAATTTTAGGATATCCAAAGCATAAGCCGACACGATCAGTTTCTTTCAAGCTGGAGAGTTATATATAGCAGCGGGACCTCTGTGGGTAGTTTAGCTAGCTCTCTGTCACAAAAATTTTTAATACACTATATACATAACGTTAGAGATAAAGTAGTTTCATGAACTGATCAAACAATATATTAATTAAAGCTGGACAACAAGTAAATTATAGAGGGATTGTTTGGTTTCTTGCCATTAGTAGCATGATCTTCATCCTTGTATGTATTGATAATATACACGGACGTTTAAGTCAAACGAGGAGCTAATCAGCTAATTAATCTACGTAAAATTAATATACCATGCCACTTTTCATTTGTCTTCATCATTTACTCCCAATATTAGGCCTTTCAGAAAAAAAAAAAAAAAAAAAAAAGTAAGTACGAAATTTTTCTCATGCTTTCATCAGTGACTATAATTTAACTTTAATTATTTATTATTCGTTTCTTCTTTAATCAAACCTTTTGGGGACACAAAATTGCAATTTGTCAACATTATACAACATAAAGACAACCGAAGTGGAAAATTTTGTCATGGTGGCTATTTCAGTATGAAACTATGAATTATATAGGCTTTTTGTTTTCATGGCCGTTTAATTATTCACCCTTATTTGTTCTTGAATGGACTGTTAAGATCTAATTAATGCATTGTAAAATAGAAGTCATTCGTCTAAGAAACGGCCATGATCAATTTGTTTACCATCAAGAATATAATTTATACATTGGGAGCAGAAAGTTAAGAGACAAAGAAGAACTTAAGCTTCTTCTTTTAAAAATGCTAAGTGAAAGTGAAATATATATATATATATATATATATATATAATCAATATCGTGTGTGGACGCCCTCAATTTTTTTCGTGCAGAATATTAAACTATATTGTTTAATAGTTAATTAAAATGACTGGTTTAATAGCGTGTCAAAAAAAAAAAGTGAGGGTATTCGTACTAGAGAATGACTATATATATATATAAAGATTGAGTTAAAAATTTTATTTACATGAACAAATTAAATATGAATTCAATATAAGGGATCATAATTTATGTTCATGAGATATTTCAATTGATTTTACAAGATTAGAGGCTTGAATAATAGATTAAATTTAAGGTTTTTTTTTTTAATCAAGCAGAGGTAGCTACCCCCATTTACTAAGGCTGGCTCCATATATATATATATATATTTGTTCCAATTCAGAATTTCAAAGTATAGGAAAGTCCCGAAAAATACATAAACTGTGTGGATTATATACTTTAAATTTTAAGTCTATTAAACTTCACTGTGTAATAATTTTTCCTTATTTTTCTAGATTTTAAAAGTCCATACCAGATCAGAACTATATATATATAAAAGTTCAAAACAACAGTAACTAAGAATATTATACCTTACAACTTGTACACCATCATATAATCAATTTTTTTTTTTTTGATTATGTGACGATACTTAGACGGTAAGAGAATGATATCTTTAGAAATATCATAATTGGACGCATACATAGATATATGTTTGCTAGCTCTGCATTTTTTTTATTTTGAATATTTTCAGCATTTTAATTTATTGATCTTTATGCTTCATATTTATCCCACAATGCACATGCTAAATAAATATTATATGTGAAGTCGCAGAGCTAAGACGGAGAGTCATATAAACATCGGCTACCCACCAAGAGATTGAATTGCATAGAAACCACAGGGTGATTAAAGAAATTACAATGAAAATGACATTTACAATATTCAATATCACTTCTTATAATGTGATCCTCTCTTGCGCCCCCGGGCTAGTTTTGCTTTTTATATTGGCACAAATGCACTAATCTCTAAAAGTAGTGCAGCGTTGACACCAACGATACATGGAATTTTAAATCATCTTAATTTCATCAAATATATGTGGAGGGTTTGATTTATGTATATGATTCCCGTATTATGTGTCTACAAGCTTTTGGATGGATTTTTTTATATAAAATTTTTAATGGTTTAATTAAGAATAATAATTGAAAAAATGGGAAACATAAAAGCTTAGGATGCATGTCATGCATTTGTGTCATTTTGTTCTAAAAGATTTGATCATCTGAGTCACTGTAACGTGTGATATTAGTATCACAAGTATGATATTTTTTTAAGAGTATAACTTTGACTACATGTATTTGTTTTAGGCGCATGATATATCATTTCGAAGTTTACGACGAGATGAACAAAACTTAGAACTGTCAAAACCGTTTTGATCTGTACTCGGCCTAAAAATTTCATTTCTTTCTTGGTCATTTTTAGGTTTTAAGATTTTTTTTCTATTTTTCATGATTCCTCTAAGATTTTTATTTTTATTTTTTCTACAACTTGGATTTGGATTTTTTTTTTCCTTTCTTATTTCGGATAGGAAAATTTTATTATAAAATAATATTTTGAGTTTGCTAATTTGGTAAATTCACGATATTTAGGCTTATAATAATAGAGATTCAAAAACCTAATTTTAATTCATTCAATTTTTCAATAAAATTTACATTATTGAGAAGCTTTTATTTCTATATTAACAATCTTTGCGCTTCCATTTCATTACACTGCTTTTGTATTTTATTTAGAAACATGTTTTGGAAGAACAGCACAATGATACCTATACTATCATTTTCAAAAACACGTTCAATTCCTCGATAAGTTTTTACTTTGTCGTGACTCACCATATGGATATATTTGCTTTCAACTAATAATGTATGTTCATTCACACATGCATTAATTATTTAACAAATTTTGTGCTTCCTAGCTCTCAAGTGTCTAATTCATAATTCCATTTTCTCGGCCGATCGTGTAAAGTCGTCTCCATGATAACTCTATGATCATACAATTTATTGGGTGACCCAAGTTGTAGAAATTCTCCAATTTAATTGCTAACTAGCTTTTGGCTTTGTGGATTCTGAAAGAAAGGAAAGTGATACAAGAAACAAAAGTAGGGCCAGCAACTAAGCAAGAAACAAAAAGAAGAAAGCTACCTGAAGAAATTGATAACAACAAAATTAAAGTGCTGGCCAGGCCAGTGCTCATGTGAAAAGAAGATCTCAGTAGTACTACTAGTGCGCATGTTGAAAGATTTTAATCCTCAGAAGGAAGTTAGTGGCGTTAAAAACCCTAGCTACAAAGAAAGTGCATGCATGCCGTCGACACGTGGGGCTCCTTCGAAACTTGGCCATTTCCATTTGTGTGGTCCATTGTCCCTTTAATCTTTTAGTACTCCATTGATTCATCATTAACTTTGGATTACTTATGTAAATTGTTTGTAATCAGTTACAAAATGGCAAGATTAACTCAATAACAAATGCAATTAATTAATAAAAGAACAAAAAATGCATGTATTGCAGCTATAATGACAACAACCGCACCTCAAGATTAGATTTTTCTATTGAATAATGATATGTTTATATAGTTGAGAAATAAAATTTATATCTCAAATGATGTGGCACTTAATCTGTAATTCATTTATTAATGTTGTAAAATTATTTTATTAATGATAATTCAAAATATCAATTATTACTAAATATATATATATGGCAATAATTAATTAATGACAAGTCGTTTGGGATACAAACTCTAAATCTCAACTTTTTATGTATCATTACTCTTAATTTTTTTTTATAGCACTATATATATATATATATATATATATATGAGATATTATTTAAAATACCACCAGTTTTTGGAGCCATAATAAAACCTGCCGAGGTACTAAACTAGGGTTTCGTGCACATACAATATATATCAATTTTAACAATTGCACTATGAACTAGCGCGGTAATGATTTGTGCATGTAAATTTGTGTACCTAGGCCAGTACTAAATTCAGTCTTTTCTCCAATTAAGGTCCACAGAAAGTTAGATGTAAGATTTTAATATTAATTATTAACTGATAATGAAATTGACATTAATTTTACTGGCTTTATTTGTTAAATTTTAGATACTATTTTTTTTTTTGGCGAAGCTACTTAATTAATTATCTTGTAATTTATTCGAAGTTGTGAAGCATATTTTTGTGAGCTCCTCTCTTGTGGACCAATATGTAGCGGAATCTTCAACTCATATAAGGCTCATTCATCATCATAATCAATTTATCATCAAAATGAGGGTCCAAATTAATGAACATAAAAGTCAATTTGCAACTTGAATTTGTATGACAATAATGTCACCCACCAAAAAGGAGCAATTCCTCTTATCTTTCAAGTCTCGTCAAGCTTTTCGTTTTATATACTATATATGTTATTATTTATCCCTTAATTGTTGTTTGCTGTCTTTATTCTAAACTTCTATTGGAAAAATAATGGAATTTACGGCCATGTCTTTGACAAAATTATGTAGTTAGATTTCCAAGAATGCATGCAATTAATTAATAATATACAAGATTAAGAAGAAATTAAAGTGAAAAGGGTATATCATCCAAGTACTACAATATAATGTTGTGGGCTTCAAAGTTGAAAAAGTCTAATACTGTCAACTATTTATTTCCATAATTAATTAGTTCCATTTTCTTTGACGACTTAATTATTAATACAAAGCAAGCATAATAGACATGTATTACTTTATAAAAATGTTATTTAGGAGTTTAATAAATCAAACAGAAAGATCTTAGGTAAATTTTCAAGAAATGTTAGCTAATATTAAAATATTGTTTATTTCCTTCTCTAACACGAAAGATGAGTCATCGACAGGACTACAGTCAATGCATATGACAAGCGCAGAAAAAGAATTAATATTGAATTATTTTTTTGCTTCGGTGTCTTTAGTGGTATCTGTCGTTAAAAATTCAAAATGTAACATTGTTTCCTATGGCCATACTTGGGTTTCTTTCTAATTTTTCTCTAGTCCCCCATAGCTTACACACTTGTTGAGCTAATTCAAAATTTTAAGTAAATTAATTAGCTTGCACGTATGCTTGATATTATAGTGTTTAGTTTGTCAATCACAAGAAGTTTCTTATAAATTTTGCTAACTTTATGATTGGATGATTAAAGAAAAAAGGAAAAAAAAATTTACTAGAAGAGACAAAATCTAATGAAAGCTACTCCTTTGTGTGTATTTAATTAAGTATATATATATATTTTTTCATTTCCAATTTTATATTAAGCCAGCTGATTGGTAAAGCTTTCTTCGGTGTTAAAAAATAGTAAATTGAAAGAGAGAATATGCATGTAAAAGTAGTAAGAAAAACAAACTACCGTCGATTTTCATGGGTACCATTATTGATAACGCTTTATGTATAGAGAGAAAATTAATTCACTCACGGTATGAATTTGTAAAGAGCTTCTTTGTTTTGTAGCTTCTCTTATTCTTTTCATTGACGCCTTTTCCTTTTCGTTTTGTTGGTTGATTCACTTTCTTTTTAACCGTGGTAATTGAAAGTGATATTCGAGAGAATACCAAGTAATTAGTTAACTCTCCATGCTCACGCCTTCAAACACTAATTCATTTTCAGACAAGTGAAACATAAATTTATTAATTCAACAAGCTGATGGTTACTTTTGAAAAAATAAAATGAATAAGGAATTAGGAAGGTCAATGGTGGTTTGATTCAAAAATCATAAAGGGTCAGCGTTAGTTTATTATTTAAGACATCATGAGATTCTACTTTGTGGGTTACGGAGACGGGCATTTGCTTGGAAACTAACACAGAGAGAGATGCGGGTCAATCAGTAATCAGTAATCACTACGACTACATAACTCTTTGTCAATGTCCAAGTTTTTCGGTAACCAGCTTGGGGCTTTATTTCTATGATTTATAGCCAGTTGTTGACCCTCAGGTCAGCAGAGATCCCACCCAGGCTATTTTATTCTCCTTTTTTTTTTTTAATTTAAAAATCGTTACTGTATTTCAAGTGGTATACCCAGTTATACAACTACCAGTGTGAAAGCTTGCAAGTGAAAGGGCCTTTCAAGGAGTTCCCTGTAAGCAGGGGCATTTAAAATGCGTCCATGCAAGGACAATGAACAAATTATGTATGCACCACTCGTTAACAACTCCGAAGAAACTAGCTGCACGACCGCATTTACATGCGACAAAAATTTATTCACTAATCTACATCAATGTGCAAATCGCGGAAAATCATAAAATTATTAAAAAAATAGATCTTTTAAATAACTTTGCCATTGGCCTATTGGGAGAGTTTATATGTATATATGGACTCGCTGGGCTTGAATAAGATTTGATAGTTGGTGGTTTCCCATACTTCTACCCAAAAAACCCATGCATAACCTCAACCATAAACTAAATCATGAATTCAACACATTTTTCTGGACAAATCCTTAATTTTTTGAATTAATTGTGCATTCTGTGGGTGAAATAGATATACTTTTTGAGGCCGCACTAATTTTCTTTTTATCATGAAGGTATTATTTAGTAGGAAGAAAAAAATGTTGAACTCAGCCATACAAGAAATCATATGAATAAAATGTAAAGAGATAATAACTTATTACAGATTGAACCCTGTCTTGGTTCACCTAGGCCTAGGAGCATGTTAGTTTGAAAATGAAATGAAAACTGTTTCTGAACTTTGAGATTTTCTCTGGCTTGGTAATGGCATGAGAAATTATGATGGTGGGCTATGGGAAGCCCATTTAAATTTTGATGTCTCCAGTCCATGCCAGGCCTTGGGGTATTCATACGCGAAGTGTGGCCCAACAATGGGAAACTTGTTCACATTTCACAACGAATGATAGTTTATATAACTAGTAAGATTGCTTAGATAACGAAAAATATAGGTCATAGACAGGGGATCCGGATTTTCTCCCAGGAATATTTGCTGTTAATCCTCTTAATCTTTCAAAGATATATTGACATGTGTAATTAATAAAATTAAATGGCTGTGATTAAATCTTACATCGTAATTTTCTCGAAAATGGCAACTCAAAAATTTTTTCTTTAAATATTGTGATTTTCTCTCCCTTTACAAGCGATTTTAACGAATTCAGAATCGCAGATGCATACCCAAAACAGCAACTTGTCTATAGCTATGGTCTTTCTTTTTTGGATCTTTTGGGCATCTGACTATATTGTATGCATCCTTTAAGTGACAAAGAAGGACATCTCTAAAATCTAAATTGGATTAAAGCTGCAGCCAGAGCAAAGAAGAAATTCTGAAAAAAAAAACTCAATATCCCTGTTTCTCATCAACATGGATGGAAGATTTTTCTTGCGGTGAACAACCGTCCACATGTTGTGTTTGCTTGACTTTTTTGGTTTTCCCTCAGAGGGTAGGAGCTCATTTTCCGTTCATTTTTTTCTTTTCTTTTTTCCGTTCTGAGTTCGCAGCAAAGGATTGCAAGTGTGTCGCTCAAACTTGCTTTAGTCATGTGAAACATCACTGGTGTAAACTGCTGCTATCAGCCATATAATTCTGTTGCTGCAATTTTGCCCGCTGTTTAGCTAATTTTTTGGATTTATAGTTGTTTTTTTGGGTTTGCAGATGCTGTTTTCAATTCTTTAAAATCGCAACGATTAAAATTCTAATTTTGTGAATTAAAAAATAAGATTACAATATAAAATTTAATTTCAGTCGCTTAATTTCATTAATTACACATGTCAGTGATCCGGATTCGAATGTTGCTCAGATTAAGAAAGAACATAACTTGATGACTTGGACGACAATTACCTCGTGGACTTGGAAGATATTTGCCCATGTAATTTAACTGACCGATCTTTCTCTGCTGTAGTTAGGTACTTATCTCCGTGGACTTGCACGATATTTGTTTACAGTTGTTCTAAATACATGAGGTGGAGATATTATTATTATTATTATTGAGCCATTGAGGTGTAGACTAGAGGCATGTTAATATGTGCGTGCATCCTGAGCCTGACTGGCTGGAGTCTTCAACATCAACGATTGAATGGCACGTAAGATATATAACCTTTGAACAATCGCTTAATTCCCATTGGCCTTCAGCTTATTGATTTCGTTATCTTTTTGGGTTCCCAAGCAATGGCTACCATTTTGCTCACCCCAGCTTCGAATTCATCACCAACGGCGACACTATCTGGACAACTTCTCCGACGAAAATCAAACTGTCTTAACGCATTTAAATTTAAATGTTGTGATAAAACAGCAGAAACCACTCATTTACATCAAAGTAACGGAAAGGCGGGTTTCTCAGAAAAAGGTCGTCAAGATATACGCAGAGACCCTCCCAGACCCCGCCGGATAATATTAGTCAGACATGGGGAAAGTGATGGTAACGTTGACGAGAGTGCTTATACGAGAGTCGCTGATCCAAAGATTGCACTCACTGAGAAAGGCAAGGCACAATCTGAAGAATGTGGCAAAAGAATTAGGCAAATGATTGATCAGAATGATGGAGCTGGAGTTGATGACGACTGGCAAGTTTACTTCTACGTCTCACCTTATACAAGGACTCTTCAAACTCTGCAGTTCCTGGGTCGCGCTTTTGAGCGCTCTAGGATTGCCGGCATGACTAAAGAACCTCGTCTTCGGGAGCAAGATTTTGGTAAATTCATTCATTGTGCCGCTACTCAACTAGCTACCATTTCGTATTATTATCTACAGTCACCCAAATTCATTTTTAATTTGTTAATAATAATTTTTTTAAGTTAAGGTTAATTTGTGTTGTCATGAAAAGGGAACTTCCAGGACAGAGAGAGAATGCGAGTTGAGAAAGCTGTTCGTTTGCTTTATGGTCGTTTCTTTTACCGCTTTCCCAATGGTGAATCTGCTGCTGATGTCTATGATAGAATCACAGGTGGATGCTCTTCTTTTTTCTTTTTTTCCTGTGTTACCATTTTGTTATTATCATTAAATCTCAGACCGTGAAGAAGTTGACACTAAAAATTGAAAATGCAACAGGATTTAGAGAAACACTACGAGCAGATATCGATCACGGGCGTTTTCAACCACCAGGGCAACGGAGCCAAAACATGAACATAGTAATCGTGTCTCATGGTCTCACACTACGTGTGTTCCTGATGAGGTGGTACAAGTGGACTGTTGAGCAATTTGAAGGACTCAATAACTTGGGCAATGGCGGCATTATTGTTATGGAGAAAGGTTATGGCGGAAGGTATTCAGTATTCATCCATACTTAATTTTCTCTTTCAAAATTTAAAAGTTTAATTCGTCTAATGTTATGCATTCAACAGGTACAGCTTGCTTGTACATCACGCTGAAGAAGAGCTAAGACAGTTTGGATTGACAAATGAAATGCTGATTGATCAAGAATGGTACACACTGAAATTGTGTCTTACATTTTATATGTGCTGTTGATATGAGATTTTATCTGTTCCAGCTAACCTGGGTGATTGCTTTCTTATAATTTTAAGGCAAAAATACGCAAGACTCGAAGACATAAATTATGATTGCCCACTGCTGAATTCTTTCTTCACACATCTTGACGACGAGCAACGCATAATTTGAAAAAAACAAAAAATCTATTACTCGCCAGCAAAGGAAGAGAAGCAAAAAGAAAGGAGCCGTCCAACAAGCAGAAGATTCAGACTCAAGTTTAAGGATTAGGTAGATCTAGATCATAATACCAGGTAAAAGAATATACGATTCTGATTCCAAGAGAGAAAGATCCAACGGCACACAGCTGTCTGGAGATATCTTCAACGATCAAATGTTATAGTTAAATTTACATCATAAATTGCAATACAAGTTTCAGGGGAAAGCAGCAGGATTTTCTCTCTTCTATCTCAGGCCGTTGAACCTCAGGGTGAATAACTAATCATTATGTGGGGAGCCAGACCTGGAACTAATAATTAAAAACGGGACAATGTTGCATAAAAAAAGAAACATTATATGAAAGCGAGAGTCTTCAATGTGAAGCAAATCAAAACGTTTTCAGAAGACTCCGCTAAGCTAAAACCTTTCGCTGGACACACACATGATGTCGCCCTTTAACTTACTTCGACTGGTAAACTTAGCAGTTAGCGGCACTCTATTATGTCTATGATGCCAATTACCAAACCCTCTCGTCCTTTTTGTTATAATTACTATTATAATCTCCTTCTCTTACAACCATTTGGAAAAGACAGACGTATATTGAATATGTCAAAACGGCACAATTAAGCGATTGTTTTGCAAACCCAACAGAGGGCTGTGTATTTATTAAATAGAAAAACTTCGATTTACCCTAATTAATGGCAATCTTCAATTTATTTCAAAAGTTTGAAAACACCAATTTTTAAGACAAAATACAATTTATTAACACAACTAATTTACAGTCAGGTGAATCAATATTTTTACGAGTAAATTAAAAATTATCATTTATTGCAAGTAAAAAAGAACTTTATCCTCCCGTATATTTATGAACATATTTATCTCGGGAATTGTGGCGTGATCATGATGATTTCCTTCCTTTCCCAACAATACATGCATCGCCTAAACTAAAAGGAAGAAATTTAGAAAGCTCTAGATAATTTAACGAGAATCCCACAGCAAGAAACAAGGAAAGAACATCCATATTCATACTCCCACGAACAAGAAAGAAGTTATTCCCTGTTCCACGAAAAGAATGTGATTCCAATCATACAAGACTAAGATAACTTATTCAAAAGTTAATAGTCTCACCGGTTACAGCATAAGAATAATGAAACTTGTAGGAGATGATCTTCACTCCAATACTCAATAATTGAGACAGTACTAGATCAATTCGTATAGGTATAGGCAGATACAACTAGTGAAAATGCAGTAGTAGAGAAAACTTAAGATCTAAATTTATGTTCACGTGTTCATTAAGTCCATGATGGCTCACAAAAAGTAACATAAAAATATGAATAACCTTCAAAATTTATACCTGAAATAAGAATAGAAACTTAGAAAGAACCAATGACTGTGCATCAAACTTATAACAACAGTTTAAGGAAAACAATAAACCCAAATGGCAGCACTGTAATGAGTAATGACAATGATGGTAACCAGCTCTTGATTGAACTTGATTTTCTAAGATTTGAGAGAACACATGTAACATTTGATCAACACTGCTACAAAGTTTGTAATAACATAGTCCAGACTAACCAGAAGGTCCCACTTCTTTGAGATTAACTCCAACTAGGAAAGACTATACAAGATATATTTAAAAATTATATCCAACATAGCAATAGGGAAGTATCAGGGGATCCATGCAAGCGCCAAAAAAACAAAGCAAGAAATTCTACTAAATTTATCTTCATAAAAATATGGAAGTTGCAACTGGACAAAAGTCATCTTTTTCCAGACTAAACCTGGTTAAATGACGTCAAACAAACACACAATTCCCTTGTGCGAAACCCATTTTCTCTGAAGAATTTCAAGCCCTGGTTTAGAGAGGAAGGAGATATAAAACCAAAAGTTAATGTGAAATTAGGTTTTAGTGATCATGAAAAGGTAATAGACCCCTTAGAGCATTATCTTTGGCTCCAAGGTGGACTTGATAATTTCTATGAGTTCTCAATGGTTGCAGCTGCAATTCGTAATTGCTGCGGTTGCTCCTGCTCACCATTACGTCTCCAGAAAGCTCTCCTCCACCAAACTTCAAACCCTCTTTGTATATTCGGACAGTCTTCACCAGAATTCAAGAAACGATCAAACCAAGCAAGCAAAATTTCTTGTTGCCAAGCTAGAGGCAAAGTGAGAATCGTGTTACTAAGACCATCCTCAATTAAGTGTCGATCAAGGCCATTAGATGCCCTCCTCATCCACCCAAAATCATCATAAAAAGGCTCCAACCAAGTCCGCAAAAGCAAGCATCGCACATCCTTTGTTGCCAATAACTGGCCTCTGCCAATGCCAACAAACAGTCTAGCGGTGACTCTACTAACCTCATACCTATGAACTGCAGGAACTTTGGAATGTGCCTCGGATATTTCAGATTGAGAAGCCCATATTTTTAGAAAGTCCTCAGCAATTTGCCTATCAATCAAGATATCCAAAATCCAATGCAAATTATCCGCCTGACGTGCAATCTGACCCACTTCCCGCATCTCCCCTGAAGCTGCCTGGAGAAAATACTGGCGAAGCAATTGCAAACACCCATCACAAGCAGAATACAATGACTCCTTTCGAAGATCATTTTGAGAAGAATTTTCGTGAAGCATTTTCGATACCAATCCTTTCATCTCACGCCTTGCCTTCTCGTCTTTGCCTTCGAGAACTACATGTAAGAGCTTGAGAAGCACTTCCTCATTATCATTACCCTCTTCTGTTCCATTAGTAACTTCAACTGAAACCCTCTTCAAAACTTCACCAGCTCCCACGCCTTCAAGTCGAAGCTCAGATAACAATGCAGCCACCTTCTCTTCTTCATCCTCAGCCCACGGTGCAGCCTCTAAGTACTCCAAACAAGACAAAACCCCCGCATCAAACCCAATTGCAGCCGAAACCTAAAAGGAAAAGGAAACGCACTCACAAAACCAACCAATTTAAATTGCATAATATGTTTATAACTTTCTCAAAGCATTAACTATTGCATGCAGATTACTTTTAAATTCTCAATAAAGTGAAGGTTTTAAGTTAATTTAATATCACTAATTTCCTTTCTAATCCTATGAACAGCTTCTAAGCAGTAAGCAACCATAAATATAAAATCAAGATATAAAATTGTCTAATATAATTAGAAAAATGACATCTGACATACCTTCAAAATTCCAAGAACTTTAGAAACATCCTCCCTCATCAACTTCTTTTTAAGATCCTTGCAATACATCAACCTCAAAGTCTCAATATAAACCTCCACGTCATCACAATCAGCAATCTCCACAATGTAGGGAAGAGTCGTTTTCTGCTGCTGTTTTGTCCAGCGATCCGACAACTTAACAGCGAAAAACCTACTGTGCGCCACAAGAATTTGCCTGTGCACGTTCAACGACACGCTAATTCCATCTTTAGAACTCAAAGTCAGCTTTATATCACTCGATGTTGACTCATTGAACTGGTTACCGGGACTTCTGGTCAACAAGAGATCCGTTATTCGCTGCATTTTAAGCTGCTGGGTATCAAATGACTGTTGCTGCTGTGGTTGTTGTTGGGCTGTTTTGATGTTGTGGGCAACTGGGATCTGGGTTTTGGGGTGAATGTCCGGTTCGCTAGCCATCATTTCGAAAAGGGTCGGGCTGGATCGGGTTTTGTCTGGCGGAGGAGACATCGGGTTCAAAAGACCCGCCGTTAGAGCGGAGTTGAATTTGCTGAAACTCGAGGGAAATGCCGAGTCAGATGGGTGGCCGTGGTTCGCTGGCGGCGGTGTTGCGGTGTGCGTGAAGTCCATTACCGGCGATAGACTGCCAGGAGAGAAATGAATCCTGAACGATGAAGGCGAGTCCGGTGTGAGAATCGGGTCGGGATCTGTAACGAGGGGGCGGAGGTGTCTCTGTGGAGGAGGAGGAGGTGGGGAGGGGAGGGGTAAGGGTTTGGAAGCCGGGCAGCACCAGGAGTTTTCGGGTGAGACAACAGTCGGTGGGTCGAGGTGTCGGCTCGGGCAATGGGGGAAAGAGTCGGTGTTTGAGGCCGCTGAGGTGGTGGTGGTGGGAGTGGCTGAAGCTGACGACAAAATGGTGGTTTCCCGATACCTGCGGCGTTTGGGCTTTAAGATGGGCTGAGTTTGGACTTTGAAATGAGTTGCTTTTGTTGTTGTTGCGGTTGTTGCCATGAAATGTTGTTATTGTTGTGTGTCTTGTCTTTTAGTTCGGGTGGGATTAACAAATAACAAGTGATTTTATTTTGTGGTTTTTGTTGTTATTTGGATTTGGGTTTAGGGAATTACAAATGGCGGTGGTTACGAGACAGAGAAAACAGCGGAAAAAATAGCGACTCTGGGCTGAGACTCCGAAACTCAGCATTTAATGTGTGCTGTCGATGAACGAATGATCATTGGTTTAGTGAATCAGTATTCAGCAAGCGACTGTTTTTTGGGTTACTCCGCTGATGATGATGAGCTTTGTCTGGCCTTTGGATGCTTGCCTTGCCTTTCGCTACGGATTTTTCCCAACAAAAAATAAAAAAATAAAAAATAAAAAAAAAGGAAGAAAGACCAATGCAAAGTCGTTACTCCTTGTTGTTGATGTGATATGTGAGACTGAGAGAGGAGAAAACAGCACGCAGGCAAGGTACAGGTCATGGGCCCACTGAAAAAATTTGGGGTTTGATTGTGTATTCAATTATTACTATTATTATTACAGAGTGAGTGTGTGTGTGAGTGTAAGCTGTGTTTGGGTGGTGCATGGCATGGGAGTATATTGTCTTTTGTTGCTCGTTGCTTCGATTGGCACTTTGGCGGGATTGTGCCAGGCCAGGAGATTTGTTCTTGTTTTTCAATTTCAACTTCTTTTTATTGCATTTTTTATTAAAACAAAATTTTTAAAAAATTGGGCACACTATCTAGTACAGTAATAATATTATAACTGCTAAATACAAATTGATAGTATATGATGATTATCATTTTTAAAAATAATTTTAATTAAAAAAAGAGATAAAATCAATTTAATTTTTAAAGTATGCTAACAAATATTTTTTACAATACTTTTGTGTCTAATCTTTACTAGAACATACATGAAGAAAGACAGAAGCAATGTTTAATTTTATAATTATAACTTTTTCATCATAGTTTGTGATTCATGTCTTACTTGACATTTCACTATATAAAATTTTATTATTACACCTTTGGCATTCTCTAAAAGATATTATATATGTATGCATAAAGAAAATAATAGAAATGCCATTGGCTCTTTTGGGCATCATGTGAATTAAAATCAAGCCCATCTCATGGAAGGCACGTGGCTAACAAAAGGAGACGAAACCAACCAAAATCCATTTGTCTTTGATCCTTTACGTAAATAAAGTATGATACTTATAAGTAAAAGTAGTGCAAATTAAGCATAGAATTAGAATTATAACGGTGGACCAACACATAAATAGGCGCTGGCCTACATTAGCAAAAAATTCATAAAATTGAGCCCGACCATGTGAAAGCATTCGCATAGTTCTGAAGCAAATATGATACTCCACAATTCACATGGTAATGATCTAACCTGAATCACAAGCTTTGATCATCGAGTCTTGTTCGCTTGAATCAATTGATTTAATGCTTTTTGTGATGTGTGTATTTATTGCGATCCCTTGGAGGAACATATCATCAACGACAGCAGACTTGATGATAACGCCAAGGTATCTTAATCCGTGAATGATGATGATGGTAAACGGAAGTGGATGTAGGACGATATTTAAAGGTTTTATTATTGTACAAAGTCTTTTAATTTTGTTAATTAAAACAAAGAAAAATATATTTTGTAAAGGCAAAAAAAAAAAATTAAGAAAACACAATATTTTAAGATTTTATTATTTTATGGGATTTTTTTATCAAAGTTATATTTGATATGAAATTTGAATCTTTCCTTCTATTATTTAGGTGTGGTTTTACTTATTCACAAGCCGTTTGGGATTTGTGTCGAAACTCTATGAGCTGTTTATTTTATAAATTTTAATAAAAATGATGTTTGATAAATTTAAAAAAAATAGATAAAGAATTACGTTTTATAAATAGCTTATTAAAAAAGTTATGACACTTTTTTTAAAATTTTTATTATAACCTTAATATTTAAATAAAAAAATATAATTATATATTGTTTTTTCCATAAATCATAATAAATAAATAAAAGATAGTATTTTTTAATTTATATATATTTGGGTTATTATATAATTAATAAATATTTTTGTAATAAAATTTACCAAACATATATATTCTGGCTTTTAAACTCATAAGTTCTAAAGCTATCAAAATTTGACACGATCTTATTACTCAAACGAACACGATAAATTTGACATAATTATTAAATGGGTCAGGTTCGACACTATTTTTTTTTTATTATCAGGCTACGGTTAAAATTCTTAACTCATTTACCGATCAATAACATGATTATATTTTAAATTCTAAATTAATTCGTAAGTTCTTGTTATCAACTCAAATATTTGACATGATTCTCTTTATTTTTTTTTTTAAATGAACATATACACAGAATTTTATTTATAAAAAAATATACAGTTTTAAAATAAAAATTGGTAAACATATATATTTTATAATATCGATATATAATATTATTTACAAGTATATAATTAAAACTATAATAATGTAAATATGTAATAATTTGGTACATATGTGTATTTTATAATATCGATAAATTATATATGTATGTATGTATGTATAACGATGTGCAGTTTTTTTTTTATAAATTTTTTTAAATGTATAACTATTAAGCAAATTATTAAAAGACTCATTTATTTTATGTATTTGGTTAAGGCCTTAATTATTTACACAATTATTAAATAGATCGTGTTTTTGTCAACTTAAATTTAAAAATTTTAAGTGTACAACCCAAGAGTAGGTGAATTAGGTATTTAAAAAATTAAACAATTCAAGCTAATGTCTTAAACAACGAAGAAGTAAAGAGATAAGGGATATAGAGATCAAATACAAGAGTTTTTATGTAGTTCGGCAAATTCTGCCTACGACCATACCTCCAAGCAAACCACACTTAAGCTATCAAAGCCTTTAAATGCTTTAAGTTCTTACAATTGACTTCTAATATGTAAACAAACATTTATAAGCGATGTTTCACTCGCATATACCTTTTCTTAAGTATTCCCCGCACTTACACTTACACAAATTTGTTAATAAATTTAAAGAATACTCTCTTTTAGGGTGAATATATACTTATGATATCTCAATGATAACTCAATATATAGATGATAGTAAAATAAAAGCTCAAAGTAAGTTGTATTGATTAGTTTTACTCAAATGAAATTAAATAAGTTGTTAAAAATGAGTTTGGTTTGAGTGTATATAGTTTAAACTTTCAAACTAACTGTTATAAATATTTTTAATAAATAATGGGTTAGTCATTTAAGTTACCATTAGAGAAAAAATTTGAAGATTTCTCACAAGTGGTTAGCCTTTTGATTTTATCAGCACTATATTTTTATCCTAGAGGCAATTAGCTACTACATTTTAAGTGGTTAGTTGCTACTGTTCTAAAAATTATAATTTAACCTCATAATTTTTTTAAATTATATTATGGCAAAAAACTTTTCAAATATGTCATTTTTTAGGAATTCAAACAATACTTATTGATTTTAAAGTCCTCCAAATTTTTTCAATTTAGTTCATAAACTAGAAAACAACTAATTTCATTAAATTAATTTTCCTTTAAGTATTAAACATTTATATAATGAAAATAATAATTTATTTAGAATGTCATGAAAAATAACTTGAGCTTTTAAGTGCTTAATTATGTATGCATATATATCATACTAGCTTTGCAATAAATATAACAAGAAAAATAGACATCATGAGCTTTGTGTCTTTGTTCTTGAGTATATTGAACTTGATCTCACATATATAATTTTTATCCTTTAAGAATTAGTGAAATTGTGAATTATATACATTTCTATTTTATTTGTGACACATGATTTATTATCATCAAAATTAAAATACTATATGATCGTATAGGTTAATAAATTTAACAAGACATGAAATTGACACGATTCGAGCTCAACCCAATGACCTGTTTTGTCAACTCTTCTCACAACTACCACAACAATATATTTTATTAAACACTCAGCTACTTTTAATTAGCAATTTAATTCATTAGTAGTTAATGTAATTTCAAACTCATCATTAATATGTTTGCTAAGTTGCTCTACAATAAATAGGGTGTTTGTAAATTATTTCAAGAAAAATTTTCAATATTTTTAACTACTTTGAAAATTCTTTTGTAACTTTATTTTTCATTTGTCTTTAGTACGATACTATTTACACTCTAAAACTTATTCTAAACATTCATTTATTCTATTCATTCATTCAATAAATTTCAAAAAGAAACTTTTACTTTGAACATCTTTCAAATACCAAAAATATCCTTCCTTAAAATTACTCCAAAAGTGCTTATTTTCTCAGTACAATCACAAAAATTTCATAACTCTCTAGTCATAACCTTATTTCATTTCTAATGGTTGCTAAGCTTGTTATCATGATTCAAGATTTGATTTGAAACTGATAAATTGAGATTTGGTCCTCGGCCTTAGCTAAATAGATATATATATATATTCCTTAAAAATATTAAACAGGTTTGAGAATGTGTTGTATGCCATATACAAATAGCTATATATTTAATATGCATCTTTGTTTCAATTTTTTTTTCTATACTTTTTCAATGATTTTTTTTTTTCGGATTACATTTTTCTTTATTCTTTCAATTTACTTTTCCTTTGATGTTCTATGTGAATGGTGAGTGTGAAATTTATCCTGTACAGATTTGTTCATCCCCTAATAATATAAATTTTTATCAAAATAATAGTGTGGGTGTATAAATTAGAGTCAAATTGCTCTTACCCTTATCTTTCTCCGATTTCGAAATTTGAATATTGGGCGTTTTCAACAGAACTTAAGGCCATCGTTTTGCTGTTGTTCATGGAATGATGGAATTGAATATGAATTGCCAAGTTGCAAATCCAAATACTTGTAATGGGCCTCACAGCCCATAATATGGTTTTCAATGGTCTAATACACGAATTCTTCTCAACTGGGCTCGTGGCTCAGATTGGGCAAAGTCTTCTCTTGGATCTCTGATTGGGTCTATTAAGACTATCCCAAAGCTAAAGGAATCACTTTCATAATTTTTTTTAATTAAAATTATTTAAATAATTAAAGATAAATTGATTCATTTCTTATTTTGAATGAGAATTCAATTATAAACTTAAATTAGTTATTATTTTAACAATTTTTTTACATCCACCCTATTTCAAAATTTATATCTATATTGTAAATTTTAATTGAACAAAATAATTTTATTGAGAGCTTAGAATTATGGAGACAGCAATATATAATAAAAGAAAAATAATTTAAAACATTAGGATGCACAGGTATTTTATAAATAAAAAACTGAAAAGAAATATTTGTTAGGTGAAATTTTATAGAATAATGATTAGTCTGTATTTTATAAATAAAAACGAAAGTATTTCAGAAAATAAAATTCAAAGGGATAGGCCGAAGTCAAAAACATTCTATTCAGCATCGATAGATATAATCAGAGAATTTGCACAATAAATAATCAGCAGACTTGGGACCCATTCAGTGGTTGAAGAAGAAGCGAAAAGAAAATTCTCTCCTTTAAATCTTTAATTATATGTAGTAAAAAGAAATAGTATGCATTTTATAATCAGGCATACAATCTCCTGCATACTTCTCATCGCTTTGATTAATGTTATCACTTTTCTTTAATATCGTATTTAGCACGCTGAGCAACCCCAAAAAATACATAGATTACATATTCGTGGACCAATGATTTGATACCTTAAGTTTCATGTTTATCATTATTAAAAAAAATAGTGATAATAATTTTGAAAAAAGAAGATTTGAAGCTGTCACTCACGCCCACGGACCCTCTCGAACAAACCACTTTGCATTAATTTAATTTGGAGCTGAATTATAATTTTCCGCAGACATGGTAAACTAATCAGAGTTGCTTAAGATGATGAGAACAATTATCTGTCGATATTAACTCGCCGCAAAAAAGTATCTCTGTACCGAGGCGGCGCAATGCTAAACTATATAATTCAATGTAACGCGTGCGCATTCTCTTTTTAAGGATTAGCTACCTTTCATAATTAATTAGTTAATTAATATCCATTTAAATTTGTTTAAATCCACCTTTGCTTTTGGTATGGGTTGTTAGGTGTTGCTTTTGAACATTTTAGTCTTTACACACTCAATACGGTTGGTTTGTTTGAGATTAGGAGTGTCATTTTTGTTCAAATCAAACAAACAAACTATTGACAATTAGATTCTGAACATTTTGAATTTGATCTATCCTCTCTATTTAAATATTTAAAAATAAACTAAACCTAACAAAAAAACCCAAATATCAATCCATGGTCACTGTTTAAAATGACAAGTTACTAAATATAATGATAATTATAATAAAACAATGGTTAAGATAGAGTTACTCAATTGTAGAATAACATTTAATAATTATACGATTAAAATAATAAATAATAAGAATAAGTTATTGCTAGTAATAATAGTAATAGATAGTGAAATTATTTTATTATAGAATATATATTTTAATAATCATATAATTAAAATAATAAATAAATAAATATTACTATAACATGTGATTATTAATTATACTGTAGATTAGAGTAACTCAATCACTACACGACCCGAACAATAATATACAATAATATTCATGCTTATTCACAAGAGAAAATTTCTTATGGGAAAGCGAGACTCACTCGATGATTCGGCTTGATAGATGCAAGCTTGAATTTACAAGCTATGACAGATTTTTTTCAAAATGGCCAGAGCTCTTGTTAAATGGGTCACGGGTGTGTGGGCCCCGGGCCGTGGGGTTAGGTACAGATCACATGCCCTCAATGGCCCACGATTCTGACTCGTGTCCAAAATTTCGTTCGTTCGATCTCTGTCATTCGGCTCGTCCTTCCAACTCCACAATTCCAAAATTATCAAATTTAATTTGTTTCTTCTTATAGAAAGAAAATTTACCCACAACATATTTCACAAAGTACATTAATGTTTAGGAGGGGGCTACCTTACAGCAACTGTGCTGTCAGGCGCAGCCCCTCACATAAACAGTGTCTTGTTGTGGGCCTTAAGTGGGATCTAAAGCCGGGTGATACAGTACAGGCAATCATTAAAGGACAAAGATCATGTTTTGATGTTTAACATGAGAAGGAGAGATGAACAGAACGACTGTCGTTTACTTTTTTGTCGTTCAGTATGATTACCACTGTAGCTCCCCGCACCCCGAAATATTCGAAGTAATATGGAAATTACGCCATAAATTTAATTTTAGAGGATTTATTTTTTTGCCTCAAATAATAAATTGTCCGCAAAATGACAATCTTTTACAAAACACGAAGAGGGACAACAAATGCTTCTTTCTATTTTTACATCTAGTTACGCGTTTGTAATTTTCTTTTAATAATCTTTGCTACAGGCATCCCTGCTAAATGTCACCGAATTTCATATAATATTTAAAACAACTTGTAAAAAATAAAACTAACCTGCCTCATTTCTCTCTGTAACTCTCGTCTGTCAAACTCAAGCTCTCCACTTGTGGTTTGTTGTTGTAATACTCCATATCCTCCGTTTAACATTTCAAGTTTTATGCTGTACATATTCTCAAGTTTTTTAGGTTAACATCTCAAATTTTTTAATATTATATCATCAGTTGAAGGATAAAACGATAAAACTTAGAGAATCAACGGCATATATATACATATAGATAGAGAGAGAGAGAGAGAGAGGAAAGCATAACTTTACAGAATCAACGGCAAAAATACATATAACTTCAAAATCTTCATATTTTTCAACGTGGGGAGAGGTAACAACTAACAACATTGATGTTTAGTTGTTGAATCTGTAAGAATTGAAATTAGTTAAAGTTGGGCACAAGAGCAATGATTACTCATTGGACTTCCCAAAATAATAATAAAAGAAGGACACACAAAGAGGCGGCCACGTGGTCTTTGTCCGTCCATATGGCCAATGATAAACGTGCTCTCACATGTCAATTCAATCGCGGCCCATAAATACCAGTAGACAATTGTTGTAGTGGGAGAATGTTTGATATTGTAGGATAAGTATTCGAACACTTATAAAAATAATTATCAAATTTTATTTTATTTTTTAATTATAAATATAATATTTTTTTATAAAATATAAGTGAAGTATATATTTTTTGAATATATAATAATTTTATGTAATATAAGTTATAATATAAATAATAGTATCAATGTAACTAAAAAAAAACCATAAATGATATTGATAACCATTATATTAGCTTTATAAATGATAAATTGATAATGCAAATTGCTGTTAATTAATTAATTGTCTCAGTTAAAACATCAGCTTAATTATTTATTCGCTGGCTGTTCTTTTGAAGCTCGGACAGTTTCTGACATAGCTAAGTTGGACTAGACTATAATTTTTTCCTTCCGAAATACACGGAAATTGATTCCTAGCTTCATCCTTACGGCAGGCAAATTCTGGTAGGCATTTGTATTAAAAATTGTTTCGAGAGTTGGAATTAATCGCGTACAAATCATGCTTTTTGGATGGCTGCTACCCTAAACTTAGGATTGCACAAGCACAAATAAAATAAAGCTTAAGCTTAAAGATGTGTAAAATATTGGTAACTTGGTTAAAAAAAAAAAAGAAAAAAAAGGGAAATGGATCTTTGGTTGGATTTTGCTGGCCTGCCTGTTAAGATGTTCCTAATAAGGCCAAAATGCCATTGAGCTTTGCCTAAATGCGTACTCACAGGCTCATTTGACAAGGGGTTATTTTACAGCAAAGAGACGTATAAAATTAGTTACGGAGAAAGAGTTGAGAAGAAAATTGACAGTGGTTCGAGGGCTAAGGAAACAGCGACAGAGAATGAGACAAGTGACGCCAGGGTGTGTAATTGGGTGGGCCAAAATATGTCGGAGCAGTTTTGAACAAAATGTCAGTCAGAGTTGGTGGGCTTACGTTTACCACTACATTGTGGAGCAATTAACATGAATGCATATGAATATGAGCTTCCCCACTCACACAGTGCCATTGGCTGTATTTTTCCCTTTTTTTTTTTTCATTCTAATTTCTTTCATTCAAACCCATCTATCTTTGCTGGTTTGATAGGGCTCACCACACTCTTTGTTCCCTTTTACAATACCATTCATGTTATGCCACTTGATTCTTGTTCATTATCACTCACAATATATGTTACTTCCCATCCCCCTATTTTTTTAATCGTAAGTTGAATGGGATTTGATATAATTCAATGTTGTATTGTTACGGGTCTCAGTTACTTTGATTTGCAAAATTTTTTTATAGTACTAAAAGAGATATGAAATTTCAATTTCGAGTGTGTTTTTTTCTGTTAGGTCTTTTAGATAGAAATGAAAAACTTTTCGCTTACTAAATACTAATAATTTTTTTTTATATATTTTTACTTGAATTTATGTGTATCAGCGTAAAGTATATTCAAGTTACCACAAAAAAAAAAATCTAAATCATATGATATTAATTATATGAACAACTCTTCAATATTATTTAACTGTTCTCTTCAAAGGAGAAGTTACAGCAAAATATCGATTATATGACTTTACTTTTATATATATGAATCTTATCCTTAGTTTAGGTGTATAAGTTATAACTTTCAAAACATGTCATTGAATAAAATATTATAATATCATAAGCTATGTCGTTGTATGTCTTTAATTTCATGATTGTAGATCCCTATCTCTCTATTCTAAAACCCTCTTTCAACCACGTTGATTATTATTATTAATACTAATATTATTAGCATTTTAATTAGAGTTAGGGAATTAATAATCTATGGGTGAAGATTGTAACAATATCATTTTCTCACAAGATAAAGAAGACAAAAGAAGAGAGTGAGGGAGGCCTAAACTGTCCCAAATCAATCAATAAGGGCATTTGAATTGATATGTTTGGTGGCAACCCCATTTAAGCTGGGACGAAACCATGATGTGTCAAATTCATCAAATTTCAGCACAAGGCAATGACTTATGGTACTAGTTCTTAATCAAGAACTTGTTTTGTTTGTGGGCTTCTTCCTATTGTGTATAGGACATGAAGTAGACCACAAAACAACACTCAGCACAATGCCCCTCTCCTTTCTTTTTCTTTCTTTCCCCCTTTTGGTCCATCATTTACTGATTCGAAAACACTTTGCTTTCTCAATAAAAACCTCTCACAAACTTCATATTTATTATAGTTAAAAAAGATAGTTGGACTATTACTGAGTTGAAACAATGTTACAAATAATTTTAAAAGAAACCACTAAAGCAAATCTGTCTAAAATTAAAAAGTACTTGGCCGCTAATTTCAGGGCAAAAAAAAAAAAAAGGTTTTTGGCGCTGTGGGTCCTAATCCTAATATGTTGAACACACACACACACACTAATGGCATAAATTTGAGACTGCAATTCTAAATTGCAGAGACAATCATCACAAAGTAAACCGAAAGCTTTATTCCTAGTACTAAGAATTATATGATTAGCTTTTTTATAACAGATCGTTATATTTTACACAATATTGATCCTATATTATTATTATTATTATACATAAAATTACATTATTTAATCTGAATATATGACTTTTAACAAAACATAATCAAGCGAGGTTGCCATTGCCAACATTGCAAGGAAAGCTTTTGCAACTAAATATAACAATAACACAATTTTTTTTTTTTATAGAGAAATAACTAATAAATATTGTACATTCAATTTGACAAGATGTGATTGCATGGGTTTGCTATCAAATAAGGTACTGTGTGTATACGAATAAACTTGAAAAAATTGGGCTGAATATACAGGTCCCATTTCACAGTCAAAAGTCGTAAATTCTCTCTGAACTAGCAAATCCTGTACCTATTATCATTTTATCATTAATAAAAAAAAAAATCCAAATTAGAATTCGCATGGGCCAAGTTCAAACTCCAGATAGTTTATACGCAGAAGGTACTTTTAGTAATATAATTGAACCAACTCGTCGAGCACATAATTAAAAATAATGAGTAATTGATGTGCATGCCTTCAAAGCAAAATAATAATAATAATAATACATGTTAAATTTAAAAGTCGTAATAACATTAAAGCTATCGTGTCGTTTCTGCTGTCATCCTCCATAAAAATCGAAACTCTTTTCTGCTCCATTTCACTCGCAAAGTCTGAACAATCAAAGCCTCTCTATAATACTAATCGTCTCTATTCTCTCAAATATTTTGAAAAAAAAAAAGAAGAAAATAATAACAAGAAAATTAAACATGGGCTTTCCATTAGTCTACTCAGAAATCATCGTCCCAAAGCTTCTCCTCCACACACTTTCCGTTCTGGGTTTCATCCGAAAACTAATCACAATCTTATTCACGTATCTAGGTCTCCAAGATTTTCTGGAACCGGACATTGACGAGCCGGACAGTGCACGCGCTGCTGCTCCACTTCGGCCGCTGTCGATCTCTGCACTTCTAATACGAGAAATCTTGGCGGTCGTCAAGTTCTCGGAGCTCGTTGACCCGCCCGACAGCTGTGCCGTTTGTCTTTATGAGTTTGAAGAACAGGACGAGATCAGACGGCTCACAAACTGTCGACATATTTTCCACCGCTGCTGTCTTGACCGTTGGATGGCTTATGACCAGAAGACGTGCCCTTTGTGTAGAACGCCGTTCATTCCTGACGATATGCAAGATTCCTTCAATGAGAGATTGTGGGCTGCTTCTGGGATCCCTGAGTTTTATGGCGATGATCCTCTCCACTTTTCTCAGGTTACTACAGATTTATAAATGTTTCCTTTTTCTTTTAGGGTGGTGATGATATCTCTTCATATGTACATACAACCAAAAAAAAAAAAAATTAATCATTCGGAAGAAAGAAAAAACTAAACCATAAAAAATAAAATTGAGGAGTTAGAATTAATTAATCTTTTTGTACAGTTTTCTTATTTCTCTTCTCTGTTTAACATTTTGAGTCGATTTAGCGGAGATAAATAAATACGTGGAATGGATCTCAATTCTCAATAATTCTGTGTATCGTGTTTTGATCTTTATATAGTTTTGTTTCACACTTTACTTTGAGAATTATGGAGTTTTGGTTTTTTTTTTTTGGGTTATGTTCAGGGCATTACTACTGATATGAGTGAATGGGATTGGATGATTGGGAACATAACATGTTGTTATTATGTCATTTGAGTGTTGGCGCAATTTGACTGCTGGCCGGTGCTTGACAAAACTCCGCTCGTGCAATTTTGAAAATTATGTTTACAATTTTCCATCAATCGTGTTGTGGGGCAATATTCGATCTACCTGATTTAGCATATAGTGATAAAAATTTCGGATGGATGGTTGGCCAAATAAATTCACAACTTGAAAAACTCTACCAAGACTATTTTTTTTTAATCTGCCGCTAATAATTCACAAATCCTCAGTGTTAAATATTGCACTAAATTCTTTTGTTATATATATATATATAATTTCTTCGTCACGAATTTTTTAAAATTTAAGAAGCTGCATAAATAAAACTCATAGTTTGAGTTGAGTCAGTAGTCGTATAACAAAATAAAATTGAGGAATAAACCGAATAAATTGGTGTAAACAGATTATTAGCCCCACGGCCCCATGATACCATGAAAGCAAAATTAATAATGTGATGCCATCCAAGATTTCCGGGCATCTCGTTTCAGCTTTTAAACTTTTGGTATTGCCGACTTCTTTATTCTCTCAGTCTCTGTCTCTGTCTCTCTTACGTTATGTCATATGTGTGCATCATCAACATTCCACGTGAAAGATGATAAAATTTTCATTCATTCATTTATTCATCATGGCTCATTCTCCTTCGTACCATTAATATAAATGTGATTAAATCTCTATATTTTTAATAATTCATTTTGCAAATATCTTCATTGTTGCAATATAAATTAAACTTGATTACTGGGCATCTTATGAAATGATTTTTAGCCCATAAAACATGTTAGGAAAATTTTTAGATCCCACAAGTAAAAATATTAAACAAATAACAAACAGAAAATAGATGAATAATAAAAATAATCACACAATACAAAAATTTGTGTAGAAAACTCCTATATTAAAAAAAATGACGACCACCAAAGATGACAAGAGAAAAACTTATCATGTGAAAAATTATTAAAATCACTCTAATATTTTTCCTCATTCCTAAAACTTCAATAACATACAATCTCTCAATAGATCTATCATTTCTTTCACATTAGAATTTTCTACTTATAGAGAATTGATTGTTGTGCTATGTTGTTCAAATAAGTGAACACAATCTCTTTATATATAATGATTATTTATTGTATGAGAATAATTCATTTTCTTATACTAGTTATATTTCTCTTTGAATAAGTCAAATCTAAAAAAAAATTATTTATTTCTTAAATAGGAATCATACCAAATAAGAAAAAAAAATCCTAAAATATCCTTGTTGAAAAATAAATATATTTCCTAACAAAACATACGGAATTGGTGCATGTCTCTCTACTGTCTAAGAATCTGTTGGCCTTTACAAAGTTTGCATCAAGATTTGGAAACATTTTTTTGAAAGTTAAGATATTTTTTGATAAATCCACCCATCTAAATGGTAACTAATATGAACTAGACACTAAAAATTTTATTTTAATTTTAGCATTGCAACAACATTATTTGATACTTAATTTAACATATGTTACTAATTAATTAATATTTTCATATTAGTGGATATGCTAAGTGGTTTTCAAACATTTATTTTATATGCACGAACTGAATTCAATTAAATCCTAAAAGAGGTAAATGACTCCTAAATAAATTTGAATTTTGTTCATTGTCTTATCTTTTAAAAAAATAAATATAAATAATTTGGGAGGATGAGTATTTTTAACCATTTAACACAAATAATTTACATAGAATGGATGGATCGATTTGAAAAGTGCTTTTATGGTTGAATATCGATCCAAAATTAGGTGTGTTGGGTGTAAGTCTAAGTTTGAGTTAAGACATAACAAATAATAATAATAAGATTTAATAAAAACATTTATTAATGTACAGTCTTACATATAAGCAAGACTTTGCCTCTTCAGATGTAGTTCAATTTGACCGTAAGTCAGATAAAAATTGATATGTAATAGGTAAAATGTATTGTTCCATCCAAAACCCTTGAAAAAAAAATTTACAATGAGATGAAATGAGCAAATTATAAGTTGTGAGATAGTTTGGAGGAAATTTATAATAATAACCCAAAAAATTTTGTTATTTTCCAAACTAACCTCTCAAAGTTTTTACAATTTTAATTAGTCAAAAACTAAATTTTTGGACTAAAGTGCCGCTCTCATCTCTCTCTCCCAATTCATCTCCTTGCGAAAATCCTCTCCAGTTGCTTGCACCATCTCGGTGGCTCCACCAATATCTGTCATTGTCGCGTAATCCAACCATCGTTCGCGGCGGACCCAAGGTCAACGGTGGAGAAAGTCACTAACAAAACCTAAGTTAGCTATTTTGTTTATATTTCATTAGTTAAGAATGAAATTTGAGAATAATGGTGGTTATAATTTGATAATAATGGCAGCGGTGGTGGTGGTTGTTTTAGAGTGATTATAGAAGTAGTAGTTTGAGATTTATTTTTTGAGAGTGCGTGAAAGGTTGTTGTTGCCCATCGTAACTGATCTGCGACGACCGCGCACAAGCGTGCGCCTGTCACACGCTCTGACGCACCAAATTTCAGTTCTGATCCTATCGCACTAACTTTTAGTTTTGGTCCTGTCGCGCCAAAATTGTTACGACAAGCAGACTGTCACACCAACTTTCAATTCTAATCCTATCGCACCAACTTTTAATTCTGGTCCTATCACACCAACTTTCAGTTCTGGTCCTATCGCACCAACTTTTAGTTCTGGTCCTGTCGCACCTAAATTGTTACGACAGGCAGGCTGTCACACCAAATTCTATTTAGTGTGCACACTGAAATTTTTAGTGCGACAGTCTATGTGCTAGTTTTGAGTGTATCATCAATTTTTTTAAAATATTATTAATGTAATATAATAATATTATAAATGTAATAGATACATGACAGAATTTGAATATGTACCTGGTATAATATAGATACCTTATGCCGATCACTTTCCCAGGCGTATCACAAATATATATAAATTAAATACAGTGGTAAAGGCTATTTGAGAAAAGTTAATAAAATAACAGTTATAATTGTTCAGAAAATACATATTTGGGCATTTTTTAGAGCGTCGAAGCTTTCCTTTCATTGGTATTATTGTGCATAATATGTTGCTTAGATAAGTGGCCTATAATAAGAAAGATCAATTATAGTTTGAAATTAGTGAGCATTTGATATACTTATCAATTGGAGAATGATGTTAATTAACAGATTTTTCTATGGTGAAGATATCGTATCCAAAATGCCAAAAAGGTGCATAGCCTGCTTAATACGTATTTTGATGGCTTGTTTTGTAAGCTAAATGTTGGTGAATTCGACTAAAGATTTGGTAACTTAGACCTCGAGACTATGAACAACATTGATGTAGTTAAGATCAAGCTTTTTTATTTTGCAGACAAGTATTGAATGGAAGAAAAGTTCATATTCAGATCAATTTCTCATTGTTTAACGAAGTAGATGACATAGATCACTTTCAAAATCATGCATAGGGTAGTTTGTTGTGGGAAATGATATACGACAGTCTAGATAATGCATTGTATGGAAAAAACGAGAAATTTAATGAAACTCGCTTGGAAAAGACAAATAAAATTAAAAAGTATAATGCTCATAACTTTACATTCGAAGTTTAGGTATATTAAAATAAAATTTTTAAATCATTTTGTAGGATAATTAGTTTTATAATAATGAATATTTAACGAGTTTATGACTTTCTCACTTTGCTTGTTGCAAGTATGAATTTTTGAAGCCATTAGAAGACTGTCGTCAAAGTAGGTTGTGAAAAGAAAATAAGAAAATTTTCCATCGTGCAATGGAAGCCCATCGCTTCTTCTAGTATAAACTTCGTAGAAGTTTATTCCTTATTCAATGATAACTCTTATCTAGTAAGTAATATATATTGATGGTTGTATATTATTACTTTTTATATTACTAAATAATAATAAATGATTGGACTAATCTAAAATTTAGGTTGAATTTATGGCAGAAAAATATTTTACAAACCATCGAGTTGAATACAAAGGAAAAAACTCAAAAATATTAGTAGACTTTAAAGATTACATTTTACATATCCTAAGTTGGGTTCGTAATGTGAGTATCCTTTAGTGCATCATAACAACATTAGAAACTTGAATTGTTTTGGCTTATTATTTACCTATTTTAAATACTACTTTGCGCAACATTAACCATCCATCAATACTCCTCCTATTTCAAGGCAAACAGAGGAGAATCAAAACACTGCGAGCACCACTAGCCTAATACTAGAGTAGAAAAATATTGTTAGGGATTAACTTCCTGCAAATGATCATCATGAGCAGACACATAAGTCTGATAACACATATGATTAAGAGGTTATAAATTATTTTATTTCTTCATATATAAGTTATTTTAACATTCTCTATATTTTTTTATTAATAATGGTTGAAGACAAAGTATAATAATGAGTACATCATTCAACGGATGGACATGATTGATCATTCTATTTCTGAATTGAAGTCGGCTTCTGAGGTATAGTGCAAAAAACATAAATAATTTAGAGAAGCAGTGATGAGATTTATTGGTTCATATACTGAACACTCATGTGATCCTTTTCTGACTGCACACTCGTATCTAGTGAGCAAATTTAACACTTATGTTTGCTTTTTTTTTTTTAGCTTTTAATTCGATATTTGTTTAATATGTTCATTCTAGTGAATAGATAAGCCTCAGATGATTGTGAAGTGTATATTGATATGAAGAATCACAATGCCTCTATTCCTATGTCATTGTATAGCTTTTATGTCAACGAAGAGAGCGTGCAGATCCTGACGAAAGTGCCTACAGGCATTAGTAAATTTGGCTGTCCATACAGACGGTCTTATGTCTTTAATAGTCTGTAATTGATTCCACCATTCAAGCGAGGGAGGAACATTAATCTTCTACTTGCACTCCAACTAATGGACCGTTAGATCGCAAAGAACGGGTGTGAATATAAATCTACTTCGAGGATTGTAAGATCCAAGTCTATATGATGAGTTTGACCAGTAGTTTGTTGATAACATCATAATAGATCGTACAGTTTGACACTCGTACTCGTTCTTTCAAATATTATTGGGCCACACTTTAATAAGATGACTAAGTGATTTTGTGTATTATGATTGTGTTATAAAATGATGGTAATTTCTATTCTATTCATCCATAGTATATTTATAAGTATTTTTACTTGATCAGCGAGAAACAACTATAGTATCTGAGTGTATTTCCTCACTAGGTCATACATACGGACATAATTTTTGGGTAATTAGTTTACATAACATATACTCATTATTTTTATTTCTTATCCCGTTAATTTTTTTTATTTTTTATGTATACAATGTATTAAGTGTTCCTGAAGCAGTTATGGAACAATGGGGATTGTGTAGTCAAATTATTACAATATAGTAACAAATTTAATAGCTATATTGGTGGGCGGGAATTTATCATATCAAAACAGTTGACTGATGTCGATATGGTTTGTGTACTCTTTTTATTTTTTTAATTGTGCTATTTTGAGCATAAGAAAAAAGCAAAATTAATGAATATTTTTATGTGCAGGTATTCATCTCTGATAGTCTTAGTGAAGATTATTGGGTACTAACCCAAGAGAATTTTTGTACCAACAAGATATGGATTTATGAATCATTGGTGACATTTTATAACGATAAAACGTACAAGGATCAATTTAAGTCATTTGAAGTCATATTCCTTCGATGCATAGAACATGTTGAAATCTACAATATTCGACATGACCTACAAAGTACTAACTCCTGAAAAGTTATCGCAGTTAAGGGTGTGCCACAATAAGAGTTTGGTAGTGGCGATTACGATGTGCTTTTGTTGATGTTTTCTATGTATTTAATATTATGACTCAAGCTTGATTTCAATAGTAGTCATAGGGCATATTTTAAGAATAAAATTGTTATGGATATATTCAATGGCGATATTAGATTATAAGTCATTGTAGTCATTCAAATGTTGATATATAATTTTTTTTTGTCATTAACGTATTTAATTATGTATAATTGTGAAAAATAACAAAAAAATTGGTATGATACATAATTGCAATAATAAATAACATTAAAAAAAATTTTCATTACATATAATTGTGCAATACACAAAAAATAAAGAATCGATGATATATGATTACTTGAAATATTGCAATTAGTTTTGATTAAATGTATTAGAATTTTTATATTGCTTATGGTTATGTCACAATTTGTTGCACTACCTACATTTCACAGTCATTCGACATACATCCTCACCGACAGAATGTATTCTAAGCTCTTTATGACGACTAGGTAGTCGTGTTTCTACTGGTAGATAAACTTGTATCTCTTAAATTTCATATGGAACTTCCTAGTCTATTATGTCACTAATCGGCTCCACTGGTTGTGTATAAGCCATTACCAATAATTCCTTAGTATAAAAATCAAAATAAAGGCTTATGTACTCCACTCGGGCAATTAAACAAATGGTAATTGCATGCTTATAGACAAGTTGATCCAATTAAAATACTTTATATAAGTAAGTTTTATTCTGTATGTCAATTAATCCCAGCTTAATACCACCATGCAAAACATGAAATTGATGCAGAGACACAAGATGAGTGATCATTCTTTCGACCCGAGATCTCCTCTCAAGTTGTTAGATGAGTACTTATCGATTCAGCCATAAGTTTTTTATATATAACTATTGCTGCATTATTTTTTAAAATGATTAACAAGATGAGCAATTGAAAATTTTTACGGTCCCCTTATAAAAGAATTAACTCTCTCCGCGATATTGGTGGTAAGAATACTGTATCTCCTGCCTTTAAGCTTAGACCTTACTCAATTATATATACCCACTCTAAATAGTCAGTTGCACCAGAGTGGAGTATCTATAAACCTTCAAGTTATTTTTTAAATTTTTTATGTCCATATGCTTTTGCGGCCTTTATAAAGATAAGCTTGAAATCATCCCAAATAACTTTGTACATCATGAATTTTTCCTTTATTTTATATTTAAAATGGTAAAAGCAAACACTATGAGTAGCATTGAATACTTTAAGAATGACTCTCTTAATGGAAGTGCATTGATCAGGGATAAATACTAAGTCTAGTATATTATCAATCATTCTATGCAACTTCATCATAAACTATTTCTAAATATAATTGCTTTCAGAATTCAAGACCCCAATAAGTAACGGATACAATTGATTGTTTTCATCTAAGCATATTGTAATAAACATACTTCCCTTATATAACACCTTTAGATGAGTACTATCTACAGTAATCATCGACCTAATATATTATTTAAAACTCTTGACAAAAGATCCAAAAGTTACAAAGTAGTATAAGAAATTATCATCTTTATCTAATTCAAGGTGAGTAATTGTATCCTCATTTGCAACCTTCAAAACGTGAGAGTATTTGGGCAGTAAATCATCGACCTAATATATTATTTAAAACCCTTGACAAAAGATCCAAAAGTTACAAAGTAGTATAAGAAATTATCATCTTCATCTAATTCAAGGTGAGTAATTGTATCCTCATTTGCAACCTTCAAAACGTGAGAGTATTTGGGCAATAAATTGTATGACTTTACAGGATTCCTTCGAATAGTTTCAAGACCAACTTCTTTGGCTTAATATGCCTGCTGGCATATTAACTGGATATTGTATTCTTGATGTATGTCTACTTTGATGTCATTAAGAGTATATATCATTTTTTCATGGATATATTTATTCGTAATAATATGATCAACAACACGGATCCTTATTTAATAACGATTGTCAGATAATATTTCATTATGATATGTGTGTACGTTATCAATTCTCCTCACTACCCAACAAACATTCTACTCATTCAAAGATCTCGTTGCTCGAATATGCCATTTACATGATTCTGAAGAATAGTGGGCCGTAAAACGTGTAATTGTAGACTGTACAATCTTGAAATCAAACTTATCTTTAAAGGTAACTTTGTGCAATTCCCATATTAATTTATTTTTCTTAGCAAACAACTTACCCACACCAATATCATCTAAATTGCAACTTCTAATAAAGTCTGGAGCAAACAAGTTTGATGGCACAACTAGAGTAAGACTTATAAGGGGGTCAACTACTGTCTTCATCGAACTGGCTATTGGAGGAATAGATCTGTTGTCCCTGCTATTAGTAGAAATATCGTCCTGATAATCATTATTATTGTTAAAAAGAATATCAGAAAGAGGCACCCCCATCATTAATTGGACTACTGAGGTGAGTGGTTATCGTACTATTATACACCACTATATAAATATTATATGTTTCTATGTTGTCCATGCCATTAATTGGATTATCATTATTACGGAAATAATTATTGTAGAATGGAGACTAACGTTTCCCTAATGACGTTTCTATTGGCAGCACCTCTTCTCTAACATTTGCTAATATAATGTCATTATCATCAATGATATTATTATATTTGTGAAGTAGAGAGTAATATTGCTACAACGACGCCTTCCTTAGTAATACATGTTCTTCAATATCGGGGATAACGATATTTTCTCTAAAGGAAGTTTCAGATTCTACATATAATAAATATAGGGGATGCATCCACGGTTGGCCACATCAGAGGCCAGATGTAATATAATCTTGACCATGTCATCATTACATATGTTTATAGGTAGTGAACATTCACGATAAGTTGTGTTATTAGACCTCAAAGTTATCTTCATCGTGATACTATATTCATTAGAATTTATCTGCAAAACCTCATATACTCTTGTTAGAAACTGATAAAACATACAATCTTTCCAAATAAAAAAAAAATCGTATTCTTAGCATTCACATACTTCATATGGTCATCCGTCAAGTTTCCTACTATCTATCATAACACAATTCAAGCACAACTAAATCTATTAAGCCTGAAATTATTAAAAAAAATAAAATAATATGATTATACATTAACAAAGCATAATCAACAGAATATGAAAATTTAAAAATTTTAAAAATAAAATAAAAAACTATATTTTGGTGCGATATGGTGCGTATCGCAACAAAATTTAGTGCGACAGTGTCATTCGCAACAATTACGGCTATCGACACTATCCCATAGTTGCAAAAAAACATAATCCAACTACACAAATGTCCGGTCATACGTTTTTAATACTATTATATAGACTACCGAAGAGACATTTTATTAAATACCTAACAGTTATACAAAATTTCATGTAATTAGGTTACCTAGGTTTTCGGCTCTTGAATTCAATTTCTTAGATTCATTTTGAATTGGTGCTAGATTTAGATGGATTCAGGTGTATTTGGTCGAAATTTACTTATTGCCATCGACTTTTTCATTCTTCTGATTGCCACTGTTGATAATGATTAAAATTTAAAAGTTGGTTACAGTTTGGTTTGTGAAAATGAAAATAAGTTTTTGTAAAAATAAGGAGGGTAATTTAGGACAAAAATTTTTTGTTTAACTAATATTAATAGAAAAAATTATAGTAGTTAATTTTTAACATAAAAAACAATTTAGTGATTATTTTTGTAAATTTCCCATGATTTGGTGCAACGCCTAGTGAACGAAATGAGTGTGGAATATTTATATGGTGCCAGGTAGCAAGCTGCGGATAAATCAAAATGTGTTTTTTTTTCTAATGAATGATCACTCGGTGATTAAAGTTAGTTTTTTCTAAAAGTCCAATCTCCGAATAATCAGCAATGGGGTTCTCCTATATTACAATAGTGGTACTATACCACACTTTTTGTCTTTATTCACCAAAGTCGTTGGATGTATCTTTGTTGAATCTAACGGCTAAAATTAAGTAATGAATAATTAATGTAGTAATTTAAAACTAGTTCACCGGTTGTTCTAAAAATTTTTTTTTACTGCATGAATTACACTGATTTTATCTGAAAATCAAGTCCTTGATAGCAATTAACACACAAAATTAGAATTGGAGTGGCGCACTTTTTATGGCAATTACAAATTTATGTTGATTCGTACATGAAAATGATATCTCAGTTATAGCCAATCGACTGGAAAATTATAGTCATCGCAGAAAAATTGAATCGAAAGTTAGCGGTGGTGGAAATTTAAGCATATATGAAACACTCAGTGAAATATTTTCTGCATTTGGAGAAGTGGTTCATACTAAAATAGTGAAACACCAGGAATCTGGGTATTCTAAGGGTTTTGGTTTTGTTAAATATGCTACCTTTGAAGATGCTGCAAAAGCCATAGAGGGCATGGATGGCAAGTTTCTTAATGATTGGGTAATTTTTGTTGAGTATGCAAAATCCTGCCAACCTCCAACACTGCCATCTCAGAACAACACAAATTTCCAATATGGTTGGGAATGATGAATAGTTCTAAACATTGAGATTTGGTCAATATGTAATATTTATGAATGATTCTCTTGTTCTATCAAGGAAGAATTGGTCGGTTGCAAATGATTGGGTTTATGGATATTCATCTTTAATTTCTCTGCTGCGACTTCAAATTTTTTTTCAGCCTCATACGATAGCAATTCCACTGCGAATTAATTTCATGACCTGATTTTACTATATGTAGAACAACCTGAGCAATATATAGGTTTTTGCTATGATTTCGACGATGCCCTCTCCAAACTGATTCAATCACCATATTTTAACTATTTTGAGTTATTTAATTTTTTGAATGCATTTTCTACGGTTACTTCTAGCAACCAGCTACTTTCTTATTCTACAACTTCATCTGAACCGTTCGATTCACTCCCTTCATATCCTACGGCACATATGAATGAGGAAAAAAATGCGGTATACTACCACTGTTGCAACATAGGCTAGTCTTCAATAATGACCACGGACCTAAATGTAAAACATTTGTACACTCCCCTTGGTCCGTTTAGAATGACTCTGTTGTTGGTCATTTTGTATATTAAAAATTTTATGGATCTCTTTGCAAATGAACCAAGTCCACGCTTCATCTAAATTGCAAGAGGCACGTTCTTTTTTTTAGCTTGTAAGCGAGTGGAAACGAAAAATTTCATCTTCCTTTCCTTTCGGTTCCTTGGCCCTGAAATGAAATAAGCATTCTAGTGCAAATAGTGCCTTAACAAACTTGCTTACAGCTTTTTTAAGCACCATATTGCTTAATGAATATAATTTTACTTTAACTTACATAATGTATACAAGCAGCGGTGTCGCTGTTTGCGATGAGCATAATGCAACTTCCATGGTCCACTGGCACAAGCCATGAATGCATCGCGCTGCAGTCAGTAGAGATGAAGATGTAAAACTCTTGTTAAAATCATCACCTCACATTACGCATGTGCCCTATTTGATATGATTGGGTTAACACTTACTATAAATTAAGCTATTATTTTTTAAAATCTTTTATGCTAAAAAATTTATATTATCTTTATTATTTTTAAAAATAAATTATTTAATAATATTATAATATATTATTAACTTTTATTTTATAACAATAATTTTTATTTCATAACTATAATTTTTTTTTCCACAATAAATGTGACTTTTATACTACACCAAATAGTACATTTATGAACTAAAAGATTACTGCTAACAATTGTTTCAAAATTAAAGCAGCTCAACTAAATTATGACCCTATTTGATATTAAGGTACCGTAAAAAAAATTATAATTATAAATTAAAAAATAATAATACATAATAAATATAATTTTTAAATAATAATTATTAAAAAATAATAAATATATTATAAATTTTTTATCATATAACTATAAAATCAAAACAACTTAACTTTAAAATCTCAAGTATTTTAAATTACTGTTATCCAAACTCAATATCAATCAAAGCCTGTATAGTTCCAGTCACAGCAGGTGACTACATATACCAAGATTTGCATATAAAAGTAGGCAAATGAGCAAACAAAATAAATAATAAAGTAATTATGTTCTTTTACTCAACAATTATGATATCAAAACACACAAGTATACTTCCGTACCAAACGTCTGTTTGCAAGTAAAAACTCATATGGAAGTTTGCAGTTCGATTAATAACCCCAGTTGGTACCTAAAAACATCTCAGAAGTTCATTTGCACAAAACCAACATCAAACATGCACCACAGCTAAACTAGGCCTCAATAGCTAGGAGGTGGGTGATGGCCAGGAGGTGGGTAATGGCCTTGATTGTACGCGGGTGGGGGATAACCTCCAACTGGATAGCCTTGACCTTGGGGTGGTGGGTAGCCCTGACCCTGAGGTGGTGGATAGCCTTGAGGAGGATAACCATATGCTTGTTGTTGAGGTGGATATCCCACCGACGCAGGATATGGCTGATCAATGCGAGACATCTGTTGATGAGGGGGTACTGCCATTGGTTGTGGACCAAATTTACCATCTCTTTTGTCCATTTCAACCTTGTGCTGTGTCTGCAGACAATTCAAATACACTCTGAAGAAATACTTTGTTATAATGTAATTTCATTTGCATGTGGTTGAATCAATTGCATACCTGCATGCAGGCACAGACCCTGCAAACCAAAGCATAAAGCAGAATCAGTAGGATATTTTGCAGTAATTTTGCCTAGGAGCTTTCAGTGTGGAAGGAAGAAAACACTTACGTGCAATAAACTAAATCAGCCAAGAGATTCAGTATCTGTGAAGCCTCCTGAAGTTCATCACTCCCCACAATGCATGCAACTAACGAAAATATGCAAGCAATTTGGCTGAGGCAAAACATAAAGCCCTGCAAACAAATAAGAAACTCATATAACAAATAAACAAAGACGTGCAAATATAATAATAGTGTTGATAGATAATGTGAGTGACCATACAATGATGCAATTATCACAAGCAGTTGTCTGGATGTTAAATTCATCTTGCAATAGAAAGCGGGTAGAGGCCACCGAATTGCCAAAGCAGCAAAAAACCTGGATGAAAAGAAATGGTTTCAATAATTAACAAAACAGAAGCTCTTTACAACTGCTACATTGGTTTATAAACTGGAAGCCCAGTAAATGGGACTATAATATTTTCTCACAAGAAAGCATGCTGAATTTCATAAAGTTATTCGAGAGTTACAAGATGAGAGGGCTAAGAAACAAAGGAACCAATAAAGACACTTTTATCCTTTCAAATTAGAAGCCAAAAGAAAGGGGTAACACATATCTAGTGGCCATAAACCTAGATATTGGCAGAGCTAAATAACATGTGATTTTGGTGGAAATCAACTGAAAAGATCAACTGTGTAGACTAATATCAAAAGGATCATGAAAAGTGAATTCATTTCCATTTCTGCTTCCTGTATCGAACTGTCTCTAACATACCCAAGCAAATTCTTTTGTGACATAAAAATGTAGGTTGACTTGCTGCTATAGTCTAGAGACTAAAGACTGACAGGGTTAGTTAGCACATGAAAGGGCACAGAGTTGTACGTTAACGCATCTACAACATATATGAATTGGGATTTTGAAACTGCATGTACTGAGGAATTGGTATTAAACATTTACATTTACTGAGAGTTTGAAGATGAGATTTAGAGCTTGAAGATTAACTGGCTATATAAAGGTAAAAGATGTACGAGGTGCGTTTGTTTTGTTGATGATGCGATACTCCATGCAAGCAAAGGTCATTTACTACTCTTATATGTGGAGAAACAGTGAGAATCTATCAAAAATTTCTAATCTCTTCCAATTAGATGATGTCGATAGAAGGTCTTCAAATAGAACCCACACAAGTTAGGGCCAGACAAACACACAGAGGCATGTGCAAACACTCTCCCCGTAAAGCAAATATAATTCATAGCACTACACTCACTTTAACTAATACCAGAATTTCCAAAATTCCAATTCCTCTTTAGTGGCAGTTCTTACTGCCTTATTTCTTGCTATTGCTTTTCTTCACCTTATTAAAAATCTAGGGCATCGGTTAAACTAAGAACCCCAGATCAAGTAAAGACAAAATGAAGCAGTAACACACTAACATATTCAAAATAAATTCCATACCTCAGTGGCGAGGCAGAGTTCAGGACATTTACTTTCTCCACACTTGCCGCTACAGGGCATATAACCAGCACAACAAACATACCTATTACAAATAAGAAAGTACCACATTTACTCCAAAAGATTTCATATTATACCAGTTCTGATCACAGTTGAAACAGAATCAGAAGTATCCCTAACCTGGACATATCATTGTAGAGCGCTCGTTTCCGAAGCATGTAGGATACACATGGCCCACTATAAATGAAACACATGTGAATCAGTTATTTTATGACACAAAGGAGAGAAAAACTCAAGAGTAGATACACATTGCAAATTCGAAATTAACAGTAGAAAAGGAAAAAGGAAAGCACCAAAATTCAAGCAAGAAGTTACAACAATTAACGGCATACAGAATCAATAAAAATTGCAATAATAATTCCAAATGCACTTAAAATTGACCAAAGCTGATTGGCATAACTTTTAGCTTCCTGTTACGAAGTCAACTCATCATACGGCCTTATCCTAAATTGACAAACTAAACGGAGACCTAAAAATCATAAAATCTAATTGATAAATCAACAGATCCATAAATTAAATTAACTACAAAGAAATCAAATAGATCTAGAGACTCACCAGAGACAAGAAAGGAAGCAATCTGCAGAGTCAACGAACAAAACAACGAATCAGAAACATAAATAACAAAGTACAAACATGTTGAACACGGCGGCGTTTACATACAGGGAGGATCTTGAGTTACGGTGTGCATGAGGTCGGTGTGCCAGAGATTCTGGTAACTTTGACGGAGCTCCATCTTCTGCAATTTATCGCTCGACGTCGCCATTGCTACAGGATCCGCGATTAGTTGATCGATTTAGCTCCGGAGTGCTTTTGATTTCAAAATTGAATGGATTTAAAGGAACAGGATGGATGGATAGGAGAACAGACAGAAGCTCTCAAAACGACGTCTCGTTTTGGCGAGACTTCCAATTTACAAGTCCATTCAAAGACTTCCAAGAAGACTAGGACGAAACGCGATATCCAATGGGATTTTAAATTTTGAATGAACATGTATTGCACAACCGCGTTTGATTGGCGGTCTCGATGGATTTGCTGATCTGGCAATGACTAAGTCAACGATTTATATTTTAGTATACGGTTGCCTTTGTACGCAGGAAACATTTCTATATTTGCTGCTTTCTCTGAAAGAAAATACATGCGTGCTATCGCCGCGCGGAATATGTCGTACATCCTCCACCAGTATCGTGACAATTACACATTCAACGTGCTGTCTCAAATTAGATATATATTTTTTTTCATGAAGCAAAATTTATTTGAGTGATCTTTTGAATTTTTTTAATCATTAAATTTTATCTTTATTGCTTTTTTTTTTTTAAATGTAGATAAAATTAGATAATAAAAATAAGACTGTCTGAGACTGTGAGTTGGATTTCTCTATAACAAGTAAAGATGTAAAAACTTCATTAATTCGGGTCTTGTGATCCTTGTTTAGTAAAACTTTTGAGTATTCTAGTGCAGTTTATTAATAGCGACAAAGTCTCATCTTATATTTTGGGCTTATCATTGATTATCAACTCGCGTTCTTAGGTCACTACAGTAATAGAGAAATACACGACCGCGTTAATTTTAATACGCAGAGGAAGCAAATGCCGATACATTACAGTATCATTTAGCTTTTGCCCAAAGACTATTAGAGTTACCACAACTTTTGTAATTAATAATAATAAAAACAAGGAAATGTACTGGAAAGTTTCACAAATTCTACGAAGAATTAGGGACAGCAGCAGGTTTAAAATGAGTTTTGTTTCTCGGATTTGGAAATGTTGCAGCCCGCAGTGGGGCAAAGTGACGTTTACAATGACTTTCGCTCCCAGATCTGGAAATGCTGCGGTCCACAATGTGGCACAGTTGGGTTTGAAGTTAAATGATAGTGTAATTTGGTTAGAAGAATGCCCAACGGATATTTGTAATGAAATTCGTTTTTTTATTTTTTTAATAACGAAAGGATATGGTGTCAAAATTTTTAAAAGTGATATTATGCTGACTTAGTTGGAATATCTTTTAATTATTGCATCATTCATATAAATTTGTTATTAGAATTAAAAATGATAAAGCTTAATAATTATCTATCAATTGAACCAATCATCTATGGAAATTTATTATCTAAATTAAAAATTATAAGACTTAATAATTACTATCACTTGAACAAATTAAATAGTAATACATTATTTGCCGCATAGCATAACATTATTTGATTTATGAATTTGATAAGCATGCTATTTTTTAGTGTAGAAAAAAATGAGAACGAGATAAGAATCCAAGTATGAGATAATGATTCTCTCTTAATTTGAACTTTCATGAGGTTTTAAATATTTTCTGTTATATGCCACATATTATTAGTGAATGGGTATGATTTAATTTTTTTTTTTTTATTAACCATTAATCAATACGTGAATTTTTGCTTGTAAAAAATTAAGAATTCACAATACAAGAATGATAAAAAAAAAAAAAAGAGCGAGAGAGAGAGAGAGAGAGAGGGCATGAATGATAAAAATAAAAGTTGAGAATAAATCTTAAAGTGACAAAAAATAAATAAATGACGAGAGAGAAAAATCATAATTGGTACATTTTGATCTGGCATATCATAATTAATAGAATTAAAAATAAAAAATAATAATAATATAAATAAATTATGTATACAACTGTGCAAAGGATATTTTCATTTGTATTAAATTAATTTTACAAAAGAGCTCGTTCCTGCATCATTGCTCATAAATTGCTATCAATCTAACCAAAAGGTAATATAAATATATATATATATTTGTGGAGAGGGTCTCAAATTTAAAGAGAGTAACAAATACAATGTTAAATTTTGAAAAACTTAAAAATAAAGCATAGAAGGAAATAAGATTAGGGATGACAAAATTTTTTACAGGTTTGGAGTCTTATAAGGACCATTTAAAATACGATGAATTTTAAATAATTTTTAGAGAATAAGAAAAAAATAATTCTCAAATTTTGAATGGAGTGAAGTTTGATTTTGTATTTTCGACTCCACCCTCATCCCAATTCTCATTATATGTAAATATTTTTCAAGTTTTATTTAATAATTTTTGTTTTATTAATTATAATGTTGGTTAATATTTTTTTATTTTCACTTAATATAATATAAGTTATAAATAAAATAAAATCCTATAATATAATTTTTATTCAATTTTAAAATATTATCATATTTTATTTTATCTCTTATGATATCGTGCTCTTGTTTTTTTTTTTTCACTTTTAAGGAAACTATACAATGATCCCCTCTTGATTTGAACTCCCATGGGCTATTAAATATTTTTTGTTATGTGCCATGTAGTATTAGTGTATGGACATGATTTTATTTTTTTATTTATTAACCATTAATCAACACATTAATTTCTGCTCCGAAAAAAATAAGAATTCACAATATAAGAATGATAAAAACAAAAAAAAACATGAATGATAAAAAAAAATTGAGAATAAATCTTAAAGTGACAAAAAATAAATAAAAGGCGAGAGAGAAAAATCATGTTAGAGAGTTTTTATAATTATAGCAAAGTAGATGACTACATAACGTAGGATTATTGATTTCAGGTAACAATACTGAGGAGCGATTGGGGTAGCTGTTGCTTAAGAATCTCAATATAACGAGCACATTATGATAGTTATTAATACTTACTCATTTTTTATGAATAATAATTTCATCCCCATGATTAATATTAATAATTATCTTATATATTAGGAATATTATCATTTTCTTACTTAAGTTATTCTGACATATCAAGTCAGTATCATAATTTGTTAAAAACAGTATTTAATTATTAAATATTTATATTGTTATTATTTTACCATAATTCCGTTAAAAATCAGTTAGTATTTAACAGAAAATAAATAACAAGTCAATTTTACCCCTGAAATATAGAAGACAATTTACCCTCCGCACAAATTTACCAAAATCTCCTTTCCTCCTCTCAAAAGCCTCTCCCTTCAATGCCGTGGACTCGTGGGTCTACATCATCGGTGAAGAACTAGCTACTATCAATTCTTATGTTTGTTGAAAAATGATGAAGACTTGAAGAGCTCCGTGAATCCCATTTCAAGTTCTTCCTCTTCTATCCTCCGTGGCGGTGCTAGAGATGGAACGAATTCCATACGCCTTTAGATCGAAGAATTTTCCTGCTGTTGTTGGAGTTAGAATTTCATGGACTGGAACTCTGAGCGTATATATTAAAATATTTCAAATTTAATTTATCCACGGGGTTGAAGCCCCCTAAGAATGAACAAAGAATGGTCAGAAAATGGCAAAAGATGCAATTAGAGTCATAACAAGAAGTGCACAAGTAAGGGGGTGCAACTTAAGCGAGTGATTAGCACTCGTCTCGCTCTTGACTCAACTGAGCCAACTCACTCCACTCGTCCCCTCCATCGAGGGTCACCGTGTCAAGCCTCTCTGTCACGCCATTAAGCCTCTATCAACTATCACCGCGTCAAGCCTCTCTCCACTGTCACGAATCACCGCCACGACACCGCACCATCACCAGCCAGCCACCAAAATCGATAGCCGTGCTAGCCACCCACCTCCACAGTAACTCACCACTGCCTGTCAATACTCCACAAAATCTCCGCAAGACTTCGAGCCACGGTGGCCAGAGAACCTGTCGCAGACTCGTCGAGCAGCCTGATCTTTTCGACGCACTTCCCGACGATCTCATCGAGTGTATCCTCTCCAAGCTCACCTCATCTGCTTCTTCCCTTTCCGATTTCATCAATGTTCTCTTAACGTGCAAGAGATTGAACCGTGTGGGTCTCCGTCCGGCGGTCTTCTCAAAAGCCGGTCCAAAAGCACTTGCAGTCAAAGCCAAAAACTGGTCAGATTCTGGAAAGCTGCTCGTCAGTTCACGGTGCCACTGATCGCCGCAGCAAGTTGCCGTCACTGCTCGCGCCGCCGGAAGCTACTGATACTGCTCACGACTAAAGCCATTGTTGGTGCTGCTTCTGTTACCCATTAGTTCATCACTGCCGTGATAAGCTGCCCCGAAAGCTTCTGAGTTATATCCATGGTATATAACTATATACCACGGATCTGCACCCTTGCTTACTTGCCTTGACTGCCAAAATGACCACCCACCTGCCGCCGGTGGTGGTACCCAGCCACTGCCGGACACCACCTCCCATACCGGACGACCTGGCTGCCAGCCACGACCAACCTCTGCAACCACTGAACACTCACGCCCCGAGCCCACGCAGAAGCTGCCCACCACCGAGTCAACTCAGCGTGACTCGAGCCACTTGGCCCATATAGCACCCATGCAACGTCCTTCCCTCGAGCAGTTGTTGTCCCCAGCCTGAACGACCTCCTTCCCGCGTTTAAGGGAGAGGCTTTTGACAGGAGGAGGAAAAGAGATTTTAGTAAATTGGTGCGGAGGGTAAAATTGTCTTTTATATTTCAGGGGTAAAATTGATTTATTATTTATTTTCTATTAAATATTAATTGATTTTTAACGGAATTGTGATAAAATGATAACAGTATAAATATTTAGTAGTCAAATGCTGTTTTTAACAAATTATGATACTGACTTGATATGTCAGGATAAATTAAGTGAGAAAATAATAATATCCCTATATATTAATTACAAATAAGTTATTTCATTAGTTAAAACTTAAATATTAATTAAAATTATAGTTAGTATCCTTAACAAATACTTTTTAATTAAACGATTGATGTAACATCAACTTCGTCGTTATGTTTTACTAAATATTTCTTTATATTTTTAAAAATTCTCATTACATTTTATAAGTATAGTTATTATGGCTCTAACATTTTCGTTATATGTTTTATGATGAAAATTTTGTGACAAAAAAAAAAAAATCGAGAAGAACAAAATGCTTTTGCCATACAACAAAAAATTTGTGACATTGCATTACTGGAGTTGATATATATTAAACACGACCGATTTTCTTATAATGTATATGCATGCATAGCTTGTAGATGACGAGAATACCGTCACCTTGTAGATTATATTATGGCATCAATTTTAAAGAAGTTATAAACAATGCATAATCTGTAATTTCAAATTACAGATTCAATTATCACAATAACTACTAAAGTTTAGACTAGTTGCGTTGCAATTTGTGAAGTAGTAAAGCAGAGGACCCATACGTAAGGAATTATTCTCTTTGAGTTAACAAAAAGTTTAATGTAAAGAAAAAGGGCAAAAGAGCGAAGTGTGTTCCTTTTTGTATAAATAGCAGAAGTGGGGTGGCCTCTCTCCATTCTTGTTGTTTGAAATTGTTTCTTTTTTGTTTTTTGTTTTTTTTTTGTTTTTTGGGTTTTTTGTTAGGAGAAAGCCCAGAAATAGCTTTGTCTTTGTCTTCTTGCTACCGCTCCTGGTTAACGTGTGAACCTTGAATAAAAAAATCAGAAACGAAGTGTCACCTGTGCTTTGTGGCCCGTTTCAGAACCAAATAGAATACACTGACAAAATAGCACGAAAAAATATTAGTAATTTGTCTAGAAGCAACAACAACAGATTCTCTCAATTCTCGAGTTGTTTTTTCTTTATTGGTTTTCAATCAAAGAAATTGCTCCATGTCTTCTGATCTTTACATGTTCGACAACTTCTTCACTGATTCTTTCTCTCCATTTTGTGACTCCTCCATTGATATTCTCGAAGCGAACAACTACAACCCAGTTGATGAATCCACTTCAATCGACCAATTTGCTCATAGTCTCCTCTCTAGTTCTCCACCAAGCAACCTTCTTGGAAACCTAAGCCTCTGCCAAACCGACAGCAACCATTTGCAGACTCTTGCAGCAAATGGGTATCAAGATATCTCTTGTTTGGACTCAATGGAGGTCAAAAGTGAGGATTCTCTTGTGGGCTTTGATGCTTCTTCTTCTTCTTATAACCAAATTCAACAAGAACCTTTGGTGGTTCCTCACAGCTATAGCGGTGTTGAAAATGTAGCTAAGTACATGCAAAGAAGCTACAGCAGCAATTCTTTTGATGGCAAGCCTGGTTTCTTCTTTCAACCTCGCTTTGATTCTGTCCTGGAGTCTCCAAATTTCTATAATCAAGCCTTAAGCTCACCGGAAAACAGTTTTTTTGGCTGGACAAATGAGGAGGGTTTGCAGCACGGGAGACTTACAAGTTAGTTCACGTTCAAATTCAAATTCAAATTCAAATTCAATCCCCTGTTCTGTTCCTGCTTCCTCTGTTTTATTTTACTTTTTGGCCACCTTAATGTTTAATTGACTTTTACCTTTTTCTCCTTGGAATTTGAAGAATACAAAAATCCCACATCAAAGCCAAAGGTCCTTTTCAAGTCCTTTAGCAACGGAGAGCTCGTTTATGGAGGAAGCAAACTTTAAAGTCGGTCGTTACAGTGCTGAAGAGAGAAAAGAAAGGATCTTGAAGTACAGGGCCAAGAGAAATCAAAGGAACTTCAACAAGACAATTAAGGTACTTAATTAATCTTAAATTTTGTTTAATTAATCAATGACTGTATCTTCTTCATAGAAGTAGAAAAACCAACCACTTGATAGTTTTATTTCGTGTTTTGATTTAATTATTGTTGTTATTTGGGGCAAGTATGCATGCCGCAAAACGCTAGCCGACAACCGACCTCGTATACGTGGCAGATTCGCACGCAACGACGAAGCTGGTGATGTTCCCAAAGCTGCATGTTCTACCAGAGATGAAGACGAAGATGAGCTCTGGGTACGTGTGTGTGTGTATACATATATATATATATATATATATATATATTAGAAATATTTTAATTTAGAATTTTAAAGTCAGAAAACGTATAAATGAGGTTAATAATTTTTTTAGATTTTTTTTAAAATTTTTAAATTTAATATTTTTAATTTAGTAGTTTAAACTCTGAAAAAATTTTAAGGAAACGTCTAAATGAGTTTAATAATTTTTTTTTGAATTTTTTAAATTTTAAAATCTCATATTTCAATCCGTACTATATATATTTGAAAAAAATAGTAAAATAATAACAATTATTTTAGTAAACGATTCCAGTACTTTCTTTAATGTTATTATTACAATGATAAACTTAATTAAATGTATTAATTTGGCTCCTTGAAGCTTGATGGGTTGCAACAAGAAGAAGAAGAGGATGGGGCAAATAGAGGAGGAGGGCCTTTTGTTAGCAGTTTTGGCCATTATTATGGCTGCTATTGAGATAATCAACTAGCTGAAGCAGCTTTAATGTTCAGGTTCATGCAATTGCAACATGCACCAATAATCCCTTTTGAGCTAAGAAATTCAAAAGGGCTTTGAATAAGTTAGTACACGTTGCTGATGATATATATATATATATATTTTTTAAAGTTGGGTAGTTGTAGGCTAGGTGTTATGGTGTAGCAGCCTTTTTTTTTTATACCATTTTTTTCCTCATATTTTATCAGTTGTCTTTGTATATACGATAATGAATGGTAATAATGACTTCGCAACAAAGACAGGTCTTTTACATAAGGAGACAGTCTCTTTTTGTTAATTTGATTACAGAGGTCTCAACTCTCAACATGAATAACCGGAAATTTACGTATGTAACCAGTTTAAAAAATTCATTATCCAAACTAATCATTCAATAAAATTTCTTACATGTTTTTTTTACCACTTATACTCATTTTGGCCCAAAATGCCCTTAAAACGAAAGGATGGCTCCACATTGCCCACATTAGCATGCACCCACTACCATCACTTTGGTGATGTTGCCATCACTTGGCGACGGCACCATCGCTGAATCCCTGGCAATGGCAGCAAGCATGGTAGCAAATTGAATAAAAACAATGTCTACAAGCTTATTCTATAAAAGAATGGCAATAAATTGGGAAAAAAATAATATTAAAGACATTTTAACAAACACTTGCTGTACAATACTGAGATAGCATGAGGAAATGAAGACGTTGTCAAACGCTACCATCAATGATGTCGGAATTGACAATGGGGATGGTTGGGCGAATGAGTTTCTAAAGTGAAGGGGATGGACTGATGGTCAAAGAAGGATGCTGCGATGGGCGAAGAAACTTACGTGAATAGGGAATTGGGTGTTGGCTAGCATTGTTTTAAGGGTAAATGACTAAAGATGTGAAAAAATTCTTGTTGAATGGTTAGTTTCGATCATGAATTTTTGAAACTGGTTGCAAAGATAAATTTTCGAATAACAACTTTAGTAAAACTATTGTAATTTATGATTTTGATTGATGTTTCATTCTTAGCGTCCAAACATTTACAATATAAAATATTTATATGGAAAATGAACCAAATTCTTTTCCAAGGAAGGAAAAGTCAGCTTTACTTGCTGGTGTTTCAAAATGCAATACCAAAAGAGAGGTCATTCAATGTTGGTTGTCTTTTTAGCGTCCTGGAGAATCAAAAACTCCTGTCAGTGATTCTTAGTAAAACAGTAAGATTAGGCTGGTTTTAAATATCTGCTTGTCGATTCCATTTGGTGTTAGAGCTGGCAACGTAGTTTATCACATGTACCAGTCTTTTATATATATATATATAATATTATTTGCAGCATGGCAACTTGCAGTTGAAAGTTGCTCTGACTTCCAAAAGAAACAAACACATTTTTTGCCATGTTATTGGCAATTGGCAGTTAAAAAGAAAGGGGAAGTTTTGATATCTCTGTTGGAATAATTTAATTCAGTATATTCAAGTAAATATCGCACATAAGCACTCTGCACTCGTGGATATATGCTCCTATCAATTACCTCCTATGCCTCTCAACAATCATATATAAGAGAGTGAATACATACATGGTAAATTCAACAAATGATATTAAAATACTCTTCCATCATGTTGCCCTCGACTACATTTTTGGCTCCTGACTCCTGAGTGTGTTTTCAGATTTTGACTGTTGTTGCCGTTGTGGGGATACTGGTGGTTTTGTTTCTAACTTAAGATGACAAGTTAATTTGACTGCTAGCTTAAAGATTAAAAAGGCAATATAGCCATAAAATATTTGTTTTTTTCACTCTGTAGACTTCAACGGCAAGCTCATTGAATTGTAGAAGAAATTTACAAGGCTAATTGGAGGGCCGACCAGGCTTTGACTAAAAGAAGTTACCATGATATCGCGAAGGCCTAATTGGCTTCTAGTTTGTTCAATTGTCTGGGAATATGATTGGTTAGTTAAGACTTGAGAATGAAGGTGTTGTTTAATTGTTCTTCGTAGTAATCATCGTCAATCGTTGTCTATGAGACAATGATTACATACTCGGCCTAGAACGTTTGATTTTGGCTTCCTACATGAGACATCCTTGGCATGCCTTAATTTGGGGGAAAAAAAAAAACAAATTAATTAAAACAATGTGAGTGAGATGTATTTCTTTAATAATGTAGATTGTTGAAGTAAGATTTTTGTTTAATTTTCCAATCAAAGAGCAGTCAAAAGAATTTTCTAGCGTCAGTGGATAGCTAATAGCCTAATATATAGTTTATGTTTTAACTCCTTGGTGTTGTCAAATCCGTCGCTCTAATCATGACAAAGCACAAGGAATTTTGAAGTCTCAAGGCTCAGCTGTAGCACAAAATATATTTTCTTCCGTTGAAAACTAGTTTCACTCCGGGAAGATATATATATATTACATAATACTATTGTTTCTTCAGATAATTTATATTATATAAGATTTTAATAGATATTTATAAATTCGATTATTGTTGAAATTAATATATATTAATTTCTACAAAGTACTATCAAGACTCTAACCCTCACTAATATTTAAACGTTGCTTATTCCACTCACATATTCGATTATTATTGATACTAATATATATTAATTTTTATGAAGTAATACCCAGACTTTAACTCTTATTAATATTCGATAGTCGCTTATTACACTCATATTAATAAGTGAGAAGACTACCTTTACCCAGTTGTATAACAACTGAAGAAAGAATTAAATCTCTCTAAAAGATTGAACAGCTGCTCTCAAACAAATAAGAGCAATTATTCTACCACCCGGCCTAATCAAGAAAATACATTTATAATAAAGGATTTTATTGTATCTTCAGAAAGAATAATAACTGATGCAATTTTTTTTAGGTACTTAGGTTATATTTGTGATTGAGCAGCGATATATATATATATATATATATATATATATATATATATATATATATATATATATATATTTTTAATTTACAATTGCTATAAAGAAAATTATACTCTTTCAGCAGTTAAAGCAACAACTTTTTTTTTTTTTTATTCTAGTATACTGATTATTGAATAAGTAAAGCCTAAATCATTATCTTCTACATATATTGTTTGTATTGTATAGAAATTAGAAAGTAAATCAATTATCAATAGGCGAAAAATAAAGCGATGTTCCCAAGTGTCAGGATGGTACGTCAATAAGCATTTTCTCCAGAAGGACACAAATATTTAAGTTCCAGACTGGCACGAACCCAAACCTTCAGGATTCGATGCCTTCAAATTGAAAAATTGATATGATGATAAACATCTTGAAGGTTAAGCACCCAGTCACAAAAACTCATCGCAAGAGACAGCTTGTGTAATTGATGTATCTTATTCTGATATATAAAGTGATGCTTTCATTATCAAGCCCGTGTAGTAGCGGTACTATGTATAAAGTCATAACTTTGATCAAGCTTTGGCATCTTCAATCTTTCCAATTATCAATAATTGACCACCTTTGCCATGTTTAGATGTATAGCCTATATTATTAGGTCACCTATTCAATCAGAAATACTGAGTGAAACCCATAAAGAAACAATTTAGCATCTATTGCGATTTGTCACAAAAGGAAAACAAAGACCGAATCTTGTCAATCCACAGTTTCCCATTTGATATTTCTTGGTCACAAAATTTATCATTATGTGATCTCTTTATCACTTAATGAGCAGAGGACAACTTGCACTGCTTTGAAAGAAATGTGAATAAAATGGAAACAACAGCAGCAACCAAAGTTAATGGGGAGAGCAGTATGCAAAAGAATGTTTATAATAATCCTAATAGTATTTGATCATAAGCACCCAACCAACAATGATTCCGAAGACTCACTTTTGACCACATCAATATTGAAAGAAAAGAATTAATATTAGTAACAGCTTCACTATGTCCTATCATTGTACTGCTATAGAGACGATTAATCCGTAGGCTTATAGAAGAGATACCCCAGAAAAAAAAAAGAAATTAGAAAAAAAAATAATAATCTCGGGATTGCAAAGATGTTGAAAGGAAAATGAATGCCGAGAAAATTTGTCGACTCTCAACTGTAAATCACTCAAGTTGGTACCTCAAAATTCCAAGTTCTAAATATTTGGTGCTTTTTCATTCAATTATTAAACAAGATATAATATTATAAGTACGCGCACGAATGGTTTTTATGATTGTTGAGTGGACTAGCTTTATGTTTAAAAATAATTTTCATTGAAGCAGACAAGAAAGATCCCTATGTCACTGATAATGAAGCTTTTGGTTAAGGCAAAAGGAATCATAAGAAAAGGAAAGGAAGCAAAAGGAAAAAAGAAAAGAAAGATGAAAATTTTTGAAGGGTTTCGTTTCTTTCTTTAGCTAAGAGAATCGAGTTCTACAGTACTCAATTAGCAGGCAGCAGCGTCCAAATGATCCAATTGCTTTAATAGAATGGAATATATATCTCAAGAATGTTTTTACTGTGAAACCAAATCCACTAATAATATATGTCAATATCAGAATAATAATGTTTAGAACAGGAAAAGATGGGCATACAATAGAAAGCAAGCTAAAATGTATGTTCTTGGCATGTATAATTATAAATTAAAAGAATTTTATAATTGTGTTTAGGAAATTTGTGTTATGTAAGAGCAAGACTTTGTTATGATTGGCACACGGAGTCTTTCTTTACTGCTGCCTACTGATAATTGTTTAGTATGCTTTGTCTCCACCACTTGTGGGGATTAATCAAGAGAGATGTCTTTTTCAAGCTACTGCAAGTATTTTAGTTTGCTTTCTCTCTCTCTCTCGATCGCTCTCTATAGTCTATTCTGCTTTGCCTTTTTCAGGACTTGGAATAAGTAAAATTCAAATGAGCAGCGATGGTCTCTTGATTTTTGGCTTGGTGAAGTGAATCTCTTTCGTTGCTGGCTTCTGGGAGAGAAGAGGAGTAGCTAGCGAATTTGCTTTTCTCCTTTTCTTTCTCTAACCAATAGGTGGAAACAAAAGCATTATCTATGGAAGTGCTTTCATAATCAAGTGCAAGCTAAATAAAGCATATTAACCACAAGGAATGTTCTAAAAGCAGTCAAATGCTAGTCTCCCTAGGTCTTTGCCAGGCAAATTGAAAAATAAAAACTCTCCAACGTGTGTGAAGAATCTACAACCATCAACTCCACTCTCTTTCTGTCAAAAGACAGAAAAGTGCTTGTTCTGGCCTGGGGTCACTTACCAACTCTCAGATTGTGACATCTTCTGGTTTCAAAGACAGAAAATGCTACTTTGTCTGAAATATACGGCGTCCACAAAACTATGAACAGTTCCGACCAAAATGCTTCATGCTTCATTGCAAATAACTCTTGCGAGAATTTACAATTTTTCGCTCCTGTTGTGTTTTTTGGCTGTTGCAGTTTCATAGATACAGGCATTTCCGGTATCCTATTCATATGTTTCATTTCGTGTTAAGTAGCACTTCTCCTAGTTTCATGCTGGCTTCATGCCTTGCCCTCCTATTTTTCTGCTGCAAGTTGAATCTGTAAAGCTGTAGCCTAACACAACTTGGGGTAAATCAAATGTCAGTAAAAGTGATTCTTTGGCGCCAACACCCTTTTTTTTTTTTCAAAAGTAGAAAATTCTCTATGATTGCATATCAATGCTATAATCATAAATATTACACTTAATATTCTCCCCACCCCCTTCCCGCCCGGGCAAAAAAAAAAAAAATCTGCTGAACAACTCAATGCTGATCTCAATTTTTATACAAACATAATCTTTTATCATCTGCACTGAACTTTAACAAGCAACTGTAGTCTTTTTATGCTCTGCCTTAGCGCTAATTGCTGATATTGATAATACAAGGCATTAAAGTTTTAAGCCATGATAACGTAAAGCAGTTTGATACAAGCAGATTAAGGGAAGATCTTGACAATGTTACCTCAACTACTTGCATTCTTAGAAACAGCTTTATCATCAATCACATATTCTGATAACTTAGATCACATATTTTTGCCAAGCAAAATTGAAACCACATCATCATTTCCAATTAACATACATGATACAACCTCAACTTGATAGTTTTGGTCCCATCTCAGATCTCACTATAAAATTACTAAGATTTTACAGTCTCACAATCTATCCACGGTTGGTAAAAACCTGGTGCAAAATGCTACCTTCTTGTAGCATTGTGTAAAAGGCTAAATGAGATCAATCTGCAAGGGTGGCTCAAACATGATCTCACCCAAAGCGTCTTTTAAACAAATAATGCCGCTTGGATGGATCCTTAGGCTTGCCCTTCTGGCCCATACCAAGTTTCTTCTGACCAGTGCTGCAACAGAGGAAAATAGAATAAATAGTTATCATATATCATGACTGATTATGCACTGAACTGGATAAAGCAATTGAAAACTGAAAAAACAAATTGAGAAGAAACTTTAAAGAGTTGTTCTTGCCAGGTATCATACCTGTATTCCATGTAAACCATCCCCTGTGCACCTGACATCGCACTCATGGATCCTGCAATGCGACGGGCTTTATGGAGGGCTATGTCATCAGCATCTTCATCTAATTGCTCTAAACCCACAGCATCGTCACCGGCACTCAAGACCTTACGTGTCAATACACATGTAAGAAATTGCTTATCCTCACTCACACATTAAAAACCAGGCAAAGGAAAAAACCTTGCTGAGAAGTGCCAACTGCTCATCCAGACGGTGGTAGCTCAAATCAGCACCCGAATCAGGTGGAGGCAAACTTGTTATTACCTGTCAAAAATATATTTTAGAAGCCAAAGACACAATTGTGATGCGTATGTGCCTCTTTATTAGGTTAAACAGTTCCATGTACAGTTATAAAAATGTCAATGAACTCAAAAGCAACATGAAAACATAATTTACAACTGCTATCAGTTTTATAGTAGCCCTTGACTGTTATTAAAAACTGGAACCATTATTTCTGTAATATGACCTCAACAAAAAAGTGTGATCCCATCATGCAGAAACTTCTAATATTATGTGCATCAAGACCAAAAAAAAAAAAAAAAAATTCCCATCAATATTTATGATAATAAAATTCCTAAAATATTAAATTTGATTCTCAGTACCCACTGTGTAATATGGCCCTTCTCATCAGTGAAACAATTCAAAATCATGTCAAACTTATTACTGACATATTTATAACCTTTCTATTCTTTTTATTTCTATAGTCCAAATTAAACTAATCCCCTTCCAGGATTGCGTAAGTATTGAACCCTTGACCTCTTGCTTCCACGACAAGAGGCCAAACCGCTAGGTTGTCCCCTTGGGGGTGATATATTTAACTTCATCTAGTAGTAAGTTACATATGATGTACCTTAAAGCTATAACCTTGATCAATCAGAAACTGCTGTCTCTTAGTTGAGTAGAACATCTCCTGCAAAAAACAGAGGACTGATTTGAAACAAGATCCAAAAAAGAAAGTTTAGACAGATCAGCTGTGACCTTTACCACCATTTTTAGTTATATGTGGCTTGAATTTTAGAAATTGAAATGCAGATAGACGCACACCTGAGTATCTGTAGAAACAAGGGAATAGAAAAATGCGTTGTACTCCTCTTTACCTCCTGCCATTCTATCTTCTAGTTTACCCTGTTGCCTCAAATGAAAATTTTTAAAATTTGAGAAATATTGTAATGTTAGCAAAAAATGATCATTTTAATATCACCAACAGGAATCATAACATTCATAACAATCTGATCAGTTAAAATCTTTTTATACCTTGTCAACACTGTCATATCCATCTGTCTTCACTATAAAATTTATCATCACATAACATTCTAAAACTCAACTTCACTCATAATTTGTAAGTTGTCAGTACGTTAACTTAGGGTAATATAACATACTTAAAATCCATGTTGCCAATCGACAAAGAGTACTCACTAGTGAAGCCTAGCCAAAACTAACCTTTGCCCTAAGAATACGACCCAAACGTTGAGCCTCTTGACGTCTTGACCCAGCGTGAGACGAAATCTGGATAATCACATTAGCCTCGGGGATATCAATTGAGTTGTCACCCACCTGTAAATGGCAGAAGTAATAAAGTCTCCTCCATCAGAATAAGTGCACCAATTCTCACTTGCAAGTGCATTTTCAGTATCCCTTATTGAACAAGATGATATCATTTTATAGTTGTCAATGAGAAAAATAAAATGATGATATTCACTTTGTAAAAAGTACCTTTGAAAGAAAGATAGTATTCACATCTCGACTACATTTGAAAGCCTGAAGAATCTTTGTCCTCTCAACATGGCTGCATGATAGGTGATTATTAATTTGAGACGGAACAATTTAAACAAAGCTGTTAAAAGCAATTGATGTCTATGAGCAACCTGGTAGCACCATAGATCATGGGTTTGCGAAGTTTCATAGCATACTCCGTGAGTGCAAATAGATTGTCTGCAAAAACAATTATCTTATCGCCACGCTGCTGTTCATGGAACCGTATGAGAAATTCACATGCCCTGAACTTGTTAGGGTTCATCACATAAAGTGCCTGAAAATTTAAGGGACACAAACCTAAGAAAAGACAATTGATAATAACTGACCACAAAATAATAAGTAAATAGGACTAGGTCGGCTGTCAACTATTATAAAGCAGTGACAAAACTTGCTTTATTCATTTTCACAATTTAAAGGGGGAAAATAAAAGTGCAGTATGCGGAAGAAAAAAAAAGAAGTATTTCAATATTTGCAACTTATATAGCATCAATTCAGAATTTTCTTGTGGACAGACCTGCTTTTTCTTGGAGTTTTCTTTCTTCAAATATTCAGAGAAGAATTCCTTCGTCATAGGACACCATACTTCAGCACACTGTACATTTGCAATAAATCCTCCTTTGACTAGATCCAACCAGTTTGCTTCATACAATTTAGGGCCAATAAGGAAATTCAAATCTGTAATTCTTTCATCCTCTCTCACAAGTGTAGCTGTGATTTAAAATAAGATTTGCACTCCTAATTAGAAAGGATGAAGGTCGATTGCCGCAGATCATCAAAACTAATTTCATCATAAACATACCAGTAAGCCCAAGTTTACAGTGTGATTTAGTAAGGCTGATAACTTTACGAAACATATGAGCAGGAACCACATGAACCTGAAGAAAGAGGTGTCATGGATACATTAACCCTCAAAAAATCAATACCATTAAAATGTCGAAGTCTTACAAATGACAATGAATCAGTCATGTGATTACCTCATCCATGAGCAGCAATCCCCATTCTCTATTTCTAATTTCTTCAATAATCTTTTCAGATTCTTCAGACCTTTTACCACCAAAGGCAACCATATTATATGTTGTCACAACCACCCCAGCATTGCCACGAAATCTTTCTTTGCTATCAGAAGTAAAACGACAAATATGATCATCTTGTATGGTAGACCATAATTTGAATTGAAAGGCCCATTGATCCACAGAAACAGCATTTGTTGCTAAACAAAGACAGCTCTTCTTTATGCGGCATGCTGCAGAAACACCAACTAGAGACTTTCCGGCACCACAAGGAAGCACAATAATGCCAGACCTTGCCCTGCCTGCGATTCAAATAATCATATTATGATCCCAAGATACATTTGTTCGGTTATGGAATCAACTTGAAGCCAAAAAAAAAAAAAAGTGCAGAGTTGTTCATGCTCAGGTCCTTGAGACACTTGTGGAATGATATAACAAAGGAAACAAGATGCAACCTAGTACAACGTAGCCTTATGCATGAAGAAGAAAATTACAATTGATGACAAATAAATGTAGTGACAGATAAATTTCCTTTATTCTATTCCAGATGGCTGAAGATTTACATATAATACGCAAAAGATCATATAACATATGTATTGGACAATGACACAGCACCATTATAGATTTTGATGAGCATATTACACAAACTCTGCAGTCACTGATAAACTTACCATTTCCAAACATTTTACTGAGGCTCTTTTCTTGATATGGTCGTGGTTGAGCATGAGGCTTCAGTTCCATATTAAGGTCAGGGTTGACCTGCCACGACAAAGATATTTTCAGCCAAAGGATATGCTAAAAGGTCTGTTAATTCCATGATCATGGCTTGACCACCAGTTGATCTTCATAATTTTCATAGTGCAAATCTATAAAGTTGAAATACACTACTCACATTATCATTTCTGAAATCATACTCCTCCAACATCGGATAATTTAAAGCATTTGGCAAGCAACGTTGTTTTACATTCTCAACCTGCCAACAAAGAAGTAAGGAGTTTTTAACTTACTTATGCCTTTAATCATCGCAGCAAAAGCCTAACTTTCTGTTCCTTTTCTTTTAATAAAAAAGAATAAATAACTGCAGCTCAGAGTAACTTGACCAATTCAATCATGAATAGAAACTAATAAGGATCCAAAAGGAAACTAGAATTCATTACAACAGCAGTCTCTCCAGTTTCCGAATCTAGATAAATAACCAACTTCTTGACCATTATATACGCCTATGCGCTCTACAATATATACTGAAAAGATAATCACGTCTAAACTAGAATGACTTTAGTTGGGAAGTTTTCAAATCATAATAAATGACTGGTCTCAACATTTAAGCATCCAAAACAGAACAAAGTCAATAGTTGGCAGACATGTGTCTAACAAATGAACCAGTATGGACATGTATGATCAGTGTGATGTCAATTTAAAAATATCACACACAATAAAACCTACCTGGGAAGGGTCAATCTCAAAGGAATGAGTTTCTTTCTCTTCTGCAGCTGCCGCCAATTCTGCTTCATTTAGCAACCCGTCGTGACCAGTTGCAATTTCACCAGCAGCCTTGCTGATTGTAAATCCATCACTTCCATGTGGATTCTGAACAGGACAAACATAGATTCAAGAAACAAGCTCAGAAGAAATCAAAAAAATAATACACACACACACACGCACAAAAAAAATAAAGCAGGAAAGCAAGTAAGAAGGATAGCCACTAAATTCTACTGAAAAAATAAAAATCAGTAAAGAAAAATTCTATAAACCTAATGTAATGGAGAAGTTTTAGTCACAATTAGTAACAAACCTCAGAAACAATCCTTGCCCGAGATATAACATCATCCTGAAGCAACCTCTTCAAGACCTGCATGCGTCAATTTTAAAGGTTAACACCAAAACTTAATGAACCAAAGGCCCTTCCACCAAATTCAAGATAAGCATAACCAACTTGCCTCTGGAAATGGTGATTCAACTAAATACCGATTCTTCTTAAGCACAAGCTTGACTTTTCCATAATTAGCCGTTGAAGCATGAATGAAATCAATCATTTCTTTCGGTAATTTTGTTTTCGACAACTTATTCAAAACAGAAATGATAGTCTCAGTCTCAAGTCCCACTGACACAGCCGCATATAATGAATGTGGAGTCAAATTATACTCATGCATAGACTCCGGCCTAGGACATTATAAATCAACATTGTCAATCATACGGCAAAAGGCATTTCAACTTGTAAATTTACTGGGAAAAAAATTGAATTAAGTACCTGCAAACTGGTTCAGCTATAGCAATGAGAAAATCATATGCTTGTTTGTATAATGGTGAGAAAGTTTCAAGAAATATTCGTCCATCAGCACAAGCCCATAAAGGTCGATTAGCATGATCGGGTTTCAGTTCTAGTTTGGTAAAATCACGTTTTCTCTCTTCTTTTTCACCTTCAATAATTGATAAATCACACTCTATTATTACCAAATAATAATAATAATAATAATAATAACAACAACAACAATCTGGAATCTCAAAAGTTTAGTAGTAAATTTAATGAGCAAATTCAATACCATCACGATAATCATCCTCAGCATCTTCATTATAATAGGCATCATCGTCATCCACAAATTTACTGCTGTGATCATCCTGCAGAAATTACTTGATTTTATAAGAACTATAATTTCTTCAAAAGAAAAATGATAATTATGAGGAATTAATGGTAACCTTATTAGAAAATTTAGGCTTTTTGCTAGGTCGGCCCTTGTCGCCTGAAAAAAAATTAAATTTTTATTAAAGATTTAACAAAATTATGATCCAATAAAGTAGAAGGGGAGAAACGGAAACTGTACCCACCGCGGTGGTGGCTTTTATGGTGATCCATGTATAAGAATTTTCTTTAAGGATTTGCTTATAAAGCTTTTAACAGTATGAATGTGCGTTACAGATAGGAACGTAAAACACAGACATTAGAAACAAATTGCCGCATACTCAAATAGATGAAGAGGATGATTAAGAAGAGGCGGTTAATAGTTTTTTTATTCATTTTCACTTGTGTTTCCAAATCTCCAGTCATTGTAATTCAAAAAATGATAATAGATTGAATTTAAATAGTTCAAGTAAATTTGTTATCATAAATATCATTAACATTCTAATTATAACACACACACACACACGTATATATATTCGACAAAACAATAATATTATGTAATATTTTGTTTTTCAAATAATTTTATTATATTATTTATATGAAAATATTTGTAACCGTAATATTATTTGGTTGAACAAAGTATCTCCTTCGTACTTATTACTGAGTATTGGGTTAAATCTAGCGGTTGCATGCCATCAGTTATTATAATTTTATAAAGTTAAAAGGAAAAAAAAAACTTTTCTGATAATAGGGCTAGCAAGTTACATCAGAGGCAGCAGTAGAGACATTGGACCTGCAAAGCCCATTGTTTTAACTTGATCCATTGACGTTGAAGCCCGCAATACGGGTGAGTCAGACGGTCCGTCTTGTTCTGAAGATGGAGGGCAGTGTGGTTATTTCCTCCTGTACCTGGAAGGGCTAAATTTATCGGATTAAGAAAGCGGGGTAACGACTCGTTGCAAAGCGTGCTGAAGGGCCACCCATCCAAATTCTCTCTAACACCATTTTTTCGTGTTGTTGTTGCTCATCGTCGGAGTCTTTGAAGCTAAACAAAGAGAGAGCTCACAGGAGGAGGAGAGAAATTAAACAAAGATGAGCGGTCACGATTCAAAGTACTTTTCCACGACCAAAAAAGGAGAAATCCCTGAACTCAAAGAAGAGCTCAATTCTCAATACAAGGTATAATTACGTTTCATATTGTGGCTGCTTTTTTTTTTCCTTTTAATTTTTTTTCATGTTGATTTCTGATCTGCATTAACTAATGCTTTGATTTGCGCAGTTTAGCCTCTCCTTGTTGCTGATTGATCACTGTTTTTAGCAGATCTATTCCTTTGTTTCGTTGTTTAGACTAATTTATGGATTGTATGCTGATTCGTGTAGTTCTTTTGAAGGAAATTTCGTTTTGTTTGGTTGATCAGAAGACGCTCGAATAGAAAAAGGACAAAACATTACTTCGTAAAGCGATTTGGCTTCAGGCGAATTGGAATTGGACTTAGTGAATAACTAATCTGTTAGGATACTGATTTATGAGAACTTTAGAAGAAACTATTGAATGTTTTAGGTTGTCACTGTGATTAGAAGCCATTGCTGGATTTGAAGTTAATAATTGGTGTATAAAACTGTGTTAGATCTGCAATCCACTGTCACTGTTATGGAATTTTCATTCTGGACCCAAGGTAGAACATGGAATTAGTTTCACTATGGATGAATGTGGAATTCAATATGAGGTTGCAGGAAGTTTAGGACTGGATAGCTTTTCAGAATTACAATCCCTATGATGTCCCCATTGAATTTGTTTGGATCTTGCTTTAAAATTAGTGCATACAATCATTGTTCATCACTTCCTCATCACAAACATTCCAACATCTTTTCTTAGGTTTGAATGCGTTTATAGATCATATTTTGAATTTCCCTCCCCTTTTTATATGTTACACAGGATAAGAGAAAAGATGCTGTGAAGAAGGTGATTGCAGCTATGACTGTTGGGAAGGATGTTTCATCATTATTCACCGATGTAGTGAATTGTATGCAAACGGAAAATTTGGAGCTGAAGAAGCTTGTTTATTTATATCTTATAAATTATGCTAAAAGTCAACCAGACCTAGCCATTTTGGCAGTAAACACATTTGTGAAGGTAAGAGTTTCTACAATGAATCTTGTGTCTAAAAGTATGTTACTTATTAACATTGCCCTTCAGCATCTCTAATCTACCTTTATGATATGCAGGATTCTCAGGACCCAAATCCTTTGATTCGAGCTTTGGCTGTGCGGACAATGGGATGCATTCGTGTTGATAAAATCACAGAATATCTATGTGATCCTCTTCAGAGGTGTCTTAAGGTTGATACTTGGGCTTATAAAATAATTGCACATTCCTGGCTGCTGGAACTAATGTTGAGTTTTCATATTCAATGCAGTATTTACTCCTTGCTGCTTTAACAACTCTTGCAGATTTATTGTACTTGGCTTGCAATTTGCTACCTTTTTTTTAAAAAAAAAAGTCATTGTAATATTCTGACAGGATGATGATCCGTATGTACGCAAGACAGCAGCCATATGTGTTGCCAAACTCTATGACATAAATGCTGAGTTAGTTGAGGATAGGGGCTTTCTGGAATCTCTCAAGGATTTGATATCTGACAACAATCCAATGGTTGTAGCCAATGCTGTGGCAGCACTTGCAGAGATTCAAGAGAATAGTAGTAGACCTATCTTTGAAATCACTAGCCACACACTCTCAAAGCTCCTTACTGCTCTAAATGAATGCACTGAGTAAGCATACATTTGAAAACTATATGCTTTTTCCTTCCTTAAACACTTATTTAAATTTGGAAAATTTGTGAATCACAATATTACAGGCAGGATATTGTAGCACACTTTGAGCTGTCTGTTTGATTGTCTGAGTATAGCTGATGTTCTCTCACTCCCTCTCTCTTTCGATTTTGAATGTCAAACTACTTGTTGAAGATTTTTCAGCCTTTCTTGGTTAAGGCTTATAATTGGATTGACTTTGGTGATTCTCTGTAAATATATCATGGTCGTTTCATGCTTATCTATGTGTGTTGAGATGGATGTTTTGCTTTCTATCTTGTTCAGACAACTGTCTATTTATGGTGCTTTGAATCTGAATACTAGGAGTACAGTTGATTATGATGTTTTTATATTTCATGTCTTAGTTTAAAATGTGCCTTTATCTGTAGATTCTCAAAGGATGTTCATTTGCATTTGACATCATTTTATGTTGCAATGATGCATTGTCTTGATCAGTTATTCACTCATCTTTTTGTAATTTTTGGCTGTGAATCTTTAGTTTTGCGTTTTTAATGTTAATTATTACATTGTGTAGGTGGGGTCAAGTTTTTATATTGGATGCTCTCTCCAGATATAAAGCAGCTGATGCTCGTGAAGCTGAAAATATAGTGGAGAGAGTTACTCCACGACTACAACATGCTAATTGTGCTGTTGTACTTTCAGCTGTTAAGGTGTCTTTTACTTTTCTGTGTTGATCAGTATGCATCTTGTTTTACTAGTTTTTACATCAGTTATTGGTTTGCTTACTTCATCATTTTTTACCCTTTCCAATTTTGTACCGGCCATTAGATGATTCTCCAACAAATGGAACTTATCACGAGTACTGATGTTGTTCGAAACCTTTGCAAAAAGATGGCTCCTCCTCTTGTGACATTACTCTCTGCTGAACCTGAGATACAATATGTTGCATTGAGGAATATCAACCTTATAGTACAAAGACGCCCTACAATTCTTGCCCATGAAATTAAGGTGATCAATGGATTATTCTTGCTTCATGATAACTTTTAAGCTGTACATGAAGACACACTATTATACTTAGCCTCTTAGGAATGATATGAGAAGGGACACCATACTTATCAAACTCTTTTGCTGTTGTGTTAGGTGTTTTTCTGCAAGTACAATGACCCCATATATGTGAAGATGGAAAAGTTAGAAATCATGATAAAGCTTGCTTCTGACCGAAATATAGACCAGGTTGGTAAGCTTAGGAAGAAATCACTTCTATTAGTTTATCTTGAACCTCCAATTTCTTAGTGAAACAGTATGTATCACGTGATGGTTTTGTGGTGAGCCCTTCTGCAGGTTCTATTGGAGTTCAAAGAGTATGCCACAGAAGTGGATGTGGATTTTGTCCGAAAGGCTGTTCGTGCTATTGGCCGCTGTGCCATCAAATTAGAGAGAGCTGCTGAACGGTGCATTAGTGTTCTGCTTGAGTTGATCAAGATTAAAGTAAACTATGTGGTTCAAGAGGCTATTATAGTTATTAAAGATATCTTTAGAAGATACCCTAACACGTCAGTTACAGCTTTGTAATCCTTTTGACATCAGATTATAAAAACTGGGAAACTTTGAAAACTTGATTTTGAATCTTTTGACTGTTTGCAGCTATGAGTCCATCATTGCGACACTCTGTGAGAGCTTAGACACTTTAGATGAGCCTGAAGCTAAGGTAGGGCACTTGTTCCTTCAGCTGCTGAGTGATTTGTTAAGTTTTCTCCTTCCTGAACTCATATTTGTGCATCCTTGATCTGGTATCTCTCCCCACAGGCATCAATGATTTGGATAATTGGTGAATATGCTGAGAGAATTGACAATGCTGATGAGCTCCTTGAGAGCTTCTTGGAGAGTTTCCCTGAAGAACCTGCACAAGTGCAGTTGCAATTACTAACGGCAACTGTCAAACTTTTTCTTAAGAAGCCTACTGAAGGTCCACAACAGATGATTCAGGTAAATCTTAAATACTATACTTGCTTATATTTCAAATTACTTGGGTATTCTGGTTTTCATGCTACTTACTTTGCCTTTTTGCTTTCTTCTGGCTTTTAAGTGACAAATGATATAAAGTCTTGTCTCTTTGCCCTTGGTTATGGAAGAATGATATTCTACTCTTTGTGTGTTTCTTTAAATTTGATATCAAGCTTTTGAAACAATTCATCTAGTAGACTAGTACTGAAATTTGTTGATAAATTGTGGGTATGTTTATAGATGGTTGTTTTGGTGATAGTGTTATGCATATTCCAAGTATGGAGGGATTGTACTTTTCAAATTATAGTATGATATTGCCCAGTAGTAGTCATAGTCTTCTAGTTTGAGGAAGCAGATCCCAGATGTTATATGAAATAGTTTCATGATTATCTGTTTAGGAGCAATTACCATTGTTGTGAGATGTTGGGGTAACATATAATTCCTCTTCCATATCTACAAAAAGAATGGTTTTCCTGTATTATCTGTATCGTGATATTCTTGGTAGACTATTAACATTTCATCACCGTAGTTTTATGTGTAGAATTTTCAAACATTCCAGCCAATTCTCACTCTATGGATTCATGCTTGCAGATTGTTCTAAACAATGCTACTGTTGAGACAGACAATCCTGATCTGCGGGATCGTGCTTACATATATTGGCGTCTTCTATCAACTGATCCTGAGGTTTGTATTTACTCAAATCATCTTTTTGTATCACCTTGATGTAAACTATTATTCTCTCTGTTGCTTTATGGTGGTCAGGTTTTGTTGGAGTTGGGGGTGGGGGTGGGGTTGGGGTTGGGGGCGGATTTTGTTAAAACAGTGTATTTAATGCCACTGGAGTCCATTAGTTGACCATGCTTGCTAGAATTTTTTGGCGCCACCAAGGGAAGTAACAACTGAACCGAATAACCATCTTATTTCTGTTAAATTGAGGTTATTTCCATCAGACCAACCAGTCCTCAGTCCTGGGTCTTTAAATAAATTGCTAGTATTGAACCCTTTGGCTCTTTAAAGATCTGTGTGGCTGCTTGCATGTAGAACACCAAGCATTTTTAGAAGCTGTGACAGGCCCCTTTTTTTTTAAAAAAAAATAACCTTTCAGGCAGCTAAGGATGTTGTGCTAGCTGAGAAGCCTGTGATCAGCGATGATTCAAACCAACTTGATCCTTCTCTTCTTGATGAGCTGCTTGCCAACATTGCTACACTGTCCTCTGTGTACCACAAACCGCCAGAAGCTTTTGTAACACGTGTGAAGACCACTGCCCCAAGAACTGACGATGAGGACTATCCTAATGGGAGTGAACAGGGTGATTCTGATGCACCTACTCATGTTGCTGATGGGGGAACATCACCTCAAACTAGTTCAAGTAGTGCCCCATATACTGCAACAAGGCAGCCAGCACCTCCTCCAGTACCTGATTTACTTGGTGATCTGATAGGCCTAGATAACACTGCCGCCATCGTCCCCGCTGACCAGGCTGCAGCTTCTCCTGTGTAAGTGTGATGGAATATGCAAGTTCCTTGTCTCTTAGCGGCAATGCGGTCACGTTTGGCTAGTATTATTCATTTCATTGAATGTTATTATTATTTATTTTCACAATAATGAAGCTGGTATATGGCTTGCAGCTCTTGAATGATTATGATAGTGATCAGTGTAACCTAAATGTGCATGCCTACTAATTACTCTTAATATTTTGTCCTTGATGGCAGCCCTGCTTTGCCTGTTGTACTACCGGCCTCAACTGGACAGGGTCTGCAAATTAGTGCAGAGTTAACAAGACAGGATGGTCAAGTATTTTACAGCATGCTGTTTGAGAACAATACACAGATTACACTTGATGGGTTCATGATTCAGTTTAACAAGAACACATTTGGTCTTGCAGCTGGTGGCGCCCTTCAGGTAGTCAACGTTTATGTGGTTTCAATTTAGTTTTGTTAATGCATCATTTGGCTTTAAATTCATGTATTCTTGTCGATCAGGTGCCACAGTTGCAACCGGGAACTTCAGCCAGGACACTGTTGCCAATGATATTGTTTCAGAATATGTCTGCTGGTCCTCCAAGCTCACTTCTGCAAGTTGCTGTGAAGAATAATCAGCAGCCGGTGTGGTACTTCAATGATAAGATCTCTCTTCATGTGCTTTTCACTGAGGATGGGAGAATGGAGAGAGGAAGCTTTCTGGAGGTAAGAACTCTGTTCATTTGACACTTTGATCATTTTGTCTTATCTGGAGCTTTGCAAGATACAAAACAGAGGAAATATCACATAACAGCATCATTGCTCTGGTAAAGTGGGAACCGTCAACCACCAATTCAAGCTAACTGGAAACTTTTGTGTGATTTTAGTATTTTGAGTAATGCTAGGGATTTAAACATTTGAGTCCCAATGTGACATTCATTTATTGGATAGTAAAATAAAGTAATAAATAAATTTATAATTATTATCTAATAAATGAATGATACATAGAATTGAGACTCAAATATTGAGATCCTATTGATCCTAAAATTCATGTTATTGAAAATTGTTGTAACTTGAATGCCCCCAACTTAAATAAGACCTCTAACTTGAATTTCCTTCCCATTTTGTAGACATGGAGGTCCCTTCCCGATTCCAACGAGGTCTTGAAGGACCTTTCAGGGGTTGTGGTGAGCAACGTGGAAGCAACCCTGGATCTGCTGGCTGCATCAAACATGTTCTTTATAGCAAAGCGCAAGAATGCAAACCAGGATGTTTTTTACTTCTCTGCTAAGATCCCTCGAGGTGTACCCTTCTTGATTGAACTCACCACAGTTATTGGAAATCCTGGCGTCAAGTGTGCGATTAAGACTCCAAATCCAGACATTGCGCCTCTATTCTTCGAAGCCATAGAGACTCTTCTCAATGCTTAATTCTGTTCTTAATTTTTTTGCTAGTGTATGTAAATTCTATCTTGGTTACTGAGTTTTTGGGTGGTCATTCGGCTCTTTCTATTTTTAAGACCTTTCCACCGCTCCACTCGCTGTACGCTTGCTGTCTGTATTCATCCAAACTTGTTTTGCCATTTTGTTGTAAGTCTTCGCATTTTGGTAGTGTTTTAATTGAATTGTATTTTTATTTGATTGAACGTGTCGTTACAGTTTCTGATGCCTAACCAGAGAGTAGTTAGACGATTATTTTAAATCTAGCCAAGAAAAATTAAAAAAAAAAAATGGGCATAGAAGGATGTTAATTTTGTCGGTATAAAACAAGTACTAATCTTTAAAAGAAAACAAAAAAAAAAAAAAAGGCACAACTGACAAGCTGGGGGAGCGAATTGGTATTGGCCTGCATCTAGCAGTGTTTGCACGTGCCGGAGCACATCTCTTCAGTCTACACTCGACCGGGTCTCGTTTCGGCGTGACTATTATCATCGAATCATCAGTCTAGGCACGGCTGTGTAACTGTGTTAGGTCATCCGAGAGACTTAAGCGATTTCACTACCAAGGTATCCTTATGCTATCAATCGCTACTTTTATTTTAATTTTTTTCTCCGTTCAAAACGTGTGTCCATGTAGATCTGTTTTGATGTATATTGAAAGCTTGGTGCTTCATGGAACCGATCGATTTGGCGTGTATTAGGTTTTGATTTTGTTTCCAAGAAAGTGCCGGAATCTGTTCTAAATCAGTTGAAGAATTAGACAAGTCTACCTAGCTGAGTTTCTTGTTATACATAACTCTCTGTCTCTGATTAATTATCGGATTGTAGGTTCATTTCTATTTTCTAATATTCGGTATTTCGTCTTTTGTGCGTAGATAGATGTCATCATATTCAAGGGAAGGAAGGTAAGTCAGATTTAAAGCCTCCCTTGTATAGGACAATGTATCCTTTTTCTGAAAATGTATAAATCTTATTATAACTATAGGCTTTTTTAAAAAAAATAAAATAGAATTGTTCTGTTGATTATTCTCTCAGATCTGCTTCACCATGTAATTTTGTTTCACCTGGTAGAGGCCGTAGGTCAAGATCATTATCAAGGTCCAGGCAAAGTCGATCAAGGTATACATTGGTAATATGTGTTGATTGTTGGTAGTATGACCGTCTAATATTTGGAGTTCGTAATGTTCCAGGTCTAGGAGCCGTTCACTTGATGCTGAAAATCCAGGAAATAACTTGTATGTAACAGGCTTATCCACAAGGGTGACAAATGCTGATCTTGAGAAGTTTTTTGGTGGTGAAGGGAAGGTATAGTGTGGCTAACTTGCATTTTTGGTGCATTTTATGAGACTAAAAATTATTACTATGATTGCTTGCTTTTTTAAAGAATGTTCCTTCTTCAACTTGGCTGTACCAACTGGTGGCAGGGGATATTGTCACCTCTCTGTGGCTCCCATCCATGTATTCGCTAGTTTTTGACTGCTTTATTTGTTTTGTTGAATAATCCTTTGCAAATTTTGTTTCAGGTCACTGAATGCCACTTGGTCACAGATCCTCGCACCAGAGAATCTCGTGGTTTTGCATTTGTTACTATGGAAACAGTTGAGGATGCTGACCGCTGTATCAAGTACTTAAACCGTTCAGTGCTTGAAGGTCGATTAATCACCGTGGAAAAGGTATTAATTGCCAACATATTTATTTTATAGTGCTGTGTGGTGAGAGTGAATGATTTAGAGTTTTCTTTGAAAGTTCTCCTTCAGAAATGTTGCCTGATAAATTTTGGCAGCAGGTCTTGTATGTGTAACTTCATCGAATTCAGTGTAAGGTCTAAACAGTTGAACCTTCGTCATCACGACATGTGTTCTGCATCGACATTTGAAACTCATCGATTCCAATTCGACTGTTTTGCCGGGGGTTGTATGCCCTTTTTTCCTATTCCTCATTAGTAATATCTTACCTGACTGTTTATTTACATATTCATATATCTCTTAAATGTTGAACTATTTTAGAGACAGGTTGCATTGGCTTTGTTTGGGTCTGCTGATGCTTATTCCTTTAAAATTTTACCTCTTACCTTAAGTACTCGCCTTGTGGGGTGTTAAGAAGTTCTATGTGATGTATATATAAATTCATTTGCAGCCATGTACTAAAGAAGCAATTCACTTCTATATTCTTGTAATGCGAAAGTTTCTGGATAGCTTGGCTCTGTCAGAATCTTATTTTGCACTTTAAATGTAATATATGCAGGCCAAGAGGAGTCGTGGCAGAACACCAACTCCTGGCCGTTATCATGGCTTGAGAGAGAAGCAGCGAGGTATGAATTATAATCTCTCATTTATGGAAATTTGTTAGATAGCTTGGTTTATTATTTTCTAACCTTGGGCTACAGCTACTATGTGCATTTGACTACTTGAGGTTGTAACATAAAACTATAAGAACCTTTAATACTTGCTTGTGGCTTGTGATATTTTGACCTATCACCAGCATAGTGGCATGCCATCCGGTGCATTGACCACATCTTCATCCTAGGTTCCCTGTCTTAAGCCCTTGCATTTGTGTTGAACTACAATAGAGTCTTCTCAGACCTATAATTGTCCATGGCACATGCTAACCGAAGACCGTTGCTTTTCTTCTTATGTAGCATTCTGGTATAAACATACAGTGTAAGGAACCCCTACTATATCTTTATTATATTTGTCTTCCAACCTGCTTGGCTGGCATTTGTTCAGCTGTATATTTATCCCAACCAACTCAAAAGGTGGATTGTCGCAAAGCTAATGTTAAATCCAGCCTTTTCCAGGCCATGCTAAAAACAAATATAAAATTTTAATTAACTCAAGTTTACTGATACTGAACTTTTAGGAGATGTCATGTGTACTTTGTTATGTGCTGATCAAGCAACCGATCTAGCCTTGCACAAGTTGGGGCAACTGCCCTTGCTTGATTAAAAAATCCCTTAAAAGCCATTTGTTATTAAGCCCCTTGCCCCCTGTGAACTTGAGATGCCCCCATGACTTAGAAAGAATTTAAGCCCCCTGAGATGAAATTGTGTTCATTCTTAAGTTATACCCTGGAAACTAGATTTCTGCCTGTGTCCCTGGTTGCTAATCCTTATTGGTTATGGATTGACAGGAAATGGTCGGAGACGTTCTCGTAGCTATTCCCCCCACAGATATAACAGAGACTCTTATTCAAGGGACCGGCGAGGAGGAAGATCACGTTCCCCATATGGTAGGAGGTACCATTACAGTGGTTACCGTAGGTAGAACAAATCAGTTTCATTACAGTTCTGATCCCCTCTGATTACTGGTTTTTAAATTTAATGCGGATTTTGTGGAGCAGTGCTATTTAATGTCCTGTACTCTGTTGTAACTTCGGCATTGGTACTCAAATTCTTTTTGCTTTAACCTGCCACGTGGTTGTAACAGTGACAGTCCCTGCGATGTTAAGAATATGAAACTACTGTATTTACAGAAATAGAAATAATAATAACAACAATAAAAACGAATTATCAGCTCTTCGTATCAATATATAAATAAATATAACTAGTAAAATTGATAAAGGACAATTTTAGAAAGTCTCTTAGTTGTGTTGATTTTTCTTATTTTAGTCATATCCGTCTTAATTATTAACCTGTTTGAGAGGTTATTTTTTGTCTTATTTGAGTAAGATATTAACTATGGTGTATTTATTAATTAATAATTGGATTGGAAGGAGAATGAATTCGGAAAAAATAATTTATTTGAGTTTTACAAATGAAAACTTAGTTGTACTCATTAATGTATTTATATTGTCTAAGAATTAAAATGGGTGGGTGCAAGTTACTAAAATGTGTCTAGTTAGCTATTAGTATTATAACCCTTAAATGATAATAGTAATAAAGATGATAATGATATGACGTCGATGATAACGACAGTAACTTAGTAAATATTTAAAATTTATGGGTGTTTTTATAAATTTTATAAAGTATTGAAAATAATGACCAAAATATAAAATATAATTGAGGGTGATTTGATTTGAACATTTTAAAAATTAATTAGGGGTAAAAGGATCAATCTTGAGATGAGAAATTAATTCTTCTTAATCTTAAAAACATGTGGGTCTTACGTGTTTTATTCTCATTTTTTTTAAGTAAATAAATGTTATCAATCATTTTGATATTAAATTTTAATGCCTCAAACTTATTAGTAAACAAGAGCACCATCAATAGTGAGTAGCAATAAAGCAAAAAAGGAATTTTTTTTAAAATATATAAAAAAGAATAAAATGAAAATTTAAAATATTGAGCGGACGTGATATTATCAGTCTAAAAAATAAAGTTCTCACCCTTACCTTTGTGGGAATGGGACTCCTACAATCATTTTTAATTTTAGATAAGTATACCACTTTGATTTAGATTTTATTTTTTATTTAAAAAAATTAATATATTATTTATTTTCATTCTTCAATTATAATTTTAACGGTCAATTAGTAAATACATCATTAGTGTATTGTAAATAAAATTGTAATGGGATCTCATTAATATTTCTTAAACTTAATTAGTAAAACATATAACCTTTCTCTAATTTCTCTTGTAGTATTAATTTATTTAAATTCTCTTCTTAAAGTCATTTAGATTAGAGCTTACTGTGATGTGTATTTATTTGTTTTGAGCTTCTTTGAAATGATATTTTAGTTCAAAGAATTAACTGTGTGTTACTACGCTATCTTAAAAATGAAGGGATTTCGTTTGTTACCATACTGTCATAATCAAATATCATTAATAATTAACCTTTGAACTTAGAGAAATATTTTTGTCTTCGGAAAACTGGAAAAGGGTCACGTACGTGTATCAAAAGGGAGCTTTTAGAAGCGTCTTCCATTACTGCTGCAGGGTCAAAAATTTTATCATGCCCAAAATTTGGATGCGGCTTGAGGAGCAACTGGATTTTGAGCTGTATAAATACAGCTGCTCATTTTTTTCTCCGCAAAGTTTTAAGTTTTAACCCAATCTGGCTTTATCTGCTCTAGGGAAGACAGCAATTTCTACGAGAATAGAGATTTTGAGAGACTTTTTTTATTAATATTGGAATGATTTTATACTCAATTACTGTTTCAAAAACAGGGGTGAAAATAAATTAGAATCTTTATCCCCTCCTCATTTTCTTATTTTAATTTTAAATTTTATTTTATTTTCTAGAATTATTAATGAATAAAAAATAAAATTTAAAATATTAACATAAATAACAAATATCAAAATACTTATACAAATATACCATGAAACTCTCGGTCTTAGTTAAAAATATTAATTTTAGTATCTACATTCATTTTATTTATTTTATTATTGATTTAAAAGTAATTTTTTTTTATTATACTATTATGAAAATTGACAAAGATAATTATATTGATAATTTATATTTTTATAGTGTGATTTTTGTAATATATTAATATTAATATAAGATATATTGTCAAGCTTTATTTTTCTTAAATTTTTTTTTAATTTTAATATAATTAAATTAAATTCATAAACTAAAAATATATCAATTATCTAATAATTTATTCAAAAAATGAAAACTCTCAAAGATCTACTGTAATTATTTAAAAATGAGATAAAAATTTAAATAATAAAAAAATATAAAAAAATATATAATATCAATAATAGATACGAAAAGTCGAAAACGCTACTCTCCTCCCTCCCTTATCCATTACCATCCCTAATATGCTCGGATGAGATAGTAAAGTCCCAAAAAGTACAAGGCCAGAATTTTGAATGTGCATATGCCATTAAGCTGTGTGGGATGCAACTTTTTATCGTAGGATAACATGTACTAGATACAGCCTCTAAAAGAAAAGTTTTAATTTTTAAAATATGAGAGAAGAGGTACGAAATTGGAAAAAGAAAGTTAGGAGGAGGGAAAGTAAATTAGAGGGAGCATGTGGGGAAGGGGGTCCACTCTTTGAATCCTAAAATCTGAAAGCGGGGTGCGCTCCAGCTGCAAGAGCGGACTTGAAACCAGATTTCAAATTTATGCAATTTTCATTTTCTTTTCAAATTTTTTGCTACATTCTACTTGCTTGGAAGTTGAAACTGTTTTGATATCTTCTTCGTACAGGTACATTTCATTTGCCAGGATAAGATCCGACAGCTGGGCCTCGGACACGTGTATGTATCTTTGGTACTCTATTTCGGGTAACCGGTCACTGGCTAGTCTCCAGCTCGGCTTGCTTTGGCTTCGCAATCATTAAACTCAATAAATAATTAAATGACAAGCTTGCCCCATGCTCATGGCTAGAATGACTATTAGTAAATTGAAACCAGAAAATATATATGAAGGATTCAGCTACTGAAGATGAATTCTTATTCAAGAGTAGTAAGACGAATTAAAATTTACTAGTAAAATATAAATTTATATACAATTAAAAATCATAGGATGAAAATAAAAATGCTGAAGCAGCTTGAAATTTATTTGCTTTATATTATAGTATAATCTATATAAATTAATAATATTAGGATTATATAAATTTATTAATTAAAAAAGGTATTAATTAATTGATAAATTAATAATATCTTAATTTATAAAGTATATGTTTGATTCAATAAATATACATTTAATCAAGTATAAATTTATTATATTTTACCAATTTGAGGATGAAACAATAGCTTTAAAGTATGTTTTGCAGAATAAAGTATTCAAAGTATTTATAACATGTTATAATTTTTTTTATTATAATTATAAAGTTCATCCTCAAAATTTCTAAGTACAATTAGAAAATTTAGAGATGTGATCTAATAAGAATTTAAAATTCAAGAAACAAAGTAAAAATTAGTCATATTTTATTAAATAAAATATAATAATCAACTATATTTATAATTTTAATAAATTATTAAATTTATGATATGAACGGCACCATTGAGTTATAATAAGGGTTTTGAGAAAAAGTAATATTTTGTTAATTTATTAAAATTATTAACTCAACCTATTAACCCATGTAAGGACTGTAAAAAAAATATTATATAATAAAAATTATTAATTCATCTAATATTATTTTATAAAAATTGTATCATATTTTTCAATGAAATGTTATATATGCCAGTTATCTCTTATTCTTTTAATATAGTCAAGGATTAATCATTAATAAGACATAATTTTTATTTAAGATTGATATTGACATTACGAAATTAAACAATGTCTTTTCTTTCAAATGGTATTTTAATAGTTTGTTTAGTGCTGTTAACTGTGAAGCAGCTTTGTCTTTAAAACCCCAAATAATAATAAAATTGATTGATTTAAAATTTTAAAAGCAAATGCAACCGAGGATAATATGATTTTAAAAGCAAACGCAACCTATGATAGTAAAAGGGTAATTTTCATAAATTTTCCTTGAAGTTTGGTGTATTCTCATTTTGATAGAATGTATTCACGTATTTTTAAAGACCTCCATAACTTTAGTTTTCTCATTTTTAGATTGTTTGTTGATTGTTAAATAATCAAAATACCATTGACTTTAGAAAACATAACTTTTATATTTAAATTAATGTACTTTGTTAATAGCATTATATTTGTTCTAGCTAGTGGTGGGCATTTAATTCGATTTGATCCAAATAATTTAGGTTAGGATTGCATACGAATTAGCAAACCAACCCTATCGGATGAAATTTAAATCCGATCTAATCCTAAATTAAATTGAGTTTGGCAATAAAAAAATAGATATTTCAACCTAAAACTAAAACTTCACACACACAGCAGTCAAACACACCGCCATTCAACACACACACACACACAACATTGATATCTCTTTTCTCCTTTGCTTTCTCATCTTATATCTTTTGATCATTTTTGCTTGAAGACTAAAGATGAACCACTTAGTGTCATTTATTTTTCAATTGTTTTACATGTGTTTCTGTTACTTTTTGCTAGTGAAATGGGTCCTTTGTTTTCAATAGTATCCTCATGGTTTATCTCAAGATCTACGTTTCAATAAAATCTAGTATTAATTTCAAAAAAAAAGGAAAAAAATTCATCACACACACATACACAACATTTAACACTAAGCTCAGTCGACAATCACCATGCATACACACATAGATCCAACAGCCACCTTACACCTATAAATCCAACTACCCAACCGATGCGACGTACTATTACAGTGCCAAACTAAGTCACCATGACGCACCGACGAGACCTGTTGTAATATGCACCAACCACTACCTTCGTAGATGCAAGTCCAACTAAATACCACACAAAGTTCCAACATTGTGGTTTTTATCTTATTTGATCCGATCCGAATATAGTTTGGATCAGATCGGATAGAATTATAAATTCGGATTATGCTCGGATCACTTTTAACTCAATTTGACTAATCTAAAATCTGATCGGATTAATTCGAACTCGAAATTGCCTACCTCTAATTCTAGCCATATAAATAAAATGAAAATTCCAAATCACCCTTGTCATTTTCCAAAATTGAATAAGAAAAAAAACTTGAAATTAAATTTTGAAATTTAACTTCAATTACAATTGGCTACTGCCAATATAAAACATTCATCTCTCCTCATTATTATCAAACCATCCTTGCAAATATCATTTCATCTCCAAATCAACCATTTACAGAATTTTTCAACAAAGATCAAGAGACTCCATAAGCTATAAATTTTGATCATTTATCAACAAATGAGAACTTTGCAACATTAATGGCACACACAAGAGGAGCCTTGTTCTCACACTTTTATGCTCATCATTGAGGTCACTGTAAACCATAATTCCAGCGCCGACTTGCAGATGAAAGAACCATTCCCTTCACTTGTACATAACGATGTGTGAATATGTATTTTCATAGCTTGTTGCATTTTGGAATACTATAGTCCTAAGAGCAAGGGCCAAAGGTGGACTTAGGATTTTTCTATACCTTAGGCTAAATTTTTTTAAAAAAATAGTAAATTTTTACTATGTAAACATAAAATTTCATATATATATATATATATGACAAAATATACCTAATAAGAGAGATATTAGGATTCTTACCCCTAAAATTCATGTTGTAAATAAAAATACAATCCAAATATAAATTTACTAACAAAGTTGTACTTTTCGCTGCTTTTATTTATAAAAATCATCAATTACAGAATCTGAGTCAATAGTATCATCAATTTCTCTTTCAATATAGATAACTACACAATTTGAAAAAAAAAAAAACTCATTTTCCATCTTACTACAAAATGATGTCTTAATAAGTTTTATGGTTGAAAATACATGCTCTATTGTGGTTATGGAAATAAGAAGAGTGAAAACTAAATAAATTAATCTATCAATTAATGAATAATAATGTGACTTTCTTGTTTCAATCAATCGTCGACATAGTTTAGAAAGGGAAGTAATATTTTGAAATCGTGAATGAGAAAGCACATTAATTTTATAATTCTTTAATTCTCTTCTCAGAGCAAGTACCTCATTTAAAGTAAAATCACGAATATAAAATTTTTGAACAAGAGAACAAATATTGTCTATGTCAAATGATTTGAACCCGTCAATTGGATCTAATGTCGAGCTTAAAGTAAAGAGTTTCGTAGCTTGTTTAGAGAATATACTATTTAACTCCATCAATTGAAAATTTATTACAACATTAAATATATTAAAGTGATAATGATGTTCAATTGTAACAAAATATTTTTTGTTGATAAGAACGCAATATACGTTCCATATAATGAGCATTCATATTGAGTATAGTAATATTATATTTTTCACATAAGGATACCATACTTCTAATGAAATCATCTCATTCACTTTCTCGAAACTATTACAAAAGTCTTTTTTGTACTTGAGACATAATTCAAAGCATTCAAGATGTCCATAAAATGCAAACACGAGCATTTTTACGTGGTTCGGCCAATTGTGCTTACGTTCAAGCCTTCAAGCTCATCGGGCTTGAGGTTTTCACTAAGCGCACCTTCAAGGTTTCAACAACGCTTACACTTGACTTCTTAGGTGTCAATGAACCTTTACAATAAGAGATTAACCCCAATCTCTTAATCAAATGTACTTTAACACTTACACTTACATATATATATATATATATATATATATATATATATATATATATATTTTACAATAAAAAAGTTACAACACAATTTCACTCATACTATATAATTAAATACAAAATGAATACTCAAAGTGTGAACAAAATGATTACAAGAATTTAAGCTTGAATTACTCTTGAACGCTCAATGATATCTATAGTTGTCTAATGCTCATTTGAATTTGAATGAATCATTTTATAGTTGAAGTTGAAAACTAGCCGTTATTGACTTTTTTAGTATTAACGGTTCGCTGTTAACTTATTGTCGGATCACCACTTTGATTTTTAACAAGTTACCGTTGGGCTATTTTCAAATAGTCGGTTAGCCATTTATAATTGTCTGTTTATTGTTAAGCTACCAGTTAGCCGTTTGTTTGTTGTCGGATCACTGTTAACATTAACCAATTATGTTGCTCTCTAGACCTTATCGGCAGCACGCTAACTTATTGTCGATTAGCCATTATCTTTGAAAAAGATAAGATGCTCTCTGGACTTTATCAGTAGCCTGTTAACTCTATTTTCGGTTCGCTGTTTAGCTATTGTGCTAAATAATTTCGTTACAGTGTAATTTTCTTTAAATTATAATTTTACCCTAATTCTTTTTTAAAATTATTTTGAAGCTCAAAAATAGTTTTATACATTTTAAAATAAGTTCTTTTTAGACTTTTAAACAAAACTAGATGTTTTCAAAGTCTTCAATTTACTCTTTAAAAATATTCCAAAAACTTTAAGCTTTAATCAATTCAAAAACATATTTGTAATCATCAAAATCATAATTATAAAAATCTGTATGTTAACAATCCAATGCCTATCAAACTCAATGATAAAAACTCATACAAGACAATATATGATTAATTAATACTCATGCCTATCAAATGTCAACAAAAATCTTAATCAAATTTGTAGAATATTATAATAATAACTAATAAGTAAAATAATTAATAGATAAAAATAAAATTTGAGTTAATTTGGCATGAAGTTAATAAATAAATTTATTTTTCTAATAGACAATCCATTATCTATTTATTCTAATATAGAGATGCAATATATTTATTCTAAAAAATTATTACTCAAATCTCAATTGATGATATTTATTTAATTATTTATACCTAATTATTACAAGAGAGAGAATAATAGAAATTAGAAACGGATGCTTTGATTTCATCGTCATTCATACTTGTAATTGAGATAGAATTTTAACAAATTAAAATACAAGTTTGATTCTTACATAATGAACTAATAAAGCACTAAAAATTGAAAGGAAAGTGGCTGAGCAGACAAGCACAAGAGTTGGATCATTCTCCTTGATACGTGTAAAATGGAAAAGATAAAGGTGAAATTGGTAAAGGTAAATGAATATAAAATTATTTTATATTTGGCAATTTTGTAAATTTCACTAACTTTTTTAATTTTATAGCTTGTTCTAGCCTACGCATAAGTTCTACATTAGCAAGGGCAATGTCCATATCACTAGTAAAAAAAAAAAAAATATGATACAGCTACAAATTCTTGTACAAATTTATTTTGTATAAATTAATTTAACATTAACTCATTGGTTGAATGAAAATAAAAAATAATAAAAAAATATATGGAATAATAAATATTTAATCTATTCAATTTAATAATGACACATCACTTTGTATAAAAGTTTGTAGTTGTATTATTATTCTTAAAAAGAAATGCCTCCAAATCCACCATTATAAGGGCCATGCCTTTGACTGTTAGCTCATTTATTAACTCCTTAACTTTCATCTTACTTACATCAAAATAGATAATAAGAACTAGAAAAACTCACCCAAATAAAAGGTTTAAAGTTTTTTCCTTTCTTACAAGATTGAACCAAAAAAAATGGAGTGAAATACTAGCTAAATATCCTAAGAGGGCGAGAATTGGGATTTCAAAAATTTATTTCTAAATTAATACTAGATACCCTTTAATTAACTCAATTAAATACAAAATAATAAAACTTAAGTACAGTAAAAGATAAAAAGTAAATGATAGAGAGATGTAAATATATGATTTTTATGTGGTTTAGTTAACCATGCCTACATCCACGCCTCCAAGCTCACCAAACTTGAGGATTTTACAAAGCGCGCCTTCAAGACTTCAACAATATTTACACTTGACTTCTAAGGTGTCAATAGACCTTTAGAATAAGAGATTATCTAAAATTTTTTAACCCAAGTGTATCTCAACATTTATAATCACTTAACTTTGTGTTTATAAGTGAAGATTACAAAACAACTTCTCTCACATTATATAATTGATTACAAGATAAATACTCAATGTGTAAACAAAATGATTACAAAAATTTAAGATTAGATTGCTCTTGAATGCTCAGTGATAGATTTAGTTGTCTAATATTGATTTGGATTTGAATCAGTCTTTTTATAGTTGGAGCTGAAAACTAGCCGTTATAAATTTTTTGAGTTTTAACGGTTCGGCATTAACTTACTGTCGGATCACCGTTTTGACTTGAATAAGTTATTGTTAGGCCATAATTCAAATAGTTGGTTATCAGTTTTTAAGTTGTCAAATCACTATTAATATTTATTAGAATGTGTTGCTCTCTGAACCCTATTGGTGACCTACTGACTTTGTTGTCAATTAGTCGTTTTGCTACAATGCCAAATAGTTTCACTACAATGAAACTTTTTGAAATTTATGGTTTCACTTTAATTCTTCTAAAACTATATTAAAGCCTAAAAAATTTTAAAAACTATATTATGGCCCAAATCATTGTAAATATTTTCAAATAAAGTTAACATTTTTTCAATTTAATCCAAAAACTTGAGAAACAACTAATTTAAACTTCTTCAAATTTAATCAATTCAAAACATATTTGTTATCATTAAAATCATAATTATGAAAATATATATGATAACGTGGAGAATATTTAAGAATTTAGAAGAATGAATAATTATTATAGGTATACCTTGGGTGCTCACTAACGGTCTCAACAAGTAGTGTTGCACGCAAAGCATATCCCAACTAGTTAAACAATCAAACAACTCTCTGGTAACTTGTAAAGATAAATAGATGTTTTGCTAATTGAGAAACATATAAAAATAAGATATTTTCATTATGAACTAGTTGAACAACATGGAAATGGCATTAAACTTTATGTTCTAAAAACCTACAAAATAAGCAAATATCAACAAAATTCATAATTTATATCCAAAATCAACATCTCTAATTTTAATGTGATTTTAAGTAAATTTTTGTTCAGATATGAAATATAGGTGCAAAGTAACATATATTGCGTAAATAATTTGTGATTAAGAATACATGCTGTTGAGTTTATGTGCATAATATGATAATAATGTTCAATATTCATGAGCTTTTCAACGTTCACAAAACCAAGTTTTAAAAACTGCACCTTAAAATAAAATTTATGGCCATAAAACCAAGATGGATAAGCTTGTGAAACACAAAAAAAAAAAAAAAAACTTTGATAAATAAAATTAAGAATTAACCTTTCCAACATCATTCCTCCTTAAGTCAACAAGCATAATCTGCTTTGCACATTGCTTTTCATTATCCAAAAGCTCCTTTTCAAAAACTAAATCTTCTTTAAGCGTCTTGCATCGTTCAATAGTGCCAAATGGTCAATTAGTAATCTTTTCTTGTAAACATTAATAAAGGAACATATGCATTCATCATAACAATACAAGCAAAAATTATGATAGCATAAATTAATAAGATTAACAATAAAAGCATTTAATGGGAAACAAATCTTAAATAGTCATTATGTATTCCTAAAATCAAAACTTAAAAGGAAAAGAAGAAAAGAATATGAAATAAATCATCTCAAAATTCCTTTGAGCATTACTAATCTTCTTCAAGCTATCTTTAGCATATATTTTCATCTATAATTAAACTATAATTATCATGAATCCATGTACAAAAATTAAAAACACCAACAAAAAATAGTTAAAAATATTTCAATACCTATTTTCTATCAATTGCAAGACAACAGAGATATTCGACTTAGTTATATCTTCAACAAGCATTTGTAATGGACTTATTTAACTACAACTAAATACTAATTGATGGAAAAAATCAGTAGTAACAACAACAATCCCAAACAATTTTCAAGACCCATTTTTAATTTTTCACCAAGACTTCTAATTTCAACTAATAAAACTAACATGCATTGAAAGAATATGATTCATACCTCATTCGCGGCTCGAAAATAGTTTGGTCGGTCGCCTGTAAAATCCACTGGTTAGTACTCTCTCACCTCATAGTCGTGAATTATTCATCGTTAATATTGTAATCGTTGGCTTCGTCATCATGGTTTCTAATTTTTTGCCAAAGTACTTGATCAAAGCATTAATAAGAAAATAAAATTTTTAAGCTTGGTTGCTTCAAATGTGATAGAGGAAAGATGAGTAAATTTCATTTTGTGTTCATATATGATAGGTAATAGCATGCTTCAATTTATTACAAAGTGTAAATACTAAATTTGTTGAATTTCTTTATCATAATGTGTTCAATTATGATTTTGCCCTTATCTACCCAAACTTTAGGAGAGGTTTTTTAAAATGATCGGATAATATAGTAGTTACACAAGGTATCGCATCGATTCATAACTTATGTAATGACACTTGAGATACTTAGCATAAGAACTTTATGTCCTTAGCATTTATTGATAAATAGGGTAATTTTTAAATACCTCCCATGAGGCTTGAGATAATTTCAATTAGATGTTAAGATTGGATGTATTTTCACTTACCACCCCTGTCGTTGAGATAAATATGCATTGACCGTTAGTTGACCTACAAAATGACTAAAATGGCCTTATAGACAAATTTACAAAAATAACCTAATAATTTTAGAGACTTTAAAAATTAATACGTACATTTATCACCCATCTTCTCCTCTTCCAAAATCGGCGATAGCTTGAAGTTGACAGTTACATTTCGATGGTGATCGAATGGGCTTCGACGACAGCAGTAACTCTGACAGGAAGCGAGGCATTTTTGGTGATTAGAGAGTGATATCATCGAGATTTCATGTGGGCAAAGCAAGATATTTTTCTTCCGTTCTATATCATTGAGACATCACAAGATAATAACTATGTATATGTGTGTATATCATGGTAGTTAAGCATTTGGTGAATGTTATTTATGTAAAGTTTGTATATTACAAATGGCATGTTGCGTATTTAATAAAATGTCTCTTAGATTTTATTTGTATAATTTTTATTAGACTATAGTGTTGTGAGTTAATAGTGCATTGTGGTTGCACAAATGGCATGCTTCAGTAATTATTTTTGATAGATTGTTTTGCTTTTGTGTTATTGTGCGATGGTAGGAGTGGGCAAGCGACATGCGTCTATTGCTCTTGCGGGTGATTTTTTATAACAATCTGTCTGTGTTTTTTAACGACAAGCACCTATCTCCTGAGCAACAGGCGGCAGTCGCTAAAAAATAAATAAATAAATATATACACACACACATATTACTGGATTAATAAATGTTAATAACAAATAAAATTTAAATTTTGTCATAGATACAATAGATAAGAAGCCGCGGGCATATCATAATCCACCGGTCCAAAGAGGGACCCAGGTACAATGAAAATTTTGGCATCCAAGCATTCTTCTGAGCATACTACAAATCTTTCAAAATTTAGAAATGTAATGGAAGCTATCAAAAAAAAAAGTTAACTCGACAATAGTTAAGATTAGTCAAGAATGATATATTCAGACATTTTACAAAAATGAATACGTATATATTTCGTAGCATGATCATGCACAACGTGCTACTTAAGCAAGTAGCTCATGATGAATATAATAAACATCAACTATGGCTTGAATTTGATAGATAAAAAATAATTATTTTTTTTAAAAGAAAATTTCACGAGACTATGATTTGACAAAAAATTATCATTTTTTTATAAATAAATGCATGTAGGTTGATTTTGGTTTTGTGCAATAACAAAGTAGAGTAAGTAAGTATTGTTGAAAATTTGAGGGACAGGCAGACGCCTGCCTCCCGGACAACAGGAATCTGTCACTAAAAAATATAATAATATTGTTATTAAAAATTTGAGCAACAAAGTGTTGGGTGACAGATACCCATCTCTCAAATTTCCAAAAATATTATAGATCTACAAAATATCTTTTATAATTTTACTCTTATATACTAACGTTATATGCATATTTATACTAACAGTGGGGGTGGCAAGTTAAAATAATTTTAATCTTATAATCTAATTGAAATTATCTCAAACTTTAGGGGAGGTAATTAAAAATAACCCTTGGGAAATATTACAATTTTCAAATTATTTAGTTGACATCCATTAAAAAATGAAATTATTGATTGAAAGTGCCTTTTATCGGATCCTTGATTTGAAAAATGGTGGCTTTTGTCATTAAGACGATCACGTGAAATTCGTCCAACTCGTGACTCCATGGATGCATAATGTAGTGGACCACACACTAACCAAGTAACAATAAAGAAAACACGGCTCACTCAGCCGAGCCGAACCGAGACGAGAGAGGAAAAGCATGTAAACAGGGAGAAGCCGGTAAAAAAGGTGTGAGTGTACGGCACATGGCAGGTCGCTTCGTTTGTATTTGGCAGTTGGTAAGCATTTAGTGTGCTGCCTTCTCTTACCTTGCTCCCTGCCCCTCCTGCTAATCTCTGCTACTGCCTTCTTCTCTTCACGCTCCCTCCTTCTCCTCTTCATACCTCAATCCGTTACTTAGTATATATTCTTATTATTGTTTTATTTCTTATTTAACAAATTTTGAAATTAAAAAAAAAAAAAACACGATAATAATTCTCACTCTATCAGTAACTCGCTCTCGAAATCTGTGCATTTTCTATCTCCACTATTCAAACAAACAAACTCTTACCGATTCATTTTCCATCAGCATTCGGTCCTTCGTCCTAAGATCCGATACGTAAATCCGGCTTTTCGGTTCTTCGTCTCCAATATTAATGGCTTTCTAGTAAAGGTATTGTTCAAATATTTGATGATGATTATTATTATTATTATTATTATTATTATTATTATTTTGTCTTTCTTTAACTAATGCTTGTCAACTTATTTTATTATTTTCTCGTCTCAAATTCAACTGCCACTCCACCGAGGTTCTAATGAACTTCATTTTTTAATTTCTAAAACTTCTTCTTTAAGTTTTTGTTTCTTTTGAATTAAGTATTTGCATTAAATTTCTGATTAGTGAGTTGGCAAAGTTGCTGACTTTTCTTTTAATTTAAATTTCTTAGCGCTTGAGATTATCAACATTAATTCGTTTTACGCTGTGTAATTTTAAGCTTCAGTGTGATGTGACGTCACTGCTCACTCGAACGAGGGCTTAATGATACTGAGCTTACTCAATATCGTACATCATTCATTTATTGTGATCAATCTGACTCCGTGACTCATTTTCTTTGAATTTCATCCAAATATTCGTGTTAGATAAACTCTCTCTCTCTCTATCTGAAACATCAGTGTAGTATGTGGAATCTTTAATGACATTTTTTTTCAATTTTTTTAGTTTTGGTTTCAGGTTCTTCTGTTGAAGCTTGGATTAACAGTCGTTTAATAACGAAACGGTTCATGAATGCACAGTCTTTAGTAACAGAGTTAGATTTTAGTGTAAAGGATTTGGGTTCTCTTAATTGGGTTTGATTAACAAAGCAATGTTGGAGCCTGAATTATGCACTAATCGTGGGGTTCTCTCGCCGTTCCGAGAAGAAAGCGGCGATGAAGAGCTCTCAGTTCTTCCTCGGCACACCAAAGTTATCGTCACCGGAAACAACAGAACAAAGTCCGTTTTGGTGGGATTGAAAGGTGTTGTTAAGAAGGCTGTTGGTCTTGGTGGTTGGCACTGGCTGGTATCTTATTAATCTTTCATTTATTTATTTTTTCCTGAAAAGAGAACACTAATTTTATTGATAAACTCATTAGAAGATTATGCTATTTATGCATGTATGGAGAGATCTCTTTTAATGTTTCTGTTGGCTAATTTATTGCGTTGAGTGTGGTGTTCAAATTGCTTTCCACATAGGTTTCTTTATGTTTGGCTTGTTTTGTTTTCTTTCCTATTTTGAAACTGGGCTTTAGCAAGCTGGAAAAGTATATTATTGTTTTTGAATTTGATGAGATCTGGATTCTAGGTCTAGACCTTTTTATTTATTTATTTTCTTTCGGCTGCCAGAGTCGTAAACAGAACCAAGCTTTTACCACCCTCTTTCTCATGTCTAATATACCCAGCATGAATTACAACGTAAGTTTAAGTTTTTCGTTTTCTATTTGTAACTATAAGATCTTGATGATTGTATCCTGTACTGCAATTTTCTTTTGTTCTAACAAATTAATAGAAGATTTTTTTTGAAAATATTATGTGTTTTCATGTGTTTTGTGAATTGCCACCCACGTCTTTCCTTTGAGGGTTGTTTTTTTGGCCATCATAATAGTTGAATTCTCCTTTTTGTTGCCATTTTTTCTGGTTTAAACTTGTCAAAATTAATTGCTGGATCATGTTCTTTGTAATGGATCTGGGATATTGGATTTCTTAATTGGGTATCAAAAGAGAACCTTTCTCTGGTCAGTTCCTTTGTTTCCATCCTCTCTTTGGTTTGGTGTAGTTGTATAACCTTTTAGGTGAGGGGCAAATACCACATGCCTATATTCAGTCAAGTTATTGGCTGTTTTTAATAAAATCATATTGCTTGTTTCACAAGGTTCTTAAAAACGGGGTGGAAGTTAAGCTGCAAAGGAATGCATTGAGTGTACTGGAACATCCTACAGGGAATGAAGTGGATGAAGATCACGATTTTGACTCTAGCAGTGGCTCGGACATTGGTGAAAAGGATCATGATTTCTGTGAGTTATATGTTATTTCATACCTGATGAAATCAGTGCATCTTTCGCACTATTACATTTGATTGTTGATTTAATTTTTTGTACACCATTAAGGCTGTTAATCTTTTTCTTCATGAGCAGCTAGTAGCATTGAGTTCCACAAATTGAGCAAGCCAAGAGGTCGTCAAACAAGGCCATGGGTGTCGTCTGCATCAGCAAAGTTGGTTAATCGTGGCAGTTACAGAGATGTTCAATCCATTATCCACAGATCTCAACCGGTGAGAAATTTAAAGAGAGAGATTGAAATTAATGTAGTTAGGAAGCATGTTAAAAGAGTTTGGAGAATGATTCGTTTCTGAAATTTTTGCGGTATTGTTTGGATATAGTTGTTAAATTTGTTTCTTCTTTTTTTTTTTTTTTTATTTCAATACCTAATGATTTTAAGTCTATGATTCTGTTTCAATAACCAGAGGGTGAACATGGCCCGACTTGGAACAGATTCATTAAGGAGATACTGCAGATTCTTCAACCTTGTATGTCCTACTAACTTTCAGACTGATGGACTTTTAATGTTTTCAGCTATTATTGATAATTATCATTTAAAACATCTTTTGCACTCATTTAGGCAAACATCAGTTCTGATTCATCAAGGGAGCAAATGCTCAATGCTGTGCAGCGGCATTTTACATCACAGGTCTCTCCTCCCACAATCGTGTGCTCACACATACTTAAGGCTTTACACTCACAAAATTGTAGATATCTGACATCAAATCCTATTTTCTTGCAGCCAAAACTCTCCGAGGTGCATGTGATTTCCGAGTTTGTAAATGCAGTCATGAAGGCAACAAAAAGGCGGAAACCAGTTGACAGACATATGGAGTGAGACTAGGAATGTTGATTGCCTTGTATAATAATCATATACATATACTAAATCTCTAACCTCTAGATCACAGTTCTAATTATATGTAAGGGTGGGTGGTTTCATTGCCGAACGACATACTTCTTCCCTAGATTCTAACCTTTTCAGAACCGGGTCGTTGCCCTAGTTTTAATTTCAGAGCAGTTGCCTTGCTATTATTATATATCCTATTTTAGTACATAATTAATTTTGTACGTTGCGATGAGATTAGTGTGTGGACTGGTAAGGGGGTGACAGTAAACCAAAGTCCTCAATTATGTGATGGTGATTTGGTTGAGGGGCCAGGCTGGCATTTGTTGTCATGTATCTATGCAACAGTATGTGATGGGGACAGTGGATTTTTAACTGAACGTGGGTGTACAAAAATGCCCTTGCAAATGCAACCAATGGGCTTCTTTTCTTTACACTCCTTGCCTTGCCTCCCACAAGACCCCAAATTTCAAACTGAAGGTCACGGCTTCATGATTTTAAGTTGAGACTGTTGCAAAGTCAAAGAGCGATGACGTACCGGAGATGGGCAGCGGCGCCGTCGTTTAGCTAATGTTGGCTACATCAAAGGGACAAGGATTTTTTTAAAAATTTTTTTCTCTTAATTTTTTTTAATTAGTTAAATATATATTTATTAAAAAAAATAATTATTAAATATTTAATTAATTATTAAAAAAATAAGGAAGGATGAGAGAAAAAAAAATATTATGAGAATATTTTAGTTCACATCCAATATTTTTAGCTAAAGAGGTGAGCTCGATTGTCTTTTCTTCTTGAATTTCGTAAACCTGTCGTTTTTTTATGCATGATTGGATTGATTGATTTTTTTTTTTTAAAAGAAAAATTAAGACACGAATTGTTCTATCAAAAGTCTCAATTGAATTCAGCGTGAAAATGAACAATAAAAATATATCATAAATAAATTCAATGCAAATTACCAAACCATTAGCCGCATGGAATAAGGGATCAGTAGAGTTGATTCGACTTTGTTATTTGATATGCATAAATGAATATAAGTAGTTAAATTTGATATAATTATTAAATAGAATTTAGATCGATACTATTTTTTTTTATATCGGATTAAACTTAAAGTTCTTGATTTATTTATTCAATTAATGATATTTTTATATTTTTTATTTTAAATTAATTTTTAAATTCTTATCATTAAAACTTAAATATTATACATGATTTTCTTTTTTTGTTTTTATTTTTAAAGATAGTATTTCATTTATAAAATTTTATGTAGATTTATAACTTTAATAGTATAAATGTGTAAAATATTAGTAGATATATATTTTATGATATATTTTGTAAATGTTTAATGTAAATTTTAATAAATATATAAATATTAAATGAGTTATTGAGTAATCCGTTTATTTTTCATATCAGATTTATATCTCAATATCTTGATAAAATTATTAAATAAGTCGTGTTAAATTTGACACAACACAAAACTGACACAATACAAACACAAGCTCATGACCCATTTTGTCAACTATAAGAACAAGTCTGAATTAATTATTTATGCCAAACTTACCTTTTGAGTTTGATAAAAATAACAATGCATATAGCTTTTAGTTAGGTCGCTTTCCTCCCAGTGTGTATAATAATTAGTGACAATTATGATCATTTTAATTTATTTTTCTGTCAATAAATTATTAGTGAGTGAGTCTATAATCTCAAAAATTATTTTAAATACTCATATTTTTATAATAAAAAAATTATTATAAAAATATTCATGATATAAATTATTATTAAAAATAATTTATTATAAATAAATATAATAATATTATTACACGGAACATCTGTATACCACCTTTAATCAACATTTAATTCTCTCAACTTTAAAACCTATGCTTTTTCTTCCCAACACCTTAAACAGTATTTACAAAGCGGCAATAATTGAAGGGAAAAATATGAGAGCTTAGAGTTTATGTACCATCATGAAAATTGTTGCGTTTGTTTCTGCATATTCTTTAAAAAATTTTCCTAGAAAATGTTACAGTAAGATTAATCAAATTAATTAAATTTTATTTGGGGTCTTACTATGTTATAGTTTACGCATACAATCCATAAATTTTTTTTGTTACAATTTTTTCATAAATTAGTTATTAACTATTAGATTAAATTTTAACACATTTAAGTAATTAAAATCTTAACACATAACAAAATTATATGTTACAAAAATTATAACTTAGGAATTGCCTTTTATCTGATGCTTTAAACTCAATGCCTAAAAATTTAACTTCAATATGTCGGAAACTTTTGACTTCATAATTTACTAATGATTTCTACGCTGCAAAAGTACAATTATTCATAATTTTCGACCACTTCTTCCGTGCTTTTGTTTGTCTAATTGTTTTGTCTGACGTGTTTGCTCTGTTGGCTGTCCTCTTTAAGCATTTGCCCTTTTTTTAAAAAAAAAAAAAAAGAAATCCGTACAAGGATTAAAACTTGACGTATCCCTAGATCATTAATCGATCAATTCTTTTAAACTTTGTTGGGTGTTTCCATCTGCTTGTATTAATAGTTAATAATAACTTTAATGGTGAATCTAATTGAACTTGATGCTCAGGCCAGAGCCAAATAATTGTATAAATGGTGACTAACTTTGGGATGTATATATATATTGATTAATTAATGCAAAGTGATTAAGGCAAGTAAATTGATTTTTTTAATATAATAATATAATAATTGATTGTCTAACTAAATAACTAATTATATATATATATATATATATATATATATATATATATATATATATATATATAAGTGTTTTGAGTACTTTTTTGAGTGTCTATTATACAGTTTTACGAGTGTGCGGGGGTCAATAAAAATAATTAATTAAAAACATTTAAGTGAGATTTTTTTAGTATTTTAATTAATGCGCAAAGACAAAGTAAATTTTAATTTTTTAAAACTAATAAAGGAGTCTATTAAAGTAATGGTATTAGAATAATTTTCAAATTGTAAATAGTTCACCCATTATTAATCTATTGACTGTTTTGTTCCTTCTCCATTTGAGGGTGTACAGTTGTAATGATATTGACTTATTATTTAGAGATACGTAATGGAATAATGCAATGCCGTTTGATTCAACGGCTTTAATTTCGATTGAAAGTATCTAGTTTTTTTTTTATGCCACCTCAATCATCATAAATTGAGGGACAAGCTAAAAATTTGGAGAGATCAACGATTTAAAAGATAATAATAAAAATAAATAAATAAACCTTAAAATTTTTTAATGGAGAGTGTGGTGGAAGTGTTGTGCTCTGGATATCACCTTGAGAACAATCAGGAACTTTGAACCTGGGCTCGGCTCGTTTCTAGTCCAATATTCTGTGTGAGCCCAATTGGGGTCCTAGGCTTGCCTCTCTATCCATAAATCGGTATCTCTTTGTCGCTTTGCGCCTTGCGGTATGTCTTATATTATTAGCCTGAAAACGGAAACTTTAATTTGTTGGAGTCTCTAGCTTTATACCTTTTATACTAATAGAAAACCGACCGACAAAAAATATTCAGTATGGATGGATGGTGATGCACTGGAGGGGTAATTTTCAGATACACTTAGATGGTGAGTTTGCCCGTATTATTACATAGCTTCCCTTTGATTGTTTATTCACCAATGAGAGACAAAAATTTCCCCAACTCCCAACAAAGAATAACAGTTCGAAGCTACCGACGATATCGTCTGTTAATAGAAGCATGAGGTATGTTTTCTCGCCACTGACTTAAATCAAATGGCAAACTCCAGAATTTAAAAATAGTGACATTGAAAAATCATTAGAAATACAAAAAAAAAAAAAATTATTACTGATGCAGCATCAGTAGCTATATATTGCTCCAATTCCAAGCACAAAAAACAACCAATCATAACCAATTTCTCCATTTGCTTCTGAAGCTACAATAACCACACAAGAGTTACACGAGAGAGAGCAAGTTGCAATAACAGTTTATTCCTAGAAACAAATACGAACTTAAGAAAATACAACTGCACCCACTTTCTTCTGTTCTTTCACACCTGCTGCTTAGTTTTAGCAACCTCAGCATAATCTAGAGCTGCGTAACTTAACGTCAATCCATCAAGCACAAACGTATACTTCATTACTCAACACCAAACTAGCAAGCTTAATTAATAAATACAGTTCCTAATAACTCTAGCAAGTACCAAGATCAATCAATTAGTACACTCCAATTAAATTTTCAAACCACACAGCAGCACATGCCCCCTACTAACAATCCAAGTTCATTTGATAAACTAAAATCAAAATCAGAAAAAAAAAAAAAGAAGAAAAAAGCCAGAGAATCAAAACATCCCCGACTCGGTAAAACCTATCCACCACCGACGGCCACACCGTCACCGTGCAGCAGCCCATCAATCGACCAAACACATAATCAGAGACGGAGGAAGCCAGCCGCCAAATCCTAGACAAGATCCGTCACCATTTAGCTACCAACATGCCGGAAACGACAACAAAACAACCTCCGTTCATCACCTCCTGAGGCGCATCACCAATCACCATTACTACCAATCGATTCCCCATTATTAGGTATATCTTTCTGACCAATTCCAGTCACCGTTTGAAGAATCGATCGCCGGAATCAAAGTCAAAATTTTGATGAAAGAGAATTATAACGATAACACATTGAAAATTATGATTGACATTTGATTTTTTTTTTTTCAATTTTAAATGAGCTTTTACGAGTTTATCCTTTAATATTGACTATATTAAAATTAACACTAAGAAAGGTTGGTGAGGATACGAACAAACTCGTCATCTAAGTATAAATCCCTGAACCTCAAGCGAGGTATTCGGTTGCAAAATTAGTGGGACATTAGATGATACGGAAAAATACTGTTGCAATTAAAAAAATAAAAAAATAAGTCAAGTTTATGTATTAAGTATTGCAGGAAAATCCTAAAATGCTTAATTCTAACATTTTTTTTTTATCCAACCAATAAGCGATTAGCCCACGCCAGCTGACCTAGTGAACGATCTTCTTGGCATTCCGGGTCAGACCGAAATTTCTAACAATTACGTACCCCCCCACTTGCCAAGCCACGTGACCTACAAAATCCCGCGAGTATAGCATTTCAATACCTCGTAGAGCGTGGCGGCGAAATCAAAAAAAATTCCCACGAAAAAATTCTATAATCAGTAATGAGAGAGGGAGAAGGATAGTCGTCATTTTTACTTTTCCCCAGTGAAAGTTGTTAGCTCACGAAACACAGCACGCACACATACGCACACACACACGCACACACACAAAAACAAAGAGGGAAGCCTTTTTAGCTTTTAGGCTTTCGTTTCTCGAAAGACTGAATAACATTAAATACCAAAATTCACATAAAAATAAAATAATATTAACAAAGTCTATTTTCAGTTCATTGAATTTCAATCAATAAAAATCCACTAATTCTGATCACCGAGTTGTTTGATAAACAGGTAACAATCGAAACTCCGTCTTCTTACTATATATATATATATATATGTATATATTGAATTCGAACTCCTTCGTTGGACTAGACTGATCACTTGCTTTTAGGCTGTTTTAGGTCGTTTTTTTTTTTTGGTTGAAACTGTGGAATTTTATGGATTTTTAGTTGTAGCTTCACTTTTTTTTAAGATGTTATTTGTTTGGTTGTTTGTTTTCTATGAAATTCGTTTTTGGATTGAATTTTTTTTTTTTTTCGTTTAGAGTTCATCCACTGTAGTAAATCTATTTATTTATTTATTTTTCTCTAGTCGAGAATCTAATTTAGTTCATATATTTTAGCTTTTGAATTATTTAGTAATTATAATTAATTTCTTTTTGTTCTTCATTTACACCGCTTGATTAAGGATAAGTGATTTTTAAAAAAATAATAATAATTAATTAGTGGAGTTGATGAGAAAAGTGTGCTTTGGTAGATGCTCACAAGTGTCTAATAGAGAGATCAAATTGTGATAGTAAATAGCTGAATGAGAAAATACTCTTCGATCGTATCATCGTTTGGTCTCTGACTCTCTTTTAGCTTTAGGATTTGATCTGTTACTTGGCTTTGTGTTTCTCTTTGGAATGCTTGACAAGTTTTCCATCTTGTTGTCATTTTTTATTAGTTTCCTTAATTGGCTGCTGTGTTGCTTGCACTTGCAGCCTTTTAGGCAATTAGTTTAATGTTGCACTAACCTGTTGTGGCATTTTCTTGCCATGAAGACAGTATGATGCATCAGTTGGTTAAAAATTTTCGTGCAAATCAGAGATAAGTGAAAGGAAATGGGAGGTTGCTGTTGTTGTTCTTCAAAAGGCGTGGACAGAAATAGTGCTCCGGCGTACTATTATGTTAGTATAGTTTTTCCCTTGCCATTAGACTATTTTCTAATCCAGGCTTTAGTAGAATGTTTTTTCTTGTGTATGTTTTGATGTTTATTTTATTCTTGGAGCTTCACTATTTCAGCAGTATCCTAGAGCATCAGAGGAGCATCTGCCTTTGTCATCTCACCATGGTGCTGGCTCTGCACTCTCGTCAGGACTCCTGGTTGATACAAACCTGGAAACATCGGTTCCCGATGCTTATAGACCACCTCCTGCACCGACACCTTTTGATGCGAATGTAGGGCATCCTCAAACTCCACCAGTGGTTCAAGCAATTTGCAGCAATAAGAGTGATCCTTCAGTTGAAACAAATTCTGTTCCTGCACAAGATACACTTGGTGGCAATTCTCAAGAAACTTCAGCTAAGTGTGATGACCTGAAGGGACCGGAATATAAAACAGTAACCAATGTTGAACTTGAATCAACTAAGGAGCTGGAAGTTGAGCTTTCGAAGTCTGTTCATCATGTTGTTGCAGTGATAGAGGAGGAGGATGTTTGCCCCACATGTCTGGAAGGTAGTACTCTTTCTGAAACTCTTATAAAATTGTTGTCTCATTGTTTTAATTGATGTTAGTTTCAGAATGCTTGACCATTTCATCTGCATTGTTGTGGATGTTGTGACTCTTAGTTTATTGTGTTTCTGGTGTAGAAAAAGTTTGAATAGACATATTCTCTGTTCTCTCTGCAGAATATGATGCAGAGAATCCGAGAATTATCACAAAATGTGAGCATCATTTTCATCTTGCGTGCATTTTTGAATGGATGGAAAGAAGTGACACCTGTCCTGTTTGCAATCAGGTTCGACTGAAAAATTTTGCAACTCTTGTGATTGTCTAAGCCGCTAAGTATATATTGTCCATTGACATGAATGTTAATTAGATTTTTCATATTTACTTATAATGCAGGAAATGATATTTGACCTTCCAATGGATTAGTAGCTATCTGGTGATTTCTGCAGAGTTCAGCTTCTTAGTTATTTGACTTTGGGTTTTCGAATTCAAGTTTATAAATGCTTGGAAGTTTTTCTTCTTTTTTTACCCTTTTCACAGTTCATCGTCTGCCGCAGGCCCAGCTGCCTTTTGATTTAATCTCTTTTTCCAAATGCATGGTGTCTTTCTGCTTTTGATTCTGAGTGTGGAAATTTTTGTACAGGAAAGAGTCACAGCCTATTTCAAATGCATAGGGAAAGTTCCAAATTCATAGTGTGACACCATTTCTAAGTTTCATTTTTCATTGCCTATAATATACATACATCCTTAGGGCATAGATCAGCGTGTTAGCATTGATGTAACATTTCCAGTTCGCAAAGAGGAAACGATATATACAAGTTACTTCATCTGTCTAGAAAGCCTGGTTAGTTTCTCAAACAAAGTAATTGGTAGACTTTTTTGTTTGTTCTTTAAAGTACTGCTTTCTTGAGTCCAATTCTCAAATTGAGTCAGTGATTTTTTTTCCCCCTCCTTTTTCCCCTTCTCCCCTTGAATTGGCTTATGAATGGCATGCCATTAAGGTTCCATTTTTAACACTTCTGGACCTCTGGCATTGCGCTATTATGGAGAATTTCAAGATTTGGTAAAATATGAAAGGATAAATTGAAATAGAATTCTGTATTTCATGTGTTCATGTATATGCCTGTTCAATTTTTTCATTTAAAGTTTGATACAGTTTGTTGTGTTAACAGACTTTGAAAATTTGTTTTCTTTCCTTCCAGTAAGTTTTACGTTTGATCGCTGCTGTTCTGTAAACAACTGTTGAGATTGCATCTCTGGTATTATAGTGCCTGTGGTGGCTCGTTCAATGCTGTAATGAGTTGTATGTCTTAAATAAATTATTAGAACTACCAAATACTGGATGGTTTAGGCCTTGTGGGCTAGACCTGCGACTCTGAAGGCAATCCAAGGATAGGTAACACTTCTGTTTAAATATGGTATTAATATGTCGTTTGTTACAGTTTCTATGTTGTCTGTTTGATTGTGTCAAGCTAATTATCACACACTGTTTTTACTTTATTATCAATAGTATATAAAAATCTAAAAAATGAGCTATGGTACTAACCCTTTAATTTAACTATCAAGAGGTAGACGCGTGGGCGGTAAAGCGCAGGACTTCGGTTTAACTTCCAATAATCCTGATTCTAATATAATTTTTTTTATAAAAAAGCAAATATGAAGTGGAATTCATAATTCAAAATTTATTCTTTGACTACGTGAACTTGGTGTTTGTGCGACAATCTTATGAATCATAGCAGATGAAATTGGATGGTCAAACTTGATCAAGTATTATTCTGAGTTAAGCTTGATAAGAGATCTGACAGTTTTAATGTTAGATTGAGCCATTGAGGGCCTGTTTGGCTTTCGGCTCTGATTCCAGCAGCGGCTACAGCCCAGCTACTGCGCGTGGAGTTTTGCTGGTCCTTCATTAAAAAAAAAAAAAATTGTTTATTATACTCATTAAGTTTTTGGATAAAGAGTATTTATTTAATTTTATTCTAAGTATAATTTTTAAAGATCAAATAAGTTATTTTATCTTTATTTTAAATTTTTAAAAAATTAAATTATTTAAAAATACTTATTATTTATTTTACATTATTAATTCATTCATTTTATAACATAATATTAAAAATTTATCTATTAAAAATAATTTTATAATTTTTAATAAAAGTTTGACTTGTAAAAGTTCAATTAATAAAAGTTTTTTTTATTTTTACTTTAAACTAAGATATTTTACTTATATTAAAAAAGAAGAATATATTTTACTTCTATTAAATCATATTTTTTGGGCTAAGCAACAAACCGAATTGGTAATTGATAGTGCTGTGTGGTATTTGATTATTGAAAATAGTTATAAAGCGTGATGGAATTGTAAAAATGGTGAAAGAGTTGGTGTTATCAAATTATAATTGGGTGGTTTAAATGTTAATCTCTTTTACCAAAGAGTCATGCTAAAAGAATTGGCACTATCCAAAACTGGTAAATGCGTATTTTCATAAATTTTAATGTTTATATGGAGAAAATTATCTTTTGCATTCCACAATTTAGACTCATCTAATTTTTAATATGACAAATATAACTGAATTATAAATTCTAACCTCAATGTGCCCTAAAAATGGTGAGTAAATCTTCTCTTAAAAGGTGATTTGCTTGACCAACATGTGATTTAATTATACATTTGTCCCAAACTTATGTTTGTCTGTCCACTACAGATGCCCAACGTCCCATCAAACAAAGGCCGATGCATGTTTGTGTTCGTGTTTGTGCTGTGTTGTATTGTACTCACCATGTATTTTGTGTCGTCCCATGTCCTTTTATTTTTATTTTTTTATTTTTTTCTGTGTAGACTTGGCCCGGCACATGTGCCACGCTCATGCATGCCTTGCTTAATGCAGTGCTTAAGAAAATAAAAAAAATAAAAACTCAAGTTCGTATTAACTAATAATAAATTAATAATGAAAAGAAAATGTAATATCAACTATAAAGCTAAACTCTATAATGTTAAAAAAAAATTAATACTTAACAACAATAAAAATAATAAATTTTTTTAATGATTAACTTAATTATTAATTTATACTATAAAAAGTCATAGATATAGTATATAATAACATTAATACATATATCTTATAAAATCACAATATTTGTAAGGGAAAAGACATACACACCCCAAAATTTAAGGAAATGGTCATCAAAACCCTCAGATTAAAAAAAAAAATACTACGACCCCCTTTTGACCATCATTTAACTATAATACCCTTTACCTCTATTATCTTAAAAAAATTAACTTTAAATTTTTTAATAAATACAAATATTATTTAAATAATGTAATCTATACAATAAACTATCAATATTAAAATATTTTAATATTTTAATAAACTTAAATATGTAAATTATTATATTTATTTTATGAAAATATTTTTATTTATTGTAGGATTTTAAATAAATATTTGCATTAAATACATTTTCTAAGTAAAAAAAAAACTCACGTACTCATGATGTTAAAATTATTATTTTACTTAACATTCAAAATAAATTAAATTTTGATACATTTATTTTAATATTATGATTATATTTATTATAAAATTTAAATTAATATAATAAAAATATCTAATAGATTGTAAAATATTAAAATATTTTTAAATATTGAATCATATATATATATATATATAAACATTATAGTTAATTTTTTAGGATAATAAAAGTAAATAATATTATGGTTAAAATAAGATTTTAGTATCTCTTTTAAAAAATTTAGGGTTGTTGATGACATTTTCTTTAAAAATTGGGGATGTACATGTCATTTTCTCTATTTATAATTGTATTTATTGGAATAATAATATCATCTATTCATTTAATAAACTATAAACATAAAATAATTAGATTTTTTTTAAACTAAGAACTAAATAAATTTAAAAACTTATGTTAATAAAATATATTAAAATATTTAATCATAAAATTTTAATTTTATTTACTAAAAAATAAGATATACTTATTGTAGATATTTTAACGTGTCATATTTTAACTTATTTATATTTATTTTGTGTTTTTAAAGTTTATATTTCTAAATTTTAGATTTGACTTAATCTGCATGCATATAATATTATATTGAGTATTCTACTAAAATATATTTGTATCATGTCACGTGCCGTCCGATTTATTAGCCATCTTAGTCTCTCACGAAAAGAAAATTCTTAATTAGGGTTTGGTTTAGTTTTTCCCAAAAAAGAAACTTTTTTTTCTTTCGTTGGTTTATAATCTAAATTAAAATCAGTTTCCTAAACACAAATGCCATATCTGCAAAATCTAAATCCAATAGCAAAATTTGCTCAGACAAAAAGACCTGTCCGTTTCTTACATTCAACCCAAATAATTATTTTGGGTTCGCAAAAGACCATAACTCTTAATATAAATCTTGGAGCTGTCACCTTGTCTGTCTCCTCTCTCTGTAACTTCCAAGTTAATTACATCCAACACGCAGAAGCATTGAGGTAAATGTCTTGTTGCATATGCAAAATTGCATGAGAGCCTCCCCTTCCTCCCTATCTCTCTCTCTGTCTCTACACACACACACATACATACATACATACATATACACACATGTAGCTTTGTAGCTATTTCTAGTGTATCATCATTTTTTTTAAAATCAATCTGTGAGAAACAAAATATAGAAAAAAAATTTTGGGGTGGTTTGGTGTTGTATAAAATAAAAACTTAAGTTAATGGCAGGATGGTCGATTTTAACAAATGGGTCTGCTTTAGATTGTGGCAAGACAATTAGTAGTGTTCAAAGAAATAATGGTTGTTGCCCGGAAGCTGATAATGATGTGAAAGGTGATTATAGTGTGGAAGATTCTGGAGGGTATAAGGATGAATTAAAATGCCTGTTTGATAAGGTTATTGAGACTGGTTTGAAAGAGGATGGTTCCATCAGGCCTATTCCGGCAATGCTTGGTGATGGGAGGTCACTGGATTTGTTTAAGCTTTTTTGTGCTGTGAGAGAGAGAGGTGGGTATGGTATGGTATCAAAAAATAGTTTATGGGGTTTTGTGCTGGAGGACTTGGGCTTGGATATTGGGGTTTCAGCCTCGGTTAGGTTGGTATATGCTAGGTATTTAGGTGAGTTAGAAAAATGGTTGATGGGAACTTCTGGTTTGAGTTTGGGGAATGGAGGGTGTGGTTTTGGTGGGAATTTCAGTTTGTTACCATTGGAGCTAGAGACACGGTTTAGAGGTTTACTAATGAACGGGTCAAACAAGAAGATCAAAGATGATAGACTTGCTCTATTGGAGTATAAGAAAAATGGCAACTATGTTGATATGGAGATCAAAAAGACTGAATTGGCTTTGCTGGACACCAAAACTAGGCATGGAAGATGTAATTGCTTTGGAAAAAATTGTAGTGATAATAACAAAAAAAGTTATGATAATGATGACCCAAGTGTAACTCAAAAGGATTACTGCTACCATAAGAGGAAGCGAGAATCTTTCTCAGGAATGTTGAACTGGGTGATCCAGATTGCAAAATATCCAGATGATCCTTCGATAGGTGTAATTCCAGAGCCGTCTAAGTGGAAGAATCATGGAGACAAGGAGCTGTGGGTGCAGGCAATCAGGGCACGAGATGCATTACTACAAAGAAAGCGTGTTGATTCATTCATTCATCAGCCTCTCTTGCAGGTACAATTGATACCTTTTAGTGTTTCTCTGTCACTGACCTTTTGGTCTTTGTAACAGGTGGTTCTGTTATTTCACAAGTATAGGATTTTTATAATTACTCATTGTGTGTTTAATTTAATCAGTGAACACGACTAGATCTGTTTTCTGAGGCAGCCTGATGGCTGTTTAAATTTGAGGCCTTTGCCACCTTGTGGCTTGCACCAGCACTCTGTCAAACGAAATGAAGGTCTTTGTATTGTATTCATATCAGTTCCTTGTAGCTGATTCACAACCTGCTTCCAACATACATATATTTAGTCACAAGATGGTTTAAAAGTGGGAGGATAATCAATAGGCTCTTTATGAGTGGTACAAAAGTGTATAACAGACATATGTTCTGCAGGTGAGGCTTGATATCATTACTTACAGTATTGATACCATGATTATTGACATCAGTGAAGTGTCGTTATTTCAGTTTAAATGCTCTGTAATTAACATCCCATATAAGATTTGATAATCTAGCCCAATAGGCCAGTGTAAATAGGTAGATTTACCTATTGCATACTTTGGTCTCATCATTTTCATGGTGAATAGGAAATCTCTTGTAGTTTAATGAAATATCAGAATCTCCCCTAACTCTTAAAAGTAATGCAGAACTTCCTAAATTAGCTAATCTGTTTCAGGTAGCTCGTTGAAAAATTCATCAACCTAATACAAGTAATTGCATGGCCAGCAGTTGAACCTTCACTAGGGGTTCCTTGCCCTTTGTTAATTAACAGGGTTTTAGCTGTTGACTTGGATTGTGTATCTGTAAATGAAGTTGCAATAAGATATGAGAGGATACTCAAATAGACAATTTATCTGGGGAACTTAAACGGTTCCTGAAACTTGCTTATTCTTGAGGCAATTATATACATCTAATCATGTTGGAGGGGAATTTTTTGTTCGCCACTTGAGCAGACGTCAATGCTAATGGAAGTACCTATGAAGCCTAAAAGTTTGTATTAATAAATTCTTAACATCCACTTATTCGCATATGTAACTAATTATTTGCAGATATCATAAATAGATCATGGTTTAACTTGCAGAATGGTCAAAAGATGCATCCATCTATCTATGAGGATGTTACAAATCAGCGTCACCGGTCTACAGAGAGATTAAGAAGTAGTGAAAGGCTTCCTACTATAATGAAATCTCGTGTATGCTCCTGTTGCAGTTCATGTTCAGCCACTGAAAATAAATCGACAAGTCCTCAAAATACAGAGTTGGAGACTGGGCCTAAGTGGGAAGCACACACGACTGTCACTTCATCAGCCATGAATATAGCAGTCTGCTCTTCTGGGGATGAGCCCCAAGAAAAGCAGGTTTCTGTGGGTCCTCTCTTTCAAGCTAGTGTCCCTGAATGGACTGGTGTGGTTCTTGAGAGTGACTCTAAGTGGCTAGGCACAAGAATATGGCCCTTGGTAGATGGAGAACACAATTCAGTAGTTGGAACGTATCCTTGCGGAAGGGGAAGACAAGATTCATGTGGCTGTCGGCTGCCAGGTTCTGTTGAATGTATTAGGTTTCACATTGCTGAGAATAGGATGAAATTGAAGCTTGAGCTGGGTTCAGTTTTTTTTCACTGGAGATTTGATCGGATGGGGGAGGAAGTGTCACTTCGGTGGACTGTTGAAGAGGAAAAGAGATTTAGAGATATGGTAATATTTAATCGTTGTCTGAGTGCGCGTTTCTGGGGTAGTGCTTCTAAAAGCTTTCTTAGGAAGAAGAGGGAAGATTTTGTAAGCTATTACTTCAATGTATTCCTTGTCAGCCGCAGAAGTTATCAGAACCGTGTTACTCCAAGAGACATCAACAGCGATGATGATGAATCAGAGTTTGGATCTGTAAGTGATAGTTTTGGCAATGCAGCAGTTACGGTTCATGGCTTCGATAAATTGACATGTGCTCAAAATAATCAGTGCACTGATTTGGAATAGACAGTAAAGCAGATCAAGAGTGTGTTGCTTTGATTGGCAACCCGGACCAATTGGGTATGAAATTGATGTTGTTTTAACTAGTTTCTTTTCTCCAGATATACCGAGAAAGCATCACAAAATGGCCCCCAAGGTTTGATGAATGTTGTACCCTTGGCGTTGGAAGCATATTTCTCATGTTTCTAGGCTAATCTAGAGATAAAATTTTGCAAAATGTACTTAGAACTTATTTTCTGAGGCCGTAGAGTTATTTCAAGTTGTCAAATATTGCAATTATACTAGACAGCTCTATGTTATGTATCAAAAATAGGATGGCTTTATGCTGTGTACCAAAATAGGATGGTCTCATTGTAGATACAGGTACTCTCTACTTGTTCTTAAAGAGTGGTGGTAATTTTTATTTTATTTTTTGGGTTCTTCTAAGATATGCTTTATATAGTACTTGCCATTTGTGAATTCCTTGATTATAGTTGGTCTCTCTTGAAAAGTCTTTGTTGTTTTGACCCACAGTTTTGGAAGATCAGTATGCAAATTGCAAACGATGTCCAAATTCCTGAATTGTTCCTCAAAAGGGTCTTTTTTCCAATGTGGGTGTCGTGTTACATAGAATGAGATGAGGGTACATTCTCAATTCTCACGAGATGCATCTGTAAATTTAAATTTAAGTCTTTTAAAACGGGAACGCAAACTCAATATTACTTTCTAAGCAATCAAAGTAATTCGTCTCTTTCAATGAAATTGAAACAATTTTTTTTCTCTTCCCCGGTATAATTTCAAGATGTCTCAAATTTTTATTGTAGATTAAAGGTAAGATTGCATTGCGTGCAGGGCAGGATGAGGTGGGAAAATATAACAAGGCATCTTTAACAAGAAGAAATAAACAATTTTTAAATAGAAATTAACGTGTCAAACAGGTTTCGTGGCGGCAGGAAAGCCAAACAAGAGATAAAGAATATGAGATGACTATTGTACTTGCAGACAAGCTGTATATTACACCTATTATTTTTTGTAAATCCACCCTATTTTCAAAAAAAATAATTACAATGAATTCATAATTTTTTTAAAAATATAAATCAATAAAAATTTTGTACAGTTTAATCAATTAAATGATTCTGTTAAATTTTTTCTTAGGTTTTTTTAACCATCTTCTATCATAAATTTTAATATAAGTTTTCTTTTACTATTTTATTATTATTATATAAAATGACCAAATTATCCAATAAACATGAATTATTGTATCTAATAATTTAGGTATTTAATTATGTGACTTATAATTCAACATTTTAAAATTAAGTCTAATTATATTTTTGTGTAAATGACATAAATTCGATATTAGTATTGTGCCATAAAGACATTATGTTAGTTTAATTAAAATTTAATAGTCAAACTAATAAAGTAGTGTTAGAACCAATGAATTTAGTACAAAATTAGGAAAATATTGAAGTTAAAGGTAAATTTCCAGTAGCTTTATCTTATCAGGGTAAAATAATTAATTTAAATTTATGTCAAAGAAATCTTTTTAATCAAATATAATAAAAAATCCAAGTCACACAAATGTTAATTAAGATACATTAAATTAATTAGTTCTCTAAAGTTTTTTTAAATTTAAAATTATTTAAAAATACTTCTTATAATTACTTTTTAAAAATAGGGTGGATTTACAAAAATTATGGGGTGGAGATATCATCATTCATAATTCTTTTACTAGTATTTTAATTACTACGATGCAAATTTTTAGTTATTTACATCAATTCCTCAATTTATCCCACATTTATAAACAAAAAAGAAAATATAATAATTTAAATAGACTAATGAAAACATGTTTGTCGAGAAACCTAATTGATACTTCATTTAAAAAATGATGCTTATTAAAAAAAAAAGAGAGAGTAAAATGATATAGGCATAAGTGTTGACAAATAAAATTTCACACCCATAAATATTATTTAGAAAGAGAAGAAAACCTATAGATTAAAAAAAGAAAAGAAAAGAAACACACTTACTTCAATTGATGAATGTTACAATTATATTTAGTAGATAGATTTTTACAGACTTCATCAGACAACCTTTTCTTCTTTTTTTAGTTATAGTTTTGCTTTTGCATTTTTGTTTCCTTTTTTATGTGATGTCAATATCAAATGTTTGTTATTAAGTTCTCAATTTCAATTAAAAGGTTAAACACCTTATCTTTTCTTTCACTTTCTAAATTAAGTATATTGCCACCTAATCGTTTTTCCTTGGAACAATTTATGTCACAATAAACCCAAACGTTTTGCTTGCTGTCATATATTCACTTCTACGAAGTAAAAAAATACATTCTAAAGATTCTAATTGCAGGTCAACATAATCTACATACTCTAATTCATCTTCATAAATAGATATAGACACCCAAATCTTTAAGGCTTGTCTTAACATATAAGGAACCAACAACACGTGTACCCTTTTAATTTTCTTCAAAAAAATTTGAAATATCAACTATGCCATGTGCACTTAAGCCCAAACTCAAGGCACATGCGTATATATTTCTAAGATGTCATGTGTCTATCTATATAGATACATCATACATGTGTTCTAAAGATTATTTTATCCTCAGACAGAATCACAGGATACAATAATTACTAACCGGTACTTGCAGAATCAGAAATTATCAAAAGTTTCCTCTTATGGTAAATTAAAAAAAAAAAAAAAGGATAAAACTACAAAGTTACAGCGCTTATTTACTGTCGCCGGCTTAAGTGTGGCCAGACATATACATATATATATAAATATTCGTAATTACTCTCTTTCTTGTCCGAACAACTTTTGCTTCACTTTGTTTCTCAGGCAGGAAAACCCAAATTTTCATCTCTCTCTTTCACCAAATTCCCAAAAAATAAAATGTCTTCTCCAAGCAAACGCCGAGAAATGGATTTGATGAAATTGTAATTTTTCTGAATTCATATGAATACAAGCTATTGTTTTTCTGTGTTTAGTCTAATATTTTTATTTTTTTGGTTTTGTGGGTTTGATTGATGTGAACTAGGATGATGAGTGACTATAAGGTGGAGATGATCAATGATGGCATGCAAGAGTTCTATGTGGAATTCAATGGACCAAAAGAGAGTAAATTTATCAACGCCGCCCTTTTTTCCTCTCTCTTCTCTTATATATCTATTTGTAATTTTTAATGATTAATTTCACCGTATTTGATGTTTTAATTTCTGGGTTTTTCTCATATTTTGAGTTTATTGTTTTTATAACTTTGTTTTGCATATACAGATGCTAAAATTTGTTATTGTACTCCTGAACGCACCAGCAAACAACATGATTTTTCCTTTTCTCATCATCTTAAGTTATTCAAATTTTTAGCTGGTTATATATGCTGCTTTTTTTATTTTTTTTTCTCTTTTTCATTTTACCTATAGTTGAATGCAATCTAAGTTAGTTATTCAATAACTAATGAAATGAGCTGCAACTTTCTTGTTCACTGAGAAAATTCAGTGATAACTGAAATAGCTTGTGAGTTATTTTTGCTTTTGAACACAATATAAGTATTTTTTATTTCAATGCAAGGTAACTTTATGTGGAATGTGACAGGTCCTTATCAGGGAGGTGTGTGGAAGATAAGGGTGGAGCTGCCTGATGCTTATCCCTATAAATCTCCATCCATTGGCTTTGTCAATAAGATATATCACCCAAATGTTGATGAATTGTGGGTTTATTTTATAATTTTCACTTATATGTTGGTGTTGTTTTATGAATTGGGATAGAACTTAAACTTTCGATAAGTTGGTTTGAAGCCTTCGATTCTTTTGTTGTTGTTGAGTTTCAGGTCCGGCTCAGTTTGTTTAGATGTTATTAATCAAACCTGGAGCCCCATGTTTGGTAAACCCTCCACTTTATTCTCTTCTATGCATGTAAACTATTTGCTAAATTTTGCAGAGTTCCTATAATTAATTTATTTCTTTTTAACTATTGTTTCTCACTTGGTTGTTAATTAGTGTTGCACTGTCAGAAATTGGCCACCAATTTTCTCTTTCTTTTCCTCAAATGCCTTTGCAGATTTGGTTAATGTGTTTGAAGTATTTCTTCCTCAACTTCTCTTGTATCCTAACCCATCCGATCCATTGAATGGAGAAGCTGCTGCCCTGATGATGCGTGATCGATCAGCTTATGACCAAAGAGTGAAAGGCAATAATCCTTCTCAATCATATATGTACTACAGTTACTTACACCTTCTCAAGTAGTAACTATATTGAATGCAGATACTTTTTTCTGGCTTCTCTACCTTTTACAGCTACTTCATGTAGGAGTTTAGTGGTAGTTACTTATTATATTCTCATTTATTACAATTTGTTATATGAAACTAAACAAGAAAGTCATGAGCCTGAGAGGTTGGCAAATTGAAATTTATATATGTGGGACAAAACAACTTACCTTTTAAATTTATGATCTTTTTAAAATTACTTAGGAGGCTTGAAGTACTTTAGTTCTAGTCATGTTTTCTAAACAATCAAGCTAGATTTGGTAGTTATAGCCCCCAATTGAGCTGCAAATAGAACGAATTTGATTGGACGGTTGCAGTTTTCTGGTCTTGATAGTTTTTTCAAGAATTTCCCTTGCTGCTTGAGGAACCATGCCTTGTGGTATTTCTTTGTTAAGCTGGTGGAATGTGTATGACATATAGCTCAAGGGCTAGCAGTGGAAGAGATTATCAGTTTCCATGCAAGTAGATTGTACCATCTAACCAGTTGGAGTTCATGAACCTCAATGGCCTAACACAGATGCCTAAATCTCAATCATAGACATTGTTTTGTAGCTGTACTCCTTTGATTTCTGTGCGGCTACAAATCTTGGTTTTGGGATTTAGAGAGTGTAATGAACACATGATTTTACAAGGAATTTTTTTTCATTGGTCCATAGTATCTGTATTTAGTTGAAAAACATAGATGCCAGTGTGTGTGACCTGAAATTGGAAATCCGAGGAACTTTTTCTTGGATGAAGTCCAATTTAACTTTTGAGTATTACCATGCCATGTTGAAGTAAGCTTATACAGAATGTAAAGATGTGTTTCACATGTGATTGATCTTCCGTATTCGTCAATTTGCCTACATCCTTCAGTGAAGTCATTCATTTGTTATTTGCATGATTTCTTTTTCCAGAGTATTGCGAGAAATATGCAAAGCTAGAAGATATCGGTGGAGCTACAGAGGAGAAATCAAGTGACGAGGAGGAGCTGAGTGACGATGAATATGCCTCCAGTGATGAGGCAGTGGCTGGCCAACCTGATCCTTAGGTTTGAAAAAATGAATTAATTGTCCATCTGTACATTAAATTTCAGCTCCTGGAAAATGGAACCAGAACAAAAACTGAAGGGCATTTGAAAAAAAATTACTGCTGCTCCTGTCTTTATTTTCCATGGATGATGTGTAAATTAATCAACTGTATCTTAATGTTTGAAATTCATTTACTGTTGGGACTTGAAACTTTCTTGGTTATGCTATTGCTATGCACGGTGATGTGAAGGCCTATTTCTATTTTCGTAAATTTCTCACATTTCATCCACTGCTACTTACTTTTGCCATGTTAAACATTTTTTCTAACTTTTAATATTTTTTGCTCCCAAGGATAATTTTTTAACCTGCCCTTTTTCTCTTTGTCGAAGACAGCAGTTGAAACAGATGGGTTTCAACACTGTAAGAGAACTGAAACCGGAAGAGAACCGAAACCAACTGCATACTGGTTATTGAAATTAACAACCAGCTGCCCTTATAGCTCAGTGGTAGAGCGTCAGTCTTGTAAACTGAAGGTCCGTAGTTCGATCCTGCGTGAGGGCAATCGATTTTTAAATAAAAATTCTCACAATTTTTTAAGAAAATATAAATAATAACATTGGGATCCTTAGTTTCTGATAAATTTCTGACGAAAGTTGACTGAAGAGGAAGTAGAACATGACGACGCAGTCAAAAGCCGACCGACAAATAGTACAGATGGCGATCATTTATTTTTCCACCAACTGACACCTGCCATATCCATTTGTCAAAACGTTATTACAATAGCATACGTTTCACTTTGTGATTGGTTACTTAATACTTTTGAGTTTTAAAAAATTTAGAACGATAAATACTTTGGATAATAATAATAAATAGAGCTCGGTTATGTTAGAAATATTTATATATTTTTTTATATATTTATACTATTTTTAAAATTTATCACTTTGCTAACTAGCTATAATTCGTTATTTAGGTGAAGCAAATCCATGATAGCATTTGCTTAATAAATAATAACCAATGGGTGAGGGAGATTTAGGCGGTTGCGCTTTGGTATTTGCCCTACAGATTTTAAGAAAACTAACAACTGTTATGATTTAGTCTTTATGAATGAGTTTTAAATTCTATAATAAAAATTAAGATATTTTTTATTTTTTTAAACCACGAATAGAGAATTAGACAGAATGTCTTATTTGTAAATTAATAAAAATATATTTGGAGGAGATATAAACTAAACTCTTTAAGCCAAAGATAAAGAAATTATAAAAAAATAATAGCATGAAACACCAAAATAACAAAAAATAATAATTCAAAGACTAGTAAGAGAACCATCATAGAAGCAAAGAAAAAACTAACAGAGGAAGCGTGTCTCTTGCAATACTTACGATTAGTGACTAAACAGAAACTTATACTAGAACTAGAGTTACGCGTCCCATCAATACTGAAGTCAGGGCTAAAGTCAAGCCGCCGCATACCCTCAAGGCTTAGTGAAGAAATAATCAAAACTAAAGTCTAAAATTGAAAAAGAATATCCGTACGACGGGAACTGAAACCCACTGCCGTATTGCGAATATTATTATTCATCCTCGTTCAAAAAAAGAATAGAATTCATGAACACCCTTTGAACACTCGGATCATTCAACACTGAAGGAGGAGGGAAGTACTTAAAGCAAACAAATACAGTTTTGCTAATTCCATGGATAGCCATATGGTTGGAACAAATTAATATCTTAATGGGATATTGAAATTGAGATGGTTTTGGTTAAACAACAGTATGCTGGCAATTATCAACAAAGCTACCAGCATCCAAGACCGTTAACTCAAAAGGCATTACATTATTTCAGGTTTTTTTGAAAAAAGAAAAAAATCAACTACGCAAAAATCAACAAATAGAAGATAAGATAATAAAAAACAGCATGTCTTGATTGGTTTCACCAGCCAAGTGCCGGTTGATTTCATCCATAAATAGAGGCAATGACTCCTTGGTAAAGACAAAAATTTTGGAGCAATACAACACGGCACGCAGGTGAGGTGTGTTATAGTTAGATTCACTGAAAACGATTTTTGAACCACAGCAGCAATTGAAGGCCTCTACTCGCATATTGCGGACCGCTCAAAAGACTTCTAATGGAATGGCTTGCACGTGAAAACTACCGAGTACCTGAAAGGAGAAGAGCATCAAGACTCATAGAACCAATTTCTACACCAAGCCATCAAATACTCATCCGGCCATGACTTCATCAAGATTCCATAGAGAGACGTCAAAACAAAAGACTAGATAATTTACTGTTCAAGCCGACATCACCATTAGAGTTTACAGGGTAGACAAATTTTCCAATGAACTGGCATCGGGTTCTCCACGAAACAATGGAAACTGATGCGCTTGCACAACAGTTGACTTGAAGCAAAATCATTAAACAGTCTTCAAAGTTCTAAAGCAAGCATAAATTATGGAGAACCAGGAACCATTGCCAACTATAGAGAAATTTAGAAGTTTAACACTCAATTCTTCATGCGCAATAACGTCTATGGCAATTTCAACATTGGCATTGACTGAGCTGATCGGTCATTATGGAACTTCGAGTTTGAAAGAAAATTAGCAGCGCAACACATGCTAAGAGTATGTTTGGGATTGAGGTCGAGCATAGTAGCTTTTCAAGATACAATGACTAAAGTGTTTAGTAAACACTAACTCACTGTAACTTTTAAGTTATATTAGCTATGTTAATAAGATTTTTCACTTATAAGATGTAAAATTTATTATGTTTTAAATAATTTTATTAAAATTATTATTTAAAATTATATTTATTACATATTATTAACTTTTATTTTATAATTACGACTTTTTCCACACAGTATGTAGCTTAAAAGCTACAACACTTCAATCCCAAACATACCCTAAGTGGAAATACTGTGCCATCAATTTTTTTATTTAGAGTATGTTTGAGATTGAAATGTTGTAACTGATGTGAAAAAAAAATAACTGTAATTATAAAATAAAAATTAATAATATATAATAAATACAATTCTTAAATAATAATTTTGAAAAATTATTAAGGATATAATAAAATTTTCATCACAAAAGTAAAAAATCATATTAATATGACTTTTAACTTATAACAACTAGTGTTTACTAAATACCGTAGTTCTGTAGCTTAAAAGTTACAGTTATCTAACCTCAATTCTAAACATATTTTTAATTCAACAGACAAATTTCAATAGGCCAAAATTCAAGTCATAATGTCACCTGAACGGCAACATAAGCAGCACTTTCTCAACAAAACACAAGAACCTAAACATTCATCTTCCACAAATAAGGCAAAGTGAAACTTTGCCAAGTACTACAAAATTATTCAAACTATTGTCATATGAACAATAAACTTCAATTATTACTGTGGGCACTGCATGGAATTCTCCCAAAAATTCAAACACAAGGTTATTCTTTTTCAAGCTCGAGCACAACAGCACGGCTCATCATCACAGTTTAATGAGGATCATCAACTTCAACATAAATTGAATGAAAACAGTAAGGTGGTCACCAAGTTCCTTGAAGATTTCCAAGTAACCAGCTCTTGCAAGTGCTTCACCAACTATAGAAGCAATGTGAATACAGACAATCATTCAATAATTAACAAGAGTCAACAACAGGGTTAGATTTGTTTGGAGAGTCAAAAACAGGGTTAGCCTTGTTTAAGGTGCTATGGATAAAAGTAGTTGCAGACCTCGATTTGTATATTGAAGTTTGAAGACAACCACACAAAGACGGTTGCTCAAAGATTTCTAATGGAAGGCTTGCACATGAAAACTACCTGAAAAGAGAAGAGCATCAAGACTCATCCAGCCAAGACTCAATCAAGGTTACTTCAAGACACCATCCAGATTCCATAAAAGATGTCAAGACAGAGGCCTAGATAATCTACTGTTCAAGTAGACATCACAATTGCTGTCACAACAAATGTGAGAAGCCATAGGAATATAAATCATTGCACATGCTACCTGTCAGTAATCAGGTGTTTAATAAACATCCACCATCATATAAAGTTGGTTTTTCTGCAGATGAGGAGGTGATGATGCCAAATGGGTGGTTCCAAAACTAATATGCCCTCACCCCAAAAGAAAACAAAAATTTAGGTTTATTTAACTCCTTATATTTATCCAACAACATGCATCCCATGCACATTATGCAAGCCATGCCCTAGGTTCTCTTTAAGGCAAACATACCTTTGAAATTGTAAGGGCTCCATAATCAGTGGAAGAAACTTATGAAATCATTGGGCAAGCCAGCATACTCTGAAGCCTCCATCTTAGTCACCAAATGAATTGCTTATCTTCCCATGCTCTGGTAAAGTTCAAATTCTTACTCCAGAATTTGCTAGAGAATAAAGATAAAAACCACTTGAGCACAAATTACTCTTCTTCATAGCCTATCTAGGAAGCTTTACAAGAAAAGAAGGATTAACCTAAATAAATGAGTTGCTGGCTTTTCATAATTTGTGGAGTCCATGCATTATATGCAGTTGTGCAAAATTTTAATATACTTGCAAGTGCATGAATTGTTAAATACAGGTTGGTGGTAACAAGGTCGAACCCACGTGGATTGCTTGAAATTGGAAAGTTTAATTTAAACCTAAATCTAATCCTAACCTAGTTGAGCAACTTGAGTTTTAAGAGAAATTAGGCTAATTAAACTAAGAAAATAATTAAAGTAAAGGAGAATTCAATATGACAAAGGTACCACTGTTTCATAATCCACCACTATTAAATCGATATTAATCCTAACCTAGTTGAGCAACTTGAGTTTTAAGAGAAATTAGGCTAATTAAAGTAAAGGAGAATTCAATATGACAAAGGTACCACTGTTTCATAATCCACCACTATTCAACTTGTAATTATATAATTATTATTAATCCCTAAGTTTAGAATGATACCTCAAAATCAATCTATGTCATCTTATGGATAACAATTAAGCCCAAAAAATTAAATCTAACGTAGTTTCTTTCTCACTTTAGGTAGGATATCTAAACGTTATACATATCTTATTAAAAACAAAGAATCAAAGTTTCCTAAGCATTCTACGTATCCAATTATTGAAAAAACATATAATCAAAGAGAATCACATTAATAATTATTTTACCAAGCTTAGATTTAATCAAATTAATTAAATAAATAGACAATTATTTTCATGAAAAATGTTTCATGCTTAACCTCAGTATAAAAAAATTAGCTAGACATACTTATTGAGAGCAACAAAGTAAATAGAACCAGCCATGGAAAGCTTTGAACGACATTACTGCTACTCTTTCTCTTCCCGCTTCTGTCTTCTACATCTCTCAGCGTCTATTTCAATTAACCAGCTTGCTTGTCTTTTTATAATACACATGGCCGCCTCTTAAGCTCTTACTCCTTATTGATTTCTAGTTACAACTTTTACAAGCTAAGCCACCGGCTTTAAGTTGTAAAAGGCTCAAATCCTTTTTTTGAATTCTCTGTTTCCTCTTCTTCAGGTGACTGTAATGGCAAGAGATAATGCTTTGCCCACTTTTGTCTCCCTGTGCAAGATTAAATTGTTGAACAAAGTGGTTTTGCTGCCAACATCTAAGCTTTAATTGGAAAATAATAATCTCCGATTCTTCAATTTTGGATCTTTTATGCACTTTTGTTTACCAATCTTCAGTTATTTCCCTGTTCAATAAAATAATTTAATTAACTAAAAATAACAGATAAAAATAGCTAGCAAATATATAATTAAGGGTAAAATATGTATAAATTATATGCTCATCATCTGCAAATGTGAGAAAAAAAAAATTTCTGATTGGGAAAACAAAATGAAACAGACAGAGAACTTAAAAGCTAATATAATGGAGATTAAGGAACTGAACCTGGCAAGAAACCTTCTGACAAGTTTCCAATGTTGATAGCTTGACATGACTCAATTTTCGCCCATGAATGCAGCAAATAATATCATCTAAGAGAATAACCAAGTGACAGTTATATCTACATGTATTTGAAAACTTCCATTTCTATTGGATACCTACAGCATGATTCGAATCAAAAGTCCCTTTAATCCAAATATCTTCTCAATTAACCCTACACAATCAACTCTTAAACTCCCCCAGCAACAAGAGAGAGAAGCTTAATATAGACATATATACTCTTAATAAACATACAATAGCAATTAATGACCTGAGACAATTCAAATGCAAGCATCAACCATGATGAGTAAACAATTTTTATTTAGTAGAAAATGCTGTACAACGGAGAAAACAGATACAATGGCATAACAACATACAGCCAAGCATATACATGCAGACGTACACACAAAAGAGTAAATATCATAAAGTGGTATTTTTTCAATTATAGTGAGTCAGCATAGGAAGACTGGAAATCATCAAAATTGGTTTCTACCTGCATTTACAGTGTCATTTGAAAAATTCAAAAACCAATCAAAAGAAAGTTAGTTATAAATTGATAAGCATTGGTGTAATTTAAGTTGGTGCAAATTCATACAATTCATATCAATGTAACAGAAAAAGAACGAATTCAAAATGTAGGGGCTTCTCATTCAGAGAGAAAAATGGTATGACAATTCCTCTGAATTGTTTACAGCAGTCTTATTTGTAAACTTTGTATAATTCTAATGTGAATTTTGCTTACAAGAAATATCGAATCTATGGTGAAGTATGAATTTGAACATTTGCAAGAAGCCGGGTGAGTTTGCTTAGGGTTTCACGAGCAGCTATGGTGTCTGGATGATCCTCACCAGAAATTGAAGTTCTAATAAAAACAGCCTTCCTAATCAGGTCATCCGCTATGTCAAATTGCCCTCCTCTTAGCATTAGCTTGGCCCTAGTTTCAAGGACTGTGGCTCTTGTTAGTGCTAATTCCTGCCAGAGGGATGGATTCAACTGAGCATTAGTTTGGATGGGCCTCCAACAAAGTGATCTGTCCAACAATTTTTCAACTGGGGTAACTAATACATGGTCTGCTGCTTCCAGAGCATTGGTACATAGACGCAGGAGTTCTAAAGCAGCACTACACCGAGAAAACGTAATGAATGTCCTGATTGCAAGAGGCAAAACCACCTCTTTAACAAGGTATAACAACTCTGACACTTTCAGCTCGACAACTTTTAGGTCATTAACAAACCCAAATAGCAAGAAACATGCTGCCCATATATGTCCTGAATGGTTGGTTATAGATCCACGGCTGATGACAGCTTGAACCATGGCATGAGCAACACCAATAACTCCTCTCTTGCGAGCGTAAAGCTTGACAAGCTCATTGAAATGGATGTAACCTTGCCTGGTACTACTTCTGGCAATGCTGAATCTCAACAACATGGAAGATGCTTCCACTTCTGATCTCCTGGTGTATGAGGAAGTAAATCCACAAGTTAAGGACAGTAATAATTTCCTCCACAAGTGTGTACCCTTGTGCTTCTCAGGTATCTTGTGAGCAGCAAGGACTAATAGGGAAACCGGAATACCAGCCGGTGCAAACCACCCACCAGCAAGCACCATTCTAGTTGCCAAGCTCCTCGGCCCATCTGCATGATCAAATATTGAGAAACAAACCTCGAAGAGTTGCAATAGGAAAGTGTTTCTTCTCAATGAATGAGATTCCCTACCATTCCAAGACAAGTCCCTCAAGGGCATTCTGTTAATGGTATCCAAGAGCCTGCTAGGATTTATGGGTAGCTCAGACAAAATAGCACCCACTATTGCGAGGCCCATGGTTAACCTTCCAAGTTTCTCCTCAATTACCCTGAGTGCATCAACTTCTGTGATTGGGTAGTCATTTACACTTCCCTGCATTAAAGACATTGCCTCAACCCCAGACAAGTAAGAGAGCTTTAAAGGTTCCAAGTTCATCACGTGAGGAAGGCGCGTGGAGATAATAATGTGAGTCTCTCCACCAAAACGGGGAAGAAGATCCATTACAACTTTGTCATCCCACCAATCCTTTTCACTCTCTAAGTTATCAATGATCACCAAAAATGGTATGTTTCTCATGAGTTCTTTACGAACTCTGAAAATGGCAGCCTCTTCCTGCTCTTCAAAGCTTTTTATCCTGCTTTTATCTGAGCAATTTTCAATCCCCACATCAACTTCTAAAAATGACCAGAGATTCAGATAGTTCTGTCTGATGTACCTGCTTTCCCCTCCCACCCATAAAACCATCTTGTATCTCTGGCGATATCTATAGGCAAATTCCAGAAGAAGTTCTGTCTTTCCAATTCCTGAGTCTCCCGTCACACAAGCAATACCCTTGCCGTACAAAATCTTTGTCGATCTTTTTCTCCTTGGGTACCGTCCACTGCTTTTCGTCTTTTGCCTTTGAGGAGCTTCTGTACTCTGCATCTCAATCTCCTTTTCTGACTCCCTCCATACTACAGGTTCTTTACCTTTCCTGCTGCCACCCTCCCATTGTCGTTCCCTGCGTCTTTCCTCTAATGAACTGCTCTTACTCCACCCGATTGTCAAATTCTTTCTCCTGGTTCTAGCCTTTAGTTCAAAATAATCTCTCTCTGAATCTCCAGTAATATCGCCAAAAAGTATAAATTCTAGCTCAGATAATTCTTTCTTCCTGCCAATAAAATTTTCATTTCGAGGGAAAGGGAATTCCTCTTTCTCTACCTTCTCTCTCCACTTGGTCAACCGCTCAACAACACTTCTTCTTCCTAACTTCATAGCTAATAGTGTGACAGCTCTGAGTATACAATCTCTGCAGTTACCTTCCTGAGCTTCTAGTTTCCATTCATCAACACGAGAGAGGCCATTAACAGCTTCCTTCCATTCCTTCTCCAATCCTCCATACAAAACCCATAGCTCACCCCCATTTTTTTCCCACAGCTCTCCCCTCTTCTCTACTATATCCCTAACAAGGCAATCACCTGGACTCAAATCAAAAAATACCGGAACTAAATTCTTCTTGCCTGAAAAATATCGTAGCTCCTCAATGCTATATGGATTCCTGAAAGACTTTCTTGTAAGGATCACAACTCCAAAAGACGAAATATCCATGGCTCTTTCTACTATAGCATGTTTCCGAGAGTTTCTACATCTTGCCCTGTCAGATACAAAACAACTCATCCCTTGAACCTCCAATTCTGCACGAAGCCAATTAGCAAACCTCATTAAAGAGGGTTTGCACCCATTCAGACCTATGAAAACATCACAACTCCTCAGTCTGTTGCAGGAAAGAGAAACTGAGACAGGGGTATATGACATGCCATAGCTTCTAACATGCTTCCTATGATTCTCTCTTAGCCCTGTATAACCATTATCATGGGCAAGGCTGTAACTAGATAAATTGCTGTTAGAGACACCAGCTAGGGAAGATACATGACCAAACTTCTGAAAATCACTTGAAGTACATGCAGCAGGGGCCGCGGAAATGTCTGACGTAGTAAATCTGACATTTACAATAGATTCTAGGTCCGGAATCCCTGAACTGGTACTAAGTGGATCAGCACTTAAGTGAATGCCATCACACTGAGCATCAGAACGTGCTGATTCCGAGAGTTGACATGTTGGTGATCTTGGAGAGAAGAAAGGAGATTGATTTGCTGAAAAGAACACCGAAGATGATGACGACATATTTCTTGAAGTCGTGACAGGTACTGACCCAAACCAGGAGCTGTCTTCTCCTATATCCATATTTACAAAATTTCCTGCCTTCCAAAGAAATTAAATCTCATGCATGCATTCCGGAATAGTCAAAGCCATACTGAAAATAGAGAGAGTAGCATTAATTAGTAACGAAACTCCCCACAAATAGAAGGTAACAGGAAAGTTTGGGTAAAATTGAAAGTTTATCCATAATGATCAGTCTCAACAGTTACAAAAGCAGCATTGTCATTCTAGTAACAAATTCCACCATGACCATAGAGGGAAGCATCATCACATTTTATCCTTTAGAAAGAAAGAAAAATCAATATACAATTACAAATCTATATAAGCCATAAGGAGCAAAGTTGGACAACCTCAAAATTCACTGATATGGCTAAACAATAATGCAAAAAAGGGAAAATTGACAGGAATGACAAAAACAAAAAATTTTGGAAGCATTACAAATTCAGAAATCTTTAAAGCAATAATGCGGAGAAATTTGTGCAACTATTATGCTTGTAAGATCCACAGAACCTGGTTCAAATAAGTCAATAACATAAAAAATCATGAGACACTTATACTAAATTTGAACTAAACACTGTAACTGTCATCTCTTAAGTATAAACAGATAGCATTACACAGATCTAAAGACACTATTCACTATACAAAGAATGCCTACGAACATCTCAATACAACAAAAAAAAAAACATAACATTCCAATGATAATTTAGATCTGAGAACTTACGAGGCTTCGAATCTTGAAAATGGTATCATAGATTCGAAGTTTGCCCCCAAATTAATCGACCCAGTTGCTTTAAACCAATGATAAACCCAAAAAGAAATCAAATTTCGACGAAAAAATCAAATCTTTGGAGTGCCCTTTACAATCAGTACACTGAACTTAAGCAAAATGCAAAGCAAGTAATGATTTTCTCAAAACATATAATTACCAAAACTAAATATCAAAAACTCAAACTTTTGAGCTTTGGAAATGAGAGTCTCTAAAATGGTGGACTTTGAAGTGAATAAAATTTTACCATTCAGAGATAGATTTGATAGAGACCCCAGTTTCAAATTTCAACTTTCAAAAAGACCAGACAAAGCCACGATTTTTATGGAATCAATTTTCAATCAATGCCAGAAAAATAGCTTACCTTCTAAAGAAAAAATTCCAACCCCCCCGGCCCCCCCGCCCACCCCCAAAACAAAGGAAAAATATATAAGGCTTCAAGCTTCAAATCCCACAAGCTGGCTCTTGGAAAACAAAAAACACGCACGCACTTGTGATGAGAGTGAAAAACAGTTCATTGTTTTTCCTTCTTTCGTTGTCTAAGAAAACAAAAGCAAAATATATTTATATATATATTTTTGCTTGTTTTAGTTTCTCTCTCTAGATTTTGTGAATATTTTTCTAAGAATTGAAAGAAAATGATGGGACCCAAAAGAACGGATCTGACGAGGTATGGGGTTGGTATTTGGTAGGCTCACTAGACGCTAGTCACTCCACTCCAGTGGACAAAACACAGTAACACAGTGACCCTTTTTACAACAGTTTAAAAAATGCCTTTGAGATAATTGCACCTTTGGATTTTCGATTCACATTTGTCATTTGGAAACTGAAACGTTTAGTTTTTTGTCACTGTTCCTGTGGGTGTGGGTGTTGCTGTTGTAAAGTGTTTTCTCTGTTGATGCCCATTGGCTAGCATAATTAACTACATGGGTTTCTGGTTTTACTCTTTCTAAGAAGATTTCCTGCAAGTACATTTTCTTATGTCACATTACATCATCTCCCATAAATATAAATCATAATAATTACAGTGACTTATAAATCTCTTTTTTTTGGTTGGGGTGGTTGATATATTATGGTAAATTTGAAAAGGTATCTATAATGGGGGTAGGGTATTTATTATATATATATATATATATAGTAAGCATTGAGCTAATATGTGATGATATTCTATAAAAGTTAGAAATACTATTTCCATGCAATTGAGAAGTATGATAGTTCCTATCATTATGGTGTGCCAAATCCTGAGTGCTCAGCTGGGAAAATGCTCATGCATGGCTGACTGAAGAATGAAACAACTGAAGCTCGTTTTTGCTTGACATTATTTGTTGAGGATTCACCAAATCTCATTGTCAATAAATTATATTGGATTTTACTTTCCTCAAAACAAAATCAATATTTGGCAGTATTATAAAATATTTGGAGCTTTTAAAGTTGAAAAAAAAAAAGGTGCAAACCATTTTTTTTACCTTTTTTTAACCTTTTGTTAAATTTTTTCCAAGGCTCTAAGAGATAATTTAATAAGCCAATAATTTTTTTTCCTTGTTTTATAATACATTTAAACAACATGTTAATTAATCAATCACGATAAATTAAATTCAATTTATAATAATTTTTTTGTGAAATTAATTTTATTTTTAAACATATGTTGAACAATTAGAACTTATAGTTACAAATTTTTAAGCCACACCATCATAAGACTAACTGAAAACTTACATTGGTTGTTCAACAACCAAAGAATAAATTAAGGTTATATAACTTCTCTTCTCTTAATTGACATATAATTGAGTTACCTGACCTTTGGTCAGATGGTGGGGCTGTTACCATCTAATTTGGAGGATAGCAGTTTGAACTCCCACAAATATATTGTGGAGGTATTTCTTTCCTCAATTATTAAGTGAAAGTCAGTCTACTTTTTATCTAAATGTGAGGAGTAGAAATCTCTCGAATATTAATGATGGTTTAAATCTGAGCAATGCTTCATACGAATTAATGTAAACTAGTTATAAGGTCAATCTGCTTCCTTATCCAAATGTGAGGAGTAGATATCATTTGAATATTAATGAGGGTTTAAATTTGGGTTGTACTTAATATGAATTAATATAAACTAGCCCCAATGTCAGTCTGCTTCCTTATCCAAGTGTGATGAGTAAACATCCCTCGAATATTAGTGATGGTCGGGAGTAGGGATGGCAATGGGCCGGGCTAGGACAGGGCTTGGCCAAGCCCGAGCCCAAGCCCTATAAAAGCCCGAATGTTTAAAATTAGGGCTCCGGCCCTATTAGGATCAGGGCCGGACTCCAGCTTTATCCGGACCTGATCAATTTTTTTTTAATATTTAAACAATTTCAATTTAAAATATCATAATATATTAATATTTAAAAACTTTAAAACCTTATTAAAATAACATAAATATAAAAACTATTCTAATCAACATCTTTACCATAAATTATATAAATAATAAAACACAAATAAAAATTAGATATAATTAAATAAAAATATAATTTAATTCAATAATCCAACTAAAAAGTTCATTAATTTAACAAACAAATAAAAACACATAATTCGATTACATAATTTAAACAAGAAGTTCTTTAGTTTAAAATGACAATTCATAATCCAACATGAAGAAAAAAAATTACTTAAATATTTATGAACATACGTTTAATTTTTTTTTAAAGTCAGTAGCACTATATAAAGTTCTCGAGTCCCGACCGAATTTAAATCATTGATATGTATAAGTTCGAGTCTTAAATTCGAGCTCAAACCCTAAAATAAGGTCAAGTTAATCTAGCTAAAATTAGGATTGGACTTTTCACTATCCTTAGTCGGAGTGACATCTTTCGAATATTAGTGATGATTTAAATATGTTTAAATCTGAACAATACTTCATACAAATTAATATAAAATAATACTAGTCATAATTTAATTTATAAATATTAATTATAATTTTATATAATATAAATTATAATATTAAACAATAATTTTATGTTAGAAAAAAAAATGACATATATTTGACATGAAAATATCTGTGACATTGATTAGTGAATTAAAAGGCAGAAGCTCACACACCATTGTTACTATTATTATTATTATTATTATTATTATTATTATTATTATTCTTTTCCCTCCATGAACAAATAATCATTGGAGTGAATATGTACCAACCAAACTGCAATGAAGTTGACTTAAAATGATTTTTTGGATTGGCTGCTTGAACATCAGTCCAAAACATTGGCTGCTTTGCTTGAACAACAGTCCAAAACACCCTTATGTTAGAACTTTGTTAGCACATGCTTTCATGTGATGCCACGCAACTCAAAAATTTCACGGCTCTGATACATTCACACTTTAACTTTTTTGCATACAAATGCAATCAATGGCTTTCAACATCACAAACGACGCACACTTGCTACTTGGCAGTTATTACACAGGTTGAGAGAGAGAAGTTTTCAAAGAAGCCAATTTTAAATGCATTCCCATTTCCCACACCTACAGCTAGACATTTTCTTGACAGCAACTTCGGAGTACAAGTACGTTGAAGCCTAAATAAAAAACAAATACTGACTTTTTTAACGGATTACGATTCAGTGCTAATTTTTTTTTTCTTTTTCTTTGTTAAGCAGAGAATCAGTTATTTAATAATTATTAATTCAGTAATACAAAAAATGAACTCAACATTAACTCGCAATCGAGCCCAGATTTTGGTTTCTTTTAGTTACACAATGTATACACATATTTAATTGGGGTTTGTGAATGGAAATTTCAGGGTCAGCATTCAGTAATACCCAGCTTGCAAATTGAAGAGGGGGTGGGCCAACGGGAAGAAACTTGTCAACACCATAAGTTTGATAAATCAACTTCAAAGGATTGATTTGACATTTGTCTACTTTTGAGCAACAGGGAGTCGTGGACCCGACCCAGTGACAATTAATGCAATACAGGGAAAAGATTTTTCTAAAAATTGCAAGTTCGTTCATCAAATCGGGAATTTGGGGTACATGTCGGGTTACGTGATAACCAAAATATAATCCATCCAAGATGTTTTTTACTCCAGAAGAGCTTTTGCGATACAATTAGCAGGCTGTACAATAATATAATTAATTCCCTGTACTTACCACTTAGATTTTGAAATCTAAATATTAAGGTTAAGTGTGCTACATACAACAAGCGCGCGTGGAGAAAAAAAATTATCTGGAAAGTTGTTTGTCCCAGGCACCGTCTTTCAGTGCCTCATTATTAGACCCATTATCAGGAAGCCGCCTGGCCGGCAGCCGCCTAGGTTCATTTTCCATTGTTACATAATAATAATAAACTTTCATAAAAGAAAATTAAAGAAGATGATTCAATTCTTGCGAAACATCCTCAGTCTCCAATGACAGAGCCAACATATGATATGAGCTATATATAGTATTGCACTCTCAAGGAATAGCTCTTACAAGAGGACACTCCCCCTCTGAAATAAGCTTACATGTCTGATTTCATCTACAAGTTCTGATTTACTTATAATTTAACCAATCTAAGTAATAATAATAATTAATAAACATTTTTGTTAGAGCCTGTGCTCTACAAGTTCTGATTTTTGTTTGTCCTTATTTTGATAAGTAGTTTTGCCTACTACACAATTGCCCTTGTCCAATTGGAGTTTCTTAATTACGGTGTTGTTTGGAATTAAAGTAGTGTATTTTTAAAGTTATAGTTGTCATAAAAAAATATTATATTTAAGAAATATAAATTAATATTGTGAAGTAAATATAAATTTTAAATAATAATTTTCATAAAAATAATAAAAATATTATAAATTTTTCATCATAAAAGTAGTTATTCAAATCAACCTAACTTTTAAATTATAACAACTAATGTTTATCAAACATTTTAATATTGTATAATTACTCAATCTCAATATCAGACGAAACGTACAATTTGGGACATTGTTATACATAAAATGTGGCAGCTTTTGATTGGTTTGTCTTAAATTTGTTTAACTAACGAGTATAATTTTAATTTATAACTTTGAATGTGAATTACTTGGTCTTTGACATTTTGTGTTAACAAAATGAAATTGAACATGTTACATTGCTTGGAATGTTGTGTTCTTGATAAGGACAAAGCCTAAAAACCCTATGGCTTTATCTCTTTAGCCATTATTATACATTCAAGGAAAAAGCTACTTGCACATGGTTAAAACCCTGAACTAAACGCACCGTTTTATACATTTTAAAAATGCACCCTTTGACATCATCCAAAAACGCATTGTGCATCGTTTACCTCCAGCCGAGTTTTCTCCTTTCCATTATCGATCGAGATCCAACCACAATTCTCCCCACTATATAAACTTAATTTAACAACAATGGAAATATCATCATCGATTGTTGATAAAAATTTGCTTCACATAATAAAACAATAAAATTCAAGCTTTGACAAAACAACAGTACATTACCTTCGTAATTGGGAAGCAGATTGACTGAGAGGGGGGAAGAAAGAGAAATGCAATGACAAAAGCAGCAGTTAAATACTCGGTGCAGATGGCTCGCATGAAGAAACATGCTTTTTGCATTGTTCTCAAAACTCGCGTGAAGGAAGTGGCTCATCTATTTTCCATCGCTTGAAAAAAAATTTTTTTCAAGAAAAAACAGCACCGTTGCGTGAAGGAAGTGGCTCATCTATTTTCCATCGCTTGAAAAAAATTGATCTTCAAAACGATGTCATTTTCTCAAGTTTGGGTTTTGACCTAGGGCAAAATATCAGCGCTGTTCAAAGAAGGGCTTATTAAGTTATAATTAGCATGGCGTTATAGCAAATGTCGATTGAGCTATTTTAAAAAGTCCAAGCTTTTCTGCGAGCAAAAGCATCCCTGAAAAAGTAACACTTTTTTAACTTCCGGAGATCAAATCTAATTCAGTTTTTTTTTTTTTTTTATTAAATTACAATATAATTTTGTAGTTGTCTTCAAAAGAGTGTTGAGATCCTTTACAATGTTGTTACGTTAAAGTTCAACCCACATACAATCTTATTTGTTGCAGCCATCGTAAAAGTCCAGATTAAAAATTGGATCAAAAGAATGGGAGGCATTTTTTAAAATAAAAAGAGAATATACATTCTCACAATGCACTGTTAAAAATCACAAGCCCTCGATTTGAATGATAAAAGGAAAATTTGATAACTATTAAACCAACGAAAATTTATCTTTATGACGAATAATAATTGACCATCCAAAAAACATGCTGTGCAAAATAATGGATAACTTCATCGAACGCGAGTAAAATATGAAAGCAAGCAGCGAAAATTATACAAACATACGGCTATCTAAGCAATGACCAAATCTTGAAATATGGACACCCTGAGACCTATAAATATAATATTCTAGGCGAGCAAATTGAAAAATGTAATAGCTGTCAAAGCAAAGTTGACGCCAATTTGTGTGGAGAATATATATACCTGAAGCAAAGGGAATGACTACCAGCGCGGCGTCTCATTACGAAGGGAATGACATAAATCTTTCTTGTTTTGGGTGTACACTTGGAGATGTTACATGTATTAATATTTCACAATGAAAAATAATAATTTATTGAGATTCACTAATTTTCGTGTACCTTAATTTAACTAATAAATAATACAAAATATTTTAGTTAATAGCAATATAAAAATGAATTTTGTAAAAGTACACGAATATTGTTACAATAATTAATATTTAATTATTTTATTATAATTAAGAAAATTTTAACTTTTTACATTTAATGAGTGCTTGTTTTTCTTAAATAATTTAAATAATAAATTATTGTTACAATCTAATCGGATCATAAGCTATACTGATTACTGAACAGGTGACGATACTAAATACTAAAATATTATTATTCAATGAAAATTGGTGTACCAAAGTCGAAGGTACCATTCAAATTTTTCTGACTCTCGTTCTCCATCGGTTATTACGATTGACCTTAAATAAAGCCCAAAATATTCTTGGACTTGAGCCCATGACTAAAGTGGGTGGAAATGAGACAAAGCCTAGTCGAGTTTAAGCGTGGGTTGGTCGTAAGAAACTTGGCCTCAATCAATTGTGAGAAAGTGACAAGTTTGGACGGAAAATATTTAAAATTTGCTAAGACCAGGTCTCATTAGATTAATTGGTCAATTTAAATATTCTAATTACAGGTAATCTTTAATTAGATTTATCTATTTTATTACTCGTTATAAATAAGTACATCGTCGATGTGTGTGAGTCACTTATGTTTTGTTCCATCCAAGGTTTTCAAGAAATAAAAAAAATCTCTCTATCTGTTTCGCTACGTCATCTGATCATCAATCTGGGTAATTCAGTCACTCTCATAGTTTCCTCAATTTTGATTTAAGTCGGGCTTTATTTATTCATTTATATTGTTTTTATTTAGTTACCCTTGAATTTTCTTGGCCATATTCTGAATTATCCATTTATCATTATATAAGAAAGAAAGAACCCAGAGTGAGAGTGGGACTCTCTTTTATTTGTTTCTCTTTAGTCTTTTGTCGCTTAGGTTTTTTGGGTTTTGGTCATACGAGTATCTTTTCATCTTCGTAAGAAGAAAAACCCTTTTTGATTTTACTGAGAAAAATTTGGTGTTTGTACTACTTCAGATTTAGTAGTTTATAGGGTCAAATGGCTCGGTTGATTCTTCCATGCAAGAATTCGTGTTTGACAAGGGCCACTCTTTTGGGTTTCATCTCCTCTTCTCCCGTGATTACTCAATCCCCATTTTACTGTTTATTATACGTGTGTGCTATGTTTGTTTGCTGAGGAAATGTTGAAAGGATATGGAAATTGACATTTTTAAATGTTAAAATGTAATTTATTTAGTTATTTATTTATTATTTGTTACAAAAGTTTGCTTAAGTTCACCTTGGTTATATGGAACTGGAGCACTGCTGTTGAATATTTACTGATTTTCTGGAAATTTATCTGAGTTTGAAATGCAATTTTAACTTTTCTTGGGCTCTAACCATAAGTGTGCAGACACACAGGCATCTAAACACACATGTTGGTGGTGACTGTAAAATGATAAATTCATTTGGTAATCTAGCATGAACATATTCCTTTTGTTGTCTGCAGCGTCAGGTTTCTGGCCGTGTTAACTTCTTCCGAACTTCAGCAAAACATAGTTCTCAGAATAAGTGTTTGCTTAGTTTTGAGGTTAGTGCATGATCACACTGGCTATATATTGGTCTCATTCTCAAAATTTAAGTAAAATGTTTCTGACTTGTCTATGTTTAAAATTTTAGGCCTCTCGTGAAAAGAATTACAGGTTTCCATATCTTTTTTTACAGGTAAGTGGTTATCCATTGTATATAAATAGTTTTGCTTATGTCTGTCCATACTTGCTAGACACTTGTACGGTATGTAAAAGACGTCCTGATCTTCCTTGTTCAATTTTGTTGATCTCGAGAATTACTTATCTTTTCTGTCAGAGGAATAAGTGGACCAGCGGGAGGCTAGCTTGTTCAGTTGCCACAGAAAATTTACCAAAGGAAGCTCAGGAATCCAAAATGGATACACCCAAAGAGATATTTTTGAAGGATTACAAGATTCCAAATTACTACTTCGACACGGTTTGCACGCATAATTAAACTCGAATACTCTTTATTAATTAATGTGGATTCTGCTTGTGTTACTCCAATACTAATGGAACTATGTCTTCAGGTGGATTTGAAATTTTCCTTGGGTGAGGAGAAAACAATTGTTAGTTCTAAAATAACAGTGTTTCCTAGGGTTGAAGGTAATTTATTAGTTTTTACTTATTAGTATCAATTTTTTTCATTTTCTTTTAGTGTTAGATAGCGTAAATGGGTAATTCTTTGTCAATTTCTTGGAAAGTTCCTTGGCATTTGCATTAATGTATTACGGTTGCTGCATGCGGTACTTTCCTTGGCAAGGTTCACTCTTTTTCTTTCTTTTGGTAAAGTTGATACTTAAGTATTTAAGTTCCTCTAATAAACAGAACAAAGTAAGAAAGCTACACTATTCATCTATTCAACAACCTAAATATAAACAGAACAAAGTAAGAAAACTGCACTATTCATCTAATGTTTTCAACAACCTAAATGTGGAGCAGGTTCTTCTTCTCCACTGGTTTTGGATGGACAAGATCTCAAGCTTGTTTCAATCAAGGTTAACGGAATAGAACTGCAGGTATGTGCTTTTTGTTAAACCTTCCTATAATAAACTTAGGGTTATTAAATCTTTAAGGTAGGGATCCTTGCTTTTCACACTCAGGTCAGAATTACCAGTTGACATCTTCGAGGTGGGCATATGCTTTGGGGATTCTAGTGCGGTTTTCTTACTTTGTTCTCTTTTTAGGAAGGAGATTATCACTTGGACTCATGCCATTTGACACTCCAATCACCACCAAATGGTACATTTATCTTGGAAATTGTCACTGAGATATATCCTCAGAAGAACACTTCATTAGATGTAAGTCAATGCCTTTTCATTTTTGTGTTTTACTTCTGTATCAATTGTACTTCTGATCTAGTGAACTTACTAAAAATTTGCAATTTTCATGCAGGGCCTTTACAAGTCATCTGGGAATTTCTGTACTCAATGTGAAGCAGAGGGTTTTCGAAAAATTACATTTTATCAGGCCAGTGTCTTGAAATAGCTAAGAATTAAGTAATCTCTGTAGCAGGTTATCAATCTTACATATAATTTGTGGATGCATTTAATGCACTAACAGGACCGTCCTGATATAATGGCAAAATACAAGTGCCATATTGAAGCTGATAAGTCATTGTACCCAGTATTGCTGTCTAATGGAAATCTCATAGAGAAAGGAAACCTTGAGGTGACGTTTGCTTTTGCTGCAATGACGCAAGCCGTTCGCTTCCCACCCAAGGCTTTTGCCGAGAGGATTCGACATTTAGCGTTTGCAATCTTTTTTACTTCCTTTTGTCATGTGTTATTTATCAGCTAATGATTCTTATTGTAGTTGCTTTTGTCATCCATTGCAGGGTGGTAAGCATTATGCCCTTTGGGAGGATCCGTTCAAGAAACCTTGCTACTTGTTTGCCTTAGTTGCTGGACAGTTAGAAAGCCGAGATGATATATTTGTCACCCGCTCAGGTCGGAAAGTGTCTCTAAGGATCTGGACACCAGCACAAGACCTACCGAAGACTGCACATGCCATGTATTCGCTTAAGGCAGCAATGAAGTGGGATGAAGATGTCAGTATTTTCGTTCTTAGCTCTTATAATTTTGAAAAGTTTGCTTCATTAGCCTTTGGTTCTAAAGCCTATTGCATTTAATGGTTCTACAAACAGGTTTTTGGTCTTGAATATGACCTAGATCTTTTCAATATTGTGGCTGTTCCTGACTTTAACATGTAAGCTGCATTTTATTTGATTTACCCGAACATACATATGCTATCTTTATTCTCCCTGAATATAAAACACCATTTTAGTTAAAACCTGTTGACAAATATTGTGTTTATTGTTTTACAATGATGCTACTGTTTGTTTCGTCAGGGGAGCAATGGAAAACAAGAGTTTGAATGTATGGGTTCTGACTTATTGAATCATTGTGCCCTTTTTTTTTTTAAATTTATGTGAATTTTATTATAATGATGCCTTGAATGCTCCTCTGCAGATTTTCAATTCAAAGCTTGTCCTGGCATCGCCAGAAACAGCAAGTGATGCAGATTATGCTGCAATTTTGGGAGTCATTGGCCATGAGGTTTGCTATCACTATTAGTTTTATTAAAACAAACTAAGCCATGATTTTTCTTATTAATCTGATCCAAACAAGGTTCTTCTAATTCTGTTTTCAATTTTACTTTTGTAGTATTTCCACAACTGGACTGGCAACAGGTAAGCCTATTTTCCATTAGGGCTCTTTGTTCTTTTAAAAAGACATGATCTTACTTTGTTCTTCTTTTTCTAATTATGTTTTGGATGTGTATTTGAGTGGTCTCTGCATTTTAAATTTAATGTATCACGATATCTTTAGCATATATTTGAATGGTTAGGCATTTACAGAGGGCTGATCAGGTACTCGCAGTCGCGCTCCTTATGGGCTTGACTGTGAGCATGCAAGCTCTCAAATAGGGAGCCGTGGGCCGCACGCCTCAGCTGTCTATTTGAGAGCTATGGAGTGCGACAGCGCACCCGATCAAGTTTCGGCATTTATCTATGTTCTTGGAGGTGGTTATATTTGTAAGTGCTCTTCATGTTATTTTAGTTACAATTTTAACTAAATAACTGCAGAGTGACATGTCGTGACTGGTTCCAGCTCAGCTTGAAGGAAGGTCTTACTGTTTTTCGTGATCAGGTATGAGGACTTCTATTTTCTGTACATTGATGGTAGATGCAAATCTCATGGTTCATCTTTCTTTGTTGACTTAGTGTATGAATGAAATCTTTTGTTGATAGGAATTTTCATCTGACATGGGAAGTCGTACTGTAAAGCGGATTGCTGATGTTTCAAGGCTGCGAAAATATCAATTTCCACAGGTGCTTTCTCATTTTTTTTTGTCCACCACCTTGGAGAGTTCACTCATTTTGGTTGATTATGTTTATTGTGTTACAGTTACTGTTTAAAGCAATTTGCAGATATTTCGGTCGAAAATATATGTTATTTCTGCATTCATGGACTACAAATGTATAATATGGTGCACGTTCAGCACTCATTAACTTCTATTTTCCACTTTTCAAGGATGCTGGTCCTATGGCTCATCCTGTTCGGCCACATTCTTACATCAAGGTTAGTATGTTACGGCTGTTCTTGTAAAGTGTTATCAGTTCTCTGCTAACCAATTTTAATTGTTTTGGTTCTAAGTGCAGTTAAATTTTTCTCTTTTTCCTTATGCAGATGGACAACTTCTACACAGGCAAGTTTTTACATTTTCTTCAGTTTGGCATGAGCTGAATGTTACATTGAAATGGTTTCTTTGGTGGCTTAGAAATTCTCATTTGATGATGACTCTGATATGTCTGCCTTCGTTCTGCAATTTTTGTTGCACATGATACTGATATTGGACTACCTACCAACTTCAAACTGTAGTGACGGTATGGCTTAGCAGTTTCTTTTGACTTTTACCTGTGTTTCCTTTTTTGGTTTCTTTTGATAACATATCTAATTGCTCCTCCTTGTCTTTGGTTGTTTTATTTCTTTCTGGCAGGTTTATGAGAAGGTTTGACTTCGCTTTAGTATTTTTCTCTGTGTGTGTGATTTTGTCTGCTTGCATGTGTAGCAAGAAACTACAATCTGTGCATCAATGATTCATGATTATGCCAACTTGTCAGGGAGCTGAAGTCGTTAGGATGTACAAAACCCTACTTGGGAGTCAAGGGTTCCAAAAGGTAAGTTTAAGGAAACTTACGACATGGGAACCAATTGTTATGTCATCAGAAATTTGCCTTGTGCTGAAAAGCTGATCTTGGAGTTTCCATTTGATTTGATCTCTGCACATTTCAGGGCATGAATCTTTATTTTAAGAGACATGATGGGCAAGCTGTAACCTGTGAAGATTTTTTCACTGCCATGCGAGATGCAAATGATGCAGAATTTGCTAATTTCTTATTATGGTATGGATCTGTTATCCCCCATTTGAGTTTCCATTAGATAGTTTTGATGATTATGCTTTTATGTGTGACGAAAATTTTAGGTACTCCCAAGCTGGGACGCCTCGCTTGAAAGTCACTTCGTCTTATAGTGCTGAAACTTATACTTATTCTTTGAAGTTCAGGTACACATGCTAAGATTTCTTTTGATGAGAATTTAGTTCCTTTGTTTTGTTTGAAGATATTGTCAACGATAACCGTGTATTTTATGGGAAAATTTCCAGTCAAGAGGTACCATCAACCCCGGGCCAGCCAGTGAAAGAACCCATGTTCATCCCTGTGGCAATAGGTCTGCTAGACTCAAGTGGCAAGGATATGCCACTTTCTTCTGTGCATCATGATGGGAAATTGCAATCTCTTGCAAGCGACAATCAACCAGTCCACACAACAGTTCTTCAAGTAACCAAGGTTTTTTAAAACCTTGTTATGAAATGCTTTATTTTCATTTTTAACTATTTTATATTATTATAATTTTTTTGGTTTTATTTTTATACTTTGGCAGTTTCCCTTTTAAAATAAACTAGTTCATTGGGCTAATTGGCTGTTTCTGTTGTCGAAAAGCAGAAAGAAGAAGAATTTGTGTTCTCTGATATATCTGAGCAACCAATTCCGTCTATCTTGCGGGGTTACAGTGCCCCTATTCGCCTTGAATCTGATCTCTCCGATAGTGATCTGTTTTTCCTCCTTGCTAATGATTCGGATGAGTTCAACCGGTTTGTCTTTGCTGAACCATTGATACTTTCTTTTTTTTGGTGTTGAGTGGTTTATGGAGAGTTGTTTTACAAGATTTTTTTTTTTCATTTTAGTTGGGAAGCTGGACAGGTGTTGGCAAGGAAACTGATGCTGAGCTTGGTGGCTGATTTCCAACAAAATAAACCACTGGTTTTGAATCCAAAGTTTGTGCATGGGCTTCGAAGTATACTTGGTGATTCAAGCTTGGACAAAGTATGATGAGGGTTTCATATTCATATCAGATTTGAGTGGGGTGGGTGGTGTGGAGGGGAGGGGAGGATGAATGCACTAATCAACTTGAGTTTTATTTTCTTATCTAGGAATTTATTGCAAAGGCTATAACTCTGCCTGGTGAAGGAGAGATTATGGACATGATGGAGGTTGCAGATCCAGATTCTGTTCATGCTGTTCGAATGTTCATCAGAAAGCAGCTTGCCTCTGAACTGAAAGCAGAGTTTCTAACCACAGTAAGCTATCTTCTGTGGAGTGACATCGCCCTCGACAAATGAATTTATTTTATTTCTTTTTCTCTTCATCGTGTTTGATCTATTTTGATGCATAAACTTTTGAACTTTTTGTATTTTACAGGTGGTAAATAATAGGAGCACAGGAGAGTACGTGTTTAATCATCATAATATGGCCAGGCGTGCTTTGAAGAATACTGCTCTTGGTTTGTGTTCCACAAAGTTACGTATCTCAGATCAATCTGGAATTTCCTACAACTAAATGTATTTTGATTTTGTATGTAGCCTATCTTGCATCACTTGAAGATGCTGATATTGAGGAGCTTGCATTGTGGGAATATAAAACTGCCACAAATATGACAGAACAATTTGCAGCTTTGGCAGCCATTGAACAGAAGCCTGGTAAAATTCGAGATGAGCTGTTGGATGACTTCTATAGCAAGTGGCAGCATGACTATTTGGTAATTTTCCAATTCAATAGCTGCTTGTTGACCGAATAAACTTCTCACTAAATTGCTTAATAAAATGTGCTGTTTGGGGGATGCATACCTCTCAGATGTGTTGTGATATTTGTCTGTTACTGGTCTATTTATAAACTATTTTCATCATCAAGATAAAATTTAAATCTTTCCAATATTCATTGTTGCTGTTAAAGTTGTTCTTCCTGCTTTGTGGTTGGAATTTTTAATTATTAGAGTTGTTACCAGCATAGTTCCTTGGTATATTTCCAATACAATATCATTTTCTTCTTTTTTCAGGTTGTGAATAAATGGTTTGCTCTTCAAGCCATGTCTGACATCCCTGGTAATGTTGAGTGCGTCCGGAGACTATTGGACCATCCAGCATTTGATCTGCGTAATCCAAACAAGGTAATTTTGGTCGGGTGTAAGCGTTCCTTATGTCTTCATGTGCATCCCTTCCATGTTTTCCTCTTTAAAGGGTACATTGAAATTTGGATTCTCTTTTTGGGACAGGTATACTCGCTCATTGGAGGATTTTGCGGTTCTCCCGTGAATTTCCACGCAAAGGATGGTTCCGGCTATAAGTTCTTGGGCGAAATGGTGGTCCAATTAGACAAAATTAATCCTCAGGTTTGTTTAAAACATGTCTGGGATTCTTTTTAATAGTTTGCATTTGGTTTAATCAAAATTCTTTTCCTTTCGATGCTTCCTCGCTTAGCTTAGTTTTATTTATTTATTGCAGGTGGCTTCCCGAATGGTGTCAGCCTTCTCAAGATGGAGGCGTTTTGATGAAACTCGACAAAACCTTGCCCAGGTATTGATGTGATTCCTTTTGCTGGTGGTCAATAATCACTCACACACACATATTACAGTCAATATCTGGAAAAGGACAGTTTTCAAATATCTAATTAATCTCTGATTGAAACCAACCGATTCACTTGACTCCGATGACATCTTGTTCCATTGTGCTACCAAATATTGCAATAATAATAATTGGCATGGTGTTCTGCAGGCTCAGCTGGAGATGATTATGTCTACCAATGGACTCTCAGAGAATGTGTTCGAGATTGCCTCAAAAAGTTTAGCTGCATAAATTTATTTTGGAAAAAAAGAAAATGTTGCCTTGACTAGTTTTGTTATGAAAAATAAATTTATGTTTATGTGGGAGCCCTTGTTGTGTTTTGCACCCCTACAGATATTATGGAAACCTTAATGCACAGAACGTCTCCTGATAGTTTCAAACTTTCAATGTAGAATCTCTTCAATGTGGGATTATTAATTTATTAGTTTCAATATTATTGTTAATTTCAAGTTTACAATAGTAATGTTAGCAAAATTTTTATTTTTTTAGATATTTTATTTATTTATTTTTTAAATTAAAGAGATTACATGTAGGTACACCATGTATGACATTCAAAATGTGTACTGCCATAATGGGGGAATTTTTGACTTTGGGGGTTCGTTCATTGATTCATCAATTGGAAAATGACAATCTCATCAGCAAGGGGCCTTAAGTGAGTTGCACGTCACTGTAGTCTAGCCTAACGTTTATAAAGGGTAAGATTTTTAGTTGAGCTTCCTTGAAACGTTATCTTACGCAGTCAAACATTTCTAAAGCTGTGATGACTTTGATTCTTAGCTCAATTAGGCGCATGGTAACGAGTAATGACGTGTGTGTGTGCGTATGTGTCAAAAGCATACCATAACTCATTCTGTTGCCTTTTTCATATCCCATAATTTTCCTGACTTACCCAAATCATTCATCAAATCACATGTGAATCCGCATGATTTCACAAAAGCCAACAGCCAAAAGCCTCGGGCTCTTGGGGTGTGTCAAATATCCAGCAGTGGACCCAGAAGCTATGCTTTTGAATTTTGATGATTGAGCTTTCTCATACAGGGGAATAACTGAACCATAAAGTTGAATCTTTTAGCAGTCGACTAAAGCAAAAGATTAAAGTAAATCTTCAGATTCACAATCCCCTAGTGTCTCAAATCTAACTCATAAAAAGCCTCCTTTCCTCCTCTGTGGGCTGATTATGAGATGCATTTAGGGGAAAAAGAAAAAAGGTGGGAGGGGGCGGCTCGGGGTAGTGGTGAGGAATTACACCCAGGTCTCTAAAGTTTCTCCTAATCTGTAAACATTTAAAATTTAGTGGACGAACACTTTCTATTAGCGTTTTTATGCTCATGTAGAAATATTAAACACATTATCTAATATATCTATATTACGATGATATTGATCTTGTGAAATGAGTGATTTTTTTTTTTTTTATTTAAAGCATCAAACATACTGTTAGAATTAACTTTTGAGATTTATGTTTTAATGAATTAATTTAAAAAAAGAAGTAATAAACGAACTCAACAAGTAATGTTAAATATAGTGACCTAAACTTAAGTGAGATATGTTTGCCCATTCCTAAAAGATTAGAGGGGTTTGATTATTATTTATCAAATAGTGTGGTCTACTTATCCATTTAAGGCGAACCGCAGGGGTTCAGATGTCAAAATATCCAAAAGTAAAATCAAAATAAGTAGGGAGAAGGCTGGTAAGCAAGTTCGTTGAAGTGGCGGGTAAAGGGGGAGAATTTTTGGGGCGTGGGACCTGTGATACGAAGTGGGCTGTGTGCGCACGAAAGTCGAGAGCCATCAAGAAGAGGATGCGCACACGTGCACACATTTGACAGTACTAATTTTAAAAGCTTTCTCGGTAAACCCCAAATTAGTTTTTTTTTTTTTTTTAACCTTAAACTATCACAATTATATCGTTATCAAATTCTTGGGATAACAGTTATTATGCCGCCAATTAGACAAAAATACCCTCAATTACCTCCAAAAGTCAGATTCCAATCATGTAAATAGAAGTTGATAACTAGGTCATTTATGTCAGAGTGTTGGATAATCAATCCCTCGCACAGTAGCTAAGTCACTGCCGTGTTTGACCTCAAAAGCATTGCTTAGAAACACAAAAGTTTATTTATGTATACGCACAATTACGTTAATTTATTCGTAAATCAAAATCACATAAATATAAGAAACGAGATTTGATTTAATTTTGTTTTCATTATAGCTTCCTCCGTAAATCTGAGTTCCTCACTTTCTCGAGAAAATTTTGTTATTATTTTCCGAAAAAAATAGAGATGAGAGGCGTGAATGGAGGAGATTCGAGAGCTTTGAACAACAGTTTGGAGACTGTAAGCGCAGCTGCTACTGCAATCGCGTCAGCTGAGAATCGCGTTCATCCAGCTACGGCTCAGGTATAAATCATTTGATCGGTTTGATTTGTTAGTTTCACGAAATTCTGTGATGTATTTGTTTGATTGGTAGATTTTAGATCTGTTGCTTATATTAGGTGTTTGTTTTACTTGAATTTTGGTTATGGCTTTCTGTGAAAGCATCTATTTTTGCTTTCAAAGGTAATGGAGTGTTTCAACGAGAGAGATAAAGTTGGCTTTTTGATGTTTGACTTGTATTCGAAGAAATTATGTTTCTGAAGTTCAAATTTTGTGTTTAATATTTTCTCTCTTTGCTTGAGACTCTAGTTTGGAACTTATGAATCGCTGCAATTTCTTGTTGAAGTATGTAAAGTTTGATTGGGAAAGAATTGTTTCTCTGAAAATTTTGAAAATCTGCAAGCTATGATACTTGCAACGAAATAAAAAATAAAAATAAAAAAATTATTTTTTGGTTTCTGGTCTCAAATATTTAATTGCTGATTAGAAGGGCACTAGGGCTAATCTATGAGTTCTTTAGTGGACATTCAGATGTTGATTTTTACTTTTAATCATTTAAAATGAAAACTTTTGGACTTTTTTTTTAGATGGCAGGCAGGTATGGTCATTTCTAGATTTGAAATTTCAAAAATCTTTTCTAGTTGAAGTGTGAAATCCAATGGCTGAAGAAATGGCGTATGGAAAATTTATAGGAATTTGTTTATATGAATGTGAAAACAAGGAAACTGAAAATTTATTTATAATAGAATTGATCAATCCTATTCTGATTGGAAGCCTAAGTGAGGATACATCTGTTGTGTATTATCAATACATAACACAAAGCTATGAAGTACCAAATCAAAAGGGAAATTCATCATCTTTGAAAGATTCTGAAGCTTCTTGCGTGGGGTTTGAAGACATACTTGCTTTAATTTGTTTCATTTCTTGATGATTCCCGATTGCGAACTTTGATAAGCAAATGTATAAGACATATGAGCTTCCAGTTTCTGATGATTCTCAGAAACAGATATCATATATTTAATTGTTAGGTAATGGGAAAATATGCTAAGTTGACAATACAAGGCAACTTCTTTTTTACTTGTAGCACGCAAGCAACCATTTGGGTTTGGTGCCTATCTCTTAAGATATGCTGAGTTGCTACTCTTTTCTCTTTTCATCTTTGCGGCTTATAAATATATTAATACTTTCTGAAGTGAAATACTTTTAGTGTCCCTAGCTTTTATAAATATATTAAGTGGAATTATTGCGTCAGTTGCTTTTTGACTCTTCAATACATGATCAAGGACCAAAACTTATGTGGTCATGCAAGCATATCAAGTAAATACCGTGTTTATTCCTTGATTCAACGCCCTCGCACTTAATCTTTTATTTTTAAAGGAAAACAAAATGTCACTCCAATTGGTCTTTTTGCTAGTTTCTGCAGAATGCATGAAGAGAAGGCTGCAATTTGATTTTAAATTTTTTCGTAAATCTCAAGTTTTTCTTCGAACCTTTCATATTATTTCAGTTTCTTGATGTCTTTCTGGCAAGATTTTATTCCTGGTATAATGTTGTACTCTTGTTGGCAAGATTGGATTCCTGGTATAATGTTGTACTCTCTTGTTACAGAAGAGAAGATGGGGGGGTTGCTGGAGCATATCCTGGTGTTTTGGATTTCAAAAACACAGAAAGCGAATAGGGCATGCTGTCTTTGTTCCTGAACCAACAGCCTCCCGAAGTAATGCTTCTGAAGCAGTAAATTCTACCCAAGCAGCTGCTATTGTTCTTCCCTTTGTTGCACCTCCTTCCTCTCCTGCATCTTTCCTTCAATCAGAACCTCCTTCTGCAACACAATCACCTGCAGGTTTAGTTTCCCTCAACTCTATTTCTGGCAACATGTACTCACCCGGTGGGCCTTCCTCAATTTTTGCTATTGGCCCTTATGCCCATGAAACTCAGTTAGTGTCGCCACCTGTCTTCTCAACCTTCACCACAGAACCATCAACTGCTCCTTTCACTCCTCCTCCTGAGTCTGTCCATCTGACTACACCTTCGTCTCCCGAGGTGCCATTTGCTCAGCTTCTTGACCCCAGTCTCCAATTTGGGGAGCAAGGACAGAAATTCCTGTTTTCCCATTATGAATTTCAGTCTTATCATCTCCATCCTGGAAGCCCAGTTGGCAACTTGATCTCACCTAGCTCAGGCATCTCAGGTTCAGGCACCTCCTCACCTTTCGGTGATGGTGAGTTTGTGGCTGCTGGTCCTCAATTTTCTGATTTCCACAGAGGTGATCCGCCCAAGCTGTTGAACCTTGATAAGCTTTCTATTCGTGAGTGGGGATCACGTCAAGGTTCAGGCACTTTGACCCCAGATGCTGTAAGGTCCACTCCTCGCAATGGCTTTTTTCAGAACCGTCAGATATCAGAGGTTGCATTGCGTCCACAGTCAGAAAATGGACTCCGAAAAGATCAAATTGTTGATAATAGAGTTTCATTTGAGTTAACCACTGAAGATGTTGTAAAATGTGTAGAAAAGAAGCCAACACCGTTGTCTGAAGCTATATCAGAATCGCTACAGAATGGAACAACAGTTGAGAAAGAAGAAAGTTCTGGGAAAGCTGAGAATGTTCATCACAGCTGTGCTGGAGAAGCAGCAAATGATGAACCTTTGAAAGCTCCAGTAGATGTGGAAGAGGCACCAAGACACCAGAAGCAACCGTCTATAACACTTGGTTCCACCAAAGAATTCAATTTCGACAGTGCAGATGGAGATTCTCATGAGCCTACAATTGCTAATGCCTGGTGGGCAAACGAGAAGGTGGTTGGGAAGGATAGCAGGGCCATCAAGAACTGGGCCTTCTTCCCCATGATACAGCCAGCCCCAGGTGTGAGCTAACTAGGATGCCAAACTCTTGCTGTCTCCGTGTTTATGGAAACATTGTGCGGATTTTTGTGGCGGGAACTCGGGGATCCAAACTAGTTATTGGGGGATCCAAACTAGTTATTGACGGCAAAACAAATTAGATAGTTTTGGTGTTTTGGATAGTTGGACAGGTGTTATGGCGCCTTGCACACATGAAGGCCGTTTTTTGAGTCCTTCGTGACCTGAAAACAGGGCAGGTTGGAATATTTTGTTTAGTTGGTTCGGATAGTGTCACACATATGTTGAATAGCTTAGGCTGCCAGAAGACGTATTAACAGCAGCTGTTTTAGATCCGTTTCTTCATCCTTTCGGTATGTAATATAAATGATGATCGAATAGTGATAATAATTGATGCGGCCGCTAAAGATGGAAATGTACTTTTAGCATTGCAGTTATGCCATTGAAATTTGAAACGATACGGGGAAAGCGTTCTACAAATATCTGCAACTTCAGCGGCCCGGCATTGATGTTTGAAAATAATATCGCAACAGAAACACCAAAATGTATTTATCACACGAGACGCAAAAGCTCTTACAAGCTGGCACCTTTAATTTTGAATTTTTATAGCCTTGTTTGTGTCGTCTTTGGTGTGTTTCGGTTGAGAATTTACGCAATTATAAAAATTGCGCCCGCCCCTGTGTTTGCTATAGAACATGTGAATCATGCTTTTTAATTGGAGACGTGGGCAGAACCTTCCGCCCATTAGTTTTCATTGTGTTATTGTTATCTTTGGAATTTGTTTTTTCCCCAAATTTTTTTCAGGTAGGGAGTGGATAAATTTTAAATTTATTTTTTGTAAGCACATGTTTGATGATAATCACCTTGATACTGACTTTTAATTTTTTAAATATGCATACCCTTCAGATTACAATCTATTAATTTTTACACAACTCGTTTAAACAACAATCAAGTTTGAGTATATTTATTTGAAATTCCTAGCAAATTTTTCTTAAAAAAAAAAATTCATCCAACTACGTAAATTTAAAAATGTATATGATATAATCAATGACGAACTAAGCTATTAGGTCTAACGATAAATTAAATGTATCTTCTATGAATGAAAAACCAGCGAGTTAAAGTCTCTATGAAGTCACGCTCAAGAAAAGAAAATGCATTATAAGATATTTCTTTAAAAAAAAAAAGAAATAAAATAATGTAATTAACTTATTTGTTTCCAGGTACAAATAATTCCAAGTCAAAGGTCTACATTGGACGGCTGGGCCGATATCATCTTAAGATGTAAAATAAATAAATAAAAAAAAAAGGAAAGAAGGTTCAAGTTACAACAGTCAACAGCGGAGCGCTAGCGCAGATCCTTCCACCACATTCACTTTCAATTATTATTATTATTTTGTTTAAAAATAAAAATAAAAAATAAATAAATAATCCTTCCACCATATTTGACCAAAAAGTCGAAAATTGACCTTCTGGAAATTCCAAATATAATCGATCTATATATACCTCCACGCTTCAAGCACAGCATCCTCAGCTGTCTGCTAATCAAAAGTTTCGGAAAAAAAAAAAAGGGTTGCGGAGTTTTGTTTCACAAATTTAAGGGCTTTTTGAAAGGGGAAAAATTGTAAATTATGCCCTCGATTGCAACCTCAATGCCACCAGCAAAATCAAACTCAAAACCAATTGATTCAAGCATTGTTACTATTGATGTTGGTGGTCAGATTTTCCAAACCACAAAACAAACCCTAACCCTAGCCGGTCCCAAATCCGTCCTCTCAAAACTCGCCGATTCCACTCATCGATTCATTGATCGCGATCCCGAGTTGTTCTCCATCTTGTTGTCTCTTTTACGAACCGGTAATTTACCCTCAAAGGCGAAAGCTTTTGACATTGAAGACCTGATTGAAGAGTCCAAATTTTACAACATCGAGTCACTTTTGATTAATTCCCACTCGAATCCATCGCAATTCGACGCTTTTAGCCTCGAGAAGTCGTTGATTCTTCCGTTAAACGGACGTGATTCGCCGTCTGCAATCGCCACGACAAATTATGGGACTCTTCATGTTTGTCACGGAAGCAAAATCACGTCCTTTGATTGGTCTATGAGGAAGAAGTCAACAATCTTGACCCATTTCACTGCCGTTGATTCTCTGTTAGCGTTATCTCCTAGCGTTGCTGCAGCCGGTGCCACTGATTTTTCCGGGTTGCAAGTTCTTGACCTCGAAAATGGGTATGTGAAAGAAACTTTAAACTGGGAAAATGTCACTAGGTCTAGTTCTACGGTTCAAGCGATTGGTTCGTCAGATAAACATTTGTTTGTTTGTTTTGAGTCTGGGCGTAGGAATTCGAATTCGATTATGGTTTATGATATTAATAGTTTGAAACCTGTTAATGAGATTGGTCAAAATGAGATTTATGGGACTGATATTGGATCTGCTATCCCAGCTACAAAATTGAGGTGGGTTTCGAGTTATAATTTGCTTCTGGCATCTGGGTCTCATAGTGACATTTCTAAGGTGACGGGGAATATTAAATTTTGGGATATAAGGTCAGGTAATGTTGCGTGGGAGGTCAAGGATGAGGTTGATTGCTTTTCTGATGTAACGGTGTCTGATAATTTGTCTGCGATTTATAAGGTTGGTATCAATTCAGGTGAGGTTTCTTATATGGACTTGAGGAAATTGGGAGATGCAAGTGAATGGATTTGTCTAGGTGATAGAAGGAAAATGGTTAATGGGAAAAGGAAAGAAGGTTTTGGATGTAAGATTGAGTGTCATGCCAACCAAGTGTTTTGTGGGAAAGGCGGGGAAATTGAATTGTGGTCCGAGATTATGATGGGTTCGAGAAAAAGTCGTGAAGGTGGGACGTTAGAGGAGAGGGTTTTTAGGAAGAATTTGATAGGAAGAGTAACGGATATGGGAGGATCAAAGATAACCAATTTGTCTTTTGGAGGCAACAAGATGTTTGTGACGCGCAAGGGTCAGCAAACTGTGGAGGTTTGGCAGAGTTCAAGCCGAGGATTTTGATAAGAAAATGTTAAGTTGAAGTTGTCGAGGAGTGAGGATAGTTCTATTATCATACATATTGTTTGGTGTTGTCAAGTTCTGTAATTATGTCTTTTGTCAAGTTCTGTAATTATGTCTTTAGCTTAGCATGTACAAGTTGTTTTTATTTTAATCAAACCATTCTTTGTACTATGGATTTAATTGTTTACCTCTTATTGTGAAAATCAAATCTTTCGACTTTCATCATTGACGATGTGTTGCTTTAATGTACATTTGATTCCCATAGAAATGAAATCAACAATTTTGTTTCACAAGGTGTTAGACTGACTCCTCTCTTTCTACTTCATGAATGGCTGACTTTTGAGAATGTTGTACTGCAGTTAGCTCAGCTGCTTTCATGCTTTTAAATGAAGCTAAAAGCTACAGCCTAGATGTAAACTGCAAATGTGCAGAAGCTAAAAGCTATATGACATGTCATTGTATTGTAATATATTTAATACAATATATTTGTATGACATTCCGTCTTATATAGAGAAAATGACGTTGTTTTTTTTTCAGACGGTATATTGTTTATATTAAATATTAATAGATAATATGTCGTTTAATTTAAAAGTTATTGGATGACATTTAGTTTTATTACTAAAAAAATTAGTATAACTAAAGAAAATATGTGCAGTATATAAGACTGAATCTCTTTTCTTTTTATTTTGATTTTTTTAATCAAACGACATATTGTCCTGATAAACGGTATGTAATTCGTCTGTTACACACTCAAATAAGATGATATGTCATATAATTATATATTAGTAAAAAGATATGTCATATATTTGTGTTTTAATAAAACGACATTTCATACTATTATATTCAATAAAACGACATATCGTCCGAAAATAATATATTTCACTGAAAGAGAATGACATATCGTTTTTTATTACAGTTTCTCATTTACTTATTTCTATGGTAAAATTATCATTTTGTCAAATTTCTATTAACTTGTTAATAGTAGCAAAAAGTAGGGTGGGCGACATATGCCTTTTGTCAAATTACGGTACACAAGTGATACATGTTAAAAGTGTTATAACATAAATGATATTTGTAACATTTAAGAGTATATGACTAATAATTTCTTTTTTTAAAAAAAAATTATCTACCAATCACTTGTTTTTTTATATGTATTTTTAAAATTCATATATATATATATATATATATATATATATATATATATATATATTTTAATCAAATTCTGCCTAAAGTTATATTTTATTGTAATTATCTACTCAGCTGCATTTTCTTACAACTGTCCACTTCCATCTATAAACAGTTAAGAGAAATAACGAAAAATTAGACCAATGACTTTTTTTTACCTCAAAATATAAATTTATACTTTTATCCTATATAAATGCCAAAATAAATTAGATTTAATATTGTAGTTTCAATTTTATCTTTCTTCGATAAAATAAATTTCTCTGAGCTCTGATTCTCCCCAAAATCCTTTCGAGGGAACGAACCTTTTAATTTATTCACATGTTTTGACGTAACATCCTTGAATATTTTCTTCAATTTTTAGGATTTCTGTGAAATTACTATGCCATACACGTAAGAGCAAAAGCCCCAAGCACAAAGCACAGTCGAAGCAGCCTTAACGCCACCAAAGCTGTCGTCGTAAACCACAACCCCTCCAATAACGTTCATGGCCAAAATAGCCGTCAACAACGACATCATGAACACCATCCCCACAGTACCCATGAAGCAAAGCAGCCATGTCACCACATTGTCGTTAATTGTCAGGCAATAAACCACCAGCCCTTTTGCATAAATCATCTGCCCTATTCGTCTCTGAATACCCCCTGCCCGACGCCATCCCGAAGGTGGCAGCGCCGTGGCGGCAATCTCCATCACTAGCTGCATTTCCATCACCATTAAGTAGCAGTAAACTTTCTTGTAAATCATCTCCATGACTGCCAAAAAAAAAGTGAAAACCAAGCCAGCACCATGTTACATATTCAAGATTCCCATTTTGTTTCATAGATCTAGAAGCTTGGTGCATTTGAAGAGGCAATAAGGGAGGAAGATTAGTGGGAGTAGAGAAAAGTCGGCACAATGAACCCAAGTAGAAGAAAATGCAACCCAACTAGTGAAATGATAAATTTACCCATACGACATCATCAAAGGTTGTAAGATGTTTGCAGACGGAAGTAGATAGAATTAGTACGTTTGTATTGAGAAAAAAAAAAAAGGAAAAAATAAGTAGTCAGTGGATAATTTTTTTTGTCTTTAGAGTAAGATGTATGAGAGAATTTGTACGTTTGTATTGAGAATCTCAAAGAAAAAGCGGAGTACCGATGCTTGAATTTAAGAAAGTTTCGGTTGGTCAACCCCTTCTCTTCGTAGATGCCGTCAGCAGTCAGCGCTTTGGGCCCCTTAGCGCCAATATGCTTTGGAAGAAGATTGTACGCGCGGCTTGGGAAGCATCAGGCTGCTCTAGCCCCCGTCGTAGGCTGGGCGCCAGCCAATCATTATATCGGTCCTTCCCCAATGTAATAAGGTCGGTAAATGGACCAAGGGGTCCTGGGTAAGCCCATTTTTCAAGGGAGGTCTAAGTCCTTAAGACGCTAGTCGAAGGTGGACAAGTAGTGTCCGTCCAGTCCAATTTCATGTAAGCCCGAGTCTCAGCTCGATTATGAACGGACCATAATTTTCAAGGCCCTTGGCCCTTACTGAGGAACTGGTTAAAGCCTTGCGGGCGGGATCTGGCTAAGCCGGTTTGCTATCCCTAGCCCCATTATGAACAGAATATTTTGGGCAGAGCTGTATCTAAATGTTGGTTAGGTAAGTATCCTAATTCCAAGGTAAGGAAATAGATAATTAACATTAATTCTGCCTGAAGGATTGATTCACATTCCATCAATGATAAAAATTGAAAAAAGCTGGCGCTGCGAATAATTCCCGAAGCATACTTTCTAGTGATCTCATCACTTTGGATTCATTTTTGCTTTTAACAATGGAATAAACAAATCTGGGCATCATGTGAAGCTAGTGAAGAAAGATTTTATGAAGTTCTCGTTTAGGCTTGGTCCATCACTAGCATTTAGATCCAACTAACAATTGACCAATTGGGCAAATTGTTTTCTCACGACCCCAGGAAAAATCATTCAATTTTGCCGGGCTAATGATATAGAGCTTACGGTCCAATTGTTTTTGGGGGGCCATTTCTTTGCTCTACTTGGAAAAAGAAAATGATGCATGAACTGCTTTTCTGCTGACTGACTGATCAACCTCGTTTTCAATACAGTGATCTTCTGCTGGAGCCTGCACATATATTAGCCACTTGCAAGTTGCAACCCAGTACAAAGTGAATCTATCATGGCCAAGCTCGTATTTTAGCTCCTCTGGCAAAATACGGAATTGGTGCAACTTTGACTTATAGTGAATGCTTCCCCAGATTCGCTGGATGAAACCTATTGTTGTGGGCCCTCTTGGACCATTGTTATTTGTTTTCTCTTTGTATCTGCTCTTTCCACTGACAGAGCATGACCAATATAATCAATATAATAAATATCTCGAGAGGTCGTCGAATGCTTCCAAGTGGGTCCTGGTCCAGGAGCATTAAAATATCTCTCACATGTCTTGTGAAAATTTAAAATGAAGCATTTGTTATTACAGGATCAATCATCATACCAAGGATCGAGAGGCTGTCGAATTTATACATTTCAGTTGGCGAACCACTATATTTGCTCCAAATTAACAACATATTTGATTGGCAAGCAAAAGGCTCAAGGCATTGAAGTGGATGACTTTTGGTATATGTTTAAGAGCTCCTGTAAATTTAACTTTTTCATTTTTTTTATTTTACTAATAATGTTCTTATCTGTCTGCAAGTAATTGGTTGGTAGTAATGAGTGTGTGTTTGCGTTTGTGTTTCTTTCAGGGCCGGTATTAGTATATTGTCCGAATTGCTGCTATAAATATTACAGTTAAGCAAGCACTAGTGTAATAGAGTTCTCTCTTGTTCAGGAGCAAAGGCTTAATTAAAATTAGGCTTACAAAAGTTGAAGAGCCGAGATGGCGTTGGCTCCAACTGAAAATGTGGTTCTAGGTTCATTTGCTTTTGTAATTTTCTGGATATTAGCAGTCTTCCCAGCAGTTCCATTTCTACCAATCGGAAGAACTGCAGGGGCTCTCCTGGGCGCCATGCTCATGATCGTCTTCAAAATCATCACCCCAGAGGAAGCATTCGCTGCCATAGATCTTTCAGTCCTAGGACTTCTTTTCGGTACCATGGTTGTGAGCTTCTACCTTGAAAGAGCAGGCATGTTTAAGTACTTGGAGATATTGCTTTCGTGGCGAAGTCGCGGTGCAAAGGACTTGCTCTGCAGAATCTGCTTCATTTCTGCCCTATCAAGTGCTTTGTTCACAAATGATACCTGTTGTGTCATTCTTACCGAATTCATCCTAAAAATTGCTAGACAAAATGGCGTTTCACCTCATCCCATTTTACTAGCCTTGGCCTCAAGTGCTAATATTGGTTCCTCTGCCACTCCAATTGGTAACCCCCAAAACTTGGTTATTGCCTTGCAAAGTGGCATTTCATTTGGGGAATTCTTATTGGGAATTCTCCCTTCAATGCTTGTGGGTGTCTTCGTAAATACTTTGATTCTTCTGTGCATGTATTGGAGAGTCTTGTCTGTTAAAAATGATGAAGAAAGTGCTTTTGCTGAAGATGATGATACGAGTCCGCACTGTTTCTCACCTATGTGTCTGTCATCTATCAACAGCAAATGTGGGAATTCTAAAAGACGTAGAAGTTTAAGCGAAAGTGATTTATGCAATTTGTCTGGTGGCGAGTTTGAGTCCACAAAAAACTCAGTTGCTTCCAAAGATAAGGCTGCAGAAACGATCATTGCAAGAGGTGATATCGAACTTGGGGTGTCACGAAAGTTGGCTGAAGAGAAAAAAGACAACACTCAGAAATGGAACTGGAGGCGGGTGTCTTGGAAAACTTGCATATACCTCGTTATTTTGGGGATGTTGATTGCTTTGCTTATGGGATTAAACATGTCATGGACTGCACTAACAGCAGCACTTGTGCTTATAGTTCTTGATTTTAAGGATGCAGGGCCATGTCTGGACAAGGTAATACTCCTTCAATTATGTATGCGCGCGCATGTGTGTAAACATACATATACATATACGTATGTATATAAACAGAGTGCTTCATCTTAGTTAGTAAAGCCAAGTACAATTAAAGCTGATAATTAATTAGCGTTATCTTTTTTACTCTACTGCAGGTTTCATACTCTCTCTTGATATTCTTCTGTGGCATGTTTATTACGGTTGAAGGTTTTAACAAAACACGAATACCAAGCACTCTATGGACGCTAATGGAGCCGCATGCACGAATCAATCGTGTTGGCGGCATCTCAGTTCTTGCAATTGTCATTCTCGTGCTTTCAAATGTTGCTTCAAATGTACCTACCGGTAAGTTAATTATTATTATTTTTTTATTCAATTGCGCACGTACGTACAATTATTATTAATTAAATGATCATTTTCAGTGCTGCTTCTGGGAGCACGAGTGGCAGCTTCGGCAGGAGCATTATCTGGAAGCGAAGAGAAGAAGGCATGGCTGGTATTGGCATGGGTGAGCACAGTCGCGGGAAACTTGTCCTTGTTGGGTTCAGCTGCCAATCTAATTGTGTGTGAGCAAGCTCGTCGCTCTAAGCCCTCCGGGTATACTCTCTCGTTTTGGACCCATTTGAAATTTGGCCTTCCTTCAACGCTTGTAATCACAGCTATTGGCTTGGCTCTTATTAGATGATAACTGATCGATTTACTACTTCGGGTTTTGCTGCCTTCCATGATCTCGTGGATTTGTACAATTTACTCCTAAATCTAATAAGAAGCAGCAGATAGATTTTCCTTTATTATCAACGTTAAAGAGTAATAGTAATTCTCCTTATGAGAAAAAATTAAAAAAAAAAAAAACTAGTAGAATTTCTCTCTCTTGAGAAAATTTATAAGATGAATTATGTTAACTATATAACAAGTAAATTATGTTATGATATGTATATATTTATTTTAAAAAATTATAATATAAATAGTAGTTATATTAAATTTAAGGGTCCAGTTATATTATAACAACTCTATAATATAACACTCCTCTCTATTACACTATTAAAGTTATAACGTATTTTTTATTATTTATTACTTTACGTATGTGATTGTGATTTGTGGTCTATTTTAATTGCACATATTATATATATATATATATATATAAATTAGTTTTATTACCTCTTATACACATTAAAATTCCTCCTTTTGTCACTTTTCCCTAATTAGAATACGCAATTTTCCATTACAGAAATTCATTTTGTAAAATCCGGGCTTAAGCTAATTGCTAATGAGTGGTGCTATTGTCACCCCTCTAATTTCCTAAAACCATACCTTTCAAATAATTTTGCAAACTCTTAACTACTTTTCCACTATAATTCCGACATTGCCCTCATCTTACTCTTCTCCAGATTTCACGGTCAAGTACATAAATAAACACTTACAGCAGGGATGCTTCTATTATCTTCCTTTTCCCATTAATGATCACCGACATCCCATCATAAGTGACACCAACAGGCTAAGCATAAACTTTCATTTTTAATAGCTTTCTTCATCCCTCCCATTCTCAATCGTATTGCGAGCTTTAGCACATAATAACTAACTTCACTTTGGTTCCCATTCTGAACATATGTTGGGTTGGTGTCAATCTCAATTTTGAATGCTCGGTATGATGGATTTCGGATTAATGCATGCTTTTTGTCATTTTTAGCTCAATTGTGCTTCATCACATTCATCTATACTTCGCTTTCTGAAACTGATCATTTCAATGTTATTAAGAATTAATCTATGGATACACACACACACACACACACACAAAGTATGTGGTACGGCAGCTGCAATGATACAATAGAAATTAAATGGAGCAAGGTGAAAAAGCAAAATATATCACCATGCATTAGGAATCGGCAACGAAAGAAGGATTAGTTATGACTCAACATACATACATTTAGAAGTACAAATATATATTTGTAAAAGAAGAATGCGACATGACCGACTATCGAGTTGGAAAACACTTGATTTCTTCCATCTTATCTATGTAGTGTGAATGTGACAAAAGTGATGCGTTGGAGCACACAATTGAGCATTTTGTTGCATAATATTTTAGTAAGTACTCTTGGCTACTATAACACACGCTATAATGGAGCACACAAGGGTGCGTTATGTTATTATTTCTTTCTAATAAACTTAGGGTATGACGTTACAAATAGAAGCACATCCGCACCATATAATATAATTTATGGTATAACATTACCTAACATAGTTTAGTAGTTACCTTCTTTAGTAGTTACCTAACAGTGATCATGGAATTCTAATTTTATATATGGGCAGCAGGTTCACAATTGTTAGCATACTAAGAAATAAATTAAAGCTGTCAAATTCATCAATGAAAACCTCCAAACTATTCTCTCTCTCTCTCTTTCCTGAAAAACTCCTACGTAAAAATTAATTCAACTAAGAAGTTTTTACTTTCATCCATGAACGGGTCCTTTCGAAGTATTATAAATTTATTTAAAGTGATGATATTCTAACCCTTTATTAATTTATTTCATTAACTCTCCCCAGTTGTTTTTTATGTTAAAAAAAAATACTAAAAAAGATAATTAGGTTATGAAGTCATAATTGATTTTTAAAAAATTAAATCTGTGGATGAGGATGAGTCAATCGTTAAAGATGTAAAGGACAACGACGGCGAGGAGAAATTATAAAATATATTAAGGGTTATATAATATATAATCACTACTTACATAATAATTTATCCTCAAAGTATAAATAGTACTTATGATGTATTGTATAAGATGATAGGGAATGACGAAATGACAGAGATGGAGCTCAAGGTGACAATACTTAAGTTGGGCATGAAACCAAAGCATTAAGAGGAACCAAAAAAGAGTTTTCAAGAGCTCAAATTATGAGAAGTACGTCATATTTGGAGAAGCTAACATAGAGGATTTGAGCTTCCAGCTGCAGACATAAGCCGCCGTGCACCAGATGCCTCTGCTGCTGCACAGTCAGATGAGGAATAGGAAAAAGATGACACGTGTTATTTTTTTTATCGTGACGAAGGCTGGATCTGGGACTCGGGGGAAAGAACAAAAGTTTAAAGTACATCTCATTAAAACCCAAGACTGTTAAAAACAAATTAATAAAAAGATGAAAATGAGAGCAAGGGTAAGTTGGGCATTCTATAAGTTACACGGAGAGTTAAGAGTTATTTTAAAATTTACGGCAGAATTAACAAGAAAGTGGGGATGTTTGAGATAAATTAAGGGGTTAAAATATTTTACTCATTTGCTTCTTATAAGGATGACAAAAAAAAATAAAATAAAATTAGATTTAGTATAATAATGAAAGGAGTTGGACTATTAGCACCCTTTCAAAGCTCTTTTGCAATCTATTTTTTAAAAACACCCAATTAAACATTAAATAAGTTTATTATTTTATAAATATCATCCACCCCATTCTAAATAATACACATACGAATAAATCTCATTCTTTCACTCTTTTTTTTTTAAATAAAAATTGTCCACAAGTAAATTGATGTAGCTTCAAATTTTATTATTAAATTATATGATTAAAGTTTAAAGTAACAATTATAATTGATTAGTTATATATAAAAGTAAATCTAATTATTTTAAATGAATAAAAATTCTATTAATCATGTTGTACCCTAATGATTTTACTAATATTATATTATTCTCTTCACAACTGGTGTTTAAGTGCGAATCCCTCTCCATTATTATTTATTATCATATATAAGAAGAAATTATTATTATTTAAGGAATGAAATGAAGTAGTTAAACAATTTAAAATTGTTCTATTCGACAGTTCTTCACCAAAATAATACCTCTGGATTTTAAAAAAAAAATTATTAAGAAATGAGAAAGAAACAAAATTTATTATATTATTTATGACATTAAAATAAAAATATTTAAAAATAGATTATTGGTTTATTTACTTATGTATGGTTTTTTAGGAAAGGGGTGCCAATAGCTCCAACGGCCACGCCCGGGCTTTAATGTGTAAGTTCAGACTGGATCGGGTGTGGCCCAGTTCTGGGCCCAGTCATTAATTTTAATGTTTTATTTTTGTCAAATGCACTCTTTTTTAATTCTCAATGTATACATTTCTAACTAAAATTTTAAGGCCAAGTTCAAAAGTCACTGAAACATTACCCAAAAATAATAATAATAATTTTTTACTATTATTCAAGAATAAAATTGAAGACTTTGATAAAGCTACTGTTAATTAAAGTGATTAAATTATTAAGGTCTTAGAAATAAATTTGAACTTTATATTATCATAATTATTATATAGTTGCTGTCAGAAAATTTTCATTAATAAAAAGAGGGAGGTTTAATTACCTTACGTTTGTAAATATTTAAGATTTCGAGTTATTTGAAACTTGGAACACTCTGTGCTTCAGCCTAAGATGATGTGTAGCAAATAGCGGCGGAGTCAATTAATGCAAAATTGTTATTACCTGTTGCTGCAGACTGCAGAGGGTAAGGATATCTATGAAATTGCTTGTTTTGTAGGTTATATATATATATATATATATATGCAAAAAATGCAGTGATGAGTATTTAGGTCATTTATTTTATGTATGAATAATAAATGAAAAATAAAATTAATTATATTCCTGTTCGTCATAGGCCATGGGGTCCCCGGATCTACGTGTACTATTTTCCGATAGCTCTATTTATTTACTTTCTTATGCTGGCCAACAGCTTTTGATCTTTCTATAGACTGTTTAATTTGTTCAGTTTATATCAATTAAACGTCATTACCGGATCCTTTCTCAAACAAGGGTTCATTTTTTTTTTTTTAAACACGAAATGATGATAGGTTTGGATCCGATAAAAGGACACTATTATTAAATGAATTGTTTTTGTCACTTTGTTTAATAATCGTGTTGAGTTTATTTCTAGAGTTTTAAAATGGTATCCCATTTATAAAACAACTAATAATTTAATTGATTATATTACAATAATGACTTTTGTTCTTGTCTTTTTGGATAATTTACAATGACTTTTTTAGTTATATTTAAAGCAAAATCGATAAGAGCTTGGGTCAGGATAATGCTACAAATATTTTAGAAAATCTACTAAAAACATGTTATGCAAGAGAAATTCAAGAAATACTTTAATTATGTTAAATAAGTGACATGATAATGAACAAGATGCATGGTTAGTGCTAAGATACTTAACACGATTAACAAATGGTCTAAGTCTGAATCAACTCAAATTAAATTAGTCACGGATAAGACACAACACACCATTTTAAACTGTCGTCTCTAATTTCAACAATGCTACCTACCCTTATCGCACATAATATAACAGCTTAAGTCTCATCATTGAGTTTCTATTTTCGAGGGTAATTAAGTTGCCCATTGATCTGATCTGTTAGGAAGAATAAATCAATAGTTACTTCATTCGATGACTTAGATCTATAGAAAACGAAGAAACGAACAAGACCTAAATGTGAATGCTAATTAATTAATTTCCAGTTGACTTATTTATCTCTTAATCCTTGGCTATAATTAATTATTTCATTGTTCTTTCCGCAGCTGCCCATTGATCTTGCGGCATGCAAATTACAAATTAAACCCCGTATTGAGTGAATCATGCACCGTATATATACGCTATATAAGTAACGAATATATACATATTGCGGGTGGTGTTTCAGTTAATATAATATTACAAGTTGAGACTTATGAGTAATGAGTGGCTAATAATTAAGAGTCATAAAATGTTGGCGTATAAGATAGGCAATTAAATGTTAGGGGTTCCTCACACAACCCCAACCAGTGAATATCACATGCATGAAGAGACCCATTTTCATTAATGAAAGCAATAATAAAAAACCACCGACGTCTTCTCCTTCCAATATATATCTCAAACCCTATATATATATATATATATGCTGATGTATATTTTCTTCTTCTTCTTCTTATATATATATATATATGCTGATGTATATTTTTCTTCTTCTTCTTCTTCTTATTATTATTATAGAAACAAACATAAATAAATCTTCAATAACGCTCCCACAAATTGTATATCACACACAAATATGTGTGTGTGTATCCATATATTCACCTCTCAACTAATCTCATTTACCTGTACTGCTGCTTTTTCATTTAATGCTGGAATTTAAGGTGGTGGAGAAACTTCCTGCAAAATTAGGTGAGCTTTTTTTTTTTTTTATAGAAAAGGACGTATTGAAAGTTTGAAACCGAAAAATGAAAAAGTAGTCTCCAACATTAATATTAATACGGCCTTTGTGTTAATCATGTGCGAAGGATTGGGAGTGATTTTAGTTATTAATTATCATATCAATGTATATAAACTACAAGGTTTCAACAACCCCAGTTGGCCATTAATGGCTAGCTGTGCCTGTGCGTTTAATTAATTTTAAGCAAGCTAGTTAGGCTGGGAAAATTTCAACAACAGCCCGTCACGTACCCTTATTTATTTTGCTTCACTTATTTTATCTATAAATCACTTTTCTTTTCTTTCGTTTCTTCACACACTTCTCGTGCTCCCACCCTCTCTCTTTCTCCTTCACCTCCCAAGAAAACAAGAGCCAGACGCTTTTACTTCAACAATTTCTTATCTGGGTTTTAATTCGTTTCTTCAATCCATTTGCTCAAGTCAAATTAACTTCACATTTACGGATCGATCCCTCATCTCTCCCGCTTGAAAGTTACATTTCAACACGTACACTTTATTTTATTTTATATTTTACGTACCAGCTTGCATTGCTTTTAGATTTTGAACTTGATTAAATTGTTTTTCTTCGATTTGGGGAATTAGCATTTAGAAGGACTTATCTGCTGGGATAACGTGCGTAGTCTTACCAAGTGGTTCTGCGGATATCATGGAGACATCAACGGCTTTAATGATCTTATCTGCTACAGTGGCCTATTTACTATGGTTCAGATTCATGTCAAGGTCCCTTAGTGGTCCACGCGTCTGGCCCCTATTGGGCAGTCTCCCGGGCCTCATCCAGAACTCTAAACGCATGCACGACTGGATCTCAGACAACCTCCGCGCGTGTGCCGGCACATATCAGACATGCATATTTGCTATTCCATTTTTAAGCCGCAAGCAGGGTCTCGTGACTGTCACGTGTGATCCAAAAATCGTTGAGCACATTTTGAAGGCCAAGTTTGATAACTATCCAAAGGGTCCCATTTGGCAAGCCGCATTCCACGATTTGCTTGGCGACGGGATCTTCAATTCCGATGGTGACACGTGGCTGTTCCAGCGGAAGACTGCTGCACTGGAATTCACCACCAGGACTTTGCGCCAAGCCATGGCTCGGTGGGTGAGCAGAGCCATAAACCATAGATTGTGCCCTATTCTTGAAGCGGCACAGCTTGAAGCCAAGCCTGTTGATTTTCAAGACCTTCTGCTTCGAATGACTTTTGATAACATCTGCGGATTGGCCTTTGGCAAGGACCCACAAACGCTGTCGCTGGAGCTTCCAGAAAACGGCTTTGCACTGGCTTTTGATCGAGCCACGGAAGCCACGCTTCAACGCTTTCTTTTGCCCCAAGCTATTTGGAAGCTGAGAAAATGCTTGCGGCTCGGCTTGGAAGTCAGCATGGGCCCAAGCCTTAAACACATCGACGAGTACTTGTCTGACATCATCAGTACACGTAAGCTTGAGTTAGCGAGCCGGGACCGGGAGCAAGGTGAAGGTGCGACCACTACCCCACACGACGACTTGTTGTCTAGGTTTATGAAGAAAAAAGAGTCATACTCGGACGAGTTTCTGCAACACGTGGCACTCAACTTCATCCTAGCTGGACGTGACACGTCGTCAGTAGCGCTGAGCTGGTTCTTCTGGCTGGTCAGCCAAAGCCCAAGGGTGGAGGACAAAATCGTCACGGAAATCTGCACCGTTCTTATGGAGACACGTGGCAGGGACGTGTCAAAGTGGGTGGAGGAGCCCCTAGTGTTTGAAGAAGTTGACCGATTGATATACCTCAAGGCAGCATTGTCCGAGACGCTGAGGCTGTACCCGTCAGTGCCACAAGACTCAAAGCATGTGGTTTCCGACGACGTGCTTCCCAACGGTACCTTTGTTCCGGCTGGGTCAACGGTTACATACTCGATATACGCGATTGGACGAATGAAATTCATATGGGGTGAAGATTGCTTAGAGTTCAAGCCGGAGAGATGGTTCTCACAAGATGGTAAAAAATATGCGGGACATGATCAATACAAGTTTGTGGCGTTTAATGCAGGTCCAAGAATTTGTTTAGGGAAAGATTTGGCTTATTTACAAATGAAGTCGATCGCGGCGGAAGTGTTGTTGCGCTACCACCTCAAGGTCGTGCCCGGCCACCGTGTCGAGCAAAAGATGTCGCTGACATTGTTCATGAAGTACGGGCTCATGATGAATGTGCACCCAAGGGAGCTGAAGTCAGTGGTAGAAAAGGTCTGCAAATGTGGTAATAATTACCAGGGAGTTGAAATGGTAGCTGGTGTGGCCTAATTAGATAACCTGCTATTATGTTTAAATATATATATGTATGATTTGTTACGACAATGCTTTTTCATCACTAAAACGGCCTTGATCTACTTGAAAATTTGATCATAAGGAATTGAGGGTTTTGTAGTTACAAATCATATCATATGATTCAAACATATATACATATAATTATATATATATATATATATATATATATATATATATATATATATATATATATATGTATATATATATATATATATAAGTGTTGGGGGTGGGGTCGTCTTCATATATTCCTATTGGGGAAACTGAATTAAAAGGTTATGTATTATTTGTGACAGATAATAAGCTTTTATATATATATATATAGTTGTATATTGACAGACAAGTTATGTATTTATGGTATGGTCTCTTGCATATGGTCTCTGTCGTGCAATAAAGGCAGAGGTTTTCTTTTTCCATTTGAGTATGTATATGTACTGCTTTACTGAATAAGAATTTTAAACTTTAAAGCTCTAAAGCCATATGTGCATCAACTTAGCAAAATTTGAATCAATGTAATTGGTGATTTAAGTCAATTATATTGCATTTTCCTGGTGCTTCTTACAAGTAAAGTTTTTATGAGTAAATTATGATCATAATTTTTAACAGACAAGTACATGTTAAAAATTAAAATGTTTGTTCAAATTTGGATTAGTCGTGTCTCAATATTGATCACTGAATTATAAATAGCGTAGACAAAAAAAAAAAATTAAATATTTAATTTCATCATTTCAAAAGCTGGAAGAGGTGCATAGCCAGTTTCATAAATAGCCTCTCGCAATAGCTAGCTTCATAAATAGCTAGTCATTCATTTTTCAACCCTTTTTTTCTCCGGGAGAGAGTCGTTTTTCATCCTTACTCCTTAGAAGTTAATACAAAGAGAAAGGACACCTAGATGGCTACAACCCACGTTTTTCTGTAATGCACAGATATATATACAATGTTTAAAAATAGGCACACAAACTTTTTTTTTATTTTATTTGATATATTATTGGTTCGTTTGAGGACATCAAATATACCATTAGTTTTGCATGTTTATTCAAAATTTATTTTTAGAGTTAGCCGAAAAATAAATAAATTAAGATATGCAAATTAACCCAAAAATATTAACCAACAATCTTATTAATAATTATTTATAAATAAATTAGTATCAGTGAACTTAAAGTAATGTTAAATATCATTATAACAATCTTACTAATAATTATTTTATAAAAAAATTAATTTACCAAATTAGTATCGTAAAAGTAAAATAATAATATAAATATTTATGTTACTTTTAAGGTTAATTTGATAAATTATATCTTTTTCTTTTTATTAATATCCCAATAATCTTTTTTTTTTCTTTTTGAAGACCCAAGAATCTTTTTACAAAAGTATTGTTGTCAAAAAAAAGGTAAGAATAAAAGTGGAACATATTAACAACGAGGTGTCTTGATGGATTTATTAAATATAAGAACTAAATAAATATTAAATTGAAAATATAAAGACTAAACGAATATTTATCTTATAAACATGATAATTTAGTCAATTAAATAATAAAATTTTTAAATAGTCATCTTGAGTTTTCTTTACTTTTTTATTGTTATACAACATTTCCAAGTAACAATTTTATTATTATTGTTGTCTTGTAACTCACTATTTTTTTGTTTCACTTTGTCCTTTTGCAATTTGAAACCATTGATTATTTTACTTTTTGGATTTTTAAAAAATCATATACTGCTATACAAATATTATTTTACTTTTTGGATTTTTAAAAAATCATATACTGGTATACAAATATGTAATCACACAAAATTAAAGCAAACCACTCATTTTCTCTTTATGAACTCCTTTCTCTGCGGCATATCACAACCAAAATTTTGAACTTGCACTGCATGTCAAATCGTCAAACTCAATTTCTGGATACACGACTAGAGTAGAGATTAATACAAGAAGCAAGTAGTGGAGATGCTTCACGATTAATGTTGACCACAACGATGAACGAGAACGACGGAGACTAAAGGAGAGTGTATATACTATATATGTATATATTAAGAGGCAAAAAAAAAAAAATTACATGCAGTTGGGTGTGATTTTCGTTTAATAAGTATATAGTAGTTGATTGTAACATGATAGAGATTATACCATTGGCGGAAAAGAAATCGGCCAATAGGAGGTACGAAGATATAATGGGGCTGTCGAAGTAGTTGCAAGAAATATGTGCAGAGTTTAAAGACGAGATCATTGGTGGCAGCCACTCATTGGCATATATGAATATGATAGCTGTCACTGACGTATTAATTGGATATGTTTCCTCAGCTGAGTCTGACCCACAAGGACTGAAAAAGGCATGGAGCCGATCTTAATCCCTGACAAAGACGCCATCCTCTCTTATTGATCACGCTTTTGAGTTATGAGCGAACACCAGCCGATCAAACAGTTTGATTCATCAATCAAATGATGCCGTTAATTGACTACAAAGTATACACTGTACTTATACCTATATTTCATTCTTCGTGTCCAAATGCTACCAGTTGATCAAGTCAAACATCCCATTAAATATGTGGAGAAGAAGCGGCAGCCTTTCTTTGCATGCAAGAAACGAGTTATTATCACGGCAATTGCTATATGATTATTTTAAAGGGAATTGTATTATATTATATTTCACGAGAGGTTTCCATGAACCAAATCTAGAAAAATGAAAAACGAAAATGCCGTGTGACTGTGATTGTGTGTTCTGACATTCTATATTTTCAAAACGTAAGTTGTAAGTTGAGGTGTTTACTGAATTACTTTAATTAAGTCTCGCCGAAGGTCTTTTTACATTTTTAGTTTTAAGTCAAACCTAACCGAGAAGATCAATTATAGCACCAAAAATTGGTTCGGAGGCTTCATTAATGACCTGACCTCATTATTAGCCGAGGAACTGAAGCTTCTACCTTCACTGCTTATACATATTTCAAAGTTTGATTGACAAACGCTTGAAGTACTCGCGCCTTCTAGAGGACAAGAACTGAACAAAGTGTATAATTTAGATTTGAAATAAGAAGTCTAATGCTTGGACTATTTGAGAATAGGGCCAGTTCATGTGGGTCCATTACTGGATCGATTTGAGTTCAAATTAAGCTCAATACTTGTCTCTTTCTTTCAACAGTTATCACTTCTTATAATTTTTATAAGGGTTTTGTTATAATTCATGCAAAATGATATAAAAAGTTGTAATAATTTAGTGAGACTCACTGAAATTTGTATAAATTATAACTTAACATGACTCTTTTTATAATATTGATTCTGCCATCTCTTAGTATTGATTTTCAAATCAATCATTTAATTTATTTTTATCAACTAAAACCATATCTTATTGGCATAAATCTCCAGGAATAAAATTAAACTCTATTATCAAGAACTTGTGCGAACATATTACAACGAGTAGAGGAATTGATGGAACTGATGGTCGGAAGAAAATCTCAATATTAAGTAAGAATCTACTAATTCTTATTGTATGTATTTGTATCTATCCATGTAATGCTTATGTAATATAATGAATGTAGTTTAATTCAAATAAAGTTCTTATAATTATTTAAATAAGCCATGCCTTATGTTATTAGGATCCAAATAAAACTCTATATTTATCTTCTAAGAATTCTACGTAAACTATACTACATTGAACTTATCTTTCACATTAGATAAAGTCACTCCTAGGCGTATAAATCTAAAACTGACCGCAAGACTTGAATTAGGAAACAAAAAACGAAAGAAAAAAAGGATTGTATATGGGTGCCTAGGTGGAATGAGTTTTTTCTGCAAATAGTAAGAAAATAACGTGTTGGTTTCATCGACGATTTTGAGATTTTTATTTGTTTAATATGTAATCTGCCTTGCTGAAACCTTCTTCAGCAAAATGACCGTTGCCCATTGCATGCGGATAAAGCACATTCACACCTTCGATGTTGGTCTTAATGTATAGGTTGACCACTAACGTTTCATGAATCAATAGGCAGGCATAAACCTTTCCTCCATTGTTTTATTTTTATTATTTTATTTAGGGACTTCGAATACATCTTTAAACTTTATTTTTCAAAAGCTCTATTAGAAGAAGCTGGGTCTACAGTCTACATACACATTATTAGATTGAGGATAAATTGGGTGTCTGGGTGAGCTTTTCTCCATGACATTGTGATTCGTTAACAAATAAAGTTTGAACTTTGAACTTTGAAGTGTTACTTACTTGAGAGACCGTGTATCTAGAAACAAATTGGTCTCCTGCATGGGCTAACCACTCTCGGGGTTCATCAGCACAAATTAAATCGCCTCATATTGTATCGAAACAACCACTTCATATAGGATATTGTGTATTGTGAGAAGAATACCCTTTTAATGACATAACCTTGACTACAGGTATCCGTTTTTACCATATAATATACCGTTTCGAAGCTTGTGCGAGACGAACAAATCCTAGAACTGCCAAAGTCATTCTGGTTCATGCTCAGCCTGAATATTCTTTTTCTTTTCTGGTTGTTTTTAGATTTTAAGAATTTTTTCTTTTTTTTCCTGATTCTTATATGATTTTTATTTTTTTGTCTACAACTCGGATTTTGTTTTCGTTTTTCTTTGCCTTTCTTATTTCGAATATGAGAATTTTATTATAAGATTATATTTCATATTTGCCTATTTTAGTACATTCGTAATATTTAGATTTGATACAAAAGAGCCTCAAAACCCTAATTTTATTCATTCAGTTTTCTTTCAATAAAATTAGTATTATTCAGAAACATTTGGTTTCCGTCTTAACAAACTTTAAGCTTTCGTTTTGTCAGTTGATATCAGAGCAAGGTCGCTTATCATTATGGTACAACGACACGAACAAATGATTAATTGTTCTGATGACACTGATCAAGGAATGCAAGTAATGTCTGTTGAGACTATCAGACAGATGGTCGCAAAAGCAGTCTTGCAAAATAGGGATAATGTGGATAACCCGAGATTTGCAGCGATAGAATAAGCAATCAAGAGTCTCACGCTTTCCATAAATAATATAGAGAGAAGATTACGAGAAAGAAACAACTGCGAGGAAGTTATTGAACTGCAAGAACAACCTCAGAATAATTACCTTGCAGTACTAGTGCGTCAGGACAGTAATCACGAAGTAGCCCCTTAGAATTTAGAACCTGCGAGGCGAGTACAGCTGCGCGTTCGAGAAGAGTTAGAAAACGATTCAGAGGAAGAAAATGCCGAGGATTATGAAAGGAGGCGGCGTGGGAAGACTTCTGATTACAGGATTAATATTGATATAGTAGATTTCCATGGTGGGATGCATGTTAAAGAATTTTTAGACTGGATAACAGATGTAGAAAATTTCTTCCAGTATATGGATATTTTCCGGGACAAGCGGGTTAAGCTTGTGGCATTCAAATTGAAGGGTGCATCATCTGCTTGCAGGCAAAACTTACAGAATCGAAGAAGAGTTGCAGGGAAGCCATTAATTAAGTCATGGCCTAGAATGCAGAGGTTGATGAAGGAGTATTTTCCGCTAGCAGATTACCAGCAGCAGTTGTATGTGAAGTATCAAAATTAAAGGCAAGGAAATCACAGTGTGGATGAATATACAAAATAATTTTATCGTCTGCACATAAGAAATAACATGGATGAGCTAGAGTTTCAAACAGTTTCAAAATATCTTGGTGGATTAAAACAAGAATTGCAAGATGAGATTGTAGATGCAATTTGGGACATGAGTACAGCGATTGCTAGAGCAAAGAAGTTAGAAGAACAAAAGCAGCATGCTATTTCTAAGACCAATTCACTGAGATGCAAAGCAGACCGCGTAATGTTGGGTTTGAAAATAAGCAGAAAGCATGGGCCAATAATAGTCAAACACAACAATCGGTACAGCAACAGCTAAGGCAGCAACCATCAACACAATAGCCAGCAAGACAGCAGTTCCAACCACAGGTTCAGAACAACCCATATGTAAAGCCAATGTTGAATAAGTGTTTGAAGTGTAGTGAGACAGGACATCGATCGAATGAATGTCATAAAAAAAATTAAATTTGGTGGAGATGAAGTTGGCGAGATAGATGCGAACGATGATGTGGATGATAAAGAAGCCTTGGAGTTAGAGGCAGATGAAGGAGAGTTGTTGAATTGCATTGTGCAAAAAATTTATTAGTGCCAAAGTTTGAAGACGATAATAAGTGTAATAAAATTTTCAGAACACGTGGCACTATTAATGACAAAGTGTGCAACGTGATAATTGACAGCGGCAGTAATGAGAATATAATGTCCAAAGCGCTAGTTGATTTAATGGGACTTTCAACAGAAAAATATCCAGCACCTTATAGAATTGAGTGGATAAAGAATGGTACAGAAATGAGAGTGACGAAGGTGTGTCGAGTTCTTTTTTCCATTGAAAAAGTGTGTAAAAGTGATGTGGCGTGTAATGTAGTTGATATGGATGCATGCCATGTATTATTGGGCAGATCCTGGCAATTTGATGTAGATGCAGTCCATAGGGAAAGAGATAATATATATGAGTTTTGGTGGAATAACAAGATAGTTCGTGCTACAGGTGTCTGTTTTCAGCGTATAATATACCGTTTTGAAGCTTGCGACGAGATGAACAAAACTGTTCTGATCCGTGCTGGACCTAAAAATTCCTTTTTTTTTCCTAGTTATTTTTAGATTTTAAGATTTTTTTCTTATTTTTCTTGATTCTTCTAAGTTTTTTTTTTAACAACTCGGATTTGGTTTTCGTTTTTCTTTGTCTTTCTTATTTCGGATAGGAAAATTTTATTATAAGATTATATTTCGGTTTTACCTATTTTGGTAAATTCGTTATATTTAGGTTTGTTATAAAAGGGTCTCAAAATCCTAGTTTTATTCATTCAGTTTCTTTCAATAAAATTAATATTATTCAGAAATCTTTAATTTCCGTCTTAACAAACTTTAAGTTTCCGTTTCGTCACCACTTTTAACACCTTGTAATGTATATGGCCATGTTTGACATGCTGCATTATATTGTATTAGAGCTCTATATTGTATTAGAATACGACAATACAATATTTGGCAATTCTCCGATATTGCATAAAAGAAAAAATAATGCAATAACAAAATATTGTATTAGAGCTCTTTCTTTTTTCTTTTTCCTCTTTGTTCGTCCTCTCTACTACTCTCTTTTTTATTTTAATTTTTTTTTTATTTCCCCTCTTTCTTCTTCTTCTCCTCTTCATCTTCGTCTTCTTCTCCTGCATTTCTTCATCATGATCATACCTTAGTTCATGTTTTAGGTTTGATTCAGGGGGTTTGTTTTGCAGATTGGTTGAAGACGACAATGATGGCAGGTATTTGTTTAACATGAAATTGAATGCCTTCACAAAATTTTATTTTATTGTGCCATGAGAACTGTTATTGTTAATTAAATTTTTGTTTAAAAAGAAGACAATTCTTGTGTACACCTTATGCATAATTAAATTTAAATTTATAATTTTATTTTAAAAAATATAATTGTCATCATATTTTCTCAATAAAACTTGCTCTTAACCATATTGGATCGATCAATTCCTTGTCCATGAAAGAAGGAAATATTTGGGTTGTTAGTCGTACGTCCAGAATCCTGAAATGAAATAAGAAAGCAAAATTACAAAAATGGATGATTTCTGTATATATATATCAATTAATAAAAGATAAAATCATCAATTTAATTTTCAATTTAAATATATTAATTTTAATTAAATTAGTGTCACCTTTGTGTTTATTTTTAAAATATTTATCATTTTTTAATAAATATCAAAACAAGTGTCATCCACATGACATTAATCTTATTTTTTAATATTTACACTAAAAAAATAATATTAAATTTTTAAAATTTATGATTTTTATATTTAGTATTTTTTAAATATTTTTAGATTTATTTTTAAAAATATATTTTAAACTAATAATTAAAAAATTAATACAATACAATGCCAACATCAAATATAACATAACTAAAAATTAATATGGTACAGTGTAGATATTGTATAATATTATTATAATATAATGTTAATACAATATAACATAATATAATATATATATATATTAAAATAATACAATACAACATAATACAATAAAGGCGTATTTGTTTGCCTCATTACATGATATGCAATGCAGTCTCATATTTGGTGCATCAATTGGCTGTATTATCGTGTATTATAATACACCAAATGCAGTCAATTGCCGCATAAGTTAAACCTAACTGTTCTTCTTCTTCTTTTTTTAGTAAATTTATTTAATAAATAAATAAATAAAATTTTTTAATATAATATAAAATTAATTTTTATTTTATTTTTTACATTAAATAAATATAATTATTAACACAAATTATTAAATATATAATTTATTATATTAAAAATATAACTAAATAATGTATTTTTTAAATTATATTATAATAATTAATATATAAAATTGAGTATTATTTAATAAGTTAATATAAATAATAAATACTTAAATAATATATTAAAATAAAAATATAACATAATATAACATTATTTAATTCTATTATAGTAATTAATATATATATATATATATTGATTATTATTTAACAATTTAATATACTAAACGCACCCTAAAGTGTGCCAAACACAACGGCAAGGATTAATTAACTACTAATTTATGTAATGCTATAATTAACTTAAGTGAATTATTGATGGAGATTAGGTCACATCAAAAGCTTAATTACTTAAAAAAGTCCAAAAGGTAATTACAGGACCCCAGCACTGACATAATTATCTAGGCCTATTGTTGGATTCACCACATAATTAAATTAAACCAAAATTAGAGTTGGAAATACGGTAGTACTAAAATAAATTAATGGCTGGCAGATTAAAAAAATAATTATGTAGAGAAAGCTCAATTACCATCCATCCTTCTAGGATACTATCAAATTGAATGCCATTTTCACTTTAAAGCTTGAGAAAGCTTCATTGGCCGTTTGCCAACTGACACTGGATTTTATATAATAATCTCCCCACTTAACTCCCAAGCACTAATTTTTCACTCGCAATCTAGCTGTTACGCTGCATTTTTAATGATTTAGAAATTATCAAATGAAAATTGTCAAAATAATAGAGTACGAAACAGATTGGTATCGAACTAACACGCATGCCCATTGTTGAAAAACCTTAATAAGATTTCAAGAGTACGGAAGAAATTTGCCACGATTTTTTTTATATATGATCAGTGCAAACCATGTATTTATTTAAGAGAAATAATCAGACATATGATTGATTTAGGAAAATTTATTTTTTATCTGGCAAGATTTAAGTTTGGCCAGAGTTAATACTTTTATTTTTTTTAATTTAAAGAAATATTACAATAAATCACTGATATGACATTTTACATTAATTTTATAAAATATTATATAAATTTTAACTCTTATTAATATTCATAAATAAATTTTAACTCTTATTAATATTCATAAAATACCTACTTCACTTATATTTTACAAATATTTTGTCCACTTATATTTTGTGAAGGAGATTCATTTACATTTTGTAAAAGAGAAAAGATCCTTCACTACATTTTATTATCGTTACTTTTTCTTGAACGTGAACCCTCTGGGACCATTCATTTATATCATTGGGTCGGATTAGTTAAAGACAAGGCTATATACAGTTAACTCATCCTATCTTGAACTGCAGGGTTAACGTTGCACGTCCAAAAATAGAGTTAATAAAATATTGACCTATATATCCCATCGAAACTACACAACTCCAATCACCGTCTTGAGGAATTAAAAAGTACAAGTTGAATAGATTTCTTTTTTCTTTTTTTTAATTTGATGCAATGGATGCACGAAAAACTTACAGCAATATCAGTAGCACTGCTTTAACAAGTTGTGGGGTGCTGCTTTGCTTTCAACCCGATACAGAAACAAAATGTTACAAGACCTCAGTTGCAAGCGGCAGGTTCTGCCACCATCACAGAAACCCGGACTTTCTTGACTTAGCTTCCAGCCAGCCATCTGTACAATAGTTTTTTAAACCACCACATCATCATCCTTCCACCCAAACAGTTGAGGGACAAGGAAAACCCTAGTGCCCGAAATGGCAATAACAGTTTTAATTCTAACTCCTCTGTTTGTCGTGTATTTGAAATGTACAGTTCTTTACAAAGGAAAATTTTCTTACACTGTAAGAACAGCTGGAGTGAAGAAGTGAAGTATCCACAATCCTTCTTGGTGATTTCATATTTCCCGCATCTGTTCTGTATTGAGTCACTGAAGTTGACATTAAGCCAAATTAACAGTAAAGGTGAAATATACAGCTGGCAGGAGAAAAAGAATGCTTTGATCACTACCCTTTGCAGTAATTTATGAGTACGGCAAACCATCCAGCCTCTAAATCCTATGGTATGCTCTGATTATTGCACACAATTAAACCGAGAACTCTAAGGCCACCAAAAATAAATTGCAGTCTTCTGCATTTCAAGCTTCCGGCAGACCCAACTCTTTGAATTGTCTCCTTGAAACAGATAGATATTCTCTGGCATGATTTTGATGACGAAACGAACCTTAAGCATCAGACAGGAATTTAAATGCTAAGCAATCATCAAGGACTATATTCCATTAGCACGACCAAGCATTGGCGGGCCTGGATTCAAGTCCAGAGGAAGGGTTGACTTCCAATGATCCTTGGAGAGCTGCTGAGACACACGATCAGCCAAGAATGGCTGCCCATCATGGAACTCCGTGAGGTCCCCAGGGCCAGGCCGTCCAAACTGGTTTCCAATGGCACTCCTGTCTGATGTAATTATTTCCCTGAAAACATCAGAGGCTTGTGACATTCCTCGAAAGAAGTCAGGCTTAGGATCTTGATACTGGTTGCTGGAACTAGAGTGGAAACTGTTTTGGGACCTTGGGGCCATTCCAATGCCTTCATGTAAATAGGATAATGGAGGCATGGGGTGATGAAATGGGAGAGCACCACTTCCACCAGTGAGAGGAGTGGATGAACCAGATGCAGTATGAGGACTAGAGATTGGAGAGGGAGACATCCGTCCGCTGGTATGCTGTGGTGACCTTGGCTGTAAAAGAGGACTCCCAATGGGAGAAACAGGGCATGACACATTTACAGGAGTATGTGCATCACTGAAGGGGAGAAGAAATTGAACAGATAGATTCAGAGGAGTAAAAGATAAACGTCATCATCTATGTATCCTTATATTTATCATGGAAGAGAAAGAAGGACAGAGAGAAAGACCTTGCTGAAGCAGTTTTCAGACCCCTGGACCGATAGTTTGCCACCCCTTCCAAGTCAAAGCCTGAAACAGTTCTTGCTTGTCCAATGCCCTAATAGAGTGAGAAAAGCATGAACCAGAGAGCCAGCAATTAACAAAAACTAAAAGGATAAAACAGCCTACTACAGAAAATAAATAAATAAATAAATATATATATATATATATATATATATATATACATAGATAGAGAGAGAGAGAGAGATTCTACAAAAAAATAAAAAATAAAAATAACTCATTTTCAAATTACATGACAAAATACACTATATTGTGGTGTGTGTATTTTTGTCTTTTAGTTTGTCCCTTAATTTAATAAAATAAGGATTCTCTTATTGTAAAATTACTCATATATACACACTCATATCCCTTATTTTAATAAAGTAAAGGATCGTTCATTAGAAAATTAATGTGTGTGTGTGTGTGTGCAGGAAATAATCAACAATCTTTGCAATTGCATAATGAGCAGATCAAATGCATATCATGATGGCTGAATATTCAGGTTATTAGATGCTTCTTCAGACCAGATTTATACCAGTATTCTCATTGCATTGGTTACTGCAGGTTGTGTTTCTGAAGGCTCAGCACTCAAAATGGTTCTCTCCAATGGGGCAGCATTTTTAACAAAAGGATGCTCTAACAGCTGAGCTGCCGTAGGACGATATAAGGGGTTCCGCTGTAAACACTTCCTCACAAAGTCCTTTCCTTCATCTGAAAGATGATCAGGAATCGCAGGAAGTTCCTTACTGTTTCCGATCTTGAACATAGCAGGAACCTTTAAAGAAGCACAGGAAATAATATCATTATAGATATCGAAAGGCTTTTCCAGCCTGAAGAAGGGAAGCAGCATAAGCAAAGAAATGATATGATTCGGAAGCAGGGGCAAGAGCTAAATAGAAATCTGAGTTATTTGAAACAATAAGGAACATGAGAAACCATTCACATTTCCAGCATGCAAACACTACCTCCAAGATAACTATTAGCAGCATACAAATTATAGCAAAAAAAAAAAAAAGTTAGTCTTGTTGAATTAAAATTTTACTAACCCCTTCATATTGGCTCCAGGGTGGTTTAGTAGTAGCCATCTCTAACACTGTACATCCAAGGCTCCATATATCAACAGCAAGATTACAACCATTTGAATTCTGTATGACCTGAATAAATCAATTTAATAAAAAATTTGTTACCAGAAGGCATCAAAAGAGACTGTTGGCATGAAGGTACAATAATGTAACAATGCTGACCTCAGGTGCCATCCAATAAGGGCTTCCTTTGAATGATAATGGACAAGACTGCCCAGTAATCTGCAAATATTTTTGGTAAACTATATCAGAAAACAACCTCATCTTTGCACAGATAACTCATTAAGTTTGACTTAACACAGGTTCCTATCACACAGTTATATTAAGCAAACTTCTGATTGTTCTATTCTAGGAAAATTAGCCTACTGGTATCTACTAGATTTATTTATTTCTTTCTTTCTTTTTACTGATTACCCAAACTCCACTGTTAGCTACTCTGACAAATTGTTGTAGCATAACAGTAAATGTTTATAGCCATGGTTCTGAAACATACACTATAAATATCATAAGAAAATCTTACATGCTTTGCCATCCCAAAATCTGCCAATTTCACACGGCCACTTGGATCAACCAATATATTTGCTCCTTTGATGTCTCTGAACAGGATTAAAGCTCATGCATAAGCACGATAGAGTTTAGAGGAATAAGGACTCATGAGGTTGATATCTGATAATTGTTGTTTCTAATGTAACTAAACATCAAATATAAACAAATGGACTCACCTATGGACAGTATTTTTGGCATGTAAATATTCAAGCCCAGATAAAATTTGTTGTGTGTAACTGCGAATAGCACTTTCACCAAGCTGTCCATAATCTTGAAGAATTTTATGGATGGAACCACCAGAAACGTATTCCAAGTAAATATAAAGCTTGTCATCTAACTGTTCAAGAAATAAAGAGCTTAAGTGGGTTAGGTCAATACAAGGTGATTAATCTAAATCTTATGTTGTGGGACTACAAAATACCCCCTTGTAAAACACATTTAAATACATTTATAAAAATATACGCTGGGAAATCATTGAGAGTACAAAGGTGATCCACTTATAGAGTATAACAACTTCTAGATGCCATGGAAGTTTGGAAGAACAATCACACGTCACTTATCATTTCACACAATCAAAATTGACAGCAGTAAGCTTATCATGAAGTGATAAGTAACAAAGATGAGCAAAAATAACTTACAGTTTCAGATCCATAATAACGCACTATATTCGGATGTCTTAAGCGACTTAGCAGTGCAATTTCCTGTCAGATACCATCGATAATTATAGGCCCTTGTTTTAGAAAGCATATAAACATATATAAGACTCATAAATTCTAATTATTTGTTTAAAAGAAAGAAAGAAAGAAAACTAACCATAATAACTTACTTGGCCCAGTTGCTGTGCACTTTCCTTCGACTTTGCATCATCTGAAAACAGAGTAACCTCTTTCATTGCACACATCTCCCCACTTTCACTATAGGCCAAAAGTAAAATAAATCAAACTACGAAAAAGGAAAAGAGGGGGGAGTGGGGTGGGAAGAAAAAATTCTGCAAGACAAACAGTATGAAGCATTGACAATCACAAGGGCAGCATCATTTTGAATCATGGACATGTCCAACCTAAAATTCTACGGCAAAAACAATTACAAGATGCCCAGAAGCCTAATAATAAAAAATTCCCACTGATCTTCGAATTCATGTATTCCTGCAGCAATAGTGCTGTGACAGAAAAGTATAAATATTCATAGATGCAGAGTTTAGAATTCAGTACAAAAATGGAGTACAAACATAAGATGATAATGGAAGTTGCATAGACACCTCCTTACCTGTTAAAACCAAGATACACATGTCCAAATGTGCCTCTCCCAAGAAGTCGTCCTTTCTTCCAGCGTGAACCAGGACTTATTGGATTCTCTACTCTACCTGGACTTCGGGGGACTGATGGAGATGTCGCAGTTGAATATGAGGGAGAAAATGGACAAGTATTAGAGATTGTTAGAGGGGGAAGGGGCAATCGGTGACTTTTTTGTTTTCCATCATCAGGTCGGCTACTAGGTGACTCACTAACTCCCCCTCCGGCTCGTGGATGCAAAGGTGTGACAGCACCACTGTGTATTCTGGAACTGGGACCAGGGCTGGTCATTCTGGGGCTAGGTATTGGAGAACACTCCGGGCTACACCTGCTATGCGGCCAAAATAGCTGGCCCGACATATCCCCACCAACTGAGTTATGCCCAGAATTATGACCAGAACCTGGACTAGAACAATGTCCAGACCCTAATAAAGCTATATCTGAATAAGGTTTCCCGGTCCAGAGACCAGCATTTAGAACTTGCTCCTGACCAAAGGCTCTAATTGGACTTCTAGAAGGACTTGACATTGAGCTGTCTGGAGCACTACAAAAAGCAGCAGGAGGAGGGATTTGCAAATTTTGCACATGAGAGCTCAAATGTCTCTTCTTTGGTGATGCAGACAGAGTATGATTATTGAACAAAAGATTAGCAGGCTTTATCATCTCTCCAGAGCTCTTCTGATTTATAACAGGATACTTAACCTTTTGCATCATGCTTCAGAAAAGGTCAAAAGAGAAAAAAAAAAAAAAATCAGAGATGAAACAAGATTCAGAGAGAGGACGCAAGTCAATGTGTGTCAGTAGGTGAGTGTGGAAGGAATGGAGATATCATCCTGAAGAACACCAACACGAATTTCATTGGAAGAGATGAAAAACTCACCTTTTAGGGCTGGTCACGGCAGATTTATTTCCATTTTCATAATCAGATGTGAGGGGAGTAAGAAGACGAGAGTCAGACGGGTCATCACTGTCTGTAGAGCTGTCACTAGAAACAGAAGCGGTTGCTAAATCCCCCTCAGCATCAATAGAATCCAACCTATTAGGGACACATCCAGCTGCTGGAAGGGGCAAAAACATAGAAGGCTTGGAAACTGTGTCAAATCTTGATTTTGTAGATGCACTAATTCCAGACCCAGTGCGTCCAAGGCTAGCAAGGTGCACCCCAGGCAATGGAAGTGGTTGGGCACAAGACCTTTCTGCAAAACTTTGACAGCGCGATACATGTGTAGAGGGTGATGGTGATCTTGACGGCACACGGGATAAAGATCCTCTTTCTGAAACAGTGTCATTATGACTTCTGCGAGCACCTTGTAATCTACTTTCATCAGATCCAATCTTAAATTTGCGGTGTATTGCATCAAAAAAACTTTCCTTCGTCACTTTCTTCTTTTCTTCTTTAGATGAAGACTTCCCCCACCATGAAGGCATATTTATGTAACAAAATGAAAAAGTACAGAAAAATTCCAACTTAAAGTTCTCTAGTAAATTACATAAAGCAACTATCACGTGTGTACCAACACAACGACCAAATGACCAATGTTGAAAATCAGAAGGTTGTTAATGAAATCAGGTCCCGGAATGCCAACCAGATGATGATGGTGACTAGAAAGAAACTGCAAAGAGCACTAATGCATGCTTTACTATTAACCAACACCAGAAAAATATCAATAAATGAACATAATAACACATTTAAATGAATCGGGAAAGTAAAAGATCTTGTCAATGCAGAAAATAGCAAGGGAATTCATATCACAAAATTTCTACCTATTCACACCCACAATCTTCCTATTGTAGAAAGCAAGCTTCAAATTCACGGCACATGCCAACTGTTTCAGGCCTCCAAACCATAATAGGATGCAGGCACAGACGTGCATGCAACAATAACTTTTCTTTTATCCAAGCACATGTTAAACATGAAGTTCAACAACCTACCCAAAACAAACCAATTTTCGTAACCTCTAAAACATATCAGGAATGACTATAATATATGGAGAAAAAAAAAAAAGGAGGGGGACGTACAATGAATTTGCATAAGAAAACAAGTGAGATCCCCAGTTTAAACCCACATTATTATCCCATATTTGAACACAAGTGCTCAAAGCTCGAAAACACATAACACACTCTTTCGGCGTGGATCTATTAACTCATCCATTCATATATCTAACTAAACAAACACAAATATCAAAATGATAGTAACAACTAAACTAAAATCAAAGTCTCACAATCATCTTAAAAACAAAATCACATAACAGGAAATGCAAAAATTAATCTAAATTAAAGCAACAAAACTCGAATAACCGTCTCCAAACTCATTCTCCACCAACTCATAAGCTCATTAAACCTCACAAAATCACAAAATTTACCAGCAAATAAAGTAAAGTTAGCAACTTTGCGGCTCATAACTGACGTTCAAAATAGCAAAATAAACAAAAACAAGAATAAAAATGAAGCAAAACCCAAATCATTACTCACAGTGTACAAGTGTAATTCTCAGTTTCCACAACGAAGAGAAACTCAAAAGGCTCAGGCTCAGACCAAACTCTAGAGTGGAGGAAATGAGGAGCGAGAAAGAAACTTAGAGAGAGAGAGATTGTGCGTGTTTTTTTTATTTAAATTCTTTTATTTTAAGGGAATAAAATAGTTGTGATCTTGTCTTAAGCGTTAATCGTAATCAGAGATTTAATTAATTAATATTAAGTGGATTAATTTTTGAAAATGGAAAGACCCCTCGTGGGATGTGGGATGTATGATTGTAACTCGTAACATGTTACGTGAATCAGAACCGTGTGTTTTGACGCTTGTGACGTCCGAAACTCCCTTTTCGTCAACGAGTGAAAGCGAAAGCGAGTGGACAAAGGGTTACGGTGGTCCGCGACGCATGGAATCATTGTTTTTTATATTATTATTATTTCTTTTGACGGCAACTTTACTCAATTATATATTCTATTTGTATCGTTTATCCCATTTTGCTTTCCGCATTTGTTTATTTTTTTACCCCCCACCTTTTTTTACTCTAGGGTGGGCTAAGGATCTCTTTTAGTGGATTATTTCTTATTGACAAACTGATTTTTTGTTTTTGCATGGCGGTGCCTTGGTTTTTTTTTATTACTAACATCCTCGTTAAAATTAGAAAGACGTCTATTGCATTTCAATTTAAAATTAAATAAATTATTTCTACTTAATTATATAATTTAAAATTAAGCACACTACCTCCATTTAATTACATAATATTATTAAAAAAATTAACTCTAACAATATTTTTACAATGAGTTAAAACTCTTACTCCAATAATATGCGAGGACAAAAACTTTAACTACTTATTCAGAAGGCGAGTGAGTAATTTTTTTATTCTTAACTCTTATAATAGTGAGGACTTCTAAAATAAAATAAATGTTGGGTTGGTGAATTTTTCTACTTATCTATAGTTATATATATTTTTAATATTTACTTATTGAATGTTATTACGCACTCTTTTTATATACAAAGATTACGTGGATAGTAGATAGAGAGTGCTAATACTAATATTTATATATTAAAAAAATTACTCATTTAAAGCTCGGTCTTATTATATATTTAAAACTTAATCTAAAAATTTACTCCAAAAAAGAAGAGACCTATTCTCCAATAAGAAAAGAGTAGACCTGATACCCTTCAAAATTTCTTATAAAATATACTTTTAAATAAAATTACTTTAATAACCAAAGATTATTTAATTTATTTTTTAAATGAAAATTCAATTAACACTTAAATAAGTTAATCTTTTTACATCCATCTCATTTTACTTTAATTTCTTTTTAAAGAAAATTATAAGAGTTTAGAGTTGTGTACATAGAAATTATATAATGTAAAGAAAATTATTTACAATTTTAAGATATGTATGTATTTTTATAAAAAAAAATTTAAATATATTTTTAAGTTGAAATTTTATTGGACGATGGTTAATTTTAACATATCGGGTTGTATTTATAAATTAAAATAAGGGGTTTTAAGAATAAATTCAAAAGGATTGTTACAAGAATTTTCGAGCTTTTACTTTGAAATCTTTGACTAATTATGATTAAAATATAGAACTTACTGGTAAATAATTAGACCGAAATAAGGTGAAGTTTAACACAAAATTTCTCCTTAAAACATAAGATATATATGAGTAGCCCACTTGGTTAGATTTGTGAATCTGCAGTAATGATGAAAGTATGCAGCCATCAAATGAGAGAAGTGCACGAGTGAAAATTTTGTTGTTAAGTAGGTGAGAAATTTATGATTGATAAGGATCAAACTGCAATTATACCTTCCAAAATTTAGATAATATATAAAACGCACGCCGTTTAATTTTTAATACTAGAGCTTCAAATCAAAGTCTAGGCTGATTATGATAACCTCATTACCCGATTATTATATAATTGAGATTGAGTGTACCAAAGATTATTTTAATTTAACTTAGGAGTCTTAAACTAATACCAGTAGGAATTTTTTTCTTTTTTGAAAGGAATATTAGTAGGAATTACTGTTACAAAATTGACCACTTTTGAGTGAAGTGTCTTTCGACTAAATTTTTCGAAGATGATACCATGTGTGCCAGTCAAATTATCAACGAGAATAAACTTTGCAAGTACGTGGAGCGATAGTGGATAGTAAAAATAAATAAATAAATCTTACGTTTGAAAATTATTTTGTAGAAAGATTAAATTTCAATGGTTTGTAGAGAGGTCAAACTTCAATGGTAAGGAGTGGTCTCTTTAAATAAATAAATAAATAAATCTTGCGTTTGAAATTTAGTTTATAAAAAAGTCAAATTTTAATGATAAGTAGTGATCTCTTTAAAAATGTAGGTCTTGAGTTCAATTCACATTCTAATCTATTAATAAGAATAGGTGTGAGTAATCCAACCTAAATTTAAATTTCGGCTTAAAAATTTGTATGGTTTAGTTGTATGTCGAGGGTTAAATTAATTAATTAATTAATTAATAGTTGCTTATAATTATCAATAACATAATAGACCATATCAAAAATATTGAAACACTGCAAAATCATATACATGTGAAATAATCATGAAGCACAATTAGTATTAGGATTATAATGAGTTATATTATATTGGAATAATTGAAAATGTTAATGTATTAATAATTAATAGGTTGGATTGGGTTGGGTGCCGTGGGGTTAAGTTTTCTTAATGAAGCCCACTAAAAATGAGTGGAAGTATTGCCACCCTTTTAATATTCTCTTAAAATTCCTCTGGTGTATTTAAAAAACTCAGTCAAAATAACATATCATTAGATAAAAATAAAACTATACTAGAGACGGCCAACAAAAAAAACTTATTGGCACACCATAAATTCATACTTTTTATATTATAATAGCTACTACAAATTACAATTTACAAGAGACCAAAAGACGAGTCGAAAGGGGTGAAATTGAGACCAATAAATAACTAAAACCCAAGCACATAAACGAGATGAAGAAGAAAGGTTTTTCTTTATTTCCTTCTTTCGACCGATTTGAACATGAATATATAACCCACAGAGACTGTATGAGCAGCAAGAGTTATTAGAATGCTTACAACATGTACTTGGATGAATTGAGATTTCAGGGTTATTTTTTATATAACTTGTTTTAACCATGGATTTCTTAGCAATATAATCCGTTTTGGTATTGTGGTTTGAGCAACACAAGGGTTTAACAAAGAAGAATGCATTAGAGTTTTTATTGGAACCGATAGAGCGATATGATATTTTATATAATATAATAATCATATAATACAACCTTGTTAAATTAATAATTTCATAAATTTATTTGAATAGAAAATTTCAAAAAAAAAATCTTATTTTTTTATATCACCCAATTAATACATTAATTAACTATTAATTAATTTGAAACTAAATATATATATATATAATATCTATGATTTAATGTTTATGATTTTCTTTATTGCACTGGTACAATGCTTTACATATTTTATTAGTTAATCTTGTTTTCTTTACACTTTTTCGATGAGAAGATATTATTATATTTTATGTGATATATTAAGAGAAATAAGAGAGGTATCAGCTTAACATATTGTTTAAAATACAAAGTCCTATCTAATGAGTTATCATTTAATCGTGATCCAATCATGCAATCCAGCCAAATAATTATCAAGTGATTGTTCATTCAATCAAGATTGAATTAGAATCATATCATACAACTGCATAGAATTGGTATATTTTTTAATTATACTACTTATATACTTCATAAAAATTACTATTATGAACGTGATATTATTTTTACAGATTAATAAGTTATTAATTTATCATTAATTTAATTTCATGGTCCTAATATTATTAATTTATTGAGATTTTACTAAATTTTAACGGGATAAATAATGAAAATGAATTTTAAAATAGGGGTGGGTATATGATTTAGTTTGGTTCTAATTGAGTTCACATTTTTTCAATTAAATTGAAATATATCAATTCAATTAAATTGAAAATCGATCGGTTCACATTTTTTTTCAATCATTTAGCTCCTACTAACCAAACCGAACCGAAAACCAAATTGGTTAAATGTTAAAATGAAAAAAAGAAAAGAAAAATTTTCAATTTATATACAATAATCATGATAATATTTTTATTGATATTTTTTCATAAAATATGAATGATTAGTGATTATAATTGAAATGGACTGAAAAAAAATAGGTGAAAAGAATAAAAAATTTGACTAATAAACGAAAAATATTAAATTTTATGATTCGAATCATATAAAAACTTAATCAAACATAATTAAATTGAAATAATTCATTTCGGTTCGATTCTCTTCTTAAGTTCAATTCATATTTAATTTATAACTTATTGAATTAATTATGTTTGGTTCGGTTTGAATTTTTGAGCAAAATCAAGCCGAACCGGTAAATGTCCACTCTTTTAAAAGGACTTTGAGAGGGTGCCAATAATAGCTCCACTCTTAAAATTTTGGGTTAGAAATTTTAAACTCAACCTATCCAACACAAGGTGAATTGAGTTTACTTTAGACAAGGGATTATGAGTTTTTCCACCTTCCTCTATTCGAGAAGAAAGATGATATTTGAATAAATATTATTCATTCATAATTGCCCTCGTTTAAAATAAAAACTAATTAAAAAATAAATATTTTTTTCCTCCCTCAAGCTCTCGATAAATTAGGTTCTCATTAATTTTCAGTTTCATTCATCATTCGAATCAAATACCAACTTCTAATCACATCTCAAATCTTAAATTATCACACAAATCAAAACCAATATCACTAATAACTTATTTGTAAGATTTAACAAAATTCAACATTGAAACCCGTCGTATGTCTCGGTGGATGTAAGGAAATGGATTATTGGTAATCCATGTCTTGGGCTTGAGTCCCAGCTTCGGTAGGAGTCCAAACTGCATTATCCATTTCTAATCCCGAAGACTCATTGCCTTCTATGAATGCTACTTTTTGAAAGCAAAGAGGGCACAAGGTGTGAAGTTAAGTTCCTATTAAGAAAGATGTGATGTGATGGTAGGCTGGGTGCACTTATTTATTGTTCACACTGAGAGGAGAGAAGAAAATAAACTAGAAAGTGGTGGTTTTTATTACTCCGGAGAGAAAACTAATGGGACAGCGGATGGACCACGGACTTTTGTGTCGAATTCTATTTTACGCATTGTCAGAGTTTAATTAAGCATCTTATGGACCAAACCTTCGTTTTTCCTTTTTCGAAAGTTTTTAATTTCCTTATCGTTCGTTCATTTTCATGAGTCGTCAAGTCAAATGTTAAGTTAAAGACATTCCAAGTCCCGCACATATAGCGAAGAATATAATAAGAGAACTTTCTGCGAAGCATCAAGTGTTGGCATTAAGGCGTTTAGCAACAAGATGAAGCAAGAAGCTATTAATGATAAATGTCTTCGCCTCTAATATAGATACCACATTTCCGAACTGATGCCCCACAAACCTACAAGCTGATGCTGATCTTCAAATGTATATTATATGTCCAGACTCACAATAGACGACGCCTTCCAGCAGAATTCATAACGAATGTAATAATCTCAAATAATAACAACCAATATCAAGGTGCAGGGAATTTGGTATAATAATAAAGACTGAAAAAGAATCCTCCATTCAAAAAGCTTTAAAAAAAATACAGCAATGCTAGATAGATAATTTACACACATAATTAATTAACATGTTAAACAGTTAACACCAAACGCACATAAACAAAAAGACACCGACAAAGATGACACAATGAAAAAAAAAAAATTAAAACAGGTCCCTCAATGAATGAAATCTCTTTAAGCCCTGGACTTGAAGGGAATGGCCCTGATAACTATCTGGTGGTACACAGCAGCCAGTGCAGCTCCAATGAATGGTCCAACCCAGAAGATCCACTGCAATATTACATTCCAAGAGAAAAACAGTTCTAAGAATTTGATTCACCAGACAGTAAAAAACTACATACAATTAAGAACATGCTAATTGGGATGGAAGAAATTCATACGTGGTCGTCCCAGGCATGGTCTTTGTTGAAGATGATGGCAGCTCCAAGACTCCTAGCTGGGTTGATGCCGGTTCCTGTGATGGGGATGGTGGCCAAATGGACCAGGAAAACTGCAAATCCAATGGGGAGGGGGGCCAAAATCTACGGCAAAGTTGTTACACAAAGTGCAGCAAATGAGAAGCAAAATCATCAACAGCACTCACAAGAAAAGCACTTTACATGTCGCACAAACGACCAAAATAATCACGTGCAAGCATCATCACCAAAGATGTGATCTTATCACCCTACTCCATCCCAAAAGCTGATCTAAATTTACTAACAACACAACCGCACCACCTGCCAGACTAGACTGAATGACCGGCCTACCAAAAAGCAGACCAAAAGCATTGGATACCAGATGATAGATTCAAGTAATGCTGATTTTTTTTTTTTGGAAAGCAAGCCTAAAGCAGAATACCACTCACTAAAGAAAAGCTATCTATTATCTATATTCAAGACGGCACAATATCCTAAAATAACTAATAATTCAACAAATTAACGCTAAGGGTCTAACAATATTTGTACCTAAGAAACAAAGACAAAGAATGGCATGGTAAAGTATACTTACAGGAACATGGGAGTCTCTGGCGTTTCTTTTGGCATCAGTGGCAGAGAAGACAGTGTAAACAAGAACAAAGGTGCCAACAATCTCAGCACCAAGACCATCGCCCTTGGTGTAGCCGTGAGCAACAACATTGGCTCCACCACCCAACCTCTCATAGTTCTTTGATCCTTCGAATCCCTTGACAACACCAGCACCACAGATGGCACCAAGGCACTGCATGACCATGTAGAAGACAGCCCTTGTCAGGGAAAGCTTCCTCGCTAGTAACAGACCGAAGGTCACCGCTGGGTTGATGTGTCCTCCTGTTGATCAAACAGCAAAGAACAAACAGATCTGATCATCGTCACCACCATAAGAAACGAACACAATAGACTACAAGTTAAATTAAGAACCCAAAAAACAAAGGAGCAAAAATTAAAGCTTTTTACGTTGAAAATAATCAAATATAACTAGCAAAGTCATAAACTTAGTCCGTAAAATAAGTATAAAAAGAAATAACTAGCCAGATCAAATGATTAGCAAACAAACCCATGCTCAAAGGCTGCACGTTTCACTTGTGCAGGAGCACAGAAATACCCAAAAAAAAAAAGCTTAAAAACAATATTGAAGATGTATAATATTTGCATTAATACTCATTAAAGATTTGATTCCCCCCATTCCTTCAAAAATATGTAGAAAAAAGTGAACTTTGAAGATAGCACTGACCTGAGATACCAGCAGTGCAGTAAACAAGGGCAAAGATCATGCCACCAAAAGCCCAAGCAATTCCTTGGATACCAACGGTGGAACACTTGGTGTTAGACTTGGAGACACCCATGACAGTCAAGACAGTGATGTAGAGGAACAAGAAGGTAGCCATGAACTCTGCAATACCAGCTCTGTAAAAAGACCATGACTTGAGCTCACCAGGCTCAAACAAAGGTGCCGGTGGTGGCTCCTTGTAGTCTTTGTCTGTTTGAGCTGATGTCCCAATGGGTTGCCTCTCTGAGAACTTGTTAGCTCCAAGCTTAACATCCTCTTCTTTGCCCTCCATTGGCGATGAACCCCTCTATCTCTCTCTCTCTCTTATTCTCTCAAAGGAGCAGCTGCGTTTGTGTTGTGTGTGTAGCGTAGTGAGAAAGTTGATGATGAAGGGTGGTTTTATAGATGCGTATTATTACTACTAAGCAATATATTATGTGGCCACACGACAAAACTGGATGTCTTTTTTTCTTTTTGGTTATTATTTAATTAGTTTGATCATAATAATTAATTGGGTTTTCTTTTTATTTAGACGAAGGGTTGAGATATATGAGCCCCACTCTAATGTAGAAAGTTAGTTCATAATTATAAGGATAAAATTATAATATATTATTTATTATTTTATGAATATAATTATAATTTATATTCTACTTTAAAATTACTAGTTATGACTTTATATTAGCGTAGAAGTATTATTATTATTAGAAATTTGTTCAGTTATAATAATTATAATTTTTAATTTTTATAAAAATATATAAAAATTTATAACATAAAATAAGTTTTGTATAATTTTGGGTGGATTGTATAAGTTATAAATATTGTAATTCGGCTGAACCCCTTACTATTAAAGATTGTAGCAGGGTTTGCAGGATTGTTCTGGAAAATGCATAGAGATGACAGGAACTGGTTGCTTCGTTGTCCCCTTTCGTCTTATCTTCAACAGAACAGTGTTGAACCCCTTTTGTTTTTTTGGACAATTCATTAAATGCCCAAAATATTTAGCCAATTTTTAAAAGTTAATTCAATTTATAATTGTCTTACTTTCATAGTTTTATTTTTTAAAAAAAACATTTTAAACAATAATATCCTATTACAGTTGACACAAAATACAATGATCAATTGTGTTTAGCAGCAATATAATCTTACCCGGTCATTATTATCCCAAAATAATTATATTTTTCACAATTAAAAAAAAATGAATTTGAGCATTTGTATAAATTAATTATGCTTTTGAATATGTTTTGCATTTGATTAGGTGTTTTTCTGGGCCATCTGATATTTCACGTAATCTGGAAAAGGAATGAGTAAAAAGTTATCGTGGTCCTCGTTCATAGACCTGTGTTAAATTTTAATGATTAAAGACAAATTATTCTTTTCTTTATTACGAATAAAGAGAAGGGGGGGGGACCTCTCTGGCCTCATTCATGCCAAACACGCCCCTGGGGTTCCGGCTCCTGAGTCTTGCTTGATGGTATCCTTTAAATGTTTTTCAGGAATGTTTACAGCACTTACGTCCATCTAAAGAAGTTGGCAGGGTAAAACGGTCATTTTGTGGAAAGAGCAACCGATGGTTTTCTCGATTAGGTAACGGGAAATTTCTTTAAACGGTGGGCGAATCACGGCCACAAAATTTAAAAAAGGGCAACGAACATGGCAGGCTGAGAAAAAAGATGGCCGTTTTATGACCGTTGGGAAAGTGACGTCTTTGAGTAAGCACATGGGCAACGGCTATGTATGATGTAATACGACAATAATAACCAAGTGGAATTACTGTTGCATCCTCATCACATCGGAATCACATTGAGAGGATTCATTTCTTCACGTAATCTATTATGGTACATTTGCGTAGTATCTCACATATGAAAATTTCTTATTTTAATATAAATAAATTATTATTATTGTTTAAAAAATTTAATTGATTTAATTAAAAAAATTTAATATATATATTACATAATCGTTAGTTGTTATTTTTATTTTATTAAATTATTTTTAAATTTTAAATTTATTCAAAAATTCAAATATTATTTCATTATTCTTGAGATTTATACTTTTAAATAATTTATATTTATTTAATTGAAAATCCTATTTTACCTTCAAATAATTATTCAGTAAATTAAAGATAAATTTATAAAAATATGTTTTAGACTATAGTTAAAAAAGTAAGGATGAAATGAGTTATTATATAAACAATAAAAATTAAATAGACTATTGCATCAAATGAAAAGAGATTTTTCTGTATTGTATTATACATAATAATATTTTACATAATTTTTTTTTATATCAAATTAATATAATTTAATATTTTAAAGTTATGTGGTTATTCATATTAATTTTATTATTTGAATTTACAAAATAATTCAAATGCATTTATTTAATAAAATAATTAAATAACTTTAATTGATTGAACAAAAAAATGGCAAATAAGAATTTAAATTCGGTGTGAACTAATCTTTTTACTAATCTCTTGAAAATATATTAATAAAAATATAAAATTAAGTAAGTCTTAATTGTATATTACTATATATAAACATACATTTTTTTTTTAATGAATTGAGTACATGTCTATATTAAAATCCACCTGCAAAAACTAGGGGTCTTGGATTCCATTTGTGCAGAAAACCTGTGTGAACCTTTTAATTAATGAGATGCATACAATGCGTTTCATCTAAATTTCCAAACGCAAGGTTCTTTTTATTTAATGCAGGCATTATAACCACCTTTAGAGAAATTGAGGCTTTAGGTGAATTATTTTTATGATATCTTTTTAATTTTATAATTTTAATATTCAAATAAATAAAAAATTTTAAATTTTATTTATATTTAATTATTGAATTTTAATAATAAGTAAGAAGATATTAAAAATTTGTGAAGAGAATATCTTTTTTAATTCTACTTGAACCATTACAAAAATAAATGAATAAATAAATAACAACAATACTATTTCACAATAGAATATTTAGAAATATAATTTATAAAAAGTTGAGATGATGAATTTAGATCATATAATGTATATGGACTTAGTATTTTAAGAAATTAATTTTTTTACTTTTAAATGAATCAATGAATATAATAATTTTATTTGTAAATAAGATATCAAAAAAAAAATTAATCGATTGATTTTTGAGATTATAAGATTTTTAATAAAATTAAAAAGAATACTAAGAGTAAAAAATGCAAATGTTAAATTTTGTTAAGAAATTGAAAAGATAAAGAATTTAATTTTTTTTCTCTAAAAGACTATTAATAAATGAACTAATGGAAAGATAATATTATTAATATTCTTTATTTAACACTAAGATTTCTAAATATAGATAGACTTTCTTACCATAAATATTTAAAAAAATTATTAAAAAAATTACATAAAATATGAAATATTTTTAAAATATAAAAATTTAGATAACTACCTTATTTATTTATACTTAAAGTCATTACAGCAGGACCCATTAGTTATGGTATCCAATGCGTCAGCACAAACATGTCACTATAGTACTTTGATCTCTTCTCACTAAACTTGGATTAAGTTTTTGCCGCAAAACAATTGAATCACAACCAACATATTATATTATTACAAGTTAAACACATTTTTCATATTAGTGTCAAAGACTTAAAACGGATTTTTAGGAATTTAATAATGATTATTGGTTGACCTCGATGCAGCCTCTGAAAGGCTGGCCAAACATTAGCTTCAAAAAATTAGGCTCCATTTAGTATGACAGCATTGTCTTGAAACTAAACGCAACAAAATATCGAACAGCAACAGAGTCATAAAAGACTTCACAACTCTTGACCTCAATAATAACCACAATGAAATTAAAGTTAGATAAATGTGAAAATTAAAAATTGAAGGGTGGTGTATAGGTTTCATTAACATTATAAAATAGGGACTGGGCCATATTTAATCATGCCATGGTTGTTTTTATTTTGGCATGACCTAACACGATAATGATCAAACAAACAGTGGAGATTGGGACCACATGGCCCTGTTTTGAAAATCTTTGTTCTCTAAAATAGTAAAATGTGCTCATTTGGTGAGCCCGATTCTCCTTTTCAGGTTTTAACTTTACGTATAGAAAGGGGGTGCCAATGATGCTAGCCAACTCACACTGTTAGTCTTGTGCCCTGCACTCACATGCAAACCTTAGCCCCACGTCGCCACCTATAGGATCCATGGCCCATGCCAACCATTCCTGGCATCCAAAAAAATAAAAAATAAAACTATACAACCAAGAGCAGAGATACCTTGTTATAATCAGCTCAGCCGCCCAAACCACCGTAATCTCTCCACGTGGCACCAATTTGATATGAGTGCTTGTATTTTTCCAAGGCGGGCGGATGACCCGACCCGACCCAGAAACCCAAGGATGCACCAAGTGGTTCACACTTCATAGGCGAAGAAAAAGGAAGGAACCATGAAGTTCATGGCATGAACTCCAAAAGGAAAAGATCCAACAGGCAGCTCACTCACACACAGCCTCAGGTGGTCTTCACCAGAAGATGCCTTGACCACGCTCAGTAATGGCAACATTTCTCTTATTTGCTTTTCAACAAGAAATTGTGACCCACCGAGAGTCTTCATCTTGAAGGAAAATAATGGGAATATTTCTTTTTTCAAGAGAATATTTAGCGCAGTGAACACACCAATAATGAAAGAGCATCATTGGCCTCTAAAAGTTTTCCACCACAAGGCAACCACCGAACCACATTCTAATCAATGAACAGCTGAGTTGTTTTTCTTGTTCACGGCAATAAAGTTGGTAGAAATTTATACACATATTCAGGAAATATTCAGTCCTTATCTAGACGACTAAACTCTTCTCTAAGTTTTAACAAAAACCTTTTCCTAGCACATGAAACTGGGGAATCCAAGAAAATTGCTTAAAAGGCAAACATAGTATTGCACTTGTCCCTTTCAATTCAAATGTTCCAACCCTGGAAATGAACGATAGAATTTCACTGAAGCAGCAGCATTGATTCATACTCTTCAATGATACAATCACCTGGTTATTGAGACATATCGGAGATACCATGATAGCTGAAATTTGGTACAAATCCCTGAAAAATATGATAGGGCAATCGATTGAGATCACAACATGAAGATAAAAGAATAATGATAGCAAAAACGAAGTGGGCATGTCATTGGAAAAGGAAGTTTATACAAGAATTTGTGGCCAAAGACATTACAATTAGGCCCCAGATTAATTAATGATCACTGGAGCTTTCATACAACATTCCAATGTTTTGCCAAGCCTGACAGGCTGTTTTTTCAAACGATTTCCAATGATTAGAGATACACTACAAACTCTACATCATAATTACAACAAAAGAAGCCTTATTTTTCTACATTTAGTTCTTGACTGTGATGGAGATGGGCATGGGGGCAGGGTTTTTGGGGTTCTCCTCTCGTCCATAGAACCCTGAGATCGCCTCTCTTCTTCCCCAATGCCAGAAAAGTCCCTGCATGAACATTTCAAATTTACCAGTTCATTAGAAAAGTTTAGACATTTTGCATTATCAAATGATTTCATACACATGGTTTGACTTGATTACCTAATGTGAATGGGACAATATAAAGCAGAGCAGGTTGGCCGTGGCCATCCATCAAGTTCAGTGCCACATATGTGATAAGAAGACCTACCATCAAAAAGATAAGTAAATTCAGAATGGAAAAACCATCAGATATACAATTAAATATGATGGCAAGAGGAAAATAGCAAATTTGGGTCTTTTTAACATCTTAATTATCTTTCTTTTCCAGAAAATTCAATATCATATCTTCAATCTTACAACTTATAAGCGAAAGATGATTTGTTTATTATCTATCAACTTACAACTTACACGAGAAAGACGATTTGTTTATTATTTCTTACCTAATCCATAAGCCAACATTGCCCATAAAAAGTATCCAGCCCGAAGACTCTTATTTGCCAGCCAATCGTACCTGTGACAATGAGCCAAGCACAAGTTAATATAGGTTGTTTCGTGTTCAACTTATTTATAAAGTTAATAATTCGCTCGCTGGAAAGCATACACCCAGTGGAATGAAAAATATTTGCAATAATACCAGAGGCATCCACCAGAGTATTTAAGAAGTTAAAGCTTGCAAGTACAAAGCACTAATGGGGACGTGATGTGAGGAAAGGTCAGCAAGCTTAAACCTGAGCGAAAACGCTATAATCAATCCCGGTAAAAGAATATCACCAAAACCGATGATGCTGTAACCGCCCCATGGGTCAAACATGCGAGGGATCTTCAATAGCATGGGAATGCCATCCTCACCACTTTTATCGCCACGTGCCACCTATAGAATGAACAATTGAAGTAATTCTTCAGCATATGAAGATCCTTTTCTACCTTCACAAGGCTTGATAGTAGTCCAAATAAAAAAATAGATATAAATTCAAACGAGGAAGAATATTTACCACAATCATCACACTTTCATGAAACAACTTCTTTGAAACAAATACCCAAAAGATGTCGTACATGAAGGCACAGCTGAGAAGAACTGTACCCACCTGATAAATAAAACACCCAGAATTAGCCAAATCCATTCTATCTAAAAGCTGAAGATAAACTAATCAATATAAAATTACCACAGAATTTAGATTATAAGCAGAATTTAAATGAACCAAGACTATCATCAGTAAAGAATTAAAAACGTGAAATTAAGGCAATGCAATCATACATAAAACACAACTGATGCCTTCCATTATGCAAACTCTTGATTCTGATAAACAGCTCATAATTAAAGTCACAAAGAAAGCTAACAGTAAAAAGGTAATTGAAAAAGAAAAATGACAATAAATAGCACAAAGAAAATATACTATTCCCTGTATATCTCCTGCAAGAGTTGGAATGAGTAACAGAACTAACAAGTCTAGCATAATCAAATTTCAAGGTGACCACCTTTGTACATCATATTTTTAGATTCCCACTAATAGAGAAGCAAGTATATAAGCAATAGACCTTGAAGCAAGCCCAACCATTCATAAAAAACCACACACAATGTTCACTGATACCAGATTTGTTAGCAGAAGTACCTTAATTTTGGTTTTCTTTTAATAGATCACACAAAAAAAAATTTGTTCACACGAAAACTTAATAAATTAAACAAACATTACTGATGAAAAGAATCCAAGCATTAACATATTGCCATTTTCCACCAATGTCGCAATTGAGAGATTACCTTGAGATTAGGAATATGGACAATTTGCAGGACTGTTATTATCAGCGCAATTCCCTGATTGAAGGAAAAAATTATTAGTTGACTCAGACCATATAAGTCATCCATCTTCACCTCCTCAAAAGTATTGTTATATAACATGTGAGAGATGTTATGCTTCATCCTTAAAAGTGATCATTAGTAGTGTGGTATCATAAATAAAAAATGAAATACCCAGAAGCAAGCAAAGTGGATTTCTTACAGGTATTCGTCTTACAAGTAGCAATGTTAGAATCGTGTTTTTTTTTATTTTTCATTGTTTTTCTTTGTTAAGAGTCCACAGAATGATTGCTACGCCATAATAATGACCAAACTTATCACCAAATCCAATAACTTTTTGCTAAGATAAATGTAAAGACATAATATATTATTGGTAAAAGATAGAGAAGTAAATGCTTACAAGAATATCTTGACCAATCCATGCAAAGGAGACCTTGCGATAAATGGCCCACACAACAGCAAATGCTATGCAGAATGGAGTAACTGCCAAAGTAAGATGAGAGACAACTCCAAGGAAAGGTACTTTGATGAATGATTCTCCAGCACGTCTGAACCACCTGCCCAAGTATGTTTACATTTAACGAGAAAGACAACTGTATGAAAATCCATAAAACTGAAAGAAGATTGAGTATGTGGGTCCATAAATCCAGTAGGGAAGCTCATACAAACTACAAGGATATGCATGGAAACAAGGCCAGTAGAAATCATGTAATGAACATTCCTCAGGCATGGAAGGCATGCTAGTGTACCCAGCTCTATATTTTTTTTTTCTTCTTTTTCCTTGTTTTAAAATGGCCACATACCAATAGACAAGACCTTGATTGAGCCTCCCAACTCAAGATAACTGAACTGTTTAAAAAAGCCTATTACAAGACACGTAGCTGTTTGAGAGTCCACCACGAAGATTATATCAGCAATGAAAGTTGTATTTAAAATGGAGGCAATTTTACCTTGATAATAAAGCAACCAAGCAAGTTTGCAAGCCCTGCATGTACATGAAACAATGAAATTAGAATTGATTCATTCTTATGTTTATGGATATATTCCTATGTTTGTGCAAGTGTACACTGCAAGGGGAGATATACATACAAAAGTTTAAGTACTTGTGTGAAAGGGAACCCATACCTCTACACCACCTATGCAGAAAAGAACGACCAATAGCTCAAGGAACCAGTTTGACATCAGTTTGTAAAGCATGACCAAGAAGCATGAAGCAACTAAAACGAAAAGGACAGCAGATACAGTGTTAATGTCCACAACACCACTAAGACCTACTGCTTTAGCATCTGGAATTTCGTCCACAGCATCCTACATGAATAGTACAAATTTAAATCAGTAAGTATTTATAAGCTGAGAACAGAAAAACAAAACATTAGGGAACAAAAATAGAAGGCTGATCCTGTTTACTAAAAATTCATCCAGATAGCGACCTTTAATAACTTGTCTTGTTCAATTGCTGTTTCTCTGGCACTCCATGCAGACCAATAAGATGCACACAGGATGGTACCAACTGCCATTAACCACAAAAATACTTCAGCTACATCAACTACAGGTCGTCGGGGAGAATATAGCTGCACAGAGACTGCAAAATACAAAAAGTCTCAGAAACACATCCCACGCCAATTTTTAATGATGTATTTTTTCGAAACAAAATTGCTGAAACAAATATAAAATAAGATGTTAAAGTTTATGTTTTTCTGCATGCACAAAAAAGGATACACAAAACATTTTACTTACCTGATGAAGTATTCAGGAGCATCTTTTCCAAGCTGGCACCAGCATCCTGGGGCATCATGACAGCTGGTATGTGTATATCTAGATCAGTTTCATCAGGATCACAGACCATCTTGTACAGTTCTGCCAAAGCAGTAAAAGGAAATATAATAAGTTTTAAGGCCATGACTAATCAGTTAGCATTGCATTCCATCTGCTATTCAGCCAGGCTATTGTGCTTTTATATTGGATGATGCTATTAAGTAGAATACTCTAAACAAGGCCCTTAATCATGACCAAGAAAAAACAGAAAATGTGATTTATAATAAGGTCCTTTTTTAGTTTCAGGTAACATAAAGAAGCATTTGTTACTCAATTGTTGGTGCTTGCATGAGAACAAAAATATGCTGATTACCTTTCTGGTTATTTATGATGAGGAGGGCTGAAGCACCAGCAGCCTCTGCAATATTTGCTTTAGTTGTAAATTTGCAGTTGCCTCGGTCAACCATGATGACATCTCCAGCATACTAACAGAATCCAGATAACACATTGGCTTCAATAAATATTTACTACATTCCCCAAATGTGTATAACCATAAGTCAAACATTAAGAGTATTGAGGTAGTTCAAAAGGAAAAACCTTATGCTTTGGCATGCTGCAACAATCCCGGGGATCTGAAAGAGTAAGGCGAATCTGATTTGCATTTTTCTCCTTCGACACTATTGTTGTGCCAAATCTAGCACCCACACCGACAAATTCTTCATTCTCTATGCCATCAATCCACGTCTGAACTTTTACCTAACAAATGCAATGACCATTAATGGTAAAATTGCACAGATAAAAACATCATAAAGCTAAAGGTGGCAGCCCATACAGAAAAAGCTTTCTGAAACTAATCGATGCCAACATTTCTGTAAAACACATATGGGTTACTACTGTCTTTAATGGATCACATTGTGAGCAAAAGCAAGTTTAACAGAGAATTCATAGTCGTCATTCCAATAAAAGCTACCCGCCTTATTTTATTACTCGAACTAGTTTTAAACTTTCTCAGGACCAAATAACCCAAGTGAACAATAGCAGTTGAATTAAGAGATATATAAAACATAACACCATCTGCAACTTTACTGCTAAGCAACTAAGCATCATGGTAATTGAAACCACATGCACTCAATACAAGTTGCATAAGTCCAACACCAACAAACACAAGTGATCAAAAAAACAATCACACAAGCAACCCAATTACCCCTTCATCTTTTTATGATTATTTTATTTTCCCCAGGAATCAAGTCCTCCGAAGGTAAACAAAAAACAATAGAAGCCTGTTAAAGTACTTCCATAATTATAATCTCAATCACGATATAAACAGAAACAATTAGCTCCAAAATACAAGGAATTCAGACTAAACACATATAAGATAAGCAAATTAATTATTGTTACCATCGTCATCAGCTTACATAACTAAACCAACAAGGGGGGGCAGTTGAGAATCAAAAAGACTAAGAAGTGGGTGGAAAAGAAGATACCAAAACGAAGTCGTTTTCACAACCAGGCTTCTTTGGAGCTAAATCGTCGTCGTGAACTATGTCACCAGCCGTGACAGATGCTGGACAACAGACAAGTGAAACTACAGCCACCGGCAAGAGAACCCATCTTAATCTCTTGAAATCCATGATTTGAAGTTCCCTTTTTATGTCCTCTTCCTCTGCATCACACAATTTGAGAGCAGAGACGGAGAGAGAGAGTGCGAGACACAGGCAATGCTTTTTGTTTCTGCTTTCTCTTTCCGTTTTGTCTTTGTTTTGGTTTTTGTGTTGGTTAGTCCAGTAGTCGCACTGTAACAAATGATTGAAAATAGTAACTATTTATAAATTTTATGTAAGCTGAAAATAGAACAGAAATAACAAACAAATGGGAATAATAACAATTAATGTCCCTACTTTTTATAATTTCTCAATCAGAGACATAGTTTTTTCGTTTGTGTTAAATAGATTCCTCACTCAGTCTCCATGGCAATGATTGAAACACGTACACCCCATCAAAATTCTCAGTTGCATATTCATTCATATTTCCTAACAAGAACAGGCCAACAGGGTGTGTGAATACTGAATAATGAGGTTAACAAATTGGATACGATTGGGGTTATTTTGTTATTTCCCCTAGGAGTCAGCGACTCTTTTTCTTTTTCTTTTTTTAAATGTAAATAGTTAAACTGGGGACTTTGATGTTACAAACCCAAATACTAAGAACTATGTGGATCTACTGCTTCAAAAATAAATGCGACCTGTGACTGGGATTGGGTGACACAGCGAATGCGATGTCTACCGAAGTAACCAACCAAACCAACATTATATTATACCCATTCAGAACGACGTCGTCTAGTAAGTTAAGCACTGTATCCGTCTTTCACTGATTTAGGCTGCACGTGTTTTTTTGCAGTTATAACAGTCATTTGGTATAAAAGTCATTATTATTTTTTTAATCTTTTTAGTTTGATCCCATTTTGATACAGCTAATGCAATCAAGTATAGGCCTGGTTAGAAAATTATTGGTCAAAACAAAAAAAAGAACAACAAAATGAAGATGTGAAGTCACTTCAAGTTGTCGCTGAGAACATGATAGATGTTGTGAAATGTGTGTCCTAGTTTGTACTGTTGTTACATGAATAAGAAGAAAAAGAAGGTGAAGGACCTCGACATGTAATTCCCAAAGCTGTTGTTATCTATCTTGTCCTGTGATGTTAGACCAAGCATGTGCCAATTATTTACCCCCTGCTAGCTACAAATACTGGGCGCCTTTTTTTTTTTTTTGTTAAATACTAATATACAAGATTATTATCGATGCATGTTGGTATAAAAAATTAATACTATCTAAATTTTTAAATTTTCTTTAATTTTTTAGAACTGTCTACTCTATTTATATATTATAAGGAAGAGTCCTACACCTCTATTTAATTATAAAATAATTAAAAAATAACTTAACCTAATTCATAATACTTTTATAAAGATTCGGATAAAAATAACAGAACATTAGCAATTATCCACCCCCATAAAAAGAAAATGGAAAAAAATTCCATTATTTATTTATTTTCCTTTCGCTGGGCGTGCAAGCAAGTTATCTTTCGTCGGTTCATGATATAATTATTAAAATGTTTGTAGAATATAATACTGTTATCTGTTTTAAAAGTAATACAAATTGTCTAAGCATTTGGTTACTTTTGGAGATGAGCATAATCTAAACTTAATGGACTATCTTTTAATGATGGGCAAATGAGAGCACCTAAATTTGCATCTTGTCAATTGTTAAACAGTCCAGAGCAATATATGTAATATGTATGCTCTTACTTTGAAGCATTCTTTAGCCATAAAGGGACAAGCTAGGCATAATTCAACGGGCAACCAAAAGTTAAAACTTTTATTAAGGTTGATCTGGTGAAGGTTTTGAAATTTTGAGCTGATCTTTCATATCTAAAATGCCGTCGGTAAATTAAATATTAAAAAAAGTGACAATAAAAACTATTAGCTGAAGAGAATCCAATGATATTATATTTTAGAAATTGAGAAATATCAATTGGCTAGCATTAATATCGATTTGATTTGCTTTTAGAACTTGAAGGAGGAAGTAAACACTAGGAAGATTGTTTCTAGTAATCAATTTCATATGTGGCGATCAATTCTAATGCAGCTAAAGCACATATAAAAACTTTCTGAGATGAGATGAGATGTCAAAAATAAAGAAATTGGGAACAAAATTTAGTGGATTCTGACCGCATGGTTTCACTGTTCTTGAGAGAAAGCTGAAATGGCAGGGCAACAAAGGGAGAAAAGCAGAGCACTAAATCCAACTTCAGATATTGCACAATGAAAAAGGCAGATGCCCAAATAAAGGAAAGAATGCCTGCCAACTCCCCACTCACAGCATTCTTCACCATGAGATTGAATTCCACGTGCACAATAGTTACAAATAGCCTTTTTCATTCAACGTTCTCTTCAAAACAAAGAATTTGTATAATTCTGCATGCTTCACTGGCACAAATTGAAGAATCACATCACAGGCCAAAACAATGTAAAGCAAAATCTATTTAGTAACGAGGCATCAAGGGCATTATTTGTATAGAAAAGTTTGCTATAAATTCTAGAGGTAAGTGGTAACTACCTAGGGAATAGATAAGCCTCTGTAATGCCTGGGATTTGACAAGGCCTAAGTCTGCCATCAGCACTATAATTTGAATGGCTGAGGCTGAGTGGGTTGTTGGTAATAATGTTTTCTGATGATGCATAGCTTCCCCTAGAAAACGTCATGGCTCCTCCGTTCATTTGCATGCCTAATGTGTAACTCTCTTGGGGTACATTTTCCAAAAGAAATTGGCTGGGAATGCTAAAACCAGGATCGGTACACTGATAAAGTGGGATAGGACATCCAATTCCAGTGCTTGAACTCTGGTTTCCACTGTGGTTTAAACAATTTGTGTTTCTGGAACCCATTTGAGCAAAATTTGTACTCCTTCCTTCTAGCTGTATGTCTGGAAGATATCCAAAATGAGTGCTAAAATCATGCATTTGCTTTGCTTCTTCTAAATTCACGCACGTTTTGCTCTCGTGAACTCTTGGTTGTATATAGTTACTCAAAAAGGTGTCAACCATATCGTCCGAGTCGTGGGACTTGGTTAAGACTGTAGGCAAGGTTAAATACATAGACGAAGCTACCTTTTGAGTGGGATTGGGTGAAAAGCTTTGTTCGACAGATAATCTCAACCTTTCTGCTTTGTCCCTTTCAGTTGATATCATGGATCCAATGGCTTGGCTGTAACCAACTCGATCCTCCTGTGCTTGGAAGTGTTTATTAAAATTACCAGTCCTTTTTCCCTTTATAGTCCTCTCTGAAGACCCATCATTGCGATTTAGTGCTCTAATGGCCAATACAACACTCTTTGGATGCTGCACCTGAACATTCTGGTTGGAAACACCAGTTAATGCTAATCTCTCTCCTTTCTCCTTTTCTAGGGATGTTAACGGCCCAGTGGCTTGGCCACAAGCAACTTGATCACTAGTCTCTGATGATTTGATGCTTTTAGTGATCTTTTCTAAAGATTCACCTCTGCAGTTTTGAACTCTCAAGCCTGATTTGAAGTTGTTGGGGTAATGCACTTCAGTGTCCTCCTCAAAGTGGTTTTGCTGTTGTCTGTGGACAATTGCTCCATTATTGTTCAGATGTTGCACTAGGACATCCTCCTCATTGTTGTTCTGTTGCTGAAATTGCACATTCTTCTCAAAGTTGTTGAGATACTGAACTTTCTTTCCTCTTGAATTGCGCTTTCTCCCCACTTTCTTCAGAGCATCATCATCAGCTACCAACTTGTTCATTTCCTCCCTCATCCAAGTAAACAATTTTTCTCTTTTAACTTGAAGCTCCTCTAATAAAGACTCAGTGAAGTTTTTAACACCATCCATTGCAGCTGGGTCATAGACAATACTTATACTCTTCTTTCTATCGACTCCTTCACGACAATCACTCTTCACTTCACTATCAGCAATATTTTGCTTACTCACCCTTCTGATTTTCTTTTCTTTACCTTTTGCAAATTCAATTTGATCCCCAAGACCAGGATTGCTGCTGTGGTACAGCTCAGGCCTACTAGCATTGCAAGTTTCATCATCATCAAGTGAAATCATGCTAGAAGCCAATTTATGCTTCTTGAGAACTGGCTGACCAATTGAACTTGATTTTGAGTCGTCGCTTGAAGAATCTAAGTCATTATCTTTCCTCCTAAACTCCCACCGCTGCTGAAACTTCAGCTCATCCCTCATTGTATAATTGGGTAACATCATGAAACTAAGAACTATACTGACTTGGGACTGTACGTTGACCAAAGAAATCTTGAATCACCCCCTATAACTTGCAATCAACACCTGGAGATTTTTAAAATTAATTATTGGACTCGGTATTAAAATCAACTTCTCAATAAAATGCTAGGGAATATAACTAAATAACAAAGGAATGATGAAATTATATCAAATTAAGATTATAAACTTGAAAACTCCCCAAATTCTAGTTCTACAACTTATAGGATAATCATCTAGAAAGCTGAAAACTGAGACAAAAGTTAATATGCATGTTAGCATGTACCCGGTATATATTTAACAATTACAAAAAGAAAAAGAAAAAAAAAAGTCAGATATAAAAAAGCAAGAGCAGAACTAGCTCAATGAAGATTAAATACCTAAATTTCACAATTTGGGACACCAATTTCTACATAAAATCACAACCAAAACAATCAAGGAAGAAATCTAAACCTGACCCCTGTTAACTTATCTATCAGACATGCCACTAAATCCAATGAATTCAATAGCTTGTGTAATGATTCAACACACATGATATGTACATAAAAAATGAAGATAGCAATATGTCCAAAAAATGAAGACAAAGCTGTTTGAAGTGTCAACTCATAAACCCAGAAACAAAACCATAAAAGCTAAAGTGTTTAGCAAAACAAGCATCGTTCCGAACTTTTGGCCAGATCACTCTCGCAAACACAAACCTTTAAACATGATATAGCAGATAAACTGAACGATTCAATGTGAGTTGAAATATGTTCTCACTTACTGTGAATTGATGATGATAGGGATCGTTCCTCAAACCCCACTTCTAACAAAAGCCGTGTCTCAGTCTCACTGCATTTATGTTCCCACTTTCTCTGTGTAAGGAAACAACAAATACGTTTTCATCTGTCTTCTTTTTTGTTTCTATATGTGCAGGGGAGGGAGAGTCTCTGCCGAGAGTGTGTGTATGTGCCACGGTGTCAGGGTGCATTTGTGTTTGCTAGTGTTTCTGTTTATGTCAGTGTGAGTTGGGTCTTAGGTGGGATGGTAATGATAATTAACTGACATTAAATCACTGGTTTTAATTATGTTTAAAGAAATTATTAGATAATTTCCTACTTTTTATTCAAGTTCAGAGCTCTTTTTTTTTTTTTTTCTCTTAACTGTCATTATTATTATATGTTTTCATCAAAGCTTAGCAGATTTCTTGCCATGTATATGTTTCTTTTGCCTTTACCGGAGATTTGCCGCTCAGCCTTACGCTGGTTTCCTTCAAATAGTTTTTGGCAGCTGTAAAAGAAGTCTCTTTTTTTTTTTTTCTTTTGATTTTTTTTTTTGTCTTTTTCATCAAAGTAATGAAGTCAGTAAATTTCTATGCTATAAATTAGGGGATAATTTTCTTTGGATGGCAAGTTACTATATCATGCTAAATAAATGCTTTAATCAGATTTGGTATTATAATACGAAAAATTATAGAATATCTATGATAGATATATCACGTTACCATTCAACGTATAAATAGTATTATAATATGTATATGTTTATTTTAAAAAACTGACATGTGAGTGAAAATTATATAAAATAAAATAAAAATGGAAGTTATATAAAACTAATTCCTGTTGTAGCAATTATTGCAAGCAAGATATACAAAGAAAAATATCAGGTAAAAACAAGCTGGTCAATTCATTGCTTTGCCAAAGACATGCATCAATTTAACAGATCCGTTTCAAAATTGAGTGTGCCATACCATATATTTAACAAACAGGGCAAAGATCTTTTTTTTTTTACCTTTTTCTTTCAACAATATAGCAAAGCTGCATCCATTTGAAGTTATGGCAGAGGCAAGACACCTTTGTTTTTCTTTTCACATGTGAAATTAAATAGATTTTAATTTTAGCATTGTCGAAGATTCCAGCTCCCATGAATTAAAAATAAAATTACCAACAAAATAAAGACAATTTGTTTATCTAATTTGACTCTAGGGAAATAAATTCCTTATCCTTAAAAACTTGATGTTTACCAAACAATACACATCTGAATTTGTTACAAACAAACTTTGCTCACCGAAATGGAATCCATCATTGATTCAACCAAGGTGATTACAATCATTAATTTACATTTCCATTTGCACACCGAAATGGAATCCATCATTGGTTCAACCAAGGTGATTACAATCATTAATTTACATTTCCATACAATGATTGATGCAAAGTTACAGAGATACATCCACTACCAACAAGATACCTCCAAAATTTGTTGTATTGCCTAATGTCTTTGGAGCTTTTCTGGAATAACACCATTGTATTGACACCCAAGCATCATAGAATTTTAACAATCTTTTATCTAGTGTAGGACTCTTAATGGCATCACCTTCACTTCAAATATAATGTCCGTGACTACCCCTCTAAGTACAACCTTGGGCATTTCTCTAACTCAAGGATTCAAACCATTTCTTTGTATTCAACTGCAAAGATTATAGTCTCTCCTTTATTCTTCTTTCACAAACAATATTAATGAGACTCCGGTAACCTGCATCAGCATGAAGAAAGGTTAATACAATGTTTGTCGAGTCATTTATAATGTAGGAAACCAATCAAGAGCTGCAAATAAATTCCCACATCCACAAACTGACACTGGGCAGTGGAAAAAAAACTCTTTCTTTGGCAAAGTTTTCTACGTCCTTCATCTAATGCTCATAGAAGTATCAACCAAGAATGTTTAAAGAAGGTGGGAAAGGAGAGAGTAAACTTACCGCCATGGGAATTCACTAGTGTCTATTCCTGCTTGGTGAAGTTCATCAACATACTGCAATGCTTCCCTGCATTCCTCCCGGTCATCAAAGAACTCCTTTTTGTCACCTTCAATTTGATTCGTTTCATGACCTTTGCCAGCAACTACCTGGCAACATTGGTTGTAAAATCAGATAACAAATATATAAATTATTAAAATCATGATAACAAGGGAGGATAGGCAAGGATAGGTATTGATTAATCAAGAAACCATTCAACACCACAAATTGTATATACCATCTGTTTCCCAAAGTCAAACAGAGATCTGAAAGCTACATACAAAATGATTTATTTAAATTCACAAAAAACTGCATTTAAATTTACTTTGCTTTTCAAAAACATGTAGTTTTTGGGACATGTTCGCCTTCTCTGATTAACCATACCTAAGTCCTTCGAGCTACTAAAAATAAGAACCTTAAGATTCAATATCTTATGAATATTTTAACTTCGGAAAGACCACTATGATCTGCAACTACCCTACTTACTTTCTGTGGTTCCATATACCCTGTCAGTTTCAAGTGTGAGATTTATATACCCATTTTCTATTGTTGTTCAACATAAATCCAAACGAAAGAAAAGCATAAAGGGATACAGAAACTTACAACCATATCACCTTCTTCACCCATGGCAACAGCACAACGAACTGCTACTCTTCTGATATCATGCAGAAAAAGACGATGACCATTTGGAAGAGGAGGGTAGTAATCATTCTCTCCATATTTCAAATACTCCTGCATTGTCCATCCTACACCAGCCAACATGTCATCCAAGATGTCCACTGGGGAGATGAAATGTACAAGCATTAGTTCCAGAAACTGCATTACTAGTCATTTTAGTGTGCCTTTGTAGTACAGTATGGCTTATATACGTACATGGATCTTCATTCATTGGATTGTCTGATGTCAGAATAGTCACATCACTTTTATCTGTTGCAATTTTTGTCATCATAGGTCTCTTACCTCTGTCGCTCTCACCAGCACAACCAACGACTGCAGGTAAAAGTAAAACAAATAGGTCAGGGGAGCGCCCAAGAATGCAAAATAATGAATTTAGTCACTCACTAGGGCACAAATAGAAGATGATGTTACTCTCAGATGCAGAACACCACACATATTTTATATATATGAAACATACCAGTTATTATCCTCCTTGGTGCAAGCTCCCTCACAGAATCAAGTAGTCTAGAAAGGGCATCAGGAGTATGAGCATAGTCCACAATCACCCCAAATGCTTGCTCCTCATCTATCAACTCACATCTCCCTGGAACTGCATCAACCTCTTCAATCCCTCTCACAATGTCCTCCAATGGCACACCAACTGCTATTCCAACTGCAACAGCCGCAAGAATGTTGTAAATATTATGGCTTCCAAGCAATCCTGAAGAAATCTCCAGTATCCCATGGGGGGTATTAACCAAAACCTGAGTCTCAAACAATGAGAGTTCAAACTTCAAAGGATGAACATCTGCTTTCTTATTCTCCATTGCAAATGTCACAACAGGCACATCTGGGTTCCCTTGAGCAATAAAAAAAGTTGCATTTGGGTCATCAATGTTGACCACCTTCCTATGTCTCTCTGGATCCACCATCCTTGAAAACAACTTTGCCTTGGCATCCCTATACTCCTCTTCAGTCCCATGAAAATCCATATGATCCCTGGTCAAATTAGTAAAAACTGCAATATCAAAATCAACCTCACTGCATCTCCCTAATGCCAATCCATGAGAAGAAGCCTCCATGACAACAGCCTCAGTTCCATTATGGAGCATCTTGGCCATCAAATGTTGAACCATAACAGCATCTGGGGTTGTTCTTGGTGACTCCAACTTATTGTCCCCATGAATGTAATATGAAACCGAGCTAAACATCCCAGTCCTCAACCCCATTGCTTCATACATTCCTTTAATCAAATAAGCACTAGTTGTTTTCCCATTAGTCCCAGTTATTCCAATCACTGCCATATTCTTTGACGGATGTCTGTAAAAAGAGGCGGCCAATGCAGGCAACACCAAATTAGTATCCTCCACAATCACCAAAGCCTTACAACCCAAAGTCTCCTCTATATCAATCTCTTTACTAGCAACAACAGCAACAGCACCTCTCTTATCAGCCTCACTCAAATACAAATGCCCATCAGTTTTCCTCCCAACACAACACACAAACAAATCACCAGCACTCACCACTCGAGAATCATGCTGTATTCCAGTAATCTCAACATCTAAATCACCGTAAACGGAAACTGGCACCACCTTACTCTCATCTAACAACTCAGCTAAACTCGTTTTAAACTTGGGTTCCACAATTCTAGCTCTACTCTTACCAAAACTATCAAAATCCAAATCAAAAGACGAATCTAACACTAACCCATTTCCTTTATCTTTATACTTATCACTAGTAGCATCAAGACTAACGTCGAACTTGCCTGATTTATTATCATCGTCAAAACCCTCGTCTTCTTCATCTTCAGAAACCACTCTTAAGCCTTGTAACTCATCAATCTCTTCCAAGTCAACAACTTCCTCGGGCTCCAACTCTTCAACGCCTGGGAGAACAGTCTCATCTTCTCGCTTCTTAAACTTTATAAGTCCTTTTCTAACATACTCATCTCGTTTCATCGCGACAGCTTTATCAATTTCACCAAAAAAATCAGCTTGTTCAGAAACATCACCAGCATTGACAGGTGGATCATCCACGTCAGCAATGGCGTTGAGGTAAGTGGACTGGTTGGCCTTGAAGTCGTCCTCTTGACGCTTCCGAGCTTTGGCGGCTTGACGGTGGATTTGCTGGAACTTTGAGACTCCGTGGGCGGTGTCTTCTGGGGCTTCTGGCGGGTCATCGTCGGACGGTGTCGGGTAAAACTTTCCGTCGGGGCCGATGGCCTTTAAGGGGCGGAGGGAAAGGAAATTGAAGGGCTTTGGATGGAAAGAAATAAATGGTTGCGGAGGGAAATTGTGATGAAATTTGAAGGTGAGTGTGGGAATTGTGAAGCCCATTTTGATATTTTATTTGATTTTGAGTGTAAAACACAGAGGGAGGGGTTTTAGCTTGAAGATAGCTCCAACGGGTTTGCGTGTTCAGTTTCCACGTTCAAAACGGTGCGTCGTCTTTAATGCTCGTGGAGCTTTTAGCACACCTTTTAAAATTATTTCCTTCTATCAAAAAAAAAATTATTTCCTATAATACCTACATTTAATTAATAAAATATAAATTTATATATTAAAAATTAATTCTTACAAATTTTTTACCTAAAAAAATATATGTTTTTTAAAATTTCATACAAAATTATAAATCTTATGATATCAAATTTATCTCTATTTTTTTTCTTATTATACTATTTATATCTTTTAACTTTAAATTCTCATAATTTTTTTAAACAGATTTTTAATTAAAATTTAAAATATAATAACATAAATTATGACATACAGTTAGTATACAAAAATTGTTAAAAAATATAATAATATAAATTCTGAAATAGAATTATTGTACAAAAATTGTTAAAAAATAAATTAATTTATGTCTGATTATTTAAATAATATTATTAAAAAAATAATTTTATGAAAAAAATTAATTTATTTAAAATGACATGTGTTAGGCTTGGGCCCCAATTCGGATAAGATCAGAAGAGTTTATAGCTAAAAACACTGCCAATGTTATATATATATATATATATATATATATATATATAATATCGATTTGATCTAAATTTTAAAATTTTAAAAATTTTTCATACTTTAAAATTTTAAATGAAAAACAGTTATATATATGATTCAATTAATTATGATAATTTACATATACGTATGTAATAAGTAGTAAATGACTAAGAACAATATTTCAAAAGTACCAAAAACTTTTTCAACATTACTCCTTAACCATTCATTTATTATCATGTGTATGCTCAAATCAATCATGATAATTTACATGTATATATGACAAATAGTAAATGATTAAAAATAAATACTTTAGGAGCACCACAAACCTTCTCCCGTAACTTATTTAGAAATTCTTTCCGAGCACCAAAGACCTTCTCCCATAATCCCATTTAACATGTGTAATTAAATAGTTAAGTGATTAGTTATTTTAATCCACCTTACTCTCATAGGTAGAAAATTTTATTTTCTTACAAATTTTGTTGGGCTAATATATATTTTCTAAACCCATATAAATAATTGGCCCACCACTAGTTTTTAGTATTAACTTAAATGTACCTTATACCATCAATTATTAATTTTAGCTTAAATGTACGTTATACGTACAGTAAAGCAGCAAGACCCGTTGCCGATATGTTCACTAATGAAATGACAAATAGCACTTTAATTTGTTCACGAAATATTCGATATTGGTGAAGTGCAACTGCTCTTTCATGGCCTGCCTTCACCTGATTGGGCATATAAAATGGTTTAATTATGTTGGACATATTAATTGCAATTATTAAATTTAAAATTAATATTTATTTTAACTTTAGATATAGTTATAGGAGATGTTCTAACTTAGAAGTATAATTGGGATTGCTGATATTAATTATAAAGATTTGTTATTGACGCGCCACGACAATTGCACTTATCAAAGCAATTAACAGAATTATTGAAACGAATTCAAAAACACGGCTGACATAACAATTCTCATATAAAAAAATATGTATTTGCTATCAGACAATAAGGACTTGTAATAACTCATGATATTTTATTATACAGCTGAGAAGTTAATTTTAATTTTATTAAAGATTGACTTGGGATCGATTATAAAATTTATATTAAAATATTAGTAAATTTTAAAATAAATTTTATTATTCTTTCCTATGATATGGAACACTATTTTTCTATCACACCGGACCGATAAGATGGTACGGTACAATTTTTTTTTCATATACTACATAATTAATTTAGTCATCAGTGACGTTTATTGAATAAATTACAGAAAATTGGGCCGGTTCTTATTATCAACATCATTATCTTTATAATTATTATAAAATACGTTCACTCGCATTTATTATTTTTTCATGATTGAGGACATTGTTCATTTTTCAAGTGGTATTTGGACCATTAATCACATGCCTCATTCACTTGCTGTCGTACTAATTAATTGTAATCATCCTCCACCACGCGTAATTATAACGAATTGTGTATACCATCCACCTAAAAACATCATCCGGAGAAAATAAATAATATATATAATTATTACGGCGATACCCTATTATTTTTAACATAGCATTCAAACATGCGATTTTACTAGTTGGTATGTTAATAACGATACTTAGTGATAGGTTCAGATTTTCTAAATCTCTCATTCTTTATCTTATGATATAGATTGAATCAATTAGCTCGTTAATATTTAAAATTTTGAACACTTTTAACTTCAGCTTAATACGAACTTGCAGATGTAGTTAGTTGATTAATTTGGTCACCGTGATAAATTCTTTACCAATTAAAAGAGAGATCGGAGAAAGAAATTACAATTGATTGTCTTATTTGATAAGGAAATTAATAAACAAGAGGTAGATAAAGGAGAAACCGTCTTGACAATCATATAGAAATTAGTCCATAAAAAAATATACGCTTTCACCATTCCAAAACATACACGCACACACAACATGCATCTTAGCACTGGATTTGGCTCTTACAACAAATCTTTGGCGGTTGATTAAATAGCTAGATGAACCACTAAAAATTTTACAACGACCATGAACATTTAATAACCGGTTCACATTATCACATATCAGCAGTATACATTGAAGTTTACATTTAAATCCTTCAAATCATTTTCCTCTATCAGATTCGACACTTTTTTTTTTTTTTTTTTACCTCCATTTTTTGGACAAGATTCGACACTTACAAGTCAACAAACAATAAAATAAAGTTTCTGCGGCGCGTAATTTACATCATTGCTGTTGAGAGTACCCACGGTCCCCGCATTCTGTTATTGGGCCCCTATATATAATTATTAATTCACATATATACGGCCGATTCAATTTCCGACCAAAAGTAGCATTTTCTTCATCTTTCTTTTATTTTGTTGTTGTTACCTTAAAATGTAATCTATGATACGAATATAAATGGTCACAAGCTCAATTTAATAATAATAATCTCTCAGCCTACTGCAAATTCAAACTGGAATACGAATACGCAGCGATTTTGAAATTTTTACTCGGATATAAATCGACAATAACTATGCACAAATCTTACACGACAACAACGTTTCTACAAACACATATCCCAATATCAACCACTAATCCCAAATCTGTTGAGAGAGAGAGAGATGAAAACGAGTCGTGATAACAAGAAAGACAAAAAGTTTTGCTTCATTTGAACGTTATTTTTGGTCTTGCTCTTGGTCATGCCCATGCCCATAACTAACCGTGTTTATGTTACCCGCTGCCAATGTCTGTCTATAATTACTATTCACATTCACATCATTTTTTTTTTCTGTCCTTCACTGAATCACACTTCCTTCTTTTTTTTTTTTATTTTTTGTTCATGGCTACTCTTTAATGGCAAAATTTTAATGTTATTATATTGCAAACAGCATTGTAGCAACAAAAGAAAAAAAAAAAGAGAGAGAAAAAAGAACCGCCGACTGGTCATATGTTGACCCAAGCAACGTAAAAAAAAATTATTATGTGACCAGCCGATGGGACAAGACAAGATCACTGTTTCAGTTTGGTTCTTGTCTTTTGGAGTTCTTGAACCAGCAGCCTAGCATACGCCTCAGGTTATTTGGGTCTTTTTTCACGTTATTTTTTAATCTTTCTCATAAGTTTCATGACTGTAACTGTTGATTTACTGGTGCTATCCTTTTTTTTTTCTTTAATTTTTCTTTTTGCAGGTCAGTAGATAGTAGATACAAACTATGTACTGTGTTTAATAATTTTTTTTCGGCGTATAATGGAGAAGCGTTCGCCTAGAAGTCCTGTGGTGTATGAGAGATACAAATCTGGCTGTGCATGGGGTTTAATTCGGTACTGTGACTTTGGCCAAGGTGACTACAATAACGGGAAGCTGATTTCTCATGGGAAAGGACTCAACTCACAAGTTTTAGGTAAGTATTTTATAATCAAAGATCTGTTTCTGCTGTTTCATAAACTGCTATACATGGATGGAAGCCATTTTTATTGCTCTATTTGTCAAGTCTGAACTGTTTTTAGATCCTACAGCTATGGTGTTCAACTTAGTTCTATATTCTGTTTTTTCATATGCAGATGGATTAGATTCAGGGAATAGGCTTGATTTGCTTTCCAACTCCAATGTAAAATGCCAGTGTATTGATGTAAGCATCGGCAACCTACCTACCTATTTTTGAGTTACCAACCTTACTTCTTCCTGTTATTGATCCGTTCCATCTAATTTCTGCAATTTTTTTTTTTCCTTTAAATGTAAGTTTTACGGAGGAGTGCCACATATGTATGTCAATTAGCATCTCAATTTGTTTCAGGATGGAGTAAACAACAAGTCTCAGATGATTGATTCTGCTAAGGCAGATGTAATGAGAATGAGGGAAGGAGAAGGAGAGATGGCCACTGAGCTGCAGGTCAATAAGAAGATCATTAATACTGAAGGGCAACATGTATCATCTAATAATACACAGCCTGTTGGTCCCTTGCCGACCAACCATAAAAGAAAGACAGGCAAGGCTTTTCAGATACATGGTTGTAAGGACGTAGAAACCATGGGGCATAGACAGCCTTATAATGAAAGTTCAGCAGACAAATCTTCAATTAAGTTTAACAAAGCGACACCGGCAGAAGCATCCGGCGCTCAGGCACATCGTAGGAGGGACTGTAGCTGTAGAAGTATCAGCCATCCGAAGAATAACCAGCTTAGTGAAATAAATTTTCAAGTTAAGATGAATGAGGCAGCGGAAGCATTCATAAATCAAAAGTTCATTAAAGGAAAATTCCTCGGTAAAAACAAGGCCAGCCACCAGTCTAAACATTTCTTGGATGCATTAGAGATATTAAACTCCAACAAGGAATTATTTGTAAATCTGCTACAAGATCCCAGTTCTTTGCTAGTCAAGCATATCCAAGATTTACGTCATTCTCAGGCAAACAAACAGGAGATCAACTCTAGCTTCTCAGAAGCTATATTGTCAAAAAATTGTGGAACGACAGTCAGTGAAAGTAAAGAGCATGGCTGCAATCAAGTGTCTTGTGACAGATACCTACCTAAGGGAAGTTTTGATCCTCAAACTTCAGAAAGAATTGTGGTTCTGAAGTGTGGATCAATAGCCATGCAAAGTCGTGCAGTTGACACCAGTGATTGCTCCTCTCCAGAGTCTCTTTATAGCTTGAGGAACAGAGTGCAGAGTGCTAAACCTGCTTACTTTTCTTTTGGACATATGAAGAGGAAGTTGAGACATGCTATCGGGTTAAGCAGAAAAGAGAAGAAGCCCTCGATATCGAGTGATTGTACAAGACATAAATCTCCTTGTGACATTCAGGATTCGGGAGATGGTGGTATAGGAAATTGTCGGGAGACTGCACGAAGCAACTCATTGAGCAAGTACAATCTTGGGACTGGTCAAATGGCAAAGTCTTTCTGTGTCAGGAAGGGAGCCAAAATGGGCAAAGTGAAGGATTCTGGGTCTGGTACTAAAGTGCCAGTTGCTGCGAATGGTGGAAGTGACCCTGGAAACTCAACATTGTCCTTTGTCAGGCATCTTAAACAAAGTGAATCTAATATATACCTTGAATCTACAAACCGTCTCTCTGAGGTTTTGAGGAAGAGAAATGAATATTTTTCAGGAAAACAGGTACGGACAAACACTGGAAGGATTGTTTCTCTGCCTGAATATGACTTCTTGGAAAGGTACCAGGACCATGGCTTTAATGCTGCACAGATGAGATTTTCTCCTTATAGCTATTACCAAATGGTCAATGAGAAGAAACAACATCAGAAAGAAAAGCAAGATGGGTACTTAAGTCCAGTGAGGCAGGTCATAGAGGCTCCATCCTTAGCAGATTATAAGAGATTCACTGATCAATTGCAAATCTTTGATAGGAAGCCAAATGACTCAGGGATTCATTTTCCTGATATCAAAAGGCACAAAAGGTTTAGCTCCCTGAGCGATCCTTCAAGCTCTAGAGGTAATTTTTCATTGCTTTTCCAATTCTTATGGTTCTCAAACACTTTATCTTGTCTAAGCAGCTCAGTTAATATTCAGGTTCTGTGTATAATTCTGGGAACCATGGAGAAGTTAATTCTCTGGGAGTTCCCTTACAATCAAATAAATCACATAATATTGGTGCAAATCAAAGTTCTGGTCCCGCCAACACATATGAGGACAATGAACTTCTGGAGTGCTCGAAATTGGTAAACTATAACTCCCAACTCTATCAAATTAGTTAGTAATGCGTCTATCCCTATTTGTTTCTATTACATTTTTTTCTACTGCTACTCTCTGACATATTTCGGGGCAACGTTTGTTGCCACCTATTTTGGCCTTCTTCAGGAGTTCCCTATGGAATGCTTAACATCACCATCTTCAGAAGAAGCTTATTCTTCAAGCCCTTTGAGCATGACGAGACTGGAAGAGTCTAATGGCATGAAAGATAAAGCAGAGCATGCAAGTCCAGTATCTGTTCTGGATCAGTTTTTCTTTGAAGATATCACTAGCCCTCTAAGCACCATATCTCGAGCTGGTAGGCTTTCAAGTCAGCAATCACAAGTTATTTGTTATTGTTCTTTCAAAATGTTGCTGACTTTACCAACTTGAACTTCTGCAGCTGAGCCAGTAGTCGAGCCAATAAAAGATTATTATGAAGAACACTCTTGCACTGCTCCTGTGACATCTTCTGCAGGTCTGAAGATCAATTCAAGCAATGCCATGAATGAGCATGAATCCTTGTCCGAATATGTAGCAGCAGTGTTGCAAGCTTCTGGTATAAAATGGGAAGAACTTTCAAGGGAATGTCATTTGTCAGACCAACTTCTTGAACCATCCTTATTAGAGAAGGCGGAGTTATTGCCTAACCCACTCACTGTTGATAATAAACTCCTCTTTGATTATATCAATGAAGTCCTTCTAGAGGTATATCAAAGTTTCTTCAGTTGCTTCCCCTGGGTATCATTTCTTAAACCGAAAATCCGACCAGTTCAAGCTGGAGCAAATGTGGTTAACGAGGTGATGAAATGTGTTGATTTGGACATCCTGTTCCATCGACAGTTTCGAACCTTGGATGAACTTGTTGAAAAGGACTTGGGAAAATCCAGAACAACATGGATGGACATTCGAATTGATACTGAAGTTGCTATTGCTGAATTGGTTGAAAGTGTTTTAGAAGAACTGGAATTGGAAATTTCAATCGATCTGCATACTTGAAGCCTTGAATTTTGCTTTACATGCTTTCTCATCATACAATGTTATAGGATGCAAACTTGCAACTTCATGAATCAAGAAAGATGATAGAATTCTTTTTGATGAGTTAGAGGAGGCTGCTGATCAAGGACTCAATGAATCAAAATTCATGGCTCTCAAGTTTCTCGTTTACTACTATTATTGTATAGTTTAAAATAAATGTCGACAAATCACAGGTTTTATTTGTTGTTTTCAAAATTTCCCTGATGGATTTTGTATGAAATCTTCAACACAAAATAAATTTATACAAGAAACATATTATTAGCCGGATCCCTGAGTAGTACTGACTTGGGAAGAACCGAAGAGTAACATAAACGATCCATTTGTAGGAAGTCACTAACGCAGGGACTTATTTGATGCATATTGAAACATTATATCTCAAGTGAAAAAATTCTAAACAACATTGGATCTAAACGTTATATTCTCATATATATTTTCTATTTTAAAAGGTTAAAGAGTGGGATATTTTGGGTTTCTGATTAGACAAGACGACCATTGAATCTATCAAAACATCCGCCATAAATTTAAAAATAGAAAAAAAATTTAAACTTTAACTTTTAAATTTATAAAAATCTAATCTTTAATTGAAAATAACGATAGTCTTGCTCAAAATATTTTTTATTCTAAAAATAAGATTAATTATTTCAATTTTTATAATAATAGTTGAGTGAACGTTTTCAATAATGAAATTTATAAAGAATTGTCTTTAAAATAAGATAGGATGAATGATAGTTTGATTATTTATATAAGAAATGATACATTTAATAATATTAATAATATTTTAAAAATATGAAATTGCATTGAAAACAATTATAAATGTATTAATAAATATTTTATATATTTAAACTTTTAATTTTTAAATTTTAGTATTATCTAATTTAATCACTTGTAAATTATTTTTTAAAACCCACACTACTTAAGAACACAGTAACTAATTTGCACTTACCATATTGATCTTCGGCCAAAAAAAAAAAAGTAATAATAATCTTCTATCTATTGACATTTATTAGAATCCTTCACTAATTATTATTATTATTATTATTATTGTTTACCTTATAATTACGTATTCTTTTTTACTCTCACATTCCAAAAATTAAATACATAATTTTATTATTTTTTTAAATTTACTTTTTTAGGTATTTCTTAATATATTATGATATATATTTCATGTTTTGTATATATAAGATTTTTTTTTCTTAATGTTCATTCGCTTTTGTGTTTAATAAAATTAATTTTATTAATTTTTTAATATTCATTAAGTTTTGTGTTTAGTAAAAATTTGTTTATTTTTTAATGGTGAGTTTTTTATACCAATTATTTATAGGTAAAAAAAATATTTATATTAATTGACGAGATTGTGTGAAATTAAAGAGAGAATGAAAAGAAAAAAAATTAATAAAGTAATTTTTAATTTAGATAGTAAAGTTTTTAATTAAAAAGAGAATTTGTGGGGTCTACGTACTAACGGGTTTGCAATATAAAAGATGGTTGAAAATATCACGGACACCACCCAAAATAAAATGGTATTTTAAAATCTGATTTCGAATTTAAAAAGATCATTATGTGCCTTTTTAATAAATAATTTATCCACGCCTCCACTTCCCGCCAAACATAACAATAAAAACGAAAACCCTAATTTCTCCTCATTCCTTAAACCCTCCAAAGCCAAGCCACCCACCGAAAACCCCAGAACCCGTAACCCTAGCACCAACCAGACCCACCTGCACCAGCAACAAATGGAGAATAAACCAGAACTCGTCCTTATCCTGGACTACGGTTCCCAATACACCCACCTAATAACCCGACGAATCCGTTCGCTCTCCATTTTATCTCTTTGCCTATCAGGCACTTGCTCTCTCGAAGACATTACCGCCAAGAATCCCCGCGTCGTTATCCTCTCCGGCGGTCCCCACTCCGTCCACTCCCCCAACGCCCCTGTTTTTCCCGCTGGCTTCCTCGAGTGGGCTCTGTCCAACGGCGTTTATGTTTTGGGAGTTTGTTATGGGCTCCAGTTGATGGTTCAGAAGCTTGGTGGTAAAGTTAGGGTTGGGGAGAAGCAGGAGTACGGGAGAATGGAGATACTGGTGGAAGGTAGTTCGGGAATTTTTGGGAATAAGAAGGTGGGTCATCATCAGGTCGTTTGGATGAGTCACGGAGATGAGGCTGTTGTGTTGCCTGATGGATTCGAGGTCGTGGCGAGGAGTCAGCAGGGCGCTGTAGCTGCTGTTGAGAATAGAGAAAAGAGGCTTTTTGGGCTTCAGTATCATCCTGAGGTAGATGAATTGGAATTTTCTAAAATTGTCTTTTATTATTATTATTTTTTTTTTGCAGTGGGGGCCGGGGGCTTGGGAGAGTGGGGTGAGGCGGCGCAGTGTTATATGTTAGTTGTATTTGATTTGATGTGTTTCTGGTGTCTTGAAAGACGACAAGGAACATGAGTTATTTGTTTTGATGTAAGGATGTGTTGTAGGATCTATGGAGGTTTTGATGCTTATTGTCCTAGGATTTTACATAGACCTTTTTGAATGGTTTTACATATCAGTTGTTGATTCGATGCAACTAGCGGTAGAGCTTATGCAGACTAGAGTGTGTCACGGCGCCTGCATACTTTTGTAAAATCAACAAATTCCTAAATAAAATATGATAATATCAAGAGTTTTAGGGGTAAAATCTTCATTTTGGCCCCTGCAGGACTGCACATTCTCTCACAATTTTTAAACTTTAGAGAAAAATATTATTTTTAGTTATATGATCCCATAAACATTAATTCTGATAAAAATTGTACTGTACAATTATTAATTTATTTTTAACAAATTCTTTTATCTTTCTTTTGTTAGAAACAAGTGTGCCTACTTTTTTTGTTGATGTTTTATGGAGTTTGTTTTATTTAAATTCTTTTTATTTTTTTAATAGGAAAAGAACTTTTATAATATGAAAATAAAACTTTTGCATGTTACAGCCTATTCAATTGAAAAAATCATATAATCAGTTTTGAAATGTTTTAATTTGGCCCCCGCAGAGTTGAACTCCAAGCTCCACTCTAGATGCTGTGGCTTTGCCATCGTTAGTGATTTAGTATGGAATTATTGGAAGTTTATAATGGTATATGAGCTTCCATCTTTAACTGCTGATTATTGAATGGTCTGTAGGTGACACACTCGCCTGAAGGGATGGAAACTCTTCAGTATTTTCTATTTGATGTTTGTGGAGTTAATGCAGGCTGGAAGATGGAAAATGTGTTGGATGAAGAAGTTAAATGTATCAATGATACGGTGGGGCTGGAAGATCACGTCATTTGTGCATTATCAGGGGGTGTAGATTCCACTGTTGCTGCAACTCTTGTTCATAAGGCAATTGGAGATAGGCTTCACTGTGTTTTTGTTGACAATGGTTTACTAAGGTAAGAGAGTGTGCAGGTTTTTCCAAAACAACTAAGATTAAATTTCGTGTAAAGACTTTATACTAGTTCTACACTTTCATTCATCTTTTGGTTTCTCTCTTTAAATTTTCACTCATAATTTCGTTTTATATAGGTACAAAGAGAGGGAACGTGTTATGGATACATTTGAAAAGGATCTACATCTACCAGTTACTTGTGTTGATGCAACCGATCAGTTCCTTAGTAAGCTGAAAGGTGTGACAGATCCTGAATTGAAGAGGAAAATAATTGGAAAGGAATTCATCTGCATCTTTGATGCTTTTGCCCATGATTTGGAGCAGAAATTAGGAAAGAAGCCTGCTTACTTGGTCCAAGGAACCTTATATCCAGATGTAATTGAATCATGCCCACCACCTGGAACGGGAAGAACCCACTCCCACACAATCAAAAGCCATCATAATGTTGGGGGGCTTCCTAAAGACATGAAGTTGAAGCTCATCGAACCTCTTAAACTTCTATTTAAGGACGAGGTTTGGTTTTCAATTTCCCTGTATCATGCATTCATACTAATGAAGATGATTTCCATTTTTTTGATATCTGATTCTATCGTGGTCATTTTCTGTCTCCATTTATGAAGGTCCGTCATCTTGGCCAGATCTTGAATGTTCCTGAGCAATTTCTAAAGCGTCATCCATTCCCTGGCCCTGGCCTTGCAGTGCGAGTCCTTGGTGATGTAACTGAAGGCAATGCCTTGGATGTCCTTCGCCAGGTATGTGTAGTTTATGCTTCCAGTGAGAGCCCTATGTCATTATTTACCCTTTTAAACCTTAGTTTTTTACCTCTTCTTTTCAGGTTGATGAAATTTTCATTCAATCGATCAAGGAGGCAGGTCTTTATGATTTGATTTGGCAAGCTTTTGCAGTGTTTTTGCCTGTAAGATCAGTTGGAGTTCAAGGTGATCAAAGAACTCATTCTCATGTTGTTGCTCTTAGGGCTGTTACAAGCCAAGATGGAATGACAGCAGATTGGTAAGCCTCCAATTTTTTCACTTTTGATGGTTTCTTTAGAGTTGTGTATATGCATAAGCTAACAAACGACCATATGAGCATTTTCTAGCATGTAAACTAAGGTCTATATTCATATCCCAGCAGAAGTTTTTTATTCTTTTTTCAAAAGGCGGCTAATTTAAAAGTTCATAATGTTGCAAATTTTCTGACACATTTGTTTTCTAGACCCACTAATTATTTCTATGGAGTGTTGGAAAATACTATTTCCCTGCTATTCTCTGTGAAATGGTGTAGCCTTTTTGGCTTTGCTCATTGAGGTACAATAAAATTTCTTGCATGCAACTTGCTTATTTTTTCTCTTTGGATCTGTGGAAATTACAGGTACTATTTTGAACACAAATTCCTTGATGATGTAGCCAGAAAAATCTGTAATACTGTTCGAGGTGTAAACCGAATTGTTCAAGACATCACATCAAAGCCTCCATCTACAATTGAGTGGGAATGATGATGATGCTCCGTTGGATGCCTTGTTGCTTATGAAAAGTAAAAAACTCTAATCGTTTAGAGTTAAGGTTATGCATCAATTATTACCTTTCCTCTGCTTCTAATCGAGTGGGATCAGTGAGATGGAAGTTGAATTACACAAAAGCTCATAATGTTTTATGTCTGTGCCCTTATCCATATTAGATAATTCTCAAAAGGTAATAAATTTTGGAGGGTCAATGGCTTAAAACATTTGTGCGGAGACTTCGTGCTGACTTGTTGCTACTATTTTTTTCTATCATATTGGCTCTTATGGGCTTTTATGCTTTTGCTATATTGATCAGAAATTATATGTTTCTGTTTTTCTCAAGCTATATGAGAAGTGTGTAATTGTTGCTGATGTGATGGTGTGACTGGAGCAACAAAATTTTGTTACCAAGAACTGTGTGATGCTGAATTCATGCTTTAGAAACCTATTTCCCATCTTCGCTTGTATATACATTTTCACAATTAAGCTTCAATGTTATTATGTTATCACCATTGTCAGTCTATTTTATTTGTTTGATGGTGGCACTAGTAGCTGCAAATTAGTGGAGATGGTGACTTTGCTGCTCATAGTCTGTGGTCTCCACCATAATGGTGATTATGGTGTAAAGTAATTATAACTTATCTTTAAAAAGTGTTGATTGAGATGGCCACAATTCTCTGTCTCAGCACCTCTTTTTTCCTGCCCAATCATAGTTGTAATGGTGGGATTCAGATTATCATCGTCTATGGAAATCCCTCAATTTGTGTTTTTCTTCATTTCTGAACGTATTAGATTGTATTCAACAGTCGGGATATAAGTCTCTGTTATAAATTCTTACAGATGACTCCTTTCTATGTGGAACATGCTTTTTATGTCAACAATTGAATCCAGCTGAGCAAACCATTGTAATTTTCAGTATAGTAATGCCGGAACTGCAGCTTTCTGTTCGGCTCCCTGTGTTGGATTTATCCCAACCTGTGCATCCCTCCTTTCTATCTTCCCTTTCTAAAGCCTGTGGAGAATGGGGATTTTTTTATGTAACCAACCATGGTATCTCCCAGGATATGTTTAAGAAAATCTGTTTATTCTCCAAACATATATTTAGCAGTCCCACAGATACCAAGCTCAAGCTTGGCCCATCATCATGCATCAAAACCTACACTCCTCCTTTTATAGCTTCCCCTTACTTTGAAAGCCTGCGGGTTTCTGGACCGGATTACTTTGCTGCCGCAAAGGCTTCTGCAGGTGTGCTTTTTGGCCAACAGAGTTCTGACTTTAGGTAACATTTTCTTTAACATCCCACTGTTTTTGTACTATGGTTTTGTTAATCATTTATAAGCATTATGTTATGGTTTTGTTAATCATTTATGTGCATTATGTTCATGTTATCTTGTTTTTCTATTCATAGTGAGATATTGCGAGAGTATGGGATCAAGATGGTAGAGTTATCTCAGAGAATCTTGAAGATTATATTAATGAGTTTGGGAGATGATTATGATAAGAAATTTTATGAATCTGAATTTGGTAACTGTCATGGGTATTTGAGGATTATAAATTATACACCGCCAGAGACAGTCAAAGAAGATAAAGAGGTTGAAGGGCTTGGAATGCACACTGATATGAGTTGTATAACACTAGTCTATCAGGATGAGATTGGTGGACTTCAGATGAGATCCAAGGAGGGGGAGTGGATAGACATATTCCCATGTCAGAATTCATTAGTAGTTAATGTTGGAGATCTTATGCAAGCTTGGAGCAATGGAAGGTTAAGGTCATCTGAGCATCGGGTTGTTTTGAGACGATTCATAAACCGTCTCTCACTGGCTTTCTTTTGGGGTTTTGAGGATGAGAAGGTGATTCAAGCACCAGATGAAGTTGTGGGAGAAGGATGCTCAAGGATATACAATCCCTTCATTTGCTTGGACTATCTGAAGTTTAGAGAAAATAATGAGGAAGGTAAATTTGAGATAATTGCTCATACTGTAAACGACTTTGCAGTGATAAAACGGGAGGAGGTATAGCATCAGTTCTGGAGTTGTAGCTGGGTGAAATACATACAGTATCCAGTTAATTAAACTGTATCCAAACGTTAATGTGTATGTTCTGTATTGCCTGATAGGCTATCCGATGATGACAAATCTTCTCTACAGTAAATTCTGTTGGTGTAAGTGTTGAGTTGTTTGTTGTTACTGAACCAATGACATTTTTGTTTTCTTGCCTTTACTTCAATTGCTTTTGGGAAATGGGGCTTTGAAGATCCGATAGGAAATTCCAAAGTTACATTTAATGTAACTCAATTTCATTCGTTGGATTAAAACCTCACGGTTCAAAAACAATTTCTGGGGTCAAAAGCTTAATTAGGTTGATTTTATACTATGATTTGTAAGTGTAACTTAACAGGGCCCAAATAGATAATCTCCTATTCCATTTCCACGGCCAATTCAGTAGCATTTGCATTATCATGATTGAAGTAAATTCTTCATCAGTGCTTATCACTGTCTAATGGTAAGTGATTGATTAGTTTTCATATTTTAGTTTAGGTACTTATTTAATTTTTATATTTTAAAAAACATACATCTTTTATTTCTAGATATGTTGCCCTTTTGTCTTTATTTTTTCCTTACTTTTATAATAATATATTTACTACAATATTTTTTACATTAATTAATTTACTTATTGAAGAAGTTAATTATTTATTACAAATTAATCAATAAATATCAATATAAAACAATTAATTTTTTTGTGTACTTATAATAATCTTACTAATTATTATTTATAAAAAATTAATATTATCAACTTTAAACAATGTTTTTACTACAATTTTAGTAATTATTTATTTATAAATTAATTCTAAAAATATAATAACAAAAAAAATGTACATTAATGTTTATTTTATTTTTAAGATATATTTGATAAATTAATATATTTTTTTCATTAATATTTTAAGTGCATGATTACGAGGATATTATTATAAAAAAAAAAGAAGCTAAAAGCATAACATAATTAAAAACACGAATATTTTTAAAATATAACAAAACTAAACGATATCTTTTAACTCAAAATATTTACCGCTGCTTTTAACTCATGGTGATTCCTGAGAAAGTTGAATGAAATGTCGCATCAGCGCATCAGCACAGCAAGTGATGTAATCAGTGGGTCTCCTAATAAAAGTTATTGACTTTAATATTAAAGAAGCTAGTGAGTGGGTCCTACAACATTAAGGACTGCTCCCTCTCGCACCGCAAATTTTCTGTCTAACCGGGTCAACCCAACACTTTCCGCCATTATTTACAAGATTACGAAGGGCCACTGCAAATTCCAGAACGGTCTTTCAAGTGGCAAGCTTAGATAGAACCCGTTGTCAGAAGAGAATTGGAAAAAAAATTTGCTCGAGGAGGGATTTTAATAAGTTATAATTAGCATAATTTATAATTAAAAATATAAAAATTAATAATATGATAATTATTGATGCCAAAATTTATTCCAATTATTGACAGTTTGGTATTAAATTTTAATATCATCATTAAATTTATTTTTACGACTTGTTAATATTAAATAATATCTTACTGCATGCCACGAGTACAAAATTCAAGAACAAATAACTTGCGAGTTAATAGTTAACAGTTACCTAAAACCATAAAAATGATTAGAGATCACTAGAAATTTTTTCTATATAAACCTTTCGATACTCAAATTACTAATTAGAATTTTATGAAAAAAAATTTATGCTATATCTCATGTGACTTAATTTAAATTATCTTTCAGCTGAAAATTTTTTGATAGAATGTACAAGAAAATAATTTTTTTGTGAGAAGAAAAGCGTATCAGACGTCATGGAATAGTTTTCCAAATAATTATCACTATCTAAATAAATAACAATCATTCTCATCATAATTATTGTAATGATTATTACAATAATAAACGTAATAATGATAATAGCAATGATCAATAATAATTATCATAATAATTACTATAATAATTATCATTATTACACCCATTTAGTCAAAGTGTTCTACTCAAAGTTATCAGATAATCACATTAATAAGATTATTTATTATAAATCAAATAATTACTTGGTCGAGATAATTTATTCGATGTCATTAAAAAGTCATCTAATTATAATGATCTGTTCAAGATTACTAGACAACCACTTCATCGTGGTGATCTGATTAAGCTCTCCAAATAATAATTTGATCAAAATAATATATTTGAACTAATCAAAAAACTATATAATTATAATGGTCTATTTAAAACGCCTTGATTTTTTCCTCAAACAATAATAAAATTTATTATCCTTATATGAGAAGACATGATAAAAGCATTCAAAATTCTCGAGGATCAAAACCCTTCCGGTGTTTCACTATTAATTGCTAGCGTATCATTGTTAACTTTTAGGATACCTTTTGCTCGTTGTTGTTACCTTTCGATGAAGACATCACTTTCTTGAAATAGATTGGTAGGTTCGTTTTTAAGAAACCCATTAATTGCATATCTTGATACACATAGGATTATGAAGGATTAATGAAAAGGGTCCCTCCTCTGTTTCACATGATTACTCAAAGTTGATTTCGATTCCAATCAGGCGTTTGGTGTAAGATACGTGCTCTCAATCGAAGAAAGTTACATATAACATTTATCAGAATAAGTTCATTTCCCAGAACTACATATCAATTTATGTGTATTTACCAAGATTCAACACTTCCAAGCAACTCTTTGTAGTGATTGTTTGATTATCCCAGTTGATGCGACATTTGATCCTTTATACTGAACACAAATAAATATGCACGGTTAAGAATAATTATGTTAGTTATAAAAAAAAAAAAAAAGATATTGTCAATTTGTACTTGTATTGTCAAGTTCCTACCTCACTTTTGATAGTTAGAGATAGAATGCCTTGATTCGTGGATGATTGAACCGAGCGACAATATAAATGAAGGTTGCTTATTGCATCCATGATCTCAAGCAACATTCCTTCCCTCCATAGACACTTGATCTCAATTTGAACATCCTTTCCATTTATGCTCACACTAATATTATCTGCTGTCACAAAACGTTCAAACTCTGGCTCCAACTCATAGATGTCATGAGATTTTCTCTTGTTTACCAAAGGCTTCTTTGCTTTACTAGTTTTGTAATTGCCATAATTATCAGATGTTCTCTCAACTGTGTCCTTGGTTTTTCCTTTTCTTTTACCCTCTAAGTTTGCTCTGCAAGACTCCAATTCTTTGACTTTTCTCTCAAGCTCTTGTAAGTACTCTATTGTGTCATCTAGTATAGATACTTTGTCAAACTGCAAATGAGTTAAAAATTTTAACCAAGTGATGAATGTTTAAAGATCACTAATTATAAGGAATTGAGTTTTAATTAGCTACCTTGCTGATTGAAGGGACTATGGATTTGAGAATAACAAATCTTTCATTTAGCTTTTCCCTTCGCCTCATCTCCGATATTACATGGTTTGTATCAATTTCCTCAGCCGCTAGTCTTGAAACGTCATCTTTACTGTGATTATCTTCTGATGACTCAAGCAATCTGTAATTAATTATCCGAGGAACTTCAAATAAGATCTTCTTCAATAACTTTTGTGAAACTCCGTCTCCTTGTTTCTTGCAACTCACCAATCTGCCTTTCTTCCAACTAACAAAGCTGGATTCTTGGCTGCGGTTTTGAAAATTTGGCCCCGAAACTAGCTGATGGGATGTCTTTAGAAGGGATGAAAGAACACTTTGATAGTGCAAATCACAGCCTTGGGGATCCAGTGAGGTAAGCTTTGTGTGATTACATTCTTCAACTTCTTGCAAACAATGGCCAATTGTTTTATCATCTTTTGAAGCAGACACACATTTCGCAGCATCTACGAGCGTTTGGGAAATGCTGCCACTAGAGTTCATGGAATGAACACAGTTACTGAACTCATCATCCATGAATTGCCAGCTTGGTACTTGAGAAGCCACCCCATTTATGCCTTCGACCATAAATGAATCATCTGCTGGTTGATTGTGCTTGATGCCACTAGAACTGTTGTTATCCGGAGAAGCCATTTCTAACACTTCATATCCCACAACTGGAACCATTGTAGTGTCAAGATTCTGTGAACAAAGTGCAGCACAAGCGAGATCTTTGTCATTTCTCATGTTTCCAGCACCACTACTGGACTTACTGGAAATCATGGGGTATGGAATCTCCATGAATGAAGTCTTAATGTGCTGAATAAAACCAGGTTCCTCCAACACCTTAAGAAAACAAGGCATGAAACATCAATAAATAGAATTAGCACTGAAATGTGCAAAGTGAGAGATTGTAGTTAAACGGGGATCTGACAGAATAGTTACCAGCTTAGTTACCCCCAACTCGACCACACCATGCAAATATGGAAAGCATATTACTGTCTGAAAAAAAAAGAAAAAGAAAAAAAAGAGGTATTATGAGTGCACTATTTGTACCAAAACATATATTTTATATTAGATTTACTTTGTTTCCATTTCTTATTTTTGCAAGACTGCTGATACAAGAAATGAAAACTCAATAAGATGCAAGTGAGTGCATCATTGAAAAAGATATAGAGGCAAAGAGAAACTGCACCTGAATAGATGCACTCTGACAGATGCAGTGCCGGTTTATGAAACAAACACCAAACAGGGAAAAAATATTTAGTTTCCTCTTCCAATATGAACATCTTAGCCAAATCTTATCATTTTAGGCTGAAAAAATAATTCTTAGCATACTACCTTTGCCAGCAGAGAGCGACTGAACACTTTGCTGTCTGCATACTGAGCATTGCACAACCATGTAAGCTGATTATTAGCAAGTGCCCTTCCTGGCAACCTAAGAACAATGTAAGCAAAAATTCAATACAATAGAGATTACTGTGTATGCAATTTTAAAGGGTTGGGTACAAAGATGTGATGGTCAAAATTACCCTTCACCAATTTTGAAGACAAATGACATGCAAACCAAGTAATACCACTCGGTATCAGTAAGATCTTCTGGGGATAATGCTGCTGATGGTCTTTTGCTAGCAGCTTCTGGATTACTCTCACCAGCCGAAAGAGATTCGTACAATTCTCTCAATTGGTCACTCCTTTGCAAACCCAATTGGTTAGAATTGAGCTCCACTGCTTGAATTGTTTTCCTTGTCTTAATATCTCCATTGTAGTAACCATCACCCCACTCCAAGACCCTAAAATATCATTCACATTGGAAAGAAGAGTAAAAAAGAAGGAAAAAAGTAAGATGAAAATTTAAAAAATTGAACTTTTCAGCTCTCTCCTCCAGCAGTCCAACATGTCCCTAAATCTGGAACTAGATTGTTCCCATTTATCTACATCAATTTTAAGAATCTTAAGCAGACCCAATTGCTAAAAAAGAACACAGGACAGAGTAGAACATCATTTTCGCACATATTAAAACAAAAAAACCGGGCCTTTGTTCATTTTGGTCCTTGTTTAAAGAAAAAATGTACATATTTGTAGAAGAAAACAAAAGGGAAGCAGAACAGAAATAAGCCAGAACTGAAAGAAGAAGGAACTTTGAGTACCCAGGTTGTGTATCTGAAATGGTCCAGAAGATTGCATAGCTCCACTGAATGCTTCTCACAGCAAGAGCAAGCTGTTTGTTCAGGCTCTCTGGCACTCTCTCCTGATTTTGAAGCTCAGAAATAGCCATTTGATGGAATGCAGAAAGAGAGATCAAGCTAAAATGCAAGGTACTAGGAAATCAATCAGACACTAAAAGATTCTAAATTCTTGCTCACCTCTTGATTCCTCATTTTCAACAGACTAAAACAACTAACCTTTATGGGCTTTTGGAAAAACTATTTTTGTTTCCAAAATCAAAAGCAAAAACAGCCGAGACTCAAAACTCAGACTCTACAAAAGTAGCTAACTCAAAAATGGACGGGAGTTTTTTGGGTAGCTGTGTAAAGCTGGTATTAAAAGACTAACGTCCATTGCTGTAGGGGAATGGACCAGTTGCAATTAATTCCTTGTTGTAATTTATACATACTCAAAAATTGGCACTAAACAAACCAATAAAGAGTGGGAAGCAAAGCACCCACAGTAGAAGATAACTTATTGGTTCTTTTTAATTGAAGGGGCTAAAATAAAGATCTGAACTTTACTGGCCCGGAAAACAGAAACACCTGGTCCTACAAGCTGATCACACAAATACCACCACTATCTCCAGTCTAAAGACTAAAGCAGTTGCAATAATTTTTCACTCACAGAACCAAACCATCAAAACCGGTAGCTCAAGCCAAAAAAAAAAAAAATTGAAAGACCAGTACAATTGAAAACAATAAAGTTTGTTAAAAGTGAAATACGATTTCATGTACGTATATGTTTTGCAAGTGCTTTGCTTTGATTTGTGTTCATGGTTTTTGGAGGTATCGGAAAAGCATGCACACAGCTGAACAGAAAAGCTGCATGGAGAAAGGCTAATAGCCTACTGGGAAATGAAAAATAGAGAGAGAAAAAGATGGAAATGTGGAGTAACTGGTACCAGAATTACAATAAACAGTGGGTCACATGCACATTTAAGCAGTGTCAAATCGAAGGACGCATTTGGTGAGAAAAAATAACAAACTAGAAAACAAAGTTAATTATGACAATGAATACTGCTTCTTCTGTATGGGCATATTCTCCAACTATGGTAAAAATAGAATTCTCCAATTTAAAGTTTGATTTAATTGGATGCGTATTAAATGCAGTATTTATTTTTATCATATTATATATAAATTATGATTTTCTCTTAATTTATTTTTATTTTTTAATAATTAATTAAGTGTATATAATCATTAAAAAAATTAATATAATTAACATACACTTAACCGATTATTAAAAAATAAAAAAATTAAGAAAAAAAAGAGAATTTTTGTCCATTATATATTTGATATGGTGACCAATCAGTTAATATTGATGATCAATATTAAAAAATTTTTAGAATATTAAAAGCCTTTATTTTAGAAAAAAGTGTCAAAATATTAGCAATTAGCAAGCTAAGAAAGTAGAGACACCAAAAGCTTTTAAATTTCATTCCAAATGATTTTTTATTTTATTTTATAAGATTTAAATAAATTAATTATATTATTTCACCATAAATTTTTTAAAATAAACAAATTTGAAGGTATAATACTACTCCACTGGATGTACAGGCCTTCGCAACAATAAGCCTTCAGTATATTGCTATCGCTAGCTCTTCTAATTAAGCGAATTGTTATTGCATGCAATTTGCAGAATGCTTGCGCGCGCACACGCAGACGTGTGTGTAAAATTGGAAAGAAAAATAAATGGGAATAATTAATGGTGCTGGCAAGAAGCCCGTAATGTTCCTCCACTCTATTGGAATTAATTCGGAAATTTGAAATAGACATAACCATAGCCTTTTCAGAAGCTAGCTATACTTACTATGAAATGAAATGGAGTTTTTGCGAACCCGAAAAGCATCCACATGTGGAAGTAGAGTAAAGGCAATATTTAGGCGAGAGAAATAGAATTATAGAATATGCATTTTTCATTCAAGATTTTTTTTTTTTTTTTTAATGACAATGAAAACATCTTGTTTTAATAAAGTGAAAATATCAATGATAAATTAAAAAAATATAAATTTTAATGTCCTTATCACTTAAGTTTCAATTTAAATTTTCTTAATTAAAAACTTATAAGAACCATGCATGTCACTGATTAAAAGACTAATTACTATCTAAAAAAAAAAAAACCTACTATTTAACTATCATCAATTCACCATTAAGAAAGAACTAATTATTTGATCTCTCAATATATATATATATATAAACTTTTAACTATTTTCTTTTACACTGATATCAACTTCGAGCCTTTAATTTTATTAAAATTGTCTCGATCATATTTTACCAAACTTTTTTTTTGCTTTTAGGATTAAGGTCACTTTCATTTGAGCCACCAGGCCTTTGGCTTGGTGGTCAGTCCTGCTGCCCTCCAATTTAGATGGCAGTAGTTCCAACCCCACAAACGTTTTGTGGGGATATTTTCTTCCTCATTCGAGTGAAGGTTAGTCTGCTTTTTTACCCATAGTGTGAAAAAAAATATTTTTTTACCCATAGTATGAAAAAAAAAGTCACTTTAACCCACTTATAGTGTGAAAAAACAATATTGATGGTGCAATGTCTGAAAAAAAATCACTTTCACCCACTAATAGTGTGAAAAACAATGTTGAAGATCACCAATCTACTTTCTTACCCATAATGTGAAAAAAAAAAAAAGATCACTTTCACTTGCTCATAGTGTGAAAAAATGGTACTGATATGTCTAACACCTGCTACTGTCTTCTTATGTTCCTTACCCATAATGTGAAAAAAAAAGTCACTTACTGTCTCATTGTTTTCCTTACCCATAGTGTGAAAAAAAAAAAAGTCACTTTCACCTACTCATAGTGTGAAAAAACGGTGCTGATACGTCTGCCATCTGCTACTGTCTCCTTGTGTTCCTTACCTATAGTGTGAAAAAAAAAAACTTACTGTTGTCTCCTCGTGTTCTTTACCGATAGTGTAAAAAAAAAAAAAAATAGTCTCCTCAAGTTTCTTACCCATAGTATTAAAAAAAAAAAAAGATCACCAGTCTACTTCCTTACCTATAATATGAAAAAAAAAAGGTCACTTTCACCCACTGTGAAAAAATAATATTGATTTTGTTTGCCACTTGCTACTGTCTCCTTGTGTTCATTACCTATAGTGTGAAAAAAAAAAGATCATTTTCACCTGCGGTGTTGATGGTGCAATGTCTGCCACCTGCTACTTCTCATCGTGTAATTGTGGGAAGAATACATGGTACTCGAATTAAAAAGAAAAAAACCCATACCCATAGTGTGAAAAAAAATGTCACTTTCACCTGTTCATAGTATGAAAAAAAAGAGGTTACTTTCACCCGCGGCATTGATGGTGCAATGCCTGCCACGTATTACTTTTCCTTGTGTAATTGTGGGAAGAATATATGGTGCTCGAATTCAAAAAAAAATCCATACGTATAGCGAGAAAAAAAAAAGGTCAATTTCATCTGCGATGTTGATGGTGTAATGTCTGCTACCTTCTACTATCTCCTCGTATTCCTTACCCATAATATGAAAAAGAAAAAAAGGTCACTTTCATCCGTTTAAATTACGTACTTTATATGAATTAAAAAAAAAAGTCACTTTCACCCACTCAAATTATAAATTCTTGTAGTATTGATAGTGCAATATCTGTCACCTGCTATTGTCTCCTCATGTAATTGTGGGAAGAATATATGATGCTCAAGGAGATGCTGCTAATAATATTGCCAAAAATTAATATTTTATTATCAATATATCTAACTCTAAAAATGAAGAAAAAGATAATAACGTCTTCGGTTATAACAGTGATGTTACTGAAAAGAATGCTGAAATGTATTGATTAATAAAGAGTTTTTATGGGGCCATTGTTATTGATCACAACCTTTAAGGTTGAATTAGACAAATAGGTTAAAATAGTTAGAAGTCAACGGAGTTTTGAGTTTGGATGGGTTTTAAACATGATGGGACAATAATTACTTTTGATAAAGATGAGGGTGGAATTCATATAATTAATCATCAAGCATTTAGGATGAAAACGAACTTTTTGGCTTGTTATACTTTAATAGAAATTAAAATTTTCATGTATATAGACAAGAAAAAACAATGGTTCTTGTTGAAAAGAGTCAAAAATCAGGCAGTGTATGAAAGGTCAAATAAAAAACAGGAAAATAGAAATGAATTACTCAAGATCAACAGGCAACAATAAATATTAAATGGAGCCGACGTTGAATCAATGAAAAGCATACGTAGAGCTCATTTTGGCAGCAACCTCACTCGCAGCCTCAGGCCTTGCAGTTGTCACTTTAATTTCTCTGCCCTCATAACTAGTGTTCAGATTCGTATTTCGTAGGCCATTTAATTTTTTAGACCCCATCATAACCACGAGATCGTCAAGTTATTTTATTGTAAATTGATAATAATTTGTATATAATTATTGAGTAATATTATGTATTTTAAATTTTTATCTTTAATAATATAATATTCATCAATTAATTGATAAAATTAAAATAAATTAATTATATTATTTTATTAATTAATTAATGAATATTTAAGATGATTATTTGAGATAAAAAAAATAAAAATATATAATATTATTGATAATTATTACGTAGAGACGTCATGACTGTACTGGCTTCTACCTGATTCACCGCTGGTTGAGAGAGAATTAAATACGTACAACTTGGGAAGTAACTTGACAAATCGATATTCGATAGCAGGGCGATCAATTAATGACAAACAACCATTAAATAGCTAAAATATTATAACTAAGCGGTAAGCTTGCTAACAGCCAATGGCATAACCTATGCAACATACTGTTCCATGCAAGTTAATAAATGCAATAAATTAAGGTATGCAAGTAATGGTTACTAATAATTAAACTGGGTTGGGTTTTTATATTTAAGAAGACCATTGAATTTTACCTATTTCTTATAATGAGATTATTAAAGACTCAAGCTTAAGACCTTGGTTACAGGAACTTACGCTCTTATCACTTTAATTAAGTCATCAATTTTAAGAGTTGAGATTAGATTATCGATGATTTGTAGAAATAATGAATTAAATATTTACCCTACATGATCTAGGACTTTTAATACTTACACATATTTTAAACGAAAACTTGTCTTAGGTCTTAATTTTAGCACAAATGACAACAAACGACAATATATACTACACACTTCTAAAAGAAGAAGAAAAAAAAAAAACAATTCGATCAAAGGAAATGCATAAGCTATGATTTATTTTAAGAAGATTGCTAGAGGTCCAATATTATAAATTGTACGGTGAAAAAAAAAAAACTAATTTATATATACATTAAAGTTTTATAAATATTTTTATCTATTGGCACACTTTTGTTGCCTGTTATGATTCTGTGGCGCCCTCGTACCTTTTGAACGATATAAATATAATAATATCCAATTGAAATGGAAATGAAATAAAAATTAATCTAAACGAGATAAAGTCAATAATATTACTGATTCACGGAGCTACCAGTCAAACGGCTTATCGATGGCGGCTTCTGTTGACTTTTCACGAGTTCTTGTGTGCGTGGCAGAATTTTATAATTAAAGAATCTCTAATAAATTGAATCTCAGATGTGTACTAATTTTATTTTAATTATAGTTTGCTCTTGAATCAATGGCAAATGTCATTCCCGATGTCTTCATTCTTCTAGCATTAATTAATTTGCTACTACAAAACAGAATGATCCATTAACAAAAATGCCACGTCGATTTTAATATGACGTTGGGATTATCTTTGAATAATAAGATACACGGTCATGATTATATTGCGATCGATAAAATTAATTAGCTACTGCAGCATTCATCTTAATTATATCTTTGTCATACATACAAGATTCAAGGCTTGAAATTAAAAACAAAATTCTGGTGATTATACTACATAGCATTGACTAGAGAAACCTATTAATCTTCTACAAAACAGATTTATAAAACCAAACAAATAAACACATGCATGCATGGCTCCTCATCCTTTTTGAGTCCCAAAACGGTAAACATATTGAATGATGGTGAAATTATTCTCAAGAATCGGAAAAAAGTAGCCCGTGTCTCTACATAACCAAGAAACGCAAATTTCTCTATTCGTACTGTTAATTAAATATTAAACTAGTTCAATTGATAAAATTTATTATATAAAATCAAGAGAGTTGGAGTTCGAATTGAGTAGAGAATATTAAGATACCATTAGTCCATAACTTAAACCCTATTCTTATCATATTTGTGATAAACAACGAAATCCTAACCCTAGCTAGGACTATTTGTACCAGTAACTTGCGGTCCTTCAGTTGAAGAAAGAAACAATAATATTTTACCCGTAATTAAACAAAAAATAATTTAGCTCATAATTGGTACTGCGAATTCAAAATACGAACACAATAATTTAATCATTGATTTCTTACCAAGAAAAGCATCAAACATAGGAACTCACCAGGCCCAAGCCCACCCCCATAAAAGTAAATAAATAAATAGACCGTCCAAAAGAATAAATATCTGCTTGAATGTCATAAAGATAACAAAAATTATTTCTAGTTTTGGACCAAATGCAGTAAATGCTAATTAATTACTCCAAATGTCTTGCTTTCTCATTTTCACTCGTAAATCTCAGGCCCAGTCATTTTTATAAAATATTGATTTAGGGGCGGGAAAACGAATTGGCGAATGAAATTCGTACCGACGAATCGAATCAAAATTTGGTAGATTCAAATTCGATTCATTTAATAAATAAATATTTATTTAAAATTCGTTTAATTTGCTTACTATATAAAATTAAATTAAACAAGAGATGAAAAATTTTAATAAAAAAAATCCAATAGATTCATCAGAATTCGTTTACAATCTAATCAACAAAATCAATTCATTATAACTACATCCAGGCAAAATAAAAATGCAATCCAAAAACAAGCAGATGAAGAAACTCAAAGGCGCAAAAAAAGAGTTGACGGTTGAATAAACGGTGGGTGTGGCTATTTGAAACCTTTTGACAGCTGCTATCAAGAGAAATGAAACTTTCCCTTGTTATTACTTTCAGGGAAATTATTACTTAATAATTATTGGGATTTAACGAGTAGCTTTCCCCTGCACAAGAACTTTGTGAAACCAAGGTGCTTGGTTAAATTTTCTTTTGATCGCCGTAGAATCTCAAAAGTCTCTCTCTTTGCTACATAAAAGCCAACGTGGTTGCTATTGTATGGCAGGTTGTTTCTGGATGTGTGTGTTTAATCCATATTACACGTTCTCACCGCAAAAATTGCAAGTCCTAGAAAACAAGTTTACTCATTGAAGGCAAAAATATATACAATCTGCAGAAATCACAATATCTCAATGTTTCATAGGGCATCCCATCACTTAATAATTAAGACTTAAAAGCATAAAATAAAAGGAAAAGTTCATGTTACTGATGTAACCTCCATTACAGAGGTCGAACAAGTCTGTTTACAGCTGTATCCAGAGCATCTACATTCCTCCTCAGGAATTTTCTTCAAAAGAAATTAAGGAACTAAAATACCACAATGATTAGGGATAAGCCAAATTAAAGTATCACATGGTAAGATGATGAAAATTTTAAACGAGTGCTGCCGTCGAGAACGCAAAAAAAAAAACCTGCGAGAAATGACAATACACATGCTGCCGTTTCACTTCTCTTTTTCTCTAAACAACAAGTATTTCCAATTTTTAGTGCTGCTAAGTATCATAAAAATAGCAGAGAGACTAATATTTAGTGTTTTTTTTTTTTTTAGATTTTAAAATGAGAAATGTTTGCTGTCGAGAACGTCCAGAAAAACCTAAGAGAAACAACAACACATGCTGTCATTTCGCTTCTCTAAATATTTTAATATTCTTTAATTGTTAAAAAGATAATAAAAAAAATAAGAGAAAAACTCTCTCTCTCTCTCAACTTTATCCTCACGAACAAAATCTACTTATGTAGCCGTAGCAGAAAAAGTAAGGATAAAGTTGAGAGAAAAAGGGTTATGTTTTCTCTCTTTTTTTTTTTTTTCAGAGTGGTGCTTGGTGTAGAGAAATATGAGAGAAATTTGCCCCTCCTCTCTTTACTCACTCACTATCCCTCTTCTATTTTCTTCTTTATTTCTCTCATCTTTCTCTATACCAAGCATTTTTCTTTTTCTTTTTTATTATCTTTTTAACAATTAAAAAATATTAAACTGACGAGAGAAATAGAGATGTGAAACGGTAGCATGTGTTGCCGTTTTTCTCAGTTTTCTCTCATCGTTCTTGATACCTAACAGCACTTAAAATAAGAAATACTTGCTGTTTAGAGAAAGAGGGAAGCGAAACAGCAGCATGAGCTGCCGTTTCTCTCGGCATTCTTGACAGCAAGCATTTTTTATTTTTAAATCATGAAAAAAAAAAACTAAATATGAGTTTTTCAGCCATCTTTACGAAACAGCAACAAATAGTCCACCTTGGAATCCAACCACATCCACTTAAGAATAAAGCATGATACACTAATGAATCCTTCATTAGCAGCGCAAAGAAGCAGAAAAAGAGCCACAGCAATATAAAACAAAGCACACATGACACAGTCAGTACAGTGGAACAGGATACAGTTGTGCAGCTAGATTGTCGATCCCTTTCATTTCCTCATTTAATCTGAAATTGAAATCCCAATGATGGATCAGAATAGGCTGTAATAACCATGAAAAAGAGTTAAAATTTTGGTATGCATGCTACAGGTTGTAGTTCACATTCAAGTTGGGAAAAAAATGTGTGCAAAGTCACCAATAGTCAAGTTCCAATAAACAATGCATTTTATCAAACTGCATACTGGCAGGTTTTCTTTGCCTTACAAGTATGACCTTTGGCACTGTTCTAGCAAGGAAGACTTTACAAAATAGTTTCTTTCTCTGATAGCATCTTAGGTGGCTCAAAATTTTCTCTGATGGCATAAATCAGAACACACACTTAATTTGCAAGAGCAATGGAAAATTGGCAATGTATGGTTTAGAGAGAATCTGCATATGGCGCCAAAATTAATACACTTGTCTAAATCAGGAAATAAATCAGATAAAATAGAGCTAAAATATGGTTCCTATATGGTAGCTTCAACTTATATCAATAAGAATAAGACAATACTTCAGACCTATACTTGATGTAAGACTTCTGAATCTCCCAAATCTCCAAGTTGTCAGCTACAGCAATTATGCAAAGCTCCTTATTTTTGGAATATGAAAGCAATCATTAACAATGAGTATTAAGGTTTTTGTAGATCAATAACCTGTTAATCAGATCATATGAAACTAAACAAATGGCAATGAAGAGTTCCATGAAGCATTCCAATTCCACCACATAACTTCCTCCATCAGTGCAGCTCAAAGTATTAAGCAAGACCTTATCCAGATGCATTATAGACAGCCGAAAAAAAAAAAAAACACAAGGTTCTTTATCATATGCATCATCACTTCAGTTCAGAAATTTCTTACTTCACTTTTTGGACCAAAATTTATACTTATTTCCAACATTTTCAATTCATTAGTATTCTGCATAAAAGACTAAAAGCTGCGATAGAAAGATACCTGAGACATGAATTTATATACCGATTTCCTTTTGTTGCTGCATCAAGGACTGCCAAGTACGAGGACAAGGAAGGTGTGTTAAAACATCATCATATCAAATGAAAAAAATGTTACAAGCACCTGGTTTATGCAATTAATAGCAAGAGATCAACCCAAACAGGACAAGTACTGAAACCAAAGAGGTTGATTCAACTGGCCCATACAGAAATCCCACTGCCCTTCCACCTCATTTTAGAGCATAAGTACAGAGATCTAAACAATTAGTTGCGTTTCTAAATGTCATGGCATTTTAAGCTTGGTTAATTATGCTACAACAAATTGAGGGCCATGGGAACAAATTGAGGGCCATGGGATTGATGAATCATTAATGGTTCGTTGAGTACAGCTGTTGGGGAGCTGTAGTTTAAATGCTACAGTTGTGAAGTGTTTGGTAAGCCCTTTGGAACTGTGGGTTTTAAGCCAAGGTGATTTTATCGCACTGTTGTTTGATAAAAAAACCAATAATATCTTTATTAGCTTTGTCAAAAATATTACTTAAATTCATATTTACCAAGGATAATAAACTTTTATTTCTCTGCTAGACCTTTTTTTTTTTTTTCTCACAGCAACTATGGCTTAAAAGCTACGGCAGCTCAACACCAAACAAACCCTATATCTTTGAAGAAAAATGTTACAATTACCAGATTCTTGAAGGCGGCCTGCGGCATCACTAAAGCATTGCATGTGATCAACTGAGCTGCTAGTAACCTACAATAATCAAATTGCTATGTAAGATAAATTTCTTATACCCAAGTCCTAAATTTCACAAAGAAAAACGAAAAAAAAAAAATTATGCACTACTGAATCAGGTCCATGAAGGTGAACTAGTAACATTTTAAGGGGAAAAAAAAAAGAAAAAAGGACATATAAAGTTTGTAAAAATCACTAAAATAACATATAATTTAAGCTTAAGGAACCAGAATCTAATATAAGAAATTTTTCCTAGAAATTTACATAATCCTAATAATAATAAAAAATGAAATTTATGATTTGTTATTTTTTTTTTTAAAGTAACTTCAAAATCCACTAGAATACTGAAACTTATGAATTCAGCAGAGGTCTGTGGAAGTACCTCAGATAGAGCCAAGCGGAGGGAAGCAAAGAGGGAAGAAAAGCTGTCGGCAATGGCGACGGAGTCTCTCTCGACCACCTCGAGAGCTTTCACGATGTCGTTTTGATCGAAGGCTGGTCTCGACTCGATGATCTCGAGTCCATCGGGATCCAGTGTGGGTTCGGCAGAAGTTGGAGCCTTATCGGGATCCGAGCACGGGAACTCTGGATTCTGAGTAGGCTGTTGTTGCTCTTCTTCCATCTCGCCTCGCGCGATGATTAGATATTAGAAAATATTTTATAACTTCCACTTCTCTTAAATTTTAATGGGCCGGGTTTCCTTTTCTTAAGTGGACCATGACACTTAACAGTCAAAATGGTTAATGAACCACCGCCAAGAATAAATTCATTTACAAACTCGCTCTCGATAATGTATCTAGAAAGTAGAAAAGGTTATTCTCAAAACAAAAAAAAAAAAAAAAAAACTTTACTCTTTGTGTTGTGTCAGTTGTTGAGATGTCGAATTTGAATTTAACGGAATGGTTGGGTCTCGTAGCGCGACCTTGGGATAGTGATTCGCTGACTGTTGCAGATCAGATGGAGCTCCTTATTCCCGGTTTAATTGATCATCATCAAGAGTTGCCGAATCGCCGTCGGAATGATAGCAAACAAGTGAATACAAATTTGAAGAGGGTGAAGATCGAGGATTCGCAATCCTGCTCCTGCGCCATTTGCTTGGAGGAATTCTCAGTTGGATCAGAGGCTTCTTGCGTGGGTTGCTCTCATATGTACCACGACCATTGCATTGATCGGTGGCTGAAAAATAACAATTCATGTCCTTTGTGTCGCCACAGGTTGGCCGTGTCTTCTTGTTCTTGATTGGGAATTGGGATTTCCTCATTCCTAAGTTCTAACGAACTATGGTTGGGTCTTGTAATAAATTTGCCCTTATTATATATATATATATATCAATTACCACAATGGAAATACAAGTTTTTGTGTTTTTTTTTTTTGTTAACTACTACAGCTGTTGTTTTTTTAGGTGCTATTAATTTTTAATTATGTGGGCATGTATATATATATATCAATTACCACAATGGAAATACAAGTTTTTGTGTTTTTTTTTTTTGTTAACTACTACAGCTGTTGTTTTTTTAGGTGCTATTAATTTTTAATTATGTGGGCATGTGTATATATATAATCTTTGTCTCCATTTTTTTTGGCTAAGATCATTATGCCTCGTTAACTTCTTATTTGGATACTTCCCAATTAATTTCACAATATAAATACAGTTTTTTATACCTCCGAATAACAGATTTGAAATCAACAAAGAAAAATACTTGAGCTCAAAGAGGACAGATACATGAAATTTTAAATGCTATTATCTGGACGCTTGTTTAAATTTATGAATAAATTTTTCAAGTTTACATAATATATTTTTTTAATCAAACTCAACAAAACAATTAGGTTGTACCATATACATATTTTCGGACAAGTTTGCATTAAAAAAAATTATTTTTATATTTATCTGATGTAATTTTAAATTAAAATAAATTATTAATATCATGATAATACAAAATGAATTTTTGGTAGAAACAAAAAAGTATCAAATATCGTTAAATATTAAAATTAAGAAAATACATCAAAGGACAGCTATACTTCTAAAGTTTAGAGAAATAGTTATGTAACCCTAAGTTTTTTAAAAATAAATATTTATATCCTTTTTAACCATAATATCATTTGAATAAAATAATTAATTATTTAGACTTTAAATTTTTAATAAATAAAAATAGTATAATCTGTCTAGTAGATTAATAATATAAAAATAATTTTTAATATTTAAAATAATTAAATTTATTCTTAAATTAATGAAAGAAATTAAAATATTACATTTAGTTTATTTAGTTCATCTAAGAGGAAGAGGAAAAAGAAAATGAGGCTCATTCACTTATTTTCAGAGGAACAGGTGCACATTTCAAGTGTCGTAAAAAAATTGGGTGGCGACGACCTTGAACAGATGAAGAAACAAAAAGGAAAATAAATTTTTTCTGCCATCAGCAATATATACAATTGCAAAAATATAGCTACGAATATGAGTCTATTAAAAGCAATGGTAGAAAACAGAAGATGGTGACATCAAACAACATGTACAATTTTAAATGTCATAATCTACGGTGCAAATGTGTTATTGAAAAAAAATTGTAAACTATATATAAAATTAGTAAATTTTTTTAAAAAAAGGTAAACTAATGTTAAAATTATAAATTAATTATTAAAATTATAAAAAATATAAAAATTTTGAAAATAACATAAAATTTATAAATTGACATAAGTATAAAATAAAATAAAAAAATTATAAATTATATATAAAATCAGTAAATTGAAGTAAAAAATAGATAAATTACTTATTAAAATTATAAAAAAATATGGCACAAATAATCAGAGCAACCTGAGTCTAATATCCACTCACTTGAGGACTGTCTTTTTGTATCAGTTTCTTTACACTCACCTTCATCTTTATATATTACTGCAGCTTTGCCATTTGTGTTTGCTTTCAACTTATCAAGTTTCTTCTTTTCAAAATAGTCTTTAATATAGTGTCTTTTTTTCGGAAAGACTCCACATTTAAATTACTGTAACATCTCCTCAACATTTGAATCACTATTACATCTTAATATTCATACATTTATCGTCAATTAAAGAATGAATATAAACATTTACACAACACGTTTAAAAATAACAATAGAAAGAGAGAGAAAGAAAAAGCCCAATATACCGTAAACAAATTAAAAACCAAAATGCTACCTAAGCATGGAAATGATCTTCTAAACGCGGGTGTTATATATATGTATATATATATCAATTCAAAATTTTAAAATATGAAAAAATTTAAGAAAATTTTAAAATCGTGCTATTTAAGTATTTAAGTTTTTAAAAGTACATTGCTTTAAAATTTTCTTAATTTTTCATATTTTAAAATTTCAAACTAAATCGAGAATATATATATATATAAAAGTTTATTCGTTTTAAGTTTTACATTTATTAAATCTTATGTTTAATAATTTTTTTAAAATTTTTTGAATTTTAAAATTTTAAATTAAATTATATATATATATAAAGACCGGTTAAAGAGAAAGAACAGAAAAAATTAATAATATGCAATGAAACTCACTGTTTTATTTTGAAAATAAATTTTCGTGTCTCAATATAAGTCATTGAAATGAATATGATCTAATAATTAAAATTTTGTGTTAAATTTATATTTAAAAATAAAACACCTGGTCTAAACTTTAGATGTTTAAACTTGTAAACTGAAACCATGATTTTGGTGGTCATGTCATGTTTTTTACTTTGACTTTTCATGGCCTGAACTCTGAAGGCTGCAATTGCATACAGAGTGGTAAGCCAAAAGTGGGAGAGGAGAGACTTAAAACATAAATACCGATGACTTGAGTGAGGACAAAGAGGCGAGAAATAAATATTAAATTTTAAAAAAATGTTAACTTATATCATCAAATTTGACTCATTACTATTTTTTAATTCAATGACTTCAAATTTATGTTTAAAATTATATATAAAAATTATGTCCCTTGAATTTGTCCTTAGTGTGTGTATATATAACTTTATAATTAACTAAATAATTATAGCCATATACATATAATTTAATAGTGAATTAAAATTAACTCTTAACAAATTTTAATAATGTATCTACGTGGAAAAAAAATACAGACACCTACACTTGATTACTGAATTTTCTGTATTTTTTCTTTTGAAATATTAGTTAATTTCTAAAGGATTTCTCATATTTGTTACAGTGAGATCATCAAAAATTTGGGAATTTCGGTTGCGACGCTTGCAATTTATAGAGATATGTTTCGTTCGGCTGATGTTCTTGGCTTGACTTATTTATTTTAATTATTTAGATGCTATCGTCAGTGGCTTGATTGATTCATTTTTATCATTTTGATGCTATCATTAGTAGACTTAACAGTAAAATTACTTTATTATCTAATATATAAACTTTACACATTAATTGGACATGGGCCGGCATAAATATTTTACACTAACTTTTCGTATTTTATTTAAAAACCCTAAAATTTTTAACCTCATCTTCGAATTCTTTCTTCTTCGCATCATGTTTGCACTTTCCAGAATGCATGAGATTTGTCCCTTCAAACTATTTTTCTTTTCTTTTTTTTTTTTTCAATCAAAGGCAAATGAAGATTGTTTTCCTTTAATTTGATGAAACAACCGTACATTTGACCTTCAAAAAAATTATCTGAATAGAACTTGAGATGGTAAATAAATTCACTTGATAAAATAAACTATTATGAAGAAAAGAGTACTCAAAATATTTTGAAAAAAATAGCATAAAAAATATTCTAAGAACAATAGCACTCGAAATATTACGAGGAAAATAACCCTCGAAATATTCTAAGGAAAATAATACTTAAGCTATTTTGGAAGAAGTAACACAAAATTCTCCTAAAACTCCTAAACATGGCAAGAGAGGAGATTATTTCTATAATCCACTTATATGATGAAACCACGTCTAAAATAAAGAAACACATAAGTACGAAATAAAAAAAATTTATTTATTTACTGTTCAATTCATATCTACGTGCACAATAATAATGGGTAACACTTGTTATTATGAAAGAAGCCTAGAGCAAAACCATAAGCCTCATGTTATCTATCATTTATAAATAGAAATCATTTCTATGATAATGGAGTCTCTTGACTAAAATATCATTGTTCATTATAAGGAGAGAAAACTCACCCTATTCATCTTTCTTGAAAATTAAATTAAATATTAACTTTTACGTCGAAATGCCTTTTTCAGATTCCTACCTCTCATTAGAGTCAAGGTCTACAAGCATTGGAAAGCCTTCAAGGGTGTGGTCAGGTTGGTCAACATGCTCGCTGTAGAGTCGTAGAAACCCGAGTTCAATTTTTGAGGGTGCGAAGGGAGTTAAAAAATTATATTTGATCTTATCCGCCCTCTGTTTAAAAAAAAAAAAAGCATTGGAAATCCTCCGCCAACTATAAATGTAAAATTTCAGCCCTCTTTATTGTCACCGTCTATGGGAAACTTGTAGAATTCCAGTAATAATGGAAATAATAAAACAACAAGAATCCACGTGTCTGTACAACAAAACCATAAGAAAAACAAGGTTACGAAATTTTTTCCGAAAAGCATATCTCAGGACAAAGAATTCTATGTGCTCCCCTTTACACTCGTAATTATCACAGGGCGGTTGATTGACCACTCCTTAAATTAGTCACTTTTTGTGGCAGTAAGAATTTTGTAGAGAACATCTTTATCCTCAGACCTTATGGTGGTAAACCATGAGTCCTTCTCATCTTTAAGACTGCCGTAAAATTTAAGTCTATAGAAGATTAGTAAATCATACAACGAAAGAAAGTGGGGCCTCTTAAGAGCCAAATTAGTAGCAGCAAAGGCTTGCAGTAATGCTAAAACACAGAGGTTTCATTAGAGGTGAAACCACAGCAAAAATTTCCAGACCAGAAGAGGAATGAGGAATGATAATACCTCAATTTGTTGACGGGATAGCAAGATTGACTCCATATCAATTATAGGGTCCATAATATCAACATCGTCAATAAGTTCCCTCAGTTGAACTTAGGGACCAAGACTAACACTTTCAACAAATCACTCAAAAGTAATCATTTCTACCCTAGAGGCAACTATATTGCTGTAAAAAAAAAAAAATTACAAAACCGAAAGTATGTGAAAAAAAGGGAAGAGATTAGTAAAAGCAAATTGAGAAAAAGGTGGAGCCTTCGGAGTTGCAGAGAAATGTTTAAAAAGGGAGAAAAGCAAAAGTAAATTAAGCGTAAAATGGAGCTTTGGAAGTTGCAGGAAGAGTTTACAAAATAAGAAAGAGAATGGCGGCACTTATGGGTAATAGAAAAGCTCTTAAAAAAAAATGCCAAAAAGAACATATCAAATTATCAAGTATCCGGTTGCAAGCTAAGGCAAAAAAATGTACAAGGTGATCACCTCAACAAGTCACCCATGAAATAAAGATGAGAATGTTTTTCTTATACTGTGCACGTGCTAATTATATAATTAAAAAAATAATTGATTTTTTTTTTAATAAAAATACACTTGTGGCTGGAGTGCCGTGGGTGTAATACTTCAGAGGCACTCAAAATATGCAACACGTTCTTGAGAAAAAAGATATTTTGGGGAAATTATAAGAAAATAACACTTAAAAATATTACGGGACAATAACATTTGAAATATTTCGAAAGAATAAATAATGCTCAAAATATTTTAAGAGAACTAATACTCAAATTATTCTGAAAGAAGTAACACCAAAGCGAAAGTTTCTCCAGAACTCCTAAACATGGCAAAGGGAAAAATTATTAAATATACTTATTTTCTTATTGTCCAATTCACATCTACATGCACAATAATACTAGATGACGCGTGTCATTATTTTTTAATTTGTATCAAGTTAAAAGATGAAAATTGATGTTGAAGATATGACATATCATGTATAATTTAATTATATAGAGTGTGTGTCGTACATGCTATGAATTGAGTATGATCATGCTGATATTTACTATTGAGGTAAGAATTGTATGATTTGTCATTTGTAAATTCATCACATAGTCACGTAGATTATGTTTTGTATAATTTATGATATAAATATAAAAGAGTAATAATTGAGTTATAAATACTTTGTATAAATAAGTATGTATAAATTAATGTGACATAAGGAGATTATTTATATAAAAATATCATGGATCCACATAATTTTTAAAAAATAATTGTTATTACTTATCAACTAATCTATTCATACTATATTAATTCATATATACTAATTTGTATAAAATAATTTGTGATTTTATCATTATTAAATATGAAATGATGTGTATATACATTAAGTATATAAATGAGATGTTTAAATGAAATGGACGAGTTGTCAAAAGTTACATAATATGTATGATTTATCGTTAATTTTTTATCACACATGCATAAATGACATGTCTTATTATGAACTAATTGAGTTATTAAAATAAAAATTTGAAATAATTTGATGTATTCTTAATATATTAGTGACTATCATGAATTAAATATTTTAATAATTTTTATTTATTTATTTATATTCTTAATAATTGATTAAATTTAAAATTATTTTTTTATAAATTGAATACATATTTTACCATTCATTATTTACATTATTAGCTAAATACAAAAATAACTAAATATTCTTAAATTATACTAAAATATCAACTATTTTGTGGGTTAAAAAAAATACTATTGATAATATTAATTTCAAATATTTTGTAGGTAAATTTTAATTTATATTACAGTCATAAAATAGAAATCCTTTTCAAATAAAAGAACACGATTTTAATAACCCGTGGTTGTGGAGGTTGGTGTTTTGTTTGTTCGTTGTTACTAATTCAAATTTTTTCAAAATTGGGAACACGAAGTTGAAGGTGGAAGGAAAACAAGACACAAGGCGGGAACCCCACTCCGAACTTAGAGGAGTGGGCCCTAAACCGCAATTTTATTTTTCAAACATCAACACAAAAACGGTTCCTGTCTTTTAAGAAAACAACTAAACAAAGCCAAAAACCAGAAAAAAAAAAAAACTAAATAAACAAATTGCCAAAAAAAAAAAATTCTTACGCTTACGCTGTTACGCACGTCCATTTCATAATCCTACCATTTGATTTCCCAACAACAACAGCAATAACTTTTTATATCTTTTTCTGCTAAGATCTCCTGCTTTAATTGTTGTTTAATTTGAGATTCCGAAACGTTTCGTTCTGAAAGATTGTCGAGTTTAATTCATATCGATTTAGGAGTTTTTCGATATTTTCGATCTCAATTCTCGACGGTTCCTGGCTTTGTAAGATCTGAAACGAAGCCGCGTCTACTGTTATGATTTCTCAGGTTCGTAGAACTAACCGCATTTTGTTTCCAATTGTTATTTGTATTCAAAATTTCGGGTTTCTGCCGAACCTCAATCATTTGTTTGAATTTGTATATTGCTTGTAACTCTGCGTTTGGTTGTTTGCTTTTTGAGGGAGAACTGTGTGATCTAAAGGATTGGTTTTTGAGTCCTTGTTAGGGTTTCTCATTTTCTTTTTCCTCGAATTATACTTAATTTGATAGCCAAAAAAAAGTTGAAATTTATGTTACAGGTCCTTGCTAAAATTGAAAATTTAGCTTAATTATGCTAAATATTTATTTTGTTGGTTGACATGAAGTGTAGGTAAAGAAAAGAATATGCTGACTTTATTTATTTGTTTTAGGTATGTTTTTTTCAATTGTTTGATTACAAAAAGTTCTCATTATAAGTGAAAATCTAGAAAGTTAGGATGTGTGTGTCTGTAAACAATTCTCAGGTGCGGATAATGCAGATTTCGTGCAAATTCTTTATTACACAATATGATGTTATAGTTTTTGTTCAATTGACACTATGGTGTAATAATGAATCCACATTTTAAAAGATGTGGGCATCCGCACCTGAGAATGATATTAGTCTTTCTCTAATGTGGACACGAAAATGTGGAGTTTGTGTGGATTCGCGATTACATCTTATAGTGTAATAATATTTTTGTTCAATTAACTATAACACCATATGGTGTAATAGCGAATCTGCAGTTAGGTGTCCACACCTGAGAATTATTTTATGTGTGTGTGTGTTTGGTTGTTTTGAGGGGTGTTTGCTTGTTCTATCTTGTCGCATTTTAAATCTCATATTTGTTGAGTTCCAAAAAATTGGTGGGTTTTTGTTTTGAAATTCAATGGTGTGGAGGTGATACCTTGCTATCTCTGTTATTCGAAGAATTTGTATTTCCCTTGAATTGAGTTATAGGTTGTCCATGACAGGAAGTGGGGTTAGACATATTGTACTTTGAGATGCACACTTTACAGTACATTGTAAACAAACTGTTATTTATTGACTTGTAGATTCTGCAGCACTGTGTCCATGGTTGATTGTCAATAAAGAATTCCAGTAGTTCTCCTAATGAGCACATAGTAAAAATGGAATTGGAAGAAAATGGGGTATTTGACCACTCAACTGGAACTCCTGCTGAAAATATAGAAGCTCTTGATAACATGGCTGAGGGTAAGAAAGTTATACTCTCTCTCTTCTCCCTCACAAACACTTGCATGCATGTGGCAGACATTATTGTGCTAATATTCCTTTTTCTCCCTCAAAGTCTTACCTGTGAAATTTAATTTAACATAGGTAATCAGCTATCAACGCTTGTGGAATGGTTAAATGATATGATGCCTCATATACATTTGCCACTTGAGGCTTCAGAAGAGAAACTTAGGGCATGCCTGGCTGATGGTACGGTTTTGTGCTTTATCTTGAACAAGCTGAGCCCTGATTCAGTTGAAACGGTTGGTTTCATATTATGTTGATATATTGTACTATTGTGATTTCACTTCCTTTTCTTGTAAAGTTTCATCATTTAACCTGAAGCTGCAGTTCCATTTTGGATGTTGTTCTTTTCAACTTGAACATACATTTCCTTTTATACTTTAGGGTGCCAATTTTGAGCCTGGTCCTGCACATGTCAAGAGGTTTCTTGCAGCTATGGATGACATGGGATTGCCCAGGTTTGAATTGTCAGATTTGGAGAAGGTACCCTAAAATTTTTGTGTGTTGTAATTGGAGCATATACCATTTCAATGTTTTCTGAAGCTTGTCTCTTGGTTGGATTGCTGAATGCTAAAGCCATGATGAACCAATTTGAATTGTGGCATGCTTGGTTAGTCGGTTAGTCCTTAGCTAAGATGAGAGAGGTTCCGGGTTGACTCATTGTGCACATTTATTCTGCTGCAATGATCCTTTTTCTGCTTGGATTCTCTACATCATTATTGAAAAAGGTCCATGGATATGATGTGGCTTTGCAGGAAACTTTCATCAAAGACTTGTTGTATCAGACTCTTGAAAATGGGGATACTTAGTTCAACAATCATACAAATAGTAGTAGAAGAATGCATGCTGTTGGCCTAAATATGTATTATATTTTGAGAGTTATGCAAATTTTGATATGAAACATCTTTGGAAATCTTGAAAATTATTTCTTACTGCAGTTTCAGTACAAACAATCTTATAATATGATGTGTTTGCCTCATTATCAATGCAAAAACAAACTTTGACACTTTGATTTTGTACATGTTTTGTTAGAGTGTAAAGCATTGAATGGCTTATGTCTTTTAGGAAACAAAAAACTTGTGTTCGTGTATATAAATCACAGGTTGTAGCAAAAACCTGTCGTTTGAAACCAAATTAGCTGAACCTGATTGAATATAGATTGGAAGGGTGATATTTTTACCAAGTTGGTTTGCATTCTGGATGGGGACTGACCCTTATGTTTGGTATTGGTTTATAGTGAGTTGTCCACATTGATCTGCACTTGGGTATTTGGTACTAGCTAGTTGAAGTTTTATGTCTTTGCAGTCCTTGATTATCTCTTCTTTGGTTGTAACTCTTGACTCCTTCTTGCTCATTTCTATGATTATATGAGATATTGTGCAGGGGAACATGGCTCCGGTTTTGCAGTGCCTTAGATCACTTAGAGCAAGTTTTTCTTTCTATGATGAAGAAGACACAATCCAAGATCATTCTGGAAAAAGATGGAATGTGTCAAGGTTAGATAAATTCCCTGGAATAGAAGGGGAAGAGAGGCAGTGGAACTCTTTAGATAGCAAATTCCAGCATGGTTTGCATGGTACTGCTACATCAGGTACGACTATCTTTTTAAATGATGGGAAGGAGTTGTTGACTGTATATATGTTTGTTTGTTTTTTTACCCCCCTTTTATAGCATGTAGAATATCAATCTTTTGTTTCTCTAGTACATGCTATTTTTGCATGAAATACCAGCAGTATTCAGAACAGAGACTGAAGTACTTGATATTTGTTTAATTTGTCAAATTCATTATTATACTTTCTCATGACTATGTAGGCAATCTTGATTATAAGATTTTGTTTTTTAATAATATTTCATAGAGGAGTCTGCTTTGATGCATCATGTTGCACATATGTTTCACGATGTTCTCCATCTGAAGGAAGGAGGCTATACAGATGTTTCTGATGTCAAAATTTTGGAATTCATAAATTCAAGCTGCGTGGATGTAAGTTCCTCAGCTTCTTTATGTGTCTGCTTATGATCAGATTACAGTCTCTGTTAAATTTTAGTGTTTCTACAGAATCTTGAGTCACAATGTCATTCTAATGCAAATTTGCAATTTATTTATGCAGAATACCTCAACTAAATCACTGTTCAGTATTGTGAATAGAATCTTGGATGTATGCATTGAAAGAAAGAATGGGGATGTACCTCATGTAAGGCAGTGTGCTTTCTAAGCATGCCTGACTTTATACATCATTATATTGTTTTTCCTAGTGCATGTAGTATGTTGCACCCTAATTTTTAGCGTTTACCTTTTTTTGCCTTCTCTCTTTTCTCTTCTCAGCGCGTGGCATGTCTACTGAGGAAAGTTGTGCCGCTGATTGAAAGACGAACTGCAACTCAATATCAGAATTTCAAAAATGTAAATTGCTCTTAAATAATTATGTCTAAAGCATATTTCCTAATGAACTGCTTCCAAATATTTCATGTTCTTATTGTTTCATCCTGCAGCAAAATAATCTTTTTAGGGCTCGTGAGGAGAAATACAAGTCAAGAATTAAAGTGCTTGAGACCCTGACAGTGGGGACTACAGAGGAGAACCAGGTACTTCATTACCAGTCTCGGGTGTTTGGCTTAGCTGTTTATTTATTTACTTTTTTTATATATTAACTCATCTTTGTAACTTTATATAGGTTGTTGCCAACCAACTAGAGCGAATAAAGGTGTGGAAGCTCAAGTCCCTTGTTTATTTCACAATGTCTTGAAATTTAATGCATGGTCTTGATATAGTTTCCTTAAATCCAAGTGGTTCCTATTGGAAAACTCCTACAGATGTTGATGCTTTTGTCTTCAGTTTTCCAATCATGCTGCTTCTCTTATTATTGAGCATGATTTTGCTGCATATTTATGGTGAAAAGCTTTAGAATTAATTTGTTGCTCGTCACATGGCTTAATGTATACTAACCAGACTATTTTTTTTTTTTTTGAGAATGGAATGCTTTGCTTCCTTAATTTCACTCTTGAAGTATCTAGAAATTATTGATTTGTATCCTTTATATCTTCCATTTGTATTTCTCATGCTCCATAAAGTTGTTATGGTTAATGATAACTTACTTAAATAAGTTCTTACCATAAACCTTTTCATTTCATTTACTGTGGTTTTTCATCTTCCTTTATAGATGAATAGACTGTCATTTTCTTTCATTGGATATTTTTTGGTATGCCGTAATTTGTAAAAACTAACAAAAAATTAAACTAATAAAAAATAACAATAGTTGATATTGGCTATTTAGTAAGTGATAACTGGGGACCTTGTTATGATGAAATAACTTCATGTTTTATTTATCTTCTTGTGTTGTATTATTTTGATTATTGCTTCTTGTTGCTATAGACTGAGAAAACCAATATAGAGCAGAAGGAAAAGCTTGAAGAGCAGAACGCACTTAGATTGAAAAAAGAGAATGATCATCGTGATATTGAGATTTCAACATTGAAACAAGATTTGGAATTGGCCAAAAGGACACATGAATTGCATTGCTTGCAATTGGAAGAGCAGATTTGCGAAACTAAAATTGAGTCACAAAGGAAGCTAGAGGAACTTGAACGTCTTTTGACAGTTTCAAAGAAGAAAGTAGAAGAACTTGAGTCATTTTCTGAATCTAAATCTCAAAGATTGAAAAGGATAGAGCGTTCTTACCAGAGCTTTATGTGTTGTCAGCTTGGGGTTATGCAGGTCTGTTTTAATTGTTTGTTCTTGCACTTTTGGTGCACTAATGCTTATTCCAGTGACATGACAATTAGCTCACTGATTAGGATTTGAGGGTAGCATTTGAGTCCACAAAACATGAAGTCTTGGAAACAAAAAAGAATTACTCGAAGGAATTTGATTGCTTGGGTAAGAATGATAACTATCAATCATTTTAGCTTAGTTTGCTATCAAGCTGTTGTTTGACTCCTGGTCGGATATTCTCTCATGATGACTACCTTCTTAATTTAATAGGCGTAAACCTTAAACGGCTTATAGATGCTGCTGAAAAGTATCATGTAATTCTAGCAGAAAATCGAAGACTGTATAATGAAGTTCAGGACTTGAAAGGTACATCATGCAGTACGAATTTTGTTTTGTTTGTTCAGAGACTAGCTTGATGTTTGTATTTTCTTTTCCAAACAGGAAATATTAGAGTTTATTGTCGAATAAGGCCATTCCTTCCTGGTCAAAGTAAAAAGCAAACAACCATAGAATATATTGGTGAGAATGGTGAATTAGTGGTCTCAAATCCCTTAAAACAAGGAAAAGACAGTCACCGGCTCTTCAAGTTTAACAAGGTTTTTGGTCCAGAAGCCTCTCAAGGTTGTGATTTATTGATGTTATGTGATTTGATGACTAGCTATGTTATTTTTGTGGGTCATATTTTCAATTTTGTTGCAATGAGTAGGAAAAAGTTCTGACTTGTTTCACTTAACTGCCATATGATGACAGAGGAGGTTTTCTTAGACACTCGGCCATTGATACGATCTGTTCTGGATGGGTATAATGTTTGTATATTTGCCTATGGACAAACTGGATCTGGAAAAACCTATACGATGGTGTGTAACTTTTGTGCATAAATTATGTGAAAAATTTTGATATTTAACTTTGACCTTTTCACATTTTGTTCCTTTGTTTTTTTTCCTCCCTAGAGTGGGCCTTGCATAGCATCGACAGAAGATTGGGGTGTCAATTATCGAGCCTTGAATGATCTTTTCCAAATCTCAGAAAGTAGGAAAAATTCCATTCTTTATGAAGTTGGTGTTCAGATGATTGAGATTTATAATGAGCAAGTCCGTGATCTACTCTCAAGTGATGGTCCACCAAAAAGATATCCTTTATTCATTTAATTGGTCTTATTCATTCTTCCCTCATTCTTAAGTTTTCAACTCCAGACCTTGTATTGGCTGGTTGATATGATTATTTATTTTTTGTTCATGTTCTCTTGGTATGCATGTACACTGAAAGTTTATTTTCCATCGTACATTTACAAGTTCAGTTTGTGTATCATTTCATTGTCTGGTCAACTATTATGTCAGTATTGTCTGTTTTGCTTTGTGTTTTTTGTTTTTGTTTTTGTTTTTTTTTTTGGCTTTGATCACAGTTTTAAGGATTTCTATGTTTCCCTTGACTTGCACACACTTGGGATTTGGAATGCCACCCTACCAAATGGGTTAGCTGTTCCTGAAGCAAGTATGTACTCTGTTCAATCAACCACAGATGTCCTTGAATTAATGAATATTGGGTTAATGAATAGAGCTGTATGTACTACGGCACTTAATGAAAGAAGTAGTCGATCCCACAGGTTGTATTTTCTCTATTGATTTTGTATGCCACCGACTTCCCCTCGTTATTTGTGTTGAGGGTGTAACCACTTACTTCTCCGGTGCAGCGTTCTCACCATACATGTTCGTGGCACGGACCTGGAAAATGGTGCTATTTTGCGTGGCAGTCTACATTTGATAGACCTTGCCGGTAGTGAACGGGTGGATCGTTCTGAAGCAACAGGTGACAGACTTAGGGAGGCACAACATATAAACAAATCACTATCAGCCCTTGGAGATGTAATCTTTGCTCTAGCACAAAAGAATCCTCATGTCCCCTATAGGAATAGTAAACTGACTCAAGTACTTCAAAGTTCTTTGGGTAATAATTTGATTTCTGCTGGAGACCACATGATTTGTCTGCATACCATCATAGTCATTTGCTCATGTCTATATGAATGACTTGCTTTTTGCAGGCGGTCAAGCAAAGACCCTTATGATGGTGCAGCTTAATCCTGATGTAGAATCCTATTCTGAGACCATAAGTACATTGAAGTTTGCTGAGAGAGTTTCTGGTGTTGAATTAGGCGCTGCACGGAGCAACAAAGAGGGAAGAGATGTTAGAGAACTCATGGAACAGGTTATTTTTACTTTACTTTCTTCTGAAAAATTTTCAGCTGGGTCACTACTGTTGTAGTGTTTTTAATTATCATGACTTTAACTTATCCTCCTATGCAAAATGGTAACCTTTAAAATTTTGCTTAAAGTCCAGGAAGTCTGCTATGCACATCCCAATATCAACAACAAACCCGTTATTCTGAATCCCTCAACTGCACATTAGGTTCTATTCACTTTGTCTGTTTGGGAAGTAGACTGCAATCGATTGTCAAAGGGGAATTCTTGGGACTAAACTGATGAGTCTTGTTCTAAAATTTATTTCTTTCATCCCATGTTATTTTCATTTTTTAAAGTTTTGATTTGGTCTTGCAGGTTGCATCTATCAAGGACATAATCAATAAGAAAGATGAAGAGATTGAGCGGTTACAGGTTCTTAAGGCTAACGTTACTGGAGTGAGGCATCGTATACGCTCACTAAGCCATGGGCGTTCCTCTTTATCTCCAAGAAGACATTCTGTGGCGAGCCCTCGAGCAAGTCAAAGATCGCCTGTAGAGAACGGCCCTGGACATAGTGACAAAGCAGCTTCTGATAGGGACAATTGCTCAGATTACAGTGACAAACGCTCTGAAGCTGATTCGCTGCACTCATTGGAGGACATCAGACATCAGAAGGAATGTCTCGTACCATCAAAGGCTGCTACTGGGGATTTGAGTCAGAATTTAACTGAAGACTTTGAACTCTTGGGCTTTGGGGATGAGGCTTCTGAGGAGAGATTGAGTGACATATCTGATAGTGGTCTTACTATGGGAACAGAAACTGATGGTTCAACCAGCTTGGTGGAGTTCACTCTTTTCCCTGAACCTTCAAAACTGACTGAGAAATCAGATAACACTGAAAAGTGAGTATTTTCAACTTAATATTGTAATTACTGCTAAACTTCTCTTTCGAGTTCAGTACGTTTTTCCACATTCTGATACTTTGCATTCTTTTATCAGTGCAAAAATTTCTGATTTTTATTTCACCCATTTGCTAGATCAGAAATTAGTTGAAGAATTAGTGTTTTGGGCAAACCTTGGGGCGTTCGGTAGATTATCAGTTATATAGTTGGGCTTTCATGATTTCTTTGCTAAATTTGTTTTGTATCCCTTTGAGCTTTCTTGACCTTTTGCTTCTTCTTTTTTGTGGGCCATCAGCCTGATGCCTGAACTTCTGGAGTTTGTCTGATGCTTGAACTTCTGGAGTTTGTATAGTTGATTTTGTCATCTATTTTTAATGAACAAAGATAGCAAGTTTTTACAAGTGCTCTTTCATAAGCATCTTAATTCTTAAATGCTAAGTTATATTATATGTAACTTACTTCAACCAATGAGTTGTACCAAATAACTCAAGTATTATTTAATTGGATGCATGTCTTGAGTTATTGGGTGCATCTTAAGTCATATAATGTAACTTAGCCACATCCTCATTTTTTATCTTGAAATCAACTTTTATGTATTTCAATAGAATACTAAAAATTAGATACTTTTTTTCATAAACACATGCAAAGACTATTAAACTGGAAGCGGCTTTATTATTTTTGACTTTAATGGTTATTGCATAACTTCGTTTAAACAAATCTGTTATCTTATTCAGTTTTTGTGATTGAATGCAGACCCAGTCTTCCGTCCAAACATCCCAAACCTGCACCACAAAAGCCATTGCAGAAAAAATCTTCACGCTTTTTATTGACGAAAGGCGCCTCAAAGACTCCATCAAGTATGTGAGCTAGGATGTATTTTTGCCAAAGCTAGGATGAATTGATTTGATTTCTTTATATTATAGTTTCCCTTCTCCCCCTGTTTCCCTCCTAACTGTTTCCAATCTTCTTGAAATACGTCAGGTTCTCGAAAGCCAGTTGCTGGCAGTTCCTCTTCAACCAAGACCCCCAGAAGATGGCATTAAATTATATCTATATTAGTAGTAAAATGATAGCGAGTCCCGTTTAGTGTGTAATTTTGATGATGCTCATCACTCTTGACCTTCAATTCTTCAGCTTATCTCATAAGATCTTTGTATTGGTAGGGTTAGGTCGGAGTATCTCTCTGTGTAACATATACTGAAGACAGTTCAGTCCAATGTAAGTTTATGTGCAGCGTTTTGCTCATATTAAATCTGTTTTTGTCTCTCTTTTAGTATCATCTTCATGCCATCAAAGTAATAGGACGTTTATGTTAAAATATATACATACCTCAACAACTAGAGTGTTCATTTTTAGTTTGAAATGATAATATATGCTAAATAAAACCTTAGTTTGCAGAGGATCCAACAAAGGAAAATACATTATGCTCCTCATAAATTGTCTTCGATCACAATCAGATGCGAAAGTGCGAAACTACGTACGAGGCTTTGGGAAAGGGCGGGCAGGATTGTGTTGTATAAAGCATGATAAACTTTTGCGCAAGGGACAAGGATTTTTTTTTTTTGCCTCTTTTTTAAATGAGTGGTGAATATTAAATATTAAATATTAATAATTAATTTAATTTTTATTTTATTTTATTATAATTAATTTAAATTAGTTTTAAAAAACAATGAGAGATTAAGAGAGGCAATTGAAAGAGAGAGAGAGAATCTTAATCCCAATGCAAGCATAAATTATTTTAGGCATATATAAAAAGAATCATGTCTACTACCCACATGACAATATCAATAGACAATATCAACGTGATAGACTAACACGTAGGATATATGTCATAATAACTAGTTGGTTGTTACTCTGCAAGCCATGACACGGGAATTTTCTTTTTATTTTATTGGAAGGCATCGGAACGAGAGCAATTAATTAAGAAATATTATTTTTATAAAAAAAATCATATTATCTTTTTAATGTTATTATATTCAAACATCAACAAATAATTTAGTGAATGTCAGATATGTTATTTTATTAACTCTAGGTAGATAAATTATACAAATTAAAATTTTTGTCGTATATTTTATATTATAAATATTTAAAGGTGTAAGAACGATAATTTTTTTTACTTTAAATTTGAGTTTTATGGATAAAAATATCAATTTATTATAATTTTATTAATATTCAAACGACAGCTAATGTTTTAGTAGATGATAAATATATTTTGTCAACTATAAATAAATGAATAATACAATTTAAAAATATTATAGTATATTTAATTATAAAATAATTTAAAAATATACTATAGATAATTTATCTTGATTTTTTATCATCCAGTGAGCACTAAAATTAAATTGAAGCTGAACAACCACCTGTTTGGTGGGTTGTTTCGAGAGAGCGAGATCAAACAATTTGTTATCGATTAGAATTGCTTGTTACCTTAATAATATGCACTATTTAATGTTTCGAATATGTGAAAACATTATTGATTAATAATATGCACTATATATAAAATAAAAATTAATAATATATAGTAAATATAATTTTTAAATAATAATTTTAATAAAATTATTAAAGACATAATAAGTTTTTCATCATACAAATGAAAAATTATATTAATATAACTTTAAACTATAACAATTAGTGTTTACTAAATATTTTAGTACTGTAACTTAAAAAATATAACTGTCCTACCTCAATTTTAAACGTACGTTTAATTTTATTTAGTTTGCACTTTGCAACAAACTAATATGGTAACGCTATCTGTCATCTTTACATAATCTTAATCTTGTATTATCAAATCCACCCTCAATAATCATAATTACTAGTTATTCGCATGAAAAAAAAAATTACAAACCATCTTTCCATGCGATTGATTCTTTGACACTGAGGTGTGGAATTACAGAAAATACTTGAATGAAAATAACAATAAAATGAACTCCTTACGTTTGTCTGGGTGGTGTAGTTGGTTATCACGCTAGTCTCACACACTAGAGGTCCCCGGTTCGAACCCGGGCTCAGACAAAACAACTTTCTATTTTTTCGTTATAGTTCCAAAACTGCCCTTTACCTTTAGGAAGTTTCAGTAAACGACCCTGGACCTAGAGATAAATAATGCTCTGTGACCACCCACCCAGGGCCAGGATGATTGTACCATATTCTCCAATCACGAATCTTGTCCCGCGCGCATCTCTCACTCTCGATTAAAGTACTAATCATCAACCCCCCCCCCCCCATTCACCACCCTCCCCATAAAATACGAGCAGAACCACGCGATCATTTATCAATCGCATCAAAGCGTAAATTCCATACGGTACAGCCTCTAACACCGGAACTTTCTTAGTAATTTCCGCACTTGGCCCCGCCCCCTCTTTTAAAATTTGAAACCCTCCATATAATTAAAACCCCCACACACACGCTTAAACCCTCCGTAAAATGAAATACGAAACCAAAAACAAAAAGCCTACGTCAAAGTTTTCTCGAGAAAATGAATCCCACTCCCTGAGCTGAAAAATCATTTTAAGTTTCCTTTTTTTAGCGGCAATGACAAGAAGGCCTGAAGCTGCAAGCTTTGGAATGAAAAATGTAGAGAAAGTTAGTGGTAAGTTTGTTCATATGATATTTTTCTGTTACATTCTGGTCAAATGAAATTATTTATTCGCCTCAGCCTCTACGAATCCAGTAATATTGAAGCAATTTTTTTTTTTTTACAGGGTTGCAATTATATCTTAACTTAAAAATGCTTAGCTTAGGCTCTTCATGTTCAATTTAGCTGCTATCATGAGCAAATTATATGAATTAACAAGTCGTTAATTTTGCACTCATTAATGCAATTTCATTAATTTCATTTGCAGTTACTTTTTCAGTTTCAAGACCGTAGAAAGACTTGAAATTATGGGTGGGTATAAGAAACAAGCTAGAAGAAGTGATCAAAGTTCAATAAAATGCAGGCGTAATCCAGTTGAAGGGGCATCCTTTGAACTTGCTGATTTTGTCAGCAAAGAGGATGCTCCTGCTCTCGCGGACGACAGCAAGCAGATCAACAAAAAGACTGAACCAAAGTCCCCCATGATACTGAGCACGGCCCAGCTAATTGCTGCTGTTGGCCAGATTTGGGATTCTGCAAATAGACTCGCTATTTCCCAGCCCAAGGGTAACTTGATCGACAGTCGTAGTCAGTGTAAGAAGGAGGTCTTGGAGAATTTGGATAAGGAAGAAAATGGCTCAGTACCTCTTTCAACTGACAGTAAATACTTTTGTATTGATGTTAGCAGTGCTGGCCGATTTTCACCTATGGTGCAGCCAAACCTAGAGTTTCTCAAAGTAACACAAAATATGTCTGTGTTTGAATCTTGTAGTAAAAAGTATACTCATTCAACATTCTGGACATTTCCACAGAGTGGTACCAGCTTCAGTAATGATACTGGTGGTTTGGGACTGTCGAGTGCAGGAATACCATATGAATTTGGGAATGTTCATCGATGGATGACAGAAAAATTTCCTGCTAGATTTAGATATACTGACGGCATCCCTGTGAGTGAGAAAAGAGAAGCTGGTGAACAGTGCATTCTTGGAGATACCACTGGCTGTGCAGGGGCTTTCATTTCAGGGGATACCCTTGGTCCTGCTTGTAAGCTGGCCACTGAAGATAATAACAAGTCAGATTTAAGCAAATCCAAAAATCAATCATCTTGTGTTAATGCAAAATTGATGATGAGTACACAAACAACCAATTCTCTGCTTTCAGATTATTTTCTCAAAGAAGTCTCTGATATGAAGGAGGATTGCAACATTACAAGGCAACTGTGTTCAAGTCCTTGTGCTGATTATTGTATTAACTCTGTAGCTTCATCTAATGGTACATGTGAAAAATATCACCATCTGATGAATGGTGATGCACTTCTTGAAAACAAAAGGAATCAATCTGATAAGAGTGTTGTTGAGGATGAAAATAAAATGGAGTTTCACTCACTGAAAACTGAGAAGCCTCATCTTTGCCTTGCTAAGCAAGAGCATGCTTTTGCAGGGGCATTGGCCGGTGTATTTGTTAGCCTTTGTTTACACCCTGTTGATACAGTTAAGACTGTCATTCAATCTTGCCGTTCAGAGCAGAAGTCTTTCTGCTACATTGGAAGATCCATTGTTTCTGAACGAGGTATGGTGTTTCTGGGTAACTGATTTGATATTTTTTTTTCGTCCCTTTTCTTAAAATACTGAGATGATTTGAATTCTAATCTGTCGACTTTACTAAATGGCCTTTGCTAATTTATGGAAATATTATTCAGGTCTAACTGGGCTTTATCGTGGAATTGCTAGCAATATTGCTTCTTCAGCTCCAATCTCTGCTGTTTATGCTTTTACATACGAATCAGTTAAGGGAGCTTTACTTCCTTATTTCCCTAAGGTAATCTGAACTTCAAACCTTTTACTTTGAGCATCTTCTCCCTTTTCTCCCTTTTGTGTTGGCTCTGAGTGCTTGCACGTGCTTGTACGAAACTCTATCCCTCCATCTTATCCATTATTGATCATAGGGTGGGGGAAAGAGGAAACAGGAGAGTGTTGCAAGATAAGGAGAGCTTTAGATTTTTGCACACAGCTTGTGATATTACTTTCAGAATAATGCTCATCTGCTTTTCAATAGTTTTATTCATTTCTCTCACACAGGAGTTTCACTCTTTAGCCCATTGCACGGCAGGTGGTTGTGCAAGTGTTGCTACTTCTTTTATTTTTACTCCTAGTGAACGCATAAAGCAGCAGATGCAAGTTGGTTCTCACTATCATAATTGCTGGTATACTCTTTGATTTCCTGGGTTTGCCCTGCCATTAAAAATGCATTAATGTCAATCACTTATATTGATGTATATTTCAAGCATTGTTTTCTGTTTAATTTTCTCCTCAACTTTAAAGCCGCAATACATTGCTCATTTTAATAGGTCTTAGTCAATTTGTGTGAACATCAGTTTCAGATTTTGCCGTAGTTTTATAACTATTTTGTTCTGGTTACTTAGCAATCTGTTTTTGTAGGAATGCATTGGTTGGAATAATTAAAAAGGGTGGTTTGCATTCATTATATGCCGGGTGGGGAGCTGTACTTTGCAGGAACGTTCCACACTCAATCATTAAGGTAGGTTTTAATGAGACTAGATTGATATGCGTGCTATGTACTACTTTTGTTCTCTCTAAACGTGCTGCGCTCATGGGTCTATTAGAGCAAAAAGAAAATTGCGAGAAAGAGAGATGTTTGAAAAAACACCTTAACAGATAGAATGGTAGAAAAAGTGGATTAAATCTGAGATCTGACATTGTCCTGATCAACTCTAAGGAGTTTTAAGAGAGACCCATAAGAGCCTAGTTTAACTTAGTGATACAAATATCTATCTCCGTGGTTATGTTGGAAAATTTTAATTTTTCTTTTTCTTTAATTTCAGCTTGATTTCATATGCCTTTCTTTTAGTAACTTGCTTTTCCTCTTGGGTCATTTAAGCATGTAATTTTGAAGCTACCTCACCACTCCTTGCAGTTCTATACATATGAAAGCTTAAAGCAAATGATGTTGCCATCACTAAAACCTGGTGCTCAACCCAACACCGTACAAACGGTTTGTCCCTCTTCCCAATGGGTGATAATCCTGTTCCTCTGGCTTCTGGCTAAGATAAATTTGTTTCAGCATTCTTCAAAAAGACTTATGCAGGATCTGCTAATTTATTACTGCAGTTAGTTTGTGGAGGAGTGGCTGGATCTACCGCTGCTTTGTTCACAACACCTTTTGACGTGGTGAAAACAAGATTACAGACACAGGTTAGTAGTTTTAGGCATTAGTTCATTGACTACCTTCATGTTTTCCTTGACTAAAATTTTTAAGTTAAACCATTAAAAAAATTGATGGGTACAGATTTTTGAGAGTAACTTTTAATAACTTTAAACCTAATAATTGAACTTTTTGTCTCTCTGCTTAGATTTTAAGGATACTCACTTGAGGCTATAATATTGCTCAAGCTGTCTATTTTAATGCTTTCTATAATGTTTCAATGCCTTAAAATTTTAATGGGTGTTTCCCGTAAGAGGGAAAAAAACAAATTGCTGGAATGTAAAAAGACTGGAGTTGAGAGCTAATGGTAATGCACAAGTTGTAAAGATAACTAGATTGGATTACATTTTTGCTCTACTCCATGATATTTGGTTATGATAATTCTGGATCATATGTAAAATTTACACATCCATCATTCTGCAGATTCCTGGATCTACAAGCCAATACAGTAGCGTGTATCATGCCCTCCAAGAAATAGGCAAGCGTGAAGGTTTGAAAGGTCTCTACAGGTACTAAATCTGCACACTCTTTGTTCTCTTGTGTCTTATAATTACAATGGATCAGTAGAGTAGTTTATATCAAGCTATCTGCTTGAGTTATCCTATGTGTTATGCATTTTAGCAGCTTCATTTTGGAATTATTGAGTTCTTGCAAGGTGGTCCTTTTCCCTTGTATTAACATAATCTACTATGTCCCTGTATCTATGATGATATAATAGCCTTTCATATGTTTGTCATCAGGGGATTGATTCCTAGATTGGTTATGTATATGTCCCAAGGAGCGCTCTTCTTTGCATCCTATGAATTTTTCAAAGGAGTATTTTCTTTGGAGGTGCCTCATCTTAATACACTGAGAATCCAGTACGAACAAATGAAAGAAGATGATGCAGTATCATCAGAATCTCCATTTCCTTGTACATCATCATCGCCACCTGCAGCATCGCCATCACAAGCAAGGCTGCACTGTCGGTATTCATGACTGTATGAGAGCACATAAACACACATTTTGTTAGTGATGACGTCGGCATAAAAATAGGAGGAATTGGTCTACTGATCATATTCCTTTTGCCCTGCCCATTCACCTGATATCCATTCGTACTATACGCTACTGTTTCAAACAAATCTGAAACAAAAGTACAACATTTCTCTTACCTTCAATGTAAAATGTGCAGGAGGAAAAAAAAAGGAAAAAGCAGGGTACCACAATTTTAAGTGTACCATTGATCTGATTGTATCGCTGAATTTTCCATAAAATTGAAATGTAGTATGATTTGGTTTAACAATTTTGCATTAAAATATCCCATTTCTTGAATTTGGAGGGAGTCAACATATTTAAAGTTTCTATTAATATAATAATTGTTTATCCGTTAAACCATGATTTGATCGTGCATGTGCTTTTTATTATTGGCGGACAAGGCAATTGGAATTGGTGCATCTCGTGGAAGGAGGTCATTGTCAACTCCTCAAGCACAAGCAGCAATATCATTAGTTAACAATAATGCCTCCCTTGTATTTGAACGAGGGTAATTATTGGTGCTGATTCTGATGACAAGATAGCTTTTCACATTTCATATTTTAGATTCAATAACAAAAGGTCGTTGTAGTATAGTGGTGAGTATTCCCGCCTGTCACGCGGGTGACCCGGGTTCGATCCCCGGCAACGGCGTAAGTGTTTTTCTTTTATGTGCGTTGCCAAACAATAGATGCAGTAAAGTTTCTGATGCACACGACTACAATAATGAAACAAAACAATGTACTGGAAAGTAGCAACACAAGGCCGGTCAAGCACAGAGAAATAATAACACAGGATCACATTATTCATTATTTCATGACCCCACAAGAAAAAAAAAAGGCTTTTTTGCCAACAATGAATGAACTCTTGGCTCCAAATAAAGCAAAGAGAACATTCAAGCACCTTTCTCTAGGGTGCAGAAGCAACTTGTCTTTAGCACTATATCCTGGATATAATACATTCAAAATGTATAACAAAAGTTACTATTATGTTCAACAAGTTATTTCCCTTCCCTATCAAGTAACAATATGGACAAGATTTTGTTTCTTTTCTAAATTTACTATAACCCAGATGGACAAAATCGATTGTACATGAAAGGATTTTGGTGGGCCACTGTAGAAGCCTCTCATCTCTCAGCATGAATTGGCAAATTGTATCACGAAACCCCATTTGGGAAGTGTTCAATGAAGCCATTTAGCTTCCATGAACAATTTGTTGGGTCTATATCATAGTTATTGCCTTCTTCCTCTGTTTCCTTTCAGTTCTCATCATGAGGAAACCTATAGAGGAACTCTCCAGAGAAACTATATTAGCTTTTAACCCAATTAAACTTGCCAGGTCTATGTCATGGTTAATGCCTTCTTCCTCTGTTTCCTTTCAGTTCTCATCATGAGGAAACCTGTGGAGGAACTCTCCAGAGAAACCATATTAGCTTTTAACACAATTAAACTTGCCAGGTCTAAGGACACTATACTCTTGCAATCGGAGAGAAAGGAGGGTTAATCATGTAAGACTGTGGGATGTCTTTGGCCCTTTTTGTGAATTTCTTCTCCTCCTCGGTGACTGCTTCAATCAAGAATTTCACTTCATCCTCAATAAGCGCTTTCAGTGAATTGCAATGTGGCAATTGCACACTTTTCTCCTGAGCAGCAGCAATAGAAGCTTCTGAACCATGCAATATCCCAACACAAATGGAAAATGCTTGTAAAGTGGATAACTGAGCATGAAAATCAACCGCATATAGCCCCTCTTCAAGAAATATCATAGTCAAAGCTGGCGTGTTCTCTTTACGTCCCTGCATAAAAGTCAAAAACAAAACTCGTGAGAGACTGATTTTATACAGAATGCTTCCTAACTGACTTCTTCTGGATAGACACCAAAATGCTATCTAAAATTGTTCAAGACTACTCTAAGATGAGCATTCTCATTTGGATGAGAATATATGAAATAAAGGCTGTGCTCATAATATACTAATTTGGAAGATATTTGTTTATCTCAAAACAGTACCATAAAGGCCATATAAATTCCACCCCATCCAATGCACTCAGTGCAGGTAAAACATTGATTTTAACATTCAATGATCTTCTTCACTTCAAGATTTCATGTTTGGAATCTTTCTGTATACAAATACTATTTCTTTTTCTTTTAACTCTAAATGTATCTTTTTAGTTATCCAAGCTACGGAAGCATCAAAGCAAAAGCTTACCTTAACAAAGAGTTCAAAAGGCAGCCGATTGTCCAGGAGTGGTCTATCTTCAGCACAATGAATATTGGGATTGCTAAAAACAGTAAGGGGGCAGGCCATATCCCAGCCACCACAATCACAGCCTCCACCCAACCTCCATCGATCAAGTAATGAAGAAGGGCCCCGGCTTTCAGCACTTGGTAAACCATGGTTACCAGTTGGAATTACTACCTTCACCTTTTCCAAAAATTTGCTTTCAAGTCGGTCTTTTCGCCTGTGCTCAACCATAGAGAGGTTGAGTAGATTTGAATGCATTTTATCACTAATTTTATTCCCCTTGTATTTCAAGCTCTCTCTTTTCTCAAATGGCACTTCAATTACAAAGGCTGCAATTTCGAGGTTCGGATGCAAATCACCTGATGCCCATGGGTATGGATTTGATTTATTGGAAAAAGCAATTTTTGATTGCTCTTTGAACTTCACCAAATCAGACTCATTACTTCCCTCAATAATGCCTTGATTAGTACCCTTAGGAGGTGTAGCATCAGATGAACCTTTCAGAAGTTCTTGAGCAGAGACACTTTGTCTTGCATGTGCTATATCATACAACACAAACTCTGTCACCATAGAGTTGTCAAAAACCCCAGCATCTCTTAGTTCCGAGCATATATAGCAGGAAACCTGCATCTGTCCCACCATTGAGCACTCTCTGTTGCAATCATTTGATCCCCACCCACTGGCGTTGCTTCTTTTTCTACCATCGAAGGAGTGGAAGGTATATACCCAATTAAAAGCATTATCAGCTTTCCATGTCCTAGCCACAATTACATCTTCTGGGGAATTCAAAGAGAACTCAAAAAGGGGCACCCCTTGCTTCTGTTCCAACTTGAGAAGGCCATGTAGGTGAACTGGTGAATTTGCCACAGCTAAATGATGCTTATCTTTCTTGACAATCTGAGAATTGAATTCTGAATTCTGAGCTGTATTAGAAAAATCGTGCAACAAAGATTTCCTAAACGCCCTTTCCCTTCTCACATATTCTGTCCCAATATTTTTGACTTGATTATGTTGCACTGCCTGACACAAAGGACTTCGTACAGACTTGGACTTCATCAATGGATCAAACATCTTTCTGATAGGGTTAAAATGAGTCTTGGAGCTAGCTCTGGAGGAGCGATCACTTTCTGATGGAGACGGTGGATAGGTCATCTCCACTTTAGCAGAATGAGACTTCTGAAATGTCAAAATTGTGTCTCTTTCAAGGAGGTTGTTACCATCATTCAGAGGACCAACAACCTCACCACATCTGAAATTCAAATCCTCAACTGTATCTCTCCTTGGAGTTTCAGCAGATTGTTTTTCTCTTGTATCCAAATCCAGACCGAATTCAATAAAGTCGCCTGCTGGGCACAGTTCTATAAAAGGCTTGCAAGCAGAGGATGTATTTGAGGTTGAGTTTACAGACATCACTGAGATTCTCTTCAGAGAGCTTTCCTCATCTGAACTACATAAAGAATCAAGAACTCTGAAGGGAAGAGAGGTGTCACTACTGGAAGAAAATTCGATTTTTTTCCTTCCCTCAATAGCTCCCATTTTCTTCATCTTCCTCACCTCGTTGGATGTTTGATATATTGAACCTCGCTTCAGCTCTATGCTACCCTCCAGTCCAACGGGTCCACATGGAATAGTTTTACAAGAGGAACTACGGTAACGACGGAAGCTAATCTCTGTGAAGCCTTCCCTTACCCTAAGCAGTTCATCTCTGCGAATGTGTTTTCCTTTTGTTTTTCTCTTTTGAATGTTTGAACAATGTCGAGGAGGTGGAAGAACAGTGTTAGGACTCAGACCCACTGTACTGATTTTGTCTAAATCCATCTCTATCTCTAGTCCCATAGCTGGATCCACAGCTCTGAAGTAAACAAAAAAATAAATTGATATTAAAATGGAATTCAGGAGAAATAAGTATCATTATAGGAAAGCAAAAGCGATCAAAATTAAAAGGAATATTGCCAAACACTTCATTTCACTAACTAGTAATGAAAAAACAAAGGTAACAGCCGAAGATTTGTCCTGAAATTTTGATTTTATGCTATCAATTATGTCAGCTGAGAAAATGCAGAATGAGGAATAATACATTACCAAATATTTTATACCAACCAAAACTTCCCACAGCCTAAAACATGCACTAACTCCATTAACTACACATCAACTACAAATCTTCATATCGAGGTAAAAATCAGATCTTGAAATGCAAGAGCCTAATAAAGAAAATGCGGCTCACGGCAGCTACAAGAAAAAATTATAAAATTCAAAGCCAAACGAATTGTAGCACTGGTTCAGAGACCTTAACTTTACCAAATACCATTATTGATTGAAAAAGCAGGCGCCGCATAAGTTAATCCAAACTTTGAGATCACAAAAAACTTCATAATAAGTGTGATCTCATAAAACTGAAACCCCTGAACAAACAAAGAATCCTATGATAAAGTGACAGATATAAAGGCTACAAAAAATAATTTAAAAAGAAAAAGAAAAAGAAAATAACTTTAGTTTCACTTGCATTCTAAGCTAAACAAAAGAAGAAAAATAAGGGAAAAAATTACTAGAGAAAATAATCATAACCCACTAGATCTCAAAGAAGTAAGCTCAAAGAAAAACCCAACAAACAGTAAGTGATTCAGTCATTATAATCTTCAATCTCTCTTAAACGTAAAGTATCAATGGGACAAGAAATCTACATTCTATAAGAGACATAACCAAAAACCAGTGTTCAAAAAAGAACAAAGTGTGGACTTAGCATGCCAAAAGAATCAACCAAGCACAGTGAAAAAACATAAGCAAACAAATTTGCTAGACTTGGACCAATAGCAATAAGCTTAATAAGCACAAAAAGGTCAAACAAGCTTTAGAGAGAGAATGCATGCCTGAGGTTAAAGGAGAGTGAGTGAGGGAACTGTGAAGTGAAGAAACAGCACTCTTGTCTCTCTCTCTCTCTCTCTCTCACTCGAAGATGAGTTACAAGAAGAGACAGAGAACTGATGAGTTTCTGTTCATGTCTAGTAAAAAATTCATCTTGTTCAACTCATCATATGCTGCTACGTTTGTGTGTGTCCCCTTTTACTTTTTTTTTTTTTTTTCATAGAAAAAGCTTTGTCTTTATAATTTGTCTGCACTTTAATGTTCATCGATTTGATACAGCTAAGGTAAGATTGGGCTGTCATAAGTAAGAAATGACAGAAAAACCCTTGGAGAATATATTTGACGATTTTTTAGGCAGGGATAATATGGTCAACGAGATCAGAGGATGGTTCGTTTGACTGGTAAAAGTGAGTATCCAAATCAATGCACACAATTATTATTGTATTTTAGTTGCGTTGGGAATAGCGGGAACGCAATCTTGCAATTAATTTAGCGGGTCCTCACAATTAAAACAAATTAACTCGGATATTAATGTAGTAGATTGTAGATCCCGCCGTAATGCAATTACTATAAACTCTAAGCCTTGTGTGTATGTAGAAATCGCTGACAAGACAAGATTGCCCTTGCCTTTTTTTTTTTTTTTCCAAAGAGACTTTTAATGCGATCACATGTATTGATTTTTTTTAATTATACAAAATTATTACCCAATATTATAACTCTTATTATATAAGAATATAACTAATATTTATAAATTACATTATGATTATAACTAATATTTATAAATTAAATTATAACTGAGATTATCTAATTTAAATTAATTCTTATGAGTTTTGTCCAAATTTAAATTTTGAGTAGTATTTTATAATTGATATTTATAAATCAGATTATGACTAAAATTAATTTACATAACTGATATTTATAAATTAAATTATGACTGAAACTAATTTATAATAATTCTTATGAGGTACTATCTAAATTTAAATTTTCACTAATATTCAACGGATGTCTATTCTTAACTGACATTTATAAATTAAATTATAATTAAGATTAATAATTTATACTAATTCTTATAAAATATTATCAAAATTTATATTTTTATTAATATTTAAAAAATATCTATTCTTTCTATTTAAATAAAATTAAAATTAATTTAAACTATTACTCTGATATGTAGAGGACAATAATTCTGAACACCAATCTAGACGTGGTGGCTATATGTAGGGAATTTGAACCAATTGAAATGAGATTTTGAATACCTTTATCTCGGAGGAAACGGAGAAGGGGTAATTATGTAAAATAGTAATGGGTGACATTCCCCATGAATATGATGGAGAAGGAAACGGTAAATAAAGGATCATGTGATTGGTTTAGGCGGGGGGTAGCGAAATTGAGGCAGTCGGTCACATCTAACCCACGGAATCTCCACCCTCTGACACTTATTAATACGTTAAGCTAAAATTACATTTAATTCTTATTCTTAGGAAATTTGCGAAATATCCATACGAACCGGTCAACTTACAAAAATAACCAGCAGTTTCCTGACCAATCTAATATTGTCGTGCTATATATTGAAGGAATTTCTATAAGAATTGAAGCCAACTCATCTAAAGTCATATATAAAAACTTTCTCTTTATCTTAATAATTTAAAATTACTATATAAAATCAAGAAATCCAGAGTTCAAAGAGAGAGATTCTCCTCCCCTCCTTATCGATTTTGTTGATGCTGTTTTTTCCGCGTGTCTTTAATAGTGCTCGAATCTTCGAACAGTGCTTTCAAACAGTGTCTCGAACCTCCTACTCGCGGATAGCTACAGATGTCAGAAACCTCGACTGCATGGTTAGCTCGAGCTCGAGCGAGTCCGCCTTCTTCTTCCTGTTTCACTGCCTTCTCCGAACGATGATCTCCGGACACTGCACTTCACGTGAAAACAAGATCGTGGGTTGCGGGCGTGTTCGTCGAAACCCTCCGACGCTCAAGTCAGTAATCGGGTTATTCTTTTTGGTATCTCCTTTAATGAAGGAGACCGGAAAGATGAAAGAGATATTTTTCGCCTTTCCTTTATGAAGGAATATGATGTTTTTTGAGAATCCAGGTAAGTGGAATTAGAATAGGAAGAACCTGTATGAGTTTACGGATTATTTCTGAATTAGAATTTTTCCAACCTCTGTAACGTTCCCCTTCGTTTTCTTTTATACTCATTTTTCCCGCTCTTTCCATTTCCAGTCGTTCACTCCCATGTCGGTGGTGTCCGGGTCCCTCCGACATACGGATTGGCGTAATATTCCTTGGGATACGTGGTCGCCTCCTTAATCCGGTTCACGTGGCCAGACCACCGTGTCGGGAGTGTGCGCTAGGAATGATGACGCCGCGGGGGCATGTGCCGGCTATCGGCAATAGTACCGCCACCATACCTCGTGGGGCCCCGGTCGACATTAAAGGTGTGCCGGATTCCGAAAAGCGGGTCGGTCGACCTGGCCGGGTCCCGATCCACTGTGCTCGAGGATAAATATTTGCGAGCGGAGGAGAAGTGCTCTGGGATCGTTCTCGACCGCTTGGCCGAGAAGGCGACCTCGAGCAGTGCAAGGAGTGCTCTGGGCTCGCGTGGCTCAATTCCACGACCACCCATGAGAGACGTCCCGTGAAGTCGCCTTTACGCGAGTAATCGGCCTCCGCTCGAGCTAAGATGTCCCTGGGTGCCTTATTCGAGCTAAAAGGGCCCTGGAGGAGACTCGCCAGATATTACCCAAACACCAGCCCCCGGCTCTAGTCTTTTAAGTGAAACGAGATAAGACTGAAACTCATTAACGATGGGTCAATTTCGCTGCCTTTTACTCTTCCCCACGCTTCCCACTTTAATTATTTCGCGATTTAGGCGGGACACGAGGGTCGATCCCGACTGCATTTGAAATTCGAGCGGACGTGACTCGAAAGGTCGTGGTCCTCGAAACGCACGCCGCCAATCGAAGCGGACGCGTCCTCCTCTTTAAAAACTCCTAACTTCTTCACTGTTCCCTCTATTTGCTTATTTTTCGCTCAAATTCAAAATTCATCCGCTCTCCATCACTTACGGTCTTCTTCTTTCTCACAAGGCGCTTCCGCCAACCACATTTCCTTTCGTGTTCGTGTACAACCCAATCTTCCATTTCACCACTGCCTCTTCCCCACTGAACTCTATTAGTTAACTCCCTCAAGAAGATGTCAAATCCCCAACAAGGCCTGTAGGATGTTACCGAAGGATTCATCCTCTTCAAGTGAGGCACAGCCTCTTAGTATAATCCCTGTGAGGGATTCTAGTCCCGAGAGGGAATTACCCACGGCTGAGACCCAGCCACATCAGAGGGCAAGGGCCAGTCAGAAGTCCGAGCGTGGGGAGTACCCCATAGATCACTTAGGATGTGAAACCACCCAATTGGAGTTGAATAGACTTAGGGACACTTACAACATTCCCGATAGTGTAGTTTTAAGGTTGCAGCAGGGTGAGATCCTCACCGTCCTCCAGCGGTATACGACTTTCTACCTGAGTGTTTCAATCGGGGTTAGCCGCCTCTCAACTTTATTTTGGCCGGGTTCTGTCTGGTTCCGTCTGCCCCGTGGCAACTAAACCCGAACGGGTGGAGGGTCCTTTCCTGACTCTTTGTTTTGTGGAAACGCTGTGATTTGGGTGAACCCTGGTAGGGAAATCGACACCTCTACCACCGAAGTGTAGCTTCAAAGGATGCCTGGTTGGTATTACCTTACCTCCAAATCTAAAGGGTAAAAAGCCCATTACCGATCTCCGGATCACTGGTGGCAACCTGGAAGAGCAAATTCTTCTTCGCTGGGAGAGTGGGGCAAGCTACACTCAGTAGCGAGGGGTCGCCCAGCTCCTCAAGACTTTTGCACCCGTGTCGCTTACTTGCTTTGTAGATTTTACTTTTAATTTTTCTGCTTGTGTCTGTTCTCATTTCTTTGCTTTGGTCATGTCTGCAGCTTCCTGGGGTGCTTCTTATTCGATTGGGAGCCAGCTTCGAGCACGTGTGCAGACTGTTCTTACAAACGCGAGCTCGTGCAAGGAGCTGTTGATGCCCCAGAACTTTTTGGAGTCTAATTTAGTACCAAGTGGAGAAATGAGCAGCAGGATGCGAGAAATGTTGCATAAGCGCTGGGGATACCGGGCGTGCGAGCACCTCAAAAGACCTCGAGCAGAGTCGAGTGCTCCGCCCCACCGCTCGAGCCGATTCCTCCGCTCGACCAACCGAGAGGCAGAGGAAGCGTCCTCCTCAGTAGAGACAAAGGACCACCGCTCCAGCTCAACCTCAACCCTAGGCAGTGTTCAGGAGCCGAGTCACCGACTGCCCGAGCCTTACCAGTAGCGCTTTCAACGCAGGAGCCGACCAACAGATTCCTGGGATGAGATAGAGTCCCGCACTCCCGATGCGCTGTTCCGTATCTTCCAGTGGCCTCCTCCCGGCTTTGGCATCCGCGACCGTGCTTAATAAGATAACTCAAGGTTCCTGTGACGAACTTCGAGCACGTGTTCGTAGCTTGAGCAGGCCGTGAACGAAGTCAAGGAGGAAAATCGTGTCACTGGAGGAGAATATAAATTTTGCGAGAAGACAAGCAGTGGCCGACTCCAAGGCCTCCGAGCTCGAGAGGAGCCGGCCGACACCAAGAATGAATCAAGCACGCCCAAGGATCCGGACACTCGAAGTCTTCCCATGAGCAACTCACTGGAGGAGAAGTCGCTCGCCTTCGTGGGCAAATTGACACTCAAGGTCCACTGCACATCGAGTACAACACCAGGGCGACTCTAGCTACGATCGCCTCATGTATGCTTTTGGCAAGGCATACCCGAGGTCGACATGTCCAAGGTCGAGCGGTATGTAGTCGAATACATGAGCAACCCCAGGCTACTTTATCCGAGCCCCAAGGTCTTGTCGAGAGCCGCTCTTCTCCTTCTAATGCCCTCTCCCGTCAAGCTCCCACCGATGTCCTTCCTCCCGCCTCTTCCCGCAGATGCTCCTCCGCTGCCGATGACGCCCTCACGCTGGTGCCGCTTCTTCCTCCTCATCACCGAGGATGTTCCTCACACTAAATAACTTGGACATTTTTTTTTTTTTTTTACATATGTAATTTTTTCAGTGAAATAAAAAGATACATGTTAAACAGCTCTGTTGAATACTCGTGTGCTCATGCTCTTGTCTTTTATGTTGAATTGATTTCATATATGCTCATTGAATAAAAAATTTTCTAAGTGTTGGACTTCCTATCTTCCTTTATACCCAAGTGTAATGCTGATTGACATGTGCATGGTAGAGCTTCGCTTAAACTAGACTAAAAGCCTTATGTTTATTTTACAAGTTCATTCAACTTGCTCGAGCCTCACATTTGGCTCTTGCTTGACACCGTCCCGCCTAAAGCTTAAGCTTAGTGGACTTTTGGCCTTAACATTATTCACGTATATCCTTCACTCATGACCAACTTTAAGTAGCATTGTCCAGCCCTAGGACTTAGACTTTCGGACTTTGGCCAAAGAGTTCTTCCGCTTGGGCCTCGCAATCGACCCAAGCCTCTTTGATGTTACTCTTGCTCGGTCCTTTAATCGACACAAGCATGGCACCGTCCTGCTAGGACTTTTGGCCAAGGAGTTCTTCTACTCGGCCTTTTAATCGACCTCGCCAGCACCAGCGAGCTCTTCTTGCTCTTCCGGTCGAGCCTTTTAATCGACCCGAGCTTCTTCCGATATTACTCCGCCTCGGGTCTTCAATCGACCCGAGCTGGCAACCGTCCCGCCTAATGACTTAGGCTTTGGACTTCCGCCAAGAGTCCTTCTTGAACTTCCGCCGAGCCTTTTAATCGACCCGAGCTTCTTCCCGATATTACTCCCGCCTCCGGTCTTCCATCGACTCGAAGCTGGCAACCGTCCCGCCTAATGACTTAGGCTTGGGACTTCCGCCAGCGAGTTCTTCTTGTTCTTCCGGTCGAGCCTTTAATCGACCCGAGCTTCTTCCGATATTACTCCCGCTCTAGTCTTCAATCGACTCGAAGCTTAGCACCGTCCCGCCTAATGACTTAGGCTTGGGACTTCCGCCAAGAGTCCTTCTGAACTTCCGCTCGAGCCTTTTAATCGACCCGAGCTTCTTCCGATATTACTCCCGCCTCGGTCTTCCATTGACCCGAAGCTTAGCACCGTCCCGCCTAATGACTTAGGCTTTGGGACTTTCGCCAAGCGAGTTCTTCTTGATTTTCGCTTTCATTTCGAACTTACATTACGAATGCTTTTTATTCTTACATACATTTATACTTTTACATATCCCATTTTGGGAGAAATTTTACATTAGCACTTTACAATACAAGGGACTTCATCGGAAATACTTCCTCGTGAGTTGCATGCTCCACGTCTCTCGACCTCTCGTCCGTCCTGACGAGTTAGCCGATATGCTCCCGGTCCCGCTAATCGAGTGACTCGACAAGTGGCCTTCCCACTGGGTCCTAAGTACACCTCGCCTCGGGTCCTAAGTGCTCTGTTGATTTTCCTCAAGACCCAATCACCCACCCGAACCTACGAACGTGTACATTTTGGTCTGTAATAACGAGCCACTCTCTGTTGATACTCCGAGATCTTAGCAGATACCATTTCCTCTTTTCTTCCAAAGAAGTCAAGACCGCAGCACATCTCGCTCGTTGTTTTGCTCCTCGTCAAGTGCTCTGTCCGGTGTGTCCCCATTCCTATCACAACTGGAACCATCGCTCGCGCTCAAACGCCAAGGAGAACTGGGTCTCTCCAAGTGGCCGCTTTGCGCGTGGTTCTCAGAAGCCCACAAGACACCGTGCACTCATCTACCCAGCTCCTTCGCTCGCCCAGCCTTGTCTTCAAGAGGCGCTTATAGTTTTATTCATGGCCTCTACTTGCCCATTGGCTCATGGTGCGAGGGAGAGCAAAACTTCAGCTCTATTCCTGTGTTCGACGTAAGTCTCCGAACTTGCCATTATCAAACCGCCTCTCATTATCGATGACTAACGCATGGGGGATCCCATACCTGCAAATCACATTCTTCCAAATGAAGTCAGTGGTTTTACCTTCCGTGATGCTGCTTAAAGCTCCCACTTCAACCCATTTGGTGAAATAATCAATCGCCACTATGGCATGGGTGGCGGATGCTTTCCCCTTCGACAATGGCCCGATCAAATCAATTCCCCATCGAGCAAACGGCCATGGCGAATTCATCACCGTAAGATTCTCCTGAGGTCGAGTTCAGTAGTTGGCAAAGCTCCGCAATTCTCGCAGCTTCTTGTCTTCTCTCGAGCATCTCGATGCACGCGAGGCCGTAAATATCCTCGCCTCAAGGCTTTGAAAGCCAAGGACCTCGCGCTGTAACGATTTCCACAGACTCCTCGATATCTCTTGAGGACATAATCGGCCTCCTTGGTCTAAACACCGTAGCAAGCGGGAGAGTGTACCTCGCTTATATAAGACTCCATCGATGAGAGTGTACCGGTCGCTTGCACCTCAACTTCCTTGCTTGCTTCTTATCGGCCAAGACCGTCCCTTTTCGAGGTAAGAAATAATCGGCTCCATCCAGTGTCGCTCGTCGACAGGCTCATCACTGCCCTCCCGCCGATGCTCGAGCAAGTTTTCATTTCCAAAGCGGATAGACTTCGAAACTTGGGGTCCGACGCGGCCGCCATGCGAGCTATCATATCCGCTTGAAAATTCTTCTCCCTGTGGATCTCGCTCCACCTCGACGACTCGAAATTCCTCATTAACCGCCTTACCTTCGAGGTATGCGTCCATCTTCTCCCTCTTGCTCGAAAGCTCTCGCCGAGGTGATTCGCTACCAACCGCGAGTCCGTTCAAGCTTTATCTCCTCCGCTTTACTATCGATGCGAGATTCAACCCCGCTTATTACAGCCTTCAGACTCGACCGATTGCTGGTGACTTCGAACTCTAATCTCACAACAGATCAGCATCTCTCGCCTGCTCGGACTTGGGAGCACAACTCCCGCCTCCCGCTCCTCGACTTCCACGGATCCATCTATCGTGACCACCCGTGCGCTGGTCGAGGCCCGGAACTCGCGTGGACTCGCCTCCGCCTCCTCGTCCTCGCTGCACTCGACCACGAAGTCGCCTAAGGACCGTGCTTTTATGGTCGTTCGGTCGATAATTAATGTCGAACTCGCTCACCTCCACCAACCATTTTACCAACCTTCCGTAAGTTTCGTGCTTGCACAAGCGCTTGCCTCGAGTGGTTGGTTTGTTAGAACCATCACCGAATGTGCTCGAAAATAAGGTCTCACCTTCGAGTCACGCGACTGTGGCCAGTGCCCACTTCTCCATCGGTGGATACCGTGTTTCGCTTCTATCAACGCCTCGTCATGTAATAAACATGGCATCTGCACTCGACTCCTCCCTTACTAGGATCGAGCTCGCTGCCCATCGGGACACGCACTAAGTATAAACAATACCTCTCGCTCGAGGTGTCGACGATGAATGGAGCTTTCAACAAATACTCTTTCAACTGCTGAATGTCGCCGCATTCAGCGGCCCACTTTGTCTTCCTTCCCTTCTTCATTTCCCGGAAGAAGACTCAGATTTATCCGTGGCTCGAGATACGAACCTCGCTGAGGGACGCCATCACGGCCGACTCAGATCTCTTCGAGGTCGCATGGGACCTCATTTCTACCACTGCTCTTATCTTCTCCGGATTGGCCTCGATCCCCCTGTGACTCACCATGAAGCCTAAGAATTTTCCCGAGCCCACTCCAAACGCACATTTCTCTGGGTTTAGCTTCATTCGGTACTTTCTTAAGAGTGCGAAGGTCTCCTCTAGATGTTTTACATGCTCCTCCGCGTCTTTAGACTTGGTGATCATATCATCTACATATACCTCCATAGTCCGACCGATCAATGGCTCAAGACCTTGTTTACTAGCCTCCGATACGTCGCCTCGCATTCTTTAAGCCGAAAGGCATGACCTTAGTAGAAGACAGATCCCGATCGGTGATGAAGGCCGTACAATCCTCGTCTGGTCGGTGCATGGGAATTTGATTATATCATGAGAATGTATCCATGAAACTAAGCAGCCCGTGCCCTGCCGTAGAGTCCACTAGTTGGTTTATCTTCGGTAGTGGAAAGCTATCTTTTCGGCAGGCCTTGTTCACGTCTGTGAAGTCAACACACATTCTCCATTTCCCGCTTGCTTTCTTCACCAGCACCACATTCGAGATCCATTCGGGGTAGGATACCTCCCGTATGAATCCCGCTTTGAGCAGCTTTTCAACCTCGCAGTTGATGGCTTCGTATCTCTCCTGGTTAACGCACCTCCTCTTCCGCCTCACCGGCTTCAGCATCTCTTCGTATTGCCAGCCCGTGACACGCCACCTCTGGGTCGATACCAGGCATGTCCTCGTGCGTCCACGCAAACACATCTGCGTGTGCTCGCAGACATTCCACCAAGTCTTCCTTCAACGGCTCGCTAAGGCCCGAGCCTATTCGGACTTTCTTCTCGGGGTCTCCTGCTCTAACCTCGACCTCTTCCAACTTCTCACGGCTCTTGCCTTCCGTTCCTCGAGTCCCCTCGTGTCCAACGAGGTTATCTCGCGATAGTTTCTTTGGCACCTACAACATAACAGTCCTCGCTACCCTTTGGTCGCCTTTTTCGACTCCTACTACCCATTTACTCGATACTTTAAGGCCAAGTAGTGAGTGGATAAGCACGTACCGGCTGATCCTCATGAATGGCCTCCCTAGAATTGCTTGATATGGACTGGCTTCGTCTACTACCACGAAGTCCAGCATCATGTTCTTCTCAAAAGGCTTAGAGCCCATGGTCACTGCCAACCTGATGATTCCAAGAGGTATTAGCTTCCCTCCCCCGAATCCCTTCAAGGAAGTGCTCGTCTGCTCGAGGCTCACGCCTATTATTCCTAAGTCCTCGAGCGTGGATTTGAAGAGAATATCCACCGAGCTCCCTGAGTCAACCAATATTCGGTCAACTTCCTTGTTTACTACATTAGCTTTTACCACCAGGGCATCTTCATGGGGGTACAACACCCCCTTCAGTAATCGGGTTATTCTTTTTGGTATCTCCTTTAATGAATGAGACCGGAAAGATGAAAGGGATATTTTTCGCCCTCCCTTTATGAAGGAATATGATGTTTTTCGAGAATCCGGTAAGTGGAATTGAATGGAAGAACCTGATGAGTTACTGATTCTTTCGAATTAGAATTTTCCAACCTCGTAACGCTCCTTCGCTTTTATACTCATTTTTCCCGCTCTTTCCATTTCCAGTCGTTCACTCCCATGTCGGTGGTGTCCGGGTCCCTCCGACAGCACGGATTGGCGTAATATTCCCCGAGGATGCGTGGTCGTCTCCTTAATCCGGTTCACGTGGCTGAACCACCGTGTCGGAGTGTGCGCTAGGAATGATGACGCCATGGGGCATGCACCTGCTATCGGCAATAGTACCGCCACCATACCTCGTGGGGCCCCGGTCGACATTAAAGGTGTGCTGAGATTCGAAAAATAGGTCGGACCGACCGGCCGGGTCCCGTCCAGCTGTGCTCGAGGATAAATATTTGCGAGCAGAGGAGAAGTGCTCGGGGATCGTTCTTGACCTGCTTTGGCCGGGAGAAGCGACCTCGAGCAGGTAAGGGAGTGCTCGGGGCTCGCGCGGCTCTAAATTCCACGACCTCACCCATGAGAGACGTCTGGTGAAGTCGTCTTTATGCGAGTAGTCGGGCCTTCTGCTCGAGCTAAGATGTCCTCGGGGTGCCTTATTCGAGCTAAAAGGGCCTGGAGGAGACCTGCTCGATATTACCCAAACAGATCTTATATATAAAATATAAAAGGAGAATCAATCAAATAGATGAATTTATTTGAATAATTAAAGAAAATATAATAACAAGGATACTTCCCATCTTATAGGTGCTTTTGTTAAAATCGAAGATAGTTAATCTATTAAACAACTCCTCATTATTCTTACGCTCACTCTATTATAAATAATTGTAATAAATAAAAAATAAAAAATTTATTATCTACAATTGAAAGTAAATAATAAATAAGAAAAAGAAAAAATGCCCCAAACCAGAGGGACGATGCCTTGCACAGACTTGTATTGCCCTTGGCATTACTGTAACATATGCATTTTTTTATTATATATGTTAATAATTAAAACAATAGGGGATCTATTTGATATTTTATATGTGTTTAAGGAGATGAAAATGGGTGGGAAGCTTACAGCAGAGAGAGAGAGAGAGAGAGAGAACCTGTTTGACCGTCCCAAACCCGCGAACCTAACCCCCCGGTATCTTCCAACTCCAACCACCCCATCGGACGAGCTTGATATCAAATCAATGCTCACGAGCCAACGAACATTCCCTTGCCATCCCCGCCGGCCAAAGACATCGAGAACGCTGCTGATCGGGAGCGCGAAGCTCACTCACAAACCCGTCATAATTTGGCCGTAATTTCACCGGATTTTGGCGACGCCACCACTTGGGTTTTGTTTTCCACCTTGCCCTCTATCATTTCTGACCATCCACAGCCACCAGGGAGATCGTTTTGCCGTTGGAAGATTTACGGCTTTAAGAGCTCGATCCGGTGCCACCGCCGCACGTGGGAGCTCACCACCGGCACCATTGAACTCAACTCAACGAAAAGTGTCTAGTCCGAGCTTCCCTATCGCCGTTGGGTGAATTCCTGTCAATGTTGACTGTATGGGTATTTTGGTAATTTTGCACATAGAGGGTAATAGAGCGTAATTTCTAGCTTTGACGATGTTTTTACAATCTGAATTGAGGATGAATTGATAATTTTATGATGTTGAGAATAAATTAGTAAATTATGAATTTGCGGGTTGTCGACAAATATAATTTCAGATTTTATTAATAAATTACGAATACGAGGTTAATACGGTAAACTGAGAGACTTGAGAGTTGTAATGTTTAGACGAATATTTACTTTAAGCTTTATTTTTGTGACGTTAGTTCGAATTATAAATATTTGAAGTAATTATATCGTTTCTTTAAATAGGTGGATCTACAGGCGAAAATCTACTTGCGAACTTGGGTGATACCCAAGTCTGAGTTTATCACTGTGAATGGAATATATTAAACCTATTTGTGTACGTTTTGTTTTTATATAGTAAAGCTTGTTCGTAAAATAAGTATTTTAATTGTTTTCATTTAATGGTTCTCCGAAATAAATGTTTTATACATATAAATATTTTGTTAAGCTATATATATTCATTTATGTTCCGTATCGATTTTAAAATAGTAAAATAGATGATTGATTTTCGAGTATGATTTAAAGTGTATATATGTTGATTTCAAACATGATTTAAAGTATATTTATGTTGATTTCGAGCATAATTTAAAGTGTATATACCTTAACTTCGAGCATGATTTTAATTTTATATATGTGTATATAAGTTATGAAAAATTATGAAACAAATACTCATTCCCTCCGGATAATATAAGATGAGATAGTATGCCTTTGGGGCCCGTCTGAGGACACATAAAGACTTTAGGCCTTGTGTATGGGCGCTTTCACCCTTTGGGGGCATATGCATGCAGACAAATATTGAGATATGATGAGATTTAAAACCGGGTGGTCCGGACACGATGTCACCAGATATAGTATCATTGCACGTCCGTTGAGATCCGGATATGAATTATGATAATAAGCATGAAATGGCACGTTCTTGTCTATCGGTGTAGTTTTGAACATAATGGTACTCAAATAGTACATCATTGCCGTCTGTTGAGGTCCAGATATGACGAGATTATTCTCCGGGTATTTGTTTAAGGATAGCTATATTATTTAGCATTTGATATTTCAATATGAAATATTTTTCTTGATTTTGTGGTAGTATCAATTATATTTATGTTCAGTATATGATTGAAATGAAATGAATTCTTACATTAAAATAATTAATTAAGAAAATTAATTATACAAGCGATGCATTTATTTTTGTAAGTATTTTATGTTTCAAAAACTACTATCCACTCACTGAGCTTACTGAGTTTCATGCTCACTCTATTTTATTATATTTTTCCCCACAAGAGATTTCAAGTATAACCATTGACCCAACAGCTGTACATATTTAGAGTCATTTTTTGCCACGTGAGAGTGTCTAAGGATATAGATAAGTTTTTTTTTTTGTTAATGTATATAATCATCCCATTTTTTATTTATACTAGGAATGTGATATAAGAATTAGGAAACGTGTATACAGTTTGACCTGACTTATGGTATTAGATATTTTATTGAATGAGACTGGTTCAAGTAGTTTGATGCATATCAAATTATTTTGGGAGTGCTTGTGTTATAATTGCAGGTTTGAGAATTGTTATATGTTTAGGGGAGGTTTTATCAAAATTTTGGTAGAATTCTCATTAATGAGATTTTTAATATTTGAGTTAAATTGTGTGAGATAGACTCGCCGCTAGGGATGGGGCGGGTCGTTTCAATCGCCTTGCGAGGACTTGCGCCGCTTGGATGCAAGCTCGTAAGGCTATCATGCTCTTGGCTGCACATTTTGCTGAAGTTTTTTTTTTTTTTGTGCAACAAAATTGGTTGAATCTAGCAAATTTGCTGCACATCTTGTGCCTTGTTCCACAATACAATAGAAAAATCATAACGAAAAGAAAAATAATTCATTTGGTCATTTATCGAGCATGCTGTGTGCCGAAAATTTTAAGTTGCACAGACCCAGAACCTTTAAATCCACTATACACACTAATCTAATATACAGACATTACAAAATCAAAATTCACATCACAATACATAATGAAATCATATAAAGCCTACCCATTAACCTAATGATTCCAGTTGGCTGCCGTGAAAATGAAAAAGAAAATAAATCACAAACCCTAAACGAAATAAATGATAAATGTTAAGGGAGAAGCTCACAAAAAATCTGTTGCGGGAGAAGATGAACTCACAATTTCTGAAACATTTTTCACAAAAAAAAAAGAAAAAGAAGAAGAAAAAGAAATTAGGTGAGAAACCAGTTATATAAGGGCGTCTTTGTTATTCTTTTGGAACCGTCTTCGTACTTGTTCGGACCTCTTTCAAAATAGACGCACGGCGTACTTGCTTTTCTTTCACAACACCATACAGCAAACATTGCAGATACAAAATCAAGCAGAATGAACACGACATGTGCTGATCTATTTTGCCCCATTTATCACCACTCAAGTCACTTGAAGACATAAAAAATTACCCTATTGCTAAGTTAAATATTTAACACAATCATCAAATTCTGGTTAAGGCAATCAACATTATTAGCGATGACGATGATTGCTCCAATCCTCCAATTTCATCAACAGTTTCGTGACGTGCGTATTTGAAATATGCATAAGGTGATTAGTTGTTATAACTCTTTGGGAAAAACATCCTAGCTTGACGAAAAGAAAAACGAAGTCTAGAAATTATTATATTACAATAGGGGCCATAGGCTAAACAAAATAAGCTCCTAAAAGTCAGCACTGTACAGAGGTAGCTATTTCCCAGAGACTACAACTAAACTAAAACAAGAAAATAGAGACCCCAAGACCCCAAAGTGACGCTATACATAAGGGATTAGGACTGTGTATCGGCTTTCTTTGCATTTGAGGCATCAGAATTCTCTTCAGTTTTGGACTTGCCAAATGATCTCTGGGTCTCCAATACAGGCATGTATGCTTCACTTGATTTCTTAAGGACATCATTGGCTGATTTCTCAGACTCACGGGGACTCAGCAAATTCTTCTCAAGGCTATCAAACTTGGCAGTGGCCAAAGGTGCTATGCCTACGCTTTTTGCTGCAGAACCCGGTCCATCAATTGTTAGGGAAGACGCTTCATCTCTGGAAGCATACCAGGAATAACCACAGGCAATACATTCCAACTGAAACCAGTCCAAAAAAAAATTCAAATTATTTTTTAATGGCAAAAAACCAACAAAGGAGGAGTTAAATAAAATATAAGCGGAGATGCTCTAGACAACTGCTAAAGTCATGATAAATAAGTTACACTTACCCTGTTTGATTCTGATCCTGTTATGTAACACAAAATCATACAGATTTAAATCATGAAAGCACATATAAAACTCAAGGCTTAGAATTAGATTATCAAAATCCCTTTTCTCAAGTGGCACGTGTTATCTGAATGACAGCACCTTCTTATCAAAAGAATCTGAATGATAGCACCTCGATAAAATATTGTTTATACAGCAAAGACAGAAATTAATATCAGCGAGTAAGTTATACAATGCAAAAACCTGATATCGATCTCCGTGTCCTGCTTGGATGATGTCCCTGAGGCCCACTTTACACTCATTGCACCTTGAGCACCTAGCATCTGTCATCTGTTATACAAGCAGAGTGCTAAATTTGAGCACATATCACAACAAAAATAAATTGAACTGAACTCCTAAACTTTGAACCAGTACAAGGTAAAAGGCTGTAACCTGCATTTGCTCCGACTCATCAGGCTCTTTCTTTGCTGTCTCCTCTGCTGTTAAACCCTCCTAAAGGTAAGATTATCAGATGAGATATATCCCCATTCTCACTCATGCAAAACCACACAAAACATATACCAAATGTCCACGCTAATGATCCTAGTGGCTTATCAGCATATGACATTGAACTAAAGATAAGGGTTAGAACCCACAAAAGAAATCCAGTTTAGAACTGCAAAAATAAGGACTCACACCTATTAATATATGAATATAAATATATATATATATATAAAAAAAAAACCAAACCAGTTTCAATTGAACTCATGGATGGCCAGGAAAATGGCTTAAAGGAGTCACTTGTATACATAGTTAAAACAATTTTTCAGTAGTGCAAACATAAATAAAAGATTGAGCACATATTTTAATATTTTATGCATCACATACAGTTCACAATTTGAAAAGTTTCAAATAAAGAAAGAAAGAAACAAACAAAAAAGGGGCCAGCAAATATGCATAAAATATAGATAGCCAACAATAAATATATATTAGATATTCCCCTGCTGAAAAAACAATTACTCAAATCAAAATACAGGCATAATGAAGACCAATCGACAAAATCATTATCAATTACAGATCCCTAGCTAGATTGAGAAAAAGCACTAACTCACAATTGCAGGGAGAAAAACAAACCCACAACTACCAACTATTACAAAATAGTACCTTTTCACTCGCAAGGTGATAAGTTAAGTATCTTAGAAGGTTCCAACTTTCCACTTAGTAGATAAAAATTTTTAATCATAAACGCAGAAACAATAACAAATAAAAATAAACTACCAACTAGGATAATATAGTACCTTCAACTCATTAGGTGACATGTTCAGAATCTTAGAAGGCTCCAACTCCCCATTTAGAAGACGCCGGGCTAGCAATGCAGTACTCTGCCAAGAATACAAAACATAAAAATTAAACAATTAATGCAGTATCTTAAACACCCATATGATGACATTCACAGCATGGAATAGGCAAATCTGAAAGACATTCAAAATTACTAAAACCTATCGTAATTGTATAGCCGTTCTTTTGTTCGGTGGGAAGAAGAGGGTGGGGGAGGGGTGGGGTGAAGAGAATGGTGGTGAAACACAGTCAATCATCTTTTTTAATTAAGAAAACAGTTAGTTGCATAACCCTCTGCCTTGTAGCTGACCACTGAGAAAAGGATAACGATTTTATGTGTCTCCATAGGCAAAGCAGGAATGAAATAATAGATTATATTAATTCAAGCATGCTAATAAGTCACATGTACTTAATTATGTAAACACGCCAAAAGACACCCTTCAAACCTTGAGATTAAACAACAGCTGCCGCAGTTTTTGGTTATACTTCTGAAAATCCGAAGAAAGAGCATCATGTGAAGCCTTCTCAAGAGCTGTAACAGCTGCAATGGCAGTATCTGGCCAGATAAAAGACTTCCCATTCTGTAAAAGGCAGAGTATTAAAACCCTCTGAATCAGCATCCATATGATACCCATCTTCCATTCACATCAATTAGGTCAAAGAAAAATAAATAAAAAATTGGGATAGATAAATTTGTTAAAAGAAAAAACATGTAGATTCAAACCTTCTGACCCTTTTCTCGAGATCCATTTTCAGTTCCCGCTGACTTATCCTTGCTTTCACGGTCAACCCCATCACAACCACCGTTCCCATTCTGATCTGCTTGAATGCTGTCACCAGAATTACACATGTATTGGAGGCCATGGAGAAGCCTCTCTAACCATTTATCGCGATGGGTTTCTCCAGTCAATGCCTTAAACTTTGATAAAATGTTGTAGTATTCCGAGGCATTGCTGGTACAGCTTCCTGGTGTTTCGGCCTTAACATACTGATCTGACCTGGTTGTGGAATCTTCCTCTCTTGAAACATCAAGAGGTGATATATTCTTCTTCCGCAGGGTTCTTTTAGCCTTTAACTGATCATCCTGCTCTCGAACAGCGGATTCTTCAGGCTCAATGTCAGGAAGGTCTCCTAAGCACGCTCGAGTCTTCTGAACTAGTAGATCAATCTCATGCTGCTTATTATCTTCATAGTCTTTATCAGTAAGCTTCCAGAGTTTCCGCTCCACAGTGTCATAAACCTTTTGAACGATAAAACCAGGGTGTTGTTTACGATTTGGAAGCTGCTTGTGAATGGGGACAAAGTGCACAACACATTTGTGCATCACAGATTCTGCTGGAACCTCATCCCGGTGAAAACTATAAAAAAGCTCCCTTGTATCACGGGATAGCCAATTTCCACCACCTTTTCTGTCAGCCTCTTCAGGGCGATAAAACCACTGTCCAGTAACCATCATGCTCCCATCTTTGGACTGAGTAATATCCTGACAACACATCAATAATTTCATTATTCAAGCAAGTGATACCAAACACATTTAACCATCCAAACAGAAAGAAGCAAACAACTTCATAAATGCATTGCTGATTTTACAGTAGAAAAATTTATCAACATAACCAAAATTTGGGCAATCAGAGGAGGAGGAGGAAGTGGGGGAGGGGGGGTTGGAGCTGTATATGACACATGAACACTTCTAAGACTTAGCTGCGTCCAACAATCAGTGTTAATTACTCTTCACAATGCATTGACAATACAGAAATCTTTATTAAGCAGAACAGACAGCTTAATGCAACACAATTATCATAGTTTCAGAAAAGAATTACCTTAATGATTGCCACATAAGGCTTCTGATTTGTATCCTCAGGAGTTAAAAGTACAGGATCCTCCTGAAGAAAAATCACAACAAAAATTAAAAATTCCTTTAAAGTTAAACAACTATAAATCTCCCCAATTAAAAATTATAAAAAGAATGCAAAACCCTAATATTCCGAAATGCAAGCCAAATCCAGTCAAATTTACTTTTTTCTACTCAGTTCAAAAAAATACTCACGAGTTCGTATTTATTGCCGTCGAACTCAAAAGCCTCGTAATGGCTCCTTCGTCCTCTCCCTTTACCAGAAAATCGAACCGGTTCACCAACCGGTTTAGCGTCCTCCTGAGGCTGCTCTTCCTCCTCTTCTTCTTCTTCGTCTTCAACGACGTCGTTCCGTGGCTTCTCAGCTTCTTTGACCTTTCCTTTATCTCTCCTCTCCCTCTTCGATGCCCTTCTTTCTTCTTCTGGTTCTTCGTCGTCTTCTTCTTCTTGAAGCTTTATTCGCTTCCTCTTGCTTTGCCTCAATGATTGATGTTCTTTATTTTCTTCTGATTTGCGTGTTCTTGAGGACGGTGGCGGTACGTCCTCGTCTTCGTCGCTGGTCGAGACCTGTGCGAATCGACGATTCCCCATTCTCTCTCTCTCTCTCTCGACACCTTAGTATCTCTAAGCCCGCCAAGTGTGCTCCTTTATAGCAAATGCTCAGCGGCACATAAACGGTCATTTTCTTTGCGTAAACTACGGTTTTGCCATCGTTTCTTTGGTTTCTTCTAATACCAAAAATTAAAATTTAAAAAAAAATCAAATATTCCATATAACAACTGGATAAATTAATTGTGAATATAAGCGGATTAAAATTTAGATGAAACGTTAAGATATGCCTGCATTTGGTTTCGGACTATACGTAAAGAGAAATTAAAATACACATTCAAAGAACAGAGTCAAAATGCTCTTATCATAATCCAGAGCATAAACGAGCTTTTAACTTGCCAACGAAGGTAGATAAATCAACTCTATAAATACAACAAATAATCACAAATCATCAAACTAAAATCTCTCCTTAGAAAATTGATTTGGGGAAAAGGTTCTCGTTTTTACAAAGAGAATGGGATTGTTAAGTTAGCATTTCCGCTATTATCATCCTCACTTCTCTCAGCAATTTCCTTCAGGCTTGTCCAGGATGTTCTTCTTCTCCTTCTACTTGAAACAACGTCAGTTCTATCATCAGTTACGGCTGAGTTACTCTCAGATTCAGCTGAATTTTTTTTATTTCCCAGTTTTCTCCTCCTCTTTTTGCCCTCTAAAGTAATTCTAGTTTTCACTGGAGGAGTTACTGCACTGTTTTTGGATATTGCTGGCAAATCTACATCGCCTGCCGTACTAACTTCATCCTTGCTTCTTGTGTCTTTTGTGGTGTTGGCAGACTGTTCAACCGGTGATTTATTACCACATTCAGGTTTCAAAGATGGTTTTGCCTTCAGAGGGCATATCTCTTTCATGTGCCCTTCTGGAGTCCCTCTCTTAAGATTGCGATGGGAACAGAAATGGCATTTATAAACCACTCGGTTCTGCATAGAAGTTTTAGGCTTCTTCTGTCTACGTCTTGACTTCACTTGGTTCCTCTCTATTCGAATGGTGCAGTTAAAGCCAGGCTGAAGAACTGTCTCACATCTGTGAAAAGTATTCAGTAAATCAGGCCACCGTATAAAATTCAACAATTGGTTTTTAGAGCTCATGACAGGTCATTCTGTTTATAAAGAGGATTAACGTTAATCCATTTGTACGCTAAATACAGTTGAAATATCTAATAACTACAACCGGCGTTATATTTATATCTCTTTGAAATCTTAAATTCTAGAATCTGGTTATAGAACTGAATAGGATATAATGAAATAGCATCTTATTGTCCTGAAAGAACCATAAAATTTTCTATAGTTATTATCTCTTAGTGATGTTAAATGCTCTTTAAAATGAGAATACACTAGCAACCAAATAAAAGCAACACATTGATATTAAATAGTTGAAACTCATTATGTTTCCAGCTAAACCCATTATGTTTCATGCTGATTAGGAAATGCTCCTCTTTGGTCATATCCTCTAAAAGATAGAATGACTAGCCAATTTACGTACTAAAATGCCATCCACTAACAAAGAATGGAACTTTATTCAAAAAGCCAAAAAGGAAGAGGATTTGTGTACACACTCAGTTGGATGCATAGACACACAACTAAGTGCAGTAGCAAAAAAGGGAAAAAAAAAACAACTGAGTTTTTTTTAAAAAATAAAAAATAAAAGCTCCACCCAAATTCTATCCAGATATATGAAATGAGTCGCCAAGAGAACATCCAATCCCTTTTACTGATCATTAACACTATCTTCTTAATTCAGTATCTAACAGCAATTCAGCACTTAAACAAAAGATGGTTCTAAATATGAAAGAAACAACATAACTCTTAAGTTTACATGTTTTTCCTTCTTTTAATAGGAAAGGTGGTTATATGTTTTCTAGTGACCAGAAAATAACTCAAATTACATGTGTGTGCGTGCTCGCATGCTTGTTTGTGTGTTAAAGTTGCACTACAAAATGATCATCTATGTATATTGTATAATAAAACCAAATTATACAATAATCTCCAAACTAGCTATAAACATTGGAAGCTTGCAACTAACCTCATTTAAAATTATAAAGATAATCAAAACAATGCAGGTACAACGATATAGAAAGCATGCAACTCTTTTGAAAGAGGTACATTAGTCTATATTGCATTAATTGTATACAGTTCAGCTTTTTTTTTTTTTTTAATCAAACTTGTATATCAAAATGTTGTCTATATAAAAGTAATCAAGTTTAGGCAGGACCTTTGGCAAGAAAACAAAGAGTGGTCCGGTTGCAATCCCAGGGCCTCGTTGGCAGATGCCAGGCGGTGTCCAAAAAGCGCGGCCAAAGAAGGTGCAGAAGCTTCATTGCTTGCCCACACGGCAAGTCTTTGCAAGTGTTCGAGTTTCAATCTTGACTTGACGTTTGTAATATTGACTTGCTTCCTCCCTGCCTTTTCTTCTCTGAGTGAGAGAGGTTTATGAGAAACAGATGTCAAGTTTGATGCTCTTCTGTCTCGCCCTCTCTTGCCCATGTTTTTTTGCTCAGATATTTGATCAACCAGCTGGTGGGTACAGGCACAGGCACAGACACTGCTATTAGTAATTAGGGTAAGGAAGCAGAAACTAGTAGGGATGGGGAAATCTTCAGTTCAGGTAACCCATTCAGGTTCGAAGCTCAAACCCAAACCGAACCAAAATTAAATTCCATGTACAAATTTAAATTTCGGATCAGTTTGGATTGAAAATTCAGTTGTAAATTTTAGTTCAGCTCGACCTTAGTATCAGTAGTGTGAAAATTTTCTGCACAGTACAATGTTTGGTATTTTCGATGTAACAAAAGGGGGCATTATTACCCGTTCGAGTTTGTAATCCCCCGATCAGATTCTCAATTGCCTATTCTAATAGCCAGATCAATTATAATACAAAAAATTGAAAAACAAATATCAATAACCAACCAAGCATCCTCAACAAAGTCCTTTTGGCCATGCTCGATTGAGTTACAAACAGCTATTATACAAATTTGAAATTAAAATAAAACTGTCCCATTTATGCAACATTTGAAATTGCTTAAAAACGTATATAAATTTGAAATTACCTAGTGAACGAACGAACACGAGGCAGCGCCGACAGAGACTACAGCAGCTGGAACGCGGAAGCGAATCGGCTCAAGAATGGCAGAGACGACAGCAGCTGAAGCCTAGAATGAGGAAGCAAATGGGCTCAAGAACGGCTAGACGCAGCGCCGGCGCACCTGAACGGACTTGACAGCGGCGGCGGTGTGGACGTTTGATAGCTTGTGCAGGGTTAGGGCTGGGTGTGTGTGACTGTGTGTTAGTGAGTGTGTCTTTGTGATCGTGAAGATTGAAGAAGAAGAGAGGCTGAGAAGGAGAATAGATTTAGGGATTGCGCGATTGCTGCTGCTGATTTGCTTCCGTTTTTTCCGCGGTAAAAGTTCTCTTGGTAATTATATTTTTTAAAATTAATAAAGCATCCGACCATTAAAGTATTAACATTTCTCATGCTACTTTTTTTTCTCTTTTTAACTTATTTTCACAGTATCATCATTTTATACTAATATTTCTTTTTTAATATTAATATAAAAATAATAATTTATCAGTTTAATCTTAAAAATAAAATTATATATATATATATATTAATTTTTATGGAAATCAATGTATATCCAAAAAAATTAAGTTACCAATTTTTTACATTAATAAATAAATTAATATATTAACTTTTGAGTATAACATTTTACAAAAATTAACATATTTTTTATTTTTAATTTAATTTTTGAAATACTATGCAAAAAGTTAATATATTAACTTTTTTATTAATACCCAAAAATTGGTTTTTTTTTTACAATATTAATATTTTTTAACATACATAAGCTTCCACATTAATATAAATTTTATTTTTATTTTTTGGGGTTAAATTAATAATTTAATTTTTTTTATTAATGTCAATAAAAAGAAATATTTTTGTAAAAAAATAACGTTATAAAATTAAGTACAAAAATAAAAAAATAACAGCAAAAATAATAATAATTTAACGAGATATATATTTTAAGATATTTTAAAATATATCAAGAATAAATGAACTTTTACATTTTTCCTCTTTATATATTTTTTTGGTTTTTTTAGGTTCAAACCGAAATAAGAATAGATTAATTTTTAAATTTGAATCGTTCAGGTCTTATGGATTAAACTGAATCTAACTCAACTTAAAATTCATTTTGAGATCGGTTTGATTTTTCTTAATCTTGAACATCTACTAAAAACAGAAAGGAGCCAATCCTAATTGGCCCTTTAGTTAAAGATGAGTTTGGATGGAGCTCCATCGGTCCAATTATAGAATTATGAAACGAAAGTGTTATTATCAAAGTCGTCCATCATTTTTAATAGTGACTAAATAAACTGCTGAAAAATAAAAGAACAAAAAAAATATATATGTGTCAATTGTCATCATTATTTACCTTACTGGCAGTGTTTCTTAATACAATTATAAAATTTTCAACAAGCGTAATGTGTCAATTTTTTTTCTTATAATTGTTTTATTAAAACTAAAATGATAAAGTGATAATAATTGTTGGGAAATAAAAAACTACCACAAACATGGTAAGGCCCACGTTATTTGATTTGATTTTTTATTATTTTAATCAATCATTTATATCATATCACATTAATTTATATAAAATTATTTATAATTAAAAAATTGTTCAAGGACAAAAAAAATTATGCATAATATCATGGTATATTTACTAATCGATAATCAAAATAAAGTATACTCAGAATGGTATGGAAGCATAATGGAAGATAAGAATTATAATAAATTATTTATTTTACCTGTAAAAATCGAAATCGGAATGAGTTGTATTACCATAAATGTATTTATTTTGTTCTAAAATTGAAATAAATTATTACAAGTTATTAAAATAACATTAATTGATTATTGTCATTATCTATTACTATTATTACTCTTCTTCTTAAAATAATAAATTTTAACAATGATAATTAATTAATTGATTTTAATAATAATGACATTAATGATAATAACAATGATGACTGTGATGATGATAATATTATAATTATAAGTATTATATTATTGTATCACAAATAATAAAAAATGAATGATACATTTGTAAATATTACAAAACTTATGCCGGGACTAAAATATAAAAGTTACTAAACTTAATTGAGGGTGATTTGGATATCACGAAAATTCAATAAGAGTAAAACGAGGAATTCAATGAATGAAAACTTAAGCTATATTTAGTAAACATGATTGAATTGGATCAACTATTGTGATTAGATTAGATTATGTAAGATTATATATAGCGTTGGCTTATGTTTGGCACAATATCGGATTAGATTGTGTTAAATTAAATTTAAATAGAGTTAAATAATATTTAAGTTAGTTTAGTACACATGATTGAATTGGATTAACTATTATGATTGGATTAGATTATGTAAGATTATACATAGTGCTGGCTTATGTCTGGCACAATATCACGATTAGATTGTGTTAAATTAAATTTAAATAGAGTTAAATAATATTTAAGTTAATACTTGAGTTTAAATATCAACTATTTATAGATATTTAATAAGAAATGTTATAATTAATTGAAAATAAAACTAATAAGAACATTAAATATTATTTAATGATAATATATATATATATATATATATAGTTATTAGATAGCCATAATTATAATCAAGAAATATAAATTATTTAAATTATAGGTTATTTCATATGGGACATATCAATTCATTAAATAAAATAGATAAAACTGATCAAATAATAAATTAGTTAATAAATTTTAATTAAATCACGAATAACAAAATACTTAATTAATAAAAATAAATAAATAATCTTTAAGTTATAAATAAAAATAATATAATAAATTATAAAATATATCACAAATAGACGAATATTTTTCTTCATATTATTTAATCCTAACTAAACCCACATAAAAATTGGAATTATAATCTCATAAATTTAGTATTAAAATTTAAATATAGTTCACTAGTCCAATTCAAGTGAACATGCCAAATATTAAATTATTATTTTATCTCAAAAATTAGTTCAATCCTAGCTTCCAAATATAGTCTTAATCCCATGAGAATAAAATTATTTTTCTTAATACAAAAATATGTAATTCCTACATATTTTATTCTCATCCTCCCTCTTATTTTAATAAATAAATACTTTTAATTATCTTCATTCATATTACATTTACAAGTAACACACCTAGAGTGGTTCATAACTTCAATTATAAGAATTTATGTACCTACATATAATTTGATTGATCTCACTCCTGCCTAGATATTTATCAATTTAGATACTACTACCGTGCTATCAAGAATTCGACAATTAATCATTTAGACTTTAACACTTTTTTTGGTTTATTTATATCAAAGAATCACATGATTAATTGATACTTACATAATACACTGTGGGTGTGTTTGATTTTAGTGTAAAAATATTGTATTGCATTAATTTTATACAATAACATATTTGATTCAAAACAAAGTATGTATAAGACACTGTACTTATGCGGCAACTACCGCATAAGCCTTCCTTTTTTTTTTTCCCTTTTGCTTTTACTTTTCTTTTTTCTTATGCTTTTAATTTAATAATAATAATAATAATAATAAAATAAATAAATATAAATTTTTATTTTGATATTATAATTATTAATATAAATTAATAAATATACAATTTAATATAATTAATAATAAATTTTAAAATATTAATAATTTGAATAATATTAATTTAAAATTAATAATAATATAAAATATTAAAACAATTTAATTATATAAATATAAAATATAATATAATATATAATTTATATTAATCACAAAAAAAATAATACAATACAGTGTAACACCAAACATTATATAGTATTGTTATAATATAGTGCTAATACAATATAATATAATATATTAATATTAAAATAATACAATACAATATATCAAATAACCTTTTCGTAGAAAAAAAATTCTCAATTCCAACAAAATTTCTCCTTATTTTTGTATTTCAAAATAGCTCGAATCAAGTAATTTTTTTATTTAATACAATAAAGTTACATAAAACTTATTTTTTATTAATAAAGGGGTAGTCTCTTGGGTTTATCTTAGTATCGTATTCGTATCATTGTATTAAAAGATCCCAATCTTTTGATTGTAGTCCATATAATACACACAGTCGTGATTATGGGTTGGGCCGGTCCCATGATCAACCTTCTTTCGTAGTATCCTACCTGCAGGGAAAAGTCGAATCGTCACTACCTCCTCGAAAGAGAGATGTCCTGATCCGCTAGATGGGGGCATACTTGCCCGACTGCCATCATGTCCAGTATGAACACTTTCTTTCGTTGATTTCCACTTTTCGTTCGTTGTACGCTACTGTTGATTGTTGTGTTTAACAGTCCAAAGTTTGCCACGTTGCAACGATGATGTGGCTAAAACTGGATCTAGTGAAATTTTTAATTCAATACTTTGTTCGGCCCAGCCTTGGCCCAGCGGCTTTTCAGCGATATCCGCTTCTGGAAGGAACGACCACAAATGGAAACATCTCTGTCGGCGGACCACTTCTTTGTTGTACCAACCGCTATCCAACCAACCGAAATAAAATAAAGAACATTATAAAATCATGAAAAAAACGATATTAACATGTGATTTTTTCCCCCTAATCTTGGTGTGCCATGATCAATGGCCAAAATTTTAATACAGTATTTGATCAATATCGTTATGTTACAAATTTAAAACATTTCTCAACAGATTTCACTTCTTTAGTCTTTCACTTGGCCGAAATTTAATTATGAGTTTAACACGCAGGTTGCAAGGATGCCATTTCATGGTTATCAACACATAACTGTGATTACTGATTACGACATTTTGTTCAATGTATATTATACATAATCCAATGTGCCTATTGCTAGACAAAAGAGGAGCGTTCACACTAATTGTAAAGCTAAAAATTGAATAACAATGAGTTACCTGTGTGACAGTACATTATTATTGTCTTATTACTGCTAAATATTAAAATGTTAATCGGATTTGATTATCACCTTATTTTTAATATTTCCAAATAATAGTCAATAAAGTATGCGTATTAAGCAAAACAACTTTCATTGTTTTCGCCACCCACCAGCACGTTCCCTATTCATCATTCAATTGAAAAGTAGCACTGTGCATTCAAAATGGTACATGTCACTGTCATTCGAAGCTTCCTCTCAATTATTCTCATTGACTCTTCTTATTAATTATTGGCTAAAGCATAGAGGTCAACAAACTATTACCAAAATTACGTTTAATTCCATTGTAATTAGAAAAAAAAAAAAAAGAGTAAAAAATTGCAGTATAATTTGAGCGAAAGTCTCTTAAATGATTGTCGGACAAGTTTGAAGAATAAAGTCATATACCGTATTCTTATCACAGTTATTTTTGGTAAATCGATTATATTCCACTTTTGATGATTACTTTGTTAAGTGATTAATATTATTTTTTTCTATTTTTTTTAATTAAACACGCATGCAAAGTACATGATACTCGAATATAAGATTTAAGCTTTAGGTAATATGTACTTGTTTTAATCATAAATCTGAATGGCTTTAATTATTTTGAATTCTGAATTAAAATGAATGTTATAATATAAAAGAAGGTTTTTCTTTTAATCGCTAAAAATAAATATTATGATTTTTTATTTTTTAACTTAAAATTTTGAAAATTAATATTTTTTACATTTATGTCCTTACAAATTATAAATGTTAAATAAATAATAAACACATCAAATAATATAAATAAGATAGTATATTATCATAATACAACTTTTAATATTTTAAATTAGTATATATTAATCAATTTTATAGTAGTTTATGATTTTTTATATGAAAAATAGTCATAAAAAATATAAAAATAATACTAATTTGACTAAAAAAAAAAATAGTCTACCGCTATATTGTAGTGAGTTGTTGAGATATATAATAATGCTATTATTAATTTTTTAAAAAAATAATGAATTAAATAGGTATATTTTATAGAATATGTTTTAATAATGTTATTCAAACTTTTTAAATGAAGCAAAAAGTTAACAAAATTAACTTAATAATTTAATGACTACATTTTTTTATTAAGTTGAGAAAATAAGTTTGTACAAGAGTTTGTGGTTGTATCATGACTCATAATCGTAATAAATAGAAACATATTTCGTATGAGTCATGATACAACTACAAACTCTTGTATAAATTTATTTTGTATAAATTGATTTAGTATAAACTTATTGATTGAATGAAAATACAAAATAATAAAAATAAATCATGTGGATAAATGAATATTTAATTCAATAAATTTAATCAAGTCATATCAGTTTATACAAAATCTTGCTACTGTATTATCACTTATTTCATATAAATAGATAGTTTGTTTTCTTCTAAATGTATTGAGATACAATATTGACTACGTACATTTAGGAGCAAAGTACTATATTATATAGAGACTATGAAAGTGTGATCAAATCAATGTAAATTCTGAATATTAGATATAACCTTAAAATAAAAATAAGTCAAAGTCGGTCAATGAGACGATAGAATATAAACTTCATCATTGAAAATGAATTTGGTAATAAATGGGTAAGGGTGCAAAGACAACCAAGAGGTTAGTTTGAGGTAGTAATATATTTTCAGTTGAGATATATATTAAAAATAATAATGTTATAAATTTCAATATTTAAATATCAATTTGAGTTTTAATATAACGTGTCACTTATTTATTAAATCATAAATTTTATAACTAGTAAAATTATTTAACAATCATCTAATAAAAGAAGAGTAATGCTATATATCTAAAATGACGTGATATTAATTAATTAATTAATTATTATTTATAAAGTTAAATTAATCTTTATAAAGTTAAATTAAATTAATTATATTATATTCTAAATTAATTGATAAATATCACATCATTTGAGATAATTATTTAAAATAAAAAATTTAAGCTGTATAATGTTATTAATAAATAAATATCACATTACTTAATATTTAAATTAAAATTTAGATATTAAAATACTTAATATTGCTGTTTAAAAATAAAGGACCTAATCTTTATTACAACAAAATTTATTTTTGTCCAGTAGTTAGATAACCGAAATAAATATCAAAAAATAAATGGTTTCTGGAAAAGGGGATAACAAGTAACAAAAGATTAATTAGGAAAAGAAAAGTACAGAATAAAGTCACTCACACCGGTTATTCAAACTCACCGACACGTGGACACCGACCCCCGCCGGCACGCCTCCTTTTTTTTATTCTGTAAATATTATATACCACACAAAAAAAAAAACAATAAGGAAGAAAAGAAAACACGAACGCTCACGCCTTCTTCTTCTTCTTCAAGCAACGAACATCACAAAAATCATTTATAGAGAGAGATATTGACATGCAAATAACTTTCTCTAAAGAATCGTAGCCCCCACCTCTCCTCTCTGTCTTCATTCAATCATAGCCTTCCATTTTTTTTTTTATCAACGCTTGTTATTTCTCCAGGTTCTTCATTATCGTTTCATTTTTACCTTCTTTCTGTTTCCTCTGTGTGTGTGTGTATGTATGTATGTATAACAAAACCCATATTAGAAGGATTTCTATTTCCAGTTTCGATTAGTTTGCTCACAAGAATTTATAGTTCTAAAAGTATTTGCTGTATATATGTTCTTTGAATTTTGTTGATATTTTACTCTCTGGGGTTGATTTTTATAGGAGTTCTTAGTCGTTTATCTTGTCAATCTAGGGTTTTGGTTGATAGGTTATGCTTAATTTGGCTTGAAAGATATGCTTGAGGTGGTTTCTGGATAATAAAGTTTGGATTCTTCTTGTGAGAAGGCTGTTTCATTCTTTGCCCTTTTTGTGTCTTTTGAGATTTGAGAATACTTTTGGACTTGATGCAGCCTTCTCATAAAATTTGAACTGTGGCTGTGAATCATAAGTTGGTAGTTTTTATAGGTGGTGGGTGTAGCCAAGTTCCGGTTTCTTTTGTGTTTAGTTGAGGGAACTTAAACAAGGTGGGATTTTAGTTGTTGCCACTTGGTAAATATGGTAGTAGATTCAATTGCGGCTACGTCTTTTCTAGGCCATCCACCACTGTGTCAAGGAATTCCTGTTAGGGACTTATTCAGCAAAAAGAAGTTTCCAGAGAGTTGCCAGTTTCCGGTGACTGGATTCCTTGGTAGAAGGATTGTTAATTACTGTCCTCCACCGAGAATGAAAGTTGGTAGGTCAATTAATAAGTCAATTACTGCTCTTGCAATGGAGTTGACAAAGGAGACATATTCATTTAGAGAGGAGGAGAAAATACCTCAGGATTGGAGGTACGAGATTGACACAGGTGTTGATCGAAAACCTGGTTTGTGGCCACCAGAGAATAAAGCAGATAATCCTTCATTGCACAATCCCTTGCTTCGACAAGAAAGGATGGGTTGCGGCTGGTTAGGTGCTATATTTGAGTGGGAAGGAGTGATAATTGAAGACAATCCTGATCTCGAGAAGCAAGCTTGGCTGACTCTTGCGCAAGAAGAAGGAAAATCTCCTCCTCCAGCTTTCACTCTTAGAAGAATCGAAGGGATGAAGAATGAACAGGCCATATCAGAAGTTCTATGCTGGTCAAGAGACCCAGCAGAACTGAGAAGAATGGCTTCGAGGATGGAAGAAATTTACCAAGCTCTACAAGGTGGGATATATAGATTACGAACTGGATCTAAGGAGTTTGTGAATATATTGATGCATTACAAGATACCAATGGCATTAGTTTCAACTCGTCCAAGAAAAACCCTGGAGACTGCAATTGATAGCATAGGGATTGAAGAATACTTTACTGCAATTGTAGCAGCAGAGGATGTCCACAGGGGAAAACCTGATCCAGAGATGTTTGTTTATGCCGCTCAACTTCTAAAGTTTATACCTGAGCGGTGCATTGTGTTTGGGAACTCGAATCAGACAGTGGAGGCTGCTCACGATGCACGGATGAAGTGTGTGGCTGTTGCTAGTAAACATCCTGTCTATGAGCTTGGAGCTGCAGACCTGGTGGTGAGGCGCTTGGATGAGCTTTCAGTGGTTGATCTGAAGAACCTTGCTGATATTGAGTCAACTGAATTTGGATCTGTGGAGCCAGAGATGGAGCTCGAGGAGGAAGAAGAAGGTTACCCATCATCTTTGACTGCAGTTGATGACACCTTTTGGTAACCCTCAATATTATAAGTTGTACAGATTTCTTTATGCTTCATCCGATTCTTGGTGAAAACTTAGTTCTACTGAGACCCTAATGTGTATGATAGAAAAAAAAGGGGAAAAAAAGAAAAAAAAGGTCGTCTGCATTGGATTGCCTTTATATTATCACGTATGTAATATTTGTACAATATATATATATATATATATATATCTTTGGAACTTCAAATCTGTGTCTGGTGTTTTTGTTTCTATTCAATTCCTTGCTTTCAGTTTTTAATTTGGTGATTCGATGTTACATGTGCGTATTTGTGGAAGCTTGTGCTGGGTATGAGTCTTCACTAAAATTGGTTTACAATACAATTGGAATGATGAGTTTGTCAATATATCTCTTTTGAGTCAATCATATCTCTAAGGATTGGTTTTGCTCTGAATTTCCATTCTTAATGGCTGTTTAGGGGCGCTCTGTGTTTGAACAACTTATCAAAACTAGGGCTAGTGTCTTTCCAGATGACATTTGTGCCATTAGAGAATGATTAAACTAAGAAACTTAGCTGGAGGATGCTTAAAGTTGAAGGTGATTCATGTGCGACCAAAAGAAGCTAGCTAACTTCAATATGTATTAGATTTTTTATTCGAGCAATACTGTCAAATAGATTGGCTTTTCAGCCTTGATATCGAATTATCGATTCTTGGTTGTCATATGCATTTTTTATGAGTTTGATGGAAGGATAGTCACTACATAAAATTTCTTTAGGCAAGAACTCTTAGAAGGCCGACCATGTGGGCCGAAAAGAGTCCATTCTTAAAAGCCAATAAGTCGGCCATGATCAAAACCCAGGAATATTGCCAACCAAAACCAACACGTTGTTGAGTTGAATGTGGCAGACCATTATGGTTATCCCACTTGGGAACAAGCAATTCTGCAGAGCATCCAATCTTTTTTAGCAGTTTTGGTTATTGGTTCTTCATAGCATAGGAGCTCAAGTAGTAGCGACAAAAACGTTGCATGAGTCAGATTCATGTCTCTGCATCAGTCAGCCGCCCACCCAAATAGTAAAAGTAATCGTAGTAATTAATCAAGATCAAAATTAAATGTTGAAGTCGAAGATGGCCCCGCGGGAAAATGCAAAACCAAACATCTGACAATCTAACAAGGGCAGTACATGATTGCATCGTCTTTCTCGTGGGCCCAAGCTGGGTCCCGGCCCACAGGAAAAAGAGGCGTTCACGGTTTTTCAACCATTTATAATTGGCCAATTTTTTGTTTTGTACAAATCATTTCTTCGCTGAGTAGATGCAAATGATGCGGCGGCTCACACCCGATTGATTTGTTACAAGACTTTATTCCTTCTGCATTTATCAGTATTATACGGCCTATCGTATCATTTTTAAGGGACGGCCGAGAAGGGATCGCCGCTGTGTGGGAATCAATGAATGTCAAGTGGAGATATCATCATGGCTGCTCCTTTTCGTCATGGAATGCATCATCATTTCATTCCAGGCTATGCCCTACGGGTCAATTTGGAGCTCCCTGTCGTTACCAGTAACTTAGAATAAAATAAATTGTAATTTATAATTAAAGTTTTCACTGTAAAAGTAAGTAATAAAGTGGTGGGATCAAATGTTTATTTTACTGTAACTTAGGATGACAAAAATAATTTAAATGTCCAAGTATTTAGTGGAATAATAATACTATTATAGGAATCAGAAAAGTAGATCGAAGGATATAATTAATAATCATAAAGAATAGAATAAACACGCTTAGAGAATCAATGTATCGGTGACGTGGCGACAACCAAGAATAGAGGATCATCAAAAAAGGCACCATAGTGCCGCATTATCGAATCCCCGTCCCCAGCATCATTTAAAAACACTTCAACATGTTCTATAGATATAATAATACTAACAAAGGCAGAAAACCAAAGCTTCTCTCTCTCTCTCTCTCTCTGCATTCTGCAACAGGGTCTTCGCTGTCCGATATATATAGCAGCACACCAAGAGTTCTATTTTTTTTCAGTCTTTACCAATAACGAAATTCGAAACCCTAGTTTTTCAGATTCCAATTGTGGCAATTCATTCAGCTTTAACCGAGGTAATCAAATTCATTTCCACTTTGCTTCGATTTCTACTGATTTAATTTTGTATTGAATTCTAATTTGCATGTTTTGTTTCGGTTGATTTCAGCATTAGATTTACTCGTAACTCTACACGAAAAGCTGGTTTTTGAATTTGCAACGTAAAATTGAGTTTTGAGATTTTATATTTGGTTGTTTAACATTTTACAATGAAATGTTGAAACTTTGTATATAACTGTTACACTTATGTATGTTAAGAGCTAGAGTGTGCATTTGTGAAGGAAATTTACTGAACTGAAACTTTTCATTTCAATGGTGAATCTTTGTTTTTGCAGGAGGAGCAGTATGACTATCATTTCGCACGCCAGTCCAACATGTCGCGTAGGGACTTATATAACACGATGTGCAATTAGATGCAATGGGGTTTATCGCATTGGCATGGCAAACAATGCTGAGGCATCTAGGATGAAGGAAAGTTGTGTTCGTTTCTCTTCCTCATCATGCTATTCTGCCAAGATATCACAACTTTTACATCTAGACAATGCAGGGATAGGAATTCGAAGAGGGCATCGAGCTATTGTTGCAGCTAGTCCTCCCACAGAGGATGCTGTTGTTGTAACGGAGCCATTGACCAAAGAGGATCTAGTTGGATACCTTGCCTCTGGGTGCAAGCCTAAGGAAAAGTGGAGGTACTTGGATTACCTCATCATTATTTTTCAATGTATTATTTTCTGTAGTATATCATTTTTACTGTGTTTGTTTTGTATGTTTTAAATTGCTCCCTTGTTTTCAAGCGGCTCTCTATATTAATCTACTCTGCAAAAATCAACTCTTTTAATTTATAGTTGTATTTTTGCTGACTAATAATTTGGCTGTTGCAGAATTGGTACAGAACATGAGAAGTTTGGTTTTCAGTTTGGAACTTTACGTCCTATGAAATACGAACAAATAGCAGAGTTGCTTAATAGCATTTCTGAGAGATTTGATTGGGATAAAGTAATGGAAGAAGATTACATTATAGGACTGAAACAAGTACGCTGAATTTTTATTAGTTTTTTTATCCTCAATTTCTTCCACCATTATGCTAGTTATATTCTGTATCACATTGGTTGTATATATGTTGAGTGATAAAGCTTGACAGTTCTATTTCGGGGGGAGAGAAAAGACCATTTGTCTGTACTATAGCAAATTAGCAATAGCAATTATTAGAGACATAGTTGGATTATTATTGGTGGTTTTTATTTTCAGAAAACCTCTACTTTCTTGTTATCCAGGGGAAACAAAGCATATCACTTGAACCTGGTGGTCAGTTTGAGCTTAGTGGTGCACCTCTTGAAACTCTTCATCAAACTTGTGCTGAGGTTAATTCACACCTATATCAGGTGAGTTGAATTCGCCATACATTCATTTATGTAGGAATAGGCAAGCTTGTTGCTCAATGCATTTTTGTATATTCTCTAATTTTCTTGTATTCTGCTATCGGTTGAGATTAGTGTTTCTGGAGGAATGATGTGTTTCTTTATCATCATCTTCCTTCTTGGACCATCAGATAACTAACCTTTTAGGAATTTTTCTCTACTCCATATCATGAAATACCACTCATTTTTTCAGCTAACTGTTTTCAAGAACTTTGATGACCAAACAAACTCTTAGCTCTTGCCTTTAATGCTGTTCTGCTGAGTATTCCTTTTATCTTTGCTATTTTGTTTGTGTTGTCATTTCGTTGTCCCTGTCTCCACAAGACTGAATCACAAAAATGTGAATTCGGCGCATAATTCTTTTTTGCTCCATTTTCATGGAATATATATATATATATATATATATATATATATTTTCTACATGCAGTTAAGATTATTATTTATCTCCAATTCTTACTCTTCATCAGGTGAAAGCTGTTGCAGAGGAAATGGGAATTGGATTTTTAGGAATTGGCTTCCAGCCCAAGTGGGGACTTAAAGACATACCCATTATGCCAAAGGTACTGATTGCCACTCTTTTCAACTGTTCAAATTGGATGGAAAGGTGTAATGCACGAATGTTTTCTTGTAGAAATAAAGCATCTAAGCCTCTTAGCATTTTAAATGGTTGATTTCAATCTCTTGTAGATTTCTTTTCTGTTAGTTAAATATATTTTGCTTCTTATAAAAAAATTCCGAACGGCCAAATTAAATTTTTTTCAGTAATCTTGTTTCTTGATCTAATCAGTGTGCGCATTATTTTCTGTCAACCTTTCTTTAATTGCATTCTGTAGAAATTTGGTGTTAAGGGGATGGTTCAGAATCCACATGGTCTGCATCTACCATACTTTGTTGTCTGAACTCTGATTCTAATCTGCTCTGTAAATGGGATAAGATATCGATTCCTTCTGTAAGACTTTGCATAATGACATGGGATTCTGGCTCAGGGAAGATATGAGATTATGCGGAACTACATGCCTAAAGTTGGATCACTCGGACTTGATATGATGTTTAGGACATGCACTGTTCAGGTGAGTTGAAAATTATAATTTTTTTAGTGGAAGCTGCTTTTTGTAATTTAATATCACCTTGGCTTGATGAAAAGGTGATTGTTCTTATGCAGAGCTATACTTATTTCTACTTTAAATTTGTAATAGGTTAATCTGGACTTCAGTTCAGAAGCTGACATGATCCGAAAATTTCGTGCTGGTCTTGCTTTGCAGCCAGTGAGGACTCTGCTTCCTTTTGTTTTTAGTGGAGTTTTCTATGATGTGATAGATCAGTAACAGTGCCAAAATTGAAACAGATAGCAACAGCTTTATTTGCGAATTCACCATTTACAGAAGGAAAACCAAATGGCTATCTTAGCATGAGAAGGTTTTTAGATGTCACCTTAAATTTCTTATATTCTTATATCTTTACCTGTAGGCTTTTTTACTAATTATTTTTATTTGAACAGCCAAATTTGGACCGATACTGATAACAATCGTGCTGGCATGCTTCCCTTTGTTTTTGATGATTCCTTTGGGTAAGTTCAATTCTTCTTATGTATTGCACATGTTTTTTTGCTCCCATCTAATTTTGTGCCCATTAACTTGGAAACTGTCCTAACCTTTCTCGAAGGAAAAGTAATTTTTTATCTTTTAAAGTCAACCATAATCTCTTACTCTGCTTTTGCTTTTTCCCTTTTTCTTTTGACACAGGTTTGAGCAGTATGTTGATTATGCCCTTGATGTTCCAATGTATTTTGTTTATCGCAAAAAGAAGTATATTGATTGTGCTGGGATGTCATTCAGGGTTTTCATCTATCCTTAATAGTCTTGTAATTGAAGGCTTCTTATAGAATCATTCTCTTTGATCCATTGTCTTTCTTATGTTGAATGTTTTTCTTCCCCTATTAGTTGCTCTTGACCATGACATTGTATCTCGGGCTATTAATTTTTGTATAAAAACTCGTCATTTTGCAGGACTTCTTGGCTGGAAAACTTCCATGCCTTCCTGGTGAATTGCCAACTCTTAATGATTGGGAAAATCACCTGACAACAATATTTCCCGAGGTGTGTGTGTGTTTATGATCAGTTTGCTGCAAATTTTTATGTTCACAATGCCTATGCCAACTTTGAGGCTTTGAGCCACACGTTACTCTTACATTCAGGTTAGGTTGAAGAGATACTTGGAGATGAGAGGTGCTGATGGAGGGCCTTGGAGGAGGTTATGTGCTTTGCCAGCATTTTGGGTAATGGCATTCTTATTCTGTTTCTGTATAATCTCTTTATTGTGCATGGTTTGGTGGTAGTCATCTGGATGGCATGTTCTAGTAACGCTAGAGAATAAATGTTCTTAAGAAAGATGGGAGAATTAAAAAGATATATTCTTGAACTTCTTGAATAATGATACATGATGTTACTAATCTCTTTGCGTTTGATAGCCAATGCAGACCTCTTGGATACATGTCCCTGCTTCTTTATATGTAGTCTTAATGATAAAATACACCTCTTCACAAAACTTTTTTACGTATATATAAGTGGCCTCTAGCTTATAGTTTTGTGACATCCTGTCAGAAATATCAGATGCACATTTCTGTTTCGTCACTTTTTGTCTAGCATTTGCAGATTATAGTAGCTTCTTGTTTTTTCTTTAATGTATATTTGTTGGGCAAAGCCCAATTTAATTTTTTAACCCCATACCTTCCCCAAGATTCAGATTTGGGCGGCCAGCCAAATAACACTGCTTGAAAACCACCCTGTCAGGCCCTTGGGGACATTAAGGTAGACTAATTTAAGCAACATTTGCTCATTTAGATTTTGTTGTAATTTCAGGTAGGTTTATTATATGACGAGGACTCTCTCCAGAATGTTCTGGACATGACAGCAGATTGGACTGCAGGAGAAAGACAAATGTTGAGGAATAAGGTAAAGGAAACAGTCAACAACTCTGGCTGAAAATTGGCGAAGGTAACTCAGTCTGAAAATTAGCAAATCTAATCTTGATAATCTACTTATTAGGTCCCAAAGACTGGTCTAAAGACGCCATTTCGGGATGGTTTGCTAAGGCATGTTGCCCAAGATGTTTTAAAGTTGGCGAAGGTAACTTGGAGTTGTCTCTTCTACTGTACTTTATCTTGTTGATATTGGAAGTAAACAACTGTTCTTCTATAGGATGGTTTGGAACGGAGAGGCTTTAAAGAGACAGGGTTCTTGAATGAGGTGGCTGAGCTAGTCAGAACCGGTAAATAATTTAGAGCTTATTTGTTCAATTATATATATATATATATATATATCAAATAGTTAAATTTGGATCTCTAAAATTTGTTGGAGCTTGTGAGGCATTAACACAGTTTTCAATTCTTTTTAATCTAAAGAATCATAATGAATAAAGAAATCATAAATTCATAAACCTGGAAATTAGATATATTTGGACTTCCAAAATCAATGAATTCAATCTGCATGACAATTTTGTACAGGTGTGACACCGGCAGAAAAACTTTTGGAGATGTACCATGGGAAGTGGGGGCAGTCAGTAGATCCTGTTTTTGAGGAGCTACTCTATTAGGATGAGTTAAGATTATTGTGACGCACTCTGTTTGTATTGTCGCTTAAGGTTTTGGGGAGTAAACCTTTTGTTTGGTCCCAACTGTTTTAAATTTATGATCATTAGGAATAAAAGTATAATGTAAATTCTTAGCATGAGGATCCTCATGCAAGCAACTCTGATTGAATGTAACTGGATCTGAAACTTGGGGCAGCTCGACCAAGAGTTGGGTAGGCCATGTGACGGGGGCGTGAACCATGTGCGCTTCACATTGATTATTGAAGCCCCATCATAGCATAGTTTTAATATTACGATTTTAAGTTTGTTCAAATTATAGGTGTGTGTGGTTTGCCTTAGAGGAGACATTTTAACATCATTGGTGGATTTAGATTGAGACTTGTCATCCTGTCCGTCTCCCATTCCTCTCGGCCACGGCCTTGAGTGTCATGAAAACAATGCTCGAGCTAAACCACTTTGATGATTCACCTCACTCCATCGACATCCTACTCTCTTTTGTCTGTTGTTATCAACTATAATGGGAACATGTAATTTAAGACGTTTTGTTATTTCTACAGCTGCTTGTGCTTGCATGCTTGCTTGTGGGTTGTGGCAGATTGATTGAGACTAAAATCATCCAAACATAAGAGCACTAAAACGTACTTGGGACATTGGATTCCAACAAGTAGCCGGCTAGAGGGGCCAAAACAATACTCAATACTCGCATGGTTATGGAGGACAGATTGACAGGATCTCCCATGCCTCCCAATAATATGAACCTTCCCACCGAGCCACCTAATTTGATCATAAACTACACATTCTATCTTTGATTGATTTATGTGCTGTAACTACCTGATCTGCATCGACTTCCCCAAATTATCCTTTTTTTTTATTTTTGTCAAATCATCTAAATTGATCATAGTTTACCAACTTGTCCAAAACCAAATATCAAATAACATGCATCTTTTATTTATCTAGGCCATCATAGACTAATCGTATTGAACAATTGCTTCTCATTACATGGGAAACCCATCAATACCACCAACAAATGAATTGTTCTTCGGCCATTGAAATGAAAGATCTTATAATTTAGGTCCTTTGATGAAAGTAAATCAATGAATGCATATAAAAAGGGAGGCTTTATACATACACTGTAGAAGAACATCAAAATTTGATTTCAATTAACACTTAATGACGAAATCAATTTAATCCATCATCATATAAAAAAAAAAAGGTAAATACTTGTTTAATCTTTATATTTTAACTTGTGTTCATTTAGTTAATATATTTTGAAAAATTCCTCCAATACTCCTACTATTAAATATGTGATATTCTCACCCTTATTTTTCAGTGCTTTTACAATAATACCCTTACAACAATATCCTTGGTGGCATTAATGAATAGAAAAAATTTTAATTTATAAAACCAACACTAAACTTTAAAAAAATAAAGTAAATTTCTTTTATTATTATTTAACACTAAAAGTAAAATTAGTCAATTTACTAATATATATATAAAATTTAATTAATGCTCTCAAGATAAGATCGTAGAAGGGTATTATTGTTGTAACGACCAAAAAAAATAAAGATCAAAGTGTCACATATTTAATAATGTAGATATTTTGATGTTTTTTTTAAAATATAAAGACTAACCAAATATTTAATTCAAAATATAATAACTATTTACACTAATAATTATAGTGAGAAAGTGGGCAGTAATGGTAACAGAGAAGTAGTGGGCATTTTTGGAATGCCGATGACAGATGGGAAATCGCAGTGTGAGGATTCGTTGGTCATTTAAGAAAGAATAAGACCAAAGGAAGTAGCATGCAACTCGTTGTCTTACTTGATATCCAGCTCACAACTCTTATTGGAGTTTGATAAATCTTCCTCCAAACAGAGACAGATGATATTATTATATTATTGCATACTCTATTATTCATATTTCTCACTTCTGTACCAAAAAAATAACCATCACAATCTTCAAATCCATCCTCTCTAGCACCTACAAAAAGAACCATCCCATTTCATCATCCTCGCTATCATCCCCTTCTAGCACTACATCCCACTCTCCAATTCTTAATTATTACTAGCATCTTCTTAGTTATCTTATATCAAAATGAGAGAGATTCTCCACATTCAAGCTGGCCAATGTGGTAACCAAATTGGTGGCAAGTTTTGGGAAGTTGTGTGTGATGAGCATGGCATTGATCCCACTGGGAATTACGTTGGCAATTCTCAAGTTCAACTTGAGAGGGTTAACGTCTACTACAATGAAGCAAGTGGTGGCCGTTATGTGCCTAGAGCTGTGTTGATGGACCTTGAGCCGGGTACCATGGACAGCTTGCGTACTGGTCCTTATGGCCAAATATTTCGTCCTGATAATTTTGTCTTTGGCCAAAATGGTGCCGGAAACAATTGGGCCAAGGGGCATTACACGGAAGGAGCTGAATTGATTGATTCAGTTCTTGATGTTGTTCGAAAAGAAGCTGAGAATTGTGACTGCCTACAAGGTATGTACATATGTGAATGTGACTATGTGTTATGACATTTGATGTAAGAAACAACAATGTTAGTCTGTTTGTGTGAGTGCAGGCTTTCAGATTTGCCACTCACTTGGAGGAGGGACTGGATCGGGAATGGGAACTCTACTGATATCGAAGATTAGAGAAGAATATCCTGATCGAATGATGATGACCTTTTCGGTTTTCCCATCACCTAAAGTCTCTGATACAGTTGTTGAGCCTTACAATGCCACACTCTCTGTGCACCAGCTTGTTGAAAATGCTGATGAGTGTATGGTCCTTGACAATGAAGCTCTCTACGATATCTGCTTTCGAACTCTCAAGCTCACAAATCCCAGCTGTAAGTCCATAAAACTTCTTTTACCTTCAATTAACCAATAAATTTAAAATGGTTATGACATTTATGTATTGTTCATGTATGTGGTGTAGTTGGTGATTTGAACCATTTGATCTCAACAACAATGAGTGGAGTAACGTGCTGCCTTCGTTTCCCTGGCCAACTCAACTCTGATCTTCGGAAATTAGCCGTAAATTTGATCCCATTCCCACGACTGCACTTTTTCATGGTTGGTTTTGCTCCCTTAACATCTCGCGGCTCACAGCAGTACCGCGCTCTGACAATTCCTGAGCTTACTCAACAAATGTGGGATTCTAAAAACATGATGTGTGCTGCTGATCCGCGCCATGGTAGGTATCTAACCGCCTCAGCTATGTTCCGGGGCAAAATGAGTACTAAGGAGGTTGACGAACAAATGATCAATGTACAAAACAAAAATTCTTCATACTTTGTTGAGTGGATTCCGCATAATGTTAAGTCAAGTGTTTGTGACATTCCCCCAACTGGGTTGTCAATGTCATCAACGTTTATGGGGAATTCTACGTCCATTCAAGAAATGTTCAGGCGTGTCTCAGAGCAGTTCACAGTCATGTTTAAGAGAAAGGCATTTTTGCATTGGTATACAGGGGAGGGCATGGATGAAATGGAGTTTACTGAGGCTGAGAGTAATATGAATGATTTGGTGTCAGAATATCAGCAATATCAGGAGGCTGCTGCAGAGGATGACGAGGAGTATGATGAAGAGGCCGACGATAATTAAAAGGGGATTTTATTAATTTCTTGGCTATGAACATGACCTGCAGGTTAATTTGTTATTCGGGTTTCTTCTGCTGTTGTGCTTTGGTGCTGAATAAGGATTCTACCTTGAATCATTGCGGTGAACTTTTTGATGCATTTATGGTGTTAATTCAGAATTATATGTATGTATAAATTATGCGTTTACATGTTATATATGTTCCATGGCCTTTTTTTCTTTTTTTCCCTGGTTTTTTTTTTAAAATTTGATTTGCTAGTTGTTTTTCATTTTCACGGGACACAATAAGCACAATTGCATTGAGAGATTAGAGCTGCAACAAGTGTTTTGGTCACAAAAGAAGATTAAGTTTTAGTCTCAGTTATAGACATGCCAAAATATGTACACAAACTCAAAACATTTAGAGGAACAATAGATTATTAGCACACGTTACAAGAAACAATCAAGCCAAAGAAGAGAAGTAACCAAGTTAAATCCTGAAGAAACTTTCTTTATCCTGTTCTTTAATCATTTTTAGCTAAAGCAAGAAAGAAACTTCCTTGGTACGAACCCAGCTGCCCGGAATTTCGCCGCAGTCTCCTCCACGTTTAGGAAATCTTCACCTCGTTTTGCTTCAATCATTGCTCTCTTCTCTTCAGCTTCCATATGGATATCAGCTACTTCATTTTTCATTCTCTCTTCATATTCAGCCTTCTTCTTTTCCCACTTTTCCTATCCCAAAGGTTTGAGTAATTTTTCATATGAAGAAACAAAGAAAGCAATATTAATGCAGCATTTATATATATAATTGTTACCTCAAATTTCTTCAGTTGCACCTCTACTGCTGCTTTCTTGCTGTTCTCCCACGATCCAACGGCTGAGAACCTTTTGTATGCCCTGTTCAGTGGTTAACACTCTGTTAAATTGATCGAATCAACTATGGAAGCTCATCACGCATGGAGAATGAAAATGATAGCACAATTGAATCACATAATGATGATTGATCAAAGATCACACACATCTATATATAAGTTGTAAATCCTAAGATACACTATCTTACTTGTTATCTGCTTTGGCCTTTTCATTTTCTTCCCAAGCTTGAATCAAAGCCAACTTCTTCTCCTTCTCGAGCTGTTCAAATGCGGCACCTGAAATCATAATATCAGAAATTAAGCTTATTCTATCACCTCTCAAATAATTTTATAAAATTCAAAAAAAAAAAAATTAGTAATTAATATCACCCAGAATATACAAACCTTTGTCAGTAGAATCCCATGAACTTTTCTCGACAGAGGGATGCCGAACTTCTTCTACCTCAAAATTAAAAATTGTTAGTTTAGAAGCAAATTTCTACTTTCTTGTCTGCTAGCTGCTTTAGCTAGTTATGAAAACAAATACAATATATGGAATAAACTAAAGTAGTTCCTTTACAAACTCTGCTTGAAACATGAAAGGATCAGCTTCGAGCCCATATATATAAACATATTTTCTTATTTATGCCCCTAGCTTAAATTATAATTCAGCCATGCAATCATGAATTCCAACTTATGCTACATAAAGTTACATACGAAAAAATGAAACAAAGAAAAATGAGTTAAGCTACGGCATCAATATACATAATGTTCACATCCTAATTAATTTACCAGTTCTACGTAATCATAAACATAGACAAAAACAACATGAAACATAAAGCACAGATGATAAAAACTTATACGTGGAGGTTGGGCAAATGGGTTCAGAAACGTCCGCTGAGCATTGCCATTGGGAACTGATTCTTTATCTTCTTTAACTGGATCATCGTGTTCCTCAAGTGTTTTGGCCACAGTTGATGGACCTGCAGGTTCAGGGTTCTTGGGATCCTCCACTCCCATAACGATACCGGAATCTTGTAGCTTAGCCAGAAAAATGACACAAGATTATTAATTAATGTATCACCAAATTTAGCAACAGTTGCAAATGGAACCTTAGGCTTAGCAAAAGAGAGAGAGAGACAAAGAAAGGCTTGTCAGTGTTGTAGGAAAATTATTAAAATTAATGTTGGAAATTAATGGTGGTAGGTAAAATTAAAGATAATCAAGAGGGTAACAAATGGAGTTGGGTAAATGGTTGAGGTTCATACAATGTATGTATATGTTATTATTTTATGTTTGTCTACTTTGGACTTTCCCAATTAAATGAAAGTGACTCCTTTCTTTTTTTGATTCTAATGCGTTGGTCATGGAGTTGAAGAAAGAAGAATGGTTATATTTGTTCAAAATCTTATCCGGTAACATCAATGAAAGCCTGGAAGAGAAGACTGATGAATGTGAAATTTGATTTGACTTACGAGAGAATTCTTAAGGTGGTTACTCTTTATGTAACTTATAAATTTTTTAAAATAATGTAAAAATTTATAGCACGTATGAAATCTGTATGTATTTTTATATAGATTATAAGCTAATAACTTAACAAGTCCCAATTCTTAATTATGGTTTGCATTAATTCGACTGTTAAGTTTGTGCAAATTGATTACAGGACCATTGGCCAATGTATCTTTGCATGGGCTCAGGAAAAGATTTGCCTGAAGCCAACCCAGCAAGGCACCGCCTTAAAATATCACGGATTGGGTGCTTTTATTGTCCAATTTTCCAGTTTAGTTAGTGGACTAATTGCTATCGAGTTCACGTTTCTCTCTTTGAGCTATGTTTGGGAGCATGGATAAGTCGTGGGATTAGATTAGTTTCTAGGATTCAACAATTAATTTATTTTTCTGTTATGTTTGGCTGTCAGAATTAGTAAATTTGTCCAAAATTTAGCTTTAAACTATTGGGATTATTAATCTCTTTTTTTTTTTTCATGTGGATTTAATCAAGATTAGATTGATAAGATTAAACGAAATCTTTTTGTCTTCTTTATCACTTTTTTCTTTTAAATTACATTAAATATAAAAATTAATATCATAATTTATTTACCAAGAATTTATATTATTTCAGTATCAAAATCTTATTCAATAAATATTTTAAATTGTATTTAATTTAAGATTAAAAATCAAAGTTTAATACAATAATTTAGTTAGACTAGTATTGAACATTGAACATAAAAATTATTCAATTATTTGTTTACAATAAAATTGAATATTAAATATTTAAATTATTGTTTAATAGTATATTACATCTATTAATAAAATTCTTAATAAGAACATATCATTCATTATTTGAGTATTATATAAATATAAACTTAAATATCATTTAACTACATTTAAATTTAATTTAATATAGTCTAATACAATATTACACTAAACATACATATTACTATATATAATCTAACCTAATCTAATTTAAATTAATTTAGTTTAATACTATCTATGGTGCTAGCGTTAAGCCACATGAGAATTTCATTTATACCCCTTGAATTTTTATAATTTTTCGTATAATAGCAGAGTTTTAATTTTATTTTTAAATATGTCTCCAATTCAACACTTTTTTTTTTTTTACAATTAGAGTTTGAGACTTATTTTATAAAATAATTAAATTATATATTGGTTGAATAAATTGAAATCAGTAAGGACTAAAATATTAGTGCTGTTTTTAATTTTTTATATAAGTTGAAAAAAATATATCACGCTATATATTGATGTAAAATAAATAATTTTCATATGTTTGAAAAAAGCTAATTAAAGGCCTAATCTTTACGTTACGATAAAATAATTTCACACCACTTGAGAAGTGGATAACGCACAGCTGACACCTCACCCATACATCACAATGTGGTGATTTGTCCTTGTTAGGTCTTCAACTTTTCCTTATCAATCGTTTGCTATCAGTTTTTCAATAAAAAATTTAAAAAAAAATTCTGAAACCGAAATAAATACATTAGTAGGTTTGATTTGATTCCGTTTTTTCAGTTTTTGGGCGTATTGTGCTTTTCAAATTTGGAAGCTCATTTCGACTTCATTTAATTTTTTTCCCCCTATTTTAAACATATCACAATGTCACCAGTTGAATAAGATCACAAAATCATATCAAATAAATCACAAATACAATAATTCACAGACAAATATTCAAATCCATTTTTACCTGGTACTACTACTATAACATAATATGAAAAATTAGAGATGCAAATCTGAAATCTCCCATGTCTCATCTAAATAAGCGTAAAGTGTTGTAAAGAAAATAAAGACTAACACCACAATCCACAAACAAACATCATCAACATTCAACATTTGGATTTTTCCATATGCTTCTCAATCGGCTGTCATTTTCTCCTCAGCGGCTTGTTCTTGTTCAGCTAGCATTGGTCTTAGAAATTCTACAAGAATTAAAATAATTATATCTAAATCAATATTAAAAGTGAACTTATCAAAAGATAACATAACAAACAATATTATTACATGTTTTAATTAATTAATAAAATTCAACTTCTTTTTAACTTAGTTGTATTATATATTCTCTTATTAGAGTTAAGTAAAGCCAATTTTGAGTGTAAATTAAGGATTTAAGTATTTAATGAATTAAAGAACTGAAGGGAATAAAATTAGGTTTTTTAATTTTTTAATTAAAATTTTTTAGGACCGATCTCATACAACATATAAGAATTAAGTAATCTAGAAATTTATACCTTGATGTTTTGAGAAGATGAACAATTGAGAGTTGTAGATCTGCCTCCAACATATAAGAATTAAGTAATCTATAAATTCATACCTTGATGTTTTGAGAATATGAACAATTGAGAGTTGTAGATCCGCCTCCAAACGATCTTCCAGGCTATGACTCAAGTTTGATCAACACTGGACGTGTGGGCGTCTGTTTCACCACTCCCCCAAATTGTAACTAGCTTCTCTTAGATGTCTTCTTTATTTTTCTTAGAATCCCTGTGGTTCTCCTCTTAACTCTCAATTTAAGAGTATAAAGCCCCTTTTATAATATCTTATGAAAAACCTTACTATGTTAGGATTAGGATTTCTATTTAAAATAGAATTCCTCTTTTAACTATCTCTCCACTTACCTAAAAGTGGAAGGAATGTGTAACAAACTAGGAGATCACCTGTAAAACATTACTAGCTCCCATTTACACTTTAATATAACATACTAGGCCTTAACAAATATTATAATTATAATTTTCATCTAATATGCCAGTTTTTCTTGTTTTTGGGTCCAGTGATGGTGTTGTCAATTAAATGAGCTAATCCGGGGATCATTTGGGAACATACAATAGTGGTTACAATAATTAAATTTGTAATTAAACAAATATAATTATTTAATTCCAATTCTACTCCACTATAAAATTGGAACTGACCTCCATAATTGTATGCTCGAATATAATTCGCCCAAGCCACATTGATTTCTTTACTGCATAATCATTTTTACCACATCGTTAATTTAAATTGATATCTCAATTGTCCAATCAATTTAATTACATCTTTTTCCTTGATACTTACTGATTTTCTCTAACGATCATTTTCAACATAATTATTTATGTTGAGACACTCTGGACAGAGAATTCTATGATCAAGTACTAAAAACCCATCAAGAGATGTGTCGTACAAATTCTATATTGTTAATCTACAATTTCAATACTTGTAATTGCTCCCACTAAGATACCGGATAATCTAGACTATATGTGTATGTCATGCCCATTGGTAACTCAAATGAAATAACAACTACAATCATGAAATCATAACTAACTCAAGATTAAGATTACAGTAAATCAATGCCTATGAGATTTAATAAGTCTGACAGTTATTACTAGGTTAATTAAATCTCATACGTGATCCAGTTCAATGTAGACAAACTACATCAATAAATTCATACATGATTAAGACAAATCACTTAATGAATTTATTACAGCTCATACCTAAATAAAGTGCCCAACTTTATTTATCAACTCATGAACTTAATTTATTTAATCATAAGATAACTTAGTATTTATGTCTTCCGCGAATCCACATGGTGATCGCATAAATGCATATAATATGATTAAATGGACTTTGCTCAAAATATTAATACAATTCAAAATATCTGAATAAATATTTGAAATATTTTATTAATAAGAAAATCAATATACTTTAAAGAGCACATAATCTCAACAAGAATTTCTAAAGGGATCAAAAATGCACTCTTTTAAATTAAAATAAAAATTACAACATTCTTCCACTTCATCAGAAATCTAAGGTATGTTTTTACCCTTATGCATATATATCATAATCAAGAAAAATTCATGGCTTTTGCTCTAGGAAAAATTATTTTTCTAGTTTCTGATTTTCAACTTAGCTAAACCATTTTACAGTATATATACAATAGTCGATCTTAGGTCTAGGAATAAAATTTGTAATGGATTTATAACATAGTAAATTGTCTTTCTCACTGTTTCCCAATGTTATCAAATATTTTATAATACTATAGAAGTTTATTTTACAATATTGTCAATATATATATGAGTGTGTTATAATTAAATTATTTGCTTACCACGTTCCACCATGATGGGTTGGGATTGGCAGGCCAATATTGCCATTATTATTATTATTGTTGGAACGAACCCCCCACAATGGAATGGCCTTTTAACATTAATTAAAGTTTATTGCCTTAATCTATAACCTTTTTTTACTTTGCTAGTCTCTTTTAATCTGACATTAAATGTTTGACAGTAATACCATTTCGTATCCAAAATGCTCGCAATCAAGCAGTACCAAAGTAACCGACCATTCAATTTGAATGTTAGCTTTTGATATCACTCATTGAGATTATTTTTCATCATGTGCTCTAATATTAACGTTAGATTTTAACATGTTACATGTCATGCATAATGCAATGAGCTATTATTTTTTTTAAGAAAAAAGGTTAAAAAATTAGAGTAATGCTGCTATGCTTACTATATTGAATACTCAGTTTATGCTTAATTGATGTCTAATTAATATAATTTTATTATTTGGATGAAAAAGATAAGAGTTAATAATTAATTATCATTTGAGTCAATTAAATAATATCGCATTATTTATCATATTGAGATGCGAACTAGACTTAAAAGACACATGATCATCTATAATTTCACAAGAAGAAAATTAATTTTCTATGACTGCTGAATACAGTTGAAATAAATGTCATGCTGTCGAAAATATATTTTTCCAATTGCCACAAGCAGTCGTTGGTAGTTGCTAATACCTAGGTTATAAATACATTTTTTCTAATCGGCTGCAGTAAATATGTTTATTTCAAGCAAAATTGACCATAATAAAGACATAAATAAAGATTGAAAATTAATATGGACATGCGAACTGCTATTTAAGACTACTTTAAACCGTAAAAAAGAGTATTTTTCTTTTCTTTAGCAGTTGTATTTGGAATATCAATTTCAACTAATTAATTATTGTTACAAATTTTAAAGGGGCAATCACAGTAGAAATAAATAAATTACAATAAAAAAAATATTAGTTCTAATTAATTATGCAATTGAAAATATGTTACGTTAGTTGCAATAAATTATATTTCTAATTGAGTTTTAGTATTTCCAAGAAGATCATTGTTGAAATTCACTTTATTCTACTTCATAGTTGAAATCATCATTTTATTAATTGCCTCTAAAAAAAATCAATGAATTAATAGACAAATATATGGTTAAAATTGATTTTATTAATTGCCTCAAGGGAAAAAAATCAATGAATCAATGAAAAAATATTCTTTTATAAATAATTTTGATAAATATACGTGTAGCTCAAACAAAATACAAATAATACGCCGACTACTACAATGACCTGGTAATCAATGTACAAATATTTTTTTATAAATAATTTCAACAAAACTACATGACGCTACTACAACAATTTATTGTTGCTAAAAGATGAAATCAATATAGATTAATCACCAAATCTTTGACAAATACTTAAATAAAATATAATATACCAAAAGTTACACGCGAGTGCTACAATGATATTTTGGTGTTGATAAAAGATAGAATCAATGTGTATTGCGCAACTAAATCTTTGTGAAAGTTGAATAACGTGTATGTTCTATGTTCCTCAATTATGATCACAATACAATTGTGAAAACTATTAAACTCCATTGACTAAACTTGTTATTAGATAATTACATTAATTTGAAAATTAGCTAGTCTCCAAATTGATTCAACAATAAATATGATCAATCATAGACATTATTTCTTTAAATTCTTAATTATAAAATACCAACTAGCCAATAATCAATTCTAAATTGATTCAATGATAATGGTTAATATAATTAAGGATTAAACATTAATGCAATTTTAAGTTTGTTTGTAAGATTGAATGAGATCATAAATATCATAGTTTTCTTGAACTACAATGCCAGTTCGAAGTTGATTGATGTTTAATTGTAAGATATCGTACATTATATCTATGTTGTAATTAGTCAATAGTAGCTTGTAAGTTAAATAAAATAATTCAGTTATATTGTTGCACCTATTAAAACCTTTAGAGAAAAAAAAATCAATCCTTTAATAATTATTTAATATATAATTTATTATAAATTACTTCATGGTCGAGTGGTAGGCACTTTAACATTTTTTTTGTGTTTTGGTTAAGGGTTCAAATTCTTTGTGCATTGTAGAATATAATTTAATTTTAAATTAAGTACATAAATTATTTATTAATTAATTATTTAGTTCGTGTTTGATAAAAAAAAATACAATTACTTTGCTTTTAGTTGATATCTACTTTTATATTATGTTTTCTTACTCTTATAGTTTTGCTTTGACCAACCTTGCAAGTTATATTAGTGAAAAATTTTATTAACTGGTAAAATTTTATATCCTTTAATAGTTTTTCAACCAACTCTTAGTTATGGTTAAAAATATTTTTATATTTTTGACAAAAAATTACAACAATTGAAAATATTATTTTATTTTTGACCATATTTTTGAAATGGTATAAAATAATTATACATTTGCAATGAATGATTAGTTACTGTGGTGATAAATACCAATGACGATAAAATTTCTCCCTAAAAATAAATTTAGGTTTCTTCGATATCTGAATTTTTATGGTTGAAAATTGTCCAATTACGGATCATATTTAACTATTATGGAAAAAGTTTCCCAATTTCCGATCATATTTAAGTATTATGGGAAAACTTTACTTGAAAAAGACTAGATACTGATATTGTTGTAGTGAATTTACACTTGTCTCAAGGAAGGCTCGTTGTCTTTAAACACTTGCGGGATATCTCTATTATTGACATCACCTACGTTACAGTTGGTCAGAGGAGGTACTACGGTCAGTGAACAATTGATTTGAAAGCGTAATCCGGGCTAATATTTCAAAGCGGTTATCCGCAACAGCAGGCAAATGGTCATAACACTTTCCGAAAACCAATTTGACTCTTCTTGGTATTGATAACCCCATATCTCACAAAACGATTACAGCTTGTTTGAAACAAAACATGGGACTACCGCCCATGGTATCCCATTAATGTCTACTTACCTCTCATCATATAAATAATATAAAATCTCATTACTAGAACAAGCTGCTCACTGCTCAGCAGAGTAATTAATGAATTATACGTTTCTCTTTGCATTATATTCTTCACCAAATCTTGCTCTAGCTCTAGCTCTAGCTCTAGCTTAGCTTCTTAACTAAATTATTGCTCCCTTCATATAATATATACGCGCACATAATTAAACAGTAATGGATGTGTTCATTCCAGAAGAGTATGTTGCACGGCGGAGAGCTGAAAAGAAGGCGGCTACTATGGCCAGACAAAGGTCAAATTCGGTGTCGGAATCAGGTACGAGATCCGAGGAGAAGTCCGGTCCCCCGCCGTTCCGGCGCCTAGACAATAATGAATTCTTGCTCTCCGGGGGTCTTAGTGAAAATGTTGTATTTAGTTGCTTCTCAGCCTGATCTCAAAGATTTTGGTATATATACTAGCTAATTAATAGTTAATTAGCTAGTAATGTGTTACTAACTACAGTTTTATATCCTTGCTAATTAATTAGTAATGCTAGTTCAATTACATCGGATTAACTACTTATGTGTTAACTTAATTTGTGTTGTGTCGTGTTATGCAATCTGGGAAGCATCACGATAAAGCTGTTACCAGCAATAAAATAAAATAAAAAAAGAAAAGAAAGAGCGACGTTAATTTGGGCCACAAAGTGGGCCTCATTCACGCGAGTTTGGACTTGGATCGAAAGCAAACCCTTGTTTTGTAACAGGCTGAAAAGTGTGTCCAGATCATCGTCGTTGTGTGTATGTATGTGTACACGCACATTAATTTTACAAGTTAATTATCTCATCTCATTCTCACGTAATGTGCATGACCTTCTCCCGCAACATACACAGGTGACAGATCTATCTTTACTTTTGTGAATCTTTAGCCATGCAAGTTATTAATTACATTATTTTATTTAGGGTGAGGTATATTTTTGCATTCTAATTTCTAATCGACACAGTTTTCCACTCAAGGCAGCACTCCTTTGATGATTATTTGAAAATAAGACTCTTAACTTAACACACGCGTACCCTCAATGTATATATCAAAGTAATCCTCAATTCTATCTAATATCTATTTTTTTTGTTATGCATTTTGATTTTCTTTTTTACACTCACAACAATATTTTCTTATTGGACAAGTGGTTATCAATCATGTTGTTTTGAACAGAGATACTTAGAATAAAAGGAGGAAATTATAATTAAATGCTTAAGAGTACTTAAAGCCAGCTAGCTAGCTTCTTTTGCAGACCAGTGTACGCAAGCAAGTATATATAATTAAAGGAAGGAAGAGAGCTTTGATTCAATAAATTTCTCCTTGTTGCGTGCTCAATGCACTTTCCATATGACCATCTAGCTAGGGTTAATTTTGCCAGCATCAGCATTAATATTAATAATACCAGACTCAGGAACCAAATATAGAAGAAAGTCAAAGATATCAGTAGCGGTAACAGCAGACGCAACATCCTCTTTGTGTAGAGTCCTTCTCTTGCCTTGCACGGTCATCATCCATGACCTTCTCGTTAGCTCTTCAATAAAAAGCTCACATGCTTTTGAGAACACAATCGGTGCCTCCCCAGATATCATCTTTACGTCGTCCCCGGATTTCTTCATTATCTTCTTGATCCTTGCCAATGGCAACGAATGTGGCCCCGTTCGCCGCGACATTTTAGAGAGCAACCCCGAATACGTCCCCGCTCGCCTCATTTCTCGTCAATCCTAAATTTTTAGGGCTGGTAAGTGAAGTACGTACTTACACATGTATATAGGTTACAAGTGTAATTTATATATTTCGAAGATTTAAAGAAATAATAATAATCATGTAGTGGCCGGCCAGCCTGCTTGCCAGCTTAATTAGGCCGGCTTAAATCCATTTTTTTCAATCATTGACTTCTTGTTAAACAGTAATTAACGCATCTGCACAATTGCACTCTGTTTCGAAAATAAAAATTGATACTTATTAATTATTGATTTGTGTTCGGCTTTTCTAAAGATAAAGAGATCCCTCGTGATTATTGGTCAACACGGTTCATTTACATATCGTCATCTTCAGATGCAATACAGCGTACAAGAGTCTTGATTAATTGTTCATTAGTTGGAAGATGCCCAATGAAAAATAATTAACTTCTTTTTGGCATACATATTCAAACAAACAAACTTAAATTCTTGTTTAATGGGCTGGTTTTAAATTTGAGGATTGTTTGCTTGAGCTTCCATACAAAAATTTAAACGTTGGGTTCAGATTTGGTCCAACCCTACAGGCTACAGCAATAAAAATTTTGGCTAGACCAATTAATTACAATTTATATTTTAAAGTCTAGACCTGTCGCACAAACACTAACGGTCAACATTGTATGCAAATTGGTTGGGAATAGCAGTCCATATTCCATATATGTGATTGGATGCTTTTTCAAGCAATCAGGTCAGGCGTCTATTTTGTTTGTTTCATCTTCCGTTTCATCATTGTGGAATCCCCCTAAAATTAGAGCCAATTTGAAGGGAAAAATACAAAATTAAACTGACTATTTTAATTTACGAAAAAAAAAAGGCGTTTGAGGACATGTATATAAATGCTTTATTTGTCACATTAGATGAACAATTGAGATAGCGATCAATAGTTATTGGTGGTAATGAGTGATAGATAAACAAGTATTTGACTATCAAATAGACATTCAACATGTTGATTGCTTATCTAACTCGAAAGATTACTTAGATTAGAGCAATTTATTTCCAAAGTACTTTTTCGGAAATTGAAGTAATAAAAGTGGAAAGCGATTTTTCAAAAGATAATAATAAATGTCTAAATGAATTAAGGTTAATTTGAACAATATTTTTTTTTAAAAAAAAGAATTTAAGTTGGGGAATGGGCTGATTTGATTTCGCCCAAAAGAATTTTAGCATGAGCCCAAGAAATTGGTCCTCTTACCTCATTTTTCTTTGATCACGTGAGAGCAGTAGGCTTTACGGCTGTCCATGCATGTGAAAGCAAGTGAAACCTTTGTTTCTTGTAATTTGCTAATACGAACGCATCTTTGCATCTAGTTCTATTCTTCTATTCTTGCCTCAACTTTAATAAGCTAAAGATGATCATGAGCTGCCTGAAAGGAAAACAAATCGTGGGGGGTGAAATGATCATGTGTTTGCAACTTGTAATATCAATGTGGTCGACCAGCTTTCACGTGAGCACACACCTTCTGTTGTCTCTCATCTCTCCACATTTCCTCATCATTAAATTCCCCCCATGCTTTCTTCTTTTTTATTTTCTACTTTCCTTCTCTTCTCTGCTTTGATCTTTGTAATTTTTCAGCTACTGCTTAATCACACTCTCAACTTATTTCCTTGTGATGCTATGCTATCATGTTCACAAAAGCTAAAGTTCTGAAAGATACAAACAACCTATCTTCACGTGACTAAAAAGATCGATTCGTCTAGCCACCTAAATATCTACATCCTAGCTATATTTGGTCCCTCTTAAATTTAAATTCTATATATACCTGCTGTTATGACCCTTTTTTTTTTTAAAAAAATTTTCTATAAATCTGATTTATTGAGCTGAAGAGCTATAATAATGGCCCTTACTTTCCAAACCTATGATGACATAATTATGAGCACTAACATAAACGTACACTAATAAGGAAGTGATCAACCAATAGCAACAAATTTTTTGTAATTTTTATTTATGGTAAAGCTAGCTTCACGAGGAATGCAATGATGTGGAAGTGGATTAAGCGTCCCTCTCAAATTAAAGTGAGTACAACTTGGAAGGTCGATGATGTCAAAGAGGACCAATGCTTTGATCATCACCAACTCCTTTAAACTCCACAAACCGCACACATTATCTCGAGCATATCAACATCTTTATAGTTCACACTTTTGCTTCTACGAAGGAGGCTTGTCTCCAACTCTTAATTATTTCCATGATCGACAAAAAAAAATTTCATGCCAATTACATAGTACATAGCCCAGTCTTTAATTCAAAATTGATTTTCATCATCATATATTGAAAAGAAAAAAAAAAAAAAACATGAATTATCGTTTTGGTGTTTGGACAACGAATGCCCATTATTTCAGGCTAAACTACGAGACAACAACATATGAATTTGTTGCGCTTTCATTTCAAATGCACATTTGTACCAAAACGACGAAAATAAATATCAACAGATCGATCGATCGATCAATCAATCAAACACCATTTAAAAAAAAAAAACACAAGAAATTAAATATTTTAGTATGTTATCTACAATAAAAGTAATAGTGATAGGGAATGTGAATGAAGCTGGAAATGGCAGAGTTGTGGCCCTCTCCATTGAAGGCGTTACCTTCTCCAAAAAACACTCGTATTTTGTGGGACTTATTATGAGACGCCAGTTGGCCACCAATAGAGGCCCTGAGCAGGCATGATTTTGCTAGTGTTTTACAAGCATGTGCGATGGACCATGGCTCAGTCTGCCGTACTAAGGGCAAAATACATGGAAGAGAACCACTGAAGAAGACGCAAATGAAAAAAGAGAAAATGACGCGGGCACGTGGCCACATTTTGCAGAGGATATAGTTAGGTTGGCACGGCAGTTGTGAATTTTCTTGTGACTTTGCATATATGTATTAACTACTGTGATTTTGACGGTACTACTGGCTTTGGCTCGCCAATTAAATACGTACATGAGAATAGTAATAAACTAGGTGGAATTGTTGGTGTGGTATGGTGATTGGTGAGTCTGGTCACTGTGACTTGACTGCAGAAGCACGCCTAGACTCTTTTGGACTCTTTATTGAATTGTGGTTGAGGCTCAATCTCACCTCACGCCCAGCATATGACCAGCTTTAAAGCCAAGTAAGGATCGAAATAAAACATAAACAGAAAGCAACCCTAGCTCTAGCTCTAGCTCTCTCTCTTTAGTCGTTATTTAATTTCAAACACGGGGTAATATTAGGCTTCATCTCTTGACATGTCCACGTACCACCCTCTTACCATACTAGCAGTATGCTTCAATCTTCATCTAAACTTACAGCACTCTCCCGGTTTAACTAAACATCCTCACCAAACCTACATTACCGAACCGTAACGGCCGCTACAATTTTTTTGGCCAACACAAGTACAAATAAACTATACACCATTTGTGTCCGTGAATCACAGGGGAGGAAGCTTGCGATCATTTTCCTATAATTTTTGGGAAAGTCATAAGTGGGGTCTTTGGATTTAGAAAAAGACATTAATTAGATTGTTATTGATAATGCTTATTTTTGTATAATATTATTGATATTTATATAAATAAAGCATGCGTATTTTGACAGAAGTTAGATGCTAATACCGAATTTTTGTGGGTAAAACGTCATTTTCTGAAGATTATGATAATCAAGAAATTATTAATTAGTCGTAGCTAACCGTTGGCATTGCCTAATTTGCTTCATCTTTTTTCTTAAGTTGTCGGTGTCAATACGGTAATAAAGTTGATAATTTTGTACCCGGCTAATCTGACCCTTCAGTATATCATATTGCATGCCAAACCTGAAACCCATATAAACTGTCCACAAATTTTATTTCAACTCACCAAAAAATTAAAAAGAAAAAAAAAATACAGCGCCTAAGGAGAAATTGAAATATTTAGTAAATTAATGCATTGTTTCACCTTTTCTTGGTATCGTCTTATCCGACGTGCTTCAGTAATTAATTCAATCTTTTTAATTTCTATGTGACACGACAACACATTGATTGCAATGAATTCTTGTTATTATCTTGTTCGCATTTGTGGATTGTGAAGCTAAATGGGACCTCTTATTATTATTATTATTATTATTATTATTTTCTGTATTTTGGATCCAATAATGCCAACTAAGGGTGAATGAAAATGTTCACAAAGATACATGTGTTCATGGGTCAATTATTTTTGATAATGACAACACAATACTGTTATCAAAGAACCTATTATCTCAATGTTTTAACATTGATTAATTACCATTTTAATTCTTTTTGCTTTCATTATAGATTAAGAAATATCAAATGTGAGTCTGAAAAAAGTGACAAAATAGGTACATTAACCACCCCATGACAACAAAATAAAGCTTACTGCTTACCCATCTGTAGAAGCAAGCGTCGGCAAGAAAAAAAAAAATTGTCTTTGTCTTCATGTCAAAAGGATCTGAAAAATATTGTATTACCAATGTGTTTCTTTGAATCTTTCTTTTATTGATTGGACCGTCATTTTTCGTTTTAAACTTAGTAATTAGCCCTCTCTCGGAAATGCAGCTTCGGCAAAATCTTCATCCAATTTTGCCCTAAAATTAGCCGGACAGCATTTGAGATTTGCTCCATATAGAAATTATTTTTCATACTCGATCTTACATTATGGTCTTTTTCATGACAAATTATTATAATTGGAATATGCAAGGGCATTTTTGTCAAATCAAAAGCCTCCATTCACTGTTCCTTTGACCTGAAACACTTTGGTTTTCACCAAATACAATTGCTTTAATTAAACTAATTAATCGGAAAAGAAGCTTCTCTTACAATTATATATATATATATATATATATATATATATATATATATATATATATATATATTTACATAAAAAAGCACACGTCACCTCTGTGTTACAAAAGAGAAGAGAAACACATACACAAGAGCTTCTCTTTAGATCTGCTCTTTTGTTGTCTTCTCACTACTTACTACAGTTCATGTCCTAAACTCGGCCTCTCAACTCACTGAGTCAAAAACAAAAAGAAAAATCGAGTTTTGTTTTCAGTACATTGTATTTTTGGTGTTGTGTGTACATACTGGTTGTGTGATCGGTGAGCATTGGATCGAATGGTTTTGTTAATGGTGGTTTTACGGACGGCGTTGCCGGAGCTCCGGTGAGTGTTCGTGTTTCAAGGTGGCGCTCCGGCAAAGATGTTTAAGTCGGCGAGATGGAGGTCCGACAAGAACAAGATCAAAGCTGTGTTCAAGTTGCAGTTTCATGCAACTCAGGTAACTTAATTCTGCATGTGTGCGTTTTGATTAATTCGGTCTTGATAAAGAAGTAAATGTTATGTGCTTTTGGTGTTGGTTTTGGAGTTGGTGAAGATGGGATTTATTTATTATTACATTTTATAGAATAATTGAGATAAGTTGAAAGTTGGATGGGCAATTGGTGGTTCTGTTTGGCTTCTGAGACAATGTAGGTAAAGAAAAAAAACTATGCTACATGAAGTTTAGGTTTTTTAATCATTTGGGCACTGAAAAATCATGAAACTTAGCTCAATTGAGCAACCATTTGTCCTTTCTGTTGTTTAATCATTGGTTATCCTGCCAGTTGAAGAGAAGGGCATTAGAGAATGCCGAATTAAATATATATATGATTGATTGTAATGTGAATAAGTGATCAAAGAAATGTGTTTCTGAATTTTCAGGTTGCACAGTTAGGGGAAAATGCATTGATGATATCGGTGGTTCCCGTGGATGTAGGAAAGCCAACAGTGAGATTAGAGAAGGCTGCAATTCAAGATGGATGCTGTCGGTGGGTGAATTCAGTCTATGAGACTGTGAAATTTGTTAGAGAGCCGAAATCTGGGAAGATCAGTGAGAGAATATACAATTTCATTGTCTCAACTGTACGAAACATTGCCAAACTTTTATGTTCTATTTTTCAATATCTTGTCATGTGGTTGTTTATAAGATTTTTGTTTGTTTGTTGATGTAGGGATTGTCAAAAGCTGGTTTTGTTGGTGAAGCTTCGATTGATTTTGCTGACTATGCTGAGGCAAATAAAACTTCTACTGTCTCTCTTCCCTTAAAGTACTCACGCTCCAAAGCAGTTTTGCATGTTAGTGTCTTCTCACTCTCTCTTTCTTATTTATATTTATCAGATGAGATAGCTCTTGAAACCTCCAAAAGTGCTTATGAGGCCTCTGCTTGCCATTATGATTGAAACTTAAAAACTACAACGTTGAGTGAAGTGTAAAACTGAACTCCAGCTTTTGCTTTATAACAGGTTTCAATACAAAGGTTGCAGGAAAATGTTGATCAGAGGTAAGATGAATGAATTTCACTGTTACATTGCTAACTTATCATAAGTTTCTGGAGTTACTTTTTATAGATTATGATGGAAAATGTTGTTCTTGCTTGAGAGTATTTTCAGAGAGAAAGAAGAAATTGAAGATGCAAGTATTAAAGCTCAAGATAAGAGCCTAAGGACTCAGTTATGCAACAGTGATGTGGAGGAAAGCAACAAGGGCAATAGTGCTGAAGTAAGGACTCTGCTCGCTAAAAAACATGATTTTGATTTCTTCTCTTGTTAGTTATTTTGCCACCAAGATATTTTTTTATTAATGGAGAATGTCTTGGGAGTTGGGCAGCTGTTTTTTTGCTGGGAAATTTTTGGTTTTATTCTTAATGTTTTAGTAATTGAGGAAATTGAAGAGCTCTGTTCGACCTGTGGATAGTTTTGAAAATAGGAATTTGACCCTTCTTTTCTCCTTTGGTAATTTGTGAGGCAAATGATTGAACAGAGTATGTTTCTTTTACCTTTTTCTTTGTTTTACAGGAAAAACCACCTAGTCAAACTGTCAATGCAGAATTGAATGGTAATTGCAGGGCATCTAGTGGATCTGACACTACATTGTCAAGTTCTGAAAGCAGCTCTGGGCTCAACACCCCGAGGGAGCAGGACCCTAATAACTTTCTACCATCCCTGAACCACACCTCAGTGCCCCATAAATCAACAGAAAATATCCCAACAACAGTCTATGAAGGCGTCAGAGATCACAATGGGAGTGGCCAGTAGGATCTGATCAGGGAATAAGTACTGATGACTCAACAAATGGCTTTCAGGACACCCTTACAAGAGAAAGGTCGCAACAGGCTTCTGATATTGAGATTGAAAAACTCAAGTCTGAGCTTGTTGCTTTGGCTAGGCAGGCGGATTTGTCAGAGTTGGAATTACAGACTCTGAGAAAGCAAATTGTAAAAGAAAGCAAAAGGGGGCAAGATCTGTGGAGAGAAGTCATTAGCTTAAAAGAGGAGAGAGATTTACTTAAGTTAGATTGTGAGAAACTCAAGACCTTTCAGAAGCGCATGGATGAGGCTAAAGTCAGAAACAAGTTGCACTTTGAGGGTGGCGATCCATGGGTTCTTCTTGAGGAAATCAGACAAGAACTAAGTTATGAGAAGGACCTAAATGCCAATCTTCGATTGCAGCTGCAGAAGACCCAGGAATCAAATGCTGAGTTGATTCTTGCTGTGCAAGACCTAGATGAAATGTTGGAGCAGAAGAATGAGGAGATATCTAATCATTCCAACAAATCAGGATCCCGTTACAATGCCGAAGAGTTGAGAAGAAACATCTCAAAAAGCCGAACGGATGATGATGAAGATCAAAAGGCACTGGAAGAGCTGGTTAAGGAACACAGAGGTGTCAAAGAGGCATACCTGCTGGAACAAAAGATTATGGACCTCTACAGTGAATTAGAGATTTATAGAAGAGATAAAGATGAGCTAGAGATGCAGATGGAGCAGCTTGCTCTTGACTATGAGATATTGAAGCAGGAAAATCACGACATCTCTTATAAATTAGAGCAAAATCAGCTGCAAGAGCAACTGAAGATGCAGTATGAGTGCTCATCTGTTGGTAATGGAAGTGAACCTGAAACCCAGGTCGAGAGTCTGGAGAATGAACTCAAGATTAAGTCAAAGGATCTTTCTGATTCTCTGGCGACCATACATGATCTTGAAACCCAGATTGAGGGTCTGGCGAGTGAACTCAAGAGGCAGTCAACGGAATTCTCCAATTCTCAGGCAACCATAAAAGAACTTGAATCCCAGATTGAGGGTTTGGGGAATGAACTCAAGAAGCAGTCAAAGGGATACTGTGATTCTTTGGCCACCATAAAGGAACTTGAAGCCTGCATCCAGAATCTGGAGGAAGAGTTGGAGAAGCAGGTGCAAGTATACGAAGCTGATCTGGAAGTTGTAACACATGCAAAAGTTCAGCAGGAGCAAAGAGCGATCCAAGCCGAGGAAACCTTGCGAAAGACAAGGTTGAAAAATGCTAATACTGCTGAGAGGCTACAAGAGGAATTTAGACGGCTCTCTGTGCAAATGGCCTCTTCATTTGATGCAAATGAGAAGGTGGCTATGAAAGCCCTGGCAGAAGCAAGTGAACTGCGTTTGCAGAAAAGACATCTAGAAGAGATGATCAAGAAAGCTAGTGAAGAGGCCCTGTCGCTTAGAGGTGATTATGAGACAAAATTGTGCCAGCTTTCCGATCAATTAAATGTGAAAACAGATCAGATACAACAGATGCTGGAAGAAATCGACAATCTATCCAACCAGCTTGAACAGCAGAAGAAGCATGACAAAGAAATTAGTGGGGCTCTCTCCATGGAGATCCAGCAACTGAAAGCTGATATTGAAATGCTCATGATGGATAATAACTCTCTCTCTGAAGAAGTGGAACAGAACAAAAGTCTGAGAGTTGAATTGGCACAAATGAAAGCTACTGTCAAGGACTATGAGCAGCTGATTCAAAGAGCAAACAGGGAAAGGGATGAACTGGAGAATAAAGTTGCTTTAGTGAAGAAGGAAGCAGAGAGCTCAGTGGAGGAGGTACAGAGAATACGGCATATTGAGGATGAAAAGGAGGCGGCAGTTGAACTGTTAAAATCAGAGCTGGAACTGCTTAAAGTTCAGTGTCATAATTTGAAACAGGCTTTAGTTGAGGATGAGTTGGAGAAAGAAAAACTCAGAAAGCAGGTATTCCAGGTAAAGGGTGACCTTAAGAAGAAGGAAGATGCACTCAACAGTCTTGAGAAGAAGCTGAAGGATAGCAACAGACGAGCATCGGTTTCTGACGGAGCAAGAACTACTCTTAGAAACAATAAATCTGCTCCAGTTCCTCAAGGGTCTAAAGAGATTGCAAGCCTGAGAGAGAGAATAAAACTGCTTGAGGTAAATGTTGAGCTAGTATGCAACATTGAATCAGATGTAAATTTGTTTATTCACTTTATGTCATGGCTGTGGTGGAAAGAATAAACAGGAATTCATGGCATTGATAATATCGTTGTTTTGTAGGGGCAAATTAAATCAAAGGAAATTTCTTTGGAAGTCTCTATGAATTCATTTGTGGAGAAGGAAAAGGATCTTAAGAAGAAAATTGAGGAGTTAGAGAGCAGAGTGGAAGAACTCAATCAGAATAGCACAAGTTTATGCGAATTGTCACTTCAAAAGGTTGACACCATTATAAACATCTTCTAATACTTCAGAAACATGCGTATTTTGGAGAACTGACATTTTAAGGCCAACCTCAACCACTGCTATCAAACAATTTTTGACTAATCGAGTTTTCTTTTCATGGTTAAGAGGGGCTTGGGGGGTACTTTATTACCCATGCATATATCAATTTCCTTTCTGACTACTAATGGCATAAGTTAATAGAATTCTTTACTAAGTCTGACTTATTTCATGGTTGAACTTTCTTTTGTTTATTAATTCAGAAAATGGCACATCTTGGCGTGCAGGTTACTACAGATACCATTCACCTTACTTCAAATGGATATGTGCTTGAAGAGGTGAGAAACCCAGCTGAGTTTTCGAGCAATTCTTCATATCTATCCAAAGAAAATGGAAATATCATGCCACTAGTCAAGAGGTATGAACTGAAGAATAGAATTCCTGTTTCCTTTGATTATGTTTTGTTTTACATTTGTGCCCCGTGGAACAGCTGACTTCTCTAGGAAAAAAGTACTGATTGCTTGTACTATTTTCTTCTCCTCAGCGATCATGATATTTCAATAGAGAAAGATGCGAAACCATCCACCACAAACAACAACGAGCATAACGTTGGTGATATGCTAATAGAACTAGCATCACTCAAGGAAAAAAACCAATACATGGAAAGCGAGCTAAAGGAGATGCAAGAGAGATATTCAGAGATAAGTCTCAAGTTTGCAGAGGTTGAAGGTGAAAGGCAAAAGCTTGTGATGACTCTACGCAACCTCAAGAACGCCAAGAAGAGTTGAGTTGATGACAATTTCGAAAACATATATAATTGAAAACCTATATACAATGTACATATAGTTCCATTGTTGTGAATAAGTAAATTGTACAAAGTTCATACAATTTTACCTCTTAGTTTTCGAGTGTAGGGTAAAGGGTTCTTCGCTGTCTGATTCATGTTCTTTCAGTAATTCTTATTTTTTGGTTTAAACCTTGTCTTGATGTTTGTGAAGTTTCTCATCAATATATTCATTCATTTTCTTGGTAAATACGTAGTAATGTAATGTAAACTATCCCGTTTTCTGTAATGCATACGAGGTTATTATTTATAATTATTAAATCCAACAGCTAAAAACTAAAGTCAATTTAGGTTTTTTTTTGCCTCACCTTGCGTGCTAGGGCCCTAACGGAAGAAAGATAAAATTGCTTGCGCCAAAATGAAATAAATACAAGAGAATAGACCAAAGTGGAAAATACGTTTACCCCCAAATTTCAGTGAGGAATGCGAGTGTTACGTAGGCCAATGCGATGGTAGCCCATTAGTGACCTATCCACCCAATAACTTTAGATCTTTTTGGATTGATTTATATATCTCTTACATCTTCTTTTATTATTACGGGAGAGTTGATATATCTCTCACATCTCTCACTAAATCTATCTACTTAATAATGTTGCACATTTTTCGACCTTCTTTTTTAAGAGTCTATATATCTCCTACATTTATCTTTATTATTAATTGAAGGTTGACTTTTAAACTATATCATACTAAAATTATTAATAAAAGTTAACTTTCAGACTGTATTATATTAAGATAAATTTTAACTGATCCCTAATTATAATATATCAATAATTCAAAGAAAAAAAAATTGCTGAATATTACGTAAATGTAGCATTCAAGAATTCTTTCCTTGTTTGGTATTCCAAACCTCCCATGTATATATGATTAAGTTAATGCAGGGCACAACCATTCCCCCTTCCCCCCTCTAAAATTAACAGATAAAGACAATTTTGGAATTGCTTATGACTCAAAAAGGGCTTGAAGATATCCAATTGGTCATGAAAGGATATTAAGGGAACATTGACAAAGCAAGCAGATATTTAATAAATTAGTAGTATTCTTCTATAAAGGCATGTCACACGCTTTCTTTTTCGCCTCCACATGCCAAGGCCACCCTTTTCTTATGAAACTTCACTATTAATTAAAAAATGCTAATTGATTTACTAAGACGAAAAAAGAAAAGCTTGATTGATCATGAACAGTGTAACATCAATGTGAGATCTGGATATAATACAAGTAAATCAACAGGTACAAATTAATGGAATACACTTCCACAAAAGAAATGAGATTTATGTTTAATTTCTCTGGTCACACGATGGAGTCATTTGGAAGGGCTGTTTAGAGTAAGTGATTCATCAGTCCGTACACAGTCACAAGAGCCATAATGAAAGAGTGATCGACATGAGGCGCCACCAATAATGTTAACACATCATCTCCTAATAATACTCCCGATCCCGAACGGGACTGCTTTCTCATTCCCTCCGCAACAACTACTCCTCTTCTACCCTCTATTATCTTGAATAATGCTGCTGATTTAAGACCACGCGTAGCCGAGGCTGCTTCTAACTTTAACTTCTCGCGATAAGTTCGGCGGGATTGCCTCCTTTGTCCAGGTTCATTGTCTTCTTGAGCGGTGATTTCCGGACTGCACTCCTGAACCGGGTCGAGGGTCGTGGGCGTTTCCGTGAAAACCCTCCGACGCTCAAGTCGATGTCGGGTTTCTCTTTTTGGTATCTCCGCTTAGTGAGGAGGCCAGGAAGATGAAAGGGTATTATTTGCCCCCTTTTTGGATGTAAATGGTGTTTTTAGAGAAGGTCGGATGAGAGAAATTTGGAAAGGAAGAACACGTGTCGAGTTCTGAGAGAATCCAACTTCTCTTTACGTATCGAAAAATCCAACCCTTGTGCTGATTCTCCTTCGTTTCCTTTTATATTCTTCTTTTCCGCTCTTTTCCTTTCCAATTTGTCCACTCCACGCTAATGGTATACGGGTCCCTCGGCGGTCGGGTTTGGCGGAATATTCCACAGGGATGAGTGGTTGTTCCATAGTCCAGATTCACGTGGCGGATCACCATGTCGGGCAGCGTGCGAGGAATGATGACACCTTGGAGGCGCGTCTCGAGCCACCGAACAGCGATGTCACCACTCCGCCATGTGGGACCACGGTCGGACATCAAAAGGTGTGCGGGATTACGAGAAAAGCAGGTCGGGTTGCCTCGGGTCGGGTCTTGTCGGTGTGCTCGGGAATGCTATGCGGCGGGGAGACAGCGCTCGGTTCTCGACCTTGACCGGCTTTGACACGAGGGACGACCTCGGCGAGGAATGAGCTCTCGACCTTGACCGGCTTTGACACGAGGGACGACCTCGGCGGGGAATGAGCTCTCGACCTTGACCGGCTTTGACACGAGGATGACCTCGGCGGGGAATGAGCTCTCGACCTTGACCGGCTTTGACGGAAGGATTGCTCGGGCTAGGTTCCCTCGAGGCGTCTTGCTTGGTCGGAAGGGCTTGAGGGTTTGTCGATATTTACCCAGTACACTGGAAGGGCTTTTAGGGGCACTGTCGATATTTTACCCGAACACGGTCCCCGGTTTCTAGTCTTTTGAGTGAAGCGAGATAAGGCTGAGACTTCGATAATGATGGGCGGTCGCGGCCTTTTACACTTCCAGTGCTTCCGGTATACGCCACTTGAATCGTTTCTCATTTAAGGCGGGACACGTGGGTTGATCCGTAGCGTATTTGAAATTCGAAAGGACGCGACCTAAAAGGTCGTGTCCCTCAAGCTATGCTGCCACTTTCGAAAGGACAGCGTCTTCCTCTTTAAAATCCCAGACTTCTTGACTTGTTCCTCTGTTTGCTTACTTCTCATTCGAATTCAAAATTCATACGCTCTCCGCGCTTATCGGTCTTCTTGCTTTACGTCAAGGCGGCTTAGCTACCAGCTTCCTTTTGTGTCCGGTACCACTCGATTTTCCATTTCACCACTCTGTTTCTTCCTCTGCATCTTGTTAGTCCATACCGCTTAAAAATGTCGGACCCAGTGACCCGTAGGATGTCACGGAGGACTCTTCCTCTTACAGTGAGGCCCGACCTCAGAGTATAATCCAGTGAGGGATTCTAGTCCAGGAGGAATTACCATGGTGAGACCCGGTAGCGTCGGAGAATGAGGGCCGGCCGGAGGTCGGCGTGGGGAATACCCGTTGACTACTTAGAATGTCAAACCACTCGATCGGAGTTGAGCAGGACTTAGGAAACCTACCGCATTCCGATAGTGTAATTACGAGGTTGCCGGGCGGTGAAATCCCGGTCGCCCCATGGGTTTACAACCTTATTTGGAGTGCTTCGGATGGGGGTTAGGTGCCTCTCGACCTTATTTTGGCAGGGTTTTATGCGGGTTTCGATCGGCCCTAGGCAGCTGAACACGAATGGGTGGAGAGTCCTTTCAGGGCTCTTCGTTTTGTGGAAGCAGCTGCGATCTGGATGAGCCCTTGGTAGGGAAATCAGACACCTCTACCGACTTAAGTGTAGCCGAAGGATCTTTGGTTGGTATTATCTTACCTCCGACTGAAGGGTAGAAGCCCATCAGCTGATCTCCTACCTACGGTGGCAGCTGGAAGAGCAAATTCTTCTTCGTTGGGGAGAGTGGGGGCCTGTGCACTCGTGGCGAGGAGTTCCTCGGTCCATGGCATTCTGCATTCAGGTCATTTATACGCCTTGTGAATTTCATTTTAGTTCCTCTACTCGCGTCTGTTTTCATTGTCTTGCTACGGTTGTTTTGCGGCCTCGCGGGTGCTTATTCGATTAATGATCGACTCGAGCACGTGTGCGTGTTGCTCTTACAAGCGTAAGCTCGTGCGGGGCTGTTGACACCTCGAGCTTTTAGAGTCAATCTAGTTCCAGTGAAGAAATGGTGGCGGGATCGCGAGTTGTTGCAGTAGCGTGGGGACAGCGAGGCTGCGAGTACATCAAAAGACCACAGTAGAAGGAGGTGCCCACCTCCGCGACTCGAGCCTACGCTCCTTCTTGGCTCGGCGGTCGGCGTGCTGAGCGAGGTCCTCCTCGTGGGAGACGGAGGGCTATTCCCAAACCAGCGGTGTCGCGGGGCGAGTCGGCCCGGCAGTTCAGAGCACTTACGAAGGCTTTTAATGAAGAGGCGGCCGAGCGGGTTTCTCGATGAGATAGAATCACTGTTCTCCTCGGGCATTGTCGGTATCTTCAGTGACTCTCCTCTCGAGCATTGGTATCTGCGACCGAGGCTCGATGAGATTACTCACGAGTTCAGGGAAGAACTCAGAGCAAGGTTCGAGCTTGGGCGAGGCTTTGAATGAGCGAAGGAGGAGAATCGGAAGCTGCTGGATGAAAATATAAATTTTGCGAGAGAAAGCAGTGTGGTAGGCTCGAAGGTCTCACGGGCTTGAAAGGGAGTTGGGTGAGGTCAAGAGCAGTGAAGCATGCTCGGAAAGACACTGGATACTCGGAAGTCTTATTCTGAGCAGCTCGTGGAGGGAGAAAGCTGCTCGTCTTGAGGAGCAAATAGATACTACGAAGGTCCGACTTGCCTTGAGTACAACATTGAGGCGGACTCCAGTTCTGTTGCCTGATGTATGCTTTTGGCAAGGCATACCACAGGCCAGACATGTCCACGGTTGAAGGGTATGTAGGCGAGTACATGAGCAACCACGTAGCTACTTCATCAGGAGCCCCGAGGTGTGGTCGGTGGTCGGCTCCCTCTTCTTCGGGTGCCACTCCTGCTGGTGACCTCCCTCCTGCTGATGCTCCTGCTTGAAGCTCCTGCTTGAAGCTCCATTGGTGTCCTTCCTCCTGCTCCTCCTGCTGTTGGTCCTGCTGCTGCTTGCTGATGTTCCTAGCTGCGATCTTTGCTCTTCCCTCTTGTTGCTTAGAATAACTTGGACACTTTTTCTTTTTTTTTTTTTTTTTTTTTTACATATGTAATCTTTTCACTTGAAATAAAGAGATACATGTTTTCAACAATTCTATTGATTGCTAGTGTACATACATTCCTGTCTTCTACGTTGAGTTAACTTTGAATGTGCTTCTTGAGTAAAAATTTTCTAAGTATTGGACATCTATTTTCATTCATGAATGCATGGTAGAGTTTTGCTCGACTTAGGCTAAAAGGCCTTATGTCATTTTGCGAGTTCATTTGACTTGCTTGAGCACGCATTTGGCTCTTGCTAGACAACGTCACGCCTCGAGCTTAGGCCTAGGGACTTTTGGACAAGGGGTTCGCTTTGAACCCGGCTCGAGCATGTAATTGACCAGAGCTTCTTACCATATTACTCCTGCTGCGGTCTTGAATGACCAGAGCTTGGCATCGATCACTCTAATGAGTTAGGCTTTGGGACTTCATGCGTAGGAGCTCTTCTTCTCTCGAGCCTTTTAATCGACCGAGGCTTCGATTCACTCTGCTCTGGTTTCAAATAACTTGGAGCTTGGCGCAGTCACTCTAATGAGTTAGGCTTTGGGACTTCGTGCGTAGGAGCTCTTCTTCTCCTCGAGCCTTTTAATCGACCGAGCTTCGATTCACTCCTGCTGCGGTTTCAAATAACTCGAGCTTGGCAAGTCCGCCTAATGAGTTAGGCTTTGGGACTTCGGCGAGGAGCTCTTCTTACTTTCGAGTCTTTTAATTGACTCGAGGTCTTGATAATACTCCTGCTACGGTTTCAAATAACTTGGAGCTTGGCACATCCGCCTAATGAGTTAGGCTTTGGGACTTCATGCGTAGGAGCTCTTCTTCTCCTCGAGCCTTTTAATCGACCGAGCTTCGATTCACTCCTGCTCGGTTTTGAATAACTTGGAGCTTGCGCAGTCCGCTTAATGAGTTAGGCTTTGGGACTCTGGCGAGAGCTCTTCTTACGCTCGAGTCTTTTAATTGACTCGAGGTCTTCGATAATACTCCTGCTCCGGTTTCAAATAACTTGGAGCTTGCGCGAATCACTCTAATGAGTTAGGCTTCGGGACTTCGTGCGTAGGAGCTCTTCTTACTCGAGTCTTTTAATTGACTCGAGGTCTTCGATAATACTCACTGCTCCGGTTTTCAAATAACTTGGAGCTTGGCACGATCACGTCTAATGAGTTAGGCCACGGGACTTCGTGCTAGTGGAGCTCTTCTTCTTCCATTCTTTATTTTAAACTTGCATTATAAATCTTTGTTCTTATTTTACATACATTTGTACTTTTACATATCTCATCTTGGGATGAAATATTTACATTAGCATTTCGATACAAGAAAACCTATTGAAAATACTTCCTCGGGAGTTACGGCGTTCCGTGGCCTCTTGACCTCTCGTCCATCTGGATGAGCCGGTAGGTATGCTCCGGGTCCTGCTAGTTGAGTGACTCGATATGGACCTTCCGGTTTGGTCCAGTACACCTTGTCTTGGGTCTTTTGTGCTACGGTTGACTTTCCTCGATACCCGATCACCCACGCGGAATCGGCGAATGTGTACGCTCCGATTGTAATAACGAGCCACTCTTTGTTGATATTACGAGATCTTGGCGGCTATCCTTTCTCTTTTTCTTCCAGTGAGTCGGGCTGCACTGCGTCGCTTTCGTTGTTTTGCTCCTCGTTGAAGTGCTACTGTCAGGTGTGTCCCAATTCCTATCTCGGTGAGAACCAGCTGCTCGTGTCCAAATGCCGAGGAGAATGGGGTCTCTCCGGTGGCCGTTTTGTGTGTGGTTACGTAGGCCCGCGAGACACGAGCAGCTCGTCCACCAAGCCCCTTTTGCTCGCCTGACCTTGTCTTGAGGCGTTTTATAGTTTATTCGCGGCCTCTGCTTGCCCGTTGGCTGTGGGTGTGAGGAGAGCAAAACTTGACTCTATCCCGAGTTACGGCGAAGTCTACGAACTTGCCATTATCAAGCGCCTCCCGTTATCGGTGACTAATGTATGAGGAATCCCGTACACGCAAATCACATTCTTCCAAATGAAATCGGTGGTTTTACATCACGTGATCTTGCTTCGAGGCTCCAGCTCGACCCGTTTGGTGAAGTAATCAATCGCGACTATGGCATGGGTTGCGGACGCTCTCCCTTTCGGCGGTGGCCGATCAAATCTATTCCCGCTGAGCGAATGGCCATGGCGAGTTCATCGCCGTAAGGTTCTCCGGAGGTGAGTCGGTGGTTAGCAAGCTCGGCGACTCTTGCGACTACTCGTCTTCTCACGAGCATCTTGGTGCATGCGGGGCCAAAATACCCTTGCCTCGAGGCCTTGAAAGCCGAGGACCTCGAGCAGGAGTGATTTCCACGAGACTCCCTCGTGTATCTCTCGGAGGGCGTAGTCGGCCTCCTCTTGGTCTAAGCCATGCAGCGAGGGAGAGTGTACCCCGTCTATATAAGACCCAGTCGATGAGAGTGTGCACAGGTGCTTTGCTCTCAATTTCCTTGCACATTTCTTGTCGGTGACCTTGTCCCTTCCTTGAGGTAGGAGATGATCGGTTGCATCCGGTGTTGCTCGTTGTTAGGTTCATCACCTCGTCCTCCTGCTCGATACTCGGCGGGTTTGACTTTCGAGAGGATAGATTTTGGAAACTTGGGGTCAGGGTGGCTGCCATGCGAGCTATCATATCTGCTTCGAAAATTCTTCCCCTCGGGATCTGTTCCACCTCGACTGCTCGGAAATTTTTCATTAGGTGCCTTACCTACGAAGGTAGGCATCCATCTTCTCCCCGCTGCACAGCTCTCGTCGAGGTGATTAGTTACCAAGCTGTGAGTCCGTTCTAAGCTTTATTTCCTCTGCTTTTACTACTGAGGCGAGCTTGAGCCCGTTATTCGAACTCGTATTCGGCTGATTGTTGGTGACTTGAACTCTAATCTCACGCGTATTGCATCTCGCCCCTCTGGACCTTGAGCACCACCCTGCTCCTGCTCCACGACTTCCACGGGATCCATCTCTTGTGACTACCCATGTTTTGGTTGAAGCACGGGAGCTTAGCGAGGGTTCGCTCTCAGTCTCTTTTCCCTCGTCGTGCACTCGACCACGAAGTCGGCTAAAGATTGTGCTTTTATGGCTGCTCGGGGTTGGTAATTAAGGTCAAACTCAGCTTAACTCCATCGACCATTTAACCTGACCTTCGGAGGTCTCGGGCTTGTGTAGAGTTTGCACGAGGGTTGGTTAGTCGATACCGCCAGCTGAATGTGCTTGAAAATAAGGCCTCGACTTTCGGACGCAGTGACCGAGGCTAGAGCCCACTTCTCCATGGTTGGATCACGGAGTTTACGCTTCCGATGACGCTTCTGCTCGTGTAATACGCAGGATCTTGTACTCACGATTCCTCCGCTATCAGGCCGGGCTCGTTGCCCGTTGGGATACGGCCAAGTCTGAAAGCGAGTACCTCTCTGCTTCGAGGTGTTGACGATAGCAGACTTTTAGCAAATACTCTTTCAGTTCTTTGGAGCAGCCTCCTCGCGTTCAGGCGTCCATTTCGTCTTCACGCCTTGCTCCGTTTCACGGAAGAAGACTCGGCATTATCGGTGGCTCGAGATACGAACACTGTTGAGGGACGCCAGCTTGCCGGTCGAGACTACTGTATCTCGCTCGAGGTTCTGAGGGACCTCATTTCTATCAACTGCTCCGATCTTCTCCGGATTGGCCTCGATCCCTCGTGACTCGCCGTAAAGCCTAGGAATTTTCCGAACTCACTCCAAAGCACATTTTGGGGTTTAACTTCATTCGGTACTTCCTTGGGAGGCGAAGGTCTCCTCTAGATGCTTTACATGCTCCTCGCGTCTCTAGACTTGGTGATCATGTCATCTACATATACCTCCGTAGTCAGGCCGATCAATGGCTTGAAAACCTTATTCACTAGCCTCGATCGTTGCCCTGCATTCTTTAGGTAGAAGGCATGACCTTATGTGATCTGACCACGATTGGTGATGAAAGCTGTACACTCCTCGTCGATTGGTGCATGGGAATTTGGTTATATCCACGAGAATGCATCCGTGAAGCTAACGACACGTGCCTACTAGTAGAGTCCACCGGTTAGTCTATCTTTGGTAGTGGAAAGCTATCTTTCGGGCGAGGCCTTGTTCAAATCTGTGAAATCAACACATTCTCCATTTCCCGTTTGCTTTCTTCACTGACTCACATTCGAGATCCATTCGGGTGGGACACCTCCGTATGAATCCAGCTTTCAGTGACTTTTCAACCTCGCGATTGATGGCTTCGTATCTCTCTCGGTTTCACACCTCCTCTTACGCTTTCAGAACAGCATCTCTCCGTCTTGCCGACTGTGACACGCCGCCTCTGGGTTGATCCGGGCGTATCATCATGCGTCCATGCGAACACATCTGCGTGTGCTCGCGGGCATTCCTGACTTTTCCTTGACGGCTCGCTAAGGCTCGAGCCGATTCGGACTTTCTTCTCGGGGTCATCTGTTTTCACCTCGAGCTCCTCAGACTTCTCTGCGGCTCTTGCCTTGGTTCTCGATTACGCCCTCGTGTCTAGCGAGGTGATCTGCGTGTTTCTTTGGCGGCTCTGGCATAGCGACTCCTCGCCACCCTTTGGCTGCCTTTCACGACCCTATAGCCCGTTTACTCGATACTTTAGGGCTGGGTAATGGGTGGACACCACGCGTTGGGTGATCCTCGTAAATGGCCTCCCAGAATCGCTCGATATGGGTTGGTTTCATCTACCACCACGAAATCCGAGCATCATGTTCTTCTCGAAAGGTTTTGAGCCCATGGTTCTGCTGACTTGATGATTCACTAGAGGTATTAGCTTTCCTCCCAGAACCCTTCGAGGAAGTGCTCGTATGCTCGAGGCTCGCGCTGCTTATTCTAAATCCTCGGTGTGGATTTAAAAGAATATCTGCAGAGCTCCCGAATCGACCAATATTCGGTCAACTTCGCTTATTCGCTACATTGGCTTTAACCACGGGGCATCTTCGGTGAGAGTCTGGCACCCCTCTTCATCTTCATACATCCACGTGATTGGCACTTGCCGAACGCAGCCTGCTTGGCGCGGGAGGCGATGAGCAGGACTTCTCGGCCGGCGGTGGCATATCTGCAATAATTTTTCGGGCCTGTTAGAACTTAGGCCATCGTTGGACCACCGAAATTACTCTCGTGGATGGCGGTTACGTATCTATTTCATAGGCACGGTCACCTTCCTCGACTGTTGTTCAACTACAGGGTGCCCTCGTCCTACAAACTCATCCGGTATCGATTTCAACTAAATCTTCTACGGTTTTCAAATCACGACACCGTGATGTGGTGTGACCATGGTCTCCGTGAAGCAGCGAGCGCCCGCTTGCTCACTTCTTGGTGGCGTGGTCATCGGCGTTGGAGGGCTCGGCGATCCACGCTCTCGACCACGAAGTATCTCTTGAGATACCTTCAACTTCAGTATCTTGTACATGGCGAGGCTCGTTCCACTACTTGGGCTGCCACTATCCTCGGGAAGCTTCTTGGTGGGGTGGCGATGCGATCACCCTGTTATGGCTCGCTCGAGTCTACTCGGTGGTGGTTGCGGGATGTATGGCCATCGTGGCGCTGGTATTCTCTGTGATCCGGCACGGAGACTGCGGGGTGGTTGGGGAACCATCCAGCGGTGGGGAACTCTACGATCTGGGTTGTGCAGGGCTGTCAGGTCCACTTGCTGCCTTTGGAGCTGTGTCCCTCAGGCGGGACTCCACTTTCTCCTTCAGTCTTGCTCCAGGTGACTTGTTCACTCCTCGATTTAGCGACCTTTTCTTCTTGATTACCATGTCCGGTTTTATTTGTTACGTGCAGCGTCCAGAATACTGAGCGGATCGAAGGACTCCGCGAGGTTATACCATGGTCTCCCAGTCAGAACACCCTCTTTTAATCCCTTAGAGCTTGGGGATGGTTGAGCGCTTACAGATCTAGGGCCGATCTATGGTATCTTTTGATAAACTCCGGAGGGACTCTCCTTGCTACGCCTCACCTCGGCGACTCCATCATGTCATCCTCGGGGTCACTGCGCCCGAAATTATTCCATGAACTCCTGCACATCTGTTCGAAACTCGAAATACTTCCAGGTGGAGTCTGCGGTACCATTCTCTCGCCCTTCCCTCGAGTGAGCGGGAAGGCCACTGCACTTCTGTGTTCTTGGCGGACCTTGCACCCTGTCGTGTCATTGAGCCGCTCTATGTGTACTAATGGGTCACTCTTTCCGAATATTGCAGATCCAGGAAGCGAAAATCACGATGGGATCGTGACACCCGTAATCTCAGGAGAGGAGATTCGTTGTCCGGCGTTATTCGCCGACTTGGACTCTTTCGGTTTCCAGAAGATCTTCCACAACTTGTGCTAACTGCGTACCTCTCCTTCAACTCCTCACTTACGAGAGGTTGGGGACATCTCCTGCAAATGTTGGCGAGACCCCTTTCCTCCATGTTCGTTTCTTCTCTTCTATGCAACATTCGATTGCCGAGGTCTTTGGGCTTCGTCTCCGCATTTTCTCGAACATGAACATTCCCTCAGTTGGACTCAGGGACATCGTTGCATGCTTTTCTCTGTCCTCCACTGAATTCTTGTATGAGGAGGTCATAATCTCGATCTGTTTTCCATCAGATCCATCCTTTCACGGATCTCCACATTACAGGCCTCATTGGCCACTCTGCCGAGTCGTCGATTCTTGGGACTTACACCTCTTGGTTGTTTCCCTCATCGTTGTGTTGTGTGTCTTGATGTATTTGGAAATCGGGCTTTTGTGCCGATCCACGAGGCGGCGCAAAGATGTTGATCGCGATTTTCCGCGTGCCTCAGCGGTGCTTGAACGCTTCAGCGGTACCTCCAAGCAGCTCGGCGAGAGCGTCCGAACCTTACGCTCGCGGTTTTAAGCGATGCCGATCCTTACGCTCGCGATAAGTTCGAGCGGGATTGCCTCCTTTGTCGGGTTCATTGTCTTCTTGAGCGGTGATTTCCGGACCTGCACTCCTGAACCGGGTCGGGGGTCGTCGGGCGTTCCGTGAAAACCCTCCGACGCTTCAATCGATGTCGGGTTTCTCTTTTTGGTATCTCCGCTAGTGAGGAGGCCAGGAAAGATGAAAGGGTATTATTTGCCCCCGCTTTTGGATGTAAATGGTGTTTTTAGAGAAGTCGGATGAGAGAAATTTGGAAAGGAAGAACACATGTCGAGTTCTGGAGAATCCAACTTCTCTTCTCGTATCAAAAATCCAACCCTTGTGCCGTTCTCCTTCGTTTCCTTTTATATTCTTCTTTTCCGCTCTTTTCCTTTCCAGTACGTCCACTCCACGCTAATGGTATACGGGTCCCTCGGCGATCGGGTTTGGCGGAATATTCCACAGGGATGAGTGGTCGTTCCACTAATCAGATTCACGTGGCGGATCGCCATGTCGGACAGCGTGCGAGGAATGATGACACCTTGGAGGCACGTCGCGGCCACCGCAGCATGATATCACCACTCCACCATGTGGGACCACAGTCGAGACATCAAAGGTGTGCGAGATTACGAGAAAAGCGGTCGGGTTGCCTGGGTCGGGTCTTGTCCGGTGTGCTCGGGAATGCATGCGGCGGGGAGACACGCGCTCGGTTCTCGACCTTGACCGGCTTTGACACGAGGGACGACCTCGGCGGGGAATGAGCTCTCGACCTTGACCGGCTTTGACACGAGGGACGACCTCGGCGGGGAATGAGCTCTCGACGCCTGACCGGCTTTGACCGAGGGATGACCTCGAGCAGGGAATGAGCTCTCGACCTTGACTAGCTTTGACCAGAAAGACTGCTCGGGCTAGGTTCCCCTCGGGGCGTCTTGCTTGAGCCAGAATGGCTTCGAGGGGTTTGTCTGATATTTACCCCATACACCTGGAAGGGCTTTTAGGGACCTGTCGATATTTTACCCAAACATTAATTCCATTATTAGAAAAAAAGGGTAATTTCACCTCTCTTCGTTACTTCAAAACTTGGTTTCTCTTTGTTCAAGTTCGAACCATTATTATCGCCTTTATATCCCCTCCATAATCTTCCGAAAACCCGTACTCTCCGAAGAATGGTGAACAAAACGTTGCCTCGGAGATCCATTCGATAAACTTCATCGCTGCCTTTGTTGTCGTAATTATCTATACGATAAACAATCTCGCCATTTTTATTGAAAACGGTGCATCCACTGCCTTGCATCACAAGGGATTTCATCCATATGGTGTATGATTCTCTTTTTGAAGCAGCTTCAACACTTAATGGGAGAGGATGAGCCTTGGCCATTTGAGTGATCAATAGAGCCTTGAAGACTTGAATAATGAATTGAGTTTAATTATTTACTTGTAAGTGTAAGAGAGAGATCACCTTGCTCATGTTTAAATAATTAATGCCTTGTGTTACTTTCTTCAGGCCCCATAATTTAATTGGGAATAAATTAAAGAAACTTCAACTCTTTTATTGAAGCTTCTTGACATGAAATTCCATCACGTTTATGGTATGCATTTATAATATGGCTATATATATAGAATACGAATGTGCGAATTCAGAATAGTGTAGGTATCATAAGTATATATGCTGATCATATTCTTTTCTTTAATTTTAAAAATTTTGGAATACTGTACTCATCTTTTATTATTAGATGATATTAATGACCAAGGGAATAGGAACTTTCATTAATTATTGTGTAGATTTGATTAATTTGCTTGATCATAATCCTTCCACCCGCCTATACATTATATATATTATGGTCAATGTGAAAATACCAATTTACTCAATTTATTAATAAGAAACTAAAAAGAACTTTAGCAATGCGCCCCTTATTTGTCCTTGTCTTCTGAAGAAAAATTGGATAAATTAAAGTTTTCACACTTTTTGAAGAGCAAATTGAAGATTTTCATTCTATCTTGAGAATGAATTGAAGTTTACTCTATTATAACTAAAACTATTACTTTAATTTCCACATGTTCAAATTTTTTATGAAATTTAATTATTTATAATTATTATTATTTTTAATGTAATTTATAAAAATGACTAGTGGTCAGTTCTGGATTGATCCAATTAAATTAACTTCTTGATCAATCTACAATGTGGAAACTGCAGATATTTGCAGAGGGGTCCTTGATCCTTTTGTAGGACTAGGATACTTAATTAATATTGATTTGGCTAATGTGTTGACCAGACATTAAGATATAGAACTTTTATGCTTGTCTTAGCTAAGGTGAGTTGTTTTATTGTCCCACACGTGGGGACTTTGCTGTCGAACCTGATGCTCAACTTAATTACCACTGACTATAAACATTATTATATAAATTCAAAATTTATATAATTTTACAATAAGAAAGTCTTTTATTTAATAAAATAAAGGATAATTAAAAAAATATATACATTCTAACACAATATATTTTAATGTGTATTGATATGTATGTGATATATATATATATATTTAGAAAGAGAGAGACAGAAAGAGTCATTCTCAAGTGAGAAAAATTTTATTTTATTGCAGTAAGGATGCTACTACAATATAAAAAAAATCACAAATTTTAATATATTGAAAATTATATTTTAAAAAATCACAAATAAAAAAAATTACAAATTAAAAAAATCACAAATATTAATATTTCCTTAATAGAAAAATATTTTGTATGTATATGTTCAGTAATTTGCCTTTACAGTTTACTCTCGAGTCTCGAATACAACTTTATGCACAAAATCTTTCTTTGATTTTTTAAATAAATAATGCGAAGTTTAGTTTATGTTATAAAAGCCGAGATTCCCATGTGACGGGCTCTCAATAAAAGTTAATTAGTTGCTCGTACACTACAGGATAATAAACTGTTGATATATATGGTACTTAATTGACTTATTAGGTATCTTTTTATGTGACCATGACAAATAGAAAAACATTTGGTCCCTAGTTATTTATGTTTTTTTTTTTTAATTTAATTCACGGTTAAGAAATGCTAATTGATTAAAAAAAAAAACTTACAAATGTACTTGATTGGACATGAACATTGTCAGATCAATGTATGATTAGTGGTACTGGATTTGGATATAATCCAAGAAATCCATTCAGTACAAATGGAATAAAATTCCATAAAATAAAAACCCCTAAGATTTTGGTTTAGTTTCTTAGTTAAATGGTGTTAAAAAAAAAAAAAGAAAAGAAAAGAAAATCTCTTCTTGACCATGTTCATGGCCTTCATTTTGTGGCAGGGTAGCTTATCAAAATGATCGACAATCTCACCGATATATTTCTTTGAAAACAGTTCATGATCCATTGCCTTGCGTCACAAGGGATTTCATATCATCCTTATGGGAGAGGATGAACCTCGGCTAATTTCAGTGAGTGATGAGATGTTTGCTTTGAGCAAAAAGAGGAAGAGAGAGAGAGCTGTACTGGCCCTTGAAGGCTTGTTTGAATTGAGATGTAAATATAATTGTTGCAAAAGAGCTAGAGACCATAGATATGTGTTTAAATATATAGATAATGATGCTTACTTAATTTCATAATAAATATGGGGCTAGAAATTGGAACAACTTCTCAACTCAAGTACTCTTTGTGTATATTTAAGTTTTTTTTTTTCAAAATAAGATTCCATCGCGTTCTTTATGGTACTCATTCATTATATATAAAACAGATGGCGTTTTCTAGTTTCACATTTTCTTGTTCTTTTTCTTTCAATTCTGCAGGGTGTTGAAATCTTCAGGTCATCCTAAATCTGTGTTCAAACTGAAAAGCTAAGCTAATGAATTAAGAATTAACTTGAAATTATATTTACAAAAGCACTAGATATTTCATGAGCATTATATTAATTGTACTGTTGTATAATTGCAATATATATAATGGATGGAAAAGGAATTTATGATCAGGTACAAATGGTTTCAAATCCCATAAAAAACCTGTGAGTTTGATTTTGGTATATATTCCTTTGTTAATTAGGTGTTAGATTGGAAAAAGGAAAAAAAAAAGGGAAAAAGGAGAAAGAAAGAAAGAAAACTGATCATGGTTGAACGTGTTCCTGGTCATGATCTTTACTTCAAGCTAGCGAGGCAGCTAGCCGGGCAGCTATGGAGTCATTTTGAAGGCCTTTTACAGTCTGTGATGCATCAACCCATACACAGTTACAAGAGCCATAATGAAAGAATGATCGACTTGTGGCTCTACGACTAAAGTTAGCACATCATCTCCTAGAAATACTCCTGAATTAGATGATTGCTTTCTTCTTCCTTCTGCAACAACATCTCCCCTACTGCAGTCTATTATCTTGAATGCTGATTTACCAGCTTCTAATTTATAACAACTAGCTTCAGCAGTATTAGGCAACAAAAGCGTAATCTTACCCTTCTTAGATACTTGAAATCTCGGCTTCTCTTTGTTCAAGTTTTCGCCGTTGTCCCCTTTATAACCATTCCATCCTCCAAAAAACCATACTTTCCGAAGAATTGTGAAGAGAACTTTGCCTTGGAGATCCATTAGATAAACTTCATTGCTGCCTCTGTTGTCGTAATTATCTATTCGATAAACAATCTCACCATTTCCATTGAAAACGGTGCATCCATTGCCTTGCATCACAAGGGATTTCATCCATATTGTGAATGATTCTCTTTTTGAAGTGACATAGGTGGGAGAATTAGCAACTTCAACTATTGGGAGAGGATGAACATTAGCCATTTGAATAGTTATAAGATGATTGCTTTGAGAGTAAAGAGAAAGAGATCTATTAATATGAGAGCTGGTGTAAGAGTGATCCCTTGAAGATGTTATAAAAATAGTTAATTTAATGACCATGTGTTTATACTTTAGTAAGGCCAGAAAATGGGAAGAAACTTCAAATCTTTTATGTAACTTTGGTATTATAAAGATTCCACATCACATTTTTCGTATGCGTATGTAGGGCTATGAGCACGTATTGCTACTTTACTAAGATAAGTATGCTGAGATGCTTTTCTACAATTTTTATTTATTTCTTTATTGATTTGTTTCTTTTGAGTCAAGTGCAAAATAAAACAAAGTATTGGGTAGTGAGTATATCGTCTGACGGTATCAATGACATATAAAGAAACTTTCATTATAGTATAGATTTGAATAGTTTCTTAAATAATTAATCACATATATATATATTCTTCTACGGGTGAACTTGAACCAATACATTATTAAATGGACCTTTACAAAACTTCAAGTTTCATGTTTTTAATCATTTAATCAAATTCAAATGTTCATCATTCATTTGAATGATACGTACCCAATGGAAGGCCAACAACATAGAGGGTGGCCATCATCTGAATATTCTGTTTGTTTATTAGTAAGTTAGTAAATTGACCTCTAGATATTGCATCACTTTAATTTCGTAAGCTTCCTTTTTCTCCCTTAAATAATTTTGCAGTGTTAATTTGCTTATGTTGACCATAATCAAAAGGGTAAAAAGTGAAAACCCTTCAGCTGGTCGTGACCTAGACAACGTGGGGACTTTACTTTAAAATCTGATACCAGCTTTGCTGCCATGGATTAAAGAATTATATCAAACTAGTCTTGGAAATATGGAAACGATCTCAATATTATACGCTTGCTTGTACTTGTCTCCTTTCTAATCGTAATATTTTTTTCGGTGAGATGCCCCAGCAGGTGTATGTATATATATATGGGTGCATTTGGTTGAGGGATACAAAGTTTGGGACTGAATTACTTTGAAAATTTTTAATCCAATCTCATTGGTTGAGTAGTAAGCACCTCCTCACACTACTTTTAAGCTCTGCTCTAACAATTCGTATTAATTCATAAAAAGTATATTCAATGGTCAGATTTTAAGACGAGAACACATGAGGTTGACAGGCTTATAATTAAGAATAGATGATGTAAAATCAATACCCAGTTTCTTGATTTCACATTTTATCGTGCACAAACCTGGGCACTGTATCTTCCTCACCACATGGACTAGATATGTCTTATATTTTTAGAGATGCTTTTCACACCTTAAGCTTCAGTGCTACATTTGCAGCAATAAACATAAATATTTTTATTACACTACAACGCTTTTATTCAATGCCTAATTCACCAAGTTTAGAAATACAAACTGGAGACTGGCCTCCACAAATTTTAAAAAATTTGAGACCATTTAGACTGTATTGTTTAGATATAACACAATACTAAATTAGTAAAGAAAATGAGATACAAGAATTTGAAAATGTAAATTGTTTTCAAAAGAATTTGTATAAGCCTATTTACGTGTACATAATGAAAATATAAAAGGAATATTTTTTTTTCTATAGCTTAAGCTATGCTCTCCAGAAAATACTCTGCTCATCTTATATCATCATAACCTAAAACGACTGAATTGTTAGACTAGCAGTTGGGGCTACTGTTGTGGCTGGATTTTGTCTCATTTATCTGCAACAATCTTGCTTATGGAAAGCCTCTTGCTAAAGCTATACAAAATGCCAAATTGTACTCAAACTCATGTACTGTGTGCTGCAGCAATTAACGTGAATCTTGCCAATTAGGAACTATATACATATAAGACTACATCCCAATTGAATCTCACACCCCAATCTTTAAACTAAAAAATTTTAATTTTCCAAGTTGAAATGTAACCATTCTTAACTTTTTTAATTCTTAAATACGTATAAGTTAAAACGCTGTAGTTTCGGGATTGGTGTGAGATTTAAGTGTGATGCATGTCATTATTCTATGTATAATGCAATTTAGTTTTAAGTTTGTATTTCAGAACGTAGGAAGTATGCATATGAAACTTTGAATCAAATAGATGGTGTTCATTAGTAATTTTAAAAAATAATTCAATGAAAATACAAGAGAACGGTAACTATACATATCTTGAGTGCTTTTGGGACGTTGATTACTTGAAAAAGTAGGGACCTATGTAACTAATATGGAAAATTGGTCAAATAAAATGATATTTTGGAAAATATTAAGTGTGTTTTAACCGAATTTTTGCTAAGATCCAATTCCAATTATTAAGTGATGGTTCTTACTGGATCCATGTCAAATTCGATCAAAACAAGTAAAATTTATATTGAAGGGGGGAGATGGGCTAAGTTTGGGTTTAGGCGTGTTTTTTTGTTGTTCGGGCAGAATGAATAGTTGAGGTGTTGAGAGGTGAACTAAGGTAATCTGAGAGGTGAGCTAATGTGATTTGGGAGAAGAGTTGTGGTGATCTAGAAAGTGATCTGAAGAGTTAATTAAAGAGTTAACATGATGAGCTCATGAAAACTCACGAAATAGCTTTAGTGAACTTAAGGATAAATCCAGAGAGCTTATCCAAGACTCATGGTATAACTCATGTAAACTCATAAAAAAAATACAATTTGGGCAACAAAACCACCATAACAAAAATGAAGTATTACATGATTTGTTTTACAATATAAGCAAAACCTTATTGAAGGTTGTTTATAGCGAGTAATAACATGAGAGAGATGTAAATCTTATGAAGATTAAAGAGTTCTCTAAAGGAAGAATAAGAAAAAATATTTCTTTAAGAGATGAGATGATTATGATATTCCATGGAGGTGTGAAAATGGTGAAAGAAACTTTAAAAATGGAGGAAGAAGAAGGTAAAGTACCCTCTTCAGAAATTAGATATAGAAAAATCCCTTCTTTGTCTTGTGTCTCAAGCTAAATTTAGTGGATAGGTGCCTTGAAGACATTTTTGTCTTTTTTGTCACATAGTAATTTTTTTATTTGTGCTATCTTCCTCTAGTGGGGTATTTTTGTCTTTTCTTTTATCACTTAGTGAGCAAGCAATTCATTTATCCCTCGTGTGGTCCTTGCTTTTTTCCACATGGCAAAAGTCGGTGTAATCGTCCTGTTGAATTTTAAAGGATAGCCAAGGAGTACTAAGGTGACTTTCTCTTATTGCTTGTTCTAGAAAATCTTCACTTTTGTTAACTCCTTATCTTTAGTTAAAAAAAGAAATATTTTGTTCTTTCTCACGATGGCATACACTGTTCACGTGCTGGCACTAACAATCAAAATTTGGGTTTCGATAATACTCCTTGATGTTGGGATTATTTATCAAAACTGTATTTTTTTTAGAAGTTTAGCTTCTAATAACCATAAGCTATCTACCTATCAAGTCAAACGAATTGACTTCTCTTAATTAATTTTCTTTACCATATATCATTGAGTTATTAACTTACGTTAGCACCTAGATTTCCTTTCAAGCAAATGGCTTATCCAAAGTTTCCCACCAGAAAATAGGGCAAAAAAAAATTCAATAAAGGAAAAGGAAAATTGGACTGAAATTGGTTAGGTTTGTCACACGTATTAATTACCACATTTATAATGAAAACATGTTCAGGGTGCGGCGAATATACATACATTCGCTCATTGACTAACGAGAGTATTAAGAGGTTCAAGTGTGTGAACTATGAACTATTCTTATAGTACTTTTCGACTTACTCTATATAACTTATGATGTAAGATAATATATATATATATATATATATATATATATATATAATCTTAGATAATGGGAACATTTTGATTAGTCAATACTGCTGAGTATATTTTGTATTCCTTTAAACAATGGTTTTTCGGTCATGTGAGAATTGAATGATTCTACTAGCTGTATTATTCTATTACATTGTTAAATATATCTTAATTAAAAAATATAATATAATTTAATCTACTAATTAAGTTGAAGTATTCTACTTTAATAAGGTAATCAAGTGATCAATGATTCAGAACTATGTATGCACACACAATTTCAGTTACCATCAATTATCTGAATAAGAATAAAACGAGTGTCAGTGCATGGTTCATGATGGATCTCTCTATTAATATATTTAGATTTATCTCATTACATATTCTCATAGTAAACGTTGATTATCTGGAGTCATATGCTTATTTAGAAAATATTTTACAATTTTTAAGGGGGAAAAATTATTTTTGTTTCGAAATCAGGATTATGCGATGCTTAGTTCGAGAAGAGAAAGAGAGAGAGAGAGAGAGAGAGAGAAAGGGGGATTATAGATGTTTGTCATTTTATAAATTAAAAACCAGCAGATTCCATCTGCTAAAGCTGTTAGTTATAAGATGCCACATTAATTATATCACTAGTAATTGACATGTTTGTATTTTAATTATTTAGTAATAGAATTAGTAATTCAAGCTGCATGTGGACCGACCAGGCTTGTTTATTTATGGGGAGGAAAATTTCCATGTGATGCACACATGGTACATCTCCTGGATTATATGATTCTATGATGATCGGATTATACATGCACATCTCTAGAAGATAAATGCAGCTTTTTTGGACTGCCCATTCTTCAAGTTTGGTGAGCTTCCAGACTATCACGCATTGTTCTCTCTAAAATTTAATCAATAATTTTTGCTTTTTCATGATCATGATGATCATCTACGAATATCCCCTTCCCATGCGTAGTTAGAGAATAGGCTAAAGTTTCGCTCAGAAATTTAAGCTAAGTTTAATTAAGATAGGCAAGTTTCTTTTCTTTTGTTTTTTTATCCTTTTTAAAAAGAATTATATTGCATCATAAATCTTGACTGCATTAATTAAACTTCGCTTAAATTTCTGAGCCAGTGCTCTGGAACTCCCACACTATGTTATAGTTGTATGTATTTATGCTATAAATAATGAAGTAGATATCTCCCTACGAGGCATGAGCACTCACTCTCTAATAATTAAGGGAACAATTTTGGCCATTCGGATTGTAGCCTATTGGTAACTAAAGCATGCATTTTGATTTGGATCCTAGTTATGATTCGGATTCAAAATATTTTTTTAAAAATATTTTATATATAATTTATAATTTTCTGTCTTGTGAAATGTTAGTTGAATAATTACATTTCTAATGGAGTAATTATATTCCTTTAGTATTTATGAGAATTATATGTTTGGACAAGTATTTTATAGAATTTAATGTAATATTATAGTGTATTCGTCTGTTGAATAACAGTTATAAATATTCGATGTATAATTAGTAATATAATGTATAATCAATATTCTTTAAAAAAAAAAAAGGAAACAGTTTTAAGCACCGGCCAATGACCTAGTTAATTAAATGGCTAAGTTTGTATAAAATACCATGAGAATATATGCCGATAGCATGCATTTGCAAAAGCAAAACTTAAATGAATCGTCATCAACCTTCATTACGGCAAAAATTCAAATTCTCAAGATAATATATACAAAATCACGAAAATATAATTAATAAGTAGAAAGCTTCAGCACGCGAAAATGTATATCTTGTACGTTCTCTAATTAAGGAATTCGTCTGCCGACGTTCAACTCATGCTGTGGCCCCCCAAAAAATGCAAAACAAGTGTAAACACATGCTTGCGCGATTAATTCTTCTCAATTCTTTTATATTTTTTTGACCTACTCTCCCTTAAGGCTAACAAAATTCACAGAAAAATACGATGTGAAAACATTGCATATATTCAAAAGAGGCCTGATTCTTACAAAACTGTTCTAGAGAAAATATTATTATCGTCTACAATTGACGATTGATCAATCCGTGGACAGTCACAAGAGCTACGATGAAGGAATGATCTACATGCGGTTCCACTCTCAAAGTCAACACATCTTCTCCTAGAGAAATTCCTGAAGACGATTGCTTTTGGTTTACCTGCTTGAAGTAATTCAAAATCATAAATTAATTAACGTCAATTAATATCAAATGAATTAACTCCAACGTGATAGAACATATATACAATTATATATAAATTATTAAATCCAAAGGCTTAGGCTTAGTTAATAAATGAATATTACCTCTGCAATAATATCTCCATTGATACTGTTCATGACTATCCTGAATGCCGGTTTACGAGCTGATTTCTTCAGTATCCAGTATCTGTCGTGCCCTACCGTGACTTGACAAGCTAAATTTCCCATAAGAAACCTGCGATATTTCTTTACTTGAAACCATGGCTTCTCCTTGTTTAAGCTACTGGTACTGCTCCATCTATAGCCATCCCACCTTCCAAATACTAGTGCACATTTCTGCAACAATGATTATTTTAAAAAAAAAATCCCTTTGAATAATAAATCATCACTAGATGTAAAAAAACATGAAAGTATATATATTGATCGCGATCAATTTAATGAATTAATTAGTACCTTTTTTCGTATGGTGAAGAGAACTTTGCCGCGGAGATCCATGAGATATACCTCTTTAGTGCACTTCTTGTCATAATTTTCAACGCGATAAATGATCTCACCATTTGAATTGAAGACAGTGCAACCATTTGAATGGCACACGAGGGATTTCATCCATATCGTGAATGTTTCTTGTTTTGAAGTCATATAACTAGGAGAACATATGGGAACTTTATAATGAGGATAAATCTTATTCGTAGCCATTGATCAAAAGCTATGAATGAATGAATCGTAGTTTGCGTATTGAAATAGTAAATCTGCGACAGCTAGTTTTTGTTCCTTCAAATATGGTGTACGACCAATTGAGTGATCATTAAAATATTATGCAATGTCAGACATGCAGTCCAATTTTTATAAATAAACTAAATAATTAAATTAATAAAGCTTTCGGAATATTAAGTTTTTGATTATAAAATCATCCGTATTTCACCTGGATGTTTATAGTATGGGACCACATTTATGGAGGGGCACATATTAGGAGAAGCCGCAGGGTCAACTGAAGGGAGAGTTTCACTTCTTCTTCTTCTTCCCCATTTTTTTTTTCGCATTATTATCACTTAACGTGTAATAAAATTAATCACGATTAAATCATGTAACTTTGTATATCTATACATTCATCAGCTGCTGCTATATATGAATACCTTTTTAATTAATTAATAATTTTAATTTTGGCAAATTTTATCAATGTGTTAATTAATAATTGGAGGGAGTTGATCACGTCATAAAGAGGGAAGGTTTTGCCGATCGTGTTGTCTACTTGTGTTTATCCGGTACTGCATGTAATTTTACAGTATCAGTAATCAGCATAATATATTTTTCTAATTAATCTGATTATAACATGCTTCATTATATTACTCAGTTGCATGCAGCCGAACTGATCTTAGCTAGATAGGTTAAATTTACTTAATTAAGTAAGAACGTAAGCAAATGTGTTAATTTGTAGGTTCTAATTTATGTATATGCAAGGAACTGAAAAGAAACGTTAAAGTCGTGGCTTTATATATTTCACAGTAATATATATAAAACTAGCACTGTAATATATATGAATTCATATGCATGTAGCCGTCTCTGCATGTCATGTGTTAAGTGTAAAAGCACTTAAAATAGAGTCTTGATGAAATGAATTTTATGCATTAAAAAAGGCCCTTGGCTTACACTGTTCTATGACGACCCAACCAATTCTGATTATAATACTAGTCACATTAGTTCTTATTTTCGTAACACTATAGACAATTAAGTATTTTAAATAAAACTGAAATTTTTTGAACTCACTAAAATACTCATTAAACACGCGAGACTTTTTTAACTCACTAAAATACTCATTAAACATAATTATTTAATAAACTCATCACTAAATTTTTTAATTTCACGTTGTACTCTGTAAATTCATCTCAATGCCTATTTTACTTTTATTAAACAAAATTGTTATAATTTTTGTAATTTCTTTTTGCGGCTTCCTCACCTTTCTCCATCTCTACAACTATTTATATATTTCTCGCCACCATTGCAGATCTTAAGGTTTCACTCTCATCTTCATTTTTTCTGTCCATTGTTTCTTGTCCCGTTAATCTTTGAATATATTTTTTTCAATCACACTAAATAACACAATTTCTCCCTATCATTTATTTGTAGTATATACTCACACATGAATATACAAATCTTGACTAAAAAACTTACCAACTCGCTGATAGGCGCTGGTACCTTGCCTTTTCTTATAGTTTCGTTGTGGCCATGACCCGAAATTATCACCAAATCTAATTTCCTTCAATCTTTATTTCAATAGCATATGAGAAAAAAAATTCAAATTGTATTGTAAAGAATATTCAAACTGTGCAGGTAAACAACTTCTGTTTCTCTTGCACTTTCCTTCTTTCATTGACAAAGGTTTGACAAAGAACAAACTTTTTAAGTTGTTATTCTTTGTTATTAAATTAACTGAATACCTATTGAGTAAAGTCAGAGAATAATACGAAGGAGATTGGGAAGAGTATTTTTTTTAATCTAACTCTATTATCTTATCTATACTTATAATTTACTTTTGGGACATTTTTATAATAAAAAATTTCATTGAAAAGTTGGTTTAGAGAGTGTTTTGGTGAATTCAAATAGATTTAAGAGTTGTTTATTTTTTTTGTCCGAAGTCTTAATTTAGCTTAATTTAAGATGTTTTGATATTTTAGTTTATTTATTTTTGCATATGAAGTCTTATTATAAGACATTTTCATCTGAATGGAAAAAATAAAATTTCTTGACTTTTATCTCAATGATAAAATGTCTGAATAAAAAATTATTATTATTTCTCATAAATAATCACATTAAATGTATTTATTTTCTACTTAACTATTAGATGTTATATTAAAATTTCACTTGATCATAAATTGTATTTGGTATTAAATGCTTAACACACATTGAATTTGAATTTTAAACAAATTCTTTTATTATTAAATAATAATTTTTTATGTATAAATATTATGTTAAATTTCAAAAAAATATAATGTTATCAAAATTATTTTTTTATAAATTATATATCAAATGCTTACCTTATAAATATTTATAACATATAAAAACTATTGCACTAGAAAATATTGTAAATATATACTTATTTAAATTTAAAATATATATAACATTTTTAAGGTCATAAGTATAAAAATATTATAATTAAGATGTTTTAAGCTTATAAAAACAAACAACTTATTATTTATATTCAAACGTCAAAAAATAAAAAAACAAACATACTTTTTAGACATATGTATTCAGACCTATTTAAATTTCAATAATATTCAGACTCATTCAAATTTTAAATAAAAAAATAAACACTAAATTACTTTTTAAATAATTAAATTAAAAAATTATTGAAGCACGCATTTGTGATGTGACCTTAATCTTACTTTTCATTTCGTACATTACGTGGCAAGTTATCTAGATTTTCCACATAAGTTGGCTGATTTCACAAATTAATATATTTTCATTCCGAGGCTTTAAATATTTTTCGATATTATTTAAAACTGAATGTTAAAATAATTACAAAGAAAATAAAGAGAAATAAGAGGAGCCTTATAAAAACATTAATTTTTAGACTCGACCTGAATCTCCTGAGCATCAATTTAATTTTGTTTATAAAGTTAAAATGTCCGTGTAGCATCATCGAAGAATTTGAATGGTATCGAACCCTATTTACTTCAAACACTTGACTTCTTAAAAATAACTTTGAAGACCAATTGATAGAAATTATGATTACAATAAAACAATTAGTAATTTGTACATGATCTTGGTGCTTAAACCAAATATTGAGTGGAGATCACGTTTTATTGATATCCAAATTCATTGACTCAATATTTAGATTAATTAAGCAATTAGCTTGCTAAACTAATTAGTAAGTCAATCAAGAGAGTCAACATTGCCGGTAACATTAAATAATAATAAAAAATGCCGTTCTGTGTTGGCACACACACATTAAATCATCAGTCATGCGCTCATTGATGAGATAGTTAATATATTTTGCTAAAAAATAGAGTTTAAATTAGACTTTTATTAAATGCATCCGTTAATAAAAATTCTTATATTTTATTAAATCATATTCGTCAGCAAAAAAATTATTTGAAACGACATTCTCCAGTAAAACTACGTCCTGAACCTCTTTCTCACACTCATCTAGTTGTCATTAAACACGATAACTAAACTGCTAAGAATCATGCAGATGAGAAAATCCAAGCCAAAAGTAATTAATTAATATTGCTTAATGGTCTTTTGCTGAGAAGGAATCCTATTAATTATGTGGTGGTGCAGACATTACCTTGGCAGTATTGATATTAATTAATTAATTAATTATACATGAACTTGATTTAATATTAATTTGCTGCAAAATGACTTATGACTCATCTCCTTAGTCCATTCCTGTGATAAGGATAAGATAGATCGATCAAAATTATGATTTATTCATCTTCTCTCCAATCCTAATGAGGACAGTACTCCCTTAAGTCTCTTTCAGAATCATTGGCTAAATCGTGGCCATTTAGATTAAAGATACAAAATATACATTTGCAAAATTTGGAATATTAATTTCCTAGAGATAATCATCTAGAACCTAGTTAATTAGATGCGAGACATAAGAGTGGTGAAGGCCTGTGTTAGGGTATGTTTGAGATTGAGGTGATGTAACTTAAAAGATACAGCTGCTGTAAAAAAAAAAACTGTAATTATAAAATAAAAGTTAATAATATGAGATAAATATAATTTTTAAATATTAATTTTAACAAAATTATTAAAAATATAATAGATTTTACATTATACAAATGAAAAATCATATTAACATAACTAATATAAACTTAAAAGATCATGTAGCTTAGTGTTTACCAAACACTTTATTACTATAACTTAAAAGCTACAGCTGCCCAACCTCAATCCCAAACATACACTTATAAAATAAAAACACTATTCAAAAAAACAATACCAAAGGACATCCTTAGCTTCCAAATAGAGTTTTCAAAATGGTTTAAAGTGCTATTCAACTCATGCGTGCTGTCACAAATCATAATGGCACGATGCCCTCTTTCGAAAATGGGCTGACAAGTCGTCATTTACCTAATAGTTAATGTGGCTTACAACAGCAGATTTTGAAAGAGTAAAGAAGATGCATGACCACGACCAAGTGCGATCCATGCATTTCCTCCTCCAATCTTTAAACAAGCATGAAAAATGGCGTGGCCAGTAACATTGACCATCACTGCTATAAATTGATCTCTGCCCAGGAGCCAACAACAGGCAGTAAGCAATATATACAGATATAAACACTACTCTTCTTCTATCCTTCGTTTCCAGTTCCACATATGCTAATATAATGGCTCAGGTAATAAAATGAAGTCTCTCTCTCTCTCTTTATCTTTTCCTTTTCAATATGTGTGTACATACACACACACACACACACACACTTCTACATATATTTCTTTTGTTGTCATGTTTGATGAAATGAATATGACACCGTTAGTTTTGCAGGTGGTGGTGTTGAAGAAGATGGCAATGAATGATGAAAAGACAAAGCAGAAAGCCATTGAAGCTGCAGCTGACATTTATGGTACTACAGAACATAACCATTCATCACTAGCTTCATGTTAAGCTACATTTTCTCATGATTATACTTCTAATAAATTCATTGCTTCTTGCGTCACAGGAGTAGATTCAATTGCAGCTGATCTTAAGGAGCAGAAGCTGATTATTATAGGAGATATGGATGCGGTTGCTATTGCCAAAAAACTTAAGAAAATTGGAAAAATTGAAATAGTTTCTGTTGGCCCGGCAAAAGCAGAAACGAAAGAGTAGAAAAAATATGACAAGAAAGATGATAAGAAATGAGACTAGTGTTTCATTGATGAGCTATAGCTTACAATATTGGACAAGCTTTAGAAGTTGCATCAACTTATAATAACAAATGCTTTGTAAAGAAGCTAATTATTTATTCAAAGTTTATGCAAAGCACACAATACCATCAGTATTCAGCATTACTCCTCTTCTACGTCATGTAAAATAATACATAGACATCAACCAAATTTGTTCTCATGAAAGATGCCAAACAAGAAAATAAGCCAGATTGAATAGACAAGATTGTATATATTATTGTCTAAAATCAAGGTCGCATCACATGATCCATGTCTATTTGACACCTAAAATTTCACTCAGATGCATGAACAGTTTGACTTATAAAGTCCCAAAAAATGGGAAGGAAAAAATCGATGCGGTCTTCAATGTTAGATGGACCTTGGAAAATAATGCACAAACCCCTCAACTAAGAACATTATGGGGCAAGAAAAAGGGCCACAAAAAGGCAAGTTTGAAGGACACTTATCTACTCAACCTTTGGTTCTCATAATTGTGATGCTGCCTTTTCCTCCTTCAGTGTGAATTTTAGTTTTACCAACAACAGGCTTCCCAGAAAAAGCTGAAGTAGGATAATCTGAGGGATCATCAATATTTTGCTTTGACTTTGATCCTGGCGAGTGAATCCGCTGGTTTATGTCATTCAAAGTAACATCTCCATGGACTCCGCAAGGTTTAATAAAGGCAAATGGATAAGCAACTGAAGAAGCTAATTTAGTTGTGGTTCTTAAGAAAGACTTTCTACCTAAAGAGAACAGAAAAGTGAGTTAGACATAGTCTTTTAATGGTATTCTGTACTCAAAATCCATAGGAAAGAACGAGAGCAGATCAACAAAGAACAAAAAGAAGACTATCTCATCAACTACAGGAAATTGCCATGTTAATGCAACCTAACAACTCTAAGGACTGACAGCACGTATTTGTATTCAGAATATGCAAAACATCAAACTGTAATTGAAAATAGACAGATACCTTTAAAAACAACATTTCGAGGAGTTCTAGTAACCTGCTGTTGAACAACATTAGTGTCACATGCGGGCAGTGAATTCGTTGAATTGCAGAATTCTACAATGGTGAACCACTTTTGTAAGCTTAACAACACAGAGAAGTGAGACTGTGTATGCTTGTTTGCGAACAAAACTAATGAGAAATGGCACTAAATGTTCAAAGAGAAGTATGACCTCTCGTACCTGAAAAATCGATTTGTATATCAGATGCCTCTGAGAAGTTCCTGTGTCTCACATGACCAAAGCAATCAGATTACAGTGGAATGGCACTCAAACAAAAAAAGCTATAGTCCAAAGAAGCATACATGTCATCAGGGGTGATATTCATCTCAGGATCATTAAGGCATTCAGCAAACCACCCTTCAAATGAATCTAGGCCATCGCAATTGGAGGCAGACAAGCCTATTAAAATATGTTGCATTATGATCAGAAAACACAAAGTAAGCATTCGAGATTATAGCTGTATCATAATGGATTATGATCAGAAAACACAAAGTAAGCATTCAAGATTATAACTGTACCATAATGGATCTTGCCAGTACAAACCTGATAACCCAGTAGTCCACTGTGAAGCTCCAGGTAAAACTTCTTCAACTGAGTCCTCCCTCTCCTATAAAGAGAATGAAGAACATAGATATTAGCAGATCAGATAACTAAAGCCAATTCCATAAAATTAATAAACAGGCCATGATGCCAATATAGAATATCATAAAGGGAAGAGTAGTCCTTCACTTACATTTGATTTTTGGAATGCAGATGGCATCTCATCACAGCAGAGGGAAGAATCTAATACTTGAGGATCAAATTGCAACATTCGACGCCTCTTTGCTTGTGAATAAGTCTCCCTCTGTTCATTTGGGTCCTTGCTTATTTTACCTGAATCCAGCATACAATATCAATCAAACATTTTGCAACAACTTGGCCTTTCACCAAACCAAAAGACACGCAAAAACCAAAGAATGCTGGCAAATAACACCTACCGCTATGAGCGGCATGGTATGCCAAATCCCCACATGCCTTAACAGGAGTTGTTTCATCATCGAGCATATAGGAAAGATCTTCCTCATTCAGAGTCACTTCATTAAATTGGGATCCGGACATATCTGCAACCCCAAAGTAAATAACTAAGTAAGAAGTCACATACTCAGACATGGACACTCTCTTTCCTATATTAATCATTCGAATCACCGAGAATGGGATGAACTCACCAAAATTGGAACCTTTCTGCACACAAAATTCCTCTCCTTGCCAATTCCCAGACTTGCTACTACCAGTTCATGAAGTAAAATGGTAAGAATTAACAATTACCAAACACATTACTACTGATAAATTATTAATCGCTATGATTTTGCACTTTCTAAGATTTACCCCGCAAAGCTGCTATCAAAAGGCATTTAGGTTGTAATTTAAAATATGAACACAAGTTAAACTAAATGCAATAATAGATTCAAGTCATTTCAGCAACAATAATTAGTTTGGTACCCAAAAAAAAAAAAAAAATCGGAGAAAAACCAGAAAAAGTAAAAGTGAAAAAAAAAAATATATATATATATATATATATAAATTAAAATTATTGACAAGCATAAAAATTTAAAAATCTACACTTTAGGAGAAACTTACATACCTGTCCCCCGGATTTGAGTTTAAGGTGCCGGAATAATCCATCGCCATATTGTCCTCACCGTGACTACCAATTCTATTTGCAGACATTCTCTTTGATTTCTAACTTTTGTTTTCTGTTTCTCCCCACTCTAAAAGAAGCACAAGCACTGACTGACCCACTTAGCGACAACCAACGGCACTTTCAGCAGAAAAATACCATTTTTTATTTTTAGGGTTTTATCGTCCAACTTCCTTTTTTTTTACGGCTTCACAAATACGAATATAGTTTGTTCATTTCTATTGAATAGGTCCTTACTTTTTTTTTCTTTTTTTTTAGATTTTAAATTTTTAATCACTAGGGACGCATTTGGTGGCAGGATAAATACCTGAAATTATAATTTTCGATTTTGTTCTAATCTCATCTTTGGATCATTTGAGATTGGGAATAATAAAAATGTGCTAAAATGAGATAGAAATCTATTTTATAAGAATCAAAATAAGTAATTTAACTGTTTAGGATAATTTAAATATTTTAATTATTAAACTAATAAAAAAATTATAATAAGCGGTGACAAAGCTATAAATTTTTGTACGAATTCATGTGTCATAAATTCATTAGTTGAATGAAAATATAAAATAATAAAATAAATAATTTAGATTAAGCAATATTGAATTCAACTAATTAAATTATATTGCATCAGTTTTGTACAACACAAAATTTATTTTTTTATGATTAATATAATGCTTCATAAAAATATATTTATATAAATAGAGACAAATTAAAGAATAATAATAATTTATAACATAAAATAATTAATTAAATAGTATGTTTGGATAATATCAGGCGAGTCTCTCAGAGGCCTTTCAATTCGAATAAAGTATCTCGGGACGACTTATCTCGAGCGGAAAGACCGACTACTTGCACGAAGATGACCTCACCGAGCGTCATTCCCGGGTCGGTCGAGGAATCCAGAGCCAGCTCTAGTCCCGAGCACTCCTTTGCTCGCTCGAGGCTATCTCGCCCGTCGAGTCCGTCGAGGTCGAGGCGAGAGCCACCGAGCCCGAGCTCATGTATACCGAGTCGTCCACCCGGTCAAAGCCGGTCAAGGTCGAGGACCGAGCACTCCTTTCTTGCTCATGCAGACGGTGAGCTCCAGAGCACTGCTGGGTTATCTCGGTTACTAAGGCGAAGGATATGCCGGACCGGCCAGGCGACTCAACCCGTTCTCTCGGAATCTCGGCACACCTTTAATGTCGAGCAGGGCCCCACGTGGCATGGTGGTGATCTCGTTGTCGATGACCGGCACATGCCCCACGGTGTCATCATTCCTAGCGCACATGCCAGGCATGGTGATCACGCCACGTGAGCCGGGTAAAGGAGGCGACCACGCATCCCAGGGAATATTACGCCGATCCAGTTGTCGGAGGACCGAGACACCACCAACGCGGGAGTGGACAATCCGGAAAAGGAAAGAGCGGGAAAAATGAAGTATAAAAGGACACGACGGGGTACGTTACAGGGGTTGGCAACTTTGATTCACAAAAGGAGGTTGGAAATTCTGATTGAGGGGATCAGTGAACTCATACTGAGTTCTTCCTATTTTCAATTTCTCTTATCCGGATTCTCAAAAACACCATATTCATTCATAAAGGGAGGCGAAAAATATCCCTTTCATCTTTCCGGTCTCCTCCATTAAAGGAGATACCAAAAGAACAACCCGATTCTTGACTTGGCGTCGGAGGGTTTCGGCGGAACATGCCCGGCAACCTCGACCCTGTTTTACGTGAGTGCAGTGCAGGAGATCATCGTTCGGAAAAGGCAGTGAAACGAGGAAGAAGAAGGTGGACTGCTCGAGCTCGAGCTAACCGTGAGTGAGGTTTCCGGATCTTGTAACTATCCGCGAGTAGAAGATTCGAGACAACTGTTTAAAGGCACTGCATTCGAAGGTTCGAGGCATTATTTAAGACACGCGGAAAAACTACATCAACATCTTTTGGCGCAGTGCGTGGGGATCGGCATAAAAGCTCGATTTCCTAATACATTCGATATACACAGCGCGACGATGAGGAAGCAGTTGAAGAGGAGTAAGTCTCGAAGAATCGGTGACTTTGAGAGAAGTGGCCAATGAGGCCCGAGCAGGAGATCCAGGAAAGAATGGATCGAATGGAGAAGCAGATGGAGACTCGACCTCCACATTGCGAGAACTCAAGGAAGGACGGAGAAAAACATGTAATGATGTCCGGAGTCCAGTAGGAAATGCTCGTGTTCGGGAAAATGTGGGAGACGAAGCCCAAGACCTAGGGCACCAAATGTTCGTTGTGAGGGAAGAAACAAACATGGAGGAAAGGGATCCAGCGAGCACTTACAGGACCACGGCCCAGACCTCTCGTGCGGAAGAGTTGGAGGGAGGTGCGTGAGGTTAGCACTGAGTTGTGGAAGACCTCCGGGGAATGGAAAGAGCCCAGTGGCGAATAATCTTTGGATAATGAATCTCCACTCTCAGCGGAGATCATGAGTGTCACGATCCCATGTGACTTCAGCTTCCGGATCTGAAGTTTTCGGGAAAAAGTGATCCGTTAGTGCACATAGAACGGTTCAACGAAGAGGTGCGTTAACCGGAGAGATACTGAAGCCATCAGCTGCGAGGTTGAAAAGCTGCTCAAAGCGGGATTCATACGGGAGGTATCCTACCCGAATGGATCTCAAATGTGGTCTTGGTGAAGAAAGCAAGCGGGAAATGAAGAATGTGTGTTGACTTCATGAGGCGTGAACAAGGCACGCCTGAAAGATAGCTTTCCACTACAGAAGATAGACCAACTAGTGGACTCTACAGGCGGGACACGGTCGCTTAGTTTCATGGATGCATTCTCGGGATATAATCAAATTCCCATGCACCGACTAGACGAGGAATGTACAGCCTTCATCACCAATCAGAGGCTAGTAAACAAGGTTTTCAAGCCATTAATCGGTCGGACTATGGAGGTATATGTAGATGATATGATCACCAAGTCTAAAGGCGGAGGAGCATGTAAAACATCTAGAGGAGACCTTGCACTCTTAAGAAAGTACTAGAATGAAGCTAAACCCGGAGAAATGTTGCGTTTGGGTGGGCTCGGGAAAATTCTTAGGCTTCGTGGTGAGTCACGGGGATCGAGGCCAATCAGGAGAAGATAAGAGCGATGGTAGAAATGAGGTCCCATGTGACCTCGAAGAGATCTGAGTCGGCCGTGAGCCAGGCGTCCCTCAGCGAGGTTCGTATCTCGAGCCACGGATAAATCTGGAGTCTTCTTCCAGGAAATGAAGAATGGAAGGAAGACAAAGTGGGCGCTTTGAATGCGAGGCGGCATTCCAGCAGTGAAAGAGTATTTGTTGAAAGCTCCATTCTTGTCAACACCTCGAGCGGGAGAAGTCTTGTTTATACTTAGTTGTGTCCCGATGGGCAACGAGCTCGGTTACGGTAAGGGAGGAGTCGAGTGCAGATGCCACTGTTTATTACACGGCGAGGCGTTGATAAAGCGAGCCGGTATCCACCGATGGAGAAGTGGGCATTGGCCGCTTGTCGCGTGACTCGAAAGTCGAGACCTTATTTTCGAGCACATTCGGTGGTGGTTCTAACAAACCAACCACTCGAGCAAGCGTTGTGCAAGCCAGAGACTACGGAAGGTTGGTAAAATGGTCGATGGAGTGAGCGAGTTCGACGATTAATTATCGACCCGACGACCATAAAAGCACGATCCTTGGTGACTTCGTGGTCGAGTGCAGCGAGGATGAGGAGGCAGAGGCGAGCCCACGCGGGTTCCGAGGCCTCGACCAGCGCACGGATAGTCACGATAGATGGATCCGTGGAAGTCGAGGAGGCGGGAGGCGGGAGTTGTGCTCCTAAGTCGGAAGAGGCGGAGATGCTGTCTGTTGTGAGATTAGAGTTCGAAGTCACCAACAATCGAGTCGAAGTCTGAAGGCGTAATAGCGGGGTTGAAGCTCGCATCGATGGTAAAAGCGGAGGAGATAAAGCTTGAGCAGGACTCGCGGTTGGTAGCGAATCACCTCGGCGAGAGCTTCAGGGCCGAGGGAGAAGATGGACTCGTACGCTTGGAAGGTAAGGCAGTTAATGGGAATTTACGAGTTGTCGAGGTGGAGCGGATCCCAGGGAGAAGAATTTTTAGCGAGATATGATAGCTCGCATGGCGGCAGCGTCGGACCCCAAGTTTCCAAAGTCTATCCGCTTGGAAATGAAGACCTGCTTCGAGCATCGAGCGAGAGGACAGGTGATGAGCCTATCGACAGGCGGCACTGGATGGAGCCGATCATCTCTTACCTCGAGGAAGGGACGGTCTCGGCAGATAAGAAGCGAGCAAGGAAGTTGAGGTGTAAAGTAGCCGGTACACCCTTATCGATGGGATCTTATATAGGCGGAGTGCTACTCTCCACTTGCTGCGGTGTTTAGACCAGAGGAGGCCGATTATGTCCTCCAGGAGATACTGAGGAGTCTGTGGAAATCATTTTGGCGCGAGGTCCTTGGCTTTCAAGGCCTTGAGGCAAGGATATTCTGGCCTCGCATGCATCGAGATGCTCGGGAGAAGACAAGAAGCTGCAAGATTGCCGGAGCTTTGCTACTACTCAGCTCGACCTCAGGAGAATCTTACGGTGATGAATTCGCCATGGCGGTTTGCTCGATGGGGATTGATCCGGTCGGACCATTCTAGAAGGAAAGCATCCGCCACCCATGCCGTAGTGGCGATTGATTACTTCACTGAATGGGTCGAAGTGGGAGCCTTAGCGGCATCGCGGAAGGTAAAACCAGCGACTTCGTTTGGAAGAATGTGATTTGCGGTATGGGATCCCTCGTGCGTTAGTCACTTAGATAATGGAAGGCGGTTTGATAATGGCAAGTTCGGAGACTTACGCAGAATCACGGGGATAGAGTTGAAGTTTTGCTCTCCCTCACACGCATGAGCCAATGGGCAAGTTGAGGCCATGAATAAGACTATAAAGCGGCTCTTAAAGACAAGACTAGGCGAGCGAAAGGAGCACAGGTGGACGAGCTGCCGGTGTCTTGTGGGCTTACGAGAACCACGCACAAGCAGCCACTGGAGAGACCTCATTCTCCTTGGCGTTTGGGCACGAGCGATGGTTCCGGTGAGATAGGAATGGGGACATCCGGACGGAGCACTTGACGAGGAGCAAAGCAACGAGGCGGATGTGCGCGGTCTTGACTTCTTTGGAAGAAAAGAGGAAAGGGTATCTGCTTAAGATCTCGGAGTATCAGCGAGAGTGGCTCGTTATTCTGACCAAAATGTACACATTCGACGGTTCAGGTGGGTGATTGGGTCTTGAGGAAAATCAACCGGAGCACTGAGGACCGAGGCGAGGTGTACTAGGACCCAGATGGGAAGGCCCTTGTCGAGTCACTCGATTAGTAGGACCGGGAGCATATCGGTTAACTCATCCGGACGAGACGAGAGGTCGAGGCAGTGGAGCAGCACAACTCACGAGGAAGTATTTCAGATGAAATCCTCTTGTATTGTAAAGTGCTAATGTAAAATTTCTCCCAAAATGGGATATGTAAAAGTATAAATGTATGTAAGAATAAAAAAAAAAAAAAAAAGGGCATTCAGTAATGTAAGCTCGAGGCGAAAGGAAAAATCAAGAAGAACTCTTTGGCGGAAGTCCCAAGCCTAAGTCATCGAGGCGGGACGGTGCCAAGCTCGAGTCAATTGAAGACCGGAGCATGAGTGATATCGGAAGAAGCTCGGGTCGATTAAAAGGCACGAGCGAAGCGACTTCATGAAGAACGCTACTGGCCGAAGTCCCAAAGCCTAAGACTTAGGCGGGGACGGTGCCTAGCGAGGTCAGATCAAAAGGCCGGCGAGGCGAGCTCGTGAAGAACGCTACGGCCAGAAGTCCCAAAGCCTAAGTCTTAGGCGGGACGGTGCCTAGCGAGGGTCAATTAAAAGACCCGAGCAGAAGCTCAAGAAGAACGCTATGGCCAGAAGTCCCAAAGCCTAAGTCTTGAGGCGGGATCGAGTGCCTAGCGAGGTCAGATCAGAAGACCCGAGCGGAAGCTCGAGAAGAACGCTCATGGCCGGAAGTCCCAAAGCCTAAGTCTTAGGCGGGACCGGTGCCTAGCGAGGTCAATCAAAAGACCCGAGCGGAAGCTCAGAAGAACGCTACGGCCGAAGTCCCAAAGCCTAAGTCTTAGGCGGGACGGTGCCTAGCTAGGTCGATTAAAGGCCGAGCGAGGCAGCTCGCGAAGAGCGTTAAAGGCTCGGCGAAGTTCGAGAAGAACTCCTGGCGGAAGTCCCAAGCCTAAGTCATTAGGCGGGACGGTGCTAAGCTTCAGGTCAATTGAAGACCGAGGCGGGAGTAATATCGGAAGAAGCTCGGATCGATTAAAGGTTCGAGCGAAGTTCAGAAGAACTCCTTGGCCAAAAGTCAAAAGCCTAAGTCCTGAGTCTGGACAATGCTGCCAAAGTGAAGGATATCGTGAATAATGCTAAGGCCAAAAGTCCACGAGCTTAAGCTTTTGGCGGGACGGTGTCAAGCAAGAGCCAAATGCGAGGCTCGAGCAAGTTGAATGAACTTCTAAAATAAACATAAGGCTTTTAGTCTAGTTTAAACGAAGCTCTACCATGCACATGTCAATTAGCATTACACTTGGGCATAAAGGAAGATAGAAAGTCCAACACTTAGAAAATTTTTTATTCAAGAAGCATATATGAAATCAATTCAACATAAAAGACAAGAGCATGAGCACACGAGTATTCAACGAGTTGTTCAACAAGTATCTTTTATTTCATTGAAAAAATTACATATGTAAAAAAAAAAAAAAAGTCCAAGTTATTCAAAGTGAGGAACATCATCATCGGCAGCAGGAGCATCTACGAGGAGGCGGGAGGAAGGACACCAGCGAGGAGCTTCAGCAGGAGGGGCGGGAGGAAGGACACCAGCGAAGCTTGCAGGAGGGGCATTGGAAGAAGAGGAGCCGGCTCTCGACAACACCTGGGGCTCGGATGAAATAACCTGAGGTTGCTCATGTATTCGACTACATACCCTTCGACCTTGGACATGTCGGCCTCGGGGTATGCCTTGCCAAAGCATACATGAGGCGATCATAGCTGAGTCTGCTCAGATGTTATACTCGATGATGAGTTGGACCTTCAAAGTATCAATTTGCCCTTGAAGGCGAGCGAGCTTCTCCCTCCATGAGCTGCTCGTAGCTAGACTTCGAGTGTCCGGATCCTTCGAGCATGCTTGAGTTCATTACGGGTGTCGGCCGACTCCTCTCAAGCCCGGAGGCCTTGGAGTCGGCCACTGCTTGTCTTCTCGCAAGATTTATATTCTCGTCCAGTGAGCTTCGATTTTCTTCCTTGACTCGTTCACGACTGCTCAAGCTACGAACGCTTGCTCGAAGTTCTTCACAGGAACTTAGAGTTATCTCGATTAAGCTCGGTCGCGGATGCCAAAGCTCGGGAGGAGGCCGCTGGAAGATCTTGAACAGCGCTGCGAGTGCGAGGACTCTATCTCATCCGGGAACCTGCTGGTCGACTCTTCGTTGAAAGCCCTACTGGCCGAGTTGGAGGACGAGCTGGGTCAGCGGTCCTTTGTCTCCTGCGAGGAGGACCTTCCTCTGCCCTCTCAGTTGGTCGAGCAGAGGAAGCGGCTCGAGCAGGTGGGGGCCGAGCACTCGACTCTGCTCGAGGTCTTTTGAGGTGCTCGCACCTTGGTTGTCCCCACGGCCTGTCTGACATTTCTCGCATCCTGCTGCTCATTTCTCCACTTGGTACTAAATTGGACTCCAAAAGTTACGGGATGTCGAGTAACTCTCTGCACGAGCTCGAGGTTTGCAAGAGCAGATCGCACACGTACTCGAAGATGACTCTAATTGAATAGAAGCACCCGGAGGCTGCAGACATGACCAAAGCAAAACAATGAGAATAGAACACTGGCGGAAAAACCAAAAATAGAATCTACAGAGACGGATAAGCGACACGGAGTGCGAAGTGCTGCAGAGCTGGAGCGACCCCTCGCTACTGAGTGCGGCTCGCCCACTCTCCCAGCGAAGAAGAATTTGCTCTTCGGGTTGCCACGGAGGTCGGGAGATCGGTGATGGGTTTTACCCTTAGCTGGAGGTAAGGTAATACCAACCAGACATCGCTCGAGCTGCACTTTAGGCTGGTAAAGGTGTCGATTTCCCTACCGAGGGCTCATCCAGTCACGGCGTTTCCACAAAACAAAGAGTCAGGAAAGGACCCTCCACCCATTCGGGTTCAGTCGACCGGGGCAGACGGAATCCAGACAAAACCCGGACAAAGAAAGGATGGAGGCGGCTAACCCCGTTTGAAGCATTCTAGGTATAGGGTCGTGAACCCTTGGGAGACGGTGGGGATCTCACCCTTCCGAAACCTCAAAATTACAACTGTCGGGTATCATCGTAAGTATCCCTAAGTCTATCCAACTCCGATTGGGTCGTTTCACACCTCATGTTATCTATGGGATATTCCCATGCTCGGACCTCTGGTGGCCCTTGCCTCACGATGTGGGTCGGGTCTCGGTAGTGGGTAATTCCTCTCGGGACTAGAATCCCTCACGGGGATTATCTTAAGAGGTCGTGCCTCGCTGAAGAGGATGAATCCTCCGGTGACATCCTACGGGCCTGTTGGGGATTTGACATCTTCTTGAGGGAGTTAGCTAATAGAGTTCAGCGGGGAAAATACAGAGTGGTGAAATGGAAGATTGGGTTGTACCTGAACACGAAAGGAAATGTGGTTGGTCGGAAGCCACTTTGTGAGAAAAGAAGAAGGCCGGTAAGCATTGGAGAGCGAGATGAGTTTTGAATTTGAGCGAAAAATAAGCAAATAGAGGAACAGTGAAGAAGTTGGGAGTTTTAAAGAGGAGGGCAGCGTCCGCTCGGTTAGCGGCGTGCGTTTCGAGGACACGACCTTCGAGTCACATCCGCTCGAATTTCAAATGCACGGTGGGATCAACCCACGTGTCCCGCCGTAAATGCGAAATGATTAAAGTGGGAAGCGTGGGGAAGAGTAAAAGGCAGCGAAATTCGACTCATCGTTATCGAGTTTCAGTCTTATCTCGTTTCACTAAAAGACTGAAGCGGGGGTCGATGTTTGGGTAATATCGGGCAGGTCTCCTCGAGGCCACTTTCAACTCGAATAAAGTACCCGGGGACAACCTATCTCGAGCGGAAGGACCGATTACTTGCACGAAGATGACCTCACTGAGCGTCATTCTCGGGTCGGTCGAGGAATCCGGAGCCAGCTCGAGGTCCAGAGCACTCCTTTGCTCGCTCGAGGCTATCGCCTCGATCTGAGTTGTCGAGGTCGAGGCAGAGAGCCACCAGAGCCCAGAGCTCATGTATACTCGAGGTCGTCCACCGGTCAAAGCCGGTCGAGGTCGAGGACCAGAGCACTCCTTTCTTGCTTTCATGAGACGGGAGCTCCAGAGCCTGTCGGGTTATCTCGGTTACAAGGCAGAAGGATATGCCGGACCCGGCCGAGGCGCCTGACCCGTTCTCTCGGAATCCGGCACACCTTTTAATGTCGAGCAGAGGCCCCACGTGGCATGGTGGTGATCATTGCTTAGATGGCCGACACATGCCCCCAGCGGTGTCATCATTCCTAGCGCACATGCGCGACATGGTGATCAGCCACGTGAGCCGGGTAAAGGAGACGACCACGCATCCCGGGGAATATTCTGCGATCCAGTTGTCGGAGGACCGGACACCACCAGCGCAGGAGTGGACAATCCGGAAAAGGAAAGAGCGGGAAAAATGAAGTATAAAAGGACACGACGAGAGTGCGTTACGAGGGTTGGCAACTTTGATTTACAAAAAGAGGTTGGAAATTCTGATTGAGGGGGGATCCGTGAACTCATACAGGTTCTTCCTATTTTCAATTTCTCTTATCTGGATTCTCAAAAAACACCATATTCATTCATAAAGGGAGGGCGAAAAATATCTCTTTCATCTTTCGGTCTCCTCCATTAAAAGAGATACCAAAAGAACAACCCGATTCATCGACTTGAGCGTCGGAGGGTTTCGCGGAACATGTCCGGCAACCCACGACCTGCTTTTACGTGAGTGCAGTGCGGGAGATCATCGTTCTAGAAAAGACAGTAGAACAGGAAGAAGAAGGTGGACCTGCTCGAGCTCGAGCTAACCGCGAGCTGAGGTTTCTGGATGCTGTAACTATCCGCAAGTAGAAGATTCGAGACACTGTTTAAAGGCATTGTTCGAAGGTTCGAGGCACTATTTAAGACACGCGGGAAAAACTACATCAACATAGTATATTCCATTATTTACTAAAATTACATATTATAATTCATTACAAAAAACAATGCATATTAAAATTACAGATTAATGGAAAAAAAAAAGTAAATACTTTTACAAGTAACTAAATTTAATAATTATTTATTAAAAATGATAATATAATAAAAATTATGTATAATAATTCATTAAAAATTAATAAAAATATTCATTAAAAATAAAGATATAGTATTAAACGTTATCTTATATAATTCAATTTCATCATATTCGATCATGTCCTCTATGCTCTGTCCCATCCAATCCTACTTAGGTGCTTCGCATTCCTTATTCTTAAAATGGTGTTTTACACTTTCAATCACTTCCACAGTTCAAGGACCTAATAGTTATAAATAGAAAAACTAGATACTTATTTGAGAAATCGTGTAAAATTAGGAATCTGGATAATAATCTCTCATTTTTATTTTTTATTTAAAACATCTATCTAATCGTGCGCCTACTGTAGTTTTATTTACTTTGAGGTAAGCGCATACCACACTCGCGCCATTAGAGTGTTCGGAAAACGCGGGGGTATGTTGGGTAATTTTTGTGGGCAATTTCCAAACTAAGGAGAGAGATTGTTTGCTGATGTGTCCGTTAAATAGCGCGCGTTGTTGGTCTTCTCTTCCATCACGCTCAAAAATGTGGGGTCAGTTTATTGGGTCGGCGAGTGGCGTTGACTACATTTGATAACGGATATGGTTTGGTTTCATTTTCTTTTTTTTCCATGAAGAATCCGACGGTTAAAGATGCAGAATCTCGACTTTGCTGGAGACTGATCTCTTGTGTGCGGCAGATATCCAGCCCTATATTACGCAGTCTATTACCAAAAACTTCTAAAAATTTTATTAAATAAATATCTATTTATATAGTAAATAAAAATTAAAAAATATATATTATATTCTAAATATAAATAAATTAATATTATTTTAATTAAATAATTATTTTTTAATATATATATATATATAGAGTAATTAAAGTACTTATCTCTCGTATAAAGAATAATAAAATATAATTTAAAGAGAAAGAAAATACTTTATAAAATAAAAAAGAGAAAAATATTTTTTTATTTGAATAATCATAATTACAGTATTTTTAAAGTCTTAAATATTGATGTGACTTTTCAAATAACATTACAATATTATTTGAAGAATTTTTTTATGATGTTCTTAGAGTATGTTTAGGATTGAAATTGAGCAGTTGTAACTTTTAAGTTATATTAAATTATTTGGTAAACACTAGCTGCTGTAGTTTAAAATATATATTAATATAATTTTTCACTTATATGATGCAAAATCTATTATACCTTTAATAATTTTGTAAAAATTATATTTACTACATATTATTAACTTTTATTTTACAACAACTATAACTTTTAAGTTACAGTACCTCAATCCTAAACATACCCTTAATCACGAGCATCACCAAAACATTTTTCTAATTTAACTCTTCAAATACTTAAAGCATCACTAAAAGACTAATTAAATAAGATTATACTATTTATGTAAAGAGTCACATTTACAAAAAAATTTTAAAATACTCTCCGAATGAGACAGTGCTCATTGAAGAGTGATAAATTCTATGACAAATTTAAATAGGTGTCTAAGAGTAATAGATTGTTGTATAATTCATGAAGAGAGAGAAATGTTATATGTAGTAAATAGAATACTGAAAATATTAATAATTTCCTAAAAATCTGTTCATATAAAATAAGTTCATATTATTTTTATCAAATTTTTTTCTCCATCAAAATAATAACAACTATACTACATTTTTCCTTTAAAGAATGAAAAGATAAAAAATAATATAATATTAAATTAAATAATCTAAAAGGCTTATTAAATAAAATTTTTAAAATAAAATTGTTATTCTCTCTCTTCACATAAATAATTATAGATAATTATAAGATGCAATTCTTCTAAATGGGATAACGTAATTGGAAGAGATCTTTAAAACACTCTTCAAATGATAAATAAAATTTTATTTAACAAGTCTTTTGGCTCAAATTGTTGGATAACAAAATCTATTCTCAATAAAAATAGTTTTTGTTTGTCCCCCAATTTATTTATTTATTCATTTATTTATTTTGATAATCCAATTTATCTTTATTTTTTCTCGAATCATCATTAATTTACAATACTTCCAACAGGAAGTATTAGGATTAATCACAAAAATATCACATAAAATGAATTAGAATCTTATCTTGATTTGAACTTATCAAAACTTTGAAAGATTTCTTGGCACGTGATTCATTTGAAATTTAAATAACTAAATATTTTGTTTATCATATAATACTATTCATATGATCATCTACTAAGTATGGATTGAAAATTGACATCAAATAAAAACAAGATCTAATGCATATAAAAGGCTTGAATTATTTCTGTCATGTCGTGTTAAGAAAAAAATTATATTTATCTAACACTAAGTAGTTATTTAATATAACTTATTTAATTATAAAAGATCTTTTTAAATTTTTTTAATATTGTTAAGTTATTTTTTAAGTAGTGCTTTTAAAAATAAAATAAGTTATTTCATATCTACTAACAAGAGGCCCACTAAAAAAAAGCTCAAATTTTAAGTTTTTGAAAGTAGAAGTTGAAAATATTTTTAAAAAATATTAAAATGGCTAAAGTATTATTTATATTTTTGATAATCTTATTTCATTCATGTTGTAACAACATTTTTAAAAAATTTCTATTAAAGTAATTTTATAATTTTTAATAAAAACTCTAATTAACAACCAACTAACTAAAATATTTTCAAGTCAAAGCTCTATTTATAAAATCCATACTAATAAAAGTTATACTTAAATAAAGTTTTTTTTCAAAAACCATATCAAATGGATAAATAGCCTAAAATAAAGATATTTCCTTCTCTGATTCGAGAATGAAATTTGTATAAGTGTTACTCAGTATGAGTACAATAAGATAAATATCATTAAGTGACACAAGAATAATAACACTTATTATCAAAATAATTATGATTCAAGTCAAATTAATTTTATTTATAAATATGTTATCTATTATCATTTAAAGATAAGCAAAAGAAAATTACCCAAGAAGGAAATGCTAACTTTCTCTCTCTAAAATTTCTTCCTCTAATTTACATTTCTAAAAATCTGTTGAGTGGCTAATCGTCGAAGAGTTTACAAGGCCCTTTGATCGTTTTCTTGTATTTGTAAAGCTTCATCCAATAAAGTTATTCTCATCCCCTGATAAATCAACCTAAAGGAGAAATTCATCATCGTCTAATGAAGTTGTCCTAAGAAGGTTATCGATAATTGAAATTATCGCCTTGTAAGCACCGACACCAATGATAGTCAGCTTCTGCCTTTTTACATGAGCTGCAATTGAATCATCTCCTATTATATAATAAACCCAAAAATCAATTTAGTAAAATTGAATGATGAAGTGATGAGCATTCATTATTCTTGCATGTAAATCATAAAGGAAAATAAATTGTATACAATCTCATGCTAATGAATAGTTCCTTCGTACCACAAATATCAGCTACAACTTCAATGTTTTTTTGCTTTGTCTTTTTCATTCTACCACCTTCTATAACGGACATTAGATGGAAGACGGTACGTAAAATTTAATTGTAATCCTAACTATTACATGTTTCAACGGTTCATAAAACATAGATATGATCAATTAGCTTAGGACTCTATATATATCAAAATTACTTACTTGCAATTGGAAATAATGACTACTAATTGATCATGTCTGTTATATATACAACGCTATAATTTTTCAAAATAAATTATGTGTTATTCCATCAAGTCCAAAAGATATCTAATCATATTTTATATAATATCATAATTAAATATAAATTGTGCAAATGAAATATAAGACGTGTAAATTTAACATAAAACTTATAAATTAACATTGAGTATAAAAAAATATAAATTATATAAATAGAACATAAGATTTATAAATGAAAAGTAAAATGAGTAAATTAATACAGAAGTGGTAAATTAGTGTATTATTAATAAATAAAATAAAAACTTATAAATGTAACATAAAAAAATGACTTGATTGAATATCGAGAACTAAAAAAATTAAGCCAAAATACCAAATAAAAATATATTACCTTTTTTTTTATTTAAGAAGAAGTGCATATATTTCCCAAATCTTCTTGTCTAATGGTATGGAATAAGAGTATTATTGGAGTGGACACACAAATCACTTTACATATACGGAGCAGGGGCGGATAGGTTCGAATGGAGAGAAAATGGAGGGATTGGTTTGAATGGAGAGAAAAATATTTTCAAGAGATATCTATTTTTTCGGAGAGATAGATAAGATATCCCAATATAGTAACATCCTAATACTGTTATAAAGTGAAAAAAAAAAACTTAAGGAAGCCACTAAGGAGTGAAAAAAAAATAAAAAAGTGGATTTATGTTCGACACTAAGTATAAAATAAAATATAAATTGTATAAATAAAAGATAAGACATATAAATGAAAGATAAAACAAATAAATCAATATAAAAGTTATGAACTAATTTATTATTGATAAATAAAATAAAAACTTATAGATGTAATGTAAAACTTGTAAATCAATATTAAATATTAGGTAAAAAATAAAATATATATATATAAATAGAACATAAGATTTATAAATAGAATTTAAAATATATAAATTAACATAAAAGTAGTAAATTAGTGTATCAATGATAAACAATCTAAAAACCTACAAATTAAAAATAAATCTTGTAATTCAACAATAATTGTGTAAAATAAAACACAAATTAAATAAATGAACATAAGATTTGTAAATAGAAGGTAAAACAAGTAAATTAACATAAGAACAATAAATTAGTGTATTATTAGTAAACAAAACAAAAACTTTAAAATGGAACATAGAATTTGTAAATCGACATTACATATAAAATAAATATAAATTATGTAAATGAAATATAAGATTTGTAAATAAGGGTACGATAAGTAAATTAACATAGAAGTAGTAAATTGATGTATTATTGGTAAATAAAATAAAAACTTACAAATATAACAATAAAATTTATAAATTAACATTAAGTGTAAAATAAAATATAAATTAAATATATAATACATAAGACTTGTAAATGATAGGTAAAATAAGTAAATTAATATACGAATGGTAAATCAATTTTTTTATTGATAAACAAAATAAAAAACTTAAATATGTAATATAAAACTTGTAAATCAATATTAAGGGGTTCTTTGTTTTTATGTCTGAAGTCTTAATTTGACTTAATTTAAGATGTTTTGATATTTTGGTTTGTTTGGTTGTATCTGAAGTTTTATTATAAGACATTTTTATCTGAATGAAAAAAGCAAAATTGCTTAACTTTTATCTGAATGATAAAATGTCTAAATGAAACATTATTATTTTTCTCACAATAACCTTATTAAATGTATTTATTTCTTACGTAGCTATTAGATATTATATTAAAATTTTAGTTGATTGTAAATTGTACTTTGTATTAAATACTTAATGCACATTCAATTTAAATTTTAAACAAATTTTTTTATTATTAAATAACAACTTTTTATGAATAAATATTATGTTAAATTGTAAAAAAAAATAATGTTATCAAAACTATGTTTCATAAATTATATATCAAATGCTTACCTTATAAACATTTATAATATATAAAAACTATTGTACTAAAAAATATTGTAAATATATACTTATTTAAACTTCAAGTATATATAAAATTTTTCAAGGTTATAAGTATAAAAATATTAGAATTAATATATTTTAAGCTTATAAAAATAAATAATTTACCACTTATAATTAGACATCAAAAAATAAAAAATAAACATATTTTTCAGTCATATGCATTCAGACTTATTCAGGCTTCAGTAACATTTAGACCTATTCAGATTTCAGATAAAAAAACAAACATTACCAAAGTGAAAATAAAATATAAATTATACAAATAAAATACAAGACTTGCAAATAAAAAGTCAAATAAATAAATTAATATAAGAGTTATTGAAAAAATAAAAATTCAATATAATAATAAATACTATACATATTTACTGATTTTGTTTCTAAATTGAATAATGTTAATTTTGAGTTTATATAATATATGTGATGATGTATAAGAAAGTTTATTAGGATAAAAGTTATTCTTAAAATCGGATTTTCAAAACTATAATTTTTTTTTATGTTTTTTAAAGTTATTAGTAAGATAACATGATTTTATATTCTTTTAAACATCCTCCACAACAACTTCAAGTGATGTATAAATACAACTAAAAAATAAAATTTGAAACTATGTAAAGTATATATAAAACTAAAAATTAGATTCAATTTTATTGATATATCATATATCTAATAATCTAAAAATATCTTTTTATTTTGTTTTAGTTTGATCTACATAAAAAAAAATTTACTTAATTAACATGTGTAGTAAGGAGATACTATGACATTTTTCCTTAGGATGAATATAAAATTTATAGTTAAACTAATTCAATAAATTTTATTCAAATAGTTGTCAATACAATTTTCTTTTTTTTTATTTGATGAGTAATTTTTTCTTTGCTTAATTAAATTAAATGAATAAACTATTTTTAATTAAAGTTTGATATTGATTTATAAGTTCATATTTTTATAAATATTTTTTTTATAATTTTTAAAACACTAATTTACTAATCTTATATTAATTATTTTATTATATTTTTTATTTACTAATTTTATCTATAATTTATAAAATATATATTTATCATGATATTATTATTATAATTTAATTATGGTATCATAAAATTTTTTAAATAAAAAAAATGTAATTATTTTTGTAGACTTGTTGTATCATGTCAATTCATGGGACACCAACTTAATTAATTATTATTGACATAATTTTGGGTCAACCATAAATAACTTGACATCCATATAAAATAACTATTTCTACCGACCGCACCACTATGTTGTCTTTAGTGGGGCTTTACCTAACAAAAGTTTTTAATTTATTCATTTGATCACTCAAGTGTTCAGATAATCAAACCAATTGGCCTAGTCTAGTAATTATAGAATGTTCAGCAGCATAAAAAATCATACCCATGCCCCTATGTATGTGGGTCAAATTTGCATATTTAATTTTGCATCATTGCAGCTACCATTATCAAACTTAAAATTATTCAGAGAGAGAGATAGTAATATAGAGAGAGAGAGGGAGATAGTACTCATTGTACTTAACGAGTATTGTTGAATTATAAGTGTCAATTGATTTTGCAGCATACTAAACTTGGTAATCAAAACCTAATTAAAATCAGTATGCTTCACCAGTGGTTCTTAATTTCTATATATGTAGTCACAGAGAGATCAGGGATCCAAAATTGATACATGATAGTTCTATTTAATTAGTATTGAGATGCTGTAAAAAATTACTATTATTATAAAAAAATATAATTATAAAATAAAAATTAATAATATATAATAAAAATAATTCTTAAATAATAATTTCAATATAAATAATAAAAATATTAAATTTTTTAAATCGAATCAATTTAACTTTTAAATAATTTTTACTAAATATTCTTTTTAACAGATTTACTGAAACACTTGAGTGTAAAGCTGCAGTTGCCGACTTGCCGGGGCTGTGGTCCTTGAAAATGAAATTGACATTTTCCTGCAGCTCTTGTGCGGAATGACTTGTAAAGCAGGAAATGCCATCGGTTGAGGTTTAATGCTTTCATGGCAGATATTCTGGAAATTAATTTTGTCGCATGCTTCACAGAAAGAGTAGATCCCAGCTATCAATTTCAAGGAGAGAAATATACTTCCAACAGCAGATTAATCATGCAGCAGTACTCATGCCTCCAGGAATTGTAATATAATGCCTTGCTAGCCAAGAGCTTGAGCTAGTTGATGAAGTTTTTATCAAATTAATTAACCATGCAGAGATTTTGCAGCTCTGGACTTGCCAGACAGTTTTCAGAGATGCTAGTTACATTATGGCAGTGGCGGCCCTCTTTCAAAATGAATATAGGAACCACCACAACACTAGTACTACTACTCTTTCTTCCACTCCTCACGGCTACTGCTTTCATTTCTTCCTTTTGGAATTCTGATACTGTAAGTAATACCAAACTGAAGAATTTGTTTTAATTTTTCTGCACTGATATATTTCAATTGATTATGATCGAGTTATTTGCTTTTTCGAATATTATGCAGTCTAATTTTTCTGTTCACAATATTTCAAGAAATAAAACGGTGTCTATCTTCTCCCGAAAGCCACAAAACCGGCCACCAAAAAGAGTCATAATCCCACTCAAGTGTGTCAAAAACCAAACCCAAACTTGCCCAACAAATTACCCAAAAACAACACTTCAAACACAAGAATCAATTTCAGATGATTCAACACCATCCACATCCACATGCCCAGATTACTTTCGGTGGATCCACGAAGATCTAAGCCCCTGGAAAGTCACAGGAATCACAAGGGACATGTTGGAAAGAGCCAATCGAACGGCTCATTTTCGTCTGATACTTGTCAACAACAAAGTATATATCGAAAAGTACAGACAATCAATACAAACTAGAGACGTTTTCACTATATGGGGCATCTTGCAACTCCTTAGAAAGTATCCCGGAAAATTACCGGACTTGGAGCTTATGTTTGACTGCGATGACCGCCCCGTCATCCAATCAAGCGACTACAGCGGGCAAAACAACAAGGGCCCACCTCCGTTGTTTCGGTACTGTGGTGACAGGTGGACGATGGATATAGTGTTTCCTGATTGGTCCTTCTGGGGATGGTGATGACTTCTTCTCCATGATCCTCTGGCTGTGGCTGTCTTTTGTTTGCTGTTTGCATGTGGTTTTGTTTTCGTATGGAAATTGTGAAATGCATGCATGTGATGGACTTCAGTCGACTTGGACTCTAGCTACCATCGTAGGCCACGTAGGGTAGGGGCGTACTACAATTATTTTTGTTTTCTGATAATCAGGTGGTCCTGCGCTAATGACGTGCGAACAACCATAGATTATTTTGACCTAATTATTTTTTCTTACTTTTACGACATATAATATCTTCACAATAATATTGGAGAAATTAATGAAAATAATAAAAGAAAAATTAATCAATCTTTTATTTTATTTTGTTACGAAACAAGTATGTGTAATATGATTGAAAGATTTGGTTGTGGGTTCTCCTCCTCCGCTGATCCCTGAAATTGTGCAAGTATGTACATACGATTGTCAGTTAGCTAGTCTTACGTTAATTTTCACCTACCAGTATGATTACTTTGGGTCACTGGGTGTCAAATTTGAACTTTATGTTAGAATGCGCCTGCATGTGGAACTAAACAAGGGTGTGACTAGCTAGCAAGTTCATAATAGATAGATGGATCGATGATGTACGTCTTTTTATCTTGGTAGGGCTGAGATAAATATAAGCCCATGGGAAAGTTTGTTGAGGGACCTAAAAGAAGGCAACAATAGGAAGAATTGGATAGACAGGGAGCCGTATGCCTACTGGAAAGGAAACCCTTTTGTAGCTGAAACAAGAAGAGACCTCCTCTCTTGTAATCTATCAGATAAACAGGACTGGAATGCTCGACTCTATGTCCAAGTAATTTTATTTTTTATATCACTTATTCTATCAAACCTTTGATTATATCTATCTGATCGTGCATATGTTTATTAATTAAATTTTGCAGGATTGGATCCTTGAATCTAAGCAAGGTTTTCAACAATCAAATCTGGCAAGCCAATGCACCCATAGGTATATCTAGTTTCAGATTAATTGATGGATAGGTTCACGAAGTCAACTTTCAACATTGACTTTTCTTCTTCACTTATTCATTAGGTACAAAATCTACATTGAAGGATATGCATGGTCTGTTAGTGAGAAGTATATCCTAGCATGTGACTCTATGACGCTGCTTGTAAAGCCCTACTTCCACGATTTCTTCATAAGATATTTACAACCTATACGACACTACTGGCCAATAAGAGATAAAGATAAGTGCAAATCTATTAAGTTTGCTGTGGACTGGGGTAACAGCCACAAGCAAAAGGTAATTAACTTAATTTGTTGATTATATTATAATGATGTAATATTTTTGTAAGTAATGTGATACGTATGCAAATGGACTTATTTAGCAGGCGCAGGAAATTGGGAGAGCGGCGAGCAACTTTATTCAAGAAGAACTGAAAATGGAATATGTCTATGATTACATGTTTCATTTGTTAAATCAGTACGCTAAGCTTTTGAAATTCAAGCCAATGGCACCTGATGGAGCTGTAGAGGTATGCTCAGAGACTATGGCTTGTATGGCAAATGGGTTGGAGAAAAAGTTCATGATGGAGTCTCTGGTCAAAGGTCCTTCTATTACAAGCCCATGCACTTTGCCTCCTCCGTATGAACCCAACTTTCTTAATGCTTTCTATAGGAGAAAACTTAATGCAATGCTACAAGTGGAGAGATGGGAGGATAGATACTGGGAAAGTTTGAAGAAGCAATAGTGCGAATAGTATATGCATATTATGTTAAAATAATTAAATTTGTTGGTGAAATTCATCACCTTAAATTTCAGTAATATTTATATTGTATCACTAATAATCAATAATAAAATTATATGGAAGCATACCTGAATTCATAACGCTGAATTGTCCTCTGGAGTAATGTGATTCGTTTTTCATATCAACATGTATATCCTAAAGAGCTCTTTAGTTTCTTTGTGCACTCTTTTTATGATAAGATACAAGAAAAAATAGAAAATATATGTGTGATTAGTGCATTATAACTACTTATATAGACAACTTTTGTTATTGTTATTGGATATTTTTAATTTTATTAAAAATAAAATTATAATACTATTAGGTCTCTACACATTAAAAATTCACATTCTATTAGATACGTTAAAGTCTAAATCACCAAAATTTTAATTAGATAACTTTTAATTAGACTTAATCTTATATGACTGTCTATAATACGTAATTATTCACATATAATCTAATGTTGGATTAAAAAATCAATATTATTAAAATAAATATCCAACATATTAATTACATAGGCTTTTATTTATTAAATAGTAACCAATAAATCAATCACAAAATCATTTGATAAATAGTCAAATCCTACGACTCAGCAAGCCCAAATTAATTAATTATGAAAAAGACATTTTTACCTTAGACCACGTTTAGCACAAAACTGTGTACTTTGATTTGTTAAAATTATAAAAATTTTCTAAAAGATTAAATATTAATCATTTACACCCTTTGTCATTATTTATTTGCCTTGGGTTTTTGGATTTCTGCAAATTGGTATCAGATCCAAGTTTTTGGCTCAAAAAATTAAAAATAGAATCTATTGTTTATATAATAAAGGACTTTAAAAATAATTTAGTGATTAATAATCTTACTATGATTAGTAATATTACTATACATATGCAATATTATTCTTTTGAAAGAAGAATTTTAGATATTAAACAATTAAATCAACTGTATTTATCAAAAGCTCATGAGTTTAGAATTGAAAAGCTTATAGTAATAAAAATTAGAAATTTAAACATAGATCCACTTTTACTAGATACAATAAGAATAAAAATTTCTATGAATATTTTTCTTGGAAACAATGGAATATTAATCATGTTGAAGATTATGATAATGATCTTGTAATATATTATAATAGACTTTTATTTGTTAAATAAAGAGAAAAATATAATTAGATCAATAAAAGGATCAGAAGTAAAAATTATCGTTCTAGTAATATGCTATTATGATATAAAGATTTATTTATGTATAAACTCTACTTAATAAATAAATGCTTAGAGAAAAATTATATGCATAAAGAAATAAGAGATATTATATGTTATAAATATTTAATAGAATGTAATAAAATACTATGAATATGATATTATGAATAAATTGTCTAAACCATTAGTAATTTTACAAAAGATAGAAATTAGTAGGTTTCCACATTCTAGTTATAGATAAAAATGATTTACTTATGGAAGATTTCAATATTTTGATCTAATTAATGATTTAGATATGTGGAAAAGTAATCAGTTAAATTGAATTTCTCTATATTTATTAAATAGATTATGTAATCATAAGCTAACTATAAATTATAAAGAAAGTATTAATGAAATACTAAATATTAAATATTTTAATAATAAAAATATAAATCATATTAAAAGAATATGAGATCAAATGAGTTAAGAATTTGATCAAGTTAAACAAATGATTCAAGACTTCAAAATTGAAAATCAAGATATATTAAAATAGGAAATCATAAATATAATAAATAAAAATTCATTAAACATAAGATTAAATAATATTGAAATTCAATTAAATAAGATTGAAAAAATTATTGACCAACTAAGTAATAACTTTGTCATAAATATTCATGGGGAGCTTCAAGAAAATTTAAGTCTAAAAAATTAATAATAATATGGAAGAATTACTAATGATAATTCAAAAACAAAATAAAATCTTACAGGATACGACAATATACTATAATGAAAATAAAAATATTGAAATTCAACCTGTGATAAGGCTGATATTTAATAAAATAAAGGGAAATAAAAAATTAATAAGTTTAAGAATGCTAAGTGAAAACACTAATAATGAATTAAAATAATTATCTAATAAAGATGAAGAATCTTCTAAAACAAATGAAGATAAGGATTTATTTATTAATTTACAATATATAAAAAAAAGAATTGAACATCTAAAGATAAATGAAACAAAATTAAGATTCTTTAAACAAGGTTTTAATATAAAAGAGATATCAACAAATAAAAGACAACAAAGTTAATAATTTAAGACAAGCAAACATAAAATAGAATATAAAACTCTAAAGAAATATAAAGAAATGTCAATCAACCATGATGGAATATGGTGAAATCTAGATTGTTCTAAAGATAAAGATAAAATTATAATAAATTGGGTAAAATATATTAAAATTGCACTTACATTTAATGGATTTGATAGAAATTAAGCTATAGAATTTCTTAAAACTTCATTTACAAAAATTATAGTGTAATGGTTTATGAGATTAAATAATAATAATAAAAAAGAAGATATTATATGGAGATAATCCTAATGAAAATAAAATTTTAGATCAGATTTTTGAATAGATTTGAATGTGAGACAAGAAGATAATTTTTAAGAGAAGATTGTGAAACTGATTTTTAACAAGAATTAGAAAGAAAAAAAATGGAAAATATGATGAAACTAATTAGGCTTGAGATATGTAACATATATTAGGAAACTTTGGGTTGCACCGACCAGTGCTGTGGTCTTTTGTCGCGACATGCATGAGCTTTGACTCCTACCATTCCGGGCTCAAACTAGTGACCCGAACTAACCATCGGTGGCAATTCTCATTATTATCTGCACGTCGGACGATCATTGAGTAACTAAAAATTCCTTGATCATTAGCACTCAGTAATACTACACTTGTTCCTGGGCCTTTTTTTGCTAACTAGTGGGTTCCCAACTCACAAGGAAGGGGTTTATGCGCATATTCGAGTTCGTATGTCGATTCTATGGTGAAACACAAAAATCTTAGTTAGACAACTTTGCAAAGGTACACGAAGGGCTTGAAACAACAATTTCTTTGATATAATCCTTTCTTACAATCTTGACTTATGTTACTTAGAAGCTTACACCTGTAACTTTGAAAAATTATATTATAAATGTGAATTTCGTGAAGAAGATAATACAAAAATGTATTTTAATAATTTATATTTTGTAAAAATTTCATAACCATGGGGTAAAAAGATTATATAAGAATATATCAAAAAATATGAAGATGGTACAAACACTGATACCCTAGACAATAGAATTAGGTTTGCACGAAATAAAATAAATCAATGGTGCTCTGAAATAAGGGATAGAAGATTAATGAAAATCAAAATTGAAGATTGTGTTGTTCAGATAAAATCTACAAATATAGAAAAAAAATTCAAAAAGAAGAAATTCATTAAAACAAAAATAAAATATTATAAGAGAAATAAATATAAGAAAAAATTCTTTAAGAAAAATAAATATAAAGGAAAATCAAAGGAAAAAACACCTAAAAAATGTAAATGTTGGTTATGTAATAAAGAAGGGTATTATACAAATGAATATCTTAAGAAAAATAAAGTAAACATTAAAATATTTGAAGATTTAAATGAATTAGAATTAATCACTGATAGCGAAGATATTAGTGATAATGATAGCATATATTATCTATCTGACAAGACTGTAAGTAGTTTGGTTCAGAATGAGTGTAGAAGAAATAGATAATAAATATTTATACTAAGATGAAGAATTAAAAAAACAAGATTCTTTTAATAAAGAATTAATCTTTGATAAAAAAAACAATATATTAAGATTAATAAAAAAAAGATTAAAAACATTTATGACTGAATGAGTTCAATCAATAAATTAGCACAAGAAATTGCTAATATGATCAAAAGAAGAAATATATTGTATTTCAGTGCTACTATAAGAGAAGAACCAATCGAAATTAAGTACGCACAAAGAAATGCAAATATACATTTGTTATTAAAATCAGATATAAAAGAAAAGATTGATAGAATTAAACCTAGTGATAAGTCTAAAATTAGATATATTCATATTGGAATAATCTAAATTATGATAAAAGCTCATTTTAGAGAAGAAATTGATAGTCCAATAAATTTAGCTGTATTGGATAATAAGATAGAAGATCGAAAGTGTGCACTCCTTGGAAAAATACAAAGAAATATTAGCTATAAAAAATTAATATTTAAAATATATTATAAATATTTTATAAGCCTTAGAGACAAAAATATAAATAAAACTTTAACCTTAAGTCATGATTTCAAATATTTTGACATAATGCATGATGGATCATATCTATATAGCATAACGTATGCTATAGAATATATGTTGACAAATTCAGCTAACAGTCAAATGTTTACTAATAAAGAATTTATAGAAATAGATAAACTTTTTAATAAAGTTGAAAAAATATAATCACTTGAAATATTAAGATAAGTTGATTTACTAAAGAAATGAGAAATAGATTTAAGTAGTCAACCTACTCTGATTAGAGGAAATATCTCTAAAAATATATAATATACATAAGAATGTATAATAATTATAGGAAAAGAGAGATCATCCTCCATACCTAGAACAGATTCAAAATTAAATAAAAACAAAAAGTTTTACTATATGCAGCCATCTAGTAATATCTCCATCATATAAAGTACTGGCAATAGTCAGAAAAAATAATCAAAATCTAAAAATAAAGATGGAATACAATCATGGGGAAGTTTTGGCATGAAACTTTTGCCATCTTAAATACAAGAGTTGCAAAATCATATATGGACTCCAAAATGATTAAATATTTAGAAAAAAAAATTAATTGAACCACATACATACATAAGATTTAATGAAGAAAGAATGAGTTTAAATCAATATTGTAAAATATCACTAAGAATTAAAGGAATAGAATTTATCTTTCCTTTCTTTATAGAACTAGAATATGAAACAGAAATAAGTCATTTGTTAATAAGGATGAACTTTCTTTAAGATTTTTCACCTTACTGTATAAGAGATAGAGAGATATTAATAACCTTTGAAGGAGTAAAACAAACACTGTCAAAATATGTCTAATCATTTTATAGTCTATATAAAAGTGATCATACCATATTATGACAATAAGCCTAAATGGTTCCGTTCTTTAATTGATATTGATTCACGAGTTAGTTTGGCTAATTTAAGAATTTATCCAAAATCTTATTGAAAATATTATAAACCTTTAACAAGACAAGGTATAAATGGAAAACAAATTTCTCTTGGAGCATGTAAAATCAAAACCTTGATTCAAATTAACGATTATATATTAAGCATACTAATATTATGATCCTATGACCATATGAGAGTAGATATACTTTTAGGAGTTAATTTTCTTCGACAGTTTGTTTATATTATGACTAACGAAACAATTACTCTTAAAATACCATGTAATTATTTAATTACAATACTTCGGCTTTATAATCTAATTTGGCGAACAACTTGAAAATTACATTTTTGAAACAGCTAACGTGGTAATTTTAATATAAAAATTAATCAAATCATGACAGGTTATGAAAAAATCTCAGAAAAACTTGATACAAACTTTAGTGAAAATCCAATTTAACCATAGGAAGTTGATAAAACTTATGTTAAGATTGAATTAAAAGATTCAAACGTAATCATAAGAGTCAAGCCAATGAGATATGGGTAAGAAGATCGATTAAAATTCGATAAACAAATTAAAGATATCTTAAATCTCAAAATTATTAGAGAATCTAAAAGTCTACATAGCAGTCCAATCTTTATGGTTATGAATCATGTAGAAACTAAACGAAGAAAGACTCGTATGGTTATTAACTATAAAAAGTTAAATAAATATACCAAGTTTGATAGATACTTTTTATCTTATAAAGATACATTAATTACTTTTTTAATTAACAAAAAAAATTGTAAAATTGATTGAAAATCCTGATTTTGGCAAATTAAGCTTGAAGATACTGCTTACTGTCTTTAGTACACCCAAAGGACAGTATGAATGGATTATGATGCCTTTTTAGATTAAAAAATACTCTACAAATATTTCAAAGAAAGATAGATAAAATCTTTAAAGAATTTTATGAATTTTGCATTGTTTATGTAGATGATATATTAATATTTTCAAATAATAAAGTAGATCATGTTAATCATTTAGTTTCTTTTGTAGAAAAATATAAAAAACATGGAATATTACTTTCTAAAAAGAAAACTGAAATAATGAAACATATAATAGAGTTTTTAGGGTTAATTATTGATGAAACAGAAATAGAGATGCAACCTCATATTTTATAAAAAATATATTTATTTCTAGATAAATTAGAATCTAAGAAATAAATTCAAAAATTTATAGGATGTCTTAATTATGCTGAAGGTTTAATAAAAAAAACTTAGCAACAGAAAGACAACGTTTACAAGGATTATTAAAAGAATAATACCAAATCTTGGGAAGAATTTCATACCAAGGTTGTTAAAAGATTAAAAGAAAAATATAAAAATCTACTAAGATTAGGATTTCTTACATCTAATGATAATTTAATTCTGGAAACAATGCATATGATAATCACTAAGGCACAGTATTAAAAACAATTAAGAAAAGATTTGTTAATATACCAGTGAAATATTTAAACCCGCAGAAAAGAATTATTATGATAATGAAAAAGAATTGTTAGCTATTAAAAATAGAATATCTAATTTTTTTTTTGCCAAAGAAATTTAAACTCAGGTCTAATAATATTCAGGTAAAATGATTTATATTCAGTAAATTACCCAATTTCCCATAATATAAAAGATTAATTAGATGGCAGTAATTTTTGCTGAATATGATTTTGAAATTAAGTATATCAAATGAACTAACAATTGTATTGTAGATTTCCTCAGTAAAAAATTTAATGGATAAACATTTATCTCAAATAATCAATGGCATAATAATGTGCTTAGAATGTTTAGAATTGCTTCTCAAAGGTAACTAAATGATTTATGAAGCTCATGAAGAATTGAGCAAACTTTGTCTAAACAAAGCTTTGTAAAATCATCCATAAGTACAAACTTTAGAAGAATACATCAGTAAAATGCTTAAAAATGTCTATTTTAAGGATCAACCTGAGGGCTAGATTGCTCAGAGTTCTTTACATAATTCAAATATTACCCATCCAGATAACTTTCTCACAATTCATGATCTTAAAGATCGATATTTAAAGGGAGAGAGTTTCCAATGCTCTTCACCGAGCTTAAAGCCCCAATATAACAAAAGTTGATAGTTAATTTCGATGGCTAAAATCTCATATGAAAGTGACTATGCTTATGAATATAAAAAGTTGGTAAATTAGGCTATGGAATTCTCCATAGTTAGGCTATAGTACCAGATCATTCAGGGTTATACCCGAAAATTAATTTCATTTTAGAAGGTGATCCTAAATGTTTGAATATGGTTTTCTTAACCTCATCTATGTTAATAATAATTGCATGGAATTAGAATTACTTCTCAAAAAGATAAAAGAAGCTATAATTAACCTCAAAAGAATAAGCGAGATGTTTGGGTAATATTGGGCAGGTCACCTCGAGGCCTAGTGTTTAGGTAATATCGGGCAGGTCACCTCGAGGCCAATCGAGCTCGAGTAAAACTCCTCGAAGTCAGTCCAATTCGAGCAGAAGACCTGACCGCTGGCACGAAGACAGTCGTATTAGGCGTTAAAGCTGGTCAAGGTCGAGGAGTTCAAGACTCGTCGAGCCCGAGCTCATTCTTCTGCTCGATATCTTCATAGCCCATCAAAGCTGGTCAAGGTCGAGGAACCTCAAGACTGGTCAAAACCCGAGCTCACTCTTCTGCTCGAGGTCTCCAAGTCCTCTGAGCACGATCCAATCACGCCAGTCACCACACGGAAGAAATGCAAGAGCCAGATACAGTCGGTTCGAGACGGCGATCGATGCCTGACCAATGGCCCACGCGGTAAAGTGTCGTCACTGTTACCGATGACCGGCACACGACCCATAGTGTCATCATTTCATACGGGCATAACCAACACTATCATGAGGCCGCGGGAACCCATGCCCACCTAACATCCCGCATTCCCAGGGTGTGCCGCAGTAATCTCGGCTGTCAGAGGGCCCGAGCACCATAAGCGCGGAGCAGCACCTCGAAGGAAAAATGGCAGGAAAACGGAAATATAAAAGGAAAATGGAAACAGAAGGAGAGGGTTCGAAAAATTTTACACAGGTTCTTCTTCTTGTTCCCATCCTCCCTTTGAATTTCATAACTAGTTATTCTTACCATAAAAGGGCAAAAAATATCCTTTTGATTTGACCGGTCTCTTGAACAACGAGGTATACAAGAAGAACAACCCGATCACTAACTTGAGCGTCAGAGGGTTTTAGCTGGACAAACAACCGGTGACCCCTGACGTTGTTTCTGTGAGTGTAGGCCAGAGAAGATCGCTATTCTGGCGAATCACTGAAAACTGAAATCGGAGATCATCCCTGCTCGAGCTCGAACATCTCGCGAGCAAGAGTTTTTTACACTGTTGGAAGGCACACAGAAAAACCGCATTAACATCTTGGCGCCGTCTGTGGGGATCAGTTCAAAAAGCCTGATTTCCCAACACCTTCAGAAGACACAACGCAACAATGAGAGGAAACAGCAGGAGAGGAGTAAGTCCAGAGGAGTCGGTGACTTTGAGGGAAGTAGCTAATGAGGCTCAAAATAGAGAAATCCAGGAGAGAATGGATCGGATAGAGAAACAAATGGAAACACTGACCTCCATATTACAAGAACTTAGGGAGGGACAGAGAAAAGCATGTAATGACGTCCCTGAGTCCAGTCGTGGGAATGCCCCGACGGGGAGCATCGCGGAGGCGAAGCCAGAGATCGAGAATACCAAATGTTGCTGGGAGGAGGAGACGAACATGGAGGAAAGGAGTCCGTCAGGCATTTGCAGGATCTGACACCAACCTCTCAGCGGAGGAGTTGGAGGGAAGTGCGTGGGTTGGCACAAGTTGTGGAGGACCTCCGGGGAAACGGGAAAAGCCCAAGTTGGAGGATAATGCTAGACAACGAGTCTCCACTCTCGGCGGAGATAATGGGCGTCACGATTCCGTTTCCTGGATTTAAGGTTTTCAGGGAAGAGTGATCCGCTGGTGCACATAGAGCGGTTCAACGACATGACATGACATGAGTATAGGGCCTATCAGCAGCCCAAAGATACAGGGCCTTCCCACTCACTCTTGAGGGAAGGGCAAGAGAATGGTACCGCAGGCTGCCACGGGGAAGCATCCTGAGCTTTGAACAGATGTGCGGAGAATTTGTAGAGCAATTTCGGGGCGCAGTGACCCCCGAGGATGACATGATGGAATTGTCAGAGATAAGATAGAGGGAAGGAGAATCCCTCCGGGAATTTATCAACAGGTACCACCAATCGGTGCTAGATCTTGGGGCATTTAATCATCCCCAAGTGTTGAGGGGGCTGAAGGAAGGAATCAGGATGAGAAGACCATGGTACAATCTACGGAGCCCTTCAATCCGTTCATATTCAGATGCGTACGAACAGGTGAAGATGAACATGGTCATCGAAGAGGAAAAAGCTGCGAAGCTGAGAAATGAACAAGGCAGTGGAACGAAGAGGAAGGAAAAATGAAGTCCTGCCCGAGGAACGTTGACTTCCAAAGTGATGAGGGACCAGGTTGCCCCCTACAATCCTTACCAGAGAGCTCCCCAGCCACGGATGATTCTCGTGCCACCTTGCGGGTCTCAGGTCGGGACCACGGGAGTCAGAGCGACCAGCGATCACCCATCCCATGACCAGACCACCAAGCCGACCTATCTTTGGACCACGATAGGTGACCGCCCATTGCCACCTCCACCGAGAAGCTTCCCAAGAGATCGGGCGATACAGATGGTGGAGCAGAGCCCCGCCTACGGGCAATACACAAAGCTGAAGGTGTCACTCGAACAGATACTCCAAGTGGCAGAGGATCGAGGACTATTGAGCCCTCCAACACCGATGGCTAAACCAGCTGATAAATGAGATAGAGGAACGGTTTTGCCACTTCTATAGTGACCACGGCCACTCAACTTCACAGTGCCGGGATTTGAATAACCAAGTGGAAGATTTGGTTAGAAATCGGTATTTGGATGAGTTCATTGAAGGAGGACATCCGGTGGTCGAGCAGCAACCAGAAGAGGATGACCGAGCTTATGACATGGAGCTGGAACCACCGGCCACCAGAGTGATATCAAGAGGACCCACAATGGCAGGGAACTCGAATAGGGCTCGGAGAACTATTGCAGAGAAGTCCTGTTCACTGTGCCTGCTGCCAAAAAGGCTAAGGTGCGGCAGGTGCCCATCATGTGGACGGAGGAGGACGAGGAAGGGGTACTATACCCCCATGAGGATGCCTTAGTCGTGAAGGCACGTTGTTAGGAAGGAAGTTGATCGGATATTGGTGTACTCGGGAAGTTCGGTGGACATCCTGTTCAAGTCCACACTCGAGGATTTAGGAATAACAGGTGCGAACCTCGAGCAGACGAACACTTCCTTGAAAGGGTTTGGGGGAGGAAAGCTGACCCCTCTGGGAATCATTAAATTGGCTGTGACTATGGGCTCGCCTTTTGAAAAGAACATGATGGTAGACTTCGTGGTGGTGGATGAAGTCAGCCCCTACCAAGCAATATTGGGAAGGTCGTTTATGAGGATCGATCAATCGAGTCTTGTCCACCTACTATTTAGCCTGAAGTCTTGAGTAAATGGAATGTGTAGGAGTCGTCGAGGGTAGCGGAGGGTTGCGATGAGTTCATTCTGTTGTGGCGACCAAGAAGCAATACAAATAACGTCATTAGGCTCAAGGGGGGATTCGAAGAACGGGAGACAGGAGCCCGCTGAAGAATTGGAGGAAGTTAGAATAAGGCCAAACGACCACGAGAAGAAGGTCCAGATCGGCTCGGGCATTAATGAGGAGCTGAAGAAAAATCTGGTCGAGTGCCTGCGAGCGCATTCCGATGTGTTCACTTAGACACACGAGGACATGCCCGGGATTGACCCAGAGGTGGCGTGTCACAGGCTGGCAATACGAAGGGACGCTAAGCCAGTGGGGTAGAAGAGGAGGTGCATCAACCAAGAGAGGTACGAGGCCATAAACTACGAGGTGGAGAAGCTGTTGAAAGCGGGATTCATAAGGGAATTCTCTTACCCCAAATGGATCTCGAATGTAGTGTTTGTGAAGAAGGCAAGTAGGAAGTGGAGAATGTGTGTGGACTTCACAAACGTGAATAAAGCTTGCCCAAAAGACAGCTTCCCATTGCCAAAGATAGACCAGTTGGTAGACTCCACGGTTGGACACGGACTGTTTAGCTTCATGGACGCCTTCTCGGGCTATAATCAAATTCCCATGCACCAGCTAGACGAGGAATGCACAGCTTTCATCACTAATCAAGGTCTGTTTTGCTATAAGGTTATGCCCTTCGGCCTGAAGAACGCGGGGGCAACATACCAGAGGCGGTGAATAAGGTCTTCAAGCCACTGATAGGCCGAACAATAGAGGTTTATGTGGACGATATGATCACCAAATCGAAAGAAGTGGAGGAACATGTAAAGCAATTGGAAGAAACCTTCGCACTCCTAAGAAAATATCGGATGAAACTAAATCCAGAAAAATGTGCCTTCGGAGTTGGTTCGGGAAAATTCTTGGGCTTCATGGTCAGTCATAGAGGGATCGAGGCCAATTCGGAAAAGATAAGAGAAGTAGTGGAGATGAAGTCTCCCCGTACTCTCTAGGAGATACAAAGTCTTACAGGCAAATTGGCATCCCTCAACAGGTTCATATCTCGGGCCACGGATAAATGTCAAGTCTTCTTCCAAGAAATGAGGAAAGACAGGAAGACAAAATGGACACCAGATTACGAAGCGGCGTTCCAACAGTTGAAAGAATACTTGCTGAAAGCCCCGTTACTGTCCACACCTCGAGCAGGGGAGGTTCTGTTTCTGTATTTAGTTGTATCCCAATGGGCAATGAGCTTGGTTCTGGTGCGGGAAGAGTCAAAGGTGCAGTATCCCATCTATTACGCGAGCAGAGCTTTGTTGGAGGCTAAAACTCGATATCCGTCGATGGAGAAATGGGCACTGGCCTTGGTAACAGCAGTCCAAAAGCTGAGGCCTTATTTCCAGGCACATTCAGTGACGGTTTTAATGAACTAGCCACTCAGGCAGACTCTACACAAGCCAGAGACTTTTGGAAGGTTGGTAAAATGGTCGGTGGAGCTCAGTGAATTCGACATCAACTACCAACCTCGAACAACTATAAAAGCTCAGTCCTTAGCTGACTTTGTGGTCGAGTGCACAGAGAGGAATGAAGAGAGGGAGGGCGAGCGTCCATCAGACTCCTCAGCCTCAACAAGTGCATGGACAGTCACAGTAGATGGGTCCTGTGAAGATCGAGGGAGGCGGGAGGCGAGGAGTTGTGCTCCTTGGATTACGAAGAGGCGGAGATGCAATATCTTGGTGAAGCTGGAATTCGGAGTCACCAACAACAAGGCCGAGTATGAAGCTGTAATTGTGGGATTGAAGCTCGCATTGGTAGTGAAGGCAGAAGAGGTAAAGCTTCAAACAGACTCACAGTGGTAGCAAATCACCTCAGCGAAAGCTTCAAGCAAAGGCGAGAAGATGGAGGCCTACATTCGGAAAGTAAAGCGGTAATAAAGAATTTCCAAGCGGTCGAGGTGGAGCAGATCGCGAATGGGAAGAATTTTTGAGCTGACATGATAGCTCGAATGGCCGCTACATTCGACCCCAAAATACCGAAGTTTATCCCTTTAGAAATCAAGACTTGCTCGAGCATCGAGCAGGAAGACAAGGTGATGAGTTTATCGTCGAGTAGCACCTGGATGGAGCCAATTATTTCTTACCTTAAGGAAGAAGTGTTACATGCCGATAAGAAGTAGGCAAGGAAGCCGAAGTGTAAAGCGGCCAGGTATACTTTGATCGATGGGGTCTTGTACAGACGGGGATACACTCTCCCACTGTTGCGGTGCTTAGACCGAAGAAAGCGATTACGTCCTCAAGAAATACATGAAGGATTTGCGGGAACCACTCGGTAGCGAGGTCTTTAGCTTTCAAGGGCTTGAGGTAGGGATACTTTTGGCCCCGCATGCTTTAGGATGCGCAAGAGAAGACCAGGAGTTGCAAAAGTTGCCAAAGCTTCGCTAACTACATGACTCAGCCTCCTGAGAACCTCACGGTGATGAATTCACCATGGCCGTTTGCTCAATGGTGGATTGACTTGATTGGGCCACTACCAAAGGGGAAAGCATCTGCAACACATGCCGTAGTGGCAATTGATTATTTCACCAAATGGGTTGAAGTGAGAGCGTTGAGCAGTATCACCAAGAGCAAAACCACTGACTTCATTTGGAAAATTGTGATTTGTAGGTATGGGACTTCCTATGCGTTGGTCACGAACAACGGGAAACAATTTGACAACAATAAGTTCAGAGACTTCTGCAAAAACATGGGGATAGAGTTAAAGTTTTGCTCTCCATCACACCCACAGGCCAACGGGCAAGTAGAAGCCGCAAACAAGACTATAAAACGTCTCTTGAAGACCAGACTAGGCGAGCAGAAGGGAGCTTGGGTTGACGAGCTGCCTGGTGTCTTCTGGGATTACAGAACCACACACAAAACTGCCACAGAGGAAACCCTCTTCTCACTGGCATTTGGACATGAGACAGTTGTCCCTGCTGAGATAGGGATAGGAACACACCGAACAGAGCACTTCAACGAGAAGCAAAATGATGAGCAGATGTGTGCAGGCCTGGACTTGCTGGAAGAGAAAAGGGAAAGGGCCGCTATAAAAATCGTAGAGTATCAGTAGAGAGTGACTCGCTATTACAACCGGAGCGTGCACATCCGCCGATTTCAAGTGGGAGATTGGGTACTCAGAAGAGTCAATCGGAACACGAAGGACCCCAGGCAAGGTGTGTTAGGACCAAACTAGGAATGTCTCTATCGGGTCTCTCAAACAACTGGACCGAGAGCATACCGGCTGACTCACCCCGATGGACGAGAAGTCAAGAGGCCATGGAACGCACAACGTTTGATTAAATATTTCCAGTAAGTTTCCTCGTGATGTAAGCATTAATATACAATTCCTTCCGAAATGGAGATGTATAAACTCCTAAATATGTGTAAAAGCAAGAAAAATACTTTCAATGTTAATTCAATATAGACAAGATTGAAGCCAACAAGTTTGAAGATAACACAAATGGCAGAAGTCTCACAGCCTAGCTTAAGGCAAGACGGTGCCAAGCGTGAGCCAATTGCAGGCTCGAGCAAGAAAAGCTCATGAAGACAACGCAAAGGTCAGAAGTCTCAAAGCCTAGCTTAAGGCGAGACGGTGCCAAGCGTGAGCCAATTGCAGGCTCGAGCAAGAAAAGCTCATGAAGACAACGCAAAGGCCAGAAGTCTCAAAGCTTAGCTTAAGGCGAGACGGTGCCAAGCATGAGCCAATTGCAGGCTCGAGCAAAAAAAGCTCATGAAGACAACGAAAGGCCAGAAGTCTCAAAGCCTAGCTTAAGGCGAGACGGTGCCAAGCGTGAGCCAATTGCAGGCTCGAGCAAGAAAAGCTCTAGAAGACAACGCGAAGGATGAAAGTCTCAAAGCCTAGCTTAAGGCGAGACGGTACTAAGCGCGAGCCAATTGCAGGCTCGAGCAAGAAAAGTTCGTGGAGACAACGCAAAGGCCGGAAGTCTCAAAGCCTAGCTTAAGGCGAGACAGTGCCAAACGTAAAACAACGGCAGGCTCGAACAGAATGAGCTCGCAAAAAGCACAAGGGCTAAGCTTAATCCAAGTATCGGCTCGGGCAGATCAAGCTCATAAACGGAACAGAGGCTTTTAAGCCCAACTCAAGGCAAGACTGCCACGCATAAACTAAGAGACGATACGAGCAAGAATGGCTCGGAGAAGAAAAACAAGGGCCCAATGCTTATTAAAATTTACTTGGCAAGTGCACAAAGTCAATTCCACAAGAAAATACAAGGTAAAAATATACATACGAACACAGAGGTAAATTGTCCAAAGTATATTCTTTATTCATTCGCAAAACTAAAAATACAAGTACAAAAAGCTTCCGTGGAGTAACTTCCGTGGCATCAGCAGCAGGAGGAGCATTGGCAGCAGCAGTAGGAGAAGCAGCCTCTCTAGACTCGACTAAGGCCTCGGTAAGGGAGACTCCCGGCTCTTGATGCGAGGCACCGTGCTCGCGCATGTACTCTGCGACGGTCGCCCCGAGCTTAGATAGATTTACTTCAGGGTGCTCCTTGCTCAAGGCAAACGTGAGGCAGCTATAGCTGAAAGACACCCCATCGTTTTACTCTGTCGTGAGCCTGTCTTCCAAAGAGTCCACCCTCTTCTGAAAATGAGAAGCCTCCTTCTCCATGGTCTTCTCGAAAGAGAACCTTTGTATGTCCAAGTCCTTCCGAGCATGAACTAGCTCTTCCGGACAAGAGACAGCTCCCTCTTGGTTGGAGGGCCCTAGAGTCAGACATTCTTGCTTTCTCCTCGGGGTGGAGTTCTCCTCATGAGCTTCATTGCCTCACTCGTCTTTCGCTCAAGACTGCATTTGAGCTCCGAATTTACGCTCGGAGCTTCCTCCAGGAATCGTGAGTCTTGGCCTTGAATCTGGTAGCAACGACGGCAGCACGAGAAGAGAGGCGTTAGAAAGCGCCGACTAACTCATCTGCATCGTAGGACTCCAACCTATCCATGAATTTATCCTCTATTTGTCTAGTAAAGTCCTTGACGTAGGGATCGGTGCTTGGTCGGGCCGCCTCTACTCTTGCACGCGTTTTGATCGGTAGGCGGCGGCGTTGCGATCCTCGGACATTTATAAGTTGGGCCCTCTTCTGCTCGCTCTGTCTTTTGAACTGGGGGGGAAGCTCTAGCCGGCGAAGTGGGAGTATCGGTTCGAGGCCTTTTCGCTGGAGCAGAAGAGCTGCTCGCGCGTCCCGAGCTCCTTGCAGACCTTTTTAACATATTGAGCACATCATCCATCTCGTCTTCTGAGACCAGGCCAAACTCCACAAAATTTTGTGCTGTGAGTAGCTCCCTGCACGAGGTCGCGTTTTCAAGGACAGTGTTGACGCGTGCTCGAAGCTCTTCCCCAGTCCTATAAGAGGCACCCCAAGACACTGAAACAACAATAACCAGAGCAAAATAGTGAAAAAAGATACGAGCAGAAGAACTAAAATAAAAATTCGTTGGACAAGTAAACGAACTAGAGTGTAAAAATGACAAGGAACCAGAAGGATCCCCGCGGAGAGAGGTGCAGCATGCCCCCAATCTCCCCCAGCAAAGAAGAATTTGCCCTTCCAGTTGCCACCAGAAGTGGGGTGATCAGTTATGGGTTTCTTGCCCTTCAGGCTAGAGGTGAGGTAGTACCAACCAGTATCCTTCGGGCTGCATTTCAACTGGTAGAGATGCTTTATTTCCTCTACCGAGGGCTCACCCAGATTACACCATCTCTACAGCACATAGAGGCTAGACAAGACCCTCCACCCGTTCGGGTTCAGTTGCCCCAGGGCCAATCGGAATCTGGACAGAACTCGGGCAAAATAAGGCTGAAGAAGCAACCTAACCCCCCACCTAAAGCACTCCACGTGGAAGGTGGCATACCCCTGAGGAGGACGGCTGGGTATGTCACCCTTACCTGACACCCGCAAGACCACATTGTCTGGTATGTGGTAGGTGTCCCTAAGCCTATCCAGATCCAGGTGTGTGGTTTCACACCTCATGGAGTCAATGGGATACCCCCTACCCTCTGACCGTTGGCTGACTCCTCCCCCCTGATGCGGCTGGGACTCCACCACAGTTAACACCCCTTCTGAACTGGAATCTCTCACTGGGATTATGTTAGGGGGTTATACATCACTTGCAGATGACGATTTCTCAGATGACATCCTACGGGGTTGTTGGGTATTTGACATGTTTCCTATAGACAGAATCTACCAAGTGGGAATTGAAAACCCAAATGAATGAAGAACAGAGCGGAAATAAGAAAAAAGAAAGAGGTTTATACCTGAGTAAAGCCGACAGTCGAAAATAATAGCGACGGTGAAGAGAAAGACGAGAAGCACTTGCAAGTGAGTAATTTTGGTCTGAGTAAAAATGAGCAATAGGAAGCACAGTGAAGAAATCGATGGTTTTTAAAGAGGAGAATGCGTCTCTTCAGCAGACGGCACGCACCTCAAGAGACACGACTGTTCAAGTAACGTCTCCTCAAAATTCAAACGCATGGCCCGGATTAACCCACGTGTCCCATAATAAATGTGAAATGATGGAAGCGGAAGACAGCTCAATACGGGAAAGTAAAAAGGCCATGAAGCCGGCCTAAACAAGAAGTTTCCAGTTTTATCTCACTCCAAAGACTAGAAACTGGAGGACTGGTGTTTGGGTAATATCGGGCAGGTCACCTCGAGGCCTGGCGCTTGGGTAATATTGGGCAGGTCACCTCGAGGCCAATCGAGCTCGAGTAAAACTCCTCAAAGTTAGTTCAATTCCAGCAGAAGACCCGACCGCTGGCACGAAAACAGCTGTATTAGGCGTCAAAGCTGGTCAAGGTCGAGGAGTCCAAGACTGATCGAGCCCGAGCTCATTCTTCTGCTCGATATCTTCATAGCCCGTCAAAGTTGGTCAAGGTCGAGGAGCCTCAAGACTGGTCGAAACCCGAGCTCACTCTTTTTCTCGAGGTCTCCAAGTCCTCCGAGCACGATCCAATCACGCCAGTCACGACACGGAAGAAATGCAAGAGCCAGATACAGTTGGTTCGAGACGGTCCGACTCTTCTCTCCAGCAACTCAACACGGCGATCGATGCCTGACCAATGCCCCATGTGGTAAGGTGTCGTCACTATTATCGATGACCGGCATACGCCCCATAGTGTCATCATTTCATACGCACATGACCGACACTATCATGAGGTCACGGGAACCCATGCCCACCTGACATCCCGCATTCCCAGGGTGTCCGCAGATAATCCCGTACGTCGAGGGGCCCGAGCACCATAAGCGGCGGGAGCAGAGGCAGCACTCCGAAGGAAAAATGGCAGGAAAACAGAAATATAAAAGGAAAATGGAAATAGAATGAGAGGGTTCGAAAAATTTTACACAGGTTCTTCTTCTTTTTCCCATCCTCCCTTTGAATTTCATAACTGGTTATTCTTACCATAAAAGGGCAAAAAATATCCTTTTGATTTGACCGGTCTCTCGAACAACGAGGGATACAAGAAGAACAACCCGATCACTTACTTAAGCGTCGGAGGGTTTTCGTCGGACAAACACCCAGAGACCCCTAACCTTGTTTCTGTGAGTGCAGGCCAGAGAAGATCGTTATTCCGGCGAATCACTGAAAACTGAAATCATAGATCATCCCTACTCGAGCTCGAACATCATGCGAGCAGGAGTTTTTTACACTGTTGGAAGGCACGCAGAAAAACCGCATCAACACAAGACACAAGAAATAATTTTTGTTAAATTTCTCACTAAGTCCAACAGTTGATTTAGATCAGGTTTATAATGATTATGATACTACTTTTTTTAACTTAGAGCTCTTAGCAGCAAAAGAGCAATTAGGATGAAAGTTCTCTATGAACAGCTCGAAAGGATCAGCAAGAAAAATGTGTGGCTCCACGAAGCCACAAAAAACATATAATCTTTTCTATGAGTAGAAAATAAAGCATATTAGCAAGGTAAGAAATTAAAAAAAAAAGATGACATATGAAAATCTTCTGAAACTCAGGCTTCTGACATACCACGAGATATGTAAAATGCTAAAGCATCCATCATTATATAATTTTTGCTACAAAAATTTCAAATATGGGTCTAGCAAAAATATGTCAGTTGATGAAGAATTGATAATAGGAATGTGACATAATAGGGACCACTTCAAAAGATAAAAGATGTTAGTTTAAAACATCAATAATTCAAAAAAAAAAAGACAAAATTTATCAAAATTCTTATCTCAACGATAAGAGCTGTCGATCAAAGGACATAAATAATTAAAAAGAGAGAGGTCACCTTATCTCTAGGAAATCGAGAACACCTTAAACATGTAACAAGTGTCATGTAAAGAAGGTAATCTTATCTCTTTTAGTGAATAAATAAATGTGGTAAGAAGGAAATGGCATCAATTTTCATCTCATCCATGACCTTTCAATAACTCTCATTCGTACTCTTATAAAAGTTTCAGTTATGAAATAAATAAAAACTATTTGAGTGAAATTATTATCTGTTATATATCCTATATATTTAAAAATATATGAAGAAACCTATATGCCAATACTTGTGTTAAATCAATAAAATTTCATATTTCTAAGCACTCTTCCAAAGACATTTGCAAGGAAATCACTTAGGCAAATTCTTTTAGGCTATGGAGCAGTGTGTTGCGTTGGGCCGCATAGAATAATTAAATATGTGATTTTGCAAGATGTGTGAAAGCTATGGCGGTGCTGATCGTAGACATCTCTACGGTTAGAGGTAATTAGCGCGTTTATCTTAGAATTCGAGAGATAAAACACTAGTTGATAATCTTAAATTATCTTCTTATATTTAGCAACAAACAGAAACATGTTGGGCCCTAATTGTTTTTACAATTTTATGAGATATAAGATGATAAAAATAGTACACAATTCATAAAATATTGAAATATCAGTTATTAAATTTATAAATTTTATTGATAATTTAGATTTTAGTCAAGAATATCAAGTCAATTATATAATTTATATTATTAGAAATTATTTAAATCTAAAAAAACTTTGGTATAAAAATATAAAAATGATAAATATTGAAAATGAACATGAAATATTTGATGCTTTTGAGGAAGAAAATAAGATAGCTTTAATATAATCTATCATAAAAATTCTTTATATAATTCAAGAAAGGTGCAGAACTAATAATAAGACACAAAATCATCCATAATGAATAATAATAATCATATGAATTTTTTTAATTCAAAATATGGATTTTAAATTATAATATATTTACGAAAGCTTAGATAGAATGTACTTTAAATGGGAAGATAATTTAGACATATAGATTAATATGTTAGAAGAAAAAATTTAGTTAATGTCTCGATAAATATAAATAATGAAACATACATTACCTAATCTAAAATACATAAATCTCTATAAATATAATAGTTATCTAAATTTATATAAAAATATAATTAAAATTTTTAAACAGTTTAAAAAGAAATTCAGAAAAGACAAATTATTCAGTTATACAAAATTAACAATAAAATAAGATATTTATTACTAAATACTATAGTTACCATGTGGTATGCATATCATTATTGAATTAATTAAGAAGGCGTACAGCACTGCAGTTATGTCTTGCAGGAAACTGTACTATTATTTAAATTAATTGCTATGACCCGCATGCAGCATCTTGGACCACCGGGAAGACGTGAATGACTCATCATCATATATCTCATTGCCCAGAAGAGCATTTTTAATGAGCTTTATCACTGACGAATGACAGTCTTTGTCTAAATTGGTCATGTGGATGAAAGGAATTGGTTTCTTTTGGGTGACAGAATGAATGAATGAAAATGATGATGATCAATCCGGTCTCCACTGTTTGCTAATACGAGTTCAGTGCTGCACACACGAGCACCTTGCGAATACTGCATACTGTTACATACTTATAATTACGTGTGTACATATAAATACGTATTGAGAAAATTAAAGCTTGCAATATGATGCTATTTTGCACGCCGCTGTTGTATTTTCATTTGTGGACCAACTGGTTCTCTAATTATTAGGTTTCATTTCAAGTGGGGATGAAATTTTGTTCGTGGGCATAGATTTATTGGAATCGTACGGATAAGTTTATGTTTGTGTTTCTGTCTTTAAAGATTGAAACTGACAACACACTAGGCCGTACCCCTTAACCTCACATTAATGCATGCACACAACAAATAACGTATACAAGTTGTTTGGACGATTTTTGTTAATTAGGGCGACCCATATTGGGATATACAATTAATTACTTTAATAAGCTACCGTGAAACTTATATATAAATGCCTAATTAAAGTCTGAACAATGAATAGTTTTGAGATAAGAAATATTTGCCAAGATACACTTGGGCGATTAATTAATTATGTGTTCATTTTAAATGTTGAACCAGACTAACATGCACGAGACTCCACAGTCCACTGTTGGGTTGGCTTGGCTTCAACTCTTTGTTTATTGTTAGTTGTTATGAAGAAGAGAAAAAAAGGAAAAAACAAAACAAACTCTTTGTTAGTTGAGATGTTGAACGGACGTTAATTCCTTTGCTAACACTCGCAATTATTGACGGTCGGTGGTGTCACCAATAAATTATGTTGATGCATATATACCGACTTGGTTATATATATATATATATATGTTGCTCTTAAAAACTAATTAATCGTAGCTTAAATATATGACATCAACGGAGACGTAAGCAATATGGGGAGCTAAATTGTCGTGTTAGTTTCTGCCTCTAATAGCAAGCTTCCGCATTAAAAAATCAATTACATCAACGCTAAGTTAAGTTATCAAAATTATTTGATGATTCTGGATTCATATTGGTGGAGCCTGCAACGGCAAAGCCACTTTAATTAGTAAGCTGGTTCTGATAAAATCATTCCAAACTTTGGAGGCATTTACTTTTGAGATGCTTCACCAAACCATGAGAATTTCTTGCTCTTGAATCCTCCTTGATGATGAATGTGACAGCTTATCTACTTCCCGTATCATTAATCACGAAATTAAAAAGGTATAAAACCAAATGAACAGGAATGATTAAGAATTTTAATAAGCATTGTGTGGGAACCTATTTTCATCATTTAATATAATATAGAAATCAAAGGAAAATAAGTAATTTGACGAGGAAAATTACAAATTAATGCAAATAATAATAATAACAACGATAAAAGTCAAAAGAAAAAAAAACACATGATGGGGACTTTTTTTTTTTTTTTGAGATTGTGAGAGTGTATGGTTTATTTATTAATGAAAAAGACAAAGTGGGTCCTGATCTAAGTGATCACATGGAGAGTGTTCAAGGCAAATATGACGGGACAGAGGGCCCTCTCTTGCAAAAGGAACCGAAAACTATCTCTGGGGGCCCATTACTTATGTCGTGATCACTACACTTGGCTTCGTGGCAATTTCTCATTGGTTTCTATCTTCTCTGTTTGACTTTCCATATTTGATCCAATCAGTTTGTGACACCTGTAAGACTATTAAAGGAAAAAATTATTTATTTTTATATCTTAAAAACTTAATTTAATTTAATTTAATTTAAAATATTTTAATATTTTAATTTATTTATTTTTGTATCTACAATTTTATTATAAGATATTTTTATCTTAATAAAAAAATTAAAATTTATTAATTTTTATTTAAATGATAAAATATTTGAATGAAAAATTATTATTTTTTCTACGAATAATTTTATTAAATATCTTTATTTTTTATGTACCTATTAAATATTGTATTAAAATTTTATTTAATTTTAAATTATAATTAATATTAAATACTTAACGTACATTCAATTTAAATTTTAAACAATTCTTTTATTATTAAATAATAACTATTTATGTATAAATATTATGTTAAATTGTAAAAAAATAATATTATCAAAATTTTTTCATAAATTATATATCAAATACTTACTTTATAAATATTGTAAATATATAGTTAATTAAACTTTAATATATATAATTTTTTTAAGGTCATAAGTATACAAATATTAAAATTAAAATATTTTAAATTTATAAAAATAAATAACTTAATATTTATATATATACATATATATATACTTATTTAAAATTTAAATAAAAAAAATAAACACTACTAAGTCTCTTCGAATCACAGCAGAATATAGTATTAGGGAACGAGGAGGCTTATGGTCCGGCTCCCTTTGAAAATACTCGAAACTCAAAAGTGTATTATTTGCTTGGAAGCATCCTCAGCAAGGAACCTTCATGCTTAAACAATCTTTCATGTCTTCATGTCTTGTGTCGCACTTCCCAAACCCAAATATATTAAAAAAAAAAATACAAAACAGAAAAGGTAACCTAATAATAATGTCACAATAAATAACAGTTAACACATAAAAAAATATTGCACTCATTCAACAACTTGTCTCTTTAATCATGTGCATTTATATTAATATTATGTATCTCATACCTTACATAAGCTTGAAGACTATGCACATTTTGTGTTAGATATTAATATCCAAAATGTACGCTCTCCGATTATTAATGTTTAAAGATATGCATTTTGATGCATCACATGCTGCTACGAATTGATGTTCATGGATAACAACTGTAAATGTTTAAGTTGAGGGGAAGAAATTTGTTAAGAGCTTTATTCAAAAGAAGTGTGCTTTTGCTCTCAAAGGCCACTAAACGACATACTTACTAAAAGCGTTCAAATTTCAAACGGTCGTGGCCTTCACTTGCTATTTTAGTAGAAAGAAAATCAAGTTTATTAAAATTTGATGGGGACGGACAAATTGCCCAGTGACCCTTGATTTTAGCCACTTAATGACAGCTGTTAATCTAATTGCGTGGTTTAGTGGAAGTGAAACTGGGGCAGATTATATCGCGATATTTTAACGATTCATACTGTTGTTATAAATTACTGATCAAAGCTAGGTTACGGCAATGTCACGTGATTACCGGCGCAAATACCGGAACGGCGATTAGCCCACTTCCTATTTCCTGGTACGGGTGCTAATATAACATAAAATTTATTTCTCTTTTTTTTTTATTGTATCTATAATAACCTTTTTTTAATTATATTATACAATAATTTTAATATATAAATATTTTTATATTTTTTTTCTTGTAAATCACCAAATTAAAAAAAATAAAGATACAAATTATTTTTCTAAATAACATACGATAATAATATAAATTTTTTTAAAAAAACATAATCCTATAAATCTAACATCAATTATTTATATTAATGAATATAATAATAAAATGGTTCGAAACAATTTATTTCATTACTCTCAAAGATGTTGAACTCTTATTTCATCATAATCTGAATTAAAAATTTCGTTATTTAATAACTAAAATGTATGTATATTTGTTCATTCGTTTAATCCGATCCACATTGCTAATTTAATCTCTGTGATCCACGGTTTTCATCTCCACAAACTCTCACATTATCATAACACCCGAGATCTCGTTTTCTCATCTGACGAGATTGACGCTATTCAAGAAATAAAGCCCCATCCACCAACCTGTTAATACACAATCATTAGCAGATAAAAAAATCCAATAGAAGTATGTATGGAGCTCCAAAAGCAAAAACAATCCTCCCAAAACCGCCATACCATTTTAACTCAAAATTACAGAGCAACAACACTCTTTGCATTTTCCATTTTGGAGTTCAATTATCCATTATTTGATTTTTCTATTCTACAGTTTTTTTTTTTTGCCTGGAACAAGATCTTTATCTTCTTTAACTAGTAACAAAAACCTCTCTTTGAATCCAAGTTTCTCTCACATCTCCTTTGTCCTTTAACTTGACATATCTGTCTTGTGTTTGTGTTTACTCTTTCAACTGATTTGCTTTCATGGGTAGTTGCAAAATCTTTGATTTAAACTCACAAATACTGTACTAAAACTTCATCTTGATTTTTGTTAACAAGGGCAAGTTTTTACAACATTAATGAACTTTAAGTCATTTTTGGTGTACTTCATTTGTTTTCATAAACACTAGTATCCAAGTCATTAGATTTTTTTTTTCCTTTTCCTCTTTTGAGGTTTCTTTAATGAGTTCTTGTTTTGAGTCTCCTGGTTTCTAGTAAGACTATTGGGTGGTAAAAGATAGAATCTTGAACTGAAAATGAGATCATACACTTCACTTGAGCTTCTCTTTGTCCTCTCTGGAGTTTTTTTTGCAGCCTGCAATGCCTTTGCTACAAATGAATGTAATGTTTCGTTTGTTTACTTTGTGTTTTGCCTCAGATCCCGAATCTTTTGATTGTGTAAATTGTTTCCTTTTTCCCACATTTTCTTTGTGACCAAATAGTCCATTAGTTTTATTGAGGTCATGTGATCGCAATTTTACTAAATTGGAGTTGTGTATTTTCCTCAGTTTGGGCTCTTACAACATTCAAGGAAGCAATATATGAAGACCCCCATCTGGTTTTGTCCAATTGGAATGCCCTTGATGCAGATCCTTGTCATTGGACTGGCATTGCTTGTTCTGATGCTAGAGACCATGTTCTAAAGATGTAAGAGATGATTTGTTACTTAGTTGTATTGTGGTACTTCTTTGATTGGATTTCAATAGATATGCATTGTTTGGTTAAATACATGGTTGGGAGATCATGCGTCACCTATCTGTAATGGGATTTTATTTTGTAGAAACATCTCTGGATCATCTTTAAAGGGATTTCTTGCGCCAGAATTGGGTCTGCTGACGTACTTGCAAGAGCTGTAAGCTTTTGTTTATTTTGTGTCTTTTCGGACAGGTTGAAGTATTATACTTTTTAATGATGATTGAAGTTTAATATCAAACGTTCTTGTCTTGTAGAATTCTACATGGGAACAATTTGATTGGGATAATACCCAAAGAATTGGGCTTGTTGAAACATCTGAAGGTCTTGGATTTGGGGATGAATCAAATAACGGGTCCAATTCCTCCAGAGATTGGGAACTTGACTGGTTTGGTGAAAATGTAAATGAAATTTATTGTTTGTTCCCAAAGAACTGGATTTTATGCTTGGCACTCCTTGGATATTTTAACCAGTCAATGTACCTATGTCGCAGAAACCTTCAGTCTAACGGGTTGACTGGGAGACTGCCTGCTGAGCTTGGTAACTTGATTTCTCTTGAGGAACTTCATCTAGATAGGAATAGGCTTCAAGGAGCTGTTCCTGCTGGCAGCAATTCCGGCTATACGGCTAACATACACGGAATGTAAGTAGATGATTCTTGCTTTCGAGGTAGTTAATTTGGTTCTGATAGACTGATCAAGGCAAAGCATGAGCATTGTTGGCTTTTTGAACTCTTTGGATGTGCTTCTGTAGTGCTCATTTGTGGGCAGAATCATGCCATATTTGACAATCTGAAACTAAGTTCAAAAATGGGAAAGGTTGCCAAGTATGTAATTCCATCTTAATTATTTGCCTGAACTTAGTTAAATAGTGAGACGCTATTAGCTCCCTTTTCTTTTTAACTTCCTCAGTGTTACAAATTACAAGAATTTTTGGCATGGTTCTAAGGATATTGATCATTTTTATTCATAAACGATAGCTTTATTTGTTAAATACATGTCAATGTACTGTACTTTTATGAGTAATACTTTTGTGGATTGAAGCTCTAGAAATCAGCATCTCATCCTTATTTGGAAAATAATATCATACTTAGCCTTATTGGATGGTTTCTGGTTTCTAATAATTTTTCTTGAAATTTATTTCTGGCGCAGGTATGCCTCAAGTGCAAACCTAACTGGTCTGTGTCACTTGTCTCAGTTGAAAGTTGCGGATTTCTCATACAACTTCTTTGCTGGAAGCATACCTAAGTGCTTGGAGTATCTTCCAAGGTACTGCTTCTGCACCTTTGTGATGGTGCTTTCTGTTTTTCCTTTTTACTATAAGCTTACCTTTGCTCAACTTATATCATGTAGTACAAGCTTTCAGGGGAACTGCCTACGGAACAAAGACCCCAAACAGCGTGCAACTACATTATGTGGTATGTTTGACTTCATTCCACCTTTGGGCTTAGTTGAGACGAAATTTAAGAAGTCCCCTACACTGCAATTAGAGTTTCAACTGCAGATATAAAAATGCTGATTTCAGTTCTGTAATGGAATATATTTCAAATTTTACTTATTTAATTTGAAATACCATCATCTATTTGTCCAGTTGAAGTTTCCAATACTTTTCTTTTTGACATGGCTTAACCATTCAATACCAAATAACAAAATTTCTCTTCTAGGTGGTGCTCCTCCTGCCAGAACCCGTGCCGGACTAAGCCCTAAGCACCGAGCTGCTGAAGATGTGTCCAAGCACCAGTCTGCATCAAGACCTGCCTGGCTTTTAACTCTTGAAATATTGACTGGAACCATGGTGGGTGTTCTCTTTCTCGTTGCCGCTGTCACTGCACTTCAGAGATGCAAGAGCAAACCTTCTATAATAATCCCTTGGAAGAAATCAGCTAGTGAGAAGGATCACATATACATAGGTTAGACACCTGACTTGGCAATTAATATGTCTGCCTCAGTACTTCAGTAGTTTATTTCTGACCAAACAGAAAAATTGGTTAAAATGGTGGGATTGTCGTACAGATTCTGAGATCTTGAAAGATGTGGTGAGATTCAGCAGACAAGAGCTGGAAGTAGCCTGTGAAGACTTCAGCAACATCATTGGCTCTTCACCAGACAGTTTGGTCTACAAGGGCACCATGAAGGGTGGGCCTGAGATTGCTGTGATATCCCTCTGCATTAAAGAAGAGCATTGGACAGGCTACCTTGAGCTCTATTTCCAGAGAGAGGTAATTACTCATCCTTAACTGCAGGAAATTTTAATGTAAAGCTTCTATGGAGTACCAAACACCTAGTGAAAGTTATAAACTTGGAAAAATCAAGTAAAAGTCGGTTGTATGGACTTTCAGGTGGCAGACTTGGCAAGAATAAATCATGAGAATACAGGAAAGCTGCTAGGCTATTGCAGAGAGAGCTCCCCATTTACAAGAATGTTGGTTTTTGATTATGCATCAAATGGAACTCTATATGAGCATCTCCATTGTAAGTTTTCTTTTACATAATTGGGTTATCTACAATTTTTCGTTAGGTTAAACCTCATCAACCAATGTGGCTGCAGACGGTGAACGATGCCAAATATCTTGGACACGGCGTATGAAAATTGTAATAGGTATTGCACGTGGACTTAAGTATCTCCATACAGAACTTGACCCTCCTTTTACTATATCAGAGTTGAATTCTAGTGCTGTATATCTTACTGAAGACTTTTCTCCCAAGGTATCCCCTCTGTCTTATAGTTCTGTTTGTTTCAAGTATAATAATGCTAGTATTTTCCATGTAATTGAATGAATGTTTGAGCTGAAGTCACTTTTGGCTTACTCATTGCAAAAGAATCTATCAAATGCTAGAAACAACATTTCTTTAATTACACAAACATTTGTTTTAAGAACATCTTTTGACTTCTGCTGCAGCTGGTCGATTTTGAAAGTTGGAAGACAATTCTTGCAAGATCTGAGAAGAACTCAGGCACTCTTGGCAGCCAAGGTGCTATCTGCATACTTCCAAATTCTCTTGAGGCACGGCATTTGGATGTCCAAGGCAACATTTATGCATTTGGTGTGCTTCTACTGGAAATAATCAGTGGGAGACCTCCATGCTGCAAGGACAAAGGGAACTTGGTAGATTGGGTATAATTTATGAAGCTTCTGAACTTGAATATTTTTTCTATTCATTCTCTAATTATGACTTGAGTTGAAGCTAACACCAAAAATTTCTAATATTTGGCAGGCTAAGGATTATCTTGAATTGCCAGAAGTAATGTCGTATGTGGTGGATCCTGAGTTGAAACATTTTAGTTACGATGACCTCAAAGTTATCTGCGAAGTGGTGAACTTGTGCGTCCATCCAGACACCACCAAACGACCATCCGTGCAGGAATTGTGCACAATGTTGGAGGGTAGAATTGACACTTCTATATCAGTTGAGCTTAAGGCATCGTCTTTGGCATGGGCTGAGCTTGCACTTTCATCATGATTGAATTGAAGCTAACACACCGTAGATTAGATTAGATATATACGATTGTATTACTCTCTATTCCTTTTTCTACCTGCGATTTCTTGTCGTCCTTGTAAATGTTGCTAAAAGAATAGAGCTTCGTGTGTGACAAAGTCTACTCACTGTATACCATTTGGATAATCAGTAAGAAAAGTTCTGAAAACACAATATAGTAAACATTAGTTCTGAAATCACAATGTACTAAATATTAAATTACCTGATTGCTCTGGACTCTGGTTATATATTCTTGCTAATCTTTTTATTTTGCACAGTTTCACAAACTGACTTGTGAATGCTGACTTGCATAGACAATGATGGCTTGGTTTGAATTTTCCTTGCCGCAACATGAAGTGATGAGGCTGCTTAGATTGTGCATTGGCATCTCAAAGTTTAGTTATTAATTTGAGTTCTAACTGTTAAGTAATTTTATTAATTATAAAATTTATCATTTAATATACGAATAACATTTAATATTAGAATTTAAATGATGTTGGATTCCTAAGGTTATTGTCGTACTTATGTTAAATAAGGCAATCACGAATTATTATAAAAATTTTTGTGAAAATTAGAGTTAAAATGGTTGGAGGTTCATTCTGCCGATGGGACAACGAACAAACATGATCGTCGGATATAAATTTTTAGATTATTGTCTAAATTCAGATTCTGGCTTCCAAATAACAATTGCTCAGATGACTGCTGGGCCATCTACAATACTTGCCCTTCAACTGGTTTGTTTTACCGTCATAACAGTACTATCACATAATAATCAAATCAAAATTGTACTCCACTGGCAGAAAATTTATACATAAGGCTGATCATTAGATCTCAATTAAACAACTCTTGATGAATAAGGAAGTGCTTAGTACTGAAAAATGAAAATGTAACGATTAGATAACACATTTTATCCTTGAAAAAGAAAAACAAAATAAACTAATGTTTAGGACGGGAGTAGTGATTGTCATTTGGATTCCTCCTCCCGCTGAAAACTGCCAATGCCTTCCTTATGGGAGGCTGCAGAGGTGCTCTTTTATCAGTATGGTGGTTGAATATATCATCAGAAGTGAAGTAGTTGTCTCCCTGGATAATGAGAACAAATCAGCATCATGGTAAATTTAACACAAACTTGCATTTACAAAATTCAGAATTCGGGTACAACAAATCCAGAGGTGCTCAAACTGAAGGAAACTAGAACAAGGAAAAACCACTAACCTCCTTATTAACTTTCTTCTTGTTTTTAGGATAAAGGTACTTTTGTGGAAGTTGATCTTCACGTAAAATTAGATTCTTTGTAATGGCATCCCTTCCACCTTGGGGCATAGGTAGTGAAAACTGTAAACAGCCAAACGTCAAGCCACACAGTTGATAAAAGTTTTGCATAGATGCTCTAGCCAAAAAGTCCAATTAAGAAGGTCTCACTGGAACATTACATTTCACAAACAACGTAAATGAAGCCTATGGACAATAAATCAACACACTACCAAGTTACAGTCGAGATAGAGTTTACTGCTAATCCCATATACAGATATACTTACTTTTGTTCCACGCAGCGTAATGCGAGGCCGATGAGCTGCTAATACAATTCCATTTTCACCAACTGTAACGGCTACCTTGCGTAAAGTGCCACCATTTCCACACTTTGGGCAGAAAATCCTCCCAATTTCAGCAGTGGTAGTGTAGCAGGCATGGCATTTCAGTATCCACCTGGATATACAGACATCAAAATAAGCATAAACACCGATGAGATACTTATTTCATGATTAGACAATATACGAATCACCCAGGGGATGGATAAGGAAAAAGATTTAAACACGTGTCAACTACATACCTATGTAGCTGGTGGATCTGCATTCCTCCGGGTGCAAGTAAGCGTAAACCCATCTGCAGAATAACATTTTGCATTGCATAGTCACCAGTTATACAAGCAACACTGGACTCAGACAAGGATCTCAACATCCAACTCTGTTCACTGCATTCATCATCCACGTATGATGCATCAACACTTTCATTATTCTGGCTTGAGATCTCCATTTGATACACATCTTCATTGGTGGTATCAACTTCACCTCCTTCAACTATCGAATTTCCATTGACATCGGAAGTTGCTTCCACCACTGGGGAAATATCAGAATCATGTGTAGTAGAACAAATATCAACTTTGCCTTCCTGGAGGGCCTTCAATGAATCCTCTTCAAGCCTCATTTGCTTTAAAATAGAGGAAAGTTCTTCACTGCTGCTCTTCTCTATTATCTCACTCTCCTCAGAAACACCATTTGTATCATGAGCTTCTTCAGAGCCCATATGCAGCTGCTGCTCTAGGATACCAGATTCATCAACATTGTTGCTATCATCACCCCTCTCCTTCTCTTGCTGGCTATCTTTCTCAGCTAATGAGTCATAATATTCACGCCTTGCTTTTCTTCTAACATATCTTCTATGAGTACTTCGGCTGACAGCAGGCATCCAATCACCAGCATCATCTTCAACTTGTCCTTGAGAAGCATCAATCCCATCAGCCACCATCTTCTTCCTTTCAATATTCACCTCCATCTTCTTTGGAAAATATCGCCTAGGTCTCCTCAATCCATGTTCACCATCCTCTTGATTTTCAGAGTTACCTCCACCTCGAGTATCCACAGACCCATTTTCAGAACGGTAATCCCCAGCAATAACATTCAGATTCAAGTCTCTCAAGGGAAGGATTCTTGAATTGGTGTTCAACTTATCCACATTGTCGTTATCTAAAGCTTCCCACTCCTCTAAATTGGCAACATTAGACCCCCAACCAGGCAAATCCTTCTCTGGCAATCTCTTCACACTCACTGTACAAACAGGCGGCGGCGCATCCCTGAGATGCTTCGTTCCATGCATCTGAGTCTCCAGTGTGCAAGTCAATGCAATAAGCTTAAGATCAACATCCGAAAGAGTCTGTAAATCACCCGTTGCCCTTGCAAAGTTTATAACTGCAGTCCACAAAGAAACACTTTTTAATACATTGAAAAAAACAAATTAAAAATAATTTTAAAAAAATTACACATTTTTTTTTAATTTCTCTAACTGAACACTAATGATGCAATTTCAGATTTTTTTTAATATCTAACCAAATTGTTATGCAACAGTAAAATTTAAAAAAATATAAAATGAATAAATGGGCATTTGCCTTTATTAAGGGAATCAGAAGAAGGCTCCATGGAATCGATGGAGAATGGGGTGAAGTTAAGGCGGTTGCGGGAAATGGGATCGCGAATTTCGGCTAAAACCTCCGATACGGTAACAAACTTATCGGCGAAATTGGTGAGGTTGTGAGCTCCTTGGATTATTGCATTGGCGTCGACCACAGCAACCGCTATTCCCTCCGTAGACTTGCAGCTTTGAGCTAAAATTTCGAAGGCTGGCAGAGTTTTGGTCTGCGTTGCGGCGTTTTGCGAAGGTTGCGTTTTGACTATGTTGCTCCAGCATGAACTGGAGTTTGGGGTCGAATCCATAGCTAGGGTTTCAGAGGGCAAGAGACAGAAGAATATAATAGACGATGTTCTTAAAACCCTAATTTGAACTTTTGCTCCAGATGTTACGATGTCGTTTCTACTTCTCTTTAAGGGGAAGACAAATAAAACGACAAAGTGAAATGATGTTGATTTTATCTCTTATTATTGTCATGTCGTTCTTTTATTTCGTCTTTGTAAGCTATGTCGTTCACATTGGTTCGCTGGCCCAATGTTCTTAAGGCCCATAATCAACAAACCGATGAACACAGTCATCACTAATCAACGTAGGTTGCAATGGCCTATTATTATAATTGTCATTCATTCTAATTAATTAATGTACAGTATCAGAACACATCAATTCAAATTCTTTTAGATGGATTTTGATTAATTAATGCTCACCCCTATCATTTTGAAATCATTTAATTGATGGAACCAGTCATGCTTCGAGAAATTGGAGGCGTTTGTGCTCATTTTCCAATAATTTTTATGATAATTAAGGAAAAATTAGTGCACTAGATAACGGAAGTAAATCCGTAATAATGGAAATTAATTTTTGTTAGATGAATTTGTATTTTGTGAGCCTTCTCTTTTGAGAGTTCACAAACATGTATTTCAAATAACATGCTTATCACTTGTCATTAAAATAATAACTTAAAAAATTAATGTATAAAATCATCATTCTTATATACATGACATTTTGTTTGGGACATATATATATATATATTGGTTGATCACAGAATATGATTGATCATCCTTCACAGGCCGGAAAGGACACGCTGGAGACGATTTTAAAGATTGAACTTCTTTGTTACTGTCAATCATGAACCATATATATTACAATAGAGAGAGAGAGCTGATAGCCCAAAGTTAAAAGCAATGGCTAGCTACTTAAAGAAAGAAGATAAATAATCCCTACTGAGTACTGATCGAGTAGTGTAGTGAACAATAATCAATCTTCTATTGAAATTGGAAACCGATCGATCATCGATGGATGGAGCCATGCATAGCTCTTATACACGAAGCAATTTCATACGCAATAAAAGATTTGACGCTTTCAGAAGGAATGCATGCAATGCATAACAAGACTTATGATGGCAACGTACAATCAAACAATTAAAATTGATAAAGAAAAAAAAAAAAGGCCCCCAAATTAGCTAGACATGAAATTAAATGAAGAGAGAGAGAGAGAGAGAGAGAGTTGTGTGGTATTTGGTTATTAGAGTGCTCGGGATTTAACAATGTCCAAGCTCATCTCGCTAGGATCGGTAGCTTGCAACTCAACTTGAACCCCATCCAATTCTCTTCTGAACCTATCTTTTGAACTAGCATACAACATTTTACTCCTGATTCTTGATGTATCTGGAGACCTGCAGCAATGGGTATTGTTTAATTTAATTAAATGAACCCGTAATATTAGATACTAAAATTGGTTTATTATAAACGTACCATGCAACGAAGAAAATCTTGCTCTTTTGGCAATTCTCATCTGTGGTGAAATCAAAATCATAGACGGCATAGCGGCACTCATCGGCAGGCAAACTGGCAGTGAAATCCTCGTAGCTTTCGTTAGGTTCTCCCAGTTTCTCGACAGTCACTTGCTGAATTTTTTCCTCTATTTTGAACACAATGAATCGGTAACTCCTCTTTGCTTTAAGTTCCAAGAACTTCAGCTTACACTCATCATTCACAGCCATCCCTGATGAGGAATTTGCCTGCATGTCCCCATAATACCCCGCCCCACATATATTAATTTAACACAAAAATAATTAATTATATCTAGATCAGTTTTAATTAATTTGTCAAGATATACATATAATTAATGAAACTTTCATCAATATATATCAAATTAATTAATTGTTTCTATGAGAAATCTGGGAGTCACATGTTACAAAGTCTGCGACATATGGTGTTGCTGCAACAACAGCCAATACAAATTATCTAACTTGGCAGCTCAAATATGTCTGGCCTTAAATGCATGAAATCAAATATGTTAAACAAAGAAGATATTGCCAACATGCACTGTGATTCAAATGTTCTTACAGAATCAGACAAATTATGGATCGTGCTACACCAGCCATATTACTACCTAACCACGCGTGCAATGTTGTGTCTACAACAATTAATTAACCAAGAAACAAAAAGATGAAACACATACCATTTTGCCACTAATGAGAGAAATCTGGATTTGAGAAATGTGAAAGTAAGAAGGGAATAGGGGCAAGAGAAACAAGGTGAAAATATGCTAGTAAAAAAACAGAAACGAGATCCTTCTTTTTTGGAGATATGAGAGGTGCACATTTGAAGATGTCCTAAATAGAAGGATGCTTAAGGGAGGAATTGCCATTTAGTTTTTCTAGCCAAATCATGTCCACAAGTTCTGTTTTACCTATTTTAATCCAAACTTCCTTTAACAATGCAAATTTGGCCATAACCGAGGTTAATTTACATTCACGCCTTCAAGAATCATGATCGCAGTTAATCTTATGAAACCTTCTTTTTTTTTCTTTTTTCTTTTTTCTTTTTCCTCTTTGTACGTGTACGTTTTGCCAAAGCTGTAAAACAAAGCAAGCATCGACCATATATCATGTACAGGGGCATTCGTCTGCTTGATGACTATATTTATGAACACTACTAATCCTTATTAATTAGCCATCAGTTAAAAAGTAGTCCTATGATGCATTTACTTGTTGGATTATTAGATTAAGAAATGGAAATGAGGAATCATTTTCATTATTTGTGTTTAATTGTAAAAATGAAATTTAATGAATGGGAATGAAAATGGTGGGACAATGTAGGGAATGGAACTTCCATTCTTTGGGGGTGATTTTATTGTTCCTCATAAAAATATAAAAATTTCATTTAGGCCCCCATATATATTACAATAATCATAATAATAATTATTATGATAGTAATAGTAAAAAATATATATAATTATTATTAAATTTATTAAAATAATAATATTAATAGTAACAATAATAACAACAATAACAATGATAATAATATTGGATAAGATATTGAATAGTGATAATAAGAATAAATATAAAGATTAAACGAATATTTATCTATAATAATAAATAAATCAATAATTATATATAATATTTCACTCATTGCAACTTGCGAGAGAGGTTAGAGAATTATTTGATACAAATAAATAAAATAAGTCGATCCATTTGCTAATGGTTTGGTGTTTTATTTTTACTTACCAACTTTTAAAGGTAAAACTAAGTTTAGAGCGGGCTTCAATTGTTAATTTGCTATCAACTTTGATAAACTAAAATTACGTCCAATTTCATGAATACTTTGCCGCATTTGCGTAGAAAAATTATATTAACTTCTATTTAATTCTATTTAATCAAACCACCTCAGTGTGTTTTAGTCACGTGGAAATTATATATTCACGACAATTGCGTCATCTTTACATAATATCTTTATTGAAAAAGACCACATTATGATTGCTGAACTCTCCCACAACTCGAAAAATGTTGAAAGTATCATCTGCATCCTTGTTTTGTGCGGTCTTTAAGAATCGTATGATGGGTTCTTTTAAAACAATTGCAAGAAGCAAAAAATGAAAGAAAAATATTGGACGGTAATAGTAAGAGTAAATTTTATTAATTATGAAATTTATTATTTAATAATAAGTAATATAGATAAATAAAATATGTTGACCTATCTGTGTGATATTAAATTTTTCTAAGATAAAAATAATAATAATTTTTTTAAATACTGACTTGCAATTTATTACAAATATTACATTATTATTTTATTTACAATTAAGTTCTACAATTAAGACTTCTCGTGGCGTGCACCCAAGTTTTTTAACATTTTCTAATATTATTAATTTTTTATAATTATAATTTATTTAAAAATTATCATGTTAATTTTTTAAATTTTTTGTAATGATAACTTTATTTAATTCTTGTAATTAAATTAAGTATATGAAAGTTTACAAAAATTGACATGAAGAGAAAAACTTTCTATAATTATTATAAACTTTCTTATAATTAAAATTAAGAAACTTTCTCTTTTGATAAAAAAAAATGTAAAGGAGAAGTTGATAGCTCACTTACACACGCACGATAATTTTTCTTAAAAATTCTTACTCATATAAGTTAAGAGACTGCCTTTATATCTATTTTGCTATCTCTGATCGTAAGAAAAATGGGCTTAACAATTAATTACATTTTATATTTTTTTTATTAAATATGATTATCTTGTCTCGCTTTAAGTGAAAACATTTTCAGCCCTTTTGTTATTTATTTATTTATTTTTTAAAAGGGTTCAATTTTAGAACAAAAAACCCTACAGTCCACTCCACTTTCATTTGATGGCTATCTACTCTGCTTTCATAAGAGAGAAGACTGATTTTAATCAATTATTTAATAATTAAAAAATAATTGAAACTAATCTTTATAAATATTCTATAGCATTTCAAATCTTTACTCTCAATATTATTAGTGTAATAATTTTTCTAGTCGAGGACAAGTCCATTGGTGTAAAATAATAATAAGCTTTGAGGAGGCTTTTCATGAGCTTATTTTTCTACTAGTATCTGTCGATTGTTATCCCTTTTGATAAGCTAAAATTATCGTTATGCCAAATTGAAGGATAGAAGGTAAGTCATCTTCTTATAAAAATATTACTTTTGTTTAATCAAACCATCTCAGTGTTTGGTTACGGAAATTTAGGGCCCGTCCGGTAGTGTTTTTGGACCCTTATTTTCGTCCTTGTTCTAAGCATACAGATGTAATATCTGTTCGGTGGCCTAAATAAAAAAGATGAATTACAAAACAAATAATTCAGATTCATTTTAACGATGAATTACAAAACAAATAATTCAGATTCATTTGAACGGTTATAAAATTTATTTTAACAGCGATAAAATAGAAAACATGTTTAGCCTGCTTTTCGTATATTACAAATTAAATTATAAAACAAAATTCAAAAGTGCTGACTTTTGAGTAATTATTATTTATTTTGTTCATATGATTTCATTGTTCTTGGTTTTTTGTTATGCTATGAAAAAAATGAGTTTATTTAGTGGTTTGCTTTCGGAATTTTCTTTAGGCGTCAATTGATGCAATCAAAGAGGCTAATGGGCTCTCAGGGGACACTATCTATGCCAGAAAGAAGCTCATGATTCCATGATGTAATTTCTAGCCCTTCATATCTTTTATTGATGTGTACCTCATAGTTGGACGAAGAGCTTGTACCCATTCTGTTGTTGTTTTGTCTCGAGAAATGAAATATGTTTCTTCTTGAGGCCGTTCAGTAGAAACTATTTTAATGGATAGCCATATAGTTAGAATATTGCGCCATTTCGTTTTCTTAAATTTATATTAGGTTGTTCTATTGATTTGATTCTTTTCAGCAGGTTATTGACAAGCAGGTAGAGAATGAAGGAAAGATCCCTTTGAAAAAAAGCCGCAAGCAAGCTGCATATCTTTTCTTTCTTATCTTTTCATAAGAGGGGGCTGATTCTTTCTGCTTTAATTTTTCAAGTTATGACGGTTGAAGATGCATAGTTTTGAATGGAAGTTCTGATCTTGCAGTAAATTGCTATAAAGAGATGGTTGCCATAGGTGATAAGTTTTACTCTCTTTTTCTATTTAGTTTGTGAGGTAACTCAATGCTAATAAGCCTATCGCAAGATGCTGAGTTGCCCATATTATTCCTTAAATTTTTGTTTTTTCATAATTATTTTGTCTAAATAATGTGTTGTAATATATATTTCAACCATAGTGTAAAAACAATGACAATGTAAAACTTTTTTTTTTTATTAATGCTAATACTAAAATTTTATCAACATTTGATTTTTGATAATTATTTTGTCTAAATTATTTATGGAATGTTTGTGTATGCATTAGTTAAATAATTATTTTCTAATTATAACTATGACTTAAATGATTAATAAAAATTATTTTTGAAAATAGTATTACCGAACGCATATTTATTATTTTTATCATTTTTAATTGTATCTACCAAAGGAATATTACTGTTTTTAATTTTAAAATATATGATACAAAAAATAGTATAAGACGCAAACTTAAATTCAAAATACAATAATTACAAAATATTATTTTTTTATTTTCAAAAAATATTAATTCATAAATAATACTAAACAGACCATTATTTATTTTTCGTTTTCGTTTTTGTTTTTGTTTGTAATGATGATTGCATTTATTTTAAATGTTCCATATAACTTTACTATAACTAATTAAATTACATATTTATTTCTTTTCCTAGCAGTAAACTTCCTTGTACGATCTTAGGCGTTTTATGAGGTGGATTTTAGTGTAGCTAATGTGGATTTTAGTCATTACATTAATTGATAATTATTAAATAAATTTTAATTATTGCCTATTTAAGAAAATTAAATATTATCTCTTATATAATATAAATAAATTTTATAAATACAAAAATCAAAATAATTTTAGTATTATTTAACTAAAATTATTTTGTGATAACAAAATTATTTATGTTTTAGAAATAAAGTTATCATTTATAATCTAATCCAATAAGCATCAAACACAGACACATGACAGTACTAAGTATAATTCAATCCGATCCATAATTCTAAACACACCTCAAAAGAACTCTACAATGATATTAAAAAAAAAAAAAATCAGTCCAATCTGATTATGATTTATGAGTATACAATAATAATGAACCAACAGAACTCTACAGTAATTAAAAAAAAAAAAGAGCCAATCTGATTATTAGCTCAAGTAAAAGGATGTCAAACACAGCTGCTCAAGCTCTGTTCATAAAGTGGCTAGAGTATATCTGTTCATGACAAATGCTAAACATCATTACCACCATCATTTATAATTAGATGCCGGTAGTAAGGAAATTTAGCCTAAATATGAGCTTATAAATGTATGATAATCTTGAGTTCCTTATTTTTGCTAATACAGAAATAGCAACTAAGGAAACAACATGGCATATTATGTTTGCTATCTATTTACCCAAGAATCTAGCATAAGCTGTCTAAAAGAAATTTGACTTTATAAAAAATGTGAACATCATTGTAAGGAAAAATATTTTCCATGTACAAGGCGCGTAATGGTCACTTTCTAAATGAATCCCAGAGCACACCTAGATCAACATTACCTCCTGAAAGTACAATTCCTATCTTTTTACTATCTTGCCAAGCAGGATTCTTTCTGAAACCATCTGATAAAACAGCTGCAAGGCCTATGGCTCCACTAGGTTCTACTGCAACCTTCAGAATCTCATAACAGAGTTTCATGGCTTCTATTATCTCCTTATCCTCCACAGTAATTACATCATCAACAAGATCTTGTACAATTGGCCTACAACATAAGATAGAGTGGCATATAATAGAAATTAATTCCATAAACTGAAATTGATTTACAGATGAAGGCAAGCTGGCCAAAGAGATTAAATAAAGTCATGAATTTCTTCACTCTCGAGACAAACCCAAGTATGAAAAGGATGAGCAGAATCAAACTTTACATTTCAGCGTGCAGGAGAAAATTTGTAACCTTTATGCGTCATTTAATTATCAAAATTGTCTTACCACGTAAGATCTCCAAGAAAAGCTCGAAGCCCATCAGCAACTGTGTTTGTTTCAAGCAATGTAATAATCCTGCCAGCTGCTTTAGATTGAGCTGCATCATTAGCTCCAATAGGTTCAGCAGCTAAAATTCGAATGGCAGGTTTGATGGACTTTGCAGCCAATGCCACCCCTGATATTAGACCACCTCCTGCAATTGATTTTTTTCAAAGTATTATCATTTGCCTCCCTCCCTCCCCTCCTCTTCTTTATCTCAAAAAAAAAAAGGTGATATAGGAACTTAAATACAAATTGAAACTAAAATGTTTTCGAACAAACCACTTATGGGAACTATTATAGTGTCAAGTAGAGGGACTTGCTCCAGAAGCTCCAATGATATGGTACCCTGCCCGCTGAAAAAACAATGCAACGCATCATAGCACATTCAAATCAATGCAAAAGTTCCAAGTTATCCCCGCACATGAATTTTGTACAGAATATATACATACAGCTTGTGAATATCCACTAATACAGCATGGGGATATATCATTTTATCAATAGAATTCAATAAAAATGCAAATTAGCATAGCAGTATAGTACCTTATTATTCGCCCATCATTATATGGATGTACAAGAACTGCCCCCGTTTCTTGCAACACCTTGGATGCGACACTCTCCCTTGAATGCATTGTGGCCTCACTCCAAATAACCTGACCACCGTAACGCACGACATTCTCAACTTTGCATTTTGGAGCATTCTTTGGTATAACTATATATGCTGGGATCCCACGTAACTTTGCAGCCAAAGACAAAGCTGCAGCATGGTTACCACTAGTTTTGAAGAAAAATATCAGGGAACATTCAAACACTCAAATTATCATTAACCCCAGAAATGCTAGTAAGCTCAGGAAAAACCTGCTGTGTGTTACAACCCCTTTAATTGCTTGGTCTGCGTCAAGCGAAAGAACTGCATTAGAGGCACCTCTGAATTTGAAGGCTCCACTATCAGGGCAAAAATGAAAAAGAACATCCTTAATTTTGGTGCAAAATTAATTAATGAAATACTGTATCCACTATTCAGAGAAAACATTTTGTTCTCACCCCTTCTGAAAACATTCACATTTGAAGAATAGGCTTCTTCCAGACATAGCATCTAGAGTTTCCGAGGACAAAACTGGAGTTTTATGAATGTACGGCGAGATGCGTTTTTGAGCTTCTTTTATGGATGAGATATCAGCAGCATACTGCTCCCCGTTCGCCTCCATCTCCACTTCTTCACTGTTAAAAAATACTTGGGAATTTAAATGCTTTTGCTATATGAAAATGGGCAGCAAGTAAATTGTAACAAAATGGGACTTCTGCCATGCTGTCGGGAAAGAAATATCATCGAATTGCCACGAAATTGGACAATTTAATTGTCATTTCTAGTAACAAAGCAAAGTGTGAAACAAAACGTCCACAACAGACAAATTGGAATTAAAGGAAAAAAAAAAGAGGACAACATAAAAGAAATTCATGGTAGAGAAGGAGCTTAAAAAGACATAAAATAACTCACAGTAGCTTAGAGGTTTGATGATTCTGCGCCCCCGCCACCTCTCTGTGTTTGTAATATTATATAACTGAAGGGCGCAAAGCATCGAGGATGCCGTTTGGACTTCGGAGCAAAAGGTACTTTTCACTTGAGTCCCTATTGTTTCTATAAATTATAAAAAATACCAAACTTTTTGACAAATAGATCCTTTGATTAAGATGGTTTACAAATTACAACACCAGTGGCAATTATTTGGACATTTCTTAAAACTGGAGGTTTGCATGTAATTGTTGACACGAATTCACGAAAAGCGGATTGAATTTCTGCGCTGAAAGCAAAAGATTTCCGGAGGAGGACACAGAAACAGTAGAAGTGTTTAGATTGCAAAAAATCTGTCACTTTAACGCTTGCATTTGAAATTTTCAATGCTGTGATATTCTCAGCAATTCAGGGAGTAAAAAGAAGAGAACTTCACCGCACTGACAGGTATTACCATTGCAGTTTATTTAAGATATAATTGACTGGACTTTCGCAGTAGCAGTTTTTGGGACAGAGTCAGTGGTGAAGACCTTCTTAGGGACCTTGTTTCTTTCTACTGAATTCCCTTACCTATTTTTACTCAGAATCACAGACAGCGCATCGGACGTAAATGAAATGTCAAATGAAAACAAATTGGCAATTCGCACCCAGCAACCATAATTTTCAATCGGGTTAGTCTTGAAAGAAATGTTAAGCTCACCATATGTATTATCATCTGGATGTGGCAAAAGTACTGCATCAACTTCAGTTGGTTATATCTTCTCCCTAGCGAAAGGCAAATGATATTAAGCATAGTCTAGAGAAATCACCCTAACTGTACGTGGCTCTTAACAATTCAAGTCACTGCTGAGTTGCTAATAACCAGTACAAGTGTGCATTTTGTAAATCACAACTGAGTGTATGTGACTTTGTGTATAGGGTTAGATGAATAATAGTTTTATAAAGTATTTGTCATTTATTTTCAAATTTACTTAGTTAAGCCAGTTGGGTTGAGTCCTCGATTCATCTTTAATACAAACTGAAATTCAATCCGATTGACTTGAAATTTTGAATTGAAACAGATTTAAAATTTCACCACAAATCGAATCGAACCCAAAACAAATTTGAGGTTCAGTTGGATTCAAGTCAGTCAAATTCAATCCAAATGTCACCCGTAGTTGGGTTCTTCCATTTAAAATTGAAAGCAACCTTTGTGATAAGGCTTTAAATTGCCGGGCAAGAACGTTTGGGCTCAACAATCAACTATACCTTGGTTGACTTTAGAATCACAACTTTAAAAATTAGGCCAGCTTTCTTGTTCTACCCAAACTCTAATGTAGAAGGCAGGAAAACTAGGCCCTGTAGAATAAGGATACAAACTAGGCCATGTCGCCCTGTAGAATAAGGCGACATGGCGAGGTGGTTAGTTGGGCTGTTTGATGGATTGATTGATGGATGGATAATGGGTTCATTGGCATGGATGGCCATTGAATGACGTACGGCTGTCCCAAAATCAAGAGTGATATCAAAATTTTAAATTATGAGATCTTCTTTAGATGAAAGTAATTGAAGTTCATATATAACCAAGTCAAATTCATAATTTCGGTGACCGCATGCGGCATAAAATTATTATTACCGCTTGAACAGCTCTTTTTAAAGCGTAGAATATGGCTTAATTTGGGCCATACTTGCCGACCAAGGCCTAGCTTGGTTTTAATGACAAGATTTATTCATTTGATCATAACAAATGTCAATGTCAACATAACATACAATATTTGGAATTGTTACAAGTGAAAATAAGTCAATTATAATTTATAAAGGAACAAAAGGGATGTGCAATTGATGGATTTTCAAAGCACAAAATCTTATTAAAAATTCTAAAGATAAAAGCAAGGGACGAAATCATTTTCCGCAATATATTAATTATCACAAATATTTTAATGGTAATGTACGCTTCTTAATTACGTTTACGTGCAGTGCTTGTGCAACATCAAGTGAAATTCATAGGTTAGGAACAGGGAGAGTTAAGTAAATAGAATCTAATTATTGATTATGAAATTATCAAGTTTCAGCTTGGGCATGGCATGTGACCTGTATTTGGCTTGACAGTCGACAACTTACTTAATTCCAGTTTGAACGCGATCCTTTTGTGGGAAATTTAATTTGTCATCAGTTAGTTTTGTTGTCCCTGTTTTTATTTACATCATAGTTTGAACTTTGAACGGTTCCGAATCACGGACGAGTAAGAAGAAGAAGAAGAAGAATTAAAGGAACGACTATTTTTAATCAATTATTCCATGATATATACTGATTTTCTGCTGAATAAAATTAGTCACAATTGGATAAAATTATTACAGATTTAGGGCAGGATTTTCATTACAATATGAGAATTTTCTCGTGATATGATCGGCGTAGACATGTGCGTCCTTTGAATAAACATAGGAAAAAACCACAGAGACTTATATCAGCATGTAACTACAGCTCAATTACCTCAGCACCATGTAAGTACAACTCATATCAGCATAACCCACATTCTTCGACAGAAACAATCAAATATTAATTTGCAACTATTGAGGCTCTGACTTGCGAGGAAAATTTTTATTTGGAAGCTTTCTTTTCTGTGACATCACTTCTATAATTTGTCTTGATGCTTATTATTCAGGACCAACAAACCCAGATCCAGATTCTAAAAGATTCCGGAGTAGTGCCGTAATTATAATTAAAATATTCCCTATAAAAACAGCAGGTGAAGTGATCAAACATATATCCGTAGGTCGAAATGGGTATTTTAAGATTGATGATGCTAATTTAACTTATCTGATATACTAGATTTTTGCCAAGTCAATGATATTTTATACAATAATGTTTTAGTCCAGACGTATGATGATGGCTCTGATGATCAAGCAACGATAATAACTCTTCCCTAAAAAAAAAAAAAAAAAAACATCCCACAAAGCAAAAGCAAAGCGAAACTGTTTTGCATATTTAACAAATAAAATATACTTGATTGTTTGATTATTTTAGGTGGTTCAAGTTTACTACAAATATGGGTTTCTTCTGTGCATAAACTGCGTGTACAACGGAAAGATTTGATCTCTTTCAAGCCAAGGCTCTTTCTTTATCTCTACCTATCGGTAATCGTAAGTTTCTTCTTCTCTAATAATTATTATTTTATTGTCTAACTCTCTTGCAATTTTATTCTTGATCTCTTGAGTTGCATATATTGAGAATATATGTCAAAGATATGTTTCATTTTCATTATATTGTCAAGAAACTGCTATGAAAGATATGGTTGGCTAGCTCTTAGTCTTAAATTCAAATGCTACGGCTATGCATTCTTATGTCACGTATCAAAATTGCTTATCGTTTACTCGTATTTACAATACCAGCAAGCACGGGTGGATAAAGTCGATCCAACCAATGAACGTAATTTAATTCAATCTAGTACAATTTAATTTAGATAAGTTAATTGAGTTAATTTTTTTCAATCTAATTAATGACTGGGTTAAGTTAGATTCATTTAAAAATCATAGAAAAAATAATGTCAATTGTTAACTGTTAAACTTTAAATGACTAAATATAATTTTGAACACTTTTTAATTCTTTTATAAAAGAGATTCTTTTTAATTTCTCCCCATTAAACCTGACTTTAATTGAATATTTTAAATACAAAATTCATAAATCAAACCTGAATTTTCACTAAAAGAAAGTTGATAGATATTTAAACGTAACGACATTTTGTTTACTGATAGATGTTAGGTATAGTGGACAACATTTAATGTTATAATGGACAATTAATTTTTTTATTTACTATTTAAATTTGATTTTAAATACATAATATTTTTTTTAACTTTTATGTTTAAATTTTTAATTTTAATCATCTCAATCAACCCGATTCAATCCGATAATTTAAAAGTTGGACTGAATTAAATTAGATTATTATTTTTAATTAAGTTGAATTAATTTTTTTCCTTGGATTTTCCTAGCAACTAGGTTGGAGGTTGAGCTGCATATCTAGTTTTAAAATGATACATTAAACTATAAAAAGATTGGGCTGCTTCTAATTTTAAAAGAGCCACAACTATTTTGTACAAATAAGTGTGTACAAATTGACGTGGCATAATATAATTTGTTTATATAAAAATATTATTGACCTACGAAATTTTTTAAAAAATTATTACCACTTTTTAACTAATCTATTCATGACACATCAATTTATATACAGTACTTTATATAAAACAATTTACGACTCTATCATTATTGATTTTAAAGAGTCGTGATATAAACATAAATTCTTGTACAAACTTATTTCGTACAAATCGATTTGACATTAACTCATTGATTGAATGAAAATATAAAATAATAAAAATAAATCATGCGAACTAAGAAATTTTTAATCCAACTAATTTAATTATACCACATCAATTTGTACAAAATAAGTTTGTACAAGAGTTTTTAGCTATATTATTACTCATTAAGATTGTGTCAATATTAAAATTATAGATAAATTAAAAGATAAAAAATTATAAGTTTTAATATTTTATAAGATAAAATACATTACATTGAAGTTTTTATTTTATTAGCTTTTAGTTTATGCCTCATTTTTTTAAATACAAATATGTTGTTAAGCTATGTGACTTAATATTGTGTTTGCACTTATTTTATTAAACTGCACGAATTAATAGTGTATCTTATGAAAAAAAAAATAGTACTCACACTGGAGAAAAATTATTAAAAATGATCGTAATACAAAATTTTACAAGCACTATCTTGCACTCCATCTCTATTCTAATTTTATAATATCAAATGAAACGTAAGAAAGAAAAGACTTTGTAGTTTGAAATGATGAGGAAAGAGAAAGCTTTAATTTGAAGTGCTTATCAGATAGCCATATTCTTTGGAAAAGGATAAGTATGTAATTCCCATATCCTTGATGAGTGATCTAGTTTGAAAAAAATAAACGAATTATGATATTTTTAGCGTTACAAGTCAATTCACTTTATATAAAAATAGATTTATATAAGAGATCGTCGTTATATCATAACTTAAATCTTAGTTGAGAACCTACTATGTTATATATATATTACATGGCCTTAAGGTAATCCAATCCTCTCTCAACTCACGTGAGCGCTTCTTTTCAAGAGAGAGATCTTATCAACTCCGCATCTATAGAAGCTATTAATGCTACAGAAGAAAAAAAAGATTATTATTTTTTTTTAGAAAATAAAATCATTTGACACGATGAACTTGGACGTAATTGTATACTTCATGCGAATAAGTTTTCTTGAAATTATTAAAAGATTTAATTGTATGATATTTTAATAATTGGTCACTATTTGTGAATTATGAAATGTTTTGTTACAGTTAACAAAAGATATTTAATACACTAAATAAATAAATAAAAAGAGTCTGCAATGTAATATGTGTTAGTTGGTGGCGGTGATCCTAATTTCCTAAAGCGCGTGTAAACCAGAAGTAATTAATGCTGTTTAATATGCGCGCCTGTGTTGAATGTTGATTACACGTCTGTTGCATCTTACTATAAATTTGGGATTTTCTTTGCGCCAAAAACTGCGTTTAGAAGTTGGCGGTGGAACGAGCCTTAAACAATTTTTCATTGAAGAAATATTAATTAGGGCCCATCAACCACAAGGGATCACTAGCCCAATCACTGCACAGATGAAGCTGCTTATTCATCTTTTGCAACATCAAAAAAAAAAAAGGCAGAAACCAAATTAAATTTAAAACTCCATAATATATAGCGTATATTTTGCAGACGAGACGTTGGAACGAATATATATTAATGGCGACCAAGCTGTTGGCATTAGCGTGCATAAGAAACGAGAGTTATGGGAACTTATCGCCGAGGCCACACTACCCGTCGATGCCAAAGTACCCGAAAGGAGTGTCGGTTGAAGAGACAACGAACGTGGAGGGCTCAAAGTCAAAGGCGAAGGCTGTGTACGCTGTGATGGGTATGACTTGCTCCGCCTGCGCTGGATCCGTCGAGAAAGCAATCAAACGACTTCCTGGAATACACGACGCCGTCGTCGATGTCTTGAATAATAGAGCTCTGGTCTTGTTCTACCCCTCCTTTGTTAACGTAAGTTCTCTTTTTATTCTTTTTATATATGAATAATCAAGCATATAGAGCATGCATTTAATATTCGATATATAATTCCATTTTTTTACTTGTTATATAATTAATTACAAACTATATATTTACATACAGTATAGTGATTCTACGTCTTGTTAAACTTGGATAGATATCACAATTCTTTTATTTGATTATCATTATCAGGTCGGTAGATGCATTTTTTTTTTTGGGGTGTGGGTTTGAATTCTCCTGCTTGTGCCATGAACAAATGTTTTAAACAACTTGTTTGGTGTAATCTGTTTCTGTAATATGTATTTTTCTTTTAATAAAAAGGATGGACTTAATTGTGTATTCAATTTCTTAGGAATTTTCCAGAACTGGTCCTGAATTCCTTTGCTTTTGAGTTACTGGTTAGCAACATAGCATCTTCTTGCTTTTTCTTCCTTCTCGTCCAATTTAGTGCTTTAATTTGCCTTCGCAGTTAGTTGAGGACAATTGAGAGATACGATATGTTTCCCATCATCATCATTAATTCATTATCACCATTTGTGCCCTTGATTTTGACATACATATAATTGTAGACAATAGTCGATGGGTGGATTTGGGCTTGTGGATCATTAAATCATCATAGACCGTGGGCCTTAGGCTTACATATGCTTGTTACCAGCACAACGTTGAACATCAAGCTCAGTCAGGCCTTTTAATTTGCCATTGACATCAACAACTCGTGTTAGTTACATCTTTACACTATTATCACAGGAGGAGACAATTCGCGAGGCCATTGAGGATGTTGGATTTCAAGCAACATTAATCCAAGATGAAACATCTGATAAATCAACTCAACTATGTCGTATTGGAATTAATGGAATGACATGCACTACTTGCTCCACATCTATTGAGAAAGCTTTGCAAGCAATTCCTGGTGTCCAAAATGCCCAAGTTGCCTTAGCTACTGAAGCAGCAGAAGTACACTATGACCCGAAAATTCTAAGCTACGATCAGATTTTGGCAGCTATTGCAGATACAGGTTTTGAAGCCATACTAATCAGCACAGGAGAAGATATGAGTAAAATTCATCTTCAGGTTGATGGCATAAGGACTGATCATTCCATGAGAATGATTGAAAATTCACTCCAAGCACTTCCTGGAGTTCATGGCATTGGCGTGGATCCTGTAGTACATAAAATTTCCATTTCTTATAAGTCAGATATGACAGGACCCAGAAACTTCATGAGAGTCATAGAATCAACTGGTTCCGGCCGTTTTAAGGCCAGGATCTTTCCTGAAGGTGGAGGAGGAAGAGAAAATCTGAAACAAGAAGAAATTAAGCAATATTATAGATCCTTCCTTTGGAGTTTGGTTTTCACCATTCCTGTTTTTTTAACCTCCATGGTCTTCATGTATATCCCCGGAATTAAGCATGGCCTGGATACCAAAATAGTCAATATGCTTACCATTGGAGAGCTTATAAGGTGGGTGCTATCAACTCCTGTGCAGTTCGTTATAGGCAGAAGATTCTACACCGGTTCTTACAAAGCATTGCGCCATGGTTCTGCAAATATGGATGTTTTGATTGCCCTGGGAACTAATGCAGCTTACTTCTATTCACTGTACTCTGTATTAAGAGCTGCTACTTCTCCACACTTTGAAGGCACAGATTTTTTTGAGACTAGTTCAATGCTTATATCCTTTATTCTGCTTGGAAAATATCTAGAGGTTCTTGCCAAGGGAAAGACTTCTGAGGCCATTGCCAAGCTCATGGACTTAGCACCTGAAACAGCAACTTTGCTGACTTTAGACCAGGAAGGCAATGTGATAAGCGAAGAAGAAATTGATAGTAGGTTGATACAAAGGAATGATGTCATTAAAATTATTCCTGGCTCAAAAGTAGCTTCAGATGGTTACGTGTTGTGGGGACAGAGCCATGTAAATGAGAGTATGATAACTGGAGAGGCAAGGCCAGTGGCTAAGAGGAAGGGTGATACAGTAATTGGAGGCACTTTGAATGAAAATGGGGTGCTGCATATTAAAGCAACAAGGGTTGGATCAGAGAGCGCTCTTGCTCAAATTGTTCGACTAGTTGAGTCAGCTCAGATGGCTAAGGCACCAGTTCAGAAGTTTGCTGATCGAATTTCAAAATACTTTGTGCCTCTGGTAAATATACAACATGATTCATTTATGTTCTGCATTTGTTCTATTGATACGTTTAATTAGATTCTTAAGAAAATTTGTGGTTTCTTGTTAATAAAACAGTTTATTTATTTTTATTTTTTTAAGGTCATCATCCTGTCATTTTCGACATGGCTTGCTTGGTTTTTAGCTGGAAGGTTCCATGGCTACCCGGAATCCTGGATACCATCTTCGATGGATAGCTTTCAGCTTGCACTACAGTTTGGAATCTCTGTTATGGTCATAGCGTGTCCATGTGCGCTAGGCCTAGCGACTCCAACTGCTGTAATGGTTGGAACTGGAGTTGGAGCATCTCAAGGAGTACTTATTAAAGGGGGTCAGGCCTTAGAAAGTGCGCATAAGGTTAGCATATGCTCTCATGTTGCTCTTTGCTACTTGCTACGCGTGCGACTGGAGTCGATTTTCTTATCGTTGTGTTATACAATCTTGTAGGTGAGTTGCATTGTGTTTGACAAAACAGGAACTCTGACAGTTGGAAAGCCGTTGGTTGTTAATACAAAGCTTTTGAAAAATATGGTACTGAGAGACTTCTATGAACTTGTTGCTGCAACTGAGGTATGCTTTGATTGCCGTGGAAATCTTACCCTTTAAGAGAGCCCGTCAAGGTTATAGTTGCCCCTATAATATAACTAATTATAATATTTGTTGCTATCTATCTACTAGGCTAACAGTGAGCACCCATTGGCAAAGGCTATCGTTGAATATGCTAAGAAGTTTAGAGAAGATGAAGAAAATCCTCTCTGGCCAGAAGCACATGATTTTATCTCCATTACTGGCCATGGAGTTAAAGCCACGGTGCATAACAAGGAAATAATGGTGGGAAATAAGAGCTTGATGTTGGATAATAACATTGACATACCACCTGATGCTGAAGAAATGCTAGCAGAAACAGAGGGAATGGCTCAAACCGGGATCTTAGTATCTATTGACGGGGAATTGACTGGAGTTTTAGCCATATCCGATCCACTGAAACCAGGTGCTCATGAAGTCATTTCCATTCTTAAGTCGATGCAAGTGAGGAGCATCATGGTGACGGGTGACAACTGGGGAACTGCCAAATCCATTGCCAATGAAGTTGGAATTGAAGATGTTATAGCTGAAGCCAAACCTGAACAGAAAGCAGAGAAAGTCAAGGAGTTACAGGTATAATGCAAGTTATCTGCATCTCTTATATGAATGTTTCACACTTGTATCGATTACATTTAATATTCATTATCTCATTGACAGGCTTCCGGATATACCGTGGCAATGGTGGGAGATGGCATCAATGACTCGCCAGCACTTGTCGCAGCAGATGTTGGAATGGCAATTGGTGCAGGCACAGACATTGCAATAGAGGCAGCTGATATTGTCCTGATGAAGAGTAATTTGGAGGATGTGATAACTGCTGTAGACTTGTCAAGGAAAACCTTTTTGCGTATTCGTCTGAACTACATTTGGGCTCTGGGCTATAACCTTTTAGGCATACCAATTGCTGCAGGAGCCCTTTTCCCGTCTACCAGATTCCGTTTACCTCCATGGATTGCCGGAGCTGCAATGGCAGCCTCTTCAGTTAGTGTTGTGTGCTGCTCTCTGTTGTTGAAGTATTATAAGAGGCCTAAGAAGCTGAATAATCTTGAGATTCGTGGAATTATGATCGAGTGATTTATGATGATGGTTATTGATTCAGTGCTCTTTACTGTACAAAAACACCCCTGAAATAAGTTAGCCATCTTGTTGGTAATGACGATCTTGGCAAGATTGGCATTTTGTATAGTCATTTGGTTTGTCAATGTAGGATTGTTTAATGCTATGAAGAGCACTTGAAGGATTTCGTGGTTAGTATATAGGTTCTAGTTTCTTTCTTCTCTTGTGTTCTCTGTCATTGCAGGACGGTTGGCTGCTTGGCCCAATTGCCAAAGAAGGTTTAAATATATAAAGTAAGTTGTGAATTTGTGACGTGGCAAACTCAGTTGTAATTAAAAGTTGCAATAGTAATAATAAATTCACTTCATTTTAATGTTTTTATTCCCCCACATGATAAAAAAAAAATCATGTGGAATATTGTAAAAAACCAAGTAATTAACTAATTATAAAGGTAACTAGTATTTCATGTGATGTTGTAGATATATAATACCGTAATATATATTTACTTATATAATATTAACTAATTATAAAGGTAACTAATATATAATATTAACTAATATTTCATATGATGCGGTAGATATATAATACCGTAATATATATTTATTTATATAATAATAATAATTTAGTGAGAATGTTTTTATTTTAATAAAGTGAGGGTGATATTATTAGAAAATGACTTACAATATATATATATATAAGTAACATTATATATCATACTAGTAAGATAATATTATAAGATAACATTATTGTGAAAAATGGAAAAGAAAAGAGAGAGAGGTGGAATTATCACGACGCATCAAAATTGGCCATGGACTTTCAAATCCGGATGCCCAAATTCTAAGTTTACAAGGGTAAGAAAAGGGCATTCATAATACAATTTTATCATATATGAAGATTAAAAAATAGTTTAGGGTTCATAATTTCTAAATATACTTCGGTTTAATTGAATTCGTATTTGTCCTTTTATATGAACTGTTATTTTTGTTTTAGATAATTAATATTTAGTTAGAGTCATAAAATGTTGGTAAAACAATTATAAAATCAGTAACAGCATATTCTTTGTTAATAAGATGGGTTTTTTATTTCATGAGTTGGCGTCACAAAGCAATAAATGGTATGACGTAGGCTTCAATGGATTTTATTCTATCAGAGAGGGTATATGAATAATTTTATATTTATCCCATGTTTAGTTAGAAAAATGAGGGGAGAGGAGATGAATGAGAATGAGAGGAGAAAGAAAATGATGGAAAAATCGGGCCAATCATCGTTCTATTGTTTGTTATTAAATTCATCTCTTTTCGCTTATTTCTTTTCCCTCGCTTCCTTTCTTTTTCTCTCTTTTACTTTAACTTCATCAAATCAAACATACTATTAATTTCATATTTGAGAAAAGAACAAAAATAATTTAATACTCAATATCTTATTTAGGAAAGAAATTTCTTTTTTTATTTTATTTCCACTAAAATTTTAAGTAAACACATTTAAAATTTAAATTGTAAGAGTATGGTTATAAATAATAAATACCTATAATATTTATAATAATAATATAAATAACATCTAAAAAAAAACTTTAAGATGAACGAAGATAACTTTATTGATGATTTATTCAATGTGACTTATATGGATGCGTTCAATTTTAAAATTCTACTCTTGCTTAGTTTCATAGATTATATTATAATTTTGATGATATTGACTTAGTTTGATGGAAATGATTTTGCTCACTTTAATTTATTTTGATGCTTTTGTGTTGGTAGTACAATTTTATACTTTTACAAAATAATATAATTAAATTATGTTTAGAAACTAAAAATTTTAGTTATTTGGGAACTAAGTACTTTCGAGGATTTCATCACATCTCCTCAAATAATTTTAAAGAATACGAAAAATATAAAAGGATATAAGTAGAGTATTGGGAATGGACATAAGGATGTTGACTCCCTCTCTCTGCATTGTCGTCCAGTGATGTGTATTATATATAATAGAAAAGATAAAAGAATAATTAAAGAATTATATCTATAAAATTCAAAATAATTAAGGAATTATATCTGTAAAATTCAATCATAAACTTAAAAAGGTTGTTTATAGGTTTAAAAATGGTGTATATTATAATACATTTGTCTTATGTTTGGTGGAGATGATCATAAAGTTCAGAAGCAATATGCTAGCTGTTTACGTACAATACTTGTCAGACCATGGGGATTCTTTGTGCATAAAGAGCTGGCGTCTATTAAATTTAGTATATTTAAAGTTTGAGTCTATACCCTAATTACACTTATATTTAAAGAAGAGTACGATGGTGGATCGATTGAACCAAGAGAAGTTTATTAATTCCACAAAAAGTACATTCAAGACTCTCCGCGGACAATCAATGGACTTGCAGCCTTGTAGGAGAGTTATTGCATTCACAGTGTTGAGAATAAGAGTTCAAGCCACTATTAAAATATTTATGAGAGTTAGTTTTAATCTTCCTTCGATTATCAAAAAATTAGTTCTTAGTTGTAGAAAGTGATTGTAAATAGAATAATAATGTAATATCGAGGATTAAAAATTTGATATAAATGTTATGAGGGGTCCTAGAAATGCCATAAGGCCATAAGAGGTCTTAATTGTAGAATCTGATTGTAAATAAAATAATAATATAATATTGAGGATTAAAAATATGATAAAAATGTCATGAGGGGTCCTAGTTGTAGAAACTGATTGTAAATAGAATAAAAATGTAATATTGAGGATTAAAAACCTGATAAAAATGCCATGAAGGGTCCTAATTATAGAAACTGATTGTAAATAGAATAATAATATAATATCGAAGATTAAAAATCTGATAGAAATGCCATGAGAGGTCCTATAAATGCCATGGGGCCATGAAGGGTCCTAGTTGTAAAATCTGATTGTAAATAAAACAATAATGTAATATCGCTAATTAAAAATCTGATAGAAATGTCATGAAAGGCCCCAATTGTAGAAACTGATTGTAAATAAAATAATAATGTAATATCGTGGATTAAAAATATGATAGAAATGTCATGAGCAGTCATAATTGTAGAAACTGATCGTAAATAAAATAATAATGTAATATTGAAGATTAAAAATTTGATTGTAAATAAAATAATAATATAATATCGAAGATTAAAATTCTTATAAAAATGTAATCGGATAGAAATGTCACGAGGAGTCCTAGTTGTAAAAACTGATTGTAAATAAAATAATAATGTGATATTGAAGATTAAAAATATGATTATAAATGAAATAATAATATAATATTAAGAATTAAAATTTTGATATAAATGTCATAAGGAGTTATAGTTGTAGAAACTGATTGGAAATAGAATAATAATATAAAATCGCTAATTAAAAATCTGATAGAAATATCATGAGATGTATCAATTGTAAAAATTGATTGTAAATAAAATAATAGTATAATATCGTGGATTAAAAATCTGATAGAAATGTTGAGGAGTTCTAGTTGTAGAAACTGATTATAAATAAATTAATAATATAATATTGAAGATTAAAAATCTGATTGTAAATAAAATAATAATATAATATCGAAGATTAAAAATCTTATAGAAATATAATTTGATAGAAATGTCGTGAGGAGTTATAGTTGTATAAATTAATTGTAAATAAAATAATAATATAATATTGAAAATTAAAAATTTAATTGTAAATAAAATAATAATATAATATCAATGATTAAAAATATGATAGAAATTTTATAAGGAGTTATGGTTATATAAACTAATGGTAAATAAAATAATAATATAATATTAAATATAAAAAAATTAATAAAAATATCATAAAAAATTTCAATTATAAAAAATAATTATAAATAAAATAATAATATAATATCGATCATTAAATATCTGGGGGTCCCGGAATCAGTATTAAAAGAAAAAAAAGGAAAAAAAACACTCTCCGCGTACTGTTTGATTATTAGATCGTGTGAGTGGGTTATTTATTTTACTTTAAGCATTTGCTTGTGTCAGTGTGTTACGGCGCTACATGTCACAGAGCATACAGTCTCTCCCAATATTGATAAACTTTTTATCATTTTTAAAGCAGACAGACGCCTTTGTTATATTATATATGCAAGGGGAAAAGAAAATAAAGAAATTTAGGAAGTTACAAGTGATATATAATATTATTAGGTTCGGTTTGATCGATCGGTTCCGATTAATGGCGACCAGCAAGTTGCTGGCATCGGCTTGCATACGAAACGAGAGTAGTAGTTATGGGGACTTGTTGCCATCGACGACCAAGTACCCGAAAGTTGCGTCGGGTCCCGAAATGGACTTTATCAAGAGTTCAGCGTCAGTAAAGTCCTGCAGCAGGGCAATATTGTTATCGGTGATGGGGATGGCTTGCTCGGCCTGTGCAGTATCCGTCGAGAAAGCTATCAAACGACTTACTGGAATACACGACACCGTCGTTGATGTCTTGAGTAACGGGCTCAAGTCTTGTTCTACCCCTTTTTCGTTAACGTACGTAATTTATAATTGTAATTAATTTGCATTTGCATCTCTCTTTTATGTGTAGCATGTTTTGTTAGCTCTGCTGACAGCTGCTCCTGAATTTCTTAATCTTTGCTTCCGAATTACTCTTATTAGTAGAATAAATATATATAGGACAAACCATCTTTTTTTTCCCCAAGGCGTTTTGTTCCCCCAACTATCGCATTCATGATACGATAATAATATTTCTACGCCATACTCAGTACTCACTTCAAGAGAGGTTTTTTCTTTCTTTCTTTTGTTTTTTTTTTCATCCTTGTCCAAGATAAGTGTAGCCATGGTTCGAATGAATTGGGCTGGGCCTGAATAAGATTGAAGTATGGACCTCAGGTTTATTCATCTTATGGGCCCAAAATCTAGAACGCTTTAGCTCTAGTTGGCTTGTTTCTTGTCTGAAAAAACCAACTCATTTTACATGCCCCACTGACTGACAACTGACGTAATTTACTTCACAAGCATACTTTCTCTAGCGAAACAAGACGACGTTACCATATCATATTCAATTATTATGTATGTTTTTTGCCCTTTTTAAATATCGTCAAGGAGGGAACAATTCTTGAGGTAATTGAAGATGTTGGATTTATAGCAACACTCGTCCCTGGCGCAACAATTGAGAAATCTACTCAAGTACGTCGAATACGCATTAATGAACTAACACGCACTTCATGCTCCTCGACCGTTGAAAAGATTTTCGAGCAATTCAGGGTGTACTGAATGCACATGTCACCTCGGCTACTGAAGAAGCAGAAGTTCACTATGATCCGAAAATTCTAAGCTACAAGCAGCTTTTGCAAGCTTGAAGATACAGGATTTGAAGCCATACTAATCGGCACAGGAGAAGACAGCATTAGCAAGATTCATCTTCGGCTTGATGGCCTGTATACCGATCATTCGGTGAGAATGATTGAAATTTCTCTTCAAGCACTCCCTGGAGTACATGACATTGACTTGGATCCTAGCATAAATAAAATTTCCATTTCTTAAAAGCCAGCCATGACAGAACCCAGAAACTTTATAACAGTGATAGAATCAACTGCTTCCGGGCATTTTAAGGCCATGACATTTCCTGAAGCTGAAGGAAGAGAAGCACAAAAACAGGCAGAGATTAAGTAATACTACAGATCATTTCTATGGAGTTTGGTTTTTACAATTCCTGTTTTTTTAACCTCCATGGTCTTCATGTATATCCCAGGAATCAAGAATGTACAGGATACCAAAATAGTTAATATGCTTACTATTGGTGGGTGCTATCAACTCCTGTGCAGTTCATTATAGGCAGAGGGTTTTATACCGGCTCTTACAAAGCTTTGAGCATTGGTTCTGCTAATATGGATCTTTTGATTGCCATGGGAACTAATGCAGCTTACTTTTATTCATTTTACTCAGTGTTGAGAGCAGCTATTTCTCCGTATTTTATGGGCACATATTTTTCTGAGACTAGCTCAATGCTTATCTCCTTTATTCTGCTTGGAAAATATCTAGAAGTTCTGGCCAAGGGAAAGACATCTGAGGCTATTGCCAAGCTTTTGGACTTGGCACCCGAAACAGCGACACTGCTGACTTTGGATGAGGAAGGCAATGTGATAAGCGAAGAAGAAATTGATAGTCGATTGATACAAAGGAATGATGTGATTAAAATTATTCCTGGTGCAAAAGTGGCTTCAGATGGTTACGTTTTGTAGGGAAAGAGCTTTGTGAATGAGAATATGATAACCGGAGAGTCAAGGCCACTGGCCAACAGGAAAGGTGATTTAGTGACTGGTGGCACTTTGAATGAGAATGGGGTGCTACATGTTAAGGCAACAAGGGTTGGATCAGAGAGTGCTCTTATTCAAATTGTTCGACTTGTTGAATCAGCTCAGATGGCTAAGGCTCCAGTTCAAAAGTTTGCTGATCGCGCTTCCAAGAACTTTGTGCCTCTGGTAATTTTACAACATAATTGTTGTATATCCTGCATTTTCTATGAACACTTTAAGGAATCTAAAGTAAATTTGTAGTTTTTTATTAATAAAACTCTCTGTTCTGTTAGAGGTCATCATCTTGTCATTTTTGACATGGCTTGTTTGGTTGGTATTTCGCTGGAAATTTCCATGGCTACCCAGAATCATAGATACCGTCTTCAATGGATAGCTTTGAGCTGGCACTACAGTTTGGAATCTGTGTCATGGTCATAGCGTGTCCATGTGCTCTAGGCCTGGCAACTCCAACTGCTGTGAAGGTTGCTACTGGAGTTGGTGCATCTCAAGGAGTACTGATTAAAGGGGACAAGCACCGGAAAGTACCCATAAGGTTAGCAAATGCCCTTAATGATGCTATTTATACTAGTTTACGTTTTTTCACAAAGACCTGAATCGATAACCCAATAGCACTGTTAACAAATATTGTAGGTGAATTGCATTGTGTTTGACAAAACAGGAACTATGACAATTGGAAAGCCAGTGGTTGTTACTACAAAACTTCTGAAAAATATGGTACTAAGAGACTTCTATGAACTTGTTGCAGCAACTGAGGTATTTTTTCCTTTTTATCTCTGTTGGAAATATTGCTCTTTTAAGAGAGCTGGTCATAATCATTGTTGCTTATAATGTAGTGGCTACTGATATCATTTGTTGCAATTCATCTTCTAGGCTAACAGTGAACACTCGTTAGCCAAGGCTATCGTTGAATATGCTAATAAGCTTAGAGAAGATAAAGAGAATCCTATGTGGCCAGAAGCTCAAGATTTTGTCTCCATTACTGGCCATGGAGTGAAAGCCATTGTGTGAAACAAGGAGATAATGGTTGGAAATAAGAGCTTGATGTTGGATAATAACATTGACCTACCACCTGATGCTGAAGAAATGCTAACCGAAACTGAAGGAATGGCTCAAACTGAGATCCTAGTATCTGTAGATAGGGAATTGACTGCAGTTTTATCCATACCTGATCCATTGAAACCAGGTGCTCATGAAGTCATTTCCATTCTAAAGTCAATGCAAATAAGAAGTATCATGGTGACAGGTGACAACTGGGGAACTGCTAAATCCATTGCTAGCGAAGTTGGAATTGGAACTGTTATAGCTGAAGCCAAACCTGAACAGAAAGCGGAGAAGGTGAAGGAGTTACAGGTATAATGCAAATTACTTCGCTTCATATATGTGTGTTTTATGTTTGTTCCATTACATTTAAGAATCATTATCTTGTTGACAGGCTTCAGGATATACTGTGGCAATGGTGGGAGATGGCATCAATGACTCATCGGCACTTGTAGCAGCAGATGTTGGAATGGCAATTGGTGCTGGCACAGACATTGCCATAGAGGCGGCTGATATTGTCCTAATGAAGAGTAACTTGGAGGATGTGATTACTGCCATTGACTTGTCGAGGAAACCTTTTCACGTATTCGTATTAACTAAATATGGGCTTTGGGTTATAACCTTCTTGGCATACCAATTGCTGCAGGGGCCATTTTTCCGTTTACCAGATTCCGCTTACCACCATGGATCGCTGCAGCTGCAATGGCAACCTCTTCAGTTAGTTTGCTTTGCAGCTCTCCATTGTTAAAGAATTACAAGAGGCCTAAAAGGCTGAACAATATTGAGATCCATGGGATTTTGACGGAGTGATGATGGTTCTGGTCTTTTTGGATTTAGTGTTCTGTATGGATACGCTCAGGAGAGAATTTATCCTAGAATAAGTTAAGTCATTCGTTTAATTAATTTTGTGATATACATATATATATACATTTTGAAAAATCTTGGTCAATGCATACATAATTAAAAAGTCTTGACCGAAACATGTAATATTCAAAATACTAGCACCAAATTTGAAGACATATTAGCTTCGAGTTGGTGCAATAGTACCATATATTCTTTTTTTAATAAATAGAGAAATCTCATTTATCAGAACTTAAATATACTAAATATTCTCATACATACTTTAAAAAAAAAAATTATGTAAATAGCTTACACTCTTTAATTACTCATTCTCTCAACCTTTTCACTTAAAATGTTTTTTTCTTTAAATTTAAGATGTTTCTAAAATGAACGATGATTTATATTTACACGAAAAATTATGGTACTATTACATCAATTCCAAGCCAATTTGTCTTTAAATTCTATGCCTATTATTTTGAATATTGCATGCACTAGCCAATACTTTTCAAGTTTCCATCAAGTTTCTATTTTCAACAAGGCATGCATTGGCCAAGATTTTTCAACAGCCAACTATCAACAAACCATCCTTCAGTCTCTGCTTTTTGTGATGTGTTTAAATTTGTAGAATATTGATCAAGTTTAAACTTAGTCGCACACCATTTTGATCAACATATCTACATGATTTTTAATCTTAATTTTTTGAAAAAAAATCTTTCCCTCATTAATAATTTCTCACATTAAATAAAATCGTACGTCAATATATTTTGTACATGCATGATAAACTTAATTTTTTGTTAAGTGAATAACACTTTGACTGTCACAATACATGTTAACATGTTCTTGAACTAATGCTAAGTTGTCAAGCAAGTCTTGTAATCCATCAGATCTATTGACAAAGATGACTTCTATATCCAATTGATAATTTTTTTTAAAAAAAATTAGTTAATGTATGCATAGTTGAAAAGTCTTGGCTGATGCATGCATTGTTGAAAATGGAAACTTAAAAAATCTTGGTCGGTGCATGCAATATTCAAATTAGTAGGCACCAAATTTAAAGACAAATTAACTTAAAGTTGGTGCAATAGTGCCATAATTTTAATAAAACTGTGAATTACGCAAGTCACTTAATAAACTAGTTACCTTCTACTGCAGTTGGAGGTAAAACTCCCATGAAAATATGGTTTGAAAAATATGCACAATATTGTGATTCCATTCGTGTGTTTAAGTGTCTAACTAATTATCATATAAAACATGATAAGCTTAATTCTCGTGCAAAAAAATCTATCTTTGTGGGATTCAAATGTGCAGTTAAAAGTTTCAAGTTTTTTAAAAATAAAAAGTTTATGTATAGTAGAGATATTACTTTTGATAAAGCTTCTATGTTAAATGCTTTAAGTTCTCAACAAGTGGAGAACAATACCAATAAGATATTGCAGTAGGTAGAGTTTAATGTAACTCTATATGTACTAGTTAATTATACATAAAAAAAGAGTTTAACTTTGAAGATGACCCTAAGAGTTAAAGAAGAAATTGTTTTTATTGATGTCCTACAAGAGGAAGAAGAGTGTAAAAGATGAAAATAACACTATAATAATAAAGAGACTAAAAAAAGTAATAAAGAAACCCAAATGACTTCTAAAAGACATTGTGGTAGCTTATGCACTTCTAGTTATTGATAAAGACATCTTCAACACTTTTAATGAACTATTACGAGTAGTAATACCGTCAATAGATGTTAGTCATAGAGGAAGAGATAAAGCTTTTTTATCAAAACCAAACTTGAGAAATTATTGATTTACTTAAAGGGAAAAAAGTTATTGGTAATGAATGAGTTTACACTAAGAAATAAGGATCTCCAAATCAATTAACTATTTGATACAAGAAAAGGTTTATAGTAAAAAACTTTGTTCAGAAAGAAGTTATTGACTACAATGAAATATTCTCTCTAGTTATAAAATATACTTTCATTCGTATTCTACTTACCTTAATAGCTGAATATGAGTTAGAGTTGGCTCAATTGAATATTAAGATGACGTTTTTACATATTAATTTAGAGGAGTAAAATCTATATGACCCAGCCTTATGGTTTAAAGTTGATGGAAATGAAATTCATGTGTATAGATGAATTAAATCTTTACACAGACTGAAATTGTCAACAAGGCAATGGTACAAGAGATTTGATCCATTCATACAAGGACAAAAATTTACTAGAAATGAACACAATCAGTATGTTTACTTTAAAAGACTACAAGATGGAACTTTCATCTATTTATTACTCTATGTCAACGATATGTTTATACCTTCGAGTAATAGGCTTTATATGCTAGATTGAGCAAAGTAAATACATATCTAGTGCAAGCATTGTTGAAAAATTGAAGCTTGATGGAAACTTGAAAAGTCTTGGCCAGTGAATGTAATATTCAAAATAGTAGGCATTGAATTTAAATATAAATTGGCTTATAATCGGTGCAATAGTACCATAATTTTTCTTATAAATAGAACTCATTCATTATAAAATCATCTCAAATTCAAAAAAAATAAAAATTTAAGTGAATAAGTTGAGAGAGTGATCAATTAGAGAGATTAAAGAAGTAGTTGGCTTTTTAGTTCGAAATGGAAAAATTTAGGTAATGCACAAAGAATACTTAGGATATAGATTCGTAAAGATAAAAAGAATGGAAGCCTGTAATTAACTCAAATGTCTCATTTTAAGAAAGTCCTAGAAAGATTTGTTATGAATGATAAAACTAAACTAGTAAGTATTCATCTAACTCTTCATTTCAAATTAAATTCTTCTTCATCTCCTTCTTCTCAAGAGGAGTGCAACTACATAACTCGTGTTTCATATGCTAATAATATAGGTAGTCTTATATATGCTATGGTGTACACAAAAGCTAATATATTTCAAGCCATCAATATGATGAGTTAATACATACATAATTTGGATAAAAACTATTGGCTTACGGTAAAGTGGATTCTCAAATATCTATTGAGATAGTTGATGTTGGGATATTGTTAAAAATAATTATGGTCAATAGTGGATTGAGTATTGTGATTCTGATTTCACCGGAAACCTGATCAACAACAGGTTATGTATTCATATTAAGAGAAAAATCCTTGGCCCATCTTCATTCTTTATAGGGTTAGGTCTAAACTTTTATTCAACATAGGTAACAACAAGCAAATGGGTCAGAGATGAAAAAGATCGAACATTAGAGGTGGCAAAAATACTCTCTCGACCTGGATCAAACCTGGACCTGAGTAATGCAGACCGAATTTAAGTATCACTTGAGAAGCTCGGAACCCAGTCCGGAACTCGGATTTTATAAAAAAAAATATTATAAAAAATATTTTATTTTAAATAATTATATATTTTTTAATATATTTAAATATTAAAGTTCATATTTCATGTTTAATTTTATTAAAATAAATTAAAACTATAAAATAAATAAAAATATATTTATAAATATAAATATTTAAATTTATTATATATAAAATCTTGGCTTAAAAAGCTCGGGAAAAAATATAGCCCGAACTTTTGCCACACAGATGGAGGTCAGGTCAACTAAAGGTTGATTTTATAATCGACAATTGCTCTTTCTACTACGAAAGTAAAGTGCATGGTAACAACTAAAGTTGTAAAAGAAGTTTTCTAGTTGAAAGGCTTGTTCAGTACTTTGAGAGTAATATAGGAAAAAATTGAAGTCTTCTGTGATAAACAAAGTACAATATTTTTCGCGAAGAGAAAAACATATTATGTCAAACAAAATAAATAACTGTGAAATATCATTATATAAGAGGAGTTATTGAGATCAGTTTTATATTATTGAAAAAGATCTATACCAAATATAACTCATTAAATATATTAATAAATGTGATTTCTAGAGTTAAGTTTTAATATTATTTGAAACTAATTTAAATTCTTCGAATACGTTGAGTTTGAGAAATTTTAAACTACAATTAACTTGATCTCAGACTTTTAATACGTAGACAATCGAAACGACACAGCCATTTTGGATTTTTAATAGAGAATCACTTTTGAAAAAATGATTTATTGATAGTCGACTTAAATTTAAAAAAAAAATCACTAAAGTAAAAAATTGTTAAAATATCATAACCAATGCATACATAATTAAAAAGTCTTGGCCGATGTATGCATTGTTGAACATGAAAACGTGAAAAGTCTTGACTAAAATATGCAATATTCAAAATAATATGCACTGAATTTAAAGATAAATTGACTTGGAATTGGTGCAATAATACTATAATTTTTTTCTCTAAATAAAACTCCTCATTCATTCTAAAATCATCCTAAATTTAAAAAAATAATAATTCAAGCAAAGAAGTTAATAGAGTGAGCAATTACGAGATATTTCTTTTTAAATATGTGTAAGAATACTAAATATATTTAAGTTCTAAGAAGTAAAACATTTTTACTCAAATATTATATTATAATAATTATTAATAATATAATTAATTTTCTTATTCCGTTATGTAAGCATAATTACTAATCACATCAAATCTTGTATTCTTTGTTTTTTTGTGATTATTCACTGCACTTGTCCGCATACAAAAATCCATACATATTTTAAATTGTTCACCCATCGCTCTATTATTAGTGTCGTAGTGCAGCTTTTCGGTCATCAGAATCTGCAATGTCTGCCATTGAGATTCCATATCCCAAAACCCAAAAGAACACAATAAATATGGCACACCTACCAGGCTCAGTCTCACTATGCAATCCAGTTTTGGCAACCTCTACAATACTAGCCTTAAACCAAGCTTCTTCAAAGAAAAGGAAGGGTTTGCAAATCATGCAACATTCTTTGTTGAAGAATTTCTCACATTTTTGAATGCAATGTTGTTCTAGAGCTAGATGAAGATCCACTGCTAGCTCCCGATGATTGCTGTTTTTGCAGATTCTCTTTGACTTTGAAGAGGACTTTGTGCACCTCATCAAAGTGTGGTCTCGTTGCCTTTTTTGTGTTCTCAATCCACTGTTGCACTTTCTTGTGTGGGCCTAGTAATCGAATTCGATCTTCCTCATCCAAAAGCTAAATCCAAAAAACACATTCCATTACAAGATCTCATATAAAGCAGGCCATATGTTAAAGACTTCGAGTAAATAGAATTTTGAAAATGTTTGTCTTTAAGCTGTCATAACATAATAAGCATTCAGTCAATCCATACCTCCATCTGCATTATTTCACAAACTAGGCTGAGATCTGCTATGGATGGTTGATTGCTACCCACAAGGAACCGTCCACTCCCCTTGAGCCAAAACAACTCTATTTGTGACAGAGATTTGGACAAAATTTTCTCAGCTTCAGCGGCTGCTTCTGGATTCAGCGGAAGGCCAAGTGCAGGTGCTAGTTTTTTATTTAAAACAAATTTGGCTGAACAGACAAAAATCATGTTGTACAACATCAAGTAATGAAAACTTGAAAAAGGTCATTGATATAACTGGAACACAAGCACAAACAAAATGGCATGTTCAGTCGTAATCGCAATAACTAAAGCTAAAGAAGATATATATTCATATCTGATAGCTCAAAGATAAAATCTGAAGGTGGGTGCTACCCAAAAATTCACTCTGCCTTGGGTCATTTAATCAATCCAATTATAATGGCAGCAGTCGTTGAATCAAATGCCTATCAAGTAATGCAAAGCAAATTTCATGCTCGTCAGATATATCCTTCCTATACGATCCATGAACATACTTTTCTTGTACACTAAATCTTCCATTTTGGGCACAATCTTGATGTCATAGTTCGAAATCTTTGATCTTGAAATCCGCAAGTGTAAATAGTGTATGAAAGACAAATTCGATAGTGAGTTTTCCTAAATGCTTATTTCATTAAAAAATTATTAAAAGGGTATATAATTCATATAAACTTAAACACCAATCTAAGTTGAAATATATATATTTGCAAGCTGGTTGCAAAGTACCTGCACCAAAGCGTAAATTAGAGTGATGCCAATCCAACACTGAGTGAATCCTGGCTCTCTTCGAAAGGTCATTGGGATACCTTAAAATATGAAGCAGTTGTTAGCACTAGGAAGCAGAACATGTAAATTGGAACCATGCAGCAGATCATTTTGATAGCAGTTAATACTTTTGAAATGAAAATACAAAACTTATAGGCAAAGTCGAAACCTATGCGTTAAGTTAAAAGAATTAGTTTGGTCATGCATCATGTTAATACATACATAAAACGGAAAAACTGATAACAAATATGGCTCTCAATTGATGTTTTCTAATTGTCTCCATCTCTACCCTGCAGTGAAGCATCCATGTACCAAGCCATTCCTTGGTCTAACATCAAAAATATATCAGTAAAATGGCCAGAGAAAATTTTTTTTGCTTTAGCCAGGGAGATTTTTCAGATAACATGCCAAGACCAACTCCACATTCATACCCCATGTTTAAGGAGCTAATATAAAATGAAATACAGAGGAAAAATGTACCTCAGACTGAGGAGTAATTACTTACCAATGATCTGCTACTCCAGGAAATGCACAAGCAAGATAGATGAGAATTGCATGACTGCAAAGAAATATATAACTACATTAGCCAAGAAATCACAAAACTTTTATTACAACAGATTCTATCTTTAAAGAAAGTAGGGGCAAAGAAAGAGGGGGGATGGGGGTTGGAGGGACAGGAAGTGGGGTTGATGACCAGAGAGTCTTTTTGAACAGACTGAAGTACAAACCAGACTTTACAGAGGCAAAACATATATTACCAAGCACTTCAAATTGCAAGACATCAGCTATAACTGCTTATAGTAAAAACTTAACCTAGAGATTTAAAACCCCATTAAAAGTATTACCTCTCAAACAGCTTCAATCTCCCATCAATAATAGCAGGCACTTTTGCCATAGGGTTTATTTCTGTCAAAACAGCATTAAAACAAAAGTTATAAACTGAACTTCTCTCTTTATATCCACCTAAAAGCAGCACCAGTATGGTTCAATTTTTATCACCCAAAACTTTCAGTAATCCAAAAACCCATGATTCTAATCACTCAAAATAAGCTTGGCCAAGTAGTTTTCAAGCAGTTTTATTTAGCTAGCGACCTGAGTTCAAATCCTGGTGAGGTTGGAGGTTAAAAAATTAATTCAAACTTTATCCACCCTCCACCATTAAAAATAAAATATGAAAAAAATTAAAAAAAAATGATTCCAAATTCCAAACTTGTACATGTATATAATTCATCAACGCTTTCATGCTCCCAATTCAACAGCTAAGAACATGACACAGTAAACGTTAATCTACCCACGACTAAAAATTTGTCATTTTATCTAATACGATAATCTCCTCTAGTTTAAACTCAACATGCATTCAGCTGACCAGCTCCATTTTGTTAAAATCAAAAGCAGAACTTTGATTTAACACATTAAAAACATCAAAATCCAAAGGTATGACTAATCTATTAATGGATAAAATTCAACAAATATTCATGATCCATATCAGAGTCTAAATTGACACAAGAGGCACCTGCACAGCACGTCTCAAAAGGCTATGACTATTCAAAAAGCAGCAAATCGTACCTTTGAATTCAGAAGAGAATTGCTCACGCTTTGCTAACCTAACTTCAATCTCCTCAAAGTCTAATCCATTTACCCTGAATATAGGAGATACGATATTAAGAGTTTCTTAAAAGAAAATTGAAATTTATACAGCGTAGATGGACATGGGATTACTTGCAAAAGATGATAACAGCGCGAGATGGCTGTGACATCCGATCTGCGTACACTTTCAGCTTCATTTTCCTTTCTTTTGCCCACTCAGTGCCTGCCTCTGCTTGCGACACTCATCTTGGTTTCGATCTTCAGCTTAAAGCTTATCCAATTGTACAAAAATACACAGCTTTGAAAAAAAAAAAAAAAACTTTTATCTTTTTATTATTGATAATTGACATGCTGTATTTGATTGGAGGGACTAATGGACTGTGGCCTTGTGGGCCTTAATACCAACAATTTCTGGAGTAGGCATATTGACATCCATTTAAATTCCACATGAACTCTTATCTTTAAATGAAATTACTTAAATAATAGAGATAAAGTAATTATTTTTTTTCCAAAAATAAATATAATATTTAAATAATTTATTCTTTTAACAAAATTTTTACACTCCTTCGCATAATCTATACTTATATTTTAATTTTTAATTAAAAATAATTTTTTGAGAAATTTATACAATTTTAGAGTTATGAAAATAGAAAAAGATAATTTGTGTTTGGATTTTTATGTATTCTATAGATAAAAATTTTAAAGAAATAGTCTTTCATAGGGTGAAATTTATAGCAAGATGGAGCTTTTAAAAACCCTCTACAATTTTTACTTTATAAATTAAATTAAGAATATTTCAGAAAATAAAATTAAAGGGGGTGCGATAAGAATTGCAGAGAGGTTTTAAAAGCTCCACCCAAAATTCTGCTTGCTCTTGGGCAATCCTTGGGCAGAAATAAGAGTATTTTATGCCCCATCGTCGCATATGCCGTGCCTTTGCAAAGCGATAACATTTGGACTCTTTGTCTTGGCCCATCTATATCCTTTAGTCAGCTTCTAGACACCTCGATCCACAAGGAGTCATCATAGTTCATAAGGAGATCGACTTCTAACCCCCTTTATTATCTTTTATTATCTTAATATTATATATCATTAAATTTTTTATCTCAAATAAATATTTTAAATAATATAATATTTATTAATTAATTAATTAATAATTTTTATAAATTTTAAGTAAATTAATTATATTATCTTATTAATCAATTAATAGATGTTGCATTATTTAAAATAATTATTTGAGACAAAAAAATATTCTTTCTCTTAATTTAATAATTATTTTTTATTATAGTCTTTGATTTTTAACAATTTTCTCATTTAAAAATTTCTTTATGATAATTCTTTTTACAATATTTTTACCTCACCTTTTGCATAAATAATTTTATGGGTAAAAAAAAATTTTGTTATCTCGACTCTTCTCTTCAAATTTTTTATCTCTATAAAACTAAAAAATTAACAGTAGCTTACAAAGAATAAATACAATTAATCTAAAAAATAAAGAAAAAGAAATGAGTTATTTTAAATTTTTGTAAACTAATTGTGTGTGTAGATGAGAATCATAAATTGAAAAAAATTAAGAAATTAGATTGATGACAAATCTGAAAATTTTGCCCAAAAAATAAAAATGCACGTGCAAGTAAAAGAGAAGGAAGAGAGAGAAAATGTAAATGAATTTATTATACTTGCGTTGTCTTTTAATGTAATTTCAATGGACAGGCAATTTTATTATTATATTGAAGTTTGAAGGAGGAGTGTTTTAAGCAGCACTCCTTCATTAAATCCCTCACTTTTTTCAGTCAATAATTTATCTGAAAGATGGTGACCACTCTCGTCTCTTCTTTCTAAAATCTGAATCCTGGTGGCGATATAGCGCGTTGCAATTTGCATGTATCATGTATGGGAGATGGTAATATTTTATGACGAAGGAAACAAACAAAACAAAGAAAAATTGCCACTTCCATAAACGGATAAGGATTATATAAATTTTATTCATTGAATGAAATATTAAATAATTTATTAATTTATAGAGCTATTTACAGTTTAATTGACATATAAGAGTAATATTACTAATGTTATATGTTTTAAATTTTTTATCCTAAATAACTATTTTACATGATGCGACGTTCATCAATTAATTAGTAAGATAATATAATTAATTTACTTTAATTTTATCAATCAATTGACGAATGCCACATCATGTGGGATAATTGTTTGAGATAAAAAATTTGAAATGTTTAGCATTATTGTTTAACTAATCATTTAATTAGAAAAATAAATATATTGTATTTATATTAACCAAAAAAATAAATACATTGTACTTATCTTAACAAAAATAAATAAATACATTGTATTTATCTATGTATTTAATTAAATAAAATTTATGTTAATTAACTTAATTAAATGTGTTCAATGAATTTAATTAAAAATAATTTTTATAAAAATAAACATAATCAATTAAATTTGTAATTTCAGCAAATCAATAATTTAATTTTTTGAATGAGACCATAAAGTTATATAATTTTTTTTAAATATCATCTTATTATTTTATTAAAATTATTAATTTAGTTCATTAACCTAAATTAAAATTATAAAAAATGATTATATGATAAAAATTATTAATTTATAAAATTTTTATTCTGTGTTGATATTAGTTTCGCAACCACACTTCCCATGAATGACGACGAAGACTTGGCCCCCGCTTGCAATAAATTCGTTATACGATTTAGTTTTCATTGAGAGGTGAAGACCACGCCGCATTGTATTCTGTGATGTTTAAATTTATTATAATATGTATTTATTATTTTGAAAAACAAATAGGCAATTTTTTTTTTATTAAAAAAAATTAATGATAGAAATTAGAAGGCCGCTTGTGTATTGAATGAATTGCATCTGAAATTTGTTTGTGTTTATATCTTTTTGGTAGAAGAAATTAGAGAATCATACTAATAAACAAAGTGCTACCTAGGAAATTGGCAGGTGGCAAAACACTTTTGCTTATGAAAAACTCGATCATACATTTTAATATAGATGTAGGATAAATTTTTAAGTTACTTAAATTTCAAATCAGGAATGCTACTTTAACAAAAGAAATCTTAAAACAAAATAAAAAAAAAGTTGCAATATTGATTTAAAAACTATAGAGCATTAAGGGTATATTTGGGATTGAGGTTGGGCAACTGTAGCTTTTAAGATACAACAGTAAAGTGTTTGATAAACACTAGCTGCTGTAGCTTTTAAGCTATATTAGTTATGTTAATATGATTTTTAATTTGTATAATGTAAAATCTATTATATTTTTAATAATTTTATTAAAATTAATATTTAAAAATTATATTTATCACATATTATTAACTTTTATTTTATAATTACAGTTTTTTTTCTACAGCAGCTGTAGTTTTTAAGCTACAGCACCTCAATCCCAAAATACCCTAAGTAATTGAAACTAAATCCAATGAGTCTTTAACTTAGTGGAATAGTCCTTACTTTCACGTGTGTGAGAGTAAATATTCAAGTCTTCATAAAAGTATTATAAATATTAGTTTTAGTCCTCTAAAAAAATTTAAACACCTCTCTAATATTAGAGAATGTTTAAATTTTTTTAAAAAATTTCATAATTGAGTGGAATAGACACTTGAATATTATAAAAGATTTAAAAATTTTATAATTGACTGAAATAAATACTCTGAGAATATTTAACAAATTTAAAATTAAGCAGAGTAGACACCCTGAAATATGAGAGAAAATTTAAAAAACTTAAACAATATTAATCTTTGATTGTAAATACTTATTGTAATATTATCGTTCAAAAAAAAAAAAAACAGTAAGTGAAACTAAAAGTTGACGAGGAATCTCTTATCTTTTGTAATCTAACATGGCATCGTTGGACCAATTTTTGAATAAGGACACAGATAATGAATTCTATGACATGTCACATGCCCCTCCCACTGAATTAGACTTAGTTGCCTGTGTAAGTTAATTATAGTTCCAAAATTAATTAAGTTGCCATTTGAAGAAACAAAGTAAATCCAAAAGTTGGCGCAAAATGGGAGAATGAGAGAAAAAATATATATATACGTTAAGATTAGAGCAAAGGTAGCAAAAGACAAAAGCTCAATCACATCCTGTATGTGTTTACTCTCTTGTGAGAAAGCGAAAGCCAGAGTGAATCAGAGCTGAAAACGACGTGATTCTGGGTATCATTAATTCATTATCAAGACAAGAGAACTAGAGAAGAGTACGTAGTAGTAAAGGGGAAAAAAAACAAACAAACAAACAAACGAAACCATATTTGATATTCCTTTGCTAGCTGAAATCTGTCTATATGTTATATTATTTCGCTTGTCGCGAGCTAAGCTACGCTGTTGTTATTATAGGTGTTAAATTTGTGAATTTGATAGAGGTGATTTTGTCTCCTCGTTCCTCGTGCCCATTCTTAGCTTACTACCCATTACTCATTAGCCTCACTATTACTTATTACGCCATCTCTCTCTCTCTTCGTTAAATGCTCTGCTTTGTTTGCAGTTGCAGGTTCTGAAAGCTCTATTCAACGGTCTCCTTGAAGGACTGCAATCTGAAAATTGTTAGCTCAAGAAAGGTAAACTCTCGCTGCCTTTTCCTGCTTACTGCTTTCATTCCGTGTTGTTCATTTTATGGAAGTTTTTGCTTTTCAATTTTGTTAAAGGAAGCTGCATTTCAGTTTACTGTGGCCACACCTCTGTTTGCGTGCTGAGAAAAAAATCAACGATGATTAGCGTTTTCGTTACTATTTATTTTTTCTCGGCAGCCAAACAGATTCTGAAAAGATGAAATGTGGTATTGTTTTTTTTTTTTTTTGTGTATTTCTTGTTAAATTTTTTAATATAATTCATCCCAATGAAGACAAGTTTTAGATCTTTGTGTTCGTTGCTAGGTAGTAGCGTAAATTCTGTAGGTTCATCTGTGTCTGGGAGAAGCTCACGTGCCTGAAGCGTGCTTTAAGGATCTTAAGATCTTTCGCTTAAAGCGTGGAGTTTCCATATGCTTGTTATAATTTATAATTTAGTACTTCGTATTTGTTGTTTTAGGTCTTTTTACGAGGGACTCTGTCACATGCTTTTGATAAAAAAAAAAAAAAAGTGTCCACTCCGCTCGTTTGCTTTCTCAAATGGTTAATTTAAAACAACCTTTCTGTTAAGGATTGCCTTTTGGCAGTTTTATGAAAAAGAGGAAAAAAAAATAAAAAGATATTGTGCAACAGAAAAAGATGAAGAAAAGATAAGCAAAGATCTTCTGTAGTGTTATAACATTTTTGATAGGTGATTATTTAAAAACTTTGTTATCTGTCTTTTATGTGATACACGGTATGAGCTAATCTATCAGGTTGCTCTGGCATCTTTGATTTATATTCTTCAGTAGTGTAATTTTCTTTTTAGTCATACAACTGACGTATTTGGAGCATCAATTCACTAATACCGTTATGTCTGAATACGATGAGTTGGTTTGTTTTCATTTTGTTTATTTATTTTCTTTGGGACAGTTTTGAATCTTGTTAGATGAGGGCATTGGTCTGATATTTGAGGCTTTATGCATATGTCATGCATAAGAGATATCAGTGAGATAACTCCACTTAGTGCTTGGAAGATAATTGTAGCATTTGTCTGTCATTTGAAGCATTTTCTTGATTTAAACGGTATTGCTTGTTTTGACATCTGGTGGGGCAACAATTGCATACTTTTTTGCTTTGCATGGAATTTGCTAAGTTCCTTTTATTGAGAAACCAAAAATATAATTTGTGAAATTGTATTGGAACAATTTGCCATAATTTACCCCTGCCATAATTATTTTCAGTCCTTTCTTTATCTGGAGTTTGAGGTCGTATTGGATTGGGAATGCATTAAATCCATTGTTCAATTTCTTTGTCATCAATTTGCTTTCTGCAAATTGTACCCATTTTTTTCTCACAGGTTGTTACTGTTACATGTAGTAGTAATATTGTTTCCGTCCCCGCTTTTCAGGTATCTATAGTACTTTTCCATCTCTCCAAGAATTCATAAGTCCTTCAACAAGCTTACCTGCATAACATTTATCATGAGAAACCTTAAGCTTGGAGTACAAGTGGTCGGTGCACACAATCTTTTACCTAAAGATGGGCAAGGTTCATCCAGTGCCTTTGTGGAGCTCTACTTCGACGGTCAGAGGTTTCGTACCACTATCAAAGAAAAGGATCTGAACCCTGTTTGGAATGAGAGCTTTTACTTCAACATCTCTGATGCTTCCAACCTCCATTATCTCACTCTTGAAGCCTATGTCTATAATAACGTTAGAGATGCCAACTCCAGGTCATTTCTTGGGAAGGTTTGCCTCACTGGAAATTCCTTTGTTCCCCTTTCTGATTCTGTTGTTTTGCATTATCCTCTGGAAAAGCGTAGCATCTTCTCGCGCGTAAGAGGAGAGCTTGGCCTGAAGGTCTATATGACTGATGACCCTTCCATAAAATCTTCTACACTTCCAGCAGCTGAAACCTTCTCAACTAAAGATCCCAGCATTACTCATACACATGCCCAATCAGTACCAAATCCAGTCACCAGTGACACAGTTGAGTCAAGACATACCTTTCACCATCTCCCAAACCCAAATCACCATCAACATCATCATCAACACCATCCTTCTACTACAGTAGTTAACCGTCATGTGCCAAAGTATGAGGCTGATGAGATGAAATCTGAAACACAGCCTCCAAAGCTAGTTCACATGTACTCGGCAGCATCATCACAGCCCGCTGACTATGCACTTAAAGAGACAAGCCCTTACCTCGGTGGTGGAAAAGTTGTTGGGGGTCGTGTTATACATGCAGACAAGACTGCAAGCACTTACGATCTTGTTGAACGGATGTATTTTCTCTACGTACGAGTTGTTAAGGCTCGTGAACTTCCTGCAATGGATCTTACCGGGAGTATTGATCCATTTGTGGAGGTTAAAATTGGAAACTACAAAGGAATCACAAAACACTATGAGAAAAACCAAAATCCGCAGTGGCACCAGGTGTTTTCCTTTTCTAGGGACCGAATGCAGGCTTCTGTCCTAGAAGTTGTAATTAAGGACAAGGATCTAGTAAAGGATGACTTTGTGGGCATTGTGAGATTTGACATCAATGAGGTGCCATTGCGAGTCCCACCAGATAGCCCTCTAGCCCCAGAATGGTACCGACTTGAGGATAAGAAGGGAGAGAAGATAAAGGGTGAGCTGATGCTTGCAGTTTGGATTGGCACTCAAGCAGACGAGGCCTTTTCCGATGCATGGCATTCTGATGCAGCAACTCCTGTTGACAGCACACCAGCTATCGCTGCAGTGCTACGTTCAAAAGTTTATCATGCACCAAGGTTGTGGTACGTGCGTGTTAATGTTGTTGAGGCACAAGATCTGGTCCCAACAGAGAAGAATCATTTCCCTGATGTTTATGTTAAGGCTCAAATAGGAAATCAGGTTCTGAAAACAAAGATATGTCAAGCTCGGACACTGAGTGCTGTTTGGAATGAGGATCTACTATTTGTTGCTGCTGAACCTTTTGAAGATCATTTAATTCTAACAGTAGAGGATCGTGTGGGTCCTGGAAAGGATGAAATAATTGGAAGGGTCATCATACCATTGAGTGCAATAGAGAAGCGAGCTGATGAGCGAATAATCCATTCTCGTTGGTTCAACTTGGAAAAGCCAGTTGCTGTGGATGTGGATCAGTTGAAAAAGGAAAAGTTCTCTAGCAGGATTCATCTGAGAGTATGTCTAGATGGTGGTTATCATGTTCTGGATGAATCTACTCACTACAGCAGTGATCTCCGCCCGACTGCAAAACAGTTATGGAGGCCATCAATTGGGGTCTTAGAACTTGGCATTCTAAATGCGGTGGGGCTTCACCCCATGAAAACACGAGATGGGAGGGGCACATCAGATACGTACTGTGTTGCCAAATATGGTCAAAAATGGGTCAGGACTCGCACCCTTGTTGACAACCTGAGTCCAAAGTATAATGAGCAGTACACATGGGAGGTTTTTGATCCTGCTACAGTTCTCACCGTGGGTGTATTTGACAACAGCCAGCTTGGGGAAAAGTCAAATGGGAACAAGGACCTAAAGATTGGCAAGGTTCGGATTCGCATTTCCACACTTGAAACTGGCCGCATTTATACACACTCTTATCCTTTGCTGGTTCTTCATCCTACTGGAGTTAAAAAGATGGGCGAATTGCATTTGGCAATACGATTTTCATGCACATCCTTTGCAAACATGCTTTATTTGTACTCACGTCCACTTTTACCAAAAATGCATTATGTGAGGCCCTTTAGTGTAATGCAGTTAGACATGTTACGCCATCAAGCTGTTAACATTGTGGCAGCAAGATTAGGCCGAGCGGAACCTCCACTTCGGAAGGAGGTGGTGGAGTACATGTCTGATGTGGATTCACACCTCTGGAGCATGCGCCGAAGCAAGGCAAATTTCTTCAGGCTCATGGCTGTGTTCTCAGGATTGTTTGCTGCTGGGAAATGGTTTGCGGAAATTTGCATGTGGAAAAATCCTATAACGACAGTGTTGGTTCACGTGCTCTATCTTATGCTTGCCTGCTTTCCGGAGTTGATTCTGCCCACAGTTTTCCTTTACATGTTTTTAATAGGGATATGGAACTACCGATATCGGCCAAAGTACCCTCCCCACATGAATATAAAAATCTCACAAGCTGAAGCAGTGCACCTTGATGAGCTTGATGAGGAATTTGACACATTTCCCACAAGCCGAAGCCCTGAGCTGGTGAGAATGAGGTATGATCGACTGAGGAGTGTGGCTGGTAGAATTCAAACCGTAGTTGGTGATGTGGCAACCCAGGGGGAAAGGTTTCAGGCACTGATAAGCTGGCGAGACCCACGTGCCACTGCCATCTTTATTACATTTTGCCTTATAGCTGCATTGGTTTTGTTTCTGACACCATTTCAGGTGATCGCAGCTTTGGCAGGGTTCTGGGTGATGAGGCATCCAAGATTTCGCCGTAGGTTGCCATCTGTGCCAATCAACTTCTTCCGCCGATTACCAGCGAGGACAGATAGTATGTTGTAAATCGAAAAACAGGTGGATGCCTGGCTGGCATAATACTCGGTAAGTGCTTCTCTGCATTTCATGCTTGATATGATGTCCTGGTCATCACAGCTGTGCCTACTATGGATTATTAATAATTTTAATCTTGGGCTACTTTGGCTGCAGACAATTACAATAAACAGTTGTTAAGTAATTGCATTTTATAATTTATAGGTGATGGATGAATTAAACAAACAAGATATTTTGTTCCATAACAAATTCTGTATTTTGTCGATGTTTCTTTTTATAGGATTTTTCAAGACGTCAAGATTTTCACTCCTAAGGGAATAGTGAATAAACGTTTCATAGTATATTACTATATTTCATTGAAAGGTTTTGCCGAATTATGCCTTGCATATGTATTACTTTTTGTGCACATATTATTGTTGTTAATTAAAATCGAATGCGAAAGGGCTACCTAATTGTATCAGAAAAATTACAATAATAGACTCATTTTTTATTGGTTTTTCAAAATTAACTCAATAAAACTATTTCCATCATAATTAGCCAAACAAATTTTTTTTTTAAATGAAAATACCCCCTCATTTCACGATACAAATCTCCCTTAACAAACTAACTCCTCATTTCGTCGTTATCAGGAAATGCAACACCTTAACTATTTTAGCGGTCTTTGATTACCCTTAAAAATTTCCTGTGGTTATTATGATAGCCCAAGTTTCCTGTATCCAAGCTTGAGTACTCGAAACAATTAACAAAGCCATGGGAACTTGCATCATCATTGCCCAAATGTGTGCTTGCTGTCGGGTTTCTTTTTTAATTTAATTCATTTTCTAAAAATAAAATAAATAAATATATAAATGATGAAATATATAGCAACAAAAATTTAGACGAAAAAGAAAAGGTTGTGATGCATTCGCACTATCAATCACACAAAAAATAGCAGCCATTTTATGTGCGATTGGTGTGCTTATTGCACCTACACGCCGATAACACAATATCCTGACCCGCATTCAAGTCCCAACAGTATTGCTCACATTCTTAGATATCCATTCAAGTAAAATAATTACAAAATTAAGCCTAAAAAATAAAATATATTCTTTGAGATATTTCAACACACTTAATAGTCCCATATTTAAAAAGCCACAATTTCACAAATATTTTATCAATTTTCATTCCTAATTCAGTTCTAATGTTGAGAAATCCACAGTTCAACAAGATTTAACCTAATAATAATCTACAATTTATACTTAAACATTAAACTCATTCCAAAATTTAAATCTAAACTCACTGAATTAATTCAAAATTAAACGCGCCATTGGTACTTCACTTGCTGTTGTCAAAACAGGAAATAGTCATTTCCGTCACTGTGTCAATTGCCGTTGCCGTTAATTTACTTGCTCGATTGAGAATTGTCAGTTTCTAGAGTGCCTTTTTTTTTTTTTTGGTTTACTATAAGGGTTAATGTGTCTAAAAAAATTTGTATTTGATTAGTTAGAATAAAAAAAAAATTAAAGGGGTTAATTTTAAGAAAGGGAGATTGTTAATTTTTTCTTACTATATTTAATATGTACTATTTATCTCCTTGCTGTTTTTTAATAATCAATAACTCCTTACAGCATAAATTTATAATGTTATCATTATTTGTCAATATACTTTTATTTTATTTATTATAAATTAAATAAATTACATGAATAGAAATTAAAATAAAAAGTTAAGTATTAAAAATAAGAAATATTTTTTTTTTGTGAAAAAATTAATATAAAATATTTTTCTTGAACTTTTTATTTTATAAACATTTTCTTATGATAAAAATATAAGAAAATTATTATAAAATGATAAAAATATAAAAAATTATTATAAGAAACTTGAATGATAAATAAGAAATTATTATAAAATAAATAATAAACATTTTTTGTGCTTTTTACATTTAATTTTAAAATATTTTAAAATGTCTATTATAAGAAAATGTTTATAAAATTAAAAAAATACAAGAAAAATATTTTATATTAATTTTTTGTTCAAATAAAACATATATTTCTTATTTTTAATACTTATTTTTCATTTTAATTTCTATTCATGTAATTTATTTAATTTATAATAAATATGATAAAAGTATATTTGAAAATAAGATAATATTATAAACTTATACTATCGGATAAATTATTAACTATTAAAAAAATAGTAGGAGAATAAATAGTACATATTGAATATAATAAAATGAAAAATTGACAAACTCCCTTTAAGAAATTTAGAAGTTTTTAAGCTTAAAATTACCAATTGTATTAGTCTCTCAGCTTTGGACCTACCAAATCCTCACCAACCAGAATAACAAATAAAATGGATGTGAGAATGAAAATAACAATCAATGCAGTGCATTTAGTAACATCTAATTTTATTTTTTTATTTTTAAACCCTCAAATATGACGTTGTCTGATTTGCTTGTAATTTTGATTTTTATTTTGTCTAGTGCTTTATTATCGGCCAATTACTAATTTCGAATCATTTTACTACTACCTTTCTTGATTATTTAACTTTTTCTGACTTATTTTTTATTGAATAAAAATCATATTTAAATGTCGCATTGACATCGCACATACATACTGTCTACTAATCTTGTGAGCTAAATATGCTTATAAAGAAACATCACAGTGCCCCTCTTAATGGAAAATTAAATAAATAAATAAATAACACAAATACAATAGTTCGACGATATTATGGTGATTAGACAAAGAAAATCATATTGAATATTTCATTACATGCAATGCTTCCCGGTTGCTTGTCAGCTTATATCACAACCCACATAATTATTAATTTATTACTCATTGTACGCTGACTTTTGAGTTTAAAAAAAAATACAAAAGAAATGAATTGATGTACCACATACGTTTCCACAAATGTTGCCATGTCTGTCTGTCAACATTAGCCGTTAAGACTTTTGGTAAGTTAAAAGGCATTAATTGTAGCTAAACACTATGTATAGACGAACGTGCTCTCAAATTAGTGAGCAAGCATAACCATTAACGTGCAAGCATGTTCGAAAGCTTAACTAAAAGTAGATAAGTCGCAATCTCTTCCATTAGAATAAGATGTGTCCTGGGTAATGTGAAGATACACAATAGCCACGAGCAAGAAAATGGCGATTTCTATGGCACAAAAGAAATCAAAGTCATCAAAGAAAGTAGAATCAAATCAATCGTGTGAACCTTTTTTCTTCAAAGTTTTTCATCGAATCCCTATTGTTATCTTCGGTTTGACTTTAATTTTCATATGGTCTTCCTCTACCACCATCATCACACGCAACGCTGTTCGTGTTTGTGTCTCCTCTCGAAAGCTCACCAATCTTTGCCTCTCCGCGGGCACTCATCCCAATATTGAATTTCCAGCTCCAGATGTCAATCCCAGTAGCCGAGATAGTGTCAACTTTTCCAACGATGCCAGTCCTATGGCAGGTTTTGTCAATGTTGTTCGAGAGGAACATCCGGGTGCAATCATTAGAGCAAATATTGGCAACGACAGTGTTGATGGAGAGGTTGAGAATGCAAAGAAAGTTGTTGAAGAGTACGTACAAATGCAGCGATCCTGGACTTCGGAGTACAAGGATCAAGCAGCTTGTGACGGGAGGGGGATTTATGTTTATGATTTGCCATCCAAATTCAATAAGGATTTAGTCGGTCAATGTGGAGATATGGTGCCGTGGTCTAACAATTTCTGTTCATATTTTGATAACGAGGCTTTGGGTGAAGCCATGCCGGAGGTTGGTAAAGGATGGTATCGTACTCATCAATATTCTCTGGAGATAATTTTTCATACAAGAGTTTTGAAGCATCCATGCAGAGTTTACAACGAAGATGAAGCCAAGCTCTTTTATGTTCCTTTTTACGGTGGCTTAGACATACTGAGATGGCATTTCAAAAATGTGTCTAATGATGTCAAAGATACATTGTCACTAGAGTTGGTGAAATGGCTCGAGTCTAGGAAGCCATGGGTTAAAAATTCCGGCAAGGATCATGTGTTCGTCTTGGGAAAAATTTCGTGGGATTTTAGGAGGGCAAATGGTTCGTGGGGAACAAGATTGTTGGACTTTGAGCAAATGCAAAACCCAATTAAGCTCTTGATTGAAAGGCAACCGTGGCATCTTAACGACATTGGAATCCCTCATCCTACATATTTTCATCCGCGTTCAGACGATGACCTCCTGAATTGGCAACTGAAGATGATCAGGTCACGTCGTGAGAGCCTGGTGAGTTTTGCCGGGGCAGCTCGTCCCGGTCAACCCGAGAATATAAGGTCAATATTGATCAATCAGTGCAGCTCTCACACAGATGGTGGAACATGCAAGTTTCAAAATTGTAGTTTAGGTGGGTGTGATCATCCCAAGTCAGTTATTGATTTGTTTTCAGAGTCTGAATTCTGCTTACAGCCTCCTGGAGATAGTCCAACAAGGAAATCAGTGTTCGATTCACTGGTTTCGGGTTGCATTCCAGTACTATTTGATCCTTTCACGGCTTATTATCAGTATCCCTGGCACTTACCTGAAGATCATACTAAATTTTCAGTGTTTATAGACCAAGACGAGGTGAGGCAAATGAAAGTGAATGTGGTAGAAAAGTTGATCAGTATTTCAAAAAAGGAAAGAGAGAATATGAGGAGGTACATTGTATATGAATTACTTCCAGAGTTGGTATACGCCGATCCAAATTCTCAGCTCGACAAGTTTCAGGATGCTTTTTCCGTAACCATCAACAATTTATTCAAGAGGGTGAGCAAATTGGATTAAATTGTAAGGGAGTTTTCTTTCTTTTTTTTTTTTTTTACTTCATTTTTTTTGTCCTTTGTTTTTGCACATACAAATTTAGGGAAAAAAAACTCCATTGAGGGAGGCATTTTGACGATGATTGTACATTAATGTAACTTTCAAGATGTAATTCAATATATATATATATATATATATATATAGCAGTCGTTCTCTTTCATGTAAGTAGCGAAAATTGGGAGTTTGTTATTGATTTATTTTATCCTTTAGAGAGATATAATTTTATTCATGATCGTATATGTAAATAGATTATTTTCAAGTTCTAATCCTAATTTAATATAACTAGCAGACTTTCGTTGATTAAAATTTTTGCTGTTATTTATTTATTTGTTTTATCTTCCGTATCTTCTCTTCAAAGATTGTAATTCTGAGCATCCAAGTATGTTCTTGAGGGTGTAGTCGGGTTGGTCACTGTGTCCGTTGTAGAGTCTTAAACGTTCAGATTCGATTCTTGAAAATAAGAAAGACATTTCCTTTTAAAAAAATAAAAAGTATGCACGTCACCTTTTATAATGCTGAGGTTAAATTTAATGGTGATGGATCAACTCTCATACATAAATAATCACTTAAATTTAATATAAGTGAATTTCCTCCAATTGTCTGCTCGGGATTGAGCTTTGTCTCTTCAAAGCAGTTTTTGGGGCATGTTTGGAGCAGATAATTAAAGTGAGGGTCTGCATAAATTAATTAATTTTGGATGGTTTATAAAGACCTACCCACCCCAGGTTTATCCGGGTCTTGCCATATATATATATATTTTAATTTTTAATTTAATTTTTAATTTATTTAAATTATTTATTAATAAATAAATATTTAAATTTTGGCGGGCGATTAGACCACCACAAACCACCGTTGGCTGCCGACTGTTGTTTTTTTTTTTTTATATCTTTTGACATTAATATTAGTGTCAATGGAATTCTTGTCATAAACTCAACATAACCGTATTAATACCTCCGACAATTGAGTTTCCATTTACTGTAAATATATTGTCAAAATTTTAGATTTCAAAATTTTAATTATAACATTTAAAATTTTAACCATAGTTCTACGGTGAATGAGAGCTTTATTTTCAATAATTTTAATATTATAATGTCGAGTTCAATAATAGAATTTCAATTCTCTTAAATATGACTTGATCTAACAAGTTCAAAAAAATTTTATAGTGATAAGTGGTGACTAACGATGATTACCGGTGATTAATATATTTTTTATTATTAAAGTTAAAAATTTATGATTTAATATAGTATAATAATATAAAATATTAAAATAAATAATACACTCCATACTTACATCGAAGGTGAGATAACATATTATTAATATATTACAATAAAATAAAATAAAATATAATACAAGACACTAAAAATTTCCAAATTAACTTAATCCCCAAATTTTCAGAAACTATTGGATAAACCGTAGTTGTTTTCTCCTATAATGACTTGGTCCTCGAACAAATGAGTTAGTTCTGCTAATCCTCTCTTATCTCTTTTGTAATGAAACTTGTGTTAAAAAAACATCTATTTAGATATGATTTTATGACTAATCGCATAAAAAATTAGTAATCTCAATGAAATTTTCTCTTTGAAAGAATAAATTCTAAATACTTTAAAGATGAAGAAAAGGGTGGTTTGTGTAAAATAGAAATATTCCGACGTCGCAATGCTTCTAGAAACAAAATTGCTGCGAATTGTGAACTCTCATCAAGTGCCTTGAAAAAATAAAACTGTAGCAGCGCAGGAAAATGGGAACATGGATGTTCACGGTTTCACACAATAAAATCAACTTGAAAATGACTTTTACGTATTCGCTGATGCAAACGAAACAAATCTCCACCGTCCGTCTAGAAGTCTAGATTTGACAGATTTCTGTTAACCCTACTCCACGTGTAACTGAAGTTGCCATCCACGTGTAGGCCACATATTCACAATCTCAAATCTATATCGCACGCGAGCGGGGCTACATTGCGGACGCTATAAAGTCCTGCTCAATGCTCCGCTGTTGTGCCAGTCGTAACCTCCTTAAACGACGAAATCTGAGAATTGCAACCTCTCTTATTTTGACAGAACGCTTCACTTCGAACTATAAGCAAACCCTTTTGAGGCCTTCAAAAATTCAGCCAATTTCTTTGGTTTCAAGGCCTTTTTTGTTTTTCACTTTGAGATCGGATCATACGATGGCAAGCCAATCGAAAACTTCAGTCCACGATTTCACTGTTAAGGTCAGCTTTATTATTATTATTATTATTATTGGGTTCTTGTCATTTTCTTTCCCTCCTCTTGATTTTTTAATTCAATTTGGAATTTGACATATATATATATATATATATATATATATATATATAATTTTATTTTTATAAAATTTATCTTATTTGCAGGATGCTAAGGGACAGGATGTTGATCTTAGCGTCTACAAGGGAAAGGTTCTTTTGATTGTCAATGTTGCATCACAATGGTATGCCTCAGCTCCTTTCGTTTTTTACCTTTTTTTTTTTTTTCTCATAATGACTCTTTTATTCTAGCACAATGCTGGTGCCTTCTTCTGGACAATTTTATTTTTCTTCTTTATTCGTTTTATTCATTTACCTGATTTTGAATGCAGTGGGTTGACCAATTCAAACTACACTGAGCTGAGTCAGTTGTACGACAGGTACAAGGATCAAGGTTTGTTTCGTGCCGCTTTTCCTTAGTATTTTGATGATTTTAGACATTAATAGGACTTATGTAATTTCAATTTCTTGATTCTTTCTCGCATTGTCAATGGAAGAAAATATTTCTGTAACTTTTTACTTATATTTTGGTACCCTTGCTGCTTTTTTTTTTTTTATTCTGTATTACTGCAGGCTTGGAGATTCTAGCCTTTCTTTGTAATCAGTTTGGAGCTCAGGAGCCAGGAAACAATGAACAGATTCAAGAATTTGCTTGCACTCGCTTTAAAGCTGAGTTTCCCATATTTGATAAGGTACTTGCTCTGCATCTTTACAAATTTTTTAAACAGAAAACACACTCTCATGGTTTTGCCTATGTACGTAGCATTCCTACCTTAGCTTCTGACACACAGCGAGCTATATGCTCCTGGATAAGGTATGGAATAGTTGGAGTCTGTAACCATTTATTTATTTAGTTATATATATATATATTTAAATCATGCATTTGATATGCAGTAAATCATCTAGATATGATACTCCATTAAAGTACCTTGATTTGATCGTTTCTCAAAATGATTATAGCCTGAAGTGTTCGGTTGATTGCTTTGGGAATTAGGATGGAATGAGAGGAATCTAGAATTTTATCATTCTTTTTCTTCCAGTATTTAACTTTGGCTACCCCAGGAACTCGAGGGTCTCTTTTCGTTATACCTTCTGCTGATAATATTGCTCTTAGGTTTGTTAAATTATTGTGTGAACTTCGATGAGTCCATTGCCTTGTTGTGGAAAATCACTTGTTAGGAGTGCCTTTGAGATATTGCTGGAAGAATCAAATGTTTATATGTGCTTCATGAGTTTCTGGTCTTATTCGGAGATATTTGGCAGCAAACTTAATTTTGTGTTTTTGATGCAGGTGGATGTTAATGGTGATAATGCTGCTCCTTTGTACAAGCATCTGAAGTCAAGCAAAGGTGGACTTTTTGGAGACAGCATCAAGTGGAACTTTTCCAAGTTCTTGGTGGATAAGGAAGGGAATGTTGTTGAGCGTTATGCCCCCACCACTTCCCCTCTGAGCATTGAGGTAATATTAGAGCACTTGTGCTGTTAGTGGCTGTTGCCCTTCCAAATTTAATGATGAATTGGACTGTGGTCTCATTTTATTAACTAACAAACTTACTTGTTAATTTTTGTTACTCCCTCGCAGAAGAATCTAAAGAAACTTTTGGGGACTGCTTAATTGCTGCTGCAACTTGCATGATCAGCTTCCTGCTAATAAAACTAGAATATCATGCTGAATAAGCACTTTGGAGGAAATATAGTTTGAGCTTTGTTTCAATTTCTGTTGACATATAATGATGAAGTTTCCTAGTGATGATGTAAATTCAGTTGATAAGTGCTTGGTTTGTTAGTAATGAATGTTCCCAGTTTTAGTAACTCAAAATAAAGTGTCAAGGCTTTTGTGTTTGAAACTCGAAACATGTCGTTGTGCCATTGCTATATCTCTCAATCTTTGTGTGTATTGAAATGGCATGACCATATTTCTTATTCTACCATTGCAGCCACATGGGAAATATAGACATTTTTCTCCAAAGATTTTCAATATTTTACTTTTGAATACAGGACTTCCGAGGCTGACAAGGATTAAAAAATATTCAAGCCAAATAAAATTAAAATTCATAATCGCTTATGTTCTGTTCTGTTTACTTACATACACCTGATCAAAAAATGACACAAGATACTAGCATTATTCAATAAAATTTTGGATTATCTACCAACACCCTCCAAAACCCCTAAATTAATATTGGAGCATATGTTGAACTTGGAGCCCCATAATTATGTAAATCTAATTTTTACCATTCCCTCTGATCTTATCTTATATTTGAGAGAGATGAAGATCTCTCATGAGTGTGTGTGTGTGTGTGTGCATATATATATATATATATATATGCAAATTATTATAATTAGTTGAAATATATACATATGAAAGGTTCGGGAGCGGTGTTCTACTCTGTATATTATTGCCTCATCAATATTTACATGGAAAATGATAAATTTGTAAAAATATGAAAAATATTAGGGACTATGTATATTTTTGGAAATGCATTGTTTTATCTAAACTACTTTTGGTATCTTATTCTATAAGAATGATATTATTAAACAATCAGCTTTTGAAATGGGTTAGACCCAACCCAAACAAAATTGAAACGGGTTGAATCCAACCCAAACAAAATAAATTTGTAACCCATTCGAAGTAACCCAAGATAGTTTGATTGGGTGAGATCGTGGGTTGAGTTTTTAATTTTATTTTATTTTTAATCCATCCTTAGTTATACAACTTATAGTATCCTCATCCCCGACCAATTGGGTGAGATCGTGGGTTGAGTTTTTAATTTTATTTTATTTTTAATCCATCCTTAGTTGTAGAACTTATAGTATCCTCATCCCCTACCACTACAAATCTTTAAACTGGACGGAGACACGTTTTGTTTTGTTTTTCTTTTGTGCTGAAAAAGTATTGAGTTCAATTACTTGTTATTCTTGAATTAGTTAGCCACTGACAAAGGTGTCAATGTCCTAATTTCAAAATTTATTTTATGATTATTTTAAATTTTTGTCACATCTAAATTTTTGTCATATTTTAATTACATTTAATTCTCTTGTTCGACAAAAAATCTTTCTATATAATAATCACATTATAACAAGTATAATTTAATAATAAAAGCGTGATTCGTTCAATTAACTCTTTTAATAATTACGAGTCCTTCAAATTAATTTTCAAAACTTTATTTCTTAAAAAAATTTAATTTGAATCCTTTTAATTAAATCCTATTGCTCTAAAATAAAATATTCGGAAAAAAAAAATCTGTTCTCCTAATTTGTATCCAAGAATCAATTTGATATTGACAATATGAAATCATGAAACATATTTTTCAAAAACAAAATGGATCAATACTTCTAATTTTTTAAGTAAAACATCCTCAGATAAAGATAAAAAAAATCTACTTCAAATCATAACTAAATCTTCAATTTTAGTTTTTTATAAGTGAACCATACGTTCTACTCTCCGATCAGAAGGTTTAATTCTTTCCTCAACGGGTTAATTTTAGCTTTACCAGCCATTTTTTGAATCCAATTGGACAACTTTCAAGCCGAAAAAGCTTGGTTGAGCCCCTTCCAAATCCAAACGATCATTTTGGACTCGGTGCTGTGAATCCTTGTCCTCGGACAACGGATGTCGGCAGCTGTCGTACAGTGTATTGCCAACAACTTAAATCAAATAAAAATAATAATAATAATAAGAAATGGGTTACAACATTATCTAATCACCTTAAAAAGCATTAAGAAAAAATGTTAAAATTTAAGACAACAAGACTTAACTACTTTCTCCCAAAATCTTTTCAACTCCAAACTGCTAACCAAAAGAGAAAAAATGATTTAACTAATTCCCACATTTGTTTGATAACCTCGAGATGACTTTGTTATAGACTAAGTTAGCACATACCTGGTGCCCCTAATGGGCAAACAAGGTGGAATTTCATATGTTTATGGTTTTCACTGACAGTACATTTACAACAACACATATGTACAAAAACACCATGTGTTTGTCGCAGCAAATCATCATCCACGAGTCAGGTCAATATCTGTGTGGGGGTTTCTCAAATCAGCTGTTCGAAAACCAGACCAGGCATTCATTGCAGAGGGGGGGAAATTTTGGGGGGCAGGTGCATAAGTTTGGGTAGCTGATTTATTACTCGGCTGCGGTGTAGAATTCTTGTCATCTTCAGAGGCAGCAACTTGTTTGCTCTTGGTCTTAGAACCACCATATACAAAACTGCATACCACCACCTGCAGTAGGTCATGTTTATCATTTATTACTCTTAAGATCACAAACTAGCAATTACCTTTTAACTCCACATCCATGTTCACAGACCAACTCATCCCTAATTAACACACGCCTTCAATACAAGCAACATTGCAGACGATGAGTAGGGATATAAATAGATCTAGTGTTACAATTTGGAGCAATCAGTACTGTACCTGAACTGGGCTTGCTGCGATAAGCACAGCAACTCCACCACCGAATACGTGACCATCAGGACTTGAAAGGGAAGCACTTACACCACCAGTTCGATCACGAGGACCACCATCTTCAGCAAGTAAGAATGAACCAGACAGGCATAATATCTCGAAACGGCCCTAAAAAAGCTAAATAAACCAAATCAGTTCCTCCAGTCCATTCAAAATGCTGTCACGGGAAAAAGAAAACACAAGTGCAAAAGGAGAGAAAGAAATGTATGAGGACTGTAGAGTTTAGAGTTGTTTAAAATTAGACAATAATATTAGTAACCAAATCCTTGGGCCAACCATTCCTTTGAGAAAAGGGAATGTCATTTGAGTGGCCAAATAATGGATTCTATAGATACCTTAATTAAACCCTAATATTGCATCCTAAAAAAGGGCAACACATCTGTTTGTTCTTTCTATGATAAGATAGGTTCAAAGTATAAAATGTTGGTAATTCTTATAAGAAACATTTTCAAGAATTGAGAGGAGGCCAAACAACCCAATTTGTCATCATTTGTCCTATATCTCTTCACTGGGAGATGGCCAGGGTAGGACATTATATGATTGACACCTTATTCTCAAAACAAGTCTTATTTTTACAATAATGAGAGTGCAAGTGTCTCTAATTGGGAACAGAAACTAGACAGCCTCTCATTCTATATAGAGAAGTACTGAGAGAAGATTCAGGTCACCCTGCCTCATTCCTATCATTTATAGGCATTACCCTTATTATAGTTGAGGCTGCCAAAAACTAGGGGTTCTAGTTCTACAAACCATAAAGCCATAGACGAAAATCAACCTAGACTTTATCTAGAAAAAGGCATCTCATAAACATGAAATTGGACAGCTTAGTTGCATAAACAGGTAGGATTTTTCACATCAGCCAAAAGTATAACCCAGAAATTTAACCAGTATTTAACCAATGAGAAAGATGCAGCCTCAATAGCATCTCATATCTATCTTTATGAGTGTCATTTTGCTATTTCCAGCATTGTATAGGTTAGGCTGATTTACCAATGCCCTGGAAACCAACTACTAAATTAATCCAGATTACATCTAGAATGATAATATAAACCAATAAATCTCGATTCATCATACCCACTCAATTGCATCTGCTGTGGCAATGCCAACATAACCACATCTGTTACATATAACTCCACCTACAAGAATACAACTACAAGAATATACATAGATCGATGCTTCTGGCTGAAAATTGACAAGTATATATATCTAAAAAAGACACCAGTAGATGACTGAGAAGGTCAATGTCACCTCAATTGCATCATCTAAGTTACCACAACAGTGGCTACTCTCAAACCAACTAGCACCTACCACCGATCCTTAACATTGTTAATTCTAGCACCACTATTTAGCCATGATCTTAGCATCCTCAACACATCCAATCCATTTCAATTCGTCATCCAATCCTTGCCCAATAACTTACAATTGTTCTTAACTTTACTCCAGTACACCAGCATACTCACAGAAAAAGCATACTGCAGCCTTTTTCTCTGAAGCAGAAATCATAACATGGCCTTTACTGCTATGCTTTAATTTTTATTTTTTATCGTTGATAGGCTCTACCCATTTAGTTGGATACACAGAAATTCCTTGATTACAATTTATCAATGGTCACTTTCTCAACTGTCCTTAATGCCGTTCTGTTAAGTTCCACAATGAGATTCACTTAACAGGGCTAAAGAAGTTTCCATCTACCCAACCTATGTCAGATCAACATTTTACATTAATAAGACATTACAATCTGTAATTGGCGTAATCTAGATTTGCTTGAAATCGGAAACAAAGCATGCAATGCCTTCATATTCCACATTATGAACCAAAACTATCATGAATCCAGCAAAAAGCAAAGAAATGGTAAAGTAAAAAAATGAAATATTTTTGGACAAATATATATTTTAAAAAAAAAGAAAAGAAAAAGATACTAATAGAGTGCTTCAACCTCATAGGTGACAGTGGGCACTGAAGTCGCGGGCTGGCGTAGTGTTACTGAAGAAACTGTTCCGCGGCCTGACAAGATGCACACAGCCCTTGGCCTTTGTTGTGAAAATGACAACATTTTAGCCACAATGTCCTACAAAGGATACAACCGTCAGCTCCTAATGAAGGGGAAAAAAATCAAGTTAACAAAACAATAAGCAATAGTTCAAATACTGACATCATGAAGTCACATATACACGTGTGAAATGTAAATTTACTCCAATATATGTTTCATCGATGTGAAGTACCATTAACATAAATATCTGCGGGTATCAATGTTACTGCAAAAACTGTCCCCATTCATATAAGCTAAATAAAGCATAAACTAATAGTTTTAGACTTGTATCTAGGAAGCTTTTATTTCCAACAGAACTGGATGAGCCAATGTATACTAAATGAAATCCATATTAAACGATAGAAACCTATTAGATTTTTAGGAAGTAATCACCATATCAGTCAGCAAAGTATGTCTAAAAAGGAAAAACCTTTCATTGCCATCTTTAAAAGCAACAGTGCCAAATCACGTAGGCATGCTTCTAAAATCACGCGATTTAAACACGAATAGGAAGTCAATAAGTACAAAGTACAATAACATCAAAAACATAAATGAAACAGAAACTGAAATGAGTGTAGCCTACCTCTCCAACTCCAATGGAGATCACATGCGGTGAAAAAGCAATTCCAGCTGAACTATTCATCCATTCACCTACATAAGATTAATAAAAAAAATAGAAAAGAAAAGAAAATCAGTACAGGAAACAGTTTGAGAAGCCCCAACATAAATTTTTAGAAAGGAAACAGAAATAAAGATATCAAAGTGCAAGGCATAATTAACCACACTATCATTAAAATTCATGACCTCTTTCCTTGTGAATATCTCACAGCAAACATGAATGCAAGGACTGTTTCAGAAATTAGCAGTCCAAACATAAAACAAGTTCAGCTGTAGCAATTCTGGCTTCTGTTTCCATAAATAATTAGTGCATGTCTTGAATAACCAACCATAGAAGAAAATATACTCTAAAACAAGTTAAAAAGAAAATGTTGTCTCCTTAATTAAACACTAAAAATGCTAAAATATTATAAGGTACATTATGACTTATAATCACCATCTAGATAAAATGCATCACAAACTGAATAACCCTGTAAGCTACAATATAGTTGAGACATCAAAACCATATCAAAAGTAAAAGACTTGCCAAGAGTAGCCAACTGCTGCTTCCTGCCAGTCCCAGGAGGCCGCCCTCTACTCCGTTTCAAGGCCTGCGAATCAGATGCCGGAGAACGCTTAGGCCTAGCTGGCAACGGCGAAAGCCCCAAGGAAACCTGCCCGTCAGGGGCATATTTGCGGGGTCTACCTCTCTTCTTCTTCACTGGATCACTTAGTGGCACCCCGGAGGGCACACTCATGTTATGGCCAAAATTGACATGTTTGGGCTCAACTGCGAACGTCGATCCCACATGTGGTTGAGTTGGAATGTTAAGACTTGACGAGGATCTAAACCCAGGTGGGGTTTGCAGTAAACCAGATTGTGTTGCTGAATGAGACCCACTGAATGCTCCTCTATGTTGTTGAATGTAATAGGGGGCAGAGACACCACCTGATGCAACCATAGCTTCTCTTCCGTCCATGCATTTACTAAGAAGAAAAAGAAAATTTTGCTTTTTGGGTGGCTAGAAAATGAGTCTATTAAGCCAGTTAAGCTAAAATCTTGAACTAAATACACACAAGATCCTGATATCACTAACACCGCAGCAACTACAGGCTCCAAAGGAGATTTTACAAAATTACAAGGAAAATCTTCTAACAGACACAGATTTGTAAATGTCTAACGAAAAGATTTGAGAAAAAAAAAAACCTCCCCTTCACCCTAAATCATGAATTTGAGAGTGTAATTTCAAAACAAAACAAGGGTTTTACAGTTCTCTTAGAAATGAAGAAAATTTATAACACAAGAAAAGAAAAAAGAACATAAGACACCTATTAAGGTACAAGATACGGTCAAAGTTTGTACATTTCAGTCATGCAAAGCCCTTAAGGAACTAATCAGAGAAAAACAAAAATGTAGAAAATAAATAGCAGTTAAAAGTGCAACGAAAAGAGAATCTCAACAAGAAATCAGCTGACGGAGCACGCTTTTGAGTACATGAATAAACAAACAAAACCCTAGATTTGAAATCTAGGGTTTTGAAAAGAAATGCAGGAGGTAGAGAAAAGGAAAGGAAAAGAAAGAAAAGACAAAGAGAAAGAGAGAGGTTAAGACTTTGAGAGTGAGTGAGAGAGAGAGAGAGAGAGAGAGAGAGGAGAAATTAGAATTGATAAAAAATAGAAGGAGATGAATTGAAAAATAAAGAGCTTTTGAAGTAAAGCGTGAAGTTGAATGTAGGCCTCTTTTTTGTTCCTTTATTGTTAAGTTGTCACTGCTTACTAAGTAGTCACAGCAGTGGTCAGGTAAACGGCTGGCTAGGGTGTGACCCTGAGTCCTCACTGAGAAAAGTGTCAAGTTAAATTTCTGACTAAATTATATATTCATTTATTAATTAATGCTCTTGTTTATTAAGTATAAATATTTAATAATATTGGGTTGGAGGAGGGACCGATATTGGGGCCCGTTAAAGCAGTGGAAAAGTAAAATTTAGATCCGGACTACATCCGCATTGATATTTGGACATTCGGATTTGTGCCCGGATCTGTAGAAAAGTATTTGAATTTAGAGGCAAATAATAACTGTGCATGTTGTGGATGGAAACTCGCAGGCATGAGGTCCACGTAATACTAAATTTACATATAAAAAATAAAATAAAATTCAATGATAATTCAACGTCTAAAATAACATACAACAATACCATAAATTTACAAAGAATAATACCATAACATAAATATAAATCTAATAACACTACAAATACACAAATAAAAACATCATAAATCCACGTAAATTCTAAACTTCTAACACATTGTGCCACTATATATTGTCGATTATCAATATCAAACACTCTTTCAGCATTTATAATATGTTGTACAAACCGTTTATGCAGCTCATAATATAACAATGAAAAATAAATTTATCATTAAAGTTCTTTGTTATTGCAAAAATATAATATTCAAACACATTATTAAATAAAATAAGAGATTTTACCTTTGATTTAGTTGTAATACTAATTTTGAGTGCATTAATGCCTCAAAAGTATTGTAATGAAATCTATTACAATAAATACTCAAATGCCTATTTCTAGTACTAAAAATTGACTCAGAAGCAACAATCGATATAAAAATAATCAAAAAATCTATAGCAACTTCAATAGGTATCAAATATTTATGTTTATTATTCTTCCACTAGAACAACTTATTAAAATTGCTAATTATAGGCAAAAGTCCCTCATCTAAGTAAATTATAACTTAGACTTAGCTTGCTTCTAATTGACTTTATTGAGAGACTGAATAAATCTCATTCACTAACCATACATGAATCCTTAAAAATAAGGTTTGTAACATACTTCGAAATGAATTGTCCATCTCAAAATCTCATGTATTGTTGCAAGCTTTAATTTATACTCTTTCAGCTTAATAGGCAAATTAATCCCATAAATCTTGGTTAAAAAAAAAAAAGAATCATCATCTTCTTAAATCTAAGATCTGAGATATTTCATATAGCTAACAATCCATGAATAACACCCAACATTTCTCTCATACTTTGCAATCATATTTTTTATCATTTGCCTAATTCCTATATTGGGTGACATCTCTAATGAATTTATTGACAATTTAATCTCACAAATCTTGAAAAAAATAAGTTAAAGGTGGAATGTTAAGATTTAAAAATAAGTTTGTATCATTGTACTTCTTAAAATAACTCTATACATATGAAGTTAGCCTACCACTATTAAATTATGTTGATACAAACATTTCATCAACATTATCATTACCAAACCCACGACTACATGCTACAAGTATTGAATCCAATTCAATTTCAATAACATTGTCATCTTTAGGTTTGCGGATATCATACTATCTAACTTCCACATTATTAACATTATTTGGAGAGAATGTAAAATTACTTCCTTCCTCCTCATCACCGTTCAACTAATTCCAAAACTAATTATAGTGAGTTGGCATAATCAGTAGCTCAGCCTCAAGTGTAGGAATCTATTTTAAAAAATCTAAGAAATAATGAAGAGTTAAAGTAAAACCCAACAAGCATGTGAAAAAAAAAATGGGATAAAAAAAAAATTCTAAAGTAATGACGACCAATTTTATTCGAAAAGGAATGTGAAATAATTTTCTATTTGGGGTTTTGGATTTTGGTTGCGGGTGTGTTTTTAGTTTAAGGCTTAGGTTAGATTTTTTGGATTTTAAGTCGTTTAACTTATATATTTTCTCATTGAATTTTAATTTAATAAATATTTGAACTAGAAAACAATGTGGATATGAATTTCCGACTTTCCCGATGCACCTATATCTATATCTGCAATTATCTTTATTGTTAGCAACTGGATTTACATTTTTAAATACGCAGGTCTATAATTTTTTTCTAGATCTATATCTGAATTTTTTTGCATCCCTAATAAAAATCCAACAATAGACTACAATAATATTAGTAGTACGGAGTACAAATACACTTTCTTTGGCGTCACCAGAATTAATACTTCTTTCATCTTTGTGTAGGCAGGGCACGATTTATTTTCTCTACATAAAAGTGCCAAACAAAGGAATCTAGCTATAATAAAAACGAACCCCACAATGGTATAACAATACAAGGTGCCATAAGTAAATAGAGGGTATATTTGGGATTGGGATGTTACAGTTTAAAAATTATAATTGATATAAGAAAAAATTGTAATTATAAAATAAGAATTAATAATATATGATAAATATAATTTTTAAATATTTATTTTGATAAAAATATTAAAAATATAATAGATTGTTTATTATATAAGTAAAAAATTATATTAATATAACTTTTAAATTACAATAAATAATGTTTATTAAATATTTTAATACTATAATTTAAAAATGATAGTGTTTACCTTCAATTCTAAATACATCCAGAATATTTTACGAATTAAAACCATTGTCGACCACGGTTAACAAGCTTTGCCTGCCATAGCGGCTCACCTAAGCTTTGGATCAAGCTAGGTTTTACCGGGCTCAGTTGGTGCCAATCATTTAGTTGATAAGTAATACTTTTTACACCCCTTTCAATTTCCTTAAACACCCTAATAACCAAAATTTTATTAAAAAAACTATTATCATATAATTAGTTGAATTTTTTTTATAAAATAAAATAATGTTTAAATGAATAAAGAAATAAGCCACTTAACAATAAGAATTTGTTTGGGAAAAAGTATATTTATAATTCAATTAATTTATTCTAAATGATAATTAAATTAACTAAAGCTCCATTATATATATTTTTTGGTCCTTTTTGATAATTTTTATTAAAGAAAGAACGATAAATGTGAAAAATGAAATTTTATAAGAATCTTAAAAGAGTGTTGGAAGTTCAACTCTTAATTGATTTTAAATCTACCCAACATTTACAAGCATTTTAAAATTTACTAAGTTACATTCTCTGTACCTAATCAATCGGCTACTTGCCCTCTTGGGTTTATGCAGTGCAATCATTCGGCCAAACCTGCACCTGAGTCTTGTCCTTTTTAGAGTATTGGCCAAATCCTATTTTCAACATTCTTTTCTTATTTGCTACAACCTATTCCGCATCAAAATTCCCCGTAAACATTTTCTCTCCTCTAGTTGAAACCCATCAGAAAGGAAAAAAAATTGCTTCTCTAGTTCTCTGGGACCCGTAACAGAGGAGAAAAAACAGGTCAAAATAAAGAGATTTAAAATGACCCTGAAACTCACGGTAGATGCAAGGTAAAATGGTTGGAAGATATAAAAAAGGGATAATTGGACTAAGAACACTGAGAGCTAAAGCCAAAAGAATTAATTGAATGAATGATCACTATCTATACTCGAATCTTCTTCAATGATGCGTGTAAATAAATGGAGAAAGTCCATCCAGCACTGTGCGTTTTTTAGCTGCTCTTCTGAAAGGCTTCCTATTATGCCACCATAAGTTATCAATTCCACTAGAACAATTAAGTACACTGCTGTTATTTGTAACGGCTAGCATCTTCTGCGTTAGACTTGTCTCAGCCTTCCTCAGTTTCTTTCTTGAGTTTGTGTGTTTTGGAGAAGGTGTTTTAGGCTCTAGAAATTCGGCATTTGATCTGTCAAAGTCATACAAGAAGAAACAATCATTTTAATGTATTTTTCACTAAATTACATCCCAAAAGGAGGGGAAAAAAAAAATACAAACACCACCTGAAAAACATCAAGGAAACACCAAGAACAGAACATGCTCACACTGACAATATGACCACGGATGAGAATCATTCTTACCTCCCACCATCCACATTTCGTGGAGTAGAAAACTCTTCTGCTTGAGGTTTACATGCAGCACAGATGTAGATCTTTGGGGCAGAAAGCAATTTTACACAATCAATATGATACCACTCATCACACTGATAGCAAGCAATCATTGCTTTCTCGTCATAGGGCTTCCGACAGATGCAGTATAGCATACTTCGAGCTCTTAGTGACTGCGCCAATCAAGAAAAATAAATAGTTGATGAAACTGTGAAGTATTCAGCCTTAAAACAACCAAATAAGTTACCTTAAGTTCCTTCTCCAAGTAAACAGGCAAATTTTCTCCCTCTGCAATAACTTCAAATACTTTATCTAAGCTTAGAGCCCCAGAATCCAGTACCACCTGTTAAAAGACAAACAAAAATTGTAATAGTAATCATATTAATAATGCCAAATCAACAAGAAAGAACTTCTAATTGGTCCTGTGTAAGGGAGATTTCGCTTAACCCCAAACACCAAAAAAAAATAAAAAATAAAAAAAAAATCTATGCACCTTTTTGGCAACATCTGCCCACTGCAAGCCAAGGCAATTCAGTTCCATGAGCTTTCGTCTATAGTGATCTTTGGGTGATATGTTCATTAACAGTCCCTGAAAGTATTTGTAACTGCAATTAGCACCTATAACACATTCATATAAAAAGTTGCATTGCCAAGATTTATATTGTAATGTACAGAGCAAGAAAAGTCTGCACAGATTATCCATCTTGGAGAACCTATAAATAAAAAGCCAAAAATGCCCTGCAAGACAGAAAATTTGAAATAGAGAAAATAATAATGGTGGGTAATAAATACACAATTTCTAAAAAATTTTATGTACATCCAATCAAATTAAACGCATAAACAGAAAAACACAATACAAATTCTTTAGCAGGAAAATATCATTGGGTTTCTGTGCACTTGTAGGTGTAACATCCTTCAGTGCGAAAGGTGCGGAAGGTTGCCTAGGGCGTAACTGCCCATCCGGTTGGCACAAATATGTGCAGCCTACCGCTTAGTGTGGAGCTCTGCACTTCCATGGTATAAGGAAATAAAGTTGCACCTTGGCTATCAGCTATAGCTTTTGGGCTAGTGGTAAGCGCTTCATCCTAAGTTCCTAACAGTCACCATACTTAAAAATGGCTAATAATTTTTTTTAATAAAAATTACTATCAAAAAGTAAGCTGGACTAGAGGTCCAGCGCAGACAGAGAGGCTAATAATCAAATTAGTAAAAGCGAAAACTATAATGAAGATAGACCACAACACATGTCATCCATCTCCAAGGTACCAGATGCTATTTCACAATGATATTCCAACATTGGCTAGAGAAATATGCAAAAATCACCAATTCAGGCAGAAATTGAAACACAAATGCCAAAAACAAAAACCTCATCAGCAGCATAAACATGAAGGATGGGGAGGGTTTGACTTCTGACCTACCTACAACCTCAAGGATACACCAACACAGTTCCATGCACAACTTTCAAATTTCCATGTTCATTCACCCACATTTGCTCCCATTAAAATCTAAGAGATTAGACATTTGCGCCTATAATACCATTTTCCTAGTACTTTTTGAAACATGAAGTACAGAATTAACCTGAGTATATTTATTTACCATTACTTAGGGTAAAAAAAAGAAAAAAGAAGAAGAAAAAGGGGGGAGAGAGATAGAGAGAGAAAAAAAAAAAAAAACTATACATCTCTCCACCATCAGCTGATGTTTTCACATTGTCATCCCAATTTCACAATTAAAACACCAGTGACAAACCACAAGAAGATTATACTAGGTCAAATATGTACAATGCTTTGAGAAGCCAAGGGTAACATACCTCTTTCAAATAATTTTGTATCTGTCCAATTGTAGGTTTTGTTAAACCCTCTAATAACTTACTAACTCTAACTCTCCACAAGTTTCTTGCTAATGCAAAGTCAAGTGCTCTATTACTTTGACGATCGAGAACTCCAGCTGCTTCTCTGGCCTGTGCAACAGAACCACCTCTAATCAGGATAATCAAGCCAGTCAGTAATTGTGGTATTTTCATTTTATGGTGGCTAGTGCCATCTCTAATGATTGGAAGATGACCATTACAAACTGGGATAGAGAGAGAGAAATGCTGAATCTATGAAGAAACACAAAAAACCAAAAGGAAAAGAAAACCGTCTGCAGAATACAAGGAAGAGATTGAAATAGGTGCCTTTAAAGCAATAGATAGTTTATTGGAGATGATGTGGAGATCTTTATCCAAATAACAGGATTCAAACTTCACTATATCAGTCAAGCAGGTCTTGCATGCAAGAGCTACATCCACAACTTCTTGCAGTACATCTTTTTCTTCAATCCTGTAAAAAGCAAAAGCACTTGTCCAAATAAATATATGTTTGAACTTTCAAGAAAGGATCACCAAAAAGGGGAAAAAAAATCAAAGAAACGTTAAAAACTCGAAGCAAAACTCATATCATATTTACTTTCAGGTTAAGCAAACTGTTGTCATTCCCCTATTATTCCCAAACTGGAGCTAAGCAAACATGTTATCAACACTCCCAACTAGTTCACAGAATGCAAAACATAATTAAGTTCTGACTTGACTTATAGAAGGACAAGAAAACTTAGAAGACTAACATGCATCATATTTCATAAATGCTCATTGTAATTAAAGGTTTTAAAAGGCACAAAAAAAAATTACACGGTTCCCTAATGCCAAGTTTCTAAAACTTTTATGTATTTTTCCTTTCAAAAAAAAAAATCCATAAACATTTTGTAAAAGTAACGGGCTGCGGCACGTGAAAGATGAAAAAAAAATTCTTAAAGATCAACTATTGATTTGATACAGGATGCTTTTAAATGATAAGCATACACATAACAGCTTACCGTCTGCAACAAATTTCAGAATCTGAGAGAAGCCCAATCAACATTCTCAAGTCAGAGCACTTCCCTCCAAATCTCTGTGCACATGAAGAAATAAGATCAGATATACGAGTTTCTGCCATGAATTACTCCAAAAGATAATTGGGGTAACAGATGGAAATTGTCACACCAGAGGGCTGCCTCCGCACTGAGATACTGATTCACCCTCAAAATAATGGCAATAAGGACATATGTAGGCTTCTGCATGATTTCTATCAACTGCTGGTGGTCCTAGACACTGCAAGTGATAGCTGTTTCATATGGAAGATATCAAAATCATGCATTTTCCAGATCAGATGAATTAGAAGAACATGCAGCAATGCGAGCAGAAATCATGATAACTAGATATGCATGTCTTAGAAAAACTGATGAGTGAATCACAAACCAATTACAACTTGTACAAATACCAGCAACAGATATGTCTCAGGTCAGAGGAAGTTACATTTTAGATATTGGGTTTGTTGCTCAAAGTTTCCACAATATTCTTACATGAAAAGGAGCCTAAATAGTAGAACCCCTGACTATTAACCTACCACAGAGACAAAAATCATATATGAAAATGAACATACAAACAAATACTTTACCCGTCTTTGCATGCAGAACAAATTAAGAATTCAAGCTCCGTGGAATCACTCTCACAGCACACACACACAGCCATTGATACTGAACCATGTGGCTTGTTATATATGTACAACGATCTATGTAGAGACTGTTTGATCTGCACAATATTAAAAAGGATTCTCAATTTACATGATAAATATCTAAACAGCAATCATCTAAGCTGCAGGAAATAAAAACAATCATACGATAAAGACCTTCTGCAAAAGACCAAGCAAAGAATTCGTATCTCCTACAGAAGTCCCTAGAATTTCTTTGCAGCGTTGCTTCCAGTTTTCAACCTTATCAACTTCAGATAGAACCATCTCTAGCTCTGGACAATCAAAAGCAGCAGCTTTTCCTAGTTCCTGTTTATGATAAAATTTTCAAGCAAGCAACACAAATAAACATAATGCTTGAGATTCCAACGAGGATTTATGCAGAAGGGGTCAGAAAAGGAATAAATAAGCATAACGTGCATGATCACAGTTCATCAAGCACACAGACAGCATACCTTGAGCTGTAACATCTGAGACCAAGATTGTTGCTCACACTTGAGATTAAAGAATTTATGAACTTGCTCTTGCCACAACCTATATTACAGGTAAAACAAACAGAGCAATAAACTATGAAAAATGTAGCTAACAATCAATAGAGACAAACCATAATGAGAAGGTATATATCTCCATATGCTTCATGTTAGTGAGGTTGTCTACATAATACTCATTTATTTACAATGCTCAACATTCAATTCAAATCCCAATGGACTTGTCTGAGAAAGATTCTGGAATGCATTACATGCAGTATAAACTACATGTATTAAAAACATTTGTTAGAGCATCATTTAAAGAGATCAAACAACCACTATGCATCTACATGTCAAACTTTTAGGTCAGAAAAAGAAATAATGAAAAGAAAAAACATATGGAATAATCATAAAACTCACTTGTGTTTCTGAATAGCGCTCATAAGTTCACCAATCACAACCGGAAAGGAGATGTTAATTCCCTGCAAGCAGAAAAATCTGTGAGTAAGTTCTGCATTGCTTTATTCTTGAGGACCCAAAGGCACTACAGAGAACTAACATGTGTAATTTAAATACCTGACATTCAGCAAGAACTTCTTCAACATCACTCAGCTTACATCTTTTAAACTTACACGGAGCCGAAATGACTTCCAATGCTCTTTTAAGCCATTTAACCCCATGAATCAAAGAGTTCCACAATATTCTTGAAAAACATCTGGTAGAAAGGCCTTCTGCAACAGCCATCAAGCTCTCCACATCCTACAGGTAAGACAGAGTACACCTTCTTCATATGCCAATATGGGAGAATAGGTATTGCTTAAAACAATCAATTAGTAAGGCTGTTCTGGCAAGATTCAAGTATCCGATGAGAAAAGGAAAAACTACCAAAAAAGAAAGGAAGAAACAAGAAGAACAGATATAAATTATATATACAAATTTAGGGCAATTTTATACAAATTCCCATAAAGAAGCATGGCTCTTCTACAGATTAGATTTTTAATAGAAGGAAAAACCACAAGCTTGTGTAACACAAAAGTCAGGATAAAATAATGTCATGCAAATAATTTAAAAACAAATGATCACCTCGAAAGAAGGAGAAACAGAGAGGAAGGAAAGTGCCTTCTTGCACCAATGCAGGGTAGAACATGCATTTTGAAGTTCTGAAATCTCATGGAAGTCAAAACCAAGAGACAAACCACCTTTTGTAGCGGATTCCATCGATGTAATTAGCTGTTCAATTTTCGAAATAAGACTGTTGCTCAGACCATCACCAATGTCATCTGTATCAAGTAAGCATCTTGCATCTTTTAGAAGAGAAGAGGCATGATTTTGCCATCTCTCACAATTATTTATAACTTTTTCAAGCTTTCTTTGCTCTTCCAACGATATCTTAAGAAACTTTGACTGAGAAACTAAGTCCTGAAACATTTAGATCGACTTGTCATACTTTGTGCTCCACCCAGTTTTAGAACCCCATGCAGGAGATAACATGAAAAAGAAGAGTCTATTAACATAAAAATAACCTTCAAACTCTCAAGCCTCAGCAAAGAACAGGAGGCAGGTGCTACAAGAAACGCAGAAGCTAAAAATTGCTCAGAATTCTTTAACCATGATTTAGCTACTGATACTGCATTTTGGACTTCATCTAGCGAAGGTAGAACCACAAATATGTCTTGCGAAGCCCTAAAAGATTTGAATTAAATGATAATAAAACAAAAGGAAGTAAGGTATGGAACTCAAACTGTAAAAAGAAATAAGGAAACATTACAAAACAAAAAATAAGATAAGGAATGCTCAAACCTGATAATATGCTCAAATTCAGACATCTGAGCCTTGTGTATAAGAATATCTGCTGCTCTTTCCTCCCAACGCATAGCAGCGGCCAGTACTCTAGACAAATCAATGAATAATTTTTCTCTCTCAATCTGTAGTCTGGTAAACAGAAATGCCACATAAAACTTACATGAGATGTCAAGTACAAAAAATGAAAAACCATCATCACTCTCAATTTTTGAGATTGCATTGAGGCAAGAAAGCATACATGACAGCCTCCGCCATCACTTGCTGAATGAAGTCCAGCGGCATTTTAGTATCACATGCCTGTAAGGGAGTTCCAAACATTTTATTAAATCAAATAATAAGCATCCAATAAAAGCTTGAAGTGTAGATTGCCTAAACAAATTAGCAGTGCATCAGATTAAATGAGTGAAAACTAGTCATTTCATCTGAAACTATCAAAACGAACAAAGACCAGAGAGAAAGGAGTACAATAAGATCCATTGGTATAATATAACCACCACCAAACAGAAGCTTGAGAGGAAACAGAACAAGAAATTACCTTCAGAGCTTTCTCTCTGCAATGAGCCTTCTTCAGCTCAATCTCAACGAGAGGCAAGTCATCAACTGATCTCAAAGAAATAAAATAGAACCAGTATTAAGGAAACATAAAATGGAGACAAAAAAATGACAAAGATGAGACCGCAACAAGGAAATTGCATATAAAAAAGTATGAAACCTTGAATTCTCAAAGATGCTCCATCTTTCAAAATGCAATTTAATTCATCAATTACATTGTGCTGATCCTTCCTTTCGTTAATGTTCACCAAAATATCATTTAATCGGGCAATCCATAAAACGGCATCACTATGGTATTGCTTTAGAAGCTTCAATTCCGGTATATTAACAGTGAAACCATCCAGTTCTTGAAGAAGCAGTTCAACAATCTGAAAGTCAAGATTTTGAAAACTTTCGGAGTTAAGCCTGTATGAGTAGATTAGTGAAGAATTCAAGTGGATTGATTTTGGTTGTTGACCAACAAAAGCATGGGAGAAAGAAAAAGGGAGGTGGAGAAGGTCCGGAAAGCCCTAACTTTATTGATGGGGGAACCTTTTCTCGAAAAAACGAATATAACCTACTTAACCAGAAGAAAAACTCAACGAATGCATAGAAGAGGAAGAGACAGATAAAAGAGAGATCAACCAGGCTAACCTTTAGACTCATAGAGCCGCTCAATGCTTCACTACACCGAGCCCGACATGATTCAGCTTGCCCTATCACTTTTAAAAGCATTTCTGTCTCTGGAACTTGGATTTGCAGATCCAACGCCTATTCAACATAACATGAAATATTAGACCAATGCTTTAGAAAATGTCAAACTGAAGCACAGTTTAACAAATTAAGGTTACCTCTGACTTTAACTTGTAAAGAACATCAATCTCGATTGCTGCAGGACGTTTGTCTGAGATGCATTTTCTCACACTGTCTCTCCAGACCTAAAGAACCTCAACAGTAAAATGAGAGCAGCTTTATTCATTATAGTCATACCACTGACCACAATCAAATTTAAAACACACATTAAGTGAATGTTAAATAACCACAGCCCCCAAGAAAGAAACACGCACAAAAGACAAAACAAAGGATTATCGGATTATTGAGAACTAAAAGAATTAACTCAAATTAATCCACAAACGCGAATAATAACTAAATTTGACAATTGAATATACCTTTGCACAAGAAATTCTTTGAGATAGATTCTCACTTTCTACTATATAAATTGGTAAGCCACAAGCTCTAGAATACAATAACTCCAAATCAGAAATCTGGAGAGACAATGATGACACATAAACAATAATTAATAAAACGAACAGTGAGAATAAGCATTAATATATAATTGCATAGCACCAATCAATTCGCCTAGAGCACACTTTCTATCAACATAAACACAACACTACTAACTGGAATTAGTCATAAGAGAGCAGACGCATACCTTTGAACATGCTGAGAGGGCAGCATTAATTTCCTGAATTAGCAACCTAGCCTCTTCTGCATAATTCTGATTAGGAATAAAATAAAAATAGTAGAAATTTCATTAGGCAGATCAAGTGGAGAAGATGCAAGAGCAGAAGCTACATAAAGAATTTTGAAACAAAGGTTCATAGCCATAAGTAAATGTCTTGATGATAGAAGAAATGATAACGTTTCAATGCAAATTCCTGATCATACATCTGTGAGGCAACACTTATAAATTACAGCTTTCTAAGAAGTATTATAACCTTCAAGTTAAGATGTCCAGGCTCATTACACGGCAGAGGATCAAAACCAAGCAACTCATTAACACAATCCAGGCGCACTTTCTCTGAATCAGAGCCAGGAAGAGATGACCAGTTCTCTACTTTACAAAGGCAATCTCTTATCCCTTCTGCCCATCTCCGAGCTTTAATCAATCTATTTACCATGTCCCTGACCTATATCAGAAACAAAACAATCTTTTTCTTGCTAAGCAAATTATTGTTACAAAATGCAAATTGAAGAGCATAAAACAAGAGTGAAACAGTTGAGGACTCAAATCTCACCGCATCCATCTCAGAACCAGCCCAAAGAAATTGTTCAGCTTCCCTCAAAAGATTGCCATAAGCATCACTAGAAAACAGGCCCTGAAGAATCTTAAGCGAACGAGAAAGCCATTGTTTGACAAGCTGAGACATGGTAACACGAACACCTTTGACCTGCATCCATTTGACATTCTTAATGTAGTATTCAATAATGCTGTGCCACCTGACATGTCATCAACTATTTATTGCCATGCGTATGGCATTAATTGATTTACTTTTACAAACCCAATTAATCGATGCATATAACATGCCACAGCAGCTGGGATATAACTGAGTATACCGAGTAAGTATAGCATTACTATATTAACTGTTCAGAACTCCAAAGGAATGGCTCAAATAATTCAATCTTAATATTTGCCACAAATAGTTTGCTCACCACAGACAACTTCACAATGAAATTAATATCAAGATATCACATTTATTAGAAATAACATGATTTATACAAAGAAGGATAATCTGTCTACAAATGCAATCATCATGCAAATAATAATATCATTGCTATATGTAGTCACCACAATAGCATTTACTCTATACATACCAGGGGAATTAGAAAATAAGAATTCAATTCGTTTCAAATAATTCTTTAAAGTTCCCGAAAGATAGCCTATATCTGCTAAGAAAGGAGAACTGATTAAAGCTTAAATAACAAAAGGACGCAGACTCTTGTTACATCTGCCTCGTAAAGACCAGCTGGTCTCATAACTCCAATAATCCAACCAGGGAAAATACTCAATTCACCAAATCTGTATGTTCTCATTGAACTTGAATGACAAAATATCAAGAAGCAAGCACAAATTTCAGCTGTATGAAAGCAATCTTAATGGTGAGATGCAAGGAAATATTTAAAAGGAAACCACCAGCACGATCAAGGACGAATGCATAGCCAGGAAGTAAGTACTCAATTTGTCACACTAAGAACTCTTGAGACAATAATTTAAAACCCATTAAAGAAGATAACCTATCAACCAAAAGCATTATGTAAGAAAGTAGCTCATACTCAGAAACAGAAAAGAACAAGGAAGTCATAATTAAACCTTTTTGATCAAAGTAGTTGGCCGGTTGGAAGATGAGATCTGTCTTCTTAAATTATTACTTTCTGATGTCTCCTCAGAACTATTTCTATCAATGGTAAGAAACAAATCATACAATTCTGCCAAGGTATGACGATAAAGGAGATGAAGTTTTCTGGTTTTACATTCACAGAGGTGTTCCCAGTGCTGCATAAAAGCCACATAGAATCAGTGATTGCAAAGGAAAAATTCCAACAGCAGATTTGAAATTTTAAAGAGCAGAAAAATTTTAGTGAGGCCCAAAATAATTTGAATCATCTTATTTATCAGATTATTCACAAAAAGAGTGACAATATAAAGCAATAATAAAAACTTGAACAAAAATGTTAAATATAGAAGATTCATCAGTTTGAGAGGCTTATCAATGGCATTCCAACTTCAGAAAAGAAAATGATTAAACATACAATGATACGCCTTTTTTATCTTCAAAATTTCCAATCTACTGATTTCATTAACCTAAAAATAGGAAAAAGGAAAGACGGAGTCCTCATAGTTTGACAAAATGGTCATGAAGACCCCTTTACTTTTAGAAATGGTCACAGAACCCCTTTTGTGTTCAGAAATGATAAGACCCCAAAGGTTTGGCCATCAAGGCGGTTTTTGTGTCCCAAAAGGGGTGTATGTGACAATTTCTGAAAACAAGGAACTCCCCATGACCTTTTCGCCAAATCATAGGGGTGTCACTATTCTTTTCTCCTAAACTCAGATCCTGATCTATAAATAAGGAAATCCACCAATAAGCAAATAAGTTAGGATTTCCCAACAGCACCAATAAAAATGTAAAATACAAATATGAGTTATGGCATTCAATCTCATATTGCAAAAAATCCAAGAATTTCTAGGGAGGCCCAAACTGAGAAGTACTACACCCCCTTGAAATGAGTGCATGTCCTAATGTGCACTGAACTAGTTAAGAAAGAAACTATTTTTTTAATAGATTAAAATTCAAAGGGGAAAAAAAAAAGTCTCTATAAAGAACAAAATTAAATTCAACTTACAGCTGTATACAAAAGGAGCAAAAGGCTGAAGCTAATAGAATTAAAGTCTTTACTTGTAAGCTAACTCAGGAAAACTTACAAATTGAAAAGTCTGCTCCACTACACCTACCCACAGTATAACCAGGTGGACTACCTTGGTTTGAAAATTTTTCCTTCTCATTAATAAAGTTTCTCAAAGTCTATACTGAATGGGATACCAGAGATGGAACATGCAGATAATTTACATCACCATTAAAATTACTATAGCATCTTAACAACAAAACTCTGCTCACCTCCAAACACACAAAAGCAGCTGGCCTACAACGGCAAGCAACAGCACTGAGATACAAATATTGCCGACATATAATACATGTTGGATCCTAGAAAATCCATCAAAAGAATTTATCACAATCAATATAACCATGTTGCAAGAAGCCAAAAACCAAATATAAAAACGAAAATATGGAATCACCTCTTCAGTACCCACATACTCTGGGCATTTCCGAGGGCGCATAGGAGTTGACTTGATGATGCCTTTTTTCCAAAGCCTCTCTCTCCACACTCTTTCTTTGGTATATACTCTCAGCAATTCTCTCTTCAAATAAGGTGAGGCTTTGCTATCAAGATCACTCTGCTCAAAACAAAATAACGAGCCATTAGCTAGAAACAGAACAGCAAAATGCAGATGGAAATTGAACTAGCAGAAATCAACTGAAAGTGCAAAATACATATCTATTTTTGTGGCAACTAGCTAGAATTATCAATGATGACTAAAGGTGGACAAGAAGCAAACCAGATGCCCTAATAATAAGCAGAAGTAGCCGATAAGGGCGGCCAATTAATAGATTAAGTTCCATACATAAGCACAATCCAGGTTGGGCATAAAAAGGTTTCCTATGGGAAGGAAAAATGGAAAAACAACCTCAGAAATTTTAAACTCTCCATCTAAACTGCAGAAATATAGAGCATAGCATTACAGGAAAGATCTCATGGAACTTGAGATATACTAACTCTCCTCAATTAAAATCCACTACCCCCTCCTAGATTAAACTCTACTTACTCCTTGTTCAAACATAAACATACCTATGTAAGGGACCCTCTGCACCAGTATTTTCATCTCTTCAACAGTTCAGTATAAAGTTTTCGCATCACATTGTTAGTTTTAAAAGTTCAGCATTTTCATCACATTGTCAACCGTTCCCAGAAAGACTCTCGGAAGCAGTGTATACTCAATTATGAGTCATCACCTATTACTGCAGGTTGGAGAGCAATTTCATATTAAGCCATGTGTTGTCTATATATTCTTGAGGGCATAAGGCTCATTTCTACTTCATCTGTTTTTACATCCATGAAAATATGAATGTCCTCCTCTTCGATTTTTGTTCAACTAAAGCACATAAAACAGGTCAGAAAACTTACACCGTTGGCTACAACACAAAGGAGCTCCTCATGAGATAAAACAGCAGCTTTGTGATACTGCTGATACAGATCAGCTCCAAAACCACCATGAGGTAGCCAGTCAGCAGGAGCAAAATTGACAGCCTCCGCACAGTTTAAACCTGAAAAGACCAGAGAGCCAAAAATTTTATCAACTGCAAGTAACTCATTAAGGGAGACAAATGTATCCTTCTAAACCAATCATCATTAATAGAAAACAGTATGGAAGTCAGCATACCAAAATTAAATCCTCCGTGGTAAGACCTGGGGAATGTGATGACAAAGTTTCCAGGCTCCTGCCAAAAAACACACACGAAAGAGCCACATAAAATGCATCCAACAGAATACATAAACAAATTGCATTGACAACTGCAAAAACAATAACACATTTTCTAAAGGTGTTAAGAGTCATTTCACAAGTTGACTATAAAAGAAACTGTAAAACGAATATAGGCAAAAAGTACCATATAAGAAGCATATGAACAAAATGGTGGTCTTAAACATACAAACCTGTAGTACACTATAGACTGGAACACCATTTTCTTGCAACACTGATGGATTCAACATAGTGACAAGTTGAAAGAGCAAATCAGGTTGTGCATCAAATAGATCGGGAAGGCTACTCCGCATCACCTGAAAAAAGAAAGGTTAACATCAGTCATGATCATTTTGTTTGGAAGGAAAAACAGCCAATCAACACTGTGGAATACAATAGTGCACAATCAAACTTTCACATTGACTTGCTCTCCTGTGCATGATAGAATTCAGCCAAAAGTCAACATGAAATCATCACCGAAAAGAATAATCAGAAATCACTAAGTATATAAGCTCAGCCAACACACAGAATATTCCTCTTCTCTCAAATTAGGCAGGAATAAAGAACCTGGATTTAAAAAAAAAAAAAGCACAAAGGCAGGCTTTTTTTTTAAAATAAAAAGCAGAAAAGATCAATTCTAATATGAAGAACTACCTTCTCAAAAGCACCAGCTTCATTTCCAGGGACGCTGTACCAACATTTTGGATCTCCCCTATGCCATAAGAGAAGCAGTGATAATCAACTTTCTACTAAATCAATTTAAAAGTGTAGCTAGCAGTACCTTGCAGAGCATAAAAGAGGTATATACCACACTGAACCACCAGGAGGATAAGAAAACAAGAAACTGAAAATTCATTCTACTTATTTAGCACACCAGACCAAGTTTTGGATATTTAAATAAATTTTTTTAAGAATAAAATAAAAAATCAAGATAATTAAGGCAAGTAGAACTCCCAGTGCCAATTAATATAAAGACAACTCATCTACGCTCTACTGTGTATCAACTTTCTTTAAAAACTCAATGGTTGTAGACTCTGCTACAATACCATTTCAATGCATTAATTCATTTAAAAAATAAATGAAGAGTTCATAAGAAGAAAAACTGGAAGGGAAAATTATGAGACCAATAATGTGTTTGCTCGAAGACAACACTAGCTAAAAAAAGGAGTAAATCAGCATGGCTACATACCAGTGATGATAATTCATTGAGTAAAAACAGTGATCTTCAAAATGCCAGCAAAAGGCTGAGAACAACATGCCAAGATAAAGCCAAGGCACCATAACCCCAGTAATGTTATGATGAACCATCCGGAGTATTGAACCTTTCAACTTTGGCAGGTTATTTAGATTCCATGGGCTATTACAATATTCATTCCATACATCGGCATCCACGGATTCTGGTCTATGGTCACATACACGAGGAAAACCACTTCCATAAATGGATGTGTCCAAGTCACTGCCATACATAACTTCAACACTACCAGCTGATCCCTCCACAATTTCCCAAAACTTTTTCTCCATTTGAACACGCGAAGCGGATCCTGACCCGAACCATTTCTTTTTGGCCCGATCAGCTACTCGCCTGAAAGATTCCACTGTAAACCGCTTACCCGGCACGAAACCAAAACTATCCTTATCAGAATTCAAGCACTCTAGGCAATACCAATTCCCTGGAGGAACGTGCTTCAATGGGGGTGACAAACAATAAATGTGCCACCCCTTGTTACACCTATCGCACAAAAGCATAACTTCCCCATGCAACCCACTTTTGCACTGCTCACAAATCTGATCAAGCTCATCCTCCTTATCAACCTTATGACAAACCTTAACTCTCTCCTGATCACAGTTATTCCTCCGCCTCCTTTTCAAGCTCGAAAGCTCAACCTTGTCTTCGCTCTTTACATCCTCGTCTAACCCCCTCTTGCAACCTTTTGTCACCTCTTTATTCAACTTATTGTAATATTTTTCATAATCATACAAATGTTTATAGTACAATTGACACAAAACGTGCTTAGCACAGTCGGAAATCTTCCTATTTGACCTAACAAACCTAAAAACCTCCCCCCACTTCTTCTGCTTCACAACTTTATCATACCCTCCAAACCTCTTCGCTGCATTAAACAATCTACACAAGTCCAACTCTTCGCCTTCAAAAAGCACCTTCTTATTCAACTTCTTCCCAAAATGTTCCTTCAAAAACCTACTGTATTCCAAATCAAAAGTCTTAGAATCACAAGCGGCCGACCTCGCTTGCAACTGGTGAATGGCCTGTGTTTTTGTAGGAAATGTAAAAGAACCTAAATCCAAAGCAAATGGTGGTTTCCAACTTTTAGGTGGAACAATCTTGCAAATCCCGTAAGGCTCAGCCTCTGCCCTAATTTTACAAATATACTCTAATGGGTCCTTAAATTCATCTTCATTAGGATAATACACTGGCCCAGATGGTATAGTCAATGACGCTGATTTTGAAGTTGATGCAACACTCAATTTTTGCCCTAACACAGAACTAGTTCTTCCCTTCCCCATTAACACCACCACCAATTACACTGCTTAAGGATGTGTATTTATCGACGTTTTCTTGATTTATCAAGATAATTCGTAATATGTAAAGTATATAAATGTATATTTGAAGTCTAGGGTTTTAGGCGTACCTTGCTCTTAGTGTGTAAGTTTGTTTCGTGGGAGAGTTTGTTATAAGAAGGAAAACGTCAATGCGAAAGCTGATCGTGGGCCTTTTAATCTTATATATCATGTACATAAATATATCCGGTGGGTTAATACTATAAATATTTGACTTGAGTCCCGAAAAGGGCAAAATATTTACGAAAATGGTATAGCTCTTTCTTTTAGGTTTTTGAGAGGGAGAACCGGACCGGAATGGAGGGCAACGGATCTTTCGGTGTGCTTCCGATTTAGTTACTGCATATGAATTTATGATGATAACATCTGTATACCTTAACTTCTAAGACTTTTCAAATAAAGATATAATTTGTCAATTTATATCACGTAAGTCACCATCTCAATCTCAGCATTTCTTTTATGTTTCTTTGATAAATTATCCACATCTTATCTGAAATTACTTAAATATCCCTTAGTCTGAACTTCAAACTATTATATTGTTGATGGTCAATATCGAATACCATAAAAACAATTTGGATATTTCATCCAAGTCACTTAACCATAAATTTGTTTAATATATATATACATGTACATATATGTAATGAGTATCCAAACGCTCTTACCTCGTTTGGGTCGTTCAAATGAGCTGACCAATATATCCTTTTCCGTATAAAATGGTATGTGTTTTAAATACAGCCAATGCGTATTTATGATATGCCAATTAATTTGCTGAAAAATATGTGCGGAAGCCCAAGCTCGCAGCGCTATAAATTGGAAGTGGAGCTTCCAACACTTAAGCTTTAGCTTTGTTTGATATAAGCCACTAGGTCTTTGGCCTAGTAGTCAGGACTATTGTTCTTCAAATTGAAGCACAGCAATTCGAGCCCCCACAATCACATTGTGGGGGTAATTCATTCCTCAGACATTGAGTGGAGGTTAATCATCAGTTATAATCTCATATCATATGAGTTATAATCCTGAGCTTCATACGAATTAATCTAAACTAGTCTCATTCATAGTCTGATTTGTAAATATCAGTTATAGTCTCATATCATATGAGTTGTAATCTTGAGCAATAGTCTCATGTTCAAAAAAAAAAAACTTTGTTTATGGTATTCGTGAACTTGTTTCTGAATCTCTACTTTATGGAAACAATATTATTTCTGGTGCGATTATTCCTACTTCTGCAGCTATAGGTTTGTATTTTTACCCGATATAGGAAGCTGCATCTATTGATAAATGGTTATACAATTGCGGTCCTTATGAGCTAATTGTTTTACACTTTTTACTTAGTGTAACTTGTTACATGAGTCGTGAGTGAGAACTTAGTTTCCGTCTGGGTATGCGCCCTTGGATTGCTGTTGCATATTCAGCTCCTGTTGCAACAGTGACTACTGTTTTTTTGATCTACCCAATTGGTTAAGGAAGTTTTTCTGATGGTATGCCTATAGGAATTTCTAGTACTTTCAACTTCATGATTGTATTACAGGCTGAGCACAACATCCTTATGCACCCATTCCACATGTTAGGCGTAGCGTATGAATCTAAACTAGTCTCAGTCATAGTTTGATTTGTAAATATCAGTTATAATCTCATATCATATGAGTTGTAATCCTAAACAATAGTCTTATGTTCAAAAAAAAAACTTTGTTTAATATAACTAAAAATTTTACAAAAAAAAAATTAATTGTTTGATTATTAATGAGAGTTTTTATTAAAAATTATAAAATTATTTTAATAAACAAGTTTTTAAAGTTATGTTATGAAAATAATAAATAAGATTATCAAATAAATAAAGAATATCTTAATATTTTAAAAAAGATATTTAACCTTTATTCCCAAAAACTTAAATTTAACCTTTTGTTATTAAAGATAAAATTAGTTTATTTAATCTTCAATACATTTTTTTTCTATCCGCGAGGATCCACTAGAGCGCCTTCTACTGCTAGTATGTCATAGACTAGATCATAATCATTATCAACAAATTCAGTTAAGCTCTACTAAAAAAATACCAAAAAGCAACAACAAAAAATTAAAAAATAACTTATGGGGTTAAAATAAGCAATTATAGCCATTAGATAAACATACCAAATATGCACTATAAAATTACAATTAATTTTACTATCATTTAGAATAAATTAATTAAATTACAAATATATTTTTCATACTAAAATTATGGTCATTAGGCAATTTAATTCCTCATTATTTCAAAATTGCTTTGACTTTCTCAACAAAATTAAGTATATCATATATTAACATTAAAATTTAATTAAGGGCTCATGATTTGTAAGACATTTTAATTTAATTAAGTTCATATTTATTTAAAAAACTGCGAGTCTATGATTACAAATATAGAGGTTTATTATTATTATTATTACAAAAATAGAGAGTTATAATATCATTATAAGGTGTGTAAAAAACATTACTCATAACATCGTAGTGTACACAATATTATTGGGCATGGCACTCAACTTTCTTAGTGCAATAAATCAAACCTGTATGGTTTGGTTTTCAATCCTTCCTTTTTTTTTTTGTTTTCTTTTTTCTTTTTTTCCATTTTAATATTTTCTTTTACTTTTTTTTTTTATAATTAAACAATGAACCAATCAGTTATGAGTTTTTAAATTAACTTTAAATTATAAGTTGAATCATTGGCACCCCTCTAACTTTATTAAAAAGTCTCAAATTTTTTATCCCAAATAATCATCATAAATGATGTGGCATTCATTAATTGATTGGTAAAATTAAAATAAATTAATTATATTATCTTACTAATCAATTGATGAATATCACATCATTTGGGAGGGTTATTTAGAATAAAAAAAATTTGAGATGTATAGTATTATTAATTTTAATATTTATAGTAAATAATTACCCTACTCTCTTTACTTTTTATTTCAGCTACTGATTTTCAATCTTAATCTTTCCCTTTTCTAGTTTTAAGAAAAATAAAATAAAATCTCAATTGCATTCGTTGTGCTCCTAACACCGTTGCTTAACAATCAATATTTCCAATTGATGGTCATGCTCGAAAAGGGTTGATTTTGGTGGGTTGCCCTCCAATTTTTTATTTGAACTCTCACTCAATAGCTATTGGTGTAGATCCTAATTAAAACAATTGTGTAGTGAGAAATTCTTGTTACTTAAATGTTCAGTCCCTTTTAATAACATATCAAGCTACCAACGATTTGCTTAATCTAGACCTAAGTATAATTAACTTGTTACCACCCAACCCAGGGGTTATGTGCTATCTTATTATATGTGAAGAAAAAAGAAAAATTAATCAATAGATGGGTGACATAAAAAATCATAATATGTATAAATACACATACACAATTAAGGGACTGTTTGGAGAAGAAGAATAGTAAGGTTAATTTTAGAATAAAAAATGGTCAAAATTACTTTGGAATCGCTAATTTGTTTTGGGGTATGGCAAGAAAAAATATTTTTGAAAAAATTAGAGACGTGCCAATAGCACCATTCTTTAGATTTATTTCGAAATTTTTGCTAACCATGCGAGTATTATTAACCCATTATCATTTTGGGCATCCAATTTCTTATATTTAGTTGCATGAGATTTCTATATTAAATTTATATACCTAAAGAAATAATAAAAATTATTAATGCAAATATACCGGCATGTTTATATGTCAAAAGATGTGTCAACAATAAGAACTTGTCATTTGTTAACTTCTATTATAGTTTGTTTATTTCCTTAATTAGTAAATTAGAATCACTCACATTATTTATTTTACAAAATAAAAACGAAAATCAAAATTAGAATCGGAATCATGAGATATACTTTAAAGGGTCTCTTAGGGCATGTTATAAATTGCTTTTGAGAGACCGAAAGTGATTTTGAAATATAAAAACTAATTTTTGATATTTTGTAAACTTTTTTATAAATAACTTATAACAAAATCACCCCATCTTATAATACATTTTGAAAAGTAAGGAAAAAGTAATTTTTTAAAATATTATTTTAAGAATTGCTTTTATACTTAATACAATTTTATAAATATCGTTGTATATAATATAAAAATTAAAATTATCCTTAATAATTAAGAAATAAAATATTAACTTTAAATAAAAAATTATTAGTATTACCAATTATATTGAGAAAACAAAAACAAAATTTATAATATAAAATATTTATTTTATTTATCAGTTATTATATATACACAATAAAAAATGTATATACATATTTATAAATCTTTAAATAAATTTTATTTAATATTATGCCCAATTTAATTAATTATATTCTTACAACAGTTTGATAGTAAGATTTACAAAATATTTAAAACTACTTTTAAAACGAAAAAAAAATTAATTTTCATCCCGAGAGTTTGATGTAATAGCTCATTCAATTATTGTTGTTTGAATAATAGTTTATTTCATCCATATATTTTAAATAATAACTAAAAACACCCTTTTATAAATTTACTTTTAGTTTACTAAATAATTTTTTGAGACACAATAGAATTTTCAATTAAGAATATAAAAATTATTTTAAAATAAAACTATCATACACAATTCAATAATATCTAATTTTATTTATCAATTTAAAATTTAAAGATATCTTAATGAATAAACAATAATAACATTAAATAATATTTGAAATATATAATTATGATAAATTTAAAAAGAAACATATATTTTACATATAGTGAGTTTTTTTTCTTTTTATCATTTAATTTGTCTTATACTTTCATTTAGTAATTATGAATAAATAAATAGTCAATATATATTGTTATTTTATCAAAAGTAAACACAAACTCTTTCATTTACTTTAAAAAAATACACTAAAGACATAAAAACACATATTTAAAATATTATAAAATAAAAGACATAATGTTAGAGTATATAATTATTTATCTTTTAACTTATTATTTATTTTAATATAAATAGTGATATATGATTGAAAAATTATTATTATTATATAAAAAATTAGTTGACTTGATTAATAAAATTTAATTAACATACACACACATATATATATATATATATATATATATATATATATATATATATATATATATATTGCATAATCCTTAGTATTATTTTTATTTTTTATTAAGTTATCGTTAAATTTTAAATTTATTTATAAATTCAAATATTATTTAATTGTTATTGAGATTTATATTTTTAAATAGTTTATATTTATTAATTAAAAATTATATTTTCCTTCAAAGAGTTATTTTATGAATTAAAAGTAAATTTACAGAAGGGTATTTTGGGCTATTTTTTAAAAAGTAATAATTAAATAAATTATTATTTAAATAATAATGATGAAATAGATTATTGTATTAAATCTTAAGAATAAAAATAATTTTTTTTTTATTTTTTTAAAAATATATAGTATTTTTAAAAATAAAATTTTATCAAATATTTAATTAATTATATTTATAACTTATTATTTTTTCAATACAATTAATAATAATTATTTTAAAAATTATAACATTACTAAATTACTAAATTGACCCTCGACCATAATTGAAAGAGCCTTGCATTCGCTGCAAATTTGAAAACATTTGGATCCTGCTTGACTTGCAATTAATTAGCACAAAAGTTAAATAAATATGGTTGGTGCCGCGTAGCCCGCGCTCAAGTTTCTCATTGCTTCAATTATGGCGTTCTCGGTGGCCATCTGTCTCCTTTATATCTCTTTAAGAGTCTCGTTAAGATCGCTCGAATCAATTGATGAGACAGGGCGAAGCAAGCAGCCATGGTTTCTCCTACAGCGAAAAGATAAGCGAGAAAACAATAGTTCAAGAAGTGATTTCAATAATTTGGTAAATGGGCATCGAAAGACAAGTAGCATAAGCATAAATGATAGAATCAATCGACATATAATTTATGACAGTTTTATCTTCTGGTGGTATGGGTGTTATTATAATCTGATATTTGTTTTAAAACACCATTTAAATCTCCTTTTTATTTTACACTAACAAATACAATAAGTGGGAAACCGATAGTGAAATAGGAAGACATGTCGGTGGAAGTCAAGAAAGCTAAAGACAGAAATAACTCCCGCACACGGCACACGAGATTTCAAGATTGAGAAATATGTAATTGTCTCCTTCTTCGTTTTTTTTTTTTTCCCATATAAAACAAAAAATTAATTTCGAGATAACAACATCTAAATGCCAAATTTTCAAATTTTAAGTGAGAAATTAATTTGTCAATCTGTATCAAATAAATCTTAATTCTATCGAAACAACATAAATACATTTGATATGTATTTTTTTAGAAAATACTTAGGATGTCAAGCTACACATATATAAGTAACAAAGTTTGTATTATAAGAGTATCATCAAAAGACTCTTTAAATTTAACTCTTTAAATAGTTGTTTACTTTCTTATGTGATAAATAGAAAAATTAAAAAAATAATTTCTCAAAAAATTCTTCAAATAAAAATAAAAATATATTATCTTAATCCATTTTTTATTATAAAAGTAATAACAATTATAACACTTCTCTTCTTCATGAATTATGAGATAAAAAATAATATAATAAAAATTAAAGTTTTTTATATTATTTTATTTTTTAAAAATAATGCTTCTCACTCTTTAAAATATTTTATTAATGTAACTTTTCAAATAAATAATAAAATCTCATTTGAATTTTTTTTTTTGTGATACTCTAAAAATCTAACTTTTGATATTATGTTAAGTTGAGAGTCACCAAGTAGGGTACCTATTTGATACAAATAGCAAACTAAATCCTTGTTTAAAAAATTTCAAAAATATAGAAAAAATATTATTTGTATTGGCGCCATTATTAAATAGGAAAACAAAATAACGAAATAAGTTAAAAAATAAAAAAATTGTCATCGCGATCATATACACAAAGTATTTTATTATATATGTTTGTTTTAAAAATTATATTTTAGCATGTTAAACTAACGGGTTTATTACAAAATTACTACTTAGATATAAGATAAAAATAATGTGTAGATAAAAAAAACTTCCAAGTCTCTCTGTCCCCTCTCTCTCTCTCTCTCTTGCTTCTCCCCTAAAATTGGCTTATGCTAAAAAACAGTTCTATCATTTCCTAAAGCAGCAACAAAGAAAAAAGGAAAAAAATTGTAAACATTGTTTTAAAACTTGTTTTGACCAAATCGAGAGCGAGGAATCGCTTCGGTTCATTTCAGGTTGTCAAGCTCCTCTCTATTGCTTTGCTTTTTCTTATTCGTACTTGCTACGGAAGAGGCTTGTAAGTTGACTCAACTCAAAAAGTCTTCTGTTTTTGTTTAAAAGTCTTTGTTTGGTTGCTAAGAAGCTGAGTAAAGGAAACAAAAGTACTTTTTTGGTTCTTTTGTTTTGTGTTTCTGACTTTCTATGTTGATTTTGTGGAAAATCCAGCTGAATAAGTGATAGTTTCTTTGTTTTAGTTTTAGTTGTGGACGAGCAAATGACGTAGCAAATTTAGATTTTGACTATTGTTAACTCCCTTTTTGTAGTTCTAAATTAACTCTATCCAATATTCACAGGCTGAATTGTGGCTGCTGGGTTTGCACATCTGTTTTCAGTTATGGTGTCAATGATTGAGTCTTTAACTTTGGTGCCATGAAATTGCTGGGGTACAGAACGTGGGAATAAAAGTGTTGTTTGAAGTTTGATGGTTATTGGGGTTGCCATTTAATTTCTGGCATTGGAATGGGCTGTGAGTGTTCAAAGCTCTCTGCATGTTGCTCAGGTTTGGAGTATGGTGAAGCTGCGCCTGAGGCTCAACCCGTTGGTACGTGATGTGGAGTCTTAGGCTTTTTCCTCTTACTTATGCCTTATGGGAAGTGGCTTTCAATTTGTGAATTGGTTTGTGGTTTTGCAGAAAATGAGGAGAAACCAGGAGTTGATAATGTGCCTACATTCTGTGAATATTCTATTGAGACACTAAGGATGGCTACCTCTGGATTTGCTGTGGAAAATATAGTTTCTGAACATGGAGAAAAGGCACCAAATGTGGTTTACAAGGGAAAGTTGGAGAATCGGATTCGGATTGCTGTTAAGAGATTTAATAGGTCAGCATGGCCTGATGGCCGACAGTTCTTGGTAAGTTTATCTTCCTTCTGTCCAGCATTCTTACTAATTTTGTTCTTTTGGGTTACTCAATGGGTTCATATCTAAATGACTTTAGTAGTCGAATAAATACTTTTTTCTGCTGTAGGTGTATCATAGTCTGTCGAAAATCTCATTATCACCAGGATCGTTAAAAAAATTCTCTTTGAAATTTACATGGTCCTTGGCATTGGCTTGCTTCATCTTTCTTTCAGTTTAGTGTATAAATGGTTTCTGATGCAGATTTTTTTTTTTTTTTTTGGTCACTGCAATATGAGAATTATTAGCTCTTTAACTTTGACTTTCTGCTACTGTAGGAAGAAGCAAGAGCCGTTGGCCAGCTTCGAAACAGTAGATTGGCAAATTTACTTGGTTGTTGCTGTGAAGGTGACGAAAGATTACTTGTAGCAGAATACATGCCGAATGATACACTGGCAAAGCACCTATTTCACTGTAAGTTTGGTTTTAATTCCTTTTACGAGCAGTTTCATTTTGTTGGCTCTCATTTTCATGTTTGAAATACCATCTTACGAGTTTAATTGCTTGACATTTAGTAACATTTTTTCAGGGGAAACACAACCTATGAAATGGGCTATGCGACTAAGGGTGGCCTTGCATCTTGCAGAAGCTCTAGAATATTGTACCAGCAAGGAACGTGCCCTATATCATGATCTAAATGCTTATAGGATTGTTTTTGATGATGTATGTATGCTGCTTCCATCAAATTCATTGTCCGTTTTCGTAGTTAGGATTTAGCTTATCTCATATTGTTTCTCAGGATGGGAACCCCAGACTTTCATGCTTTGGTCTGATGAAGAACAGTAGAGATGGAAGAAGCTACAGCACTAACTTGGCTTTTACTCCTCCTGAGTACCTCCGAACAGGTAAGATATAAGTAGACACCATTCTTCTTTTAATCATTCATGATCTATCTTGACTTATGGTATATATATGATACTGGCTTTTGAATCCTATGTTGTAAAATCTGCTGATTAAGGTTGTTGAATGCATTTTCTGCTTGGCTGTTCTTGGATTTTCTCTTTGTTATTTTATATAAAAACTACATGACTTGAAGCCAAAATCTGTGAATTGCTTGTGTAATATTTTTGGATAGAAATACAATGTTATTGTGACTAGGATTTAGGACGAATGTTGACGGAGGTCATCGGTAGACACTTTCTCTGTCTCTGCCCTCATAAGCTCTTACACCTTCATTTCTGCCTTGATTCTGATTCTTCTTGCTGCCTACTGCAGAAGATTGTTGTAACAATAGTTAGCAGAAACTTTGTCAATAGTATTTTGATCTTTTATGGATATATGTTGATTAACACACAGATTTGAATATCTGTTTGGGTGCCTGTCCCACATGCAAATTCTGTTGTTAAATTCAGATTTTTATACAAATATTAAACTGAACTGGTCAAAGGGTGATGGTGTCGAATCCTCACACTTTAATGATTGTCTTGCTGTATGCAATTTGACGGATGCATGTGCATATCCATTCTGATAACTTGGGATGTGAAGATTTCCTTTTGATCGTGTTCTACCTGAATATATCTTTTATCCCATTCGTTCTGTAGGAAGAGTAACACCTGAAAGTGTTATGTATAGCTTCGGGACCTTGTTGCTTGACCTTCTCAGTGGGAAACATATTCCTCCCAGCCATGTAAGTTCTTTTCTTGATAAGACCCTTGGACATAAAATCTTAATGATCTACTTTATGATTTTCCTTATCTTTCTTTCTGTTCTTGTATATTCCTTTAAGGGGCACTGACATGTCATTTACTGTTTATTTTGCATGTTAAATTTTGAATTGTTTATTCTGAATTGCTTTGCATGTCAAATTTTTCAGCATAAGAAAATAACAATTTTCTTCTATTTTCCATTCTTTTTTGGTGTCGTTCTGCAGTGGTGTAGTCAGAATTTAGACACAGTGGGGGTAAATTTAATTTACTTAAAGAATTTGATTTTACTCAAAGTGTTTTATATAATTTTGGATTTAATATACTCATTAAAAATGATTTCGACGATGAAAATATATTTTGGAGACTACATTTTTGTATATTACTCAAGTCCGTTGGGGACAAGTCAAAGGTTTTAGTGAGGGCAAAATAAAATTTTTGGCTGAAATTTCAAAAAGTTTTTTTTTTTTTTGGGGGGGGGAAATTAGGTCCTCATGGGAATTTGGAATGCCATTGGAAATGATTTTTTTGGAGGAAAAAGTTATGGTTTGCATGATTGAGCTTATGAATGAAAAGATAGTCATCCTTGAACTTGAGCATTTATCTGGCAATGACTCACATCATACAATTATTTTATGAAGTTAACTTCACCTGGGGATTGCCTTTGAATGGCAAACAATTGTAAGAATATATTTTAGTATCATGATTGAAGGAGTGGAACTTCAAATTCGTTTCAATGAGTTGTTTCTACAATCCAAACTTCGGTGGGTGATTTTTACCGTTTAATAGTTCTGTATTCTTTGAGGTTGTAACTGACTTGTCAACTGCTAATGCACAACCTTTTTCTCCTAAAATGTTATAAAAGCTAGTAGTCACCAGATGAATTTTCTAATCGATGGTGTGCATTCTTTCTCGTTGTAGAATGTAGACTACCAGCTTGATCATCTTCAAAAGTTTATGCTGGCTGTAGGTCTTTTCTTATATCAGCTAATGAAGATATTTTACAGTGGAAAGAGAAATAATATTGATTTCTTTCAAGAATCACTCTCTGAACTTTTAAATTGGGAGCATTTGTTCTTCTTTTCATTTTTTGGGCGGGGAATTGAAGCAAATTTTGGTATTAGAATGGCACTGGGAGAAGCAGGAAGATATATTAATGCTAAGGAGCTCCATAATCCATATATGGATCATCAAAGGGAATGTCCTGGTATACAAGCACAACTTTTCCAAAACTTTGTCTGGATAGGACTTATTCCAAAGGCTCTTGCCATTGATTTGAGTGCAAGTTGATTAGAAATTCTAGAAGCTATTAGTCTGTGACAGTCGATCTATGGTGGGATTTCTGACTATAAGTTTTTATATCCATTGCATGAATATTATAGTGGTTTTTCATCTGAGCATAAATTACTATAACATCCATCTACATTGTTTCTTCAGGCATTGGACCTAATACGAGATAGGAATATTCAGACACTAACAGATTCTTGTTTGGAAAGCCAATTTTCTATTGGTGAAGGAACTGAGTTAGTGCGTCTAGCCTCAAGATGTTTACAGTACGAGCCCCGAGAACGACCAAATCCAAGGTCATTAGTTACTGCTTTGGTTCCTCTTCAGAAGGATACTGAGGTTAGTTTATTTCTTTTCTTGAGTCAATTCACATATGCTTTGTTAAGACTTCATATATCATCATTCTCCTAGATACAGCAACTCGGTAGTCTGTGTTTTCTAAAGCCGCCAGAACTATTAAGATGAGGAAGTATGGCCCAATATTTCTAAAAAATTGTGATTTATCACCAGTTAGTAACATTTTTTTATGTAGTTTGTTTTATGCATGTGGGGTCTATATTGATCAGACACTGTAGGAACATAAAGGCAGTTGGGTAATGTTAAGACTTATTTTTTTGGTCCCTAGACCATGTTATCATACCCCAGAAACTAAGAAGTGTAAATTTGACTGTCTGTTTGCTTGGGTAGTCTTCTCTGATTCTGACAAATTTAATGATAACTTTCTATGTACTGGAATGATCCCTCTGCAGGTTCCTTCACATGTACTGATGGGTATACCTCATGGTGCAGCTTTACCTCTATCTCCCCTGGGCGATGCTTGCTTAAGAATGGATTTGACTGCCATTCATGAGATCTTGGAAAAGCTTGGGTATAAAGATGATGAGGGTGCTGCTACGGAGGTTTGTTATTGATAATGAAAACGGAACAATAACCAAATGCATCATATTGGTTTTAAGTGCTTGTTTCCACAATTAGGCACTATATTTTAGGTGTTTTAGTTGTTCACTCATTTTGTACATTCATGTCACTAATGTCTCTTAGTATACAAACAGACCTTTCCCCTACTGCTTACCATTGTATTCCTTTTGCAGCTTTCTTTTCAGATGTGGACCAACCAGATGCAAGAAACATTGAATTCAAAGAAAAAGGGTGATGTTGCTTTTAGACACAAAGATTTTAGAGCTGCCATTGAATGTTATACCCAGGTTAGATTGCTTTGATGTGTTTTCTCTATTTTCCTTGAAATTTAATATCATCTCCAATCATTGTAGGTTTAAAAATCATCCACATCTTTTTGTTGGCTACTGGAAATATCATATATGTACATGTGTGAATATATTCGGATAGAACTGTTTCAAGCTTTATTTTCAGAAGTTGCTGAATTGCCTTTGATATGCTTCTATCATTGCATGATTATTTATCTTCCTCCTCTGTTTTTGATCCACTTGTTGAAGTACAAAACTTTAACATTCATGTCTTCTTGAGTCAAAATGAGTATGTAAATTGTAGTGAAAGTTGCAGTACAGTTTATTTTTTCCCCAAATTAAAATAGAAGATAAAGACGTGTTTTGAGAAAACACGCCATGCTATGTCTGCGGACTGCAGTTGTATGTTGTAATAAATAAAATCTTGGACAATTGAAGATTTTATTTATTTATTTTGAAATAGCCTATTATAATAATTCCAACTGGGGAGTTGACAGCTTGTTATCTGTGTAGTTCATTGATGTTGGAACAATGGTTTCCCCAACAGTGTTTGCACGTCGTAGTCTATCCTATCTCATGAGCGACATGCCACAGGAAGCTCTCAATGATGCATCACAAGCCCAAGTGATATCTCCTGTTTGGCATATTGCAGCATACTTACAAGCTCTGGCACTTTTTGCATTGGGAAGGGAGAATGAGGCACAGGCAGCTCTTAGAGAGGCTTCCATCCTTGAGAATAAAAAGAGTGCAAATGCTTGAGAAGGAGATGATGAAGTCAGAATCAGAATATGAGTGCATACGCATGATTCTCAATTTCAAGACAGAGACCAAAGGTTTTCTGGACTTTAAGCTCTGGAGTGATTGAGCACAGATGATTTCAATTGATCCATTGTATGCCTGGTTGGTTGGTGGATAATCTGCAGCATTCTATTCAACATTAGTGGATTCGGTTGGTTTTGGTTAGTTTTATCTGGGATGATCGAGACACTGCCGACTATTCATCAAAACATGAATTTGTTTTTACTGACAATTTTGAATACAAATTGGAAATAATTAAAGACACAATTCGGACGGATAACATATTTGTAGAGGTTTTGAGCTTTTTCATGGTCGCATTCGATTTGAATGATGTGCGTGCCTGTAATTGATGTAAAGTGCTGTTGTTATGATTGGGGTGATAGTTTTTATGTTATTGACTTATTGTGCTCTTCATTAATATTTTTTTTTTTATGCTTTCTACTCTCCGGTAGACTGGGCATCAATTATGTTGTAAAATGTACTCTCGCTCTTTTTTTTTTTTTTTAATGTTCAATTAATAAAACAATAGAAACCTCTTTGTAATATTTCTGGGAGGTGTTTTTCTAAGGTTTTACTCACTACATTTGATTTTCAAGCCTCCCATATCAATCAGGTCTCATCTCTAAGAATTTTATGCACAAATGTAATCAGATACCTCTGCTCGCACCAAACGAGGAAACGACCGCAAAAACAAAAAACTATCAGCTAGTGATTTCAGTGGAGATAGCCGCAATCCAACAATCCTTCTACTAGTTGTGCTTATGGAACTTTAGAGTTCCAAGTTTTCGATGTAGACTCGAGTACCACCAATTCATGGAATTAATGAGATTAAGGAGCATACTAGCATGTTTCTTTGTGTTATTAATGCATTTGAAACCTTACTTAGAATAGATTAGTATTGATTCTGTTATGATGAAGTTTTTAGATGCAATTAATTAAGTATGCAATTGAAGATAATTCATATTTTACTCGATTAATTTTGTATTTATGAAGTTTTTAAATACAAGAATTCGGTCTCTCTCATCCTTGTAAGTAATGGCTGTTTTACATTATTACTTTTGAAGTGTCATGAAATTGATTAAGTCAGATCTACTCTCATTTTGATTTTATTAGGGAAAAGAAATATACCGAAGAAGTTAATTTGTAGACAAACTCTTTTGTTCTACAAGAGGAAGTTACCAAATTGAAGTTATACTCATTTCTTTGTACTAGGTCAGGTTGTCATTTTAGATATAATTTTATATTTTTCATCTTCCATTCTTTATAAATAAAGGAGTTTGTTCTTTTCAAAAAATATAGAGAGTAGAGAATTAAGAGTGAGAAATTAAAAAAAGAAGTTGTAATAATGGAAAATTTTTTATAAGTTTTCTATTGTTTTTGTTTATTTAATTATGAACTAGTTTTCTTTTACTAAAGATAGGATGAAGTCCTTTTTAATAAAATAAATTTTAATTTTTATTTATTAATCTTTTATTTGTGCTTTTAATGTGCATAATTCTTGCTTCATATGATTTATAAAAAAATAAAACTATTTTCACTACTAATACCATGTATTCTTGGCAGTTGCATATTATTTTTAATAAATTTAAGTTTAGTTAAGTAATTTTTAATTATTAACTCTAAATTTATTTAGATTTTTTGAGTTGCTGACAATATCAGCCATATCATCCGATGGCTCCACTTCATCCACGTTAGTCGCCACATCACCATCATGTCATCACTGCTGACATCACCACAGCAAGCTCCCACTTCAGCCAACCCAATTGTTGATTTCACATGCCCAAAGCCAATTTCCTTGCGATTGCACACAAAGTTGAAGAAGCTAATTTGTAGACATTCTCTTTTACTCTACGAGTTGAATTTATCAATTTAAAGACATTCTCTTTCCTCTACATTAAGTTAAATCCTCATTTTAGATATTATTTTTTATTTTTCATTCTCTATTCTCTATAAATAGAGGAGTTTGTTCTTTTTTAAAAAATATAAAGAGTAGAGAATTCAAGTTTGCGAGTGAGAAATTATAAAGAGAAGTTGTAACAATAGGCAAATTAAAGTTATAATAGTTCGTCCAAAAAAGGATTTTATGCTAATCTTAATAAAAGAAAATTAGTTCATAAATAAGTAAATAAAAACAATACAAAACTTACAAAATTTACCCATTATTATAACTTCTTTCTCTAATTTCTCACTCTTAATTTTCTATTCTCTACTCTATATATATATATATTTTAAAAACAAACTCCTCCATTTATAGAAAGTGAAGGATAAAAAATACAAGATAATATTTAAAATGACAATTGGACTGGCTGAAATGGGTTGTAACTTGCTGTGGTGATGATATGGCGGTGACGTGGACGAAGTGGAGCCATTGGATGATGTGGTTGATGATGTTAACAACCCCAACAATATAAATAAGTTTTATTCTACTAGCATTTGAACCCAATATTTTTACTTTAAGATTGAATATCATATCCAGTGCACTACAACTCACTTCTAGTGAAAAAATAAAAGATAGTTTTTTATAAACTTTGTTCTACCGCCTAAATTCTATGCTATTTTATTATACTTCTTTAATTACACATTATTACAAAATAATTACTAATTATAATTAATTAACTAAACATAATTAACTAATAAGAATATGTTAAGGATAATTAATGTGATATAAATAAGCTCAATCCCAGGTCTTGTTTATTGTTCAACCTTTCATTTCTAAGATATCTCAATTTTCCTACAGGCCTCCCTCGCTTAATCCTCTTTGCTCATTCCTTAATTAATGTAGAACTGCCATCAAACTCTTTATTTGTTTCTTCATTCGTTCCATCCTTTTTTGTGCTGCTTTATCCCGAGCCTCACTTGCTATCTCAGTTTCTTGCAAATTGTTATCTCTGGTGCTTATTTTCTCCTTATCGGCAACTATTACACTTATTTCTTACTGTCTAGCTTTGGCAGAAACGACTTTTCATATCCAGTTTCCGACAGATAGCGCCAAAGTATTGATGCAAAAATTTGGTTGAGCTCGAGGTTTGCGACCAGGTGTTCACTTCAACAGTTATGTTTCTCTTAATGGGGAATGTCACCGCTTTCACTTATTCTCCTTTACCATATTTCAACTCTTACGAATTTTCATTTCCAAGTTCACATGCGTTCGTAATAAAAGTTAGGGTTGTTAGATATTTTCTTTAAAAAAATTTTTCGACGCTCAAGTTAGTAATTAAGAAGTTAATAACTGGGTCTGTTATAAAAAAAACTTGTGACATAGCTTGCGTGGCTTAATTATTATGCCTTTCTAGGAATTCTTCTAAGAGAAAAAGAAAATTAAAGCTTAATTTAAGAGAAGCAGAATTTTCCCTTAGTATTTTTTTTTCATACCCTTTACTTTGAATTTTGTGGAGCTTTTATATACGGCCTGATATGTCACACCTGTTTTCATACGTGGGAGTTACTGAACTGAACGCGTCGCTTGGATTTTGAATTAATGTGCTGGTTACAAGGTAATTATTAGATTGCGGTTAAAAAATCTAAACATGCGCAGCAGTTGTGCCTTAACTCCTTGAGAGAGTTCGTCGGTTGACATTTTACTAGGTCTTTAGATCGACCTAATTATGCTCTCGTCGTGATCTTTTAGTTGATCACATATATTGGAACGTTTGGATATCTCCTTGGAGCTTCTCCTGAATAATATGTAAAGCTTTTCAATTTTCAATAGTTACTACAATTCTAGAAACAATGCCTTCGTTATCCACAACATCTATTCTCAGCAAAAATTAATCATTCTTCGTAATCAAGGGTCAACAACTCACATATCATTGAATTCAAGTGAAATCAATCAATAAATGGAGAGATTCTAGAGTACATGAACAAAATGAGAAATTTTACAATACATCAGAGACCATACAATCAATTTATGCATGCATGACATGTGTAATTGAGTTTAATGTAACAACCACTTTCACGGTGATCTTTCAAAATAAATGCACACATATCATAACATCATTTACTTGTTGTATTACTGATATGATGCTTCTAATATATTATAGAATTTCTCCATCAACAGTACTTCATTTAATTAATGTATGTATGAAATGTGGGCATTTGTTTTGAAAAATCACTATGTAATTGACAGTAATATTTAATTAAATTACACGTGACATACATGCATTAATTAAGTGTAATATATCTTATATACTCTATAATTTCTTATGATATGAGATATTGTTCCATGGTATTTTTTTTCAATTCCTTGTAAATATAAGATAAGTTACAACGTCATGCTTCACCAATGATTATCGAGAGGGTTATTGGTTCGTACGAAAGGGAGGCATAAGAGATATTGACATATATAAATTGAATAAGTATGACTGTCTCTATTATGATGTATTATTAAACCTAAATTGAGATTATTTGTTAAGAATTATGGCAGGATGGTTTATGAATGTCTACGTGGTAGATTTGACTTTACCAAAAATAATGAGAACGTGATCTCCCAACCATTTATTGAATGGAGAGACTGTTTTTTCTTTGTGCGGAAGTTATTCTTTCGTAGTTTTAGATAATATTCAAGATGATCTTTTTATTCCACAGTCATGGGGTATCTCATGCAGCAGTCTTAATCCTCCAATATGGATTGATCAAAGTTTCAATTTTTGCTTTTAGTTTTTAGTTCTTTTAAGACTTTTCTTTAATTAATGGATTGGATTGTTTGTTCTCATATTTATTTGATTAGGGTCGCTGACTATTTTATTCTAACAATTTGCATAACAAGATAAGTTTGTTCAGTATAACTCGAGTCTTGTAACGTGAGGTTCTCATAATTCCTAGTAAATATAGTAAATATCACTTTCAAGTCAACTACTTATATTACCGCATAAATCCAGGAAGAAATATGCAGCTTCTAGCTGGACCAGCCAGAAATCTTTGGTTACAAAACTTCGCATTGATTCAACTCTATTCTTAGTACACTTTTTTCTGTATGTTTCCGAAAATGTATCAATCTATAATCACCTACCTTTTATACACCGTGTAATTCACCCTCTCCATCCATTAATCCATTTCATTTTATTACCTTTAAACCCATGTTAGCTATTACAAGAAAAGGTGAAACTTATATATCATTTTTGCAAGACTATTCTTATTCTATATTTTACTAACAGAAACAAGAACTAGAGCTCCCCCACCCCGGTCTCTCTGTGGATACAATTTTAATTTTGTAACTTATATATTACCCTGAGAGATCAGGTTTCTTTTCTTGTTTCTGAAAAAAACGAATTCAAGAAAAAAAAAAAAGAAGAAGACAGAGAAAATGGCATTTTGTGGGACTCAAGAGAAATGCAAGGCTTGTGATAAGACTGTTCACATCATTGATATGGTCACAGCTGATGGAATTTCTTATCATAAGACCTGTTTCAAATGCAGTCACTGCAATGGGAAGCTTGTGGTATAAATTAATCGTCATTTTTTTTTTAGGCTCTCTCTCTTAATTTTTTTCTCTATTTTCTTTACATTATTATATTGTCAAAAGAAAATAAGTAAAATCATTGATGAGTGGTAATGCTTTTGCTGTAGATGGGAAGCTTTTCGTCAATGGAAGGAGTCCTGTACTGCAAGCCTCATTTTGAGCAACTCTTCAAGGAGACTGGCAGCTTCAGCAACAAACTAAAACGTGAGATCAGCAAATATTAATATAAATATCATAGAAACTCTCCTTTCCAATTCTTTTATGCCTGTCTATTTCACAATTGATTCTTCCACATTTTTAAATTTGAATTTGGGCTAATATATATGTTGCTCCTGTAATGTCTTTTTCAGCTGCCAACAAAAATGGACTGGTAATTCGAAATCAAACCCTTTCCATCGAGCTCGATTTTGGTGTCTATTTCTGTTTGCAATTCAATTTCATGTAATTTTCTTATCTGCAGACAAGGACTCCCAGCAAATTTTCCACCATGTTCTGTGGCACCCAAGAGAAATGTACATCCTGCAAGAAAACTGTGTACCCACTGGAGAAGGTTGGTGCTCGGTAATTCGGTTCCGAATAAATTTTTGTTCTTAATTAATCTACGATCAAACTTATAATGAGGCACTTATATATATTTGAAACAGGTGGCTGTGGAGGGAGAATCGTTCCATAAGACATGCTTCAGGTGTTCTCACGGGGGTTGTTTGCTGACAACATCATCGTATGCTGCTTTGGATGGAATCCTTTATTGCAAGTCTCACTTTGCTCAGCTCTTCAAAGAGAAGGGCTGCTACAATCATCTCACCAAGACCGCTTCACAGAAGAAAATTGCGGCAGCCTCAGCAGACCAAAATCCCGAAGCAGAAGCAGAAGCAGGAGCAACAGACGCAAACGAACACAAACCATCAGAAGCCAACACTGATCCATAGTCTGCTAGCTTTTGCCGGAACACGAGGCTATCTAAATTGGGTTACTTTTTTTGCCTTGTTACATTTTCGTTTGCTGTGAAGATGTAGTTATTGTACGACTGATCAATCTTAATTCTCTCCATTGTGCTAGCAACATGTTTACTTCTCATTTCTATATCAAAGAGAATATGGTTCTTTTCTTTCTCTCGTATGTAGCAAATTACTGCATTTTTTTTTTCTTTTGGTAGGTGGCCAAATTTAAACATGCTCAAGGATTTTACACTTGTCTCATGGAAATTGATAATTAGTTCATCCATTGCAACCAAGGTCAGATCATTTTAATTTATAGCTAACTGGAGAAAGAAGGCAATTAATAGCTCAACTGCTCAAGTTTGGAATGCTACAAGATCATTTTCTCAAAATGAAGATATTAGCTTAGCTAATATTAAGAATCTAACTTGAAATAAATCCGAGAATCAACATATAAGATCAAATAAAACACTTTTACCTGAGTTTTCTTAAATTTTTAAAGATTTTACGCCACTTATCTTTTAGTACTAGTATATGATTAAAATTTAATTATTTTTATTTTTAATTTATTAACTATGAATTGCATGAGTGAAATTTGTTCAGAAGAAAATTAGATGAGTAATGAGATACAATTACAAAGTTAAACCAAATAAATGAGACTTTTTGACTTCCTAAGTCGCAGTACGTCAAAATCTCAAGAGCCAAGACTCTTTAGCTGGAAAGATAAATCTATTCAAACCATTAGCAAAGTAATTAACAATTATTTATTGAAAAAAAGTTTCAACTAAAGAAAATTCTAGAATGCGTAATTAAAATTAGTTTATTAATATTGTGATAAACATAAATTTTATAACTTATACATAAGATTAATAAATAAATTCATATAAAATTATTAATTATTAAAAATTAGTATGCTTTTTGCAGCATATTATTAAAATTTAAAGAAGCATGCATACAACTGTGGGAGGATTTGCTATTTGCACATCATTGAGATCGGAGGCAGCAGATACGCAGAACAAATTAAGGTACAAATCTATCAGATTCCTTGGCTTATGTTGCTAATTTCTTCAGTCTTTCAAGGGGCATGAGTTGCCCTGTAACTTTACCAGAACCAGCAAACCATACAAGGTACATTTAAGAGTCCATTGGATTGGATGATGGAGGAGTGGGATCATGAAAATTAGAAAATCATACTGACAGTGATTATACTAAATTCAATTATACATATTATATGTATATTAGTTAGTTAAATTATTTTTAATATATTTTAGAATTCTTCAACTTGTTTGAAAAAAAAAAAATTTAAAATCGCTACAAGTATCCTTATAATTTTAAAACATAAAATTAAAAAAAGAGCTTAGAATTTAAAATATTCATTTTAAAATTTAATTTTATTAATATTAAAAAATTAATACATGTAATATTTTGTCAAAATAAATTATTTATTGAAAGTACCATTACTCATTTTATTTTAATTAATAAAAATATGCTTTAATTATAAATTGTCAACATTGTAATTGCTAGTGGTTGCTCTTTAGCTTAAAATATTTTTATAGTTAAATAATTAGTAGCTTATATATAAAATTATTTATTCAATTATTAACGGAAGAAGGTATTTTAATTTATTCAATATTCAGTTTAATTATTAATTATCAACTTAACTAATTAATAAGAATAATGTAACTATTAAAGAAAGAAGTAGCCAAATAGAAACCAAAAAAAAAAAAAATTATTTACCAAATACAACGAGAAATTGTCAATTTATTGTTATATGAACAAAGTCAACAAAAATATTTATATAGAAGTATTCATAATTGATATAAATTAGAATTTTAAATATTTCTTTTATTGATTTATTCTAATTAGTTTCAAATATTAAACGGATCAGAAAACGGGTAGCTAGCGATTGATTCGGACCTTAAATTAAAAGACGGTAGGTCCAATAAAGGAAGCAATCTAAACCGTTAAGTAGAAAGAGCCACCAGCCGTTAGATCTAGGGCATTGGGGCTTTTAAGTTGGGTCTCTGTACTGAAGCCAAAGTCCTCTGGTTGTCGCTTCCTTCCTTCCGTCCTTTGCTGGCCTCCTCGTAAGTGAGCGAAAATGGTTCAACGTCTCACATACCGCACGCGCCACAGCTACGCCACCAAGTCCAACCAGCACCGTGTCGTCAGAACCCCCGGTATCCTCCTCTATTATATCCACTCCCTTCATTTATAGTCTATTTCAGTTGGATCTGTGCTTTGTCGCTTCTAATTATCTGATCCTTTCGTAAGAGCCGCCTGCTTAGCTTAATAATTGCATTTTCAGTTTTTTCTAAAACATTACAAATATTTTTCTTTGTTGTTCCTGGTTGATTATATTTTTAATATTCTGGAAAAAAAATGTAAGCTACTATTTTATGGCGGGAAAATCGACTTATTATTGACTTGGATCCTGGATATGCTTACTTCATTGTTGTTTACGGATTGCTTATATTTTCAGTCTTTAGTCTTCAGTTGCATGTTAGTTAATATGCTTTGCTAACTTATTAATTTGTATTTCTCATTTACGCTCGCGACGGATATTGAGGAGTTTCTGTAGAACAATGTTCTGTTCATATTTATGATTTTTGCTTGTTTGCATGTAACTTAGGGGGAAAACTGGTTTATCAGAGCACCAAGAAGAGAGCAAGTGGGCCTAAGTGTCCTGTCACTGGAAAAAGGATCCAAGGGGTATGATTTCATGTTTTTCATATTTGTCTAAGTTGCTGATGTCTTTTGAGACTACACTTTTCAACTGTTCATATCACATTGCTGATTAAGTCTCTCAGGATTCTTGTTTTCAATTAAGTCACATTGCGAGTAAAATGAAACATTGTTCCAGTTCTGCATTTTTTTTTGTTATGCTTGAATGAGCGAATGGGAAGCCTTGTTTTGGTTGAATAATTTATGGCGACGCTCTCTTGTTTGTTCAAGCATCCAGTATTGGGATGGCAGGTCCCATGTGTTTTTTCTGTTTTATAAATGAAATTTTATTCTATGGACCTCTGATTCTATGGTGGTTTAACTTCTTTTGTCATATTGAGATTGATTGTGGATCTCCATCATGTGTTTAATTAAGACTTTAGATTTGTGTGGCTCAAAACTGTGAGTCTAGTGCTTCAGGAATTGGTAATTGACTTTGTAAACTTGAACCATATCCATGGGCATTCATTCTTTAGTAAATGTTGGATTTAACTGCAGATTCCTCACTTGAGACCTGCTGAATACAAGAGGTCTAGACTCTCGCGAAATAGGAGGACTGTCAACCGTGCCTATGGGGGTGTATTATCTGGAGGTGCTGTCAGGGAGAGGTATTCTTCGACTTTTAAAATCTGATGTTCTATTAATACTGACCTGAATTTAACCGGAAGCATTCATAATTTAACAGTGTTTCTCTTTTGGTAGCGTATTGATTTAAGCTTTTGGAAACAATAATTATTTTTGTAGGATTGTCCGGGCATTTTTGGTGGAGGAGCAGAAGATTGTCAAGAAAGTGCTGAAGATTCAAAAGGCCAAAGAAAAACTGGCATCCAAGAGTTAAATTGAGACAGCAGCTTTTGTTTCCCAGTTTTACTTTTCTTATGAAATTTTGACTTATATGAATTATGTACAACGGCATTTTGAGCTGTTTTATTTAGACATGAATGAGCATTTGGTTTTTGCTTGGAAGTTTCTTTACCCATTTGATGTTGTGAATTCTTTTTTCCAACCATTTCTGTCTGGTATTCAATCATTCCTTTAAACCACTTTGCTTGTGAAACCATTTCTGTCTGGTATTCAATCATTCCTTTAAACCACTTTGCTTGTGAATCCACTTACAGTCTTTCAACTTCCATATTTTTTAATATAAAATTGTTTTGTCAGCACAAGGGGAAGGAAGGAATTGCTTCTTTCACATTCTTTCTGTTTATGTTTCAGTGTTTGTAGAAAAGTATTCTTAGTTATACTAGCGGAAAACAACATTAACTGAAGAATTTAGGCACGAGATCTTATTTAAAATACCACATCAAGTAACAGGGGAGGGAAAATGGAGTTGGCTTGAAAATTGAGATTAACTAGCAGATCCGAGATTCTTTTATCTTACAAGCTGAAGAAAACCGATGATCTTGTCATATGGAGGGGTATTCTCTTTCACTACAGGTTGCTTGTTCAACTTCTCAACCCATGAGAACAAGAAGGGGTGTTTCTCTGGATTCAAAATTTTGACACCATCACCAAGGACTTCTTCAGAAGCTTTGTGGGCACTCAGTACTGCACACGCCATGATATCCAGTAGTCCAAAATTCTGGCCGTCAATTTTCAGATCTTCCCCAGAAAATAATCGTTTTTTCCTGTATTTCCCCTGATGTCATGAGCGCTTTACCCATAGCTTCAAACACCTGTATGTATGCATAAGATTGTTCACCTGCCTTCCTCACAAGATTAAATGGAGTTTCAAACAGTAGATTATTTTTTATTTGATATTTCTTTGGATTCCGAGACGAAAGTTAGGGGAGCGAATAGGATTAGATACCCCAATAGTCTTAGCCGTAAACGATGGATACGAGGTGCTGTGCGTATCAACCCATGCAGTGCTGTAGCTAACGCGTTAAAATTGAAGGACCATAAGCGCTCCAAAAAAAGGACAAATTTTTTTTTTAGATAAAGAATTAAGAAAAACGAGATTTCAAATAGAAGTAATGGTTCAGCTTGCACCAACAGCAATCCGTTTTGTTCCCCTTTTTGGCAAGGCATGAGTTGAACAATCGCTTAGATAAAATCAAGGAGCTATTCGTATTTGAATAAAAATAAAGAAGGTCAATCTTTGAATTAAAATTTCACTTAGTATTCCCTAATTACACTAATTTATGTCCATATATTAAGACAAAAGAATTACACAAAATTAAGTTTGATATAAATTAGAGGCTGACCCCTCCTCCTGTTGGAGGGCCACTATGCTAAAAGCGAGAGAAATCTCATTCCTCTTTTTTTTTTTTACGCTCTCAGGTCCCTCCCTTGTAGCGACTGTTGGGATTATGTGCTCTTTAAAGCATATTAATTTTCTGATTAATAAAATATTTCAAATATTTATTCAGATATTTTGAATTGCATTAATATTTTGAGTAAAGTCCATTTAATCATATTATATATATTTATGCGATCACCATGTGGATTCATGGAAGACATAAATACAAGTTATCTTATGATTAAGTAAATTAAGTTCATGATTGATAAATAAAGTTGGGCACTTTATTTAGGTATAGATCGTAATAAATTCATTGAGTGATTTGTCTTAATCATGTATGAATTTATTGATGTAGTTTGTCTACATTGAATCTGGATCACATATGAGATTTAATTAACTTAGTAATAACTGTCAGACTTATTAAATCTCATATGTATTGATTTACTGTAATCTTAATCTTGAGTTAGTTATGATTTCATGATTGTTGTTGTTATTTCATTTGAGTTACCAATAGGCATGACATACACATGTAGTCTAGATTACTCGGTATCTTGGTGGGAGCAATTACAAGTATTGAAATTGTAGATTAACAATATTGAATTTGTACGACACATCTCTTGATGAGTTTTCAGTACTTGATCATAGAATTCTCTAGCCAGAGTGTCTCAACATAAATAAGTATGTTGAAAATGATCGTTAGAGTAAACCGATGAAGTATCGAGGAAAAGATGTAATTAAATTGATTGGACGATTGAGATATCAATTTAAATTAACGATGTGGTACAAAAGATTGTGCGATGAAAGAAATCAATGTGGCTTGGACGAATTATATTCGAGCATACAATTATGGAGGTCGGTTCAATCTTATAGTGGAGTAGAATTAGAATTAAATAATTATATTTATTTAATTATAAATTTAATTATTATAGCACTATTGTATGTTCCCAAATGATCCCAGGTTAGCTCATTTAATTGACAACACCATCATCTGGACCCAAGTAAGAAAAGCGGCATATTAGATGAAAATTATAATTATAATATTTGTTAAGGCCTAGTATGTTATATTAAAGTGTAAATGGAGCTTGTAATGTTTCTAAGGTGGTCTCCTAGTTTATTACACATTCCTTCCACTTTTAGGTAAGTGGAGAGATAGTTAAAGAGGAATTCTATTTTAAATGAAATCCTAATCCTAACATACTTAGGGTTTTTCATAAGATATTATAAAAGGGCTTTATACTCTTAAATTGAGAGAAGAGGAGAACCCCGGAGTTTTTAAGAAAATAAAGAAGACATCTAAAGGTGCTAGTTACAATTTGGGGAGTGGTGAAACAAACGCCCACACGTCCAGTGTTGATCAAACTTGAGTCATAGCCTGGAAGATCGTTTGGAGGCAGATCTATAACTCTCAATTGTTCATCTTCTTAAAACATCAAGGTATGAATTTCTAGATTACTTAATTCTTATATGTTGTATGAGATTGGTCCTAAAAGGTTTTAATTTAAAAATTAAAAAATCTAGTTTATTTTCCCTTCAGCGACATGAGGGCGTAAAAAAGAGATCCTATCAACTTATTCGATCGATTATGTATTAATCAATATTTGATTGATTGATATGAAATTATCGACAAAATAGATTTGTGTTAGTCACTTCCTTTCTTTTTGTCCAAGTTTCTTTTATTGTTGATGCAGTTTTTCCCGCGTGCCTCAACAGTGCCTCGAACCTTCAAACAATGGCTTCCAAATGCACTCGAGCAGGATCTGTCTCGAACCTCCCGCCGTGGATTCAAATAAGTACTCGATCCTTCCGCTCGCGATAAGCTCAATCTCGAGCAGGATTACCTCCTTCGTCCTGTTCCGCTGTCTTCTTTAGAACGAAGATCTTCCGGTCCTGCACTCACGTAAAACATGGTCGTGGTCGCCAGGCGTGTTCCGACGAAACCCTCCGACGCCAAGTCAAGAATCGGTTGTTCTTTTGGTATCTCCTCGACGAGGAGACCTGAAAGATGAAAGGGGTATTATTTCGCCTCTTTGGATAAGTACGGTGTTTTCGTAAAATCAAAGCTGAGAGAAGTAAGAATAGAAAGAACCCGTGAATCGTAAAATCTAACCCTTTGTGAATTGAAATGCCAACCCCTCACATGCTCCCTTCGCTTCCTTTTATACTCCATTTTTCCCGCTCTTTCCTTTCCAGTCAGTCCACTCCCACGCTAGTGGTATCCGGGTCCCTCCGACAACTGGATTGACTGAATATTCCCTAGTGGATGAGCTACTGCTCCCTTAACCCGATTCACGTGGCTGCACCACCATGCCTGCAAGCAAGGCTTAGGAATTACGACACCTGGAGGTATGTGTCGGCCACCCAACAATGAGATCACCACCAAACCATGCGGGGCCCTAGTCGACATCAAAAGGTGTGCCGAGATTCCGAGAAAACTGGCCTGGTCTTGCCCACCGTGCTCGTGGATCTCGCGAACAGAAAGATGTGCTCTGGCTCCCGACCTCGACCAGCCTGACCGAGTGGACGCACCTCGAGCAGCGGGCGAAGTGCTCTGGGCCTCGAGCAGCCTCGATCCTCGACCTCGACCCGCCTGACCATAAGGGTCGCTCTGCCAGGTCGTCCCGGGTGTCTTACTCGAGCTTGAAGTGGCTTCGAGGGCTCGTCCGATATTATCCAAACACTCAGCCCCCGCTTAGTCTTCGAGCGAGTCGAGATAAGACCGAAACTCAGAAGCGACGGGCCGAACTCGCTGCCTTTTACGCTTCCCCACGCTTTTCTTGCTCGGCCTCAGAGTTGGTCAGAGCTGGCTCGTCTCCACTGGACTTCCGGCCGAGGAGTTCTTCTAGATCTTCCGCCGGCCCGCAAATCGACTCCAGGCTTCTTCGCCACTCCCGCCGGGCCAGAATCGACCGAGGTGTCTTCGTCACTACTCCCGCCGGCCTCAGAATTTACCGAGCTGCCTTCGATACTCCCCGCCGGCCTCGCAATCGACCCAAGCTGCCTCGCTGATACTCCCGCCGGCCTTCAATCGACCCAGCTGGCACCGCCTCACCGAGACTTCCGCCAAGGAGTTCTTTCGATCTTCCGCCCGGCCCGCAATCGACCCAGCTCACTGACACTCCCGCCGGCCTCGCAATCGACCCAAGCTGGCACCATCCCGCTGATTTCCGCCAGCGAGTTCTTTCGATCTTCCGCCCGGCCTCGCAATCGACCCAGCTCATAGACACTCCCGCTCGGCCCGCAATCGACCCAAGCTGCAGCAACCGTCCCGCCCAAGACTTAGGCTTCGAGACTTCTAGCCAAGGAGTTCTTCTCAAACTTCTCCCGCCGGCCTTTAATCGACCGAACGCCTTCCGATCTCCGCCTCCCGCCGGCCCGCAATCGACCCAAGCTGCCTTCCGACAGTTATACTCCCGCCGGCCAAGAATCGACCCAAGCTGCCTTCTTGTTATACTCCCGCCGGCCTCGCACTCGACCTAAGCTGGCAACCGTCCCGCCTAACGACTTAGGCTTGGGACTTCCGCCATGAGCTCTCTCGATCTTCCGCCCGGCCTCGCAATCGACCCAGTGTCATTGACACTCCCGCTGGGCCTCGCACTCGACCCAAGCTGGCAACCGTCCCGCCCAAGACTTAGGCTTCGAGACTTCTAGCCAAGGAGTTCTCCTCAAACTTCTCTGCTCTGGCCTTTAATCGACCGAACGCCTTCCGATCTCCGCCTCCCGCCGGCCTCGCAATCGACCCAAGCTGCCTTCCGACGTTATACTCCCGCCGGCCAAGAATCGACCCAAGCGCCTTCTGTTATACTCCCGCCGGCTCGTAATCGACCTAACTGTGGCAACCGTCCCGCCTAATGACTTCAGGCTTGGGACTTCCCGCCAATGAGCTCTTCGATCTTCCGCCCAGCCCGCAATCGACCCAGTGTCACTGACACTCCCGCCGGCCCGCAATCGACCCAGCTGGCAACCGTCTCCGCTGGACTTCCGCCAAGGAGTTCTTTCGATCTTCCGCCCGGCCTCAGAATCGACCCAGCTTGCAGATACTCCCGCCGGCCTCGCACTCGACCCAAGTCATGGCAACCGTCCCGCCCAAGACTTAGGCTTCGGGACTTCTAGCCAAAGAGTTCTTCTCGACTTCTCCCGCCGGCCTTTTAATCGACCGAACGCCTTCCGATCTCTACTCCCGCCGGCCTCGCATAGACCCAAACAGTGACAATCGTCCCGCCCAAGACTTAGGCTTGGGACTTCCGGCCGAGGAGCTCTTCTCAAACTTCTCCCGCTCGGCCTTTTAATCGACCCAACGCTTTCTTCATCTCTACTCCCGCCGGCCTCGCAATCGAACCAAGCATGGCACCGTCCCGCCTAAAACTTAGGCATCGGGGACTCTCGCCAAAGAGTTCTTCTCGACTTCTCCCGCCGGCCTTTTAATCGACCGAACGCCTTCTTGTTCTCTACTCCCGCCGGCCTCGCAATCGACCCAAGCATGGCACCGTCCCGCCCAAGACTTAGGCTTGGGACTTCCGCCGAGGAGCTCTTCCGAAACTTCGCCGAGCCTTTTAATCGACCCGAGCTGCCTTCCGATATTACTCCCGCCTCGGTCTTTAATCGACTGAAGCTGCAACCGTCCCGCCTAATGATTTAAGCTTGGACTTCCGGCCGAAGAGTTCTTCTCGCTTCGGTCTTCATTTTGAACTTACATTATAAATGCTTTTCTTATTCTTACATACATTTATATTTTTACATATCCCATCTTGGACGTAAATCTTACATTAGCATTTTACAATACAAGGAAACTTACTCGAAATACTTCCTCGTGAGTCAGGCGCCCACTGCCTCGACCTCTCGCCTGTCTGACGAGCCGGCCTAGATGCTCCCCGCCCATTCTCGATTCCCCGAGTCGAGCGAGGTTATCTCAGATGGTTTCTTTGGCACTACTGCAGAAGTAGCCTCCGCCACCCTTCGTCGTCTTTCACGACCCCAATGTTTCCATTTACTCGACACTTAGTGGCTAAATAACGGGCGGATAAGCACGCATTGGTCGATCCTCACGAACGGCCTCCCTAGAATCGCCTGCACGGGCCGGCTTCATCTACCACCACGAATCCAAAGATTATATTCTTCTCGAAAGGCTTCGAGCCCATGGTTACCGCCACTGACGATCTCATGAGGTATTAGCTTCCTCCTCCGAATCCTTTCAGCGAAGTGCTCGTCTCGCCGAGGCTCACTACCATATTCCTAAATCCTCGAGCGTGGATTCAAGAAAATATCCACCGAGCTCCCGCAGTCAACCAAGATTCTACCAACTTTCTTATTCACATACCGGCTTTTACCACTGTGGCATCCTCGCGAGGGTACAACACCCCTTCTCGCCTCCATCCGTCCACATGATTGGTACCGCCGAACCTCGCCTTCTTGGCACCGTGAGCAATGAACATGACTTCTCGCCACCACATGATACTCCAGCAGAGTTTTTCCGGCCCTATTTGAACTTCCTACCATCAGGGCCCTCCCGAGATTACCCTCGTGGATCTGTGGTTCCGTGGTCTATTTCAGAAGTCTCTACCATCTTCTTCCTACTGCCGCTCAACTACCGGTGTCCCCTTCAACAAACTCATCCAAGTATCTGCTCCTAACCAAATCCTCCACCTGGTTTTTCAAATCACTAGATTACGTCAGTAGAGGCCGTGGTTACTATGGAAACTGCAGAATCGCCCATTATCCCGCTTGCACACCGACTTAGCCATCTGCAGCAGTAGCTCAGGCAGCCCTCGCCTCGTGCACTCAAGTATCTCTTCGACAGATACCTTCAACCTCAGATAACGCTCAGTAGCGGTGGCTCTGCTCCACCACTCAGATTGCCCTATCCCTGGGAAGCTTCTCGTGAGGGTGGCAATCGACTGGCCCGCTTGGCCGTGGTTCATCTCCTGGCCCGCTTGGTCACTGACAATGGATGTATGGCCATTACGACGCCTCAGACTCCCGCGATCCCAACCTGGGACCTGCAGGTGGCTGGGAACCATCCGCTGCGGGAACTCTCCGATATGGGTCAGACAGTGGCGCCCGGCCTCTCACGCTTGAGCTCGTGGTCCCTGCAGACCCCTTCTCTTCCTTCTGCTCCATCGACTTGCTCATTCCTTAGTTTGGCAACCTTTTCTTCTTCAATTACCATGTCCAGTTTTACCTGCTCATACGCATCCGAATACGAACCGGATCAAGGACTCAGCAGGTTATACCACGGTCTCCCCATCCCGATCCCATCTTTTAATCCTCCTCGTAGCTCGGGATGGTTAAACGCACCAAGATCTAGGACCGATCTATGGTATCTTTTGATAAACTCCCGGAGGGACTCTCCTTCTTTCTGCCTCACTTCTGACAGCTCCATCATGTCATCCTCAGGGGTCACTGCGCCCGGAATTGTTCTGCGAACTCCCTGCACATCTGTTCAAAGCTCAAGATGCTTCCCCGTGGGAGTCTGCGGTACCATTCTCTCGCCCTTCCCTCAAGAGTGAGCGGGAAGGCCCTGCACCTCTGTGCTGCTGACAGACCTTGCACCCCTGTCATGTCGTTGAACCGCTCTATATGTACTAATGGATCACTCTTTCCGAAAATTTCAGATCCGGAAGCGGAAGTCACGTGGGATCGTGACACCCATGATCTCTGTGGAGAGTGGAGATTCGTTGTCCGGCGTTATTCGCCGACTTGGACTCTTTCCTTTCCCGAAGATCTTCCATGACTTGTGCCAACTGCGCACCTCTCCCTCCAACTCCTCCGTACGAGAGGTTGAGGTCGTATCCTGCAAATGTTGACGAGACCCCCTTTCCTCCATGTTTGTTTCTTCTCTCATTGCAACATTTGGTACCCTAGGTCTTTGGGCTTCATCTCCCGCATTTTCCCGAACATAAGCATTCCCTCGGCTGGACTCCGGGACATCATTACATGCTTTTCTCTGTCCTTCCCTGAATTCTTGTAACAGGAAGGTCATAGTTTCGATCTGTTTTTCCATCCGATCCATTCTTTCCTGGATCTCCACGTTACGGGCCTCGTTGGCCACTTCTCTCAAAGTTCACCGATTCTTAGGACTTACTCATCTTGATTGTTTCCCTCATCCTTGTGTTATATCTCTTGAATGTATTAGGAAATCAGGCTTTTTGTGCCGATCCCTAAAGACGGCGCCAAAAGATGTTGATGCAGTTTTTCCCGCGTGCCTCAAACCTTCAAACAGTGCCTCCAAACAGCTCGAGCAGGATTGTCTGAACCTTCTGCTCGCGATAAGCTCAATCTCGAGCAGGATTACCTCCTTCGTCCTGTTCCGCTGTCTTCTTCAGAACGAAGATCTCCCGATCCTGTACTCACAGAAAACAGGGTCAGGGGTCGCCGGGCGTGTTCCGGCGAAAATCCTCCGACGCTCAAGTCAGTAATCGGGTTGTTCTTTTTGGTATCTCCCTTGATGAGGGAGACCGGAAAGATGAAAGGGGTATTATTTCGCCCCCCCTTTTTGGATAAGTATGGTGTTTTCAGAAAATCAAAGTGAGAGAAGTAAGAATAGAAAGAATTTGTGAATCAGAAAATCTAACCCTTTGTGAATTAGAAATGTCAACCCCTGTTATGTTCCCCTTCGTTTCCTTTTATACTCCATTTTTCCCGCTCTTTCCCTTTCCAGGCTGTCCACTTCCACGTTAGTGGTATCTGAGTCCCTCCGACGATAGGGATTGGCGGAATATTCCTAAGGATGAGCGGTTGTCCCTTAACCCGATTCACGTGGCTGGACCACCATGTTGGGCAAGTGCGCTAGGAATTATGACACCTGGAGGCATGTCTTGGCCATCGACAGTGATGATCACCACCGAACTATGTGGGACCCTGGTCAGACATCAAAAGGTGTGCCGAGATTCTGAGAAAACGGGTCGGGTTGCCCTGGGTCGGGTCTTGCCCAGCTGTGCTCGTGGATCTCTGCGAGCAGGAAAGATGTGCTCGGTTCCTGACCTTGACCAGCTTTGACCTGAGGGACGACCTCGAGCAGGCGAAGGAAGTGCTCGGGGCTCGAGCAGCTCTGAATTCCTCGACCTTGACCCGCTTTGACCATAAGGGCTGCTCGGGCTAGGCTGTCCCGGGGTGTCTTACTCGAGCTGGAAGGGCTTCGAGGGGCCTGTCCGATATTACCCAAACATTTATTTTTGTGAGAGTTAATCTACTTACGTGCCATTTTTTAAAAAAGTTATTTCCTGCTGGATGAAACCGGCCCAGATTCGAATTTGAGCTCTCTGATAGGGATCTTCTGGCAGGAATCGAGGAGCATTTTTCAAGGTCTAGTCGATGTATTCCAGGATGTTGTGCGACTCTGCTATTGGTTTTCCATTGTGAACAAGTACAGGGATCTTCTTGTGAACAGGATTGTATTGGAGAAGCCGTGGGCCCTTGTTGCTCAAATCTTCTTCTAAGTAGTCATAGGGAATGCCTTTAACTAGGGCCAATTCAGCCCTCTTAGAGTAAGTGCTAATCCACGTCCCATGTGGCTTAACTTTGTTTTCTTCTTTCATCTCTCTCCTCTTTGCTTAGTTCTGCTTGCCTGTTGATGAGTTACACTATTGTGAAACGTTTTAAGTAGAGTTGTATAGCCTGCCATTGAGTTAATGCGTCAACATTCACACATATGACTTCGAATGAAAGATTTATATATTTTTTTATTTACTTTGTCCGTTTGTCGGTTTTGATCTGATCTGATTCATCTGGTACATTCGAGGAAGAAGCTTTTATAGATTTAGAAAACTTGAACTACAAGGACGTGATAGTAATCCCAAACCTTAAAATCTGTGTAAAATTATTCTGTATATAAAGACCAAGCCAAAACTCTCTTTAAAATTTCAGTGAGATGATTCATCACAAGTCCTGTATTTTACTTTGAATAATTTCATCAGAATTTAAAAAAGGGTACATTATTAAAGTGATTGCTGTAGAAATGACGCAAGTGCTGGCGATTAAATAGAGGAAACATATTCGAATAACATAAAAAAACAAATGACTTTTTAATGGCATTTTGCTTTTAGTCCAGACAAAGAATGAAGCTGTAGAAAAAAAATGCAAGTAAAAAAACTTTTTGAAGTTGATTTTCATTAATAAGTCGAGATGACATAATGCCCTATTAGTATTACTACAAAGCCACACCAAGCCAAGAAAACAGAAGCGCAGAAACCGATACTCTGGAAAATACTAAAGAGCAAACATACATGACGAGAACATCAATGGATATAACTTAACTAGAAGGCACGACACCATTTTGTTTCATAAATTGAAGAAGAGCAACGAGCTTGTCATGAGGCGGGAGCACTTCTTTCACAAGAGGTATCTCTTTCAACTTTCGAACCCATGAGAACATCAATGGATACTTCTCAGGATCCAAAATCTTCAAACCATTAACTTCTTCATTAGCTTTGTAGTTACCGAATGTTGCACCCACCAAAATGTCTAAAACTCCGAAATTATTGCCATCAACTTCAGGAACGCCCTCTGGTAGCAGTTCTTTCATTCCTCTTTCCAGCACTTTCATCTTCTCAAACACTTCCTCAAGTGCCTTCTCTTGTTCCTCTCCATTACATGAAATCAATTTATAGAAAGCCCCAAATAACTGCATGCAGTTAAATCAAATCCATGTTTATATGATTTGCACTTGACCACAAGCTTTTTAATATTTTTGCCTCTTACTACCTATTGACTTAGTTTTTACTGAAACTATCACAGGAAAAATCATTCCAGCCACAAGACAATTACTTTTACTTCTCTCTTTGTTAAAGTTTTGACAGAGTAACGGGTTATTATGGAAACTGCATAAAATAAATGAAAAAAAGCTGAAAATATGGCAATCACACTTCTTTTGAATTTTTACCTGTTGTTGAATGAAGCTAACCCAGAATCGAATTTGAGCTCTCTGGTAGGGATCCTGAGGCAAGAGTCGAGGACCATTTTGCCAGGTCTCATCAATATATTCCAGGATGATATATGACTCAGCTATGGGTTTTCCGTTGTGAACAAGCACCGGGACCTTCTTGTAAACAGGATTATAGTGGAGAAGCGATGGGCTCTTGTTGCTCAAATCTTCTTCTATGTACTCGTATGGGATGCCTTTAACTCTGAGGGCTAATTCAACCCTCTTAGAGTAAGTACTCGCCCACGTCCCATGTAGCTTTACTTTGTTTTCTCCTTCCATTTCACTAGTTTTGTGCTTGATATGTTACCAGTTCATGCCTGTGAAGCCCTTTATGTAGATAAATATTTCCAGTGTTAATTTATTTATTTCCCTTTTGTCTGGCAACAAATGAAGTGTTGTTGACTTGATGAAATGGTTGAAAATAGATGATATTTTAAGACAAAAATATTAGTGAAGGTTCTCCAATTCTTTGGCCAGATATCAAATCGTGATATCCAATGCCTTGGTTTCCACGAAAGAATTGGTCAACTGCATATGTCATACTATCACCATATACTGTTTTTTATCAACATTATTTATGCATATAATTCATATTGACTCGATGCTTCTTGTTTGAACTTTTGAAGCATCGCAATTGGCGAAGATCCGGCAAAATTTGCACGCTAACTTATGAAATATTTGTGCTTTGATCTAATTGATTTCTGGGCACATTTTTAAAAGATTGATATTCAAAGATTTAGAGAACTTTGATGAGAAGGATTGCTGATCATACCAACCATAGATTAAACTTGTGTTTTCATATGAAACATTAGTTCTACCAATACCAAACATCAAAATATAAAAATATCTTATTCATAAAGCTACTCTGTTTTCAGATAGCATGTATTGTGATTACTGTACATCAAATTACTCGAGGCTGCCAAGTTAAACATTATGGCAGCAACAATAATGAAAAAATTATACGTCTTTTTGGAGTTTTGGAAGGAAAATCTCATGTATACTAGTCTGGGACCGATCCTACCCTCGTACTGCTATTGAAACTGTGAGAATCATCTCACAATTTGACATCTTCAACCTGAAAACACACGAGGCAACTGGTTAAATATATGCATTCGTCATAAGATCACAAAATATGTTTGAACAACAAAGAAATGTCAGCATGCATGAGCTAGGAATCAGTACCAATAATTATTCTGGCTCATAACTTCCTTTCTAGTAAATTTTACCTAATGACTTAACCCAGTTTTGGTTTTCATGAAGTCCATCCCATTTCTAGAGCATCTGACAGTTCGAGAACAGAAAAAACACATATAACCCCAGATAAATTCCAAAAAAGGACAGCCTGTACTTTCTGCCTTGTCAGTATCTGTAATTACCCCTGCAACAAGATAAATCACAAATGCTGAGGAAAATTTACAGTAAAAAGGGGTGAGAAATAAATGAGAGTGAAACTACCATGTTTTCTGCAGTAACTCCCTTTCAAATGCTACTAGCGCCAGCTATCTATCAGCTCTTGAACAGAAGCTTCTCGCATATTTTGATAATTAACCGAGTAGCAGTTTGTCAACATAGCGTAAGTTCTTTCTGAAATCAAGATTGGCTAGTAGGAAGCTTTCTTTTTCAGTAACTTTTTATTTCTGATGCCATCAAATAGAAGTTCGTAGGTGTAGTAAGTTATATTACTTTTCTTCAACAAGTCTTCCAAGACAATCTTTGGAGATGCTACTTCCCTTTTATCAGCCTCAAAAATTGTGTTTACAACCTCAGGGACAATACCTTTCTGCACCATAAGGTGGACGATACCAACTGCCTCATGAACTCTATGATCCACACAAAGGCAGTTTATGACTCGGCCAATTGTTGACAGTGAGGGAATGAATCCTTTATCAATATTTTCCATGAGTAAACTGTAACCAGAGTCGATGCCCCCTGTTTTGCAGAAGCCATCAATCATGATGCGATACGTGTAATTGTCTGGAGGACATCCTTTTTCACTCATCTCATGGAAAAGCTTTTCTGCCATGTAAATGTTTAGCTTTTCAGAAAAAGCATTGATCATAATATTGTAGGTCGCAGTTGTGTGAGAAATCTTGTATTGATCTTCCAATCTTCTAAATAGTTGGTATGCACCATGTAGGTCTCCATTATTGCAAAACCCATTTATCAATGTGCCAAAAGTAACGGTATCCGGAGTCAAACACTTGTTTTCCATTTCCTCAAGCAAGTTGAAAGCTTCAGTAATTTTATGCACCTTGCACAGGCTCTCCCCAAGAATACTGTATGTTATTATGTTAGGAACACACCGCTTCTCGATCATCATTTTAAAAGTTTCCATCACATCCTCAGAGTTTGCAGCCTTGCACAGCCCATTTAATAAAGAATTATATGTGATCACATCAGGAGTAACACCATGGCTCCACATAGTATTTAGAATCTCGATTGCATTCTCCATTTTCAATTGTTTACAGTAACCATCAATCAAAGTATTGAAAGTAAAAATGTCCGGAATGTAGCCTTTGGAAATTGCATCATTTACAAGGTTATTAGCATCAGAGACACAACCCATCTTGCATAATCCATTTATAACTATATTGTAAGTCCACATATCGGGGGAGCAACCAGATTCTGACATCTCATTCATCAGCTGCAAAGCCGGCAACATAAGTCCCTGCTGGGACAACCCTTTAATTAATGTGTTATATAGAACAATGCTAGGTTTCAATCCTCTTCCCAGAGCCTTTATATATACAGCCATAGCACGGTCTATGTCACCATCGTGGCATAAGCCATTAATTAGGGAACAGTAAGTGAACTCATCAGGCACAAATCCCTTGAAGATTGCATCATTGAGAATCTTATCTGCACTTGGAATCATACCGGCTTTGCAATATCCATCGATAACAGCATTGTAAGTAAATCCATCAGGCTCCAACCCTTCATTCACCATTTTATGCAGATAGTACTCTGCTTCCACAACCTTAGAGTTCTTGCACAACCCACAAATTAACGTGTTAAAAGTGACAACATCAGGGGTTAAATCTTCCCTTGCCAGGCTATCTAACAAACTGATAGCCTCAGTAATTGCACCCTTTCTGCAAAGCCCTTGAATAAACATATTGTATGTAAACAAGTTTGGGCACACTCCCCTCTTCAGAACCTTATTGAGCAGTTTTTCACTTTCTTGGACATTCCCCTTCCTACAGAGAGTATGTATAAGCTTATTAAATGTCGCAATATCAGGAGAAATCCCCAATCCAAGCATCTCATCAAACAATTCATATGCCTCCACATTATGATTCTCCTCATAAAATCCGGCTATTACTGTACAATATGCAACGGCATTGAGCTCTTGGGAAGGCATGTTCTTAAGAAGCCTCAGAGCAACATGAGGCCTCCTAGTTCTACAAAAAGACTTTATCCGAATCACAAATGTGTACACATCAGGAACAATTCCTTTACTCCTCATTCTCATATATACTTTATGCACCTGACTGAAATAACCATACTCCACCAAGATATTCATGATTGCATTATGAGATAAAACCGTCGGCTCACAATTATAAAAGTCCATCCTCTCAAAAACGTCAACAGCTTCTTGAACCTTCCCTTTACGACCATAATTCCTCATGACTCCAATATACACTCCCTCAAGTAAACAATTATCGACATTCATTCTCATCTCCAGTAGCACATTTTCCATTTCCTTGAAATTGCCATGAAAACCAAGCTTATCAATCATATATTTATAAGTTAACAAAGTGTGCTTAAAGCCATCTTCTCTTTTCACTGAATTGAACATTTCAAGTGCCCTTAACGGGTCTTTTTGGTGTTTTACCACTGCAGCTACATGCTTAGGCAGTACTGATCGAGCCATTAACCAAACACAAACAGCATCAACTCAGTTCAGTTTTGAAGCTGCTTAACACTTCCTTCTCTCTTGCCTCAAGGTTTAGATGTTCTAAAACCACCACAAGACCCTATCATTCGATTTACAGTTTAGATAACACTAGAGAAAAAGAAATTATTCAACAAACATCTTATTCTGTTAAAGTCTGCTAATTGATTGAAAGCAAAAAGAACAAAAAGAGAACATGAATTAAAAGATAGCAACTTTAAAGAAGAATTACCTCGTTGAAGAATGATAGAAACGGTGCCGTTTGATAGTTGTCGATCTGGCTCAAAAATCTGCAAAGCTGTATTTTCCTTAGTCGAGTAAAGGTACCCTTTGGTCCATTTTACGCAGTTTATGTATTTCTTCTCTTCACTGAGCTGGTCCAACCGTCCTTCATGAACCAGCGTTTTGCAGTTGTAAATTCACTCTGTATTGTGGGTATTTTGGTCATACAGTATTAAACTACGGTAAGGATATAATTACAAAGTAATTTACGATGGTTGCTAAAAAGCACTATTTTCCAAAATAACAGTTTAGACTAAGTGGATACTATTATAATGGCGATGGTGTCCAAAAAAAAAACTGTTTAGGCTAAGTGGATACTATTATAAACTAATATACTCGGCGATGGTTTATAAAAAGCGCTATTTCGCAGAACAATAGTCTAATTAGACTAAGTGGATACTATTATAAACTAATTTGCTTAGCGATGGTTTCTGAAAAGAGCTATTTTTGCAAAATCCAAAAATATAAATGGGACCTCTAACTGTTTGCACTAACAGAGACAGCAAGAAAGCAAGAAAGAATGGAGACAGCGGGAGAATGGCTGGAGAAGGCGTTGGTGGATCTGTGCAAGCGAATTGAGAGTATGGATTTGGACGGGGACATCGTATCGGGCCTCGTCTCTTATTGTGAACTAGCTCAGCCCCTTGATGCTAAAGAGTATCTCGACGTAATTATCTTTTTCTCTCTTTTTATTTGCTTAATATACTCAGTTAATTTTTGTTTTAGTTTAGGGAATTTTTTTCTTCCCCGAAAAAAAGTTTGTATGGCAGTGATGAATTTTGGGATTAAGGTTTATATGGTAGTTCTTGCCTCCTTGGAATTGATTACTCGTTTATGAGAATCTACTGTCGAGTGCCAAATCTTATTGAGCATTTAAATCTTGTGCGCCAATTATGTCTCTCTTCTTTTATTTTGACTAGCCAGACACTCATACTGTTTAAAATTTCAAAGGGATATTTAATTTTACCAACTTTGTTAAGCTTATAAGGAGTCATGGAAGCTATCTACAGAGTTTTCTTCTGTATCGTTCTTTTTGGTTTTGGTGTTAAAAGAGAAGTTGGCTTTAAAGTTTAAATGTGGTATATATAATCCAATGTAAGCATTCATTTTATGACATACTGTCTGCTAGAAATTTAAATGGATACATATTAGCGGATAACAGGGTCATTGCAATCATTGGTGCATGAATATCTTTAAGGGAGTCATGTTGCTTAATGGAGATTATGCTGCCGTGAATTCCAAGATCGCGTATAGATGTTGGAATTGATATCTCTCTTTTTTTTTTTTAAATAATCCTTCTTGATTGCTATGCCTGCAAGTTTTTTGGGTAATTGCTATAGAGAGACTTCCATATCTTGGTTCATTTTGATTTGCAGAATATTATTGGTCAAGAAGTGGGCAAAAGTGTGATTGAGGAATATCTTCGACGGAGAGGTCTCACAGACATCTGCAGCAGCACAACAAATGTTCCAACTTCAAAATTACAAGCATATGTTAAACCACGGGCTGATGAAGGGCTGGCCAGTGGAACCAAGAAACCGTCTAAAACTCCTAAAGAGTTTACCGGCTCCGGACATCTGGCTGAACCTAAAAAGGTCATGGTCCCTAGTTATCAGGTTGAACCAAAAAAAGATGCTGTTTCCAGTCATAATGAAAACCTGGCTGAGAGCAGTGAGTCAAGAACCATGAATAAAGGAAACCAAAGTAATAACAAAAAGAAGAAAGCTGGGAAAGTTATTTCACTTGCAGAGGCTGCTAAAGGGTCAATTGTATTCCAACAGGGCAAACCATGCTCGTGCCAGGCACGTCAGCACAGATTGATCAGCAATTGTTTGTCCTGTGGCAAGATAGTTTGTGAACAAGAGGGGGAGGGACCTTGCCAGTTTTGTGGTGCCCTCGTGCTAAAGGAAGGTAGCACGTATGCTGGTCTGGAAGAAGGTTTGGCTCCCTTGTCAGATGCTGAAGCAGCTGCCGAGGCTTATGCAAAGAGGCTCGTTGATTATGACCGAAATGCTGCAGCACGTACAACAGTAATTGATGACCAAAGTGATTACTATGAGATTGAGGGGAATAGCTGGTTGTCAAAGGAGGTATTTAGTTGCTAGCATATAGTTGTATTGGTTTGCTTGCATGTGCTTAAAGCAAATATATATATATATATATATATATTGATGTTTTGCTCACAGGAAAAGGAACTTATAAAGAAGAAACAAGAGGAGGTTGCAGAAGCTGAACGAGCAAAACGAAATAAAGTGGTTGTGACTTTTGATTTGGTTGGCCGCAAGGTATCAACTCTTTGCTGAATAGCCACAATTTTTTCCTATGTATTTTCTTCTGTAATTATGTAATGACTTATCTATTCTAGCATGCAAAGAACCTTGATCAGCTGAGCATCCTTGATGATGCTTTTGAAGTTTTTGTTGTTCTTTTGTTAAACAATTTCATATGATTTGTTAATGGCAATTTCGCCATATTTCTCTTGGATCACACATATCCACCCATCCTCCCTCCCTACATGCACAAGGAAGAAACCTTTGTGTCCCCACTATGAAACGTTTTGTTGTTGTTTCTGATTGGTTAGTAGTAGCCAAAGATGCTTTTTAATGGCACTCTTTTACATGCTTTTGTCGCTATGGTACTGCTATATCGCTCTTACCAACATTTAGCATATGTTATTGATTGTATGTTTATAGGTGTGTTCATTGTTGTAATCTAAGTGAACAAGTCTTTTTCAGGTCATGTTGAATGAAGATGATATTTCTGAACTGGAAACAGAGAACAGCATTTTGTTACAGCCAGCAGATGAAAGACAAGTGAACCGGATTAAACCCAACCCAACTCTCAGAGTACAGCCAATCTTTATTGACCCCGGCAAGAAGCCTGCAAAGGGAAAGCAGACAAATAGGTGCGTTCCAAGTGGCTTATGCTTGGAGATAACTGGAAGAGTGCAGCATGACAACAACGAGTTGAAGAATTTCATGATTGACTAGCGGTCATGATGAACAGCATACATGCCAAGTTCTGGCAAGGGCCATGAGGTCTGCAAATGGAAGATGATGTGCTCAATGTTCTGAGACTTCGTTTCTATTCCATGCTTAAGTAGAGGGCAAGGCACTGGTTTGTAGTGGATGGATTAAATATCCTTCTTCGAATTAGTGTTATTGTGAAAAAGAAATGAAATAGAGTAGCAAGCATATTGAAAATGCTCTTATCTGCGGTAATTTGCCCCGCTTTAAGGTTTTTTGAATTAAGGGCCACCTACATTCTTGCAGTTTGTTAGTTAATCCGCCTTAAACCATATGTAAGAAGTTGGTATCCAACTTGCCATAACATCGTCGGCAATAATTAAAATTCAGTATGTGGAGATGGCTATGGCCTAAGGGGCGCGTGTTCAAGTCCCACCCTCCACAACCAACGTCAGATTAATTGTTATTATTATTATTTTCGGAAATTAATTAATTAATTATTCAATTATTTTACTTTATTCGGATGCGAAATTCCACCAAATCCTAACGAACAACTGACAATGAAGTGGCGGGATCTGATTGGAAAAGACACAAACAACTAAACATCGTGTTTTTCATCCAAAACAACCTAGAGGAAGTGAAAAACAAGGCAAAACTCCCGTCCCGTGAATGCTGAGTATTATATTCTACGATTCTCTAAATTCTTTCAATCATCATATTTCATGATCATATGTGTTCTGTTTTCTCCCACAGCGATTCCACGTGCGCATTTCCGCACTGCACTACACGCAATCGGAAACTCGTTACTCTCGCTTTCGCTTTGGCTCTGGCTTTCGCGTGCATGAATTTTGATTGATCAATTATGTCTTAAAGTTTTTAATGTGATTTGGCCTTCGAGTAAGAATTTTAATCTTCAGTTTCAGATCTATTTCAGTGATCTGTTACTTGTATATATGGATCTTTGACGCTGCCGTTTCGTTGTTTGGCCGTTTGAATTTCATCCTCTGTAAAATTAAAATGTTTGCCCAATTTCTTTATGCATCTACTGAAACACTCTTTTGATTAAGCTATATTTTTGTGTTACACTTAGTTATATTTATAAAACGTTATTCCTGTATTTTGCTCATAATTTTTGAATTTGCAATTTATGAAGACTCGTTGAGTTAAGCTATTTATAATCATAAAATTCTTCATGTTGTGCGTTAAAAATAAAAAAAAAAAAATCGGAGGCAGAACTTAGATTGCTCAAATGTCATTCGTTTCGACGTTGATTTACATTCGTCGTTTTTTGGTTTTGGGTATAGTTGTCATTTTCGTTTGCTTCAATATTGTACATATTTGTGTCGCGCATTCATTTTTTATTTTTATTTTTTTAATGATTGTAATGCCAACAAAAATTTTCAGGCGAGTCATGGCAATGAAAGGGAACTCTGGAGAGAATAGAACTAGGGGTTCTATGTCATTGTTCATTGTAGTTGGTTTATGCTGTTTCTTCTATATCTTGGGCGCTTGGCAGCGAAGTGGTTTCGGGAAAGGTGACAGCATAGCCTTAGAGATCACCAAAAAGACAGACTGCAGCATCCTCAGCAATCTGAATTATGAGACCCATCATGGTGGTGATGCTGGGACAGTCGATGATTCAGAATCAACATTCCAAGAGTTTAAGCCTTGTGATGATCGGTATATTGATTACACACCATGTCAAGATCAAATGAGGGCAATGTTATTCCCCCGAAAAAATATGAACTACAGGGAACGGCATTGTCCTCCTCCAGATGAGAAGCTGCGTTGTCTTATTCCGGCTCCCAAAGGTTATGCAACCCCATTTCGATGGCCAAAAAGTCGTGATTACGTTCCCTATGCAAATGCACCTTATAAGAGCTTGACTGTTGAGAAGGCAGTTCAGAACTGGATTCAATATGAAGGCAATGTCTTTAGATTCCCAGGTGGAGGAACTCAGTTCCCTCATGGGGCAGATGCATACATAGAAGAACTTGCATCTGTGATTCCAGTGGACAGTGGGATGGTTAGAACGGCGCTGGATACTGGATGTGGGGTAAGTTCAATTCAATGAAAGGTTTCTATGTTTGTGTAATGTCTTTGTTTCTTTAACATTTTTCACCCCAGTCCCTGCATCTATACATATACAAATTCTCGTCTCTTTTTGAGGTATTACTCCTGTTCCTTTCCATGTCATTGTCTGTGTTTCGTCTAGTGCTTGCTTATTCAAATTCTTGCCTAAAATATATATGAACCTCTTCTTCTGATCATAGAATTGTCATTTTTAGTCTAATGTTTTCAACTCCTCCGTCTTTAGTCAATGCTTATGCGATAATATATGTTTTAGTTGATATATTGTCCTTTCGGTGTTGAATAGGTTGCAAGCTGGGGTGCATACCTACTTGAAAAGAATGTCATAACAATGTCATTTGCACCAAGAGACTCTCATGAAGCACAGGTTCAATTTGCTTTGGAAAGAGGTGTGCCGGCAATTATTGGTGTTCTTGGAACCATAAAGCTACCATATCCTTCTAGAGCTTTTGACATGGCTCATTGTTCTCGATGCTTGATTCCTTGGAGTGCAAATGGTGAGTACAATTTATTCGGATATTAACATGTTAAATGGATGTTAATGTGAATGAAATACATAGTATCTGATGCAGAACTGAAAATCTCTGCTCTCAGGATCTTAAATTCAGTAAAAACTGTAAATAAATCCAGCTGGCCTATCTTGTTCTTCTTAAGGCTTCCTCATAAAGCAAGCTTACTTGTTCAAATAAGCAACTCACTGCTGGTTTGAAGCAAATTAAACTCTGAAAAGCCCAAGCTAAAATAACACGTAGCAAGCAGATTTATGGCAGTTGGATTTTCTTGTTTTTATATAAGTCGAATTTATTAGAGGATAGGGATACTTTCCTTGTTCTTTTAGATTGATTTTGTTTCTTTTATTTTCCTGTATTGCCTTGCTACATTTTTAGCCTCCTGATAGATTATATTATTGCGTCCAATATTTCTGTTTCACTATGTTTTGATTTCTGAAGAACATTACTTTTAGGTACATGATGGAAATCTTTTCTGCAGATGGAATGTACATGATGGAAATTGATCGAGTTCTTAGACCGGGTGGTTACTGGGTGCTTTCTGGTCCTCCGATTAACTGGAGGACTAATTACCAAGCATGGCAGCGCCCTATAAAAGAACTTGAGGAAGAACAAAGAAAGATTGAAGAGATTGCCAAACTTCTCTGTTGGGAAAAGAAGCATGAGAAGGGTGAAACTGCTATCTGGCAGAAAAGAATAAATTATGATTATTGCCACGAGCAAGATACTCAACCAACCATGTGTGAATCCACAGATGCAGAAGATGTCTGGTATAGTGCTTTATTCACCTTTCTCAATGTTTAGCGATCAGCACATTTTACCTAATTATTAACCATCACTTAACAACTGTCTGAAGAAACTAAATAACCTGCCAAAACCAAAAGACACTGATGAAAATTTATATGAATAGTTGTTAATGATCACTTAACGACTTTCTGTATGTTGCTGCTTCTGATTGTATCAGCATTCAAGTTTCATGTTTTGGTATCATGCAGTGTTTACTCCCTCTATGATGTTTTTTTTTTCATTTCACTTGCTTTTTCTTTTTTGCCCAAGCCTGTAGAGAAAAGTGTAGAAAAGGTTAGATCAAGTTGTTGCAGGATTTAGGTTTTCATCATAAAGTGTATTGCCTGGTTTATTGGTAAAGTGTGAGCATTAGAACTCGATCTATGCCTTGTATCTATTTTGTGCAAAATGCTAATAAGATAGGACTGTAACCAAAAAACTTCCAAGACCACACTCTGGCAGTATCAACAAAAGAGAATGTATTTATCTGATCAATTATACCAAGTTCCCTGGTGGTTTTTATCTTGCTGTTCCTTACCATATTTAGGTGCATCTTTTGATTTTGATGGAAAATATCATCTTCTGCCTGTGTGTAGGTACAAGAAGATGGAGGCATGTGTAACTCCCTATCCTGAGACTACTGGGCCGGATAAAGTTGTTGGTGGTACATGGAAATCGTTTCCAGAAAGACTCAATGCTGTTCCCTTCAGAATATCTAGTGGATCAATAAAAGGAATAGGCATTGAGGCCTACCAGGAGGACAATAGGTCATGGAAGAAGCATGTTAATTCATATAAGAGAATTAACAAAATCCTTGACTCAGGGAGGTATCGCAACATAATGGATATGAATGCTGGTTTGGGAAGTTTTGCTGCTGCCATTGAGTCTCCCAAGTTGTGGGTCATGAATATTATGCCTACCATAGCTGAAAAAGACACTCTGGGTGTTATATATGAGCGTGGATTGATTGGAATATATCATGACTGGTAACCTCTGAACTTTATGTTTTTCCACTTCTCAGCTGACATAATTTCTATGGGTTTTATGGATTTTCTTCCGTTTATTCCTAATCCAGCTTTGCTATGTCTCAATCTATAAACTAAATGGCCAATATTTCCTTTATGCACACAATATAGCTTCAGCTTCTGCTGCCTTCTGGTATTTAGTTCCATGAATATTGTGTTGGTAGGCTGGTAGCTGACTTTACTTATGGTTAAGTTATGGCTATTTTTCTGGTTAAGTTCCATGAATATTTAGCTATGGCTATTTTTCTGCCAGGTTTCTTTACGTAACTACTTGAAAATTTCAGGAGAAAAAGAATATAGGTGGATTTTTTTAGGCAGTCTGTTGAAGTTTAAACCTTTGGCTTTGGCATATATCATTTTTGTTTTTTTTTTTTATCTCTACGACCTTTTCTTTGTCTGATAATTATTATTTTGTTGGGCCAGGTGTGAAGCATTCTCCACATATCCCAGGACATATGATCTTATTCATGCAAATGGGGTCTTCACATTGTACAAGGATAAGTCAGTCTCTGTTGACACTATATCTTCCTCTTTTCTAGTAGAAATTAAGGCATTTAATTTATTGTTTTTAAGAGTGAGCTTTAATAGTACAGAATGTTGAACATTGAATTGACTTATTTTAAGTACCATCTTATATTTTTAGGTTGGATTCTTGATAAACTACTTTTCTCTTTCTCTTCTATTTTTTTGGGGGCGGTTAACTACTTTTTAAGGCTTTTCTGTATCAAATATGTAACTTGTGCAGGTGTAATGCTGAAGACATTCTTCTGGAAATGGATCGTATTTTGCGGCCTGAAGGAGCAGTCATTGTTCGTGACCAGGCGGATGTGCTAGTCAAGGTGAGAAAAATTGTGGGAGGAATGAGGTGGAATACAAAAATCATTGATCATGAAGACGGTCCTCTTGTCACAGAAAAGATATTGTTTGCCGTCAAGCGGTACTGGGTTGCGGACAATACAACATCCTCACAGTGACCAAGAAGTAGAAGGGAACTCTGGTGTGTTTGCAGCAGAAAATGAAAATGATACTACTCTGACTCAATCCGAGGAGTTTTCTTTGTCAATCGCGAGTGTTGCAGCTTGTACCAAGCCTGGGACATGGCTTCTACAGAATTTAATGTCTCAGAAGTCCATGTTCTTTGAGGTAGTTAAGAGTATGTGGATATGATATATATCAGTTCAGAGAGAATCATGGTATTAATTTCTTTTCTTTTGTTCATTTATTTGTGTATCTAGTTTATTATGTCTCTCTGTTTATCTCTCAGCTGTTTAGGTTTTAAACTTCAGGCTCTGTAAGTCCAGTTTGCTGTTGCCTGTAACATACTTATTAGAGATCTTTCATAGTCCTTAATTTATTGAATTCATTTAATATATAATTAACTTTTGAGAAAAATAGTGTGTAATAATTTTTTTCAAGAAAGCTTGTTTCATCAGTTTCTGTATGTTAATTGTATTTTTTAAAAACAGGGAGTGGCTTGCTTGTTATAAACAATTTATTATATAAATCATCATATATTTTTAAAGTTTTTATTATAATCTTAATATTTTAACAAAAAGAAAATTACATCTTATTTTTCTATAAATATTAATATATAAATAAAATATAATTTAAATTTATACTTGTTTTGATCATTATATAATAAAATAATATTTATGTAATAAAATTTATTAAACTCATATTTGTTGCTTTTCAAACCTACAATAGCTACAACATATTTTACCAAATATTAAGTTATTTTTTTAATCAGTAATTTTTTATCTGTGGAGTAAAAGTAACTTATTTCATCTGTCACCACAATTTCAAACTAACCTTAAGAATAAACAAAAATATAAGAAAATACTAAAGCGTATTATTATTCTTTAGTACAAATGTCCGCATTTTTTATGTTTTAAAATGTTGATTAAGAATTTTACAATGTTGTAAAATTATATTTTAATTATTTAAAACTTTGTAAAAATATTATACAATATTTTAAAATTTCGAATTCACATTTTAAAAAATAAAAATGTCTAAACTTAGTAATGATTAATTCTAAATATAGTCTATTCTAATCCTATAAATATTTCAATTCAACCCAAGCGTACCCAACGTGCCCTTATTATTAGTGTAAAAAAAAAAAAAAAAAAATTTAAGCGTAACCATTCTCGACCATTTGTATATAATTTTTTTTTCATTTTCTTTAATATGTCGTGCGAGAATCTCCTAGTTACAAAAGAATTTGGTTGGATCCCATGTTCAACTTAACTGCGCCGAGTTTTTAAGATATTGTGCCACATTTACATATTTATAACTTGGTGGACACTCTAGAGTATTCATTTTGATTTAGACTGTCGTATCTTACAAACCCGCCTAACGAATGGCAGAGATGTCATTTCGGAGGCATTTGTCGGCACATTATCTATGCAATGCAATACAAGTAAGTCCTGAATTCAGAATTAGTGTTAATCATTATCATGAAAATAGGCAAAATAATTACTTCCCCGGTAAATAAAAAAAAAAAGGGTTGGAAAATAGAAGAAATGCAGAAATTTTCATATATTAAGGAAATAAATGAATGGGGACCGGCTATCAAAGTAAGCCCAAGCATGCACTCCGAGTCATTGTTGCAGCCCTCACGAGTCTTCTATATAGACTTGTTTTTAGTAGCAAAGTGATCTCCATTCCTAGACTCGTCTCAGATAATTTTTTTTTTTTTAAAAAAAAAAAGGGTCTGTGTGTTATTTCAATTCCAGCATCCTCTTGTAACTTGTTGTCTTGATCTATTTCTCTCTTGTCAAGTTTGTGCGCTCGCTACTCACTAGCTAGCTCTCTTTGTGTGACGTTTCAGTTGTCTCGTCCCATAAGCTTAGCCTAGATTAATTTTTTTTATTTTATCCCTGAAGTACTAGGGTACTAGCCTCTTGCCAAATATGGAAAGTGGAAAGAACAACAATAAGGGTCTTGGTGAAGTTTCGTTTTCTTGTTACCTTAAAACAGAAGAGAACTTCGTACAGAAGCTTACGGGTTCAGCTCATTACCCGAATCATTCCATCACTTCAAGCCCAGAATTTCCCTCTTCTAGAAGCTTACAAAGAGCTAAGGCTGATCAGGAGGCTGAGATTGGAGTTTTCGATGCAGAGAAGTATTACAACATGAAACTGGATGAGGGTCCAATAATTATTGATACTACTACTACAAGTGACCGTGCTCAGGTTGATCTGCTCCGGCCGAAAACCCAAAGCAGGCCTGGAACTCCAAGTGTAAGTTCTCAAGCAAGTTGGCATAGCCAAACTGCTTTGTTAAGAGCTAACCAGAGAAACCCATCTCAAGGTAACAAGCAAACGAAGTCACATGGAAAGGGTTTTTTCTCAGGCCTTAGCTGCATTAATGGATCTTGCTCGGATAAGAAATCCGTTTACGTTAATCAAAACGTTGAGCTTGGAGGGCTAGTTAAAGGAAAAGAGTACAGAAAAGAAAGAATTCAAACTAGTACTCGCACATTGGATGGAAGAAAGCAGCTGCAACAACCAACATTCACGGTCGACAAAGAAGAGTTCTATAAGCCAATTTTTGAAAAGATGAATATTGATTCAAACAAAGATCAGTCTTTGTCAACCCCAGTTGCAAAATCTGGGATCCAAACTCTGGCAGTTCAAAAAGGGTTGGCAAAGAAAATTGAGGAAGACGAGTCGAGGAAATCACTGGATGTGTTTGGTTCGCATACGCTGAAAAAGGAATTCATAGAAATGAATTTGCAGAGGAAACTGTCAATGCTAAGTTGGGATGCCATTCCAAATGTTCCAAGTCTCCCAGCTTCTTCAGAAAGGAGCCAAGTCTATGAAGATGTAGAAAGTGACGCAAGTTCTGATCTGTTTGAAATAGAAAACATATCGGGCAGCACTGGACAGCAGCCAGCTTTCATCAGAAGGCGAACATCTGGTGATGGCATGTCTACACCTTATGAACCAAGCGAGACCAGCGTTGAGTGGAGTGTTGCCACAGCAAGTGCTGCTGATTATTCAGTTGTTTCAGACTATGTTGAAAAGAAGACGACCGAAAATATTAGAACTAGTGCTACTACTCCTTCTTTGGCAACAGCAGCTAGCAAACTTGCCAAAACCAAGTTCATGGACAAAGATGTCCAAGGCAGCCGTCCAAGCAAATTGCTCGGTTGCAAGAGTCACAAAGCAGTGAGAGTGGCTGAAGCTGCGTACAGAATCAATAATGACAAGGCAAAGTCTCACCCACACCCACAACAGCCACTAAGGTCTGTTGCCCCCATGCCAGTCAAGAAGTTTGTCAAAACCGACAATGGTGAGCTCGTTTTCGATTTCCCATGAACACAACATATATGCTTTTGCCCCTCTAGAACGTCACTGTCTGTCTACATGAAGCAGCTAGCACTAGTAGCAGTATAATGGAAGTGATTAGACAGAGACACAGATGATAATGTTTCTGTTTGATATGAAGTTTCAGTAAATTTGTACCCAATTATATATTCCTCATGTAGTATTATTATCATATCCTAGCTTTTTCTGTATTCTACTTAAGCCGCTAACTTCATTTTAGTGGTGAAACTAAGACTATGGGCCATAACTTTTATGTCATTGAAAGACAAAACAGCTACAAAACATAAAACGAGATTCTGGAAATTGTCTATATGATTGGACCCAAGAGAGTACTTAAAAGATTACATTTGCTGACCACCCTTGTCTAAATAATCTCCTCCCTTTATTAGTTTAAAAACTTCAAATATTATTCTTGTTCTCTTGATTTTCAACTGGAGGGTCATCCATGTTTTGGATCTCTTTGCCTTACATGAATTTATTTAAATCTGTAAGGCTATATAAAGGTCCTAATCCATGAGATTTATACTTTTTACGTTAATATCGCTATCCAATCACTTAGTCTTATCCTCTCAAGGTAAGGTGCATCATTAATGCATTAAGTTTACAACACTTATTAACGAACTACATTAGAGTATTTTTTTTTTTAGCTTATCTCATACTTTAATATGATTAAAGATCTTTAATTATGATATTTCTAATATATATATTAGAAATATTCTAATTATGTATATCGTAACTACGTAAATGTAGTGTTATTTTGCAGCTACCGAGTATATTAGGTTATATATGTTTGATGGTAGAAGATGCAGATATTCCCTATTGAGACTTAAGTCTAAGAGATGGAAAATCTCGCATTTAAACAACAACCTACACATGATGGGAAATGGTAGATGAGCAAGCAGCACAAGTTGAAGAATTGAGGGGTCTCCTTTTAATTTCTTGGGATTTAATGAAGGATGGGAACTTCCAACAGTGTTATAATTACAATGATGGGAACTGTTAAGGAATGTTGTCCACAATGACATGTTTCAACCCATGACATTACATTTCCACGAGAAGCAAGTTGGGTAGTTATGCATTCAATGCTATAACCATCTAACAACAAAAGGTCGATCCCGTGCATGTTTTTCTAATGAAATGAATGTATCAAAAACTGTAATATATTTTCATTATATATATTGTTGATTAGCAAACTGTATGAAAGGAACATTAGATAATAGAGGAAGGGGCCATGTGAATGTAATGAAGAGGAAATGCCAAGAAGTGAAAGCAAATTAATGAGGCGTTAATGCAAAGGACTGAGAGGGGTTGCACATCACATCGAATTCCCCTAAGATGGATGGTAATCAATAATTAGTTATTGGTACAAAAATTCTCTAGGTGCGATATCTAATAAATGAGTTAAATGGCACAACAGATCTCGGAATGGAATGTCGCGAAGGGACCAAACCAAACCAATTGCTAGCGTTGGATTCACACCAACTTAATTAATTTATTCTTTGGATACTGAATGTAAATAGTTGTCAATGGACCACTTATTAGAGTAGACGACTGAGATGTTTATTATGGTTCAATCCAATGGTGAGTTCAAAATAAGCACCCTAATAAAATGTAATCCTATGGTGAGTTCAAACTAAGTAGATTACGTAGCCAAGCCGCCTCAGGGAATGTTTCAAGAAAATATCAAAGACTCTTGGTGCGCGCCTGAGCCCTGAGCCATGCATGAAGAAGTTAAGAGTTAAGACCCCAATCATCGAAATTTGAAACGACTATTGAGGTTATAACCAATCCATGTATAAACTTGATCGCCGTGCTATAGCTATATATAAAGACTCATTGGAGATCATTATGGTAAGTGCTAACTTGATATATAAGAACAAATTATAGTTTAATTTTTGTGAGCCTTTTATAATTACATATAATTAAGCCTACTTAAAAAATATATATATATCTTTAGATTTAAATGGACTATAATAGTATATTTTATTATACAAGATTCGTGTATGTGTTTAGTATAACTTTTCACATGCTACATACTTACAAAACACGATTTTAGTGAAAACGATATGTAAAACTATGATGTGGCTAAGTTACATATAATATAACTTACAACAGGTCAAAAATAGTCACTTAACACAAGAATATGATAGCAAATGAGCCACTTAAGAGATTGTGGATAACTACACTTAGAGATTTTGTGTAAGTTACAAATGATGTAACTTAGCAAAACCGTTAAAATCAATCGTTCTCTCGTCATGTTTTTTTTTTCAGGATCAATGTGGCAGGCTGACTACTTATCAACGGAGTGCATGCACCATAGCAAACAAAGTTCTAGCTAAATGCATATCTGTTGTCTGTATGTTGACATCTATTGCAAATAATAGGAACACAACCTTCATCTTATAAAATCTATATTTGATTTGTCAAAAGTTCCTGAGACCCGGATTTGGAAACCATACGATACTTCTCTTCGGCTACCAATACCACCTTGAGCTTGTAAAGAACTCTTTCTATTGGCGATTGCGTTTGCAGCCCAATAACTGCTAAACCTAATCTGGCCCAAAATTAACATCCAATCGCCGCTGGACGGCCCAAGAGCAACACTGCCATTCTCGTAAACAGGAATCCATGTAAGTTAAATAATCAGTGATTTGTACAATCTACACGAGGAAAGTGAAATTGCGTGTGCGTGTCGACATGTTGAGTTGATACTTGATATAAACGAAAAAGGTATTGTTATTAGATTGTTGTAGTCTAAATTATAAAAAGAAAATAATAAATAAAAGGAGACACTGTGCCAATTGGGAAACATAAGAAAAGAAAAGTAGAAAAAGCAAAGGAGAAAAGACCTCCGCCCGAAAATATCTTGCTGAATGTTGTTTGCCTCCTGATAAGTCTCCAATTATCGGATGTGGGTATTAGGCCCAAGTAATTAGAAGATACCGCTCAATACCAAAATCCAAGAGACGGAATCTCGACTTTTAGTTTAATTTTAAACCACCAAACTGCCCGTAACGCCGGGCTCAGAATGACATCAATACCCTCATTTCATAGACGTGTAGCGAGTCCATTGGTAAATTACATAAACCTTTACATAAACTGCAACATAAGATATATAAACTCCCAAAACCCTAACCCATTTGTTCTTCAATCCACCACATACAAAAGGAGAGACTAGAGTGAAGGAGCAAAGCAATTAGGGTTTTAGGCACTCGTCGAGCGAGCGAGTTAGGGTTATTTTATTTTATTTTTTAATTATTTTAATAGCTACCGATAGCAAAATGGTGGCAGACAAGGGCAAAAAAACCAAAGTTGACGAAGAAAACGCAGAGCAAATTGACTCAGAACTTGTTCTTTCCATCGAGAAACTCCAAGAGATCCAAGACGAGCTTGAAAAGGTTTTTTCTTTTTGTTTTTCTTTCGAATACAATATATGCTTATTTTTGTTATATTTTTATCTATTATATGGTTTACGTTCTGTTTGATTGCAGAGAAATTTGAGGCTTGTGCTTTTCTAGTGGAGACTTAGTTGATTTGGGAGTTAAAAAGTAAAATTGACTACTTCATAAGAAAGATTTTTTTTTTCTCTAATGAATTTTCTGGGCAACCAAACAGTAGTGCTGACCCTTAAATTTGTTCATCGGGGGAAAAATACTGTGATGGAAAAGATTTCTCTTTTAAATTTTGATAGAGAACGTTATCACTAATCAAATTGTCTTGGATATATTGGGCTGTATTTTATTTGTTTTCGGTAGTAGGGGTTTTTATTCTTTGTGAATGGGGTTGTTGTTGATTTTTTAAGAGGCGGCATTACTATGTTTAAGTGTAATTTGAATTGTATAAAAAACTAAAGTTGTTTTTTTCTGTTTATGGGGAAGTGCAGTGAAACTACCTGATTTCAAATATGTGGATTGCAATGAGGATATTTTTTTTGTTCTCAAGAGTGTTCTGTGTGGTTCAATAAAATTTGGATTGATTTTGGTATTGTTGGATATGTGTCAATTAATTCTTAAGCATCATTATTGTTATTTGAAGTAGATTCTATTGCTTGAAATTTGAATTTGCTTTTTGTATATTTTTTGCTACTTCTGAATGAATATTATGTGTCTTTTTTCCTTTGTAATTACTTCTAATGCCAAATGAGTGCATTAGCGTATGCACACATGCACCTATGAACTTACCATTTTACCATTATTTGTGACCTCCGAATATTTTTTTTTTAATTTTTTTTTGCCATATTTGTTATGAGCATCTTCTAGATTAATGAAGAGGCGAGCGAGAAAGTCTTGGAGGTTGAGCAGAAATACAGTGAGATACGCAAGCCAGTCTATGATAAGCGAAATGATATCATCAAATCCATACCTGACTTCTGGTTAACTGCTGTGAGTAATCTATTCGTATTTGCTTACATGTGGAATCATGTAATTTGCAAATTATCTTGTTCAGAGGTTCTCTTGAAATTGACCTTTTTTCCCCTTCTCTGCAGTTTATTAGTCATCCTGCTCTCGGTGAACTTTTGAGCGAAGAGGATCAGAAGGTTTGAGTGCTCTTCTAAGATAAATTAAAGATAGATTTTGGTAGTTATTTATATTATAGCTTCAGTCTTCTATTTTTTTTTAGAATGTGATACATTATTGCTTTTCTTTGATCCTATTAATTTAGATGGTCACTTACGAGATTGCCTGTTCACTTGATTCTTCAATTGAGTATTATTTCATCCCTTACGCTCTTGTTTGTCTACTTGATAGATATTCAGGTACTTGAGCTCTCTGGAAGTGGAGGATTTTAAAGATGTCAAATCAGGATACTCCATAACATTTGTGAGTTGATTCAGATCTCTTTTTTAGTCTGGTTTCTGTTACTTTTCATTTTATTGACCTAGATTGGGTAATATTAACTTCATTTGATTCGGTTTTCTAATTGATGAATGTACTAATTGATTCTTTTTTCCCTCCATTTCTTTTCATTTTTCAGAACTTCTCCCCCAATCCCTATTTTGAGGATACCAAACTTACCAAGACTTTTACCTTCCTCGATGATGATGGTTCAATGAAAATTACTGCCACATCAATCAAGTGGAAAGAGGGAATGGTAAGGGCTTGTCTTTTTCTCTACATTCAAGAACTGCCATCCTTCCTATTTTGCTTGATTTTGATCTAATTATGTTTCCTACATATTAAGGGCATACCAAACGGAGTTAATCATGAGAAGAAAGGAAACAAGCGGCCATTGGCTGAAGAAAGGTTGGTTTTTTAATTCTTATTAGAGCCATTTTTTTAGTTGAAGTTACTGGCCATTACAGTTTGCTGCTACAGATTTTCTCTTTCTACATTAAGGATTTGATCCATACATGTTCACTTGTAGCTAAGAAATTTATAATTGGGGTTTTAACTATTTTCGGTTATATTGTTAGATTGGTTTCTTCTTTGGCTGTTGGTGAGAAAGTGATTGATTTTGCACAATCTATATCTTCAATAAAAAAAAAAAAAAAAATTTGTTATGATTGTGAAGGTTCTTTCTTGTTTCTTTTTCCCGCTTATGAACCAGAGAAGGATTTTTATACATTGAAGATCTTTCCTGTGATCTTCTTAAGTCAAATTGAGTCAGTTAGCTTTAAGTTTGTATGTGTATTCACTCTTTAGGTATCTTTAATTTCCTCCAAAATGTTGATTAAGCACGCCTTTTTCCTTATGACTTTAATACTAGATAATATTCTTAAGATCTTGTCAATATATCTGGTAGTTTAAATGAATCGGCACAATAACTTCCCAATCTTGTTCTCTTTATGATTTTCTCATTGATTATTTTAGTAAATTGAATTTCAAGGTAGGGAAGAAAAATGCTTCCTCCAGCTGGTTCCATTTAAATTTTTTTTTCCTTTAAAGATTTCCGAAGATTTCATAATAAATGTAAATACGGTGTTTAGCATCTGACTTTTAAAATTGCACCTATGAATGCAGCTTCTTTACCTGGTTCAGTGATACCCAGGAGAAGGATACTATTGATGGTATCCAAGATGAGGTAAGTTCTATTTCTGTGTGCAGAAAATGTATAAATTTTGCACATGTTAGGCACATGGTTCTTTCTTGTTGTATTTAGGCTGTTGCTTTTTTATTGAAAAATTGCAGGTTGCAGAGATTATCAAGGAGGATTTATGGCCCAATCCTCTCACTTATTTTAACAATGTAATACCTCTTCCATTTTCCTTTTTGCTTTCCCCCCTCCGTGCTTTTTCTCCTGTTTCTTTTTTCATACAAAGCGTTATGATGGCCTAAATCACTTTGTAATGGTAAAATCTATGGCTTTGTTATAGGAAGCTGATGAAGAGGAGTTTGAAGGCGATGAAGAGGTATGTGGAGGATTTTTTTTTTTTTTTTAATTAAAAAATGAAGGACAATTCAGTGGAACTTTTGCTGTGGATTTACATTAATGAAATACCTATATAACATTTTTCTTTCTCCTGTTCATAGTTGTTCATGTTGGAGGTTTTATGTTATTTATTATTGTTTTCAAATCTATTTTATGGTAACACTTTTTATATTGCCTGTATTTAGAACATAGGGGATCATGTTGAATTGAATCAGAATATTATATGCACTTCAATTTTTAAAGTTCATTTAGAATAGATATTCTGAAGTCAGAATGTTTTCCGTGATTGACTAAACAGGCAATGCTGTTTTGAGTTGTTACTCCAACAACTTAACAGGTCACATTTTCTGTATAAGACAGCAATGAAAACTCATCAAGCCTAGCTGTCTTGGAGGATGTGTGGTGTGGGCCATTTGATGTTGTCTTGATTTCTAAATTATGTCCATTGACAGGGGAAAGACGACGATGACTCTGAAGATGACGAAGATGATCAAGAGGAAGATGATGACGATGAAGACGGTGATGATGAAGGCAACTGAGTTATCTTCATCTTAATCCAGATATCAGCTTATGTTAGATTTCCTTGCTTTGGTAACTTGGTGTAAAGTTGTCTCTTGTGGTTGCTTTAGTAGGGTGACGGGAGGGCAACCGCTCAAAACTCTTATGATAGCTCTTTGTCTAGTGTGTATGCCAACAGGCCGTAGTTCGTACTCTGTTTCTAATATTCAAGGCCCTTTTTTTCCGCATTCAATGGGTTTAATTTTGTGAGTTGCCTCCCTTATCTTAGATTATAATAGAATTTGGCCTTTTATTTTATTTCTGTTTCAAACTCTGCAATAGAGTAAAAAGCACATTTATATTAATGACATGTAATGTTATTTGGCAACTTATATATGTACAAGGAATCCATGATTACATATATGGTAGTTTCTGTTTGTTACTCGTTTTGACAACGGTTAACTAATTTCGTGTGAAGTAATTTTGCAGAGGATGCCAGTTGAATGGAACAGAATTTTTTGTTCCTTGAATTGTTAAGAAGCAGAGATTTGTGTTATTGCCGTCTTTTGTTCTGACATGCATAAGTCTAAATCTACTGTAAGGATTAAAATCTTTTACTAATCTCGGCTTTTGTTTTTTGTTTAAGGCTTTGACTCTTTGTTAGGTAGTGAATTAAAATAAATAAATCACAACCATCTAAATTAATAATCTTAGTAGATCTCAAAGAGACTAGCAGAAGTGAAGATGGGTAAAGGCATGGCTAGCCCTAGTTCTCATAACAAAAGCTCTATTCCCAAAGATTTCGTTCTGTCGTATTCTCAGAACTGGTATATATAGGCCTCCTAAAAGTTCATACAACTTATAAACACGACACAAAGTTATATGATAAAAATGATTGTTTTATATAATTTTTGAAGTATGTAAAATTATGACAAATCTTAAAATTTCTAAGTATTAATTATAAAATTTATAATCATTCTATATATTTGTATCTTCTTATGTAATTTTTTTCTCCTAAGATTTTAATCAATTATATTGATGTCTCGAATTATATAGTTGATTTTTTGTACATTATTTTGATGGTGTTAGACATGAATAATATTAACATTTTCTTTCGTTTGGTATTATATACTTGAGAAATATAACTATTTTTTGTTCAAACTAAACTTATAATGCCAAAAATAATGGGTTAAATAGGTTAATCAGTATAATACGATAATAATAAAGAATAGGTTCGGGTTCTCACTTTTTGATCTAATAAGTTAAAGGGTGAGTTTGGGTATGTGTAATTTAAGTTTTGGTTGGGATTGAGGTTGAGTACCACTAAACTGTTTGGTAAACACTAACTATTGTAGTTTAGATGATATAATGATTTGATTTTTTATATGCATGATGAAAAATGTATTATATTTTTAATAATTTTATTAAATTTAAATTTATTATATACTATTAATTATTATTTTATAATTATAACTTTCATTTTTATAGTAATTATAACTTAAAAATTATAATATCTCAATCCCAAACATTATTTTAATAAGACGCAAAACAATTTAAACATTGTTAGACCTAAGAATACATGAGACATTTAATTATGAATTAGTAAAACAGGTAGTGTATGCCAACAAAATGAAAAAAATAATAAAGAACCGTAATAGTAATATAACGGCAACAAAAAAAATTATAAAAATATATGGCATTATAATGTTAATTAAAAAACAATACTACTTTTTAATTTAACACACTAATGTTTTTTAACAGTTGCCCAATTAACTACGTCCCGGTGCTTTGGTGCATTTGGGGTGGACCGACTGACGACAGCAGGACGATTCTATGGCTATATAGTTTCAACAAGGAGAAAACTCAACCTCAACAAGCAAGCTGCTTGAGCCTCTACTGATCTGTCACCTCTCTTAATATTTACAGAAGACAATCAAGATGCAAGAAAAAAGCTATGGAGTTGATCACAAGAAGCTTGTCCTCAGTACGGCTTCTTCCAAGACATTCTTCGGTCAGGCGCACCGATACAACAGGCAGCCTCAGAGCTCGCCAGACAAGGACGAGTATGTGTTTGTGTTCCCACCAGGCTCCAAACTCAATGCCTACCGTCAAAACCCACCTGGATTCAAGTATGTACGTATTACCAGGCGTGAAGAATGAGAAACAAGACCCATCCACCTACCAGACCTGAAGATGTAATTCGCATAACCCATTATGGCATTATCCAATGACCGCCGCTACCTAGTGTACTGACCGCGCCATTTATTTATTTACGTTTCTCTTCTGCTTTGGAAAACAAACTAATTAAAATAAAGGCAGGCTTCGGATCTGTTGTATTGATTTTGTTACACATATAGTTCACGGTTGTGTAATAAGGACATGCAATGCAGTGTAATAAAGGAGGAGGACATTTCAGCTATCACAAATTAATTAGTACTTGAAACTCTCAAGTCACACACGTTCGTACAATTGTTGAGGCAACCTCAGTGTGGGAACAATTTCTAACGGGGTTTGCATATAATTGACCAATCCAGGGCTATCCGACATGTCAATCTCCTCCGGCCGGACCGCCAGAGGCGGAGCCCATTCAAAATGATGCAATAATTGACCAAGCATCAAGGTGACCAGATTGATAGAAAGCTGCGTAGCTGGGCATATGCGCCTCCCTGCACCAAACGGTAGCAGTCGAAAATCGTGACCCTTGATATCAACATCTTTTTGCAAGAACCTTTCAGGCTTAAACTCTAATGGGTCCTCCCATATTGATGAATCACGGGCTATGGCCCAAACGTTTACAGACACAACTGTTTCTTTAGGGATGTCAAATCCACCAATTTTGACATGGGCATTGGCTTTGTGGGGCAGCATCAACGGTGTTGGTGGGTGCAGCCTCAGTGCCTCCTTGGCAACGCACTGAAGGTAAGGTAGGTTCAAGGTGTCTGACTCTTTCATCACACGGTTCAGCCCAATAACCCGGTCTAGTTCTTCTTGGGCTTTTTGTTGGACCCGTGGGTTCATGACCAATTCGGCCATGGCCCATTCAACCGCAATGGAAACAGTGTCCATGCCTGCAGTGATCATGTCCCAAAGCAGTCCCATAATAGTGTCCTCACTCAGTCCATATGGGTCTCTCAGACTAAGCAATGCATCAACAAAGTGTTGCTTCACAACACCACTCTTCATACTCTTAGCCTTGTGTTCTTCCATGATGGCTCGAGTTAATCCATCCTTATGCGCCAAATGCTTCGCAAACGCCTCATCGTTGCCAAGCCACCGAATCCACCTTAGACAGCTGATGTGCTCCACAAGGCCTAGTGGGATTCCAAGCTTGAACTCGTTAGCAACAATTGCCCTAAATTCTAGTCCTTGGGCATCCAGTACCCCTTCTTCGCTCTCAAATCTCTTCCCAAACACTATTCTTGTAATGTTGTTGAAAGCCACGGAACCCAAATACTTCCTCAGAACCAAACTGTTACCACAATTGGTGGAGTCCTTGAATATGGAAGCAATCATAGCTCTAACTTCCTCTTCTCTAATGGGCCTAAGGGCCTCTATGCTTTTTGGAGAGAAGAGTTCTAGGGTGCACACTCTTCGCACCTTGACATAGTGGGCCCCATAATCGGCCCATATAAGATCTTTACCACCTTTGGAAGTCATAGCCACTGCCTTGGGTCTGTGCCTATTGGCCAACTGATGGTCACTGTCTTTGAGCACTTGCTTGGCCAACTCTGAATTTGACACTATAACATTCAAAGATGAGCCTATCCATACGGACATGATTGGACCGTAAATCTTTGACCACTCAGCAAAACACCGGCATCTGTCTGGTTTTACATCCAACAGGTTTCCTACGATTGGCCATGGATATGGACCTGGTGGGAGCCTGTACCTCAGCCATGGATAGAGTCTGTAAACGAATAAGACGAAGATGATGATTGATATGAAAAAGAGAAAGAGATCCATTTAAAGAAACTGAATTACAGTTTAAGTATAATGTGATTGCATCCATAAATTGTATATATTGCATTATTACTACTTTGCTAGTGCTAGGAGAAGCAACATTTAGGAAAGAATTATTTTCACCCTGTTTGCATGTTCAATCTTCTCAGGAACACACACATTATGTTGCTCTTGAATCATGCATTAATTTTCTCTAAACAGATGACATCTAGCTAGCAATTCTCACGTTTCATAATTGCTAAAAGTTGGTTTCCCTATTTTCTGGAAGAGCGTGAACAGAATGATTTAGAATGCTCCACCTCCACTCTTCATTGAAAAGTTTGAAAGTGATATTCAAAGTTTCGTGTCGTTCACCCTAGCTCCAAGTTTTTGTTTATGTCTCCTCAACTTATGATACATATGAAATGTATATTACTATAAAATTTGAGATTATAACTCATAACAAATAATTAGAGATTTTAAAGAAAGAGCAGGAGCAGTAGAATACCAATCAGCTCTTCATCGTAGATATATATACACAAGCAACCCCCCGCCCCCCAAACTCCCCCACCAAGAAGATAGTGTATCAATATGTCTTGACTTTCCCACAACACCTTAAGTTTCATGATTAGATTACGAGCAATGTAACCACTTTTACTTTCTTTCTTTTTTTTTTTTCCTCTGTTATCGATAGGTGAATGCATGTGGAGTTAAATGGCTGATTTTGGGCATAATGCAGCTTTTCACAGGCCGATCGAATGAAATGCACCACATCATTTCACCTCACTGCCAGCGTTTTGCATATGAGATGAGATGAGATGGCATGTATGTACTTAGTGCCTTCTTGATGTGACCAGCTGCTAAATTGCAGCATAGACGACACGTGGATTCTTAACACAACAGAGTTGTCAAATGTCTTTAAACATGGCACATGCAATTGTCTTGGTTTTATTATTACTGGTAAAAGTTAAGATGCCAGACCATTTCCACTCGATGCTCACTAGTTACATTGGTTAGTTTTGGTTGGTGGTTAATTTTTATTTTCAATTTTGAGGACAGTGGAAAGTAGAATAAGTTTCTTTTTTTTTTTTTTCTGAATTCAGGTTGTGAAAAGAAGTGGCATTTTAAAAGAGATTGAAGTTGAAAATGAAAAAGAAAAAGGTGTCTGATCGTTCATTCAAGTCTTTGAATAATAAAGAATCTCAGGAAATGAGTTGTTAAAGTCCGACTTGTTTACACTTAAAGGTGAATTTTTTTTTGTGAATCTCTATATGGATCAATCTCTGATTTCTTTATCTGAAAAAATAAGAAACAAAAAAAGTAGCTCGCTTAAAAAAACTCCTGAATCACTGACCGTACTCAAAAAGAATTTATAAGGGCATTTTAAGCTCACATTATGAATATTGTATTTGTTTAAATTAACAAAATAATCCATTTCATCAGTCGTTTAATATGGACGCAGCTATAATCAAACAATATGTTTGGATGTGATTAAAGAATATGGTCCACTTAACGGATGCTTATGTTTCTAAGAGATTTGCTTTGTACTTTGGCTGTCATTTTATGCTTACGTGGTGCATATTGATTGGCTGTAACTAAGATTGTTTGGATAACAAACATATCCACATGCAACTCACACAAATGCAAAAGGACATGCAATAAATTGATACATGAACTTCACGACATAAATAGTTTATACTTACACATGAATGTGATAGGTAATTTTGCCCACACTTTGCTACATACACATCAAATGAAAAAGTAAAAATAATGTATTAACCATGCAGTAGTTGTTCAATTGATACTCTCATGCGTGCGCATACACACATATGTATATACAATAAGTTTTGAAATATAGAATTTTGATTAATTTTGTCAGACATCAGGGTGATTTCACTCATTTTTCCTATATTTAAGCTGCATTTTGTTCAGCATTCAAAATGCATTATTTACTACTCTTATATATATATATATATATATATATATATGAAAAGGACTTATTATTCATTATGTAACCAAAGACAACTAAATTTCAAAATTTCTTTAACAAATACCACAAAAATATAAATAGTTATTATAATATGTTGGTCCCAAATTTCAGTTAAACACCCGACCGTATCCTCCTTGGGACCTTGGCACTGAATTTTTTTTGATTTTTGGAAAATAAACATCATTGCATTTGAGAAACACAGTATACCGTTTGGAAACTAATAAATATGCATCGTAAATTTGTATTGCGATGCATGTTTATTTATTATTAAGCGAAGCTATGTGCAGTGCCATTTGAGAAGCGAGCAATATGTGGAACCTGAAAATCGTGACCACGCACCCATTCGTCGCACAGTGTATTATTATTAATGAATCACCTAAAAAATACAGTATTTCCTTTATGACCCCAATTTTGTTTGTAACAAGGCGCACATTCACCTATCAAATTCAAAGGACAAAAAACCCAGCAATGTTAGAACTCGGAAGTTACGGACAAGGCAATCACATCCAAACTGACAAGTTAAGCTCGTCCGAATCACGTGTTCCACTTGCATGACATGAAAGTGGCGGCCACCAAACCAACAAGAAGATGTAATTGAAAATCTGATCAAAGGAGTTGGGCGTGTTACCGGCAAAACAAAAGAGCGCGTGGGGAATCAATCACTGGTTTGTGAAATTGTTGAGAACGTACGTAAGCCCTAATCCTAACTCATGAATGGAAAAATACCCACTGTCTCTACTCCTGGCAACGCCAAGTCCCCACCCCGCGTAATTATTCTCTCTTTCTCTTTCTCTTTCTCTTTCCCTGTTTTCTTCTTTTCTTTTGCTAAACAATTTTTCAACCTCACCGCCCTCTCTTTTTTTTTTTTTTTTTTGCCTTTGCCAAATTTATCAATCACATGCAAAGTGCAAACTACTGCATGTACGTTTGTTATACTTTGATAGCTCCTTATGTGGGCTTCAATTGCTTAATCTTGGCCCAATTAGGTTTTTTACTGCAAATTATTTATTCTACTGTGGTTAAAAATTTGGGAGCCACCAAACAACAAGTGATAAATTGCTTGTCGTGCGTTCTCTTCCTGTTCTGCAATACAGAAGTTAGGAATTTATTCTAACACACCCAGGTTAAGTGAAAATAATTTTTTTAATAAATATTATTTATTGAGTAAATATGACTTTTTTTAGTTATGTATATGATATGTTTTAGGGGTTAATTAATGTGATGATTATTAATTTTCTTGAGGTTATCAAAAATATTATGTTGAAGTCTAATTAATATGAACATTACTTATATTTTATTAAGGTTTATAAGAAATTATCCAAAAATTCTTTCATGTCGATCGAGTTGAACTCTTCTTTTGTGTTTAGATGATGTTGACCCTTTTTTTCACTTTAATAAGTATTTTGAAATAAATCTAACATATTCTAAGTTAATATTCAAACTCATCTTAAAATAATTATGGAAATTACTGGGAAATTTATTTGGATATTTAAAATTAATTTTTTTTTCAGTAACTCGTGACTTAAAAAGGAAAAAGAAGAAGAAGGAAAGAATAATCTTTATGAGGGAAAAAAAAAAAAAAACACGTCAAATTCATCCATATATAATGTTATAGTGTATGATGGCCCTAGCTACCAAGAAAATTGCAGTCCGACAGATATATTAACAAGGTCTTAGCTAAGTATTGGAAGGTAAAGTGTCTTTTTCATTGCCATGCATATTGGCATACATAAGAGGCAAAAGATGTGGTCTCAAAAAAGGCAACATTATATATATATATCAGCTAATATCTCTCTCGTCCACATCTCTATGCAAATTGGTCCACTATGCCGTCATGTATATAAGACATCGAAACAGAAACTATTAGTCACTGCTGGCACCACTCGACCCATTTTTAATGTGCACACACATCTTTGAACATGGTTTATGTCTCCTCAGTTTCAGATTTCAGTTGGTATTTTAGTAATATGAATTGAGAAATTAAAGAAGAGAGAGTGGCATATATATGTTAATTAATTTGTGTCTCCGGATGTTATAACTAGGCATATATAGATTTAATAATTGACAATGATAACTACCAGTTTGCTGGCTGACTTAAGAATAAATTCAAATGCCCACGAAAATTCAAATCCTCATTAAGTAGAAATAATATATATAGGGAGAGATCAGCTCACCGCAAACCCTAATTGAACGTTTCTTCGTGATGTAAAATAACCCCTAAGAATAGAAAAGAAAAGCTATGTCGGTAAAAAGAACAAGCTACCGCTGCAGTAAAATATGTTACTGTTGAAATATATGTTATTTTTGAGATGCTTTGTGTCTGAATGCATACACGAGAAAGTCATCGATCAGATGTTTAATTTGTCAAAGATGAAGTTTTTATCCATTGCGTATCGTTATCAATTTGGCATTATTAAATTGCATATGGCGCCATAAAGCTCTTAATCAGATTTGTCTTGCTTTTAAATATTTATAATTAATAACTGAGAGCGATGGTAGTTGTATTTTATGGTTGTTTAAAAGTTATGGCAGGTACTTATGCCTAAAGCTGTAGTTCTTTAACCTCATCCCATCTTTAATTTACTGGGCATCTACTTTAATATGATTCACAAAAAATCAAGAATAGTGAGCTTGAGATATTATTAGTATCAAGAGTAATCAGTGCAGAAACGCTTTATTTCAACTTCATATTTTTGTCGGGTTCCCTAATGTCTGCATGATCATAAACTCTATATTGATATTACACACTGAATACCATCATTATCCATGCATAACCTGCCAAAACATTAATTGAGTAGCAAATCTGAGAAGATGACTACAATACAATCTTGTTTAGTAAATTAGAAAAATTTTAAATTCTAAAATTTAGGATGCTAAGAGTGAAAGATATAGTGATTTAATTAAAATTTGAGATTTTCAATCTAAAAATGGAGATCGTTGTACCAAACAGTCTCCTATTTTAATTATACCTAACAACCTAATGAATCAACTTAACCACATACCTTGCTTTAAGTTTTAATTTTATTTTTTTCACTAGGCTTAGCTAATCCATTTACGAAGTGTGACAGAAGCCAACCAAATTTCTAATGAACAAAATTATCGAGCCAACAACCAATCTGTAGGCACTAATTGCATAAGAAAATCTCATGGATAGGTAAAAAGCTTAGTTCCGTGATTCCTAATAGCAAAGCAATTTACTCTTTGAAATTCATTCATTATATAGTAATCAAACTCTCACGCTTCTTTATTTTTTGGTCCTTAAATGAACCTCAAATAACTTTTAAATTTATGATTATAATTATCAGGAGACTAAGGTTCAGTTTAATATTATGGTTGGACAGTTATAAATTATAATAATCAATAATTTAATAAATACTTGTTATTATAATTTTGAAGTTAAAATTATTTTATTATATAATATTAATTTTTATTTTATAATTTATAATTTTTTTTTATACAACAGTAATAATTTATACTAAACATGGTTTAAAAGAGCAATAAGAGAAAGAAAGAAACAGAAACATTAGGAAAATTAGTTTGGCTTAATTTGTTCAGAGAACTTGCAATTCTCATCCAAAGCAAGCGTGTGTGAAAATATGAGCCCAATAGACTCCAAATTAATACGAAGCCTAATTCTGATAATGACATCTCTAGTGAAAAAAATATATGTTCTGTGCGTCAGAATTAAGGTCAAATGTCACATTATTAATTGCTCATCAATGATAGAAAGTATGCTCGCTTCTGACACTAAATCGGGCAGACCATTTACCTGGTGAAGTTTTTTGACTAATGAAATGTGCCGCTCACCAGATATAAAGAAAAAGAAAATGTCCATCCAGTGGTCTATACATATAATGTGATAAAGAGACTTTGAATGATATGCTTTAATTTGGACAAAAACCAAGTGGATCAAAAGAAGCTTTAAATTTATGACAATCATCATTTCTTATGTTTTATTTCATTTCTAAGATGTGAAGGGAAAAAAATCAATTGACGAAACTACAAGATTCGCTGTCCACTGTTACCCATTCGACAATGGGTACTTCTAAATATTTTGAATATTTTCAACCCCTCTTTCAATCTACTAAAAATTTCAATACACTGATAAAATTGATGAAGAATTTAATCAATATGATCTCATTTCCCCTAATCTATTTAGCAGTAAATTAATGAGAATGGTTGATATTCTCAATAAGTTAGGTGAGGGTCGAAAATAATCAAAACATCTGGAAATGGTAACTAGAGATTAACCTTTAAATTTAAGAGTGTTGAATTGTTGATATTTAATCTGAACCCTAATAAAAATTCACCCTAAATGAATGAAAGTTTACCACCCTTTTATCAAGATTTAGTTCACTGTGTCGAACTTAAAAGGTGAAAATCAAAACCAATAAGATGCCAACTTCTATGCAGTTAAAATATTTGGTTTATGATAATTTATTACCAAAGAGTGTCTGAAATGCCAAATTTATTATAGGGTTTATTTATTTATTTATTTTTTTATGGGAGAATCAGAACTTCAAGCTTTCTAGTCCTTAGGGCATTCAAAGAATCAATTTTTCAAAAAAAAAAAAAGTTAAATTAAAGAATATGCACTCTATCGATATTTATTTACGTTCAAGTGCTAAAATAAGAATAATGCTATTATATTTTCACCATCAAGTTTTGTGAGTATATATGTTGGGAAGTTTTATAATTTAATTTATAAGGTAAATATTCAATTATTCATCAAATTAATTAGATGGCCTACGGTGCCACGTTAACACCAACGAAAATAATGTGAGTTGAAACCATCATCATTCTACACCTATAACATTATATGAATTAAAAAAGATCGATCATAGGGTAAGTTTATATTTTGTGGACCAACCACATGGCATAGTTCTCCTCATGGAGAGCGACGCCACGGAATTCATTAAAATCCTCATATTTTATAAAATGCATACATCCATATCTAATATTGATTTCTTTTGTCAGAAGAAGTTATATATTTGTCAAGTGTAGGAAGTGGTGCAAAACATTATATGGACTTTTCATCAATAGCTCATGACTGTTTCCGTTTTGTTTACGAAGGGAAAAATTAAATTGAATGGAAACAAAGAGAAAACTGTACAAGGCTGATTAGTACGCAAGTCAAGAAGGAGTCAAGAGCTGAGCATAATTAAATAAAGAGAAGCCTGATAGATATTAGTAGTGTCCTTCCCTCCATTCCTTGCCCAGCTTTTAGCATTTCACCTTTATAATATAAATTCAGGATTAATTCAGTCATAATATTATCTAAAACCCAACAGCCAAACCCGGTTGTCATGCATGACCCGAATCCAAGAAAAAACAGAATAAATGAAAAGAGTGCATAGGGGCCAAGAAAAAACATAAATGAAAAGATTGCATAGGGGCCAACAATCAAGCCATACCCTTAACCTTAACCTTAACCTTAACCCTAACCCTAACCCTAAATAATAAGTGAGGCCCAAAAGGCAGAAACAACTGGAGGAATCCCAAAGTCTCACAGCAAAGGTGCAGAACAAAGGCAAAGGCCGAAGGGAAGATGAAATGATTGCTTGAATGAGACGGGACCCACATGATAGTCTTTCCTTTTTAAGTCTCTCAATTTTTTGACTTGGTGATTGGGTCCCACCTCGGCCACCATTGTCTTTATGGATTGAATGATAAAAAGAGCACCTCACGTGGAGTCTGAACCAAAGGGGCTGGCCAACCACAATAAAAAGGAGACCCTTTGATTCATTCATTCATTCTTTAAAAATTAAAATTAAAATTTCCAGATTTTTTTTTCTTCATTCTTCTTTCCCTTCTTGTTCTTTTTTTTTTTAATTTAAAACAAATAAAAAAAAAGAACAAATAATTAAAAGCCCTCCAAACACATCAACAAAGCAATTTCTTTTCCTAAAAAAATTTGCTTTTTAAAGCTCACCCATATAATTCCCACTCATTATCTTTGTTGCTTAAAGCTAGCAACCTAGCTTGCTCTCTTCTTCCCTTATCCTCTCTCCTCTCTTATAGACATACAATATCAACAACATACATCAATAATAATTCTCAAAGAAATTCCCATCAAATAATAATACTACTCTTATACTACTCTCTCTTCATTTTCTTCTTCTTCATCAAAAATAAATAAAACTGAGAGAGAGAGAGAGAGAGAGAGAGAGAGAGAGACCCACAAATTAACAGATTCAATCAAAGCCTGAGTCCCTCTCATAAGAAAGGCCGTTACAGAAAAGCAATAAAAAATCTATAGAGGTAGCTACTATTTTGATGCGGTAATGGAAGGAGCTGGAGGCAGCAACAGCGATGATCATAATCAATTCCATCACCACCACCACCACCATCCCAACCAACAACGCCATAACTTTCCATTCCAATTACTCGAAAAGAAAGAAGATGATCAACAGCCATGCTCGTCTTCTTCAGCTTACCACCCTTCTTCACTTGCTATTAATCCTATCACTACTAGTGCTGACCAACAACAACAACAACAACAACTAAACACGTCGTCATCAAATCGTTCCAATAATATTTCATCAAGTCTCCAAATCTGTGCAACTTCAGAGCCATCTAATAAGAAACCTCCTCCTAAACGAACCTCAACTAAAGACAGACACACCAAAGTTGACGGACGTGGCCGCAGAATTCGCATGCCTGCTCTCTGCGCAGCTAGGGTTTTTCAGCTGACTCGTGAGCTTGGTCACAAATCTGACGGTGAAACCATCGAGTGGTTGCTTCAACAAGCTGAGCCTGCAGTGATCGCCGCCACCGGCACTGGTACAATCCCAGCTAACTTCACTTCTCTTAATATCTCACTACGTAGCTCCGGCTCCAGCATGTCCGTTCCTTCCCAGTTAAGATCCATAAACTACAACTCAAACTTCTCTATGCAACAACAACAGCAGCGTCGAAGTTTGTTTCCGGGTATTGGTCTTGATACTACTACTGCATCGCCGACATTTCTCAATTTTCAGTCCAATAATTTCAGCGCTTTGCTGCAAGCCAAGCAAGAATTGAGAGACACTAATACCAATAATTCCTTGGAGTTATCAGCTGATCAGCCGGCTGAAGAGAGCTTAGGGAGAAAGCGAAGGCCGGAGCAACAGGAATTGTCACCACAGCATCAAATGGGTAATTACTTGATGCAGTCAAGTTCCGCAGCGATTCCGGCCAGCCATGCTCAAATTCCGGCCAATTTTTGGATGGTAACAAATTCTAATAATTCAGTTATGAGTGGTGACCCAGTATGGACTTTTCCTTCTGTTAATAATAGTGCCACTGCCATGTATAGGGGCACTATGTCAAGTGGGTTACATTTTATGAATTTTTCAACACCTTTGGCCTTGTTGCCGAGTCAACAATTAGGGTCAAGTATTAGTGGGAGTAGCGGTATGAATATTAATGAAGGGCAGTTGAATATGAATATGTTAGCCGGATTAAATCCATACAGGCCGGTTTCAGGTACCGGCGTATCGGACTCGCAAGCCAGCGGATCACACTCACACCACGGTGGCAGTGGGGATGATCGGCACGACACAACAAGTCATCACTCTTGATAATTAATTATTCTTAATTACTTCTTGTTGTGTGTGTAGTTTGATGTGTAACGTAACACACGTGAGGTTTTGATTGGGCTTAAATTTGATGAGTTTTTGTTATTATTCCAAATTTTTTGGTGTGGTTAATGTAGGTGGGTTCTTTTGGGTTTGAACTTGGAAGGATGGAAATTCAAGCCACCTTATATTATTTTTAACATGGGTATTGCCCGGTTTGGCTATAAAGAGAGTCTCATTTGAGGTTTTTGCATTTACACAATATATCATCATCATCATCGATCGTTTGTGCAATTATTTTTTCTTTTATTTGTATTGCCATTGCCAAAGCTAGTGCCTTTGTGTAATATCTATGCTTTTTAGTGGAGAAAAATGACTTTATATGGCGCCGTATGGTAAGTCTCCTACCAAACTAGCACATACCATTTGTTTTTTTCTTTCTTGTATATGTATATTCTCTCTCTTCCGGTGTGTGTGTGTGTGGGTGGACTGTGGGGGTAAAAAAAACTCTGGAGGCAACGAAGTTAGTGTAGTGAATAGTGATTCAGTGAAAGAGATGAAACAGTAACAGTAGTACCACTGCATTTATGGCATGTAAGTTTCTTTTTTCACACATTGAGCTTTTTGGGGTTTCCTGATTCTAAATCTCTTCCATGAATCTCAAGGTTTACTTGATCAATGATTAAGTTTCTTCAGAGAAATTGGGGTTAATTGGAGGAGTGGGGTCCATTTCTTATCAGTTCCAGGTGTTGGCACAGTAGTGGGTCCCAGATGCTGCTAATTGCCCAAACCAATGTACAATGTCACTGACAAACAGGTGGATCATTCCTCCTTTTCTTATTTTTAATTTTTTACCCTTCAATTGTTTGTAGAGTGCAGAGTTTTTCTTTAATTTTCTTTTGTGTGTAGTTTATTTAGTAGTGTGTGTTTGTTTACTCACTGCCCACCGGCACCATAGAGATCTGTGGTGGGTTTTAATGACCCTACTCTCTGTGGCCCATCAGCCTCATGACCTGTACCGTTCATTTCCAAGTGGGCCACGCTTTGATGGGTACATTGAATGATTGGGTCTCCTTGAGAAAAATGTGGAATCTGGAGTTTCATGCCCATCTGGTGTTAATTACTATTTACCCCCTCTCCCCTCTCGTCTGAAAATTATTTCAGAGCCTTTGTAGATGGCAAATGATGCTTTTCTTTGAAGCTCGAGGATATTCCTTATTTTTTATCTTCTAAAGATTTCACTCTTAAAACATATATACTGATCGATCCCACTTTTGCTCCCATTCAACAAGGGAACATGGCCGAAATCCCTCTCTTATTTGACCAAATTAATCATTTCCTTTCCAAAAATATCTTAAAACCCATCAAAACATGTGATGTTAGGAAGTAAAAATTATTTAATTAACTTTTGGTGAGCGATTCAGCCTTTTTGTAATATAGTTAAAAAAATAAAAATAAACATGCTTTAATATCAATTCGGAAAGGAAAATCCAACAAGTAGTATTAATAACATTAATAAGATTCTGATAAGTTTTAAAATGTGATTAATTTTACCGATCAAAGAGGAAGGAAGGAAGGAAAGAAGGGATTTTGATTCTTTTCCATTCAAAAAATACTTTAAAATAAGTTGAAGAATCCCTCTTTTTAAAATACCCAATTAGTAATTAAAAAAAAATGGGAATAAGATTATTTAACTAAAGGACAAGATGATAATTTCGTAACATCACCGACAGTAAGACACCTGTCAAAGAAATATCCTACTGGTGGTGCACAAGATTGAATGGGACATGAGTTTTTCTGGTTGCGTTTTCTTGCCCTGAATTGTCCGAGAACAGTGCGAAAGAAGAAATATAATAGAGTAAGAAGATAATAGCATTTACCGTTATTCGCACATAATTATGCAAATATTCTTACCATGTCTCTGAAGATGGAAATACACAAGAACTTACACTACATATTTTCGATTCCTTAAGTTGTTAATACAATTTAATACCACATGTTTTGGCATTTATCGGCTTTAAATGTGTGTTTAGGGAAAAGGGTGTCTCACCATCATCACAAAGATTGAAATGGTCTGGCTCGTACGCACATTGCACATGGACATGAACCCATATGAGTACAACAAAATTGGTCCCGCAAGGACAATTCTTGTATCTCAAAAATAGCAAGCATGATTAGACCATCTAAGGCGCGCGCGCGCGCAAGCACACAGAGGTTCTTAGCAAACAAGTCGGTTTCGATCATGGAGAAATAATGTTGTGTTCTGTTGCCTAATAGTTACTGTTATCCGATAATGGGAACTTTGAACTGTTGATTTTGGGCCCCGGATACCTAATACTCGCTCTAGGTTTTCGTTGATCACGGTGATATAAATTGATATTAATACATAAAGCATGTCTGCATGTGCCTACTCACTGCCATTTCACAGTACAGCTGCTGCTAGTTGGTGGTTAGCAGTGGCATAGAGTTAGTAATTAGGTCAAGAGACTCCAGAATCTAGAGTCTACTAGACCCACCAAAATGTTTTTTAGTGCTTCAAGCTTTGCTGACATTTTCATATAGTTATTTTCTATGGTAAGAGTTTAATTAATTAGACATTAAACTGGGAAACCAAACTTGGTCGTTAACATTTAAGAACACATATAAATTATTGCCCTCTTGTTTTGATTTTCCTTGCCTTGCCTGATGAAGAATGTAATGAGCGAGTGTGCATATATGGAATGTAAAGTTTACAGAGATGAAATATACATGTTTAATTGCACCTCAGAAGACAAGAGTGAAGAGCTTTTGCACATGATCTAACAGTGTACCGCACAGGTTATAATAAGCTAGCTTTTGTTATGTACATAACTTGGCATGTGTCATGTTGGGTACCAATCAAGTAACCCAAGCTAGCACAAGGACACTGAGTGGCACTTTCACATTCCATCAATGTACATGAGGGTATCTTTATATCTGAGCCGAATATTCATGGCTGACGGTTGGTGAATTGAAATTGTCTTTCAGATTCTGCGCACAAGCTAAACTTCCAACTGCATCGATTCAAGGAGCGTCACCTAACAGTACAATGAAGATTAAAATTGATAAAGCAGTACATTGGATGAATTGATGGGAGAGTGGACGTCCATCCATCGTGATCGGTCTTTTTTTTTTTGGGTTGTTGTTTTGCTTGGGAAATATAATATTAAGTATTGGTGTTGGCCTTCAACTCTGTCACTTTTTGGTCTGGGTCTGGCCCTTTCAGCCCATATAGCCATGGGGCCAACTCTTTTACAATATCATTAGTAGTACCTCTGTGGTTGGTGGAGATTGAAAAGAGACGACGAGCAATTGAGCATGGATTATCAATAATTACTAATAAATCAATAAATTTTCACTTTCCTATCTTCCTTCTCATATCCCCCATCCCATGTCATAATACTTCCACAACAAGCCAATTAATGCCGGAGAGAGAAAATCGACTGGTTTATTATTAATAGTGATTTTCTATATATGTATATATGTCATCACCTCTACTTAATAATCTCCATCAAAAAACAAATTGCCAAATATAAGTTATTTTCACAACTTAATATGAAATTATTTTATAATTATCACATGATACATGTTACTTATTTTTAATAGTTGTATTGATATTGATAAATATTATATAATGTACAGGTCATTTTAATTAAGAAAAAAAAAAAAGAGAATGCTCTAGAAGAAGAAAGAGGAAAAAATGTCAAAGAAGAGAACAAATGTGGAGTTCTCTAATTAACAGTAAAAAAAAAAAAGAGAGAGAGAGGTAGGCGCCCTTTGCGGACAAAAGAAAGAGGCTTTGGATTTCGGAAGCTGAAGTCCGTACCCGTGTGAATTGTGTTGTGTAATTTGTAAAATCCAGACCGATGTGTTGAATGAAGTTTCAACCTTCGAGTTGCACGCAAAATATGGTACAACAAAAATGGTCACCGCTAATCTCCTATTCTGAAGCCACAATTCATTACCCAGAAATCATCAGATAAAAATGGAGACTGCATCTGCAAGAATTACAACAAACTGGCACTGGTCGAGTCATACCAAGATTGTAACTTTAATCTGGTTCATCTCTTTCATCTTGTTCTATTCTTTCTTCCACATGGCCCTCCAAAATTCTTCCCAAAACTACCCTTCTTCAGGTAACGTTTTCTCTTCGTTCTAATTTAGTATTTATCGTTTTGGATGTTGCAGTGACTGATTTGTAATGGGTGTAAATGTTTTATTTGTTTGATAATCCTTAATTCTATTTGTTAGCTCCACCAAATGGTATGGTTGTGCATAATTCAAGATCGCTTTTAAACTAGTGCTTCTACTCTTTGTTTAATTTCGAGTGGGTATCAAGGAGCTCAATTGACGATTGTTTGTGCGCACTGAGTTTAGGAGGGATTACATCACATTCTCATATTTCAAATGGGGAGCGAAGGGCAAGACTGTATGATAAGATGGCAAGGGATTTAGATGATCGTGGAGCGGCTTTCCTTAAGCAGGGTGAAACCTCTCAATCATTGTTACTTTCTGACGTCTTTACTCTCGAGGATGGAGTTGTAACACCTGTACATAAGGTAACCTAGGACTGTAGTTGATGACATGCACCTTAATTCATATGGTACTTCTTGATCCATTATAAGTGGCTGATGAACTTGTCTTGTTTTTCTCAGGCAGCTAATCCCCCTGTTCGAGCTAATGTTCTGTATCTCAGCCCAAAATACTCGGTCCCCATCTCGTAAGGATCATTTTTTGTCTCTCGTATTTCTTGGCCCATACATTGTGATTCAGCAAGATATATAGCCTTAGTCACTTGATTGGAAAGAAAAGCTTCGGTCATTTTCTTGAAAACTGTTGTTTGAATTGAGAAAATTGATTGAAATTTATCGTAATATGGCTTGAAATTTAGTTCCACTTTTCAGAATTAAATATCCATTAGTATGTCTGGGTTAAGAAAAGAACACATACTTCCTGTTCTACTCTAGTTGTGCCTATCTGGGTGTCTTTGAAATGATTTTCCTAATTTCTTCTTTATAATTTCTTTCTTCACTGTGAAAATCAGGTGGGTAAACCTTTTTTTTTATTTTTTCTCTCAGAGATGCTGTAAAACGTATATTCAAGCCACACTTTGACAAAGGTAAGCTGATTTATACTATCTGTTTAAATTATCAATTTTTCCGTAAAGTTCAGTCAATGGGATCACTCTTTATTGTTGTTTAACCTGTCCTTTGTTTGAGAAATTGAAATTCCCTAATCCACTTTCTCATTTTTGGTTTGCTTACGTATATCTTTGTTAGCGATCTGGTTTCAGAATTCTAGTTTGTACCATTTTAGCATGTTTCATGCCTCGCATCATATTTCACCAGTTCCTGCAACTGAAGATGAGGTACATTACCTGTTTGAAGTTTGAACTAACGTAGATGTCTATTTTAGAAATCAATACTTATTATATGGATTTTGGTCTACACTTTGAACCCTTTTCCATTCTGTCAGATTGAAGCTGAAGCAAATGCAGTTAGAGTTGTGGCAGAGGATCTTTGTCCTGTAAAAATTGTGCTAGACAGGGTGATTTTAACTTCCACTGGTGTGCTTCTGGGCTGCTGGCAGGTTACTATCTAGGACTGGAAATTATCATTTGATATGTTGGATGAGTTCATTTTATTTTATTTATAATTTTTTTTTGTGTGTGTAGGTGATCTCTGGTACTGATCCTGTGACCATTCGTGCTAAGCTGAGAAGTGCACTCCCACATGCACCTGAGAAGCAGTTAGTAAGGAACTCATCTTGTCCTTTATAAAGTGCTATTGGCAGATCGTCACTAGATAATTTCTAGATGAACATTGCTATGGAACCAATGAGTTTGAAATTTGTTGCTTCCTGCAAAACTGCTTTGTTCAAGGCGCTAACTTATCTGCTTTCTGCTGCAGTACGATCCTGCTATTCTTCACACTTCATTTGCAAGGCTTCTGGGTCAGCCTAGAGCTTCACCCACGGTAGAACTATTATAGCATCCTTCAGTTTGTGACTGTCAATTGTAACCAATAGATCTTTCTGATTGATATCCCCTAGGATTTTCATAATGTTGCTATTGCAACCTGGGAAACAGTGAATGGCTGTTGTCTGTATTGTGAAAGTGTGTGACATAAGTACTATCTATACTTTGGCAAATCTAATTAACTTGAAGCTACGTGAAAGATTGCTATTCTTAAGACCATGTATATAAATCATTTTTCGGCAGACTCCAAAATGATTAGGGTCATTCAACAAATAAGTGGATAGTAAACATCATCTTATCTCATCTTTGGATGTGATGCTTGTTTTTGTTCTTGCATCTACTAGGATTTTCTGATTCGTACTTGTACCGCATCATATGCAGGAGCCTCATCAAGTCCGTTTCTTCCATGAGCTAGTAGATAATCTAAACAATCAAATCCGTGGATCTGAGGTAAGTATTTACTTAAGTAAGCTAAGCTACCATTGCATATCATACCACAAAATTACAAGGTCCACCTTATTCTCAGTGGCTGGTTGGTTTTGGGTGTGCCGCCTATGGATGGGTTTTAGAATGAATGTAGTCTAACGTAATTGTGAAGCTGTATTTTCTAGGATTGCCGTAGCCTCAATTAATGCATTTTTTTGGCACTGGCAAAAGTTGGGAACTGAAAGCTGGAAGTTGAAAGTTGAAAGTTGATTTAGACCCTGTATAGAAGAATTACTCTACTAGCTTGCTTGCTTTCCAGTTATTTTTGTATCTACTATGTTTCAGTTGTCTTCCATAAATCATACAGCAGCTTACCCTGATGGCATCTCACATGTGTGTATATAGGCAGTGGTGTCTGAACTCTGGTATGTTGAAGAGTATGATGTATTGGCCCTTGCCCTGGACGGAAGAATGAAAGTTCACAAGTTCCCCCTGGGATGCTCAAGCGCCTGAAATTCCAAGCATCAGTAAAATACAAATTTAATCAAGACTCTTCTCCAGGCTACAACTTTCATCAAATATTTTGTTCTTACGTTTTTTGAAAATGAACTCCAGTCATCTAATGGTAATAAGATTCTCACGATCTACTTCAACGATGATTGTCTCACATTTCTGGTGTTCAAATAGTTTGTAATATATATGATGGGTCTCAATGAGTTGTCTATATAGATTTCTTGCATTAATCATTTAATTATTTTTATTCCTTTTTCTTTTTTGGGCACAATAATGTTTTGAGGAGTATGGAACATGGATCCGTTATATTGCCATTACATACCTAAGGGAATCTGTGCGGTTGGCACACGCCTGTGTGTGGATGAAACGTTGCTTCGGAGTTCGGAGAGACTTATTTCTGTCGCTTTCAAAATCACGTGCGTCATCTCGTGGATGCCACACGCTTTTTGCTCCCGAGTTGATTCACGTGATTTATGATAGGCTTTTGTTTTAGTAGGAAAGTTCATTCTCACAATACCTGAAAATTAAAATTTCAATCTTCAGAAAAATGAGTAGAAATATTTAACGTTCTTTCTTAATTATGAGTTATTTTATTTAATATAAGTTATAATCTGAAAATTAATATCATGATGAGTTGTCATTTAAACATTAATATTATGTGATTTTTTAAAAAAAAATTAACGATACTGCAGCTGTAACATTGAAACTAAAAGTAATCGTCTATGGATTCTTAATCGTTTTGATAGCGAATAATTAAATTGTATATACAAATATATATAATTTTTGGTTTGATATAAATTGCAATGAGTGATGTGCTTTAACAATTAATAAGTTAATTGTAATTCAAAAAAATAAAATAATTTAATAAATTATATAAGATATTATTTAAGTGAAATACATCGTTAAAAGAAATATAAATCAATATTTTTAATCGCGAGTTTAAATTTTATTCGTTGTGTTTGATAAGCCCATTATTCAAGCAAGCAATAGGGTGGGTGATGGAAAAATGCAACATGGCTGACGTGCCAAGCACTTATGACCAATACTTATATGACCTATGAGAGAGGCAATTAGCAAATGGCTTGGGCATTTGGCAATTTGAATTCGGCAGACACGAAACATGAATAAATTAAAGGAAAATGAATAGGCACGTGTTGGGCTCACGTGTACTAGTTCAATGAACTAAGTGGCAGTTGGTCGACACGCGCCATCCTGTGTATGGTATTCTCCCGCCACGCACGCACTCGACACCTTCCAACAATCCAATCCAACCCAACCCAAGGTGTTGTTGTCCAACGCCCCCCGTTTTTATTATTCCTAAACACCTTAATTTTCTCAAATTCAAGCTTCGATCAGTCCTGTTCGTCTAAGGTTGTTTTTTTTTTTTTTAATAAATCATTGTTTTCATTTTAGAGCGTTACTCAGTAAGCAGTTTATCTTACAGGTGTTGTTATAATTGTGTTGTGATCTAGGGTTTCTGTATTTGCCATTTTAAATTTCTTTTGTGATTATGCCTGATTGGTTGTTAAGAAAATGATGAAAACTGTAGGGAATATAAGAAGAGAATAACAACGTCTAATATTATATGTTAATTATAAAATCAAGATCAACCAAGAGTCTTGCTCCAGATTCTTTTTAAGTGTGCTGGGTAATTAGATGACGAATACTGAATGCACGCACTCTGTTCTAACTTTTATAAATCTGATAGTTTTAGAAAGTGCTTTTATTCACCGTTTTATTTAGTATGAATTAGATTTACAGTTTTTGGATCACATGCTTGATGCTGGTAATAAACTAAGTTGTGGTTGTTATTGAACAGCATGCCGGTGATAGTAGTTTAGTTTCTTCTGTGTTATTCAACAGCAGATTCAAAATCACTTCAATTATGGGTTTTCTTGAATGAATTTCGAGTTGTGACTGGTTTGTAGATTTGGGTTGTTTGTTTCTTTAAAATGGACGGGAAAGGTTCAATTGAATAGATTTTGTTTTGGTCATTTCAGAGAATTTTGTACAGGCATTCAAATCTCGAACTCATTTTCAGACAGGCATGGGTTCTGAGTCTCCTGCTCCCATGGCTGAAGATCTCAACGTGACAGCGGTGGATGCATCAGTAGATGAGTTAGTGATTAAAGATTTTGCCTTTGATTTTTGTTATTTCTTCATAGCTTGTAATCATGGGACGTGCACTGCTCATGACTAAATTTAGCGTCAAACTTGTATGACCTTTGTTAAGAGCTCGTGGTGTTCTGAAACTGTTGCAAACTGCAAAATGCTGACATTCTTCTAATTGTCTACTTTAGTAACATATGAGAGATTCTGCTTGGTGCAGTTAGTGTAGGATGATGACATTAATACCTGTGCAATGCTGTATATAGATCAACAAAGCCAAAGGAAATAAACACAATTTCATGACACCAGCAGAAGGCTAGGTACCTCTGGGGGAAAATGTTTGAAACTTTAATGAAAGTTTGATGTAAATACTTTTCTAGGAGTGTCTACTTCCGGCTTAAGCAATAAGCAAATTGAGTTCTTTAGATTATTAAATGTCTGGAAAGATTGAAGTGTTTTCACTTGAGCAGTCGAGTTGCATGATAAATCATTTTTACTAACTTAGATGTCTGAAAACTGTTTATCGTGCAGGCCTTGTCCGACCAAAAGGAATAAGAACGGAGTTCCTAAACGAGTTCACAAGGCTGAGAGGGAGAAACTGAAGCGCGAGCATTTGAATGATCTCTTTCTTGATCTTGCCAATGCTCTTGGTAATTTAGGACTCTTTAATTGGCTCCTTTGCCATCCTTCTCTATACTGTGTCTAGTGTCTACAAAATTGTCTGAAGTTCAAACCTGTTTGCCCTTAATCTTTCACCTTGTTATTGATTTTATAAACCAATCCTTTGAATTATCTCAATTAAGGACTGCCCTTGTACAGAATTGGATCAGCCAAACAATGGAAAGGCATGTGTGTTGAATGAAGCAGCTAGACTGTTGAAGGACTTGTTTATTCAGATTGAGTTACTAAAGAAGGAGAATGCATCTCTCTTGTCTGAATCTCACTACGTAAGGCCCCTGGACTTAATACTGTAGCTTCTTTACTAAATAGTCATCCCACAAATATGCAGCGAGCAATACCAGGAGTTCTCCAATTTGATTATGCTATATGATCTTTTGTCTGCTGGTTTATGTGATTTAGTTCATTCCGTTCAGCTACACTGCATGTAAGTTGCATGAAATTTTGACAGGTCACCATCGAGAAGAATGAATTGAAGGAGGAAAATTCATCTCTCGAATCTCAAATTGAAGTTCTGCAAAGCGAACTAGAAGCAAGGGTGGTACAATCTAAACCCGACTTGAATATACCTCCTGAATTTCAGCAACCAGAATTATCTTCACATTTCCCAGGAGATAGATATGGATTTCCTGCTGCTGTAGAACCAACATTACCTCAAGCGCCTGCTGTCCTTGTTGTTCCCATCCATTCTGACCTTGAAGCTTATTCAGCATCCGATGTTGCTCAACTCACATCTAAACCTGCCTCAAATGTAAGCAAACCGCATGCTAGGTATCCCAACCCGGCGGATTCCTGGCCTTCCCAACTTCTTGGGGAAAATATTTCCAGTAATAGGGAAAATGGTGATAGAGACAAATAAACTTAAAACTTGTAGCTCCTTACCTTATTTTTAGTTAATTGGCAGAGTTTGTATATTTTGATGGTTGTTTATAGTGATTTCGACGTGTATCGGTTGATTTTGATGCTTGGCCTTTGGTAGATGATGGTTGGTAACCAAAAATAAACCAACTGCACATTTTAGGATTGGATATTGAAACAGTTGAACTTAAAAGTTGTAAATAGCACAATTGCATTTTCAATTTTTTTTTTTTAAGTAATAGCAGTTCAAGACTTTAAAAGTTTTTGAACGAAGCAAGACTTAGGTAGCTACTTGTGAGGAGTTAAAATATTTTCAGTCTCCATTCCTACAAAATTGAGGGATTGAAAAAACGCTCAACAATTATTTTAAACTTTTATACTTTTATTAAAGTTAGAAACTACTAGAGATAAGGATACTTCCATGATATCACTGAAAAAAAAGTTGGCTTTTCGAGATTCCCCAAATTATTTGTTGAACCAAAGTACCAAACCCAACCAGGCCCTTGGACGCTCGGTCGAAATACTTACTGGTACCCTACTCGTCCAGTTGTCCTTTTCTCGCAAAAACAAAAGTAATTGGATATTAGGAACTGCGTCGCAACACCTTGACAAATCAGCTTTAATGTCTAGTCACACTGAACGACTCCGCGAAGCACCGAATATTTATCCCGCAACCGGCTTTGGGGCTTTTTAGTAAATATATTTTTTACTGCCTTTTGAGCGCTTGTCTGCTTTTCCTATCTTGAGGAGAAAACAGTAAGCACAGTCTGACTAGAACAAACAAAAAAAGCTTAGAACTTAGGCAAATATTTCAATATCAGAACAAGCTAAATAAACGAGGAAAAAGCTTGAGAGATCAGATATGGGATCTGGGGCTGGAAGCTTCTTGAAGGTTGTACTCAAGAACTTTGATGTTCTTGCTGGGTATGTATATTTCTCTTTCTCAATGTTTGAGATAATTTTAACAATTTGGTTCAGTAATCCTGGAAAATGAAAAAAACTGTTTTTAAGTTTCAATGCCAAGCCCTTTCGTTATCCGGTACCGTGAATAGAAGTTACTGATATTATTTGATGTTCTTGCTTGGGAGATTTTTCTTGTGAATAGATTTTTTTTCCTTGTTTTTATTATTACTAAACTGAAACCGAGTAGATATAAAAAATTCTTCTATTTAACCTTAATGTGAGGCTGAGGCAACCTCAAAGTTGAAAATTTTTCGCCTAGGATAGACTATCTCCGAACTAGTTTGGTCTATTACAAACAGAACCATTGTCAATTGAAAGCAGACATTTTTTTTTTTCTCTATATTCGCGTTAATTTGGTAAATGCTGTGCTTTTGAAGGATTTTATTCTAATTTAATTTCTGGCTTTTGATTTGCAGGCCTGTGGTCAGTCTTGTTTACCCCCTGTAAGTGCGCCATCTAATTCTTTATCATTTTATTTTAGTGAAATTGTAGCAACCTTGATTTTATTGTTTTAGCTTTCCTGCTCATCTGAATTGTGCGGTGTTTAGATTATCGTTCCTTGTAATGGCTACTTGTATTATTACTCATTTAAGATTATTAATGGTGCTTTTTCATTTGGGTCATCTCGTCAGGTATGCCTCTGTTAGGGCAATTGAGACCAAGTCTCCTGCAGATGACCGGCAATGGCTTACTTACTGGATTCTCTATTCCATGCTTACCCTTGTTGAACTCACCTTTGCCAAAGTCATTGAGTGGTAAAAATCTTGCCCTTTGCTTATTTACCAATCTCTCTCTCTGTCTTTTTATCAAAGTCCGGTAAATGTGTTCCAATCTGAATTTGAGATTTAGTTTCTTTTTATTTGGATTTTTCTTCTTCTATTTAAAGAATCTCCTGTAGCTTACAGAATACACAGTTTCCCAAGCAAATAAAATGCCACAAGTATACTTGTACACATTATCCAAACCCATATCTATCTATTTGTGTGAAAAAAAAAAAAAAATCAGTTGACTGACTAATGAAAATTTGGTTATTGAGCCCTTACATTTGACGAAAATTTAACCCCAACTGCAAATTTCTCAAAAAATGCAACCCTTCTACCATTATCAAAGTATATATTTTCCAAATATATAAATTGATCTTTGTTCTCTCGATGTCTTGATGCACTTATGGTATTATGTAAACTTGTGGATTCTATTTTGTTCTCTCAAGAAATAATTCAAAGAAAAGCATATGGAGCTATCCAAAAATTCACATTGATGTAGTTTTTCCATGATTTCACCTTAATATCTCCTGCTTGTTCTTTCAGCTGATCTAGAGAATTCATTACTCTTTTAGTTCAGCAGATGGAAAAACAAAATGTCAGTGTTGTAGTTCAAGCTATGGCTTTGAAATATCTCTAAAGTCTCATAGATTTGGGCTGTTAGATTATGGCTGATAAACTTTATCGTGCAGGGATTCTTTATGACTTATTGCTTCGTTATTCACGATTGTAGAGTAGCAGGAGCAGATGTAGAGTCTAATCTAACCCTTTGTTGCAGGATTCCTATTTGGTCGTATGCAAAGCTGATTTTTACCTGCTGGCTGGTCATCCCATACTTCAGTGGTGCTGCATATGTTTATGAGCATTATCTGAGACCTTTCTTTCTCAACCCTCAGACTATTAACATCTGGTATGTCCCAAGAAAGAAGGATGTCTTCAGCAGGCCAGATGATGTTCTAACTGCTGCAGAGAAATACATTGACGAGAATGGGACAGATGCTTTTGAGAAGCTCATTCACAGGGTATGCCATCTTTGACAATCATTTTCTACGTATAGATCCTAAACTTGTGTATTGATGATAAAATTTATTTTTTTTTTAAAAAAAAAAAACGAATTCATCTGAATTGGGAAAATCATGTTGTCTCTACTTGGCATCAAGCAAATCGGATGGTGTTATATGATATAAAAAATAGTTTTTCTTTGAAGACGATATTTTTCCACCACACGCTTATCATTTTTCTCTTGGTTCTTCAGGCTGACAAGTCAAAGAGGAATTACGACCACCCAACGTATGCCTATGACGATAGTTATTGAGTTTAATGGCTCAGTGTTAAGTTGCATGTTAGCAAGAATGAAAAAGACGTCTTTACCGTTAATTACTATGATCGATTTAGTTGTTGATGCTTTTCTTCTTTTGAGTTGCAGGTCCCCTTTTTTTTTTTTTTTTTTTGGTGGTTTTGTAAGAGAACTGAATGCTGTATAAGATTAAACAGTTTGTGTTGCTTTTCACTAAATTTCGTATTACTTTGATGACGCCGATCATCATGTGGGAGCGTGATGCCGGAAATCGACGGCGCAAAGGGAGTACATTTGGAGCTTTGGTCACATTTACACATCAGATCCGAGAGGCGCCTGATCGTTAAAGAACTCTATACAAACAACCAAAAACCAAATAAATAAAGAAATAAAATCAGACCAATAATGGAGGCCCAAACTAACAAATTCTCGAAGGTCTTCAGTCTTGATTTAGCACATACATTTTCTGATTTCACAATCATGTTGTTATTATATCGAGGCTCATCTTCTTCTATATTAAATATTTATCTACAGTTCTTTAAAAAAATATTTATTTACAAAATTACATGCATAGCTTTCAAAATAAATCCAAAAAAATAATAATAATAACAATAGTCATTGTCGTAATGACCAAAATTAATTAAAATGAGTATATAGTGAAAAGGAGGACATATTTGTAATTTCACACGAAATGGTTCAGTTGGTGACGTGGAGTAAAAAGAATCGGATTTTTTTCTCCTGGTTTATTTTGGAATATAGAATCTTCAAACTCCGAGAAATCGAGACAGATGGTAATTAATTAATTTTAAAAAAAAAAACAGTTAGAACAGGAGGAGGGAAAAAAGGGGAGAGAGAAGTGCGCGTTAATTTTGAGAAATGATTGCATTAACCTTGTGATTTCAAACGATACGAGCTCTAAAATCTCATCAGGAACAATAATTAATTGAAATTACAAGCTCTTTGTTAATCCCCGTCGATCGCTCTCTCGTAAAATGATCCACAAGCGAGATCCAACTCAGACTCTCGAAAGTCCTAGTCTAATTCCCGATTTATTTTCGTTAATTGGAATTCAGGTTAATATTATCCACATTGCATTGTTTCCCTAATTTCGGGCTCTTTTGTTTGTTTTTAAACTTTTTCTGTTTGATTACCGAGAAAGAAAACATCGAATTCTACAGTTTGGTTTTAAACAAAAACATAATGTGGAAGAATCGATTTATTAGATGTGTGTTAGAAGGTTTGAATTTAAAATTTTTTAAGAGATTCACTTGATGGCATAATATTATAGATTCTCATTATTTGCAATTTTGGATGAAATAGAGTTATTTTTGAGCTTGGGATTGGAAAGATGTTTGTGAAGCGTTCGTGATCGAATAGATGAATTTGATATTTCAACTTCTGGTTGTGGAACTGTGGAGAAGTTTTATATGGGGAGAACTTGGGCGTCGTTTTGTTGTCTTCTAGAATTTCGGTTTCGCTTGAATGGGTATTCTTCTTTGCTTTGGCTGGACTTGATATTGCTACCTGGATGGCTTCTTTTCAGCAGAATATTCTTGTCGAGAGGGACACTGAACAGGTATTATGTTTTCTTGAATGTTAGTTTTTTTTTAATGATTTTGTCATTGTTTAGGTACTTCAATTATTAACCTTAGTACAACTTTTAATTTGGAAAGAAAAAAAAAGGGGGGCAATGCCTGATAGTTAATGGACCAGCAATTGAAAACCTCATTTGCTAGTCCGACATCATTTTACATCTTGTGTTGCTGTCAATATCTATCAATGATCTTGAATTGCTTTATTTGTTTATTATTATTTAAGAATGGTTCCTCAACATTTTGTTTTGTGATCTTTGTTTGATTCAGTAATGCATTATTATGGTATTCATAAATAACCTTTTTTCTTTTCCCCTGGATTTATTCCTTGTCTTATTATTATGAATATTTTTAATAGTTTTCCTGTTTCAAGGAAAGTTAGCTCATGTTATATATTTTCTTATTTAAATTATGGATATATTTTTCATCTGTGCAGGCCGTTAGAGTCCTTAAGAAAGGGACATATCTGCTGAAGTATGGGCGTCGGGGAAAGCCTAAATTTTGTCCGTTCCGGCTTTCTAGCGTATGTTTCCATGCATAATTGAAATTGAAAATTTAGTACAATTTATTTGCTTTAGTGTGTTCCTCTCACTGAATTGTGTAGATGATGCATTTCAATGATGAATTTCAAATGTCAATGACCATATTATGCTGTTTGCATCATGATTTGTTTGATCAAGTTGATTATTGGTATATTATCTTATGTTTTGAAGTGATGTGCTAAATGTTGGGTACATAAATGTGCAAGTTAGAATCATTTGAATCAGCATTTATTCTCTTTTTTTATGCTCAAGTCCTTTGTCAACTTTTCAGGATGAGAAATTGTTGATATGGTACGCTGGCAAAGAGGAAAAGCAACTAAAATTAAGCCATGTTTCAAGGATTATACCTGGACAGCGCACTGTAAGTTTGTGCGTTCCTTCAATTAATGAAATGAAGACAATATCTTCAATTTTTTTTTTCTTTGACAAGGGACCAATTGTGTTACAAACTTCTTCTTCATCATCTTCTTCTTTTCTGTGATTTATTTTCAAGCCATACTCAAATGGTTCATATATAAGTGTATTCTGGTTATCATCTTTCCTTGGAGGTTCCGTATTTCTTGTTCAATTTGATTTGTGGTTTCTTCAAAACCATATTGGTTTTGCTGCATGCATCTACCTGTATCTGCAACCAATTGTAACCTAAAAGGAAGAACCTTGATTCTCATTCACCTAATTTGTTTTCCAGCAATCAATAATCACCTCCGAGCATTTCCAACTTAAATTACAGTGACTCACTAAATGGGTGAAAACAACAAATCAGCATCAGATCCTCTTTAGAAACTTCAGCATAAGGGTTAACCATGTACTACTAATAAATGTTGCTGTGTGCTATTTGCAGGCTGTTTTTCAGCGATACCCTCAGCCTGAGAAAGAATATCAATCATTTTCTCTTATATACAGTAATAGGTCCTTGGATTTGGTGGGTACTTTGGCTTCTCTTGCTAGCACTAAATATTTTCTAAGACAAAGTACATTGATGTTCCCCTTACATTTTCATTGGGAATTGCAATGATTCATTTTCAATTATTTATTAATCCTGGTCAGGGCATAAAAATTCAATTGGTCAACTTTATTTTGGTCATGGTGGTTTTGTCTTGAGTACACATCCATGTGGAACCATCAAATCCTATTATTTGTATTGAAGCAGAGTCATCAATTAAGCAAAAATAAGAGACAGGTCTTTCATGTTGTAATATGTTTTTGGACCCCCATCACCATCCCACACCCTATCCCAAGGAAGTCCCAGATTTTGTGAAAAGTAGGTTAGACCAGTTTCTCACTTTTGTATTTCTTCCTTATTACCATTATATTTGTAAATCATTTCTGTGAACATTAGTGGTATTGTGTGTATCTGCACCCCTATGTTTCCGCAAGTGTGTGTGTGTGTGCATGATGGAGAGAGAGATGCATAAAGAATGAAGACATATCTTCTGCTTTCCACTATTTCTGATTTCCTGTCTCTTTTACTTGAACTCTAACTGTGGAGGATCTTGGAAGCCTTGGGAATTGTATTTGAGTTATGTTTTATCATTTAATTTAAGATGAAAACTGATCATTTGTACATTTTGTTATCATAACCTTAGTTTTCCTTTTGATGAATCCCGGCCAGTATCCCTTTTTACAGCTTGAAGATAATTTAAAATAATTGGGTTACAGTTATTTAACCTTACTCTTTCATTTCTCTCTTTCCATTTTTCCTTTTTTAGTTTTTCAATTAACCTTTTTCATTTTAAAACATCAAACATTCTCTTGCAGTGGTAAAAATATTATAACTACCTCTAATTATTGGATTTCTTGATCAGATATGCAAGGACAAGGATGAAGCTGAGCTCTGGTTTACTGCCCTCAGAGCCCTAATTTCTCAGGATAACCACCGCAAATCAAGAAGTGATAGTATATCATCTGATAGCCCACGTAGCCATACCCAAAAGAATTCTCCATCTCATGTATCATCTACCAGCAGTGACTTAACCAATAAGGTTTCTTGCTTGATGTCCATTAAAATCATATTATTTGCTACTTTCTTTGACTTAATCTTCTCTATGTGTTTCACTTGTCCCAGGATTCTGGAGACACCCAACCAATTCTGGTTGCTTATGAGAGTTCTCCACAGAATAGATTGGGAAAAGCCTTCTCTGAGGTTTTGTCATTTACAGCAGCAGCAAAGGCTTATGCTCAAGCTGAGTCAGTTTCCAAGTCCCTCAACTTTGCAGCTTCTGGTGGTTTAGATGATGCAAATAGTCGTAGCTCCACAGCTGACTCCTTTCGAATTAGTTTATCCAGTGGTATGAGCTCATCCAGCCAGGGATCTTGTCATGAAGATTTTGATGCGTTGGGTGATGTTTTCATCTGGGGAGAAGGATTGGGCAATGGGCTTTTGGGTGGTGGTGTCAATGGGGTTGAAATTTCTTCTGCTGACAGGAGGGATGCACTTTTGCCTAAGGTCCTGGAGTCAACTGTGGTACTTGATACCCAAAGTATAGCTTGTGGGAGTAAGCATGCTGTGTTAGTCACCAAACAGGGGCAGATCTTTAGTTGGGGTGAGGGATCCGGTGGCAGGCTTGGGCATGGAGTGGAAGCTGATGTTTCTTATCCGAAGCTCATTGATGCTCTCAATGGATCAAACATTCATATAGTAGCTTGTGGGGAATTTCACACCTGTGCTGTAACACTTTCAGGTGATCTTTATACATGGGGTGATGGTATTCACAATCTTGGTCTTCTAGGATATGTTAGTGAAATTAGTCACTGGATCCCCAGAAAAGTAAGTGGTAAGATGGAGGGCTTACAAATATCATTTATCTGTTGCGGACCTTGGCACACAGCTGCTATTACATCGGCAGGAAAGTTGTTTACATTTGGTGATGGAACTTTTGGAGCCCTGGGCCATGGAGATCGTAGCAGCACTAGTGTGCCCAGAGAAGTTGAAACGCTGAAAGAATTAAAAACAGTGATGGCTTCTTGTGGTGTTTGGCACACCGCTGCAATTGTTGAAGTTGCTAGTAAAACTTCTAGTTCCAATGGTCTTTCATCAAAAAAGCTATTCACCTGGGGGGATGGGGCTGAAGGCCAACTTGGACATGGTGATGCAGAACCTAGAGTAGTTCCACTTTGTGTAAAAGTTTCAGATGACACTAGCTTTTGCAAAGTAGCCTGCGGTCACAGCATCACTATTGCTTTAACAACCACAGGACAAGTATTTTCAATGGGGAGTGCTGATTATGGACAATTAGGTAGTCCAGGTAGCACTGGTAAACTTCCCACTCGCATTGAAGGGGACATCAAACACAGATATATTGAAGAGATAGCATGTGGTTCTTATCATATCGCTGTTGTAAGTTCGAAATCTGAGGTTTACACTTGGGGAAAGGGAGCAAATGGTCAGTTGGGACATGGAGACAATGAAAACAAACAAACTCCTACACTTGTTGAAGCTTTGAGAGACAAACTTGTAAAGAGTGTGGTTTGTGGTTCCAACTTTACTGCTGCCATATGTCTTCACAAAGGTGTTTCTATTGCTGATCATTCCATTTGTTCTGGTTGTCGTAATCAATTTAATTTCAGGAGGAGGCGTCATAACTGCTACAACTGTGGGCAAGTTTTCTGCAAATTGTGCAGCAGTAGGAAGTCTATGAAAACTGCTTTGGCTCCAGAGATAAACAAGCCTTACCGCGTGTGTGATGATTGTTTCATAAAATTGAATACAACCTCAGAATCTGGATCAAATTCGCAGTTTCCAAGGAATTCAAGTGGATTATTTCCGAATTGTAATAGGGTAACTGAGAAAGAAAACGTGAATTCTAGATCTGTTGGACGACTTTTAAGACTTGCATCTTTTGATTCATCCAAAGAGGCTACCGATGGACAATCTAAGCCCAAGAGGAAAAGTTATCATGCCTCTCCCTCTTTAAATGGAAAATTCCAATGGGAATCAAACTCTGCCTTCAGTAAATCAAACAAAATATCTGCTTCTCCTCCTGGCTCAAGGAGGGTTTCTCGAGCACCATCCCCTATTTCAAGGAAATCAAGTCCTGCTTGTTCCATTACAATGAATTCTTTTACTGATCTTGCAAATTCAGAAGTCCTTTTTGAATACTCAAAACAAACAAATGACAACCTCAACCAAGAGCCAGATGTTTTAAGAGCACAGGTAAATCCACACATAACCAAAAGTGTAGAGTAATATCTGTAGGCTACTTTAATCCAGTGATTTTGTTAAATCTTAAGAAATTTAATGATATATGGAAAATATAGGCAACCTACAATGACCTTTCTGAACTTAATGTGAAAGTTTGGCTTGCCTCTCTATTTTTCTTGAATGTCTCAGTGATTGTGACCGAAGTGATGTAAATTCTGAATGCAGTTGGAGGATCTTACTCGCAAATCCCAATTCCTAGAAGTAGAACTTGAAAGGACGTCAAGAAAGTTGAAAGAGACGACTCAAATTGCACAGGAGGAAGCTGAAAAAAACAAAGCAGCACAGGAAATAATCAGGTCTCTAACTGCACAGGTGAGAGGCCTGATCGTTGGTTCAAATCTTGTTTTGTGGCTTGAATTTAGAATTGCTGCAGCGCAATTTATTATTCCCCTCTGTAGATTTGATTGAAGTCACTTCAAAGTTTGTTTCTGATAGGCATAGGGTCGAACTCTTTCAGCATTTGGGATTGAAATATAAAACGGGTCAAATATCAGGATGAATGATAGAAAATTAGATGCCAAATAAGTCCAGGATCGCATGTAATCCTGACATTTTCTTACTAACCATATGAATGCAGGAACCTAGCTTGTTTTTAACTGTATATATGATGCATATTGATAAAAATGTTTATCATAGAATGATTGCATCTACACATACTGTATTTGTCTTTCTATGTCAACTAATATGATGGAGGTAGAGGTTGTGTATTTGTCAAACATTTTTGACACAGTTGGATATGAATGTGACTGCATACTGTTTGTAGGAATATAAAAAGAGAACATTCATCAAATATGCCTCATCTTATACATTCTTGGATTGTGCTTCTATAGTTCATCTGACGGTCATTTGTTGGTTGGTTCAATCATTTGACAGTTGACGGACATGGCTAAAAGAGTACCTGAACGGTCATATACAGACACAATATCCCATTCACAAGCTTATTGCAGCTGAGACTGAGAGCTGTTCGACCAACCCACCTTATCTTGATCATGAGTATAATGACCAACATATTAGCTCCAATTTTGTAAAGCCAGTAGTGTGCGGGAACAACTGGAATTTAAAGCGGATAGTGAATGACTGAACAGCAACCTGAGGTGTAAATGCTCATCTGGTTGAGTTGAACGTAACAATCCTTCATTCGACAGCACCCAGGAAGGATGAAATATAGGAAAATAGCTAATAGAAAACAGGAGAGTTAAAATAAAAAAAAAATAGGTGAGAATCATACATTATTGTCAACAGATGTAAATAGTTTGAATTATTAGATGAAAAGTTGTTGTTGTTGTTGTTGTATCCTCGAGAGAGGATGGTTTTGGAATTTTATATATATATATATATATATATAATTACCGCACTCCCTGAAGGAGCTGTTGAAGGGGATGGAACTTTCAGTTATTTGAATAATTTTGAAAAGAGAAATTTCCTCATAGTCATTCATGTGAAGTGTTATTTTTAGCCGAGCAATCCCACCTCGACTCTGAAGCTTACGACGTCGTTTCAATCTTTAAATCCTAAGAGACACACGTGCGAAGGAAATAGCACACTAATCTTCATCTTCCAAGGCTCTATCCACCAAACCAATCTTCTAATTTTCTAAACGAAATAGATAATCGAATCCACCAAGTCAGTTGATCCATCACGCTGGAACGCCTAAAAACTAACAAATCAAATAATTAATTTTAAAATTAATTTCTATTTCGCCACGCCATCAATTCCAATTTCAATTTTAACCAAGTAAAATTATACTCAAACCAACCGATCGGCTTCGTTATTGTGTCTCTAGTACGAGAGGTGTGGTGGGGGTGCTCTGTGGTAGTGATGCTTGTGCTCACGAACAGACGAACAGACGATGGTGATGGTGGACGAAATCGGAATTAAGTGAACAGATTTCATGGCGCAAATTTTGAGAAAGGAAAGCTTTAATCAAGAATGACGACTAAAACTTTTTAAAGACACGACTGATTTCGATTTTTATTAAGAAGCATGCTCTTTCTGTCAAAAAGTAGATCCAATTTATGTCATTAAGTCTTCCCAGCACGAGGGGCATGAATATCAAGCGCGTGTTAAAAATAATATATACGTCATCAGAGTTGTATTAAGGTTCCAAAATCTTCCGCTCAGCTTGGCGATCCCAGGGCTTCGCTAAATGACGTGAATCAACACGTGGTTAAAATGTAGTCCTTGAATCACCCATTTCTGAGAAAATTTAAAAAAAAAAAATTGAAGAAACGGGAGCTTCTTCAGCAAGCAATAAAGCACCTTGGCAAGCAATTTGCTATCTGGGGAAAGCTTTAATTAGACCCGAAAAAAATAAAAATAAAACGTGATTTCTGAGTTACAGCATTCCAAGATATTTTCAGAAAGTAATAACCCAGCAGCAGTGCTAACCGCCAATTTCACAATCATTTTATCCACCAAATAAAGGAAATGAAAAAGAAACAAAGCCTACACAATGTTTTCATCAGACGGTCTGCGAATCTGAACAGCAAAGACATCCCCTGAATCTTGTGATCAACGGACGCCCTGAGCTCGTTACACCGGGCCCTGTAAGTTTCTCATCTTTTGATTGCAAGTCAAAATTCAATCCTCTTCCACTTCACCTTCACCGGCTTCCAAAGCCTGGGATAGATATTCCTGGGCTTCTGCTAGAGCTGACTCCTTGGCATCAGCAGCATACAATATTTTCTTGATTGCTACTGCCATCTGCATAAATATTAATGAAAGACTTGAGTAGATTTTACAACTTCAAAAGGTTAAACACCACACCCAGCACAACAATGTATGTTAGCAACCATGCCATTTGTTCTTAAATCACACAAAAACCTGTAAAAAATACAAGTTCTGTTTGGTTGAATTTCAACTTTCTTCTTTTGGGTAAAACCAAGTTTTAGGATGTAAATAAAACATGATTGATTATAGATCAGAATCCCAAAAAGCATCAGATATATTGCTTCAGTACATTACAGAACTTGTAATCAACAAATTTCAGTTCCTTGGTTGCTTGGGGATCCAGGCAAAGAGACAAACGAGAAACAAATTATGCCAAAAAAAAGAGAATGTAATGTGATCAAAACAAGAAGTCCAGAAGTTCTTACAGGAAGATTTTCCAATTCAGGAGTTTGACAAAGTATTTCTATATCCCGTAATTTTGCAAAGTAAAAATCTCTCTCTTTCTCCAAAAGGTCCACAGAGAGCTTGAGATCTGTAATCTACATCATAGTAGCACAGAACAAAATATTTCAGGACCCAGCATGAAAATTGGCATCTGTACAAACTGGATTAAAGCATAGATTTTCACTTTTAATGGCTTTCTGATAAAGGGCAATCTGAGAACTAGTGTATACAAAGAGTTCTCTGGCTTAAGCCCCAGAAGGTAAACTTTTTCAGCTGCAGGATGCATGTATATATGATTACGCATCCAAGAATTGGGGGACTGACCAATGCCAGAACAAAGGTAGTAAATGGTGTCAATGTTAATATTTTTATTTCCTTTCAATAACTGAAATGAACATGCGAATATGCCATCAAATCCCGGCTAAAGTTTCGCCACTAAGTATGTATCTTCCAAATAATTGAGAAAGGGAGAATGATCAGCTCATTTAGCATTGGTCAAGTTCATCAGACTTGAAATTTCAAACAAGGAAGAGAAATACAACAGAAACCTAGTGCCCATACCTCCTTAGACAAGGCTTGAACCTCCTGTGCTGGGTTAGCTCCATATATCTTTGCTTGCCTGGGCCCTAAACAATGTGCATCAAACAGAAATGGTAAGAATTTACAGAAGTAGAAATAGAACTACAATGTTCAAGCACAGAAGAAACTTTGCGGTTGAAGGTAACCAGATATTTTATTGTGGCCGATGTCACCAGAGCCAGCATTATGCAAATTGTTTGTTTGCAGTGATTTTGAAATCTTCTGAGAACCCCTAGAACTCCGTTCCTTCCCACCCTTACATCTACGCTCCACAGGATTGTAGTTCCTACAAGAACACCAACAATGTCGTATTATTAGAAAAATTCACAAATGAAACAAGGTATTCCAACCATATTTAGCTATTTGCAATCAAAAGTTTGAAGATGCTGTAGGGAGGAGACTGAAAGAGTAAGCGGCGTACTCATTCATGATGCCACCATTTACAGAATCACAGTAACGTTTCAGCCATTGTAAGAACTCTAAGTTGTCCAAAGGTCGGCCTTTAACAAGCTTATTGACTTCAATATGCTGCCACAGAGCAAAATTGTTAGTGACTCAAGGTAAATGTCCCGATTTAGCTTGCAAAGGTTGTGATACTACTCACAATAGACAACAGAACATATATATTAGCAACCAGGAGCACAACTAAGGGGTGAAAAGAAGGTGACTCTCATTTGCTGAAAGAGAAGTTGTGACGGAAAATGATACAAGAGACAGCCACAAGTCTATTTTTCCAAGGCCTTGTTGATGTGAATTGAGTCAGTCAAACTGTAGCAAAGTAAATTCCTCTAATTGAGGAAATGTCAAGAAGAATTGGAAATGAGATCGTCACAACTATCAGAAACATCCTCCTTCAAAAAGTTAAATACTCCCAGGTTTTTACCAAACCTTAGAATTCATAGGTCGAATGTAAATGCTGACTCAAAAATAATATGAACAAAGCAGCAAAAATTTCATCGGCCTTGTAAGGAGAGAAGATATTACCTTCTCAATTTTCAACTTGTTAAATACGTCCTGCAGGACCTTGTAATTTTGGATCATGTCATATTCGGTCTTTGCATCAAAGTTTACCTAAAGCAAACAAAACAGGCAAAATTCTTCTATGATTATAATGAATAAATTAAAGAAATGATAACGCATACAACAAAAAATTGTGACAGGGCATTTCACGGTTACCTTGTGCATTGGAACAACTCCTGGGTAGGTCATGTCCAACATTTGACACTGCACTGCACCAGACGCAGCCTGAAAGATAATGATACATATGAACAAAAATGAATGAGGTCATCAATATTTCAAAGCCATACCCAAAAAAAGAGGAAACAGAGACGCCCAGTTTCATGTACATATAAACTCTTATCTTCATTGGGTCATTGAAATATTGATATCATTTACCATACTCTCAGCTAATTGATAATACATCATCATCACATATATTGCAAAGTAAATTCTGTCCATTGTTACATCCACTCACTTTCAAAGCAAAGCATTCCCTTTACACTGCATTTGATTCTAGGTGAAAACAAACAAGCCAGCCATAATTTTTTAGACAAAAAAAAATTATTTATACGCAAAAATGAAACAACCCATCAAGTTCAAACAGCAGCAACCATAACAATAATCAAAAGACAGCATTAAAAAAAGAAGAAAAAAAAAAGATAGAAGAATTGGAGTTCCCAGATAACGAAAGGGCAGGCATGTGATGTGACCTCTTCAATGCGAGAGAGATGAAGCTGAAGCCTGTTGTTGATCCACGTCAATATCTCATTTCTTCCAACAAAATACGCACTGTCCATCATTCCAATGTTGGTTGCCATATTTCTCTTAATCACTTTCTTCTAAGTTTCTAAACTCAAAAACAAAAATAATAATAATAATTGACAGGAAGACCTTTGAGAAACAAGATTTAATATTTAAAAAAAAAAAAAAAAGAAGAAGGAAAGAAAGAAAAGGAGTTGATTGATTTTGAGAAGAAGAGAGAAACCGAAAGAAGACAATACAGGAAAAAGCTGGCACCGGCCCTTCTTTGAAAATTGAATGTGCGGTTTTCATTTTAACTTTTAACGTTCACTCGTTTTTTAAAACAAAATAAGAAGATAATTAATTTATTTTTCTCTTTTATCATTTCCTAATTTAGTTTTAATTCTGTATTAAAAAAATGGTGCCGATGATCATCCGGTAAATAATTAAATAAATTATTTATTATTTTAATTTACATTATCAACCAATCAAAATTTGTTTATATGACTCAATTATTATTGACCACAAAATTAGAGAATCGTAAAAAATCATTTATAATTATGTATCGATATGAAATATTTTGAAATTTTATAAAAAAATCCAATAAAGAGGTTAATATTTGATATAATATTTAAAAATTACTGTCTTTTTGCAATTTTTATGTAATTAAAATCATTTTTAACACTGATTGATTAAAACTAATTTTTTTTAGATAGGAATTAGAATCAATTTTAAACGAAGATAAATTTAATATGGGCTATTAACGTTAAGGACCCTAATTTTTATATTTTTACAAACGATCACATATTTTTTATATTTTGTTATGGAAACAGATGCTTTTCTTATAGATTTGGAGTTTCAGAGATTCAAATGGGTTGGAGAAGAAGCCGAGCCATGTGGTGGAGGATGCTGCAAACGAGCCGAGCATCTGTTTCGCCACATATCCATTACTTTATAATCAGCTGGTTGAATCAACTTATAGTGGTGGAAGACAATTTCAAAGAGCTACAAGGACTGTCTTGTTGGAGCTCTATCAGTGTCGCTGCACCGGTTTGCATCTTCCAGATGATCAATGATAAGTTAATGATTTCGCCAGCGACATCGCCGTGGATTATTGTAAAATGATCATCTCTGTCATCAAATTTATTGTACTGTGATTGTAATTTGTTTTCCTTTTTCCGATTGCTCTGTGATTTTACCTTACAAATCTCTATCACATATTTGGCGGAATTTTTTCAAATGGCTCGTGAGATTTTGGGCCGACCATAATTGTGATAATCAATTAAATAAATTATGTATACTATACAGATGAAATAAATTATTGGTTAAAAAAATAATTTAGTGTTTGATATTGGTTAAAAAAATAATTTAGTGTTTGATAAATTGTGTTGTTACGGTTGTTGTAAATTTAAAAAATAAAGTATATTTATTTAGTAAATTTTATTATGAAAGTATTATTTTATTATATAACAATTAAAATAGACATATGTTTAAATTATATTTTATATAAGTTGCTTAGAATATGTTTAATAAATTATTTTGAAATATTTTTTTAAATACATAAAATAACATAAAGTAAAAAAAAATTAATTAAATAAAATTTAATAAACTTTATTATTACACAAAATAAGATAAAAATTTAAACTCATACGTAATTCAGATAAAATAAAAAGTAATATTTACTACATTCACATTAAATTTATATTAAAGATAATATATAGTAGTTGTGACGGTAATCTAATTGTGATGATAATATAATATAAATGATTATATATATTATGATATATAGAAAAGTAAAATGTAATTGTTTTTTTATTAAAATATTAGACTTATAATAAAAACTTTAAAAAAATATAAGGACATATTTAATAAAATATTTATAAAAAGCAACATTGTGGCTGCTTTTAAAAGTCGTTATTAAAATATAAAAAATTATGAAATAAGTTATTTTTATGAAGTTTACTAAATATTATTTTTATAAAAAAAATTATGAAATAAATAATTTGTTGAGACCTCAATTTTAAACGAGAATTTAGAAGGCTGTTTAATGCAGCTTTTTAAATATAATTTGTTTAAACAGATTTTTTTTTCTTTTAACAAAAAATAAAGTATGTTTTAGTATAATTTTTATAAATGATATTGAAAAAAATTTAATGATTTAGTTGTCGATGAGAGTTTTTGTAAAAAGATATAAAATTATTTTAATAAAAATTTTTTTAAGTTATGTTACGAATGAAATAAAATAAAATTGTTCAATAAATAAATTATATTTTAATTTTTTTTAAAAAAAAAAATTCAACCTCTGTTCTAAATTTGACATTTTGTTAGTAGAAGTGAAAAAACTTATTTAATCTTCAAAATTTATACTAAAAAATAACTAAATAAAAAAAAATTGAAACTGCTTTTCCTTAAATTATAAAGAAAAATATATTATGCATTAGGTTCAAGTCTTAGATTATTATCTATTAAAACGTTTTACGTTCCTTAAAAAAAAAATTAAAAAGAAAGTAGAAAATGCAAAGCATTATATAAAGTTACTATAAACTGAAAATAAGTAACATATTTTAAATAATCACATTACCAATTGAAAAATGCAAAAGTGCTTGGCGTAACAGAAAAATGAGCGAAAGATGAGAGAAATAAAAAAGAAAAAGGGAGAGAGACACTGAGTTGAGTAGTAAGTAGAGCGTGAGGGTTAAATCTTTCTCTACCCCCAACCACTACTCTTACCAATTTATCATTGTTGGCTCCCTCCCCCTGCATCTTCATCTTCTCTACAGCGTCGTGACTGTCGTCAACTTCACTTTTGTCAGAAACCTTTCCTTTCGTAATTTAAAAGCGGAGCAGATAATAGGATGACAAGCCGATTTATACAAAACCCGGAATCAATTTTTGACTTCACCGTCAAGGTCTGTTTCTTCTTTCTCCGATACTATTCATCTACTTTTAGATTTCTTTTATTTTTTTATTTTTTAATGTTTTAATTTCCATTTGGGTCTGCTTGGTTGGATTCACACCATCTTACTAGACCAGGATAGTTCGCTCGTGCGCGGTTCTGCTTAATTAATGTGTTATGGGCTTGTCGCTTCGGGAAATAAATAAATTAATTGATCAAAAATCATCATTTAGTCCCTATTAGAGTAATGTTTTCGGGAGTTTTACTTTTTTATTTTATTTTATTTTATTTTTATTTTTATTTATATTGGCCATTCGCAGGATGCCAGAGGTCATGAGGTAGATCTCAGCACATACAAAGGCAAAGTCTTACTCATAGTTAATGTTGCTTCCAAATGGTATTGTTTATGCTTTCCTTATCAATGTTGTTAGGCTTGGTTTATTGATTAAGGAGATTGTGCAACTGAAATATATATACACCCATCTTTAAGTTTTAACCCTTTAGCTTGCCTGATTGTGGCAGTGGGATGACCAACTCGAACTACATAGAGCTAAATCAGTTATATGACAAGTACAAGGATCAAGGTCTGCATTTTGATCTTGCAATTATTTGATGCTTTTGTCTCCACAATGTTTGCATCATTGTTCAATTGCTTAAACTGAAAATATCTTTGTGGTAATTTGATAAAGCATTGTACTGGTTGGTCTTTGGAGAGAAACTGGAAGACATGGATTTCATATTTCAAAGATGATGTCGGTGGTTTATCTTTATCACATGAAGTATCCTCTTTGAGAGAGATGTAATTAGAGACACGACATTTCGTTTTTCTTGGTGCAGGCTTAGAGATTCTGGCATTTCCATGCAATCAATTTGGTGAAGAGGAACCAGGAAGCAATGATCAGATCACAGATTTTGTCTGCACTCGCTTCAAACCAGAATTTCCAATTTTTGAAAAGGTAGATATGGGATGTCCTGTTTCTCTGAAATCTTAATGCTCTTCAAGTGCTCGGCATTACAAGGGTTGTCTTAGATATTGACTATTAGTTCTAGATTTGCATGTACCCGTTGTGTCATTTTAGTTATTGTACTAGTTTTAACGAATCTATTACACTGTCATTTGTATTGTTGACTGGCAGTGCTGGACATTGTTGTATGATTTTTATTTTTTTGTCTTTAATAACTATGGACCTTGCTGGTTTGGTTTAAAAGATTGATGTAAATGGTGAACATGCTTCTCCACTTTACAAGCTCTTAAAGTCTGGGAAATGGGGTATTTTTGGGGATGATATTCAGTGGAACTTCGCCAAGTTCCTAGTTGATAAGAATGGACAAGTTGTTGATCGTTACTACCCCACAACTTCTCCGCTTAGCCTTGAGGTAACCCTATAATCTTGCAATTTTAAAGTTGATTTGATGGTTTGCGAGCAAGTAATTATCGTCCAGACCCCCCAAAGTGTCATATAACTAACTCATTTAGCTTCATCAAATATTGATATTGCAGCATGACATCAAGAAGCTCCTTGGCCTCGCTTGACTAATCAAATGAAGATTGTTAGAGAGAGGTGTGTTGTGCAAGATTGTATCCAGTGCTTCAGTTTCATTTAACCTCAAGAATATGCTTCATACAATTGTTTATGATTGTTGAAATGAGGGCTGTTGGGAAGGTTGGGTTGCATGCCGCAAAAGTCAAGAATCAGATATTTTATTTGTCTTTTGACTTTTGACTTTTGGTGAAAGACGAGCATCTTGTACAAAATCATATATCCGGTTCCGGTGCACGAACGAACGGGCAACTTCCGTTTATATGTGTTTGCCTTCTTTGTATATATTATATTAAATAATGTAATATTTTATAGAAAGGCTGCTTCAAGCTCCTTGAACGATAAATTAATGAGTGGGCCAGTGAATTGGAAGGATTTAAGGCCATCCAGTGTTGTTTGTATTTGGCCCATCCTGAAATTTTCGTGACTGACTGCTTGGGCTGCATCTTGATTCTCGAGTCTTGACCTCTTCAACTTCAGATCGATTCATCTCTTCAGCTGCTGGATACAAAAACCACGTCCATAGAAATAGAAATAGAAATTCCAGCAATTTTTGTTTTTTTTTTTATTATAAATTTTAATATTTGTTATTCACTGTTGTACTTATTTCCTTCTAAGTTTTAATCTGCGCAAAAAACGAAAGAAATATCTGCACGTCCAAAACACCAAAGCAAGCGTGAACATGGATGCCGTCAATGTCATGAAAGGCTACGACAAAGTCAATCACCACCGCCACCGTGACGAAATTCATTCCCTTCGGACGCACCAACGTCTGAAAGCCGCCGTCACCATCTCAGCCGTTGTTTTATTGACCATGATCATCGGTCTGATGCTTGCAGTTCTCATCCGGGAGTCAAACACTGAAGAACGACAGCGGCTGGACGCTGCCGAGTCAATCAAAACGGTGTGCAGCGTGACCCAGAACCCGGACTCATGCTTCACCGCCTTATCTTCTTCTCTCGACATCTCCACGGCAACGACAAAACCAGACCCAGAAGTGATCTTGAAGCTCTCTCTGCAAGTCAACTTCAATGAGCTCTCAAACCTCACTTCTTCGATTAAAAGTGTTTATGGTAATCACCCTGAGGTTGCTTTGCGCGACTGCATGGATCAGTCGCGGGACGCGTTGAGTCGACTCAACGACTCCATGTCTGAGATGAACGCCCCGTTGACTGACAGGACGGTCAGCGACATCCAGACGTGGATCAGCGCGGCCATGACCGACGAAGAATCTTGCTTGGATGGATTGGAGGAGATGGGATCGACGGCGGCTGATGAAGTCAAGAGTACGATGAAAAAGTCAAAGGAGTTACTCAGTTACAGCCTGGCCATTATTGCCAACATCCGAACACTTCTTCAGAAATTTGGCCTCACCCTCGCCATGCATATGCATGATTGAAATTGAGTACTCAAAATTTTCATAAATATTCGTTTGTTGCTGGGTATCGATCATGTCGTCAATCACTTGTGTATGTATTGTCTCGATCAAAACATTATGAATAAAAAAAATTCAGTTCAATACAAAATCTAAATTCAAAATAAATATATTATAACGTTTATCACTATTAAATTGTTAATATCTTATATCCAAATATAAAGTTGTTTGAGGAGAGGGTTGACTCTTGATATTCATTTTAAAACTAATAATGTTTGAAATTTTAATATTTGAGCTCTAACTCAAGGTTTAAATATATTATTTATTTATTATTTTTATTTATAAGTTTTAATATATTATTTATTTATTAAATGATAAATTTTAAAATTTATAAAATTAATTAATATTAAATTAGATTTAGTAACTTAAATATTAAAATACTTAATATTATTCTTTTAAAAATGATGAAAATTTTAATTATTTATTTTTAAATAATATAATATATGTGTACGTTGATCTCAGCACTGTAGTTAGTTATTTAGGTATCCTCTTCTTGAAAAATAAGAATTCTAATCTTGGACCCAAAGAAATATATAAATACTTACTATCCTTTCCCTACTACTTAACCGACAATGTTTATATTAACATTTTTATTTTTTATTGCCGAATATTCATTGGTAGTAATTTTTTCAATTGTATAAAACGTACTGTTGTTGGCACTTGGATTCTCGGTAGATTCAAATGAAATATATCAAGAGTATTCGTTTTGATATTGGCGATTTTGCCAAGGTGGACGAAATTGCGAAATTGGCGAAGCCCATTTGCCCGTCACTCTGATTTTAGCAGAAAAATCTCTCAGCTAGAGCTACTATCATCCAAAAGAAAATAAAAAATTAACGCGTAATTTGTGTAGGAATTAGACTTTGTTTGATATTAAAATCGGATAGTTATAATTTTTTAAAATTATAGTATTAAAATAATTAATATATACTTATTGCTGTAATTTAAAAATTAAATTATTTTTATCCTACACTTATAATCTATAATATGTTTATAATTACATTTCTCCTTAGCTTCGTTCGTAAGTGGACGGCATATGATATTTCTTTGGTGGCTGTTACGTTAATTAGTTGGTAGCATGTATGTTATCGAATTGACTTAATAATAATAATAATAACAACAATTCTTGTATTTTTAGCTTCAGACAAGCACGGTCCAGAATCTAACCCTATTGTTTGGTTTTGTTCCAATCATCACATACATACTCCAGTAATTTAATGCAAGGAAGACACAAAATAAATAATAAATAATACATCTGCACGTTATTATTTTGTTCCAATCGCCATGCATATGCATTGATTGAAATTGAGTACTCAAAAATTTCATAAATATTCGTTCTGTCGCCAATCACTTGTGTATGTATTGTCTCGATCAAAACATCATGAATAAAAAAAAATTCAGTTCAATACAAAATCTAAATTCAAAATAAATATATTATAACGTTTATCACTGTTAAATTGTTAATATATTATGTCCAAATATAAAGCTGTTTGAGGAGAGGGTTGATTCTTGATATTCATTTTAAAACTAATAATGTTTGAAATTTTAATATTTAAGTTCTAACTCAAGTCTTAACATATATCACTTATCTATTAGATGACAAATTTTAAAATTTATAAAATTAATTAACATCAAATTAGATTCAGTGACTTAATAAAATTTATAAATTTTGTAATTGGACTATTGGAGTTGGAATATCACTAATCAACATGTACGGAGGACAAAAGAGCAGGAGAGTAATAGAAAGAGAACATTAATTAATTAAGAGTATGTTTAGTATTGAGGTTTTGTAGTTTAAATATTATAGTTACCGTAGAAAAAAGTGATAATTATAAAATAAAAGTTAATAATATATAGTAAATATAATTTTAAAATAATAATTTTAATAAAATTATTAAAGATATAATAGATTTTTCATCGTACAAATGAAAAATCATATTAACATACTTTTTAAGTTACAATAGTTAGTATTTATCGAACACTTTAGTGTTGTAACTTAAAAATTACAACTGTCCAACCTTAATCACAAACATATCATAAAAGGCAATTTTCTTGGTCCATCTATTGGGACCTAACTAATAGCACAAAGAAATTGAAAATTAGGGCCCTAGTTAATCAATAATGTTGCTGCAGCAAATTTATTATAAGCATTATATCGACACCATTGCTGTCCATTGAATCCAGAAGCTGAGATAGTCTTTCACTCAGATCATCGGCTTCCCTTTGCAAACTCCTGATGTAATTGCATGTTTCCTTCACAACTTCTGACGCAGGAACCTACATATGTATATCTATGCTTGCTTAGCAATGGCTAGCACATAATAACATATATGTGTGTATGTAAATATATGGGTGGCCAATAATTAAATAAACAAATAAAATTGGATATGTATTCAGTGTACTAGGTTCTGCAGAGACTTACTTCTCACTGGATTAATTATTTTGCATGATGAGCCATTATTTAATTCTAAATAAATAAATAATTGAAGTACGGATATTTATAGAGCAACGGTTAAATTTTAATTAAAGCATGGTTCTGTCTCTCCATGTTGAAATTGCACTAATGCCGCTATTAACGTCTTCATGATCATCACACCATACAATACATTAAGCAGTGATAATACATAAATAAAGAGAAATGGCAAAGGAAACAAATAAATGAAAATTAGCGGAGTGTATATATACCGTTCCATTTCGCCTTTGATTGAGCCGCGGTAACAATGGCTGTAGCCGCATGATGAGATTATTAATCTCACCTTCTGTAATATTTGAAGCTCTTGACGACGTCCTTCTGCTAGACATAGCTGATCTTTCTCTCTATCCAATCTCGATCACTATCTTATAAGTTGTGAATGTCGACTGGGCCGGGGGAAGTTGCAATGGAGGCACAGGCAAGCTTTATAAAGACAGTGGAGGTTGGATAATCGACACGAGCATTGTTAGTTGATTGATATGTATAATAAATATAACGTATAATTCCAATATACCTATATATATATATATATATATATATATATATATATATATATATATTATTATTATTATTATGATATGCTGCTGAATCAGAGAGCATTTGTCCCACAATTTTCCATCACATGGGCCTACGATTAAGTGGGACCTTGCTATATAGATTTGGACTATTGGTGCCTCTCCTAGAATCTCTTAAAACCCCTTTAAGATATTTACAACTTTATAATTATATTCAAGTACAAACATAGTCTAATTAAACTCAGATCTTTTTAAAGAAAATTAAACACAAATAATTTTCATTTGCTAAAAACTCTTTGCATCAACATGGCAACATACATGTTATAAGTATTACAGTTCCAGCTCAAAATTTATATTTTCAAAACTACCATGGTTAATTGATTATGGCTTTATGCTAGCCCCTCAATAATGGCCAGCAAGTATATCGAATTGAAATAATAATAATAATAATAAGGCAGTGGCTTCTGGAGTATGCAGATTTTAACCAAGATTCTGTCAGCAAGGTACAAAAACAACTCCATTGATTTGGGGTGGTTTGAACAGTAATAAAGAAAATTAAAAGACTGAGTTTTACGAGAAATAATTTTAATTAAGATTAATTTTGTCATTTAAAAAGATGTTATTAGAAATTTATAGTATTATTATTATTTTTCTGATGCGAAATTTATAGTATTATTTGAATGGGGTAAACAAAGGAGAGGGTGCGAATAGTCCAACTCCGTCCGCTGTATATTCATGTCCTAGAAAGAAATCCAACACGTGTCTTGTCCACTTCTATACATATATGTTCGTGTTTTTTTTTTTTAACATTTTAAATTTAGATGTTTTACGTGCTTGCAAATATGTTGGTGATGTATTTGGTCGATGCCTTGTTTCTTGTTTGCCTATGGCATTAATGTTTGTTCCCACTCTTGTAATTGATGAAGTTTTGTTTCAGTTCACACTTAACCGCATTGACTGTAAGTGCAGTCGTTTCGAATTATAGAAGAGCAATTGCAAATGATAGATTCATAGATAAGAGTGGCTACCAGTCGGTGACGTGACGATGAATACAAAAAGAAGAAGAAATCAGACAGACGCATATATAATATAGAATATATGTTAAGGAAAATGCCACAATGAAGGTGACTGAGTAGTGAGTACTGACGTCTCAAGGCAGAAAGAAAAGCCCTAATAATAAGATGTTTTGGCATCATTTACCAACCGCTCTGCTCTCAAATTGGCCCGTAATTTCTGGTACCTGATCCGGATTGATGAGCATTGTTTCAAACAAATGATGTTTGTCTTGTATGCCACATGTCAGTGCTAAAACTAGTAAGTGAATACTGACACATCATGCTCACAGCTCACTCCTTGCTTGTGATTCTTCATATGTAGGTATTATGTGTTATCTAGAATACTGTATACCGCCATCATCAGCTAGAATTCAAAATTCATACACCCACGCTACTATTGCTACTGCTTTTCTCACGATTTGGGACCCTCTTAAGTTGCTGCCATGGCCCCTTTACTCAACGTTAAGCTGTTGACACTTGGCAGTTGATTAACTGTATTAATAATGCTTATTAAGATTAAGCAACAACAAAGAATGTTATAAAGATGGTGTATCTTGCTGATTTAAGATGAGACTTGGTCGTCGTCCATATCAACATCCATATATAGCTGTTTTATTTCCATACCTCGGTACGTAGTAAGAACTGGATGGTCCATGGTAAAATGAAAGTTCTGGAGACAGTAGTACCATGCCACAACAGTCAACTCATCAAGCATAGCAGAGAAGGTAGACGAGACTCCTCTCAGATGCTATGCAACGCAAACTAAAACTACCACCTCGAACCTATTTCAATAATATGCAACAATTTCAATAATGTGCAACAGAAAGTTATTAAGATCAAAATTCAAAATATAAAATGTAGAATAACTGTTCAGCAAACAGAACTATTCCACCATAAATAAATAAAACTTTTGATTTGATTCCTTTTTTACCCTCTGAGGAAACGAATGTTGAAAGAAAGGTCCAGGAGTTGCAGTCCCAGTCCCAGTCCCAGTGTTATATTGTAATAATCATGACCGAAGACCTAAGTAACATCCCTGTTCTCTTCTACATCCCAGTCTGTAGTACCTCTCTAAACAAGAATTCTTAGAAAAGAGGGGGGTGCTTTAATTTCAAAAGCTTTTCAGTACATGAATACTCTATTTTTTGCAATCTTTTCTGCCTCAGCAACACTCAAATGTATTATTCCACTCTGTTTCATCCACTGCTCCCTTCCCAACGCACTACCTCTAAGTTGTTCCTCCCCTAGTTTCAACAATTTCAAGCCTTCACTTGTTTTAGGAAAGAAGCCTTCAGGCCTTAAACACCAAGCCCGGAAAACCCCAAACAAAACCTCCATATCACAACCAAACTTCTCAACACCACCATCATAAAATTTTGCATTGCTCATAAGAATGCCACTAAAGAGCAGCCTATCCACTCCTGTTGCCAAGCTTCTCCAAACCACAATAAAATTCATTGCATTCAAATTTCCTTCTATTATTGACATTTTTCCTTGCAAATAATCTAGAGCCCCAACCAACGTTTTGGACACTGACCAATTTTCTTCACTTTTTCCCTGCCATTGCCTCCTATTTTTCATATAATCTCGAGATAGAGCATCAAATCCCCTCAAAACAACAACTGATATTTTCTCAACCCACTCAGTTCTGAATTCCTCTAACTTTTTGATCTCCTCGTCAAAAATACCGCTTCTAGATCCTCCTACTGGCCACTCTGAACGGCTATTATCACTGAAAGATGTTTCCAGTTGATTATCCTGATCCAACATCATCTCCAGGAAAAAGACATCCTCACACCATTCCCTTAAAACAGATTCAAAATAGTGAGCAGCGTTGATAGAATTTGCCACTTTAAGCAGCCCATCCTCATCTGTTAAGGCAGTCAAACCTTCAGCTTCTTGGCACCTCAGAAGGACACAATCCAAAAACTTTTGTATGACAGGAGCACCAGCTAACCTGAGAAACCTTGACCTCAAAGAAATGGTTGGCAATGATCGACAACGGTCAACTACAGATGATAGACGTTGAAGAAAGGCACTGGATGCAGTAGGAGATCTATAATCTTCTGAACCAAACATCAGAGCTCCCTCCTGAACTTTCATTGTCCAATTTCTCTCATCATCTACATATTGCTTTAGCGTCTCTAGAGTGTCAGCAAGCTCTATTTGTGCCCATAAATCAAGCCAGTCAGGTCGATCACAGAAGACAGACAGAGATGAAATCTTCTGCAAGTTCCCATCTTCTTGAAGGGAAAACAAGATTCCAGCCTGTTCAACCAGAGACTTAATTCGTTTATCAAAAGAGATCATCAAATCAACAAGGTGAAGCCATGATATGCTAGCCTGTGACCGAACACCAGAAATACCCTCTTCATCCAATTGACCAACATAAATGGGGAATATTTCTTTTGCCAAGTATGTCGATAGTGCAGTCACCATTGCTGAAATCCATTCTTCTCTGCAACTGTACCCTACTAACAATGCTTCATCCACCAGGGGTTGCAATAACTCATCCATAGAATCAACATAATCCCTGGTAATCTTATATACAAGAGTGAAAATGAACTCCGGCTTATCAGCCCACTTTGAGAAATGGCGTTGGGATGCAACTGCTATTGGATTGACTAGCTCTTCAATTGCCCAAAGTGGCTGGTGGAGAGCAAGCTCCCGATTATGGCCTTCAAGTTGCCTAGATTTTCTCTGTCTCTGCAACTCCTGAAGGCTGCATAAGGCAAGAAAATTTTCACAGTATTGGTGTTTGAGGTCCCCTCGCATTGTGAAAAGAGGATTTGAGACTTCAGATGATGTTCTTGTATCAGGATTAGAGGAAGCCAAAATTGAAAGTGGTGGTGGCCATCCAAGGGAAGAAAGAAGGGCCCGGTGATCTGCAATTGCCTGGGGTCTCAACCTTGCGAGAGCACGATCTACTCTGTGATCAACTGCAGCCACGAGACGTGCCCACTGAGGACGTGTCTTTGTAACCGAAGTTAAAATATCTTCTGTCTGTTTAAGTGCTTTAATGGCAAGCAACCGCATGTCCTACAATAATTAAAGACTTTTAGAAAATAATAATAAACAACATAATCGAATTATTTTGTTAACAGCATGGAGTTTCAAGGACAGTCATGTGCTCACTTCTGAATCCTGTGTAGAGTGGCTCCTCAGGTTATTGTTCATAGCAGAAGATACAGCATCTTCAATGTCACCAACCAAACTATCCAGCTTCAAAGCTGTCTCTGAAAGACATATTTGAGAAAAACTAAAGATCTTAATCACAGTAGATGTAATAGTAGAAAAGTTATTTAAAAAAAAAAAAAGAAAAAACTATAGTTCATTCCAACTTAAAGCATAATATGAGGGAAACATTGGCAAAATAATATCACAGACGAGGAAATGAGAAACATTTACAAACCATCCATTTTGGATTTGTAAAATACCAATTCTACACAACTACATAAAACCAGTACCGCTTGGATTGAACACATAAGAATTTCAACAATAACAAAAAGATCAGTATCGAATAATCAAATTCTCATGCCCTAATCTGGTAAACACAATTCCAAAACAAGCAATGGAAAAACTCACCAGCATAAGCTCGAACCATCTCCACCCTCGCTACCTCCTTGGCCAGTGCCGGCAGCTCTTCCCCCAATATCTGCTTTGCTCGCACTCCTCCATCTAAAAACAAATTTAATCATAATTACAAAAATTTCAACAAACATGGAAAGACATCCAAAATCATAATAATCCTAAAACTCATTTTTTTAAAAATGAAATCTTCGTACATGTTCAACAAAATCTTCGTACATGTTCAACAAATATAAAATGCACAAACTTTCAAAAACAGGCACAGAATTTGATCAGAATTATTTGTATGTACGCATTGAAATTTCAGAATTTTTTAAAATTTTCATGCCTCAAACAATACAAAACCAATAGAATGATGAGATATTCAAATGCATTTGAATTAATAAGAAGTTAGACTAACCTGAAACAGAGCTAGGAGATCTAGAGGCGGAGGCGAGATCGGTCAGCTTAACATTGACGTGAGTAAAGAGACCGCTGACGCGATCGCTGAAGGAAGCGTAAGCCGCAAGCTTAGATTCGAGGCTGCGATTGAGCTCCACCAAGCTTTGATCCAAGTGGCTGCACTGAGTTTCAAGCTCTGTGGCGAGACGCGCGGCGCGCGCGTGATATTCCTTGTTTGTGAGGTTATCGTTGAGAAAGGAGAGTGTTGTAGAGGATATAACTGAGACTAGAGGTAGAGTTTTTGTTGAGTCCATGATTTTTCAGGTCACTTGGGAAATTGCAGTCACCAGTGACCGTGAATCTGTGAGGGTGACTACAAATGACCTGATTGATGGATTTTCCCGTTTTGCTTGACACGGTGGGTGGCAATTGAGTCAAAATTGCGGTTTTGTTATTGGGTCGGATACTGACGGGTATTCCGTTGGGCCAGATCAGACCTATGGCTCTGCCGGTAGAAATTAGATAATCACGAGGGAGTGCATTTTTTAGTTTTTTTAACCTTTTTTAACCTTGTAAGATAATTAAACGACAAACGAGAGGACTTAATCGACATCTTCAAGGGAATATGTTTCTTTCAGCTAGGTTAAATCAAAAGTATTAATAATTAGGGATATTATCGTTTTTTTTATATAAATTAATACTATAGTTTCTTATAAATTATATTTTATCATCAAACGTTTACGTCGTTAGAATTTATTATCATTTCGTTAATACAGTTAAATTTTTATTACCGTCATAAGAATATTTAAGGAATTTTACATTATACCAAAACATATTGTAAAAGAGATATTATCATTTGTCTACAAAAAAAATTCCTGACATATCAGTTTAATATTAAAATTTTTTTAAAATTATATTTTATAACTCAGTATTTAAGTTGTTATCACTTTACCATCAAAATATTGATACAATAAAGAATTTATTGATACCATAAGGACATTAAAAGAATTTTACGTTGAAACCAATACGTTAATACAATTGTTGAACGATGAAATGTTAAATTTGAGTATCGATTGTTATTGTAGTGTTTGAAATAACTTAGGATTGCTGGTGTTGAATGATATTATCAAAACTGAATTATTTTGTTTATATTACTTGAAATTTGGTATTTAAAACACAACAGCATATTTATATAATAAAAATTGTAGGCATTTTTTTTAACATAGCAGCTACTTTTCAAATAATAAAATCATCTTTTGCACTCTAGGTTAAATATTTAGTTACTTTTAACGTTTTGGTGGTAAAATGATAATAACTTAAATATTATGTGATAAAATATAAATTTTAGAACATCTTGATAATGAAATGATATGTCATAAAATTTTTTTGTGAATAAATGAAAATTTTTTCTTTTATAATTTCTTTATTTTCAAATGAGAAAATTATCTTTTATACTTCGAGAGATAAAATCAACTTTTAATTCATTTTTGGTTAAGTATTAACTTACTTTTAACTTATTAACTTATTTTTAATTAAACAGTAGTAAAGTGTTAATAGTATAAACATTTTGTGATAAAATACAATTTTCATCAAATCACATATACTAACTTAATGTGTCAATAAAACTTTAGTGAAGAAATAATAATATCCCTAATAATTGATAATTAGTGTCGGTTTGGTAGAATTTCACTACTAGTCAAAAGAAATCTTTTTAATATCAAAGTCTCTTTTTCACGCACGTCCATTTATTTTATTGTCGTGACCCTTTAGTCACACTACCAATGTTGATTTCTTTTTAATTTCATGTTTTCGCTTCATTCAAATACAAAGTAAAGCTTTGCCCTAGACAAATTCTTAAATGAAAATTTTACAAGTGTGTCATTGTCTTATTATTTAAAAAAATAAAAAATTTATGGAGGTGTTATGATTTTTTTTTTTAATACTGATCAAACATCAAATTATTGATTATATATCAGATGTTTTTAATTGTTATTTAGCAAGTGAATATACTGTAACTATAAAATTACATTAAATTCTATGAAATATTTATCCAAATAAATAACATTCATAAATATTAAAGAAATATAATTATTTTACTTATATTTTACAAAGAATAAGACTATAAATTATTTATAAAAAAAATATTTTGAGTTTTAACTATGCTCAAATCTTTTATTAAGTACTTTAGTTATAAATGACATACAAGCCTATTGGCGTTGGGGGCGTCATGATTGATCAATAAGAACAGGAAAAAAAGTAGTCTATCGTCGCGCCATCCCCAACAAATTAACCCCAAAAGCTCATGCTTTAATCTTATGGCATGGACAAGGACCTTTCGAGACGTGTGAACTATATTTATTTATATTTTTCCCCTTAAAAAACAAAAAATACACTCTCGTCGTATGTTTAGCAGACCAATAAGGATTGATTTGAAAATTAAGAACACGTGAAGTCCAAAAACAACTCAAGTGGCTTTTCGTGTGTGATTGTGATGACTTATCCAATGTTTCTTCCACATGTTCACCAAAAACCAACCAGTTAATGAAAAAGCTACGGGCAGACGTGGTTATTGAGGCACAAATACTTATACAAAAGCTTTTTAGTTAAGTCGTGAACCAAAAGTACATGTACATCCAAAAGATTTACACAAGCCAACAGCATCTTCTTCACACTCAGAGTCAGTGGGACAACAGAGACATGCGTTAAATTCATGATGCACAATGCCCACGTGAGCCACATCCAATCCCACTCTCACCTTCTTTTTAGCCGGTCCACAAAATTTCTCGTTACGAATCCCTTTTCATTATACCAATGTGTTGTACTTCTCTTGTGGCTTCTCTTGTGGGGGTCCAATGGAGGATCTAAAGAGAAAATAAAACCACCTTTTTAAAACTCTGAAACTAAAGTACAATTTTTACTGAAAAAAAAAGAAGAAAAAAAGGTAAAATTCACACGCCCAGCCAGTAAAACCAAAACCGATAGAACGTAGATTAAAAATTATCATCGTAATCAGAAAAATAATTTACAGACAAGTAAAGATGAAATTGTTGTGTCGTAAACACTAACGAGACTTGCATGTGGCCAAAACGAAAAACAGGCAACTTCCTCTTTGGCATTTTGTTTTCTCACGTCAGGCGCACTAAAATCCATTCCCAGCAGTCAAATTCAGTTTCTTGTTCGGCAAGAGAACCCAAAACATTTCAGATAGTTCCGACTAGAAAGGATTTTTCAGGCTTCGATGGCCTATTTGCTGCTAAAAATATTGACAAAAGGACAAAGGTGAAACTTTTTGCATACCCAGTAAAGCAAAATCATGGATTTTATTACCATTTTAATCGGGAAAAACTCGATTTTACAGAGAAGATGAAATTGCTGTACAGCAACCACAAATGTGACTAGGATGTATGTGTAATATAAAAACAAAGGCAGGCAACTCCCTTTTGTCATTTTGCTTTCTCATTTGCACTCAGATATCATGCGCCAAGAATTCCACCGCAGTTCTTGCTGTTATTGTTGCATGTACATAATGTGATGTCACAGCTAAAAGACACAAATCAAATGTAACGTTATATTTGCAAATGAAGATGACATACAGCTTCTATAATAACAACAAAAATCACCTCTGAAAATTGTTGTTGAATGATTTGTCCACTTTCACGTCTTTCTGTACACATAATCCACAGCTGATGAAGTACAGTTTCAAAAGAGATTAGTTTAAGCTCTTACATAATGAATTGCTCAAATCTAAAGAACAGATAACTAATAATGATAACAAAGATACCCAGTAATTTCCTAATCCTTAGCCATGATTTTGGTCAAGAAATTGTGAGAACAGAAATGATTCTAACTATATACTTAATTGTCTACCTGACAACGTTAATTGAGGAAAAGTATTTATGATTTTACCGAATGAATACAAACAAAGATGGCATCAGCGGATATACTAAAATCAATGTTGCAATTGATAGATTTACGTATTAAGCTCATAACAACTGATTATACACCATATCAACATGAAGCAAACAAAATGAATGCCAAAGAATGGATAAATTAATTATAGACAAAATGCAGTTTATAATCAGAAACAACGGTGATTGAATCAACAACATAACTAAAGGCCCGAGAAAATCAATGAAGGCACCATACCCCATATTGAGGATTCGAGGGATTGGATTCAGCATAAGCAGGGCCGAGGAATAGGAAAACCCTATGGAAAACATCTAACCTACCTTATAGGAGAGACTAATTACCTTGTTGCTTTAGGCTCCTAAAATGTGCAGGCAATTATGAGCTAATGAACTGTTTTTTAAAATAAAAATATGGCACGATTTTTCTGCTAAGCATGACTGCAGAAATAGAAAACAGAAAGGACAACTTTGGAAGAAAACTTGATTGTGTAATTTAAAAATGCAGGTTTATAAGGTTACTAAGCTATGTGAGTTAAATCCTAAGGAAACTCTATCTTAGGAACATGATACTCTGAGAAAGAGCAAAAATGAAAACTTGAAGTTTCTTGTAAGAATATTACTACAGCAAATAATTCAGCTAAGCAAACCTGAGAATTTCTGAGGCTATCTTGAACACAAGGCAGCGTTTTTCTGCCTTATTGTTATCAAGATTTTATAAATGCTCTGACAGGTGCACAAAGAGAACCAAGGAACAGTCCTAGGTGCCAATAATCGGGTTATGAGGTGCACTAATCAATTTTTTTTTTAGTGCTCTTTTAATATTTGTATGTTCTAATAATTTATCATTTTTTAGCTTTTATGTGTTTAAACATATTTTGAAATTGTATTTTTCAAGCCAAAACCATCCTTTAGTCTACCAATCCATATTTAGTGTACAATACACAACCAGTATTCGCATTTCCATTGTTCTTTCTTTTTCCTCTTTTACTACACTACTATACTGTGCCCCTAACACGCATCAGATTAGCATATTCGGTTCACTAAAATATTGTAGAAATTAACATCACTACTTCAATTTCGTTACAGCACATTTCAGTTCACTTAAAGATTGCAGAAACGAACATTACTGCTTTAATTTTATAACAGCACATTAAGTTATGGATAATGTAATGTGTCAGTGAGTCGCTGAACTCAAAAATGAAACTTATTGAAACATGTTAATAGAGTGAGCTAGTGCGTGTTTGATGTATAAACCATGCTGTATGAACAGTTCAAGCTTTTGGGATGAGCAGGCATTTTGTTTTAAATGTAATTAAAATAATAACAACAGACAATTATGAAAAAAGTTGCTTGATTTATGAGATCTAAATAAAACTATGCAAAAATTCAAGACTGCTAAACATCTACCGGACTTTATTTATTCACATGTACCTGTTGTACATATTGCCAACTTGGGAAAGCTCTCATGGTAGCCCTACCCACAAGATAAACAAGTAAAACAGAATGCTCTGACTGATAGAGAACAAAAAGATGCAATGCAATGAAAGAAAAGACCATTAAAAAGCTAGACACTTTGTACTCCTAAAACCATCTACAATTCTATATGTAACCTTAAACTTTCCGCAGAAAGGTAACAGAGATTACCCACAGTCCTGAACCCCATCTCCTTGCCATAGTTGCAAATTCATATCTGTAGGGCTTCATACAGCATTATGTTGTAACCAAAGCTACATTTCAGCATCCCATTACAGTACAATTAAATACAAAACTGCACATGGGCTGTCTTGCAAGCAATTTCCAATGTGGAGGACCTTCATCTGGAACCCAACCATTCAGCTCAACAATCCCTCCACCTGAATCCCTAGGTCCACCAATGACAATGAGCTGGTCTCCACATGCCCTGAAAGCTAATCCCCAACCATTCATTGAAGATGCCTGCTCAGGCAATCTCCCAAGTGTCCTCCACACTTTCCTCCCTTTGTCAAATTTTCTTACCTCTTCTTTTTCATGATCAGCAGCATAAAGCTCATTATTAACAACAGCAAGCAAAGGTGGTGCCTCACCCACAGCGGATATCACACTAAGCCCATCACTTCCAACTCGTGCAGGGAACATGTCAGCTATCTGAGTCCATTTCCCTGTCTCCAAATCATACATCTCGACATCTGTAAGCATCGCTGTAGAGCCTTCCCCAATCCCGCCAATGACATAAAACTTCCCATCCATAAATACCCCAGAACACATTTTCCTTGCTTTATGCATGCTTGGAATAGGCATCCACGTGCCCGTTATTGAATTATAAAGCTCTGCGGACTTCAGAAGGTTGCCTTGTGGGTCGCAGCCTCCAGCTAGGATTGCAATTTCCCCAAGACTGGCAGATCCAAACAAGCACCTAGGCGTATTCATAGTCATGCCAGTCGACCATGTGTTGGTCAAAAGGTTATATCTATAAATAGCATTTCCATGAACTTCCTTTCCAAAAACAAGCAGTTCGGTACCAACTGCCAACGACTCCTTGTCTGCACACATGAAACAGTCACTTGAATTCATTGGTGGTAAATGCATCCATCGATGGTGAATTGGATCAAAAGCCTCCCATTCCTTTAAATTGCAGGAGAAATATGCCCAATGTTCGATGATACCAGTTTCCCGCCTAAGCCTATAAAGCTCGCCACTTTGAATGAGCGATCGGAATGCCCTATTCAATGATGCAATGGCGCCGTAGTCAGACCTTGAACATTTAAGGAGACAGCTGATTGTGATATCTCGGCCTAGTTTAGGGATGAGTGAATTTGAGTCTGAAAGATTGCCTCCCTGAAGATGATCCTCTGCTTGATCAGATTGGGCAAGAGAAAGATTACTCAGACCCTTCACTGGCTCTTCTGTCTTACATGCTTCTATGGCAGCCCTTTTCACGGCAAGTTCTTCTCCCTCTTCCAATGGACGCTTATTGTTTGAGAGCTCCAATACACAGTAGGTGTTTTGAATCCGCTTGCTCTCTTGCTCCAATGAGGTCGGCAAATCCCTTGGGACGATAGAAGATGGATCCTCAAACATGTTGTAGGGATTATAAGATCCAAGAGCACAAGAATTGCCTTTCTTCCTAATTAAAAGAAAAAACAGAGAACCGATCAGTCTAAAGAGGAAAGAGAAAAGGAATCATATCATATAACTAAATAATTCACATGCAAACCATAAATTTCAGCTAAATAGCATTGTTTTAAGGAAACTGATAAACCGCGGACATTCGTTTCACAAAAAGAAAGAAATCCCGTCATAATTACCTTATCAACAACAAAAACATGGCTGTTTATCTAAATGTGTTAATTTTTAATGGAAGTAAAAATATTGGCATCCACATGCAACATGAATTACTCAATTTCCAACAATAAAAGGAAGCAAAAAGTAGAGAAACATGTCTTTTGAACCATCTCCATCAATCCAAATTAGCAAACTCTACGTGAAAATACAAATCACACACAAACAATGCTGACAATGTCACTGTAACAGATCATTAACCTTATATATAAGCATCAAAACCATGCACAAAGAAAACAATCTGGCATTCAAAAACCAACAAGAACTCAAAAATTTTGATAAAAGAGAGACATTCCAACGCCCAACAAATGAGAAATACAATTTCCCATAACAGATCCCCGTTTGTAGCTAAACATGAAAAAAAACAAAGAAAAATGCATTAGCAGTTAATCAGAACCCCATTTCAATGAAAATGACAACAGTGCACATGATCTAATTCATGTACAATTTTGCCTCTAAACAAACAGTAACGCAGACGGAGGAACGAAAAGCGTTAGCTTCACAAAGCCACAATCTGCAATAAATCCTTTTTATTGCCTCCCTTGACATGCCAGCAATGATACAGCTCAAAGTATAGAGAGAGCATTACAACTGCTATGAATAGAAACGCAGCTTTAGAAAAGGAACATGACATGAGATAAAAAAAACGAAAACGAAAATGAAACAGAACTCACAGAATGTTTGGAAACAGAACAGCTTTGTGTTCAAGGAACTACCTGCTTCACTCAAATTCAAAACTGTAACAAAACCCAATTACAGTTTCAGTTTCTCTCCTAGATTCTCTCTCTCACTCTCTCTCTCTCTCTTGTGCTGGTGTTTATATCTATATTTATATGTAACTTTTGTAATGTTTTGCTTTGACAATGATGTTAATAAACAGTTGGTATTTATAGCTGATAAAATAAATAATTTTTTAACAGAAAGAGTGCTTTGGTGGGCCCCACCATGGTTGGGACTTGGGAAGTGGATGAATATTGCGTACTGTGGGTGCTGCCACATCGGATTTTAACTCTGTTCACAAAAGGAAACCGAAACTGCTAACCGCAGTTTCTGCACGTGTTGCAACTCTACCCGTGGATTCTAACTTCCTTTGTACATGTTGTGCGCGTGTGGCTTTGGCTTCTTCCTTCTTGCATGCCTTTCACTCTCCCTCTCAGTCTCTCTCTCTCTCTCTCTCTTTTTTTTTTTTTAATAAAATTTTTTTATTTTTTTAATTTTATTAGTTATTAATTAGAATATAATTAAGATTAATTTAAATTAATTTTTATTAAATATTGTTCAGACTCTTATAAAATATTGTTTAAATTTAAATTTTTACTAATATTTAAAAAATATATATTCTTCACATTTAAGTAAATGATAAAAGAAATTGTTATGCGTTTTAACACTTACTTCAATAAGATCAATTAGTTAGTTTGGCCTTTTAAGTGAAAAAGAAATGTGGATTTAAATTTAGGCTGAATATAATCTAGATGTAACGTAAAGAATAAAAATAGTTAATTTTAATTGAACAATGGAGAAATTTGTTTTACTCGTTAAAAAATTAAAACTAAAATTGTCAGGATTTGAGAATTAAACGATAAAATAAGTATGAAATAGAAGCAAAACTACCCTACATCATATATGCCAGCAAAACGTGCACTTTTGCTTTTCTTTTATTCAAGTAGTTACCAAACAAATACGTAATCATTTGTCGTTTTTTAGAACTCTCGACTGCATAAGTGATCTCCAGAGACCCTTTTTATATGTGTTTTTCTAATATATATATATATATTTATTTATTGAGATCAAATTTTTTAACTTACCACAAAAGTATTTTTTTTATTAAATATTATAGTAGAGATCATCGGATATTTTTTTATTTATATTTTTAAGATCAATTGTTCTTGTTATCATTTTGACTTCTGGACTAATTTTAGTTACTACCATGAGTTTTAGATTAGTCATTAATCATTGTTGTTAAGTGATTTTCTCATTTATCCTTCTTATTATTACGATGACTTCTCAATCAAATTAAGTTAGATTTTACAATATTTTTATCTAGGTTTGTTGTTATTTTAGTTTGGATAAATTAGATATTGTGGTAAAACAAAATTCTACTGAAAAACAAATTTTCGCCCTCAAGGCTTCATGCTTTGCACTCATCACTTACATTTTTTTCATTTAATAATAAATTAATTTTGATCAATAATCTTTGTTTTCTCAAACCCAGATTCTTCTTTATATTTAGATTTATGAAAAACTAAATATGGAAAGTGGATAAAAAAAAAATGAATGACACTTAGTAGAGAATCCCCTTTCATTTATGATTTTTTTTATCTATTATTTGTTATGTTGCATACTATTTTTTTTGGATTTTATAATGTTTATAATAATAAACTAAATATGGAAATATTTAGTTTATTTATGGCAACATTTTCCTAAATATGGAAGTATATTTCTAAATATATATGGCAACATTTTCTGAAATATAGAAAATGTTAAACGTTCCCATACTTATGAAAAATATTTCTATACCTAAGAAAATGTTACCATACTTAAAAAAATACTTTCATTTTTAGGAAAAAAATTTGTCATATTTATTTTATTATTACAAAATAAAGAAAACATTTTTTTAATAAAAGCATTTGAACACATGCAAAATAGGTTTTTTTTTTCTTTGGTGATTTTTAATAACATAGTATTTCCATAAAATCTTTTATCAAATTTTTTACTCTCTTTTCAAATTGGTTGTATTTTCTAATTAATTGTATTTTTTTTTAGGAGTTGTATCACCGGCCACGATTATGTTCCATCGAGGTCGGGCCTTCAAACCCCTTGTTTGTCATGTATCAAAATTGAATAAAGATTTTCTCTTAATTTTTTTTTTCTTTTTAGTCTTTGTTTTTTTAATAATTAATCAAGTGTGTGATAATTAAATTAATTTTTTTAATAAATATACACACTTGACTAATAATTAAAAATAAAAAAAACAAGAAAAAAAAATCCTAGTCCATCAAAATTACTGTTGGATAAAATATACAGGGAGCCAACAATTGAAAATGAGACACGCAGCAGCTAAGATTGTTCGATAATAAGCAGGTCAAACAAATGTTTGCACTTGTATTGTTAGTTTAAGATTTATCTTTTCATCTTATAGCTAACTGGTTAAAGCTTTCAAACCACTAATTGCATGTCATATTCAATGAATGGTTGGTAGGGGCGGGTAAATCTTCGGATCAATCATATTGAATTTTGAGTTGATTGGGTTGGGAAAAAGTGATCCAAACTCAATTCAAATTTATAATTCAATCTATATTCGAATCGAATTTAATTGAATCAAAATTTTGGGTTAAGTTTGGACCGAATCAGATTATGATTATATACGGATCGGGTTGGGTTTGGGTCAAAATCTTATTTAGGTCAATTATGGTGGATTTAGATAATATTCAAATTAAAGGTGATTTTAAGCCTTTTCCATTTATTTTGAGTTTTTTTTACAAATTATTTAGAATATTATTTTAATGTAATTATCTTATTTTAGTCTTTTTTTTAACTAATTTTCACAAAAAAATGAAAACTACTATCAAATCTGGTAGGATCAGTTAGATTATTTGCCCACTCCTAAGATTATATCTAAAATACATATATATATATATATTTTATTTTAGTGTCAACTCGATCAAATTTAGGGATCGGATTAAGTTAAACTCGATATAATCACAGTCCAACGAATTGACCCGATTGAGTTGAAAGCTTTACTCGCATCTGATTCGAGCTCAAATTTTTGAATCGGTCTGAAAATTCGCATGAGCTATTAAATTTCGTGTTAAATTAATTTTGGTCAAAACCTTATTCCTTTGTCTTAATTTTAATGCAGATGACAATTTTTTTTTTTTTTGTGTTTACACGTGATAATACTTAATAAGAATATATAATTTTAAAAGAAAAAATACAAATAATTTCGACACTATCCCGATATCAAACAAGACACTTCTCTCGTTTGAATTTAGTCTAACATGCTAGTCAATTTACAAAAATTAATAACAAAAGATTGTCAGTGTTTCTTGTAAAATCAATATATATCCTTTACCGTTTTCATAATGTGTAATAATCCTTCTGTATGATAATTTTACTATATTATCTTTTTCTTAAAATATATTTTTATTTATATTCATTATAAATTCAATAAATCATATACAGTAAATGAAATTAAAATAATAAAATTTAAATACTACTCTAAGAAATATATTTTTTGATGTAAATAAAAAATTAATAATAAGATATATTTATTGTACTTTTTGTTATTTTTAAACATTTTTCTTATAATAAATATATATTTTATATTCTCAAACAAATGACCTATTCACCCTTATATTTCTTTAAATTTTTTGTACTAAAGAGTTTTTTAGATATTATGAAAACAATAGAGAGGCAAGTAATATATAATGATTCCAGGAAGGAAAAACTAATAATCTCCCAAATAATAATATCCAATTGGTTCGAAAATAAAATAAAATTTGGTTTAAATTAGATCAAATCATTATTACCTATTCACAATTGGAACTAAAATAATATGAACTGAATATCATCCATTCTGTTATAGGACCAAAGCACTTAGTAGAAAGTACAAAGGGAGTTAGAGATTTTGGGCATCTACAGATCTATCGAGGTAAACTAATGAAAATGATTACGATGTATGGTTTAAGGTAGTAACTAGAGTAAAATGTTATCATAAAAAAGAGCATTAGAAAGAAGTACCATTGGCATAGATTTAAAACTTACAACGCAGTCTCTATAGCATATTATAATAGAAAAAAGTGGCTGTAAAGAGCTTAGGTGAGAGTAAAATAGGTGAATTAGTTTATTAATTAGTAAAATGTTGTAGATTTTTTTAACTTCTTTTTAAGTAATGACCAATACTTTCAGGTAAAGACTAAAGAGCTTGTGAGAGTAAAATAATATGTTTGAGTGTCATATTCCTAAGTCTCTTCTTTTTTCAAAAAAAAAAAATGATAATTTTACCTTTTTCTCATTATTTTGTCATGATTTTGTTAGTTTGGCATTGCCCTATTTTTTTACTTAATTTTCTCATAATTTCCTCTATGCAGATCAGAATACTTCATAGCTCAAAGCTAATTTGGATAATACATGAGCATCCCATTACGAGTTGTTGGGATATGAATATGAAAGATAAACATTTCAAGATTAAGGTCCTATTTAGAATTGAAGTATTGTACAACTGTTGAAAAAAAGTTATGTCATAAAAAAACATTAATAGTAGATAGTCAATATAATTTTTAAACAATTAATATGACAAAACTATTAAAGATATAAAATATTTTTTATCATACAAATAAAAAGTTATATCAGTATAACTTCCAAGTTGTTATAGTTAATATTTATCAAATATTTTAATATTATAACTTTTAAAATATAACTACCTAACCTCAATTCTAAACACACCATAAATCAAGCTTTAAATGATGTAATAAGTAGAAAGAGGTTCATAATAATCATACCATCAACAATATAAAAATACATACAATATTACAAAGAAATCCCTAGAAAGAAAGATTAAAAAAAAAAAAAAAGAAGCATGACTTTGGCTATGGATATCACCAATAATCAAATTAAAAAATATTCAGCATCTGAGTCAATAATCATGTATATAAATTATCAAAATTATAAGTTCAAGTACAATCGTTGGATTGTCTTACTTCAAATCTAACGATTTATTATAAAAGAAGACAAAATTCGGAGTTAGTTACCCAAGTGCTAAAGTAGCTGGACCTCATATCACTTATATAAAAATAAAAAAGTATTAATTTATTTGTCACAACTTGAAAGGAATTTAATTGAGAAATTTACATAAATAATCAGTCTTAATTTTTAAATTTTATAAATAACTATTCACATTATATTCTATCAAATATAGCCAATCAAAACTTATATTTTCTTAATTACTCTCCATATTTAATTTTTATTACAGAACTATAAATTTAAAACATCATTCCTGCAAACTGCCAACCCGTTCCCTAGCCAATCAAAACATCATTCCTGCAAACTACAAACACCGTTCAATAACTGAAGATCAGAGCTTCTTTACCTAATTGCGTGGAAAGTAATATAATTGTATTAAATATTTATATAAGTGTTATGAATTTATGTGCTGTATCGTTTGCGAGCTAGGGTTTATATTTTAGTGATTGTCTGACAGTTAGTGAGACAGGGTGTTTGTCTCACTAGGCTTAGTCAGCGATCTGTCTCACTAGGTCGGTGAGACAGGCACTGTCTCACCGACTTGTCGCACCCGACCGGTGAGACACGCTGCTCGTCGCACCAATACAGTCGCACTCTAGGTGAGACAGGCAGTGCAACTTGTCGTACACTTATTACTTTTAATATATTTTATTTTTTAGTGATTATGTTTTTAACAGTATAATAAAATTATTTTCTTCAATCATGTCAGGATTAATGGACTTAGTTGTACTTGAACTCTGTTATAATGGTTGGTGGGAGACATCGGCAGATGGTCGGATGGATTATGTGAATGCTAAGAATACAACATTTTTGGTTGGAAAAGATTGTTTGTTTGTTCAGTTTTTATCAAGAATATACGAGGTTTTACAGATAAATCCTAATGAATATAATATCACGTTAAAGACAACATTGAAGTCTAATAACACAACCCATCGTGCATGTTCACTACCCATGGACATATGTAATAACGAAATGGTGAAGATTGTATTACATTTAGCCTCTGATGTGGCCAACATTGGATGTATTCTTATATTTGTTACCACATCTCCTAGAGTTCCAACCCAAGATGTTGAAGATGTTGAGGCACTTGTAGAATCAGCCTCTTTCCCGATGTTGAAGAAGAGGTATTACCAAGGACAACATCGTTACAGTAATATTACTCTCCATCCACGTACAATAATGACACTATCGATGATAATGGTATTGCATTGCTCGATGTTAGAGAAGAGATGTTACCAAGAGAAACATCTTTAGAAGCAACATGGTGAACCTATTAATAACATGAGCAATACGTAAACGGATGATGTTCGTGTTAATGATAGGGTGTTGATCTTATTGATATTCCTTCTAACAATGAGAACGAGCGTGATATTGTCTGCTAATAGTCTGAACAATCGATCCATCGCTCCAATGGACCGCTCGATGATGACAGCTTGTTGACCTCTTATAAGTCTTGCTCCAGCTTATGCCATCAAACTTACTTGCTCCGGACTTTATTAGAAGTTGTAATCGGGATGATATTAGTGTGGGTAAGTTGTTCTCAAGAAGAATGAGTTAATATTGAGCTGCGCAAATTTGCCTCTTCTGAATAAGTTTGATTTTAAGATTGCAAGGTCCACAACTACACGCTTTGAGGCCCAATCGCTCTTCTGAATCATGTAAATGGCGATTCGAGCAACGAGACCTTCGAACGAGAAAAATGTTTATCGGGTAGTTCGGAGAATTGATAATGTACATACATGTCATAATGAGGTATTATCCGACTGCCGTTACCAAGTAAGGAGCGTGGTTGTTGGTCATATTATTGCTGAAAAATATATTCGTGAAAAAAGGATATACACGCCAAATGATATCGTAGTAGACATGCAGCGAGGATATGGTGTCCAGCTAACATATCAGCAAGCATATCGGCCGTAGAAGTTGCTCTGGAAATTATTCGAGGGAATCCTCGCAGAGTCATATAACTTACTACCCAAATATTCTCATGTTTTGAAGGCCGTAAATGAGGTGCACGCTTACTCACCTCGAACGAGATGCGATGATAATTTCTTATATTACTTTGTAGCTCTTGGATCTTCCATCAAAGGTTTTAAACAAGATATTAGACCGGTGATTGCGGTAGATGGTACTCATCTAAAGGGTCTATATCGGGGAAGTATGTTTGTTTCAACCTGCTTAGATGGAAACAATCAATTGTATCCGTTAGCCATTGGAGTTTTGGATTCAAAGAATAATGATACTTGGGAATGGTTTATGATGAAGTTACATGGAGTGATTGGTGATATGTCAGACTTAGTATTTATCTCCGATCGATGCACTTCCATCAAGAGAGCCGTTCTTAAAGTATTTCGTTATGTTGCTCATGGCATTTGTTTTTACCATGTGAAAGGTAATATCAAAGCAAAATTCAAGATATCCCGAGCTGTTTGGGATGATTTCGAGCGTATCTTTATAAAAGCCGCAAAAGCATATGGGCACGAAGAATTTAGAAAACAACTTGAGGCTTTGTGGATGCTCCATTCCAGTGGAGCTGATTACTTGGAGAATAATGTGGGGATATGTAATTGGGCAAGGTCTGAGTTCGAAGGTAGGAGATATAGTATTCTTACCACGAACATCGTGGAAAGTGTGAACTCTTTTATGAGGGAATTGCGAAAATTTCCGATTACTCATCTTATTGATCATTTTAGGAAAATAATGTAGCAATGGTTTTATGATAGAAAACTTGTGGCTGAATCGATGAGTACTCGACTAACAACTTGGGCAGATGAAATTGTCGCTGAGAGGAGATCTCGGGCCGAAATGATGATGGTCCGTCCTGTGTCTCCACATCGATTTCATGTTTTGGGTGGTGGTGTGAATGAGAGATTAGTTGACATAGAAAAAAAAACTTGCACATGTAGAGTATTCGATTTAGATCAACTCGTCTGCGCGCATGCAATTGTTGCTTGTTTAACTGTCCGAGTGGATTACATAAACCTTTGTTCTGAATTTTACACCAAGGAATCATTGGTAAAGGCTTATGCACAACCGGTGGAGCCAGTTGGTGACGTATCGATTGGGAAGTGCCAGATGAAATTCAAGAGATGCAAGTTTATCCACCAGTAGAAGCACCACCACCCGGTCGTGGTAAAGAGCTGAGAATACCCTCTGCCGGTGAGGATGTAAATCGAAGAACTGTGAAATGTGGCCGGTGCAATGAATCGGTCATAACCGTAAACGATGTAAAAATCTTATTGTATCAAACTAAAATTAGTTGCATTATTCCAAGTAATATTGTACTGAGGATTTAATTTTTTTTTTATATTGTATAATATATATATTGGTAAAACAATTTATTCAATGTTATTTTTTATATTGAATATAATAGTTTATAACATAATATTACCATTAAATATGTCTACAGCAATCTTTTTCCTAAAATACATCCCATGACTGCTGTTGAAATCGAGCCTAAGTCCAAACATTAAATACATAGTAAACATCAATAAAAAAACACCACAATCATCACTACCAGGCTCTTGTTGTGGGACACCTTTAACTGCAATGACTTTCCATTATTCAGCACACTGTAGGTCATGTCGAATAGTGTAGAATCCAACATGGTCTAGCCATCGAGGGAATATGACTTCAAATGCCCTAAATTGATCCTTATACGTTTTATTGTCGCGGAATGAAAGCAATGAGTCATAAATCCATACTTTGTTGTTACGAAAGTCTACTCTGGCTAGTACCCAATGATCGCCGCCAAGGTTAAATGGAATGAAAACCTACACATAAAAATATTGTTCTTTTTCAGTATTTCTTACACCCAAATTAGCACAGTAAGAATATAAAAATTTTATATTCACATACCATATCCACATCTGTCAGCTGCTTTGATATTATGAACTCCCGCCCACGAATATAGCTATTAAAATTATCACTATATTGTAATGTTTCGACCGTACAATTTCCGTTGTTCCATAATTACTTAAGGAACACGTGCAATATCATATACACAAGAATTCAGAAATACACATGCAATATCATATTCACCACTTCTCTAAATTCTTTGTGTTCTTTACGCTCTGCCTCAAAGGCTGATTTCAATTCACATATAGAACGATCAATCTTGTCCATCCATCGAATGATATAATTGTTATTAAACTTTGTCTTTCATTGTTATGAATTTAAAAAATTATAAGTTTAAATAAATATATATAACCTCTTAATGACATATATATATACAGAAAATAAATGATTTATAACCTCCGAATCATATGTGTCATTGGATTCATGTGTTTGCTCATGATGGTCTTCTGCTGAAGCTCCTCCTCCACGAGACCTCATGGCTCCAAGTGTTGAGCTAGCGGCACTTACGATGTTTTGATTCTCCTCTGTTTCAGCCATAATGTGAGGTGCGTTGATGGATGGTTGATGCTGCACAAAGTAACATTATTTATAAATACATAAATAATTCTTTACAAAGTAACATTACTTATAAGATACTCACATTACAAACCCAACTTGGGATATGTGGAATATAATCCTTTACAGTTTGCCAATATTTTTGTGCTTTCTCCTTAGAGTTCGGCTCGATGGTTTGTAGGACATTTTTCTACGATAATTCAACCCAAATTTTAGGTTAGTAGAATCATAGTATTATTTACTAATATGAAAAACGATAATATACAACTGCACAAAGTAATATTACTTACAAGACGAGAGTTATCATTAAACAATGAATTCACAACAGTGAAGTTGATTTTAGAGGAAGCGATGGGCTTCCATTGTACAATGCGTGGAATCTTTTTTTTTTTTTTTTTTTCACGACCCATTGTGATGGCAGCCCTCCAATAACTTCGAACATACATGCCTACAATAAGTAAAATGACAATATTAAAAAAGTATTAAATATTTAATATTAACAAACAATTATCGAAGAATATAATTTTAATGTAGCACGATTTTAACGTACCTGAACTCCAGATGTAAAGCCGTAAACATTGTACTTTTCAATATTATGATTTGGCTTTTCCAAGCGAGTCTTCTTAAATTTCTCCATTTTACCATACAATGCATTGTCAAGACTGTCGTATATCGTTTCCCATGACAAACGACCTCATGGACGGTTTCGAAAGTGATCAATGTCATCCACCTCGTTAAGCAATGAAAAGTTTATCTGACTATGAACTTTTCTTCCATTTAGAACTCTGTCTGTAAAATAAAATAGTGCAATTTTTACTGCATCAATGTCATCCATACCGTCGAAGTCTAAGTTATCAAACCTTTCGTCGAACTCGACGAGATTTAAATTGCGAAACAGACCATCAAAATACGTATTAAGCAGCCTATGATTCTTTTTATCATTTTCGGTACACTGTCTTCACCCCAACAAAGTCTCGTAACTAAACACCACTCCCCAATTGATAAGCGTATCAAATGCTCACCAATTTCAAACCACAACTGATCTGTCTCATTACATGCCACTTGTCTTAGCAACAAATTATGCATAATAACACCACTGAATGGAAAGTTTCGACACTCCAAGAAATGACCAAATATATCCTTTTTGAATAATTGCAACTTTCGTTTTGTTAACTTACCCTCAATAGCTTTTACGACTGTATCTAACTTACACATACATGTAATACGCCTAGGAAAATGACCAGCGTAAGGTATCTGCATCATACTTGGTACATACGCAGAATCTGCCATATTTCTGTTACAAATATAACATTATTAAATTAAAATTATATAATTTAAAAATTAAAAAAAAAATATATATCATAAAATTTCAGAAAATATTACAGGTGCGACAGACACCCTGTCGCACAAAAATTATGCGACAGGCACCCTGTCGCACAAAAATTATGCGACAGGTACACCATCGCACTAAATTCCAGAAATTACAACCCTATAATTTGGTACGACATGCAGCCCGATTTTGTGCGACGGGCTGCATGTCGCACCAAATTACAGAATCTGAAATTGGTACCGTCGCACCAAATTCCAGAATCTGAAACTGGTACCGTCGCACCAAACCTGGTGCTACGGTTTGGTGCGATGGCTGCGTGCCATCGCATGGTGCCGGCAGCACCGAGCCGATGGCAGCCCGAAATTCATTAAAAAAAAAAAACTTACAGATTAGGCTTGTCTCCGGTGTCTCTGATCGTCGTCTCAAAAGTCGAAGAACTGTTGCGAGAATTTTGGCTAGTGACGAAACAGGGGTATCTTTGTCCGAAAAATTGATGTTTGACTAATTATGATAGGAAAAACGTATAAAGGTTATTTGTGAAAAATATAAAATGAGACTGGTTAATTATATAAATTTCCCAATTTAATTTGAAATAAATCAAAACATTTTTTGGCGGTTCGATCGAAAATAAAATTATATAGTCTCAAAATATACAAGAAAATATTACGAATTTACGAAGCATACGTGGAAATAGCCTAGCCACGAGAATCAATAGACCTTTTTGAGCTTGATTAAGTCTACTACGTACATATGTAAACTTTAAGTTTCATGGTATTGGCATTTTTTATGATAAGAACACACGGACTGATAAATATAAGAGAATAAGAAAAAGGATAAAAGAAAATTGTTTCGTCACTGAGAATAAAGCATCCTCCTCTCACCTTTTCCAAATACACGCATTTGATTTCCAAACGCAACCATCAAACCCAGAACCAGAACCTTTAATTTTATGGAAAGTTTTAGATTTTCGACAGATTGAAAAATTATTGTTTTGTTTTGGGTGCTATTCATTATGCATAATCAACAATTTGAGATATGAAAGTACAGGCTGCTTCATATTTTTGGGAAACAAGGATCTTGAATAAAGGTCAGAGAATTTTGTTTTTAATTGGTTTTTGATTCTTCTTTACCCATTCGGATATGGAATAGGAGAATTTCTTTTTTCTTTTTTTTTTTTGGGTTGCCACTATAATTTTGAAACTAAAAGTTGAGAGGTTCTTAAAAGTAAATACATAAATTAAAAATATATAAAATACAGTTAACCCGATTGTAAAAAAAGTTGTTGCGAATATTGGTGAATACAACCAATTATCATGAAAAATTTTATCATTTGACAAAATACAAATGAGAAGTGGAGTACCACACAAAGAGAGAGACCATTTAATAAAACAAAATGTTAAGAGCTATATTCGACTTTTTATCTGAAAAATATAAATTTAAGGATTTTATTAATGAATAATTGATCTAGATCCTAAAAACAACGAGACTTTGAAATAGACATATGTAATTAAATTAAATAAAGCAACTCGATAAAACTTTGTATATAGAGCTAACATTATCTAACCCAATTGAGGGAATGAATAAATGTTTTTTGCAATTAATATTTTTTTTAACATTTACTTATCCAATTGTATTTTACTACATAGGCTTTATGAATAAGTTAGAGTTTTTAGCACCAGTTATGACATTTTAATATTTTCTAAGGTGAAACCACAAAATTACATTTTCGTTACCTCCTCGTAGTTTTCAACTAAGTACTGTTCCTCTTTTTTTTGGGTTTCCTCACTGTTGAGTGTTAGTTGAAAAGAATGCTATATGAAATATTATTTAATCTGCAGAGTATATATTTCAGCCACTTGTGTTTTTTTGTTGTAACAGAGATTTGTTTGTAGTTTTGTATGCTTGCCATTTGGAAGGCTAGCCCAACTACGTTGATTTGTAAATAGCATCACTTCGTTTAAATAGGTACAATCAGTTGTTTGTCAATGCGTTAACCAAAAGCACTTTTTGAGATCCAGAAAAATTTGCAAATAAATATGGTAGATGATTGTTTTCTATTCTAACGAAGGCAAATAAGATAACTTCAGCAGCCAACCTCAGATGCTCTTGCATGCTTTAATGTTTATATATAGCTTAATAACTTCTTGTACGAGCATACATTTTAATTTTATATATCATTATTTGTACGTTTTCATGCATCATATTAGATTCCATGCATGGAAATGGCATGTTGCCGCAGTCTGACCAAATACAGAAACTTAATAGCTGAAATTTTGTTTGGTCTTTTAGATGAAAAATCAATCAATGACCTCAATTCTTTCGTTTTCTCCACTACTAGCTGTAGATTCAAGTCAATATTTAAACGCAGTTTCTGATTTTTTTTTTTTTGGTCTTAATTTTAATAAATATTAAATGGAAGAAAACGAACCAACATTAATCCAAAACTCTTCTATTATTTGCAAAATTAAGTATTTTTCTCTCATATTTTAAAACGCTCCAAAAGTCCCCTAATATTAATGATATTCACCCACAAAGTGTCATTCTTTTCTCAATCAAAATTAATTAGTGTTAAAGGTCATTTATTTTGCAACTATTAGATTGTCTTAAATATTTCTTTGTTGAAAAAAAAATGCTTAATAAAGTAAATTGGTTTATTTAACATTATAATGTAAGGGAGTGATTTAAATTTGGTGCAAGAAGGGGGTTCTTTATTCTATCATTTTAGAAGAATATTAAAGGATGGTTAACTGAAAGTTCAATTCATTTCAGGGTTTAATTCTGTGATGTTATTTTACTTGCTTTCATTTTGACCATGCAAGAAACGACCACAAATATGCATGCAATAAACGATTCCCAACTGGTGGCTTTCTCGTTTTCTCTTTGATAATTACAATGAAAAAACAGTTGGGAAGTAGCACATCCAATCAGTTGGGTATAAGTAATCTCAGATTCAGATACCCAAGATCACATAACCAGCTTTTGTCATATGAAATTAATGATTAGAAAAAAAAAAAAAAACTTTAAAATCAGAATACAAATGTTAGCGTATAGTGGCCACCAAAATCATGTCGTCCCGGTTAATTAATTAATTTCATGACAACAAGAAAAGAAATCATGCAGATCCCTAAACCAACCAGTTATTTGATGAAAATTTTCCAAACCAACCCATTTCATTAACTCTCTCAATTACCACCAAAATAACTTAATTTTTGATTAATTATTCATGGACAAGACAAATACATTGGACAAAAATAAAGACGTAGGAAAGCATCATAAGGTATTTTAATTTTGAAAGAATTATTTCTATATATAATCTTGTTAAGAATATGTACAACATTTTTTCATGATGATTGCTAAGATTTATATGCACAATCACCGCGTGAATATGTGATCTACAGAGATTGTGCATGATTTGGTAGCCATATATTTTAGGCAGAACATAAAATTGCTGGTGGCGAAATTAGGTGGTACTAAAAATTTGACAGCGCCGCAATATAATTTGTGTACACTGACACATACCCACCAATAAATATATTTATGATGAATAAAATATTTGTCAGTTTAAATAGACTACCAAGTACCAAATTAACCCAATCGTTATGGTAATTATTAGTTAAATAAGAAAATTTTCGCTGTTGATGATTTTTGTCATCTTAACGAGTTCTAAAATGTACGCGAAGGGGATAAATTTATCAGTGAAGCACAAATGCTTCCACCCTTTACAAAAATTTGAGGTTTTCTTCTTTATTGATAAGGTTGCTAGTTGGTCCTTAAAACAGAAGTAATTAATAGTTTTTTTTTCGGCGCTAACATAGCATCATCACTTTGAAAAATAGACCCATATAATTGTTTTTATTATCCACTGTATTATCATCATAATAATAATACTAATAATAAATTTATGGGCAGGATATGGGATCCGGTTGGCATATCGGTTTCCTTGCAATAATGTGAGATCAGATACATAAACTGGGAATCAATTTATATCAGTATCATTACTTATGCATTTGAAAATTTGAATATATGCTTGCCCACAAATCTATCGACTTTGCTGCTATTTTAATTTTACAAGGCACCTGTTTAGGGTCGGGTTTCTCCAATATTCCAGGGGGGAACAGTCACCTAAAAATGTATTAGCCTGACATTTAATATCATCAAGGGGAATAGCCCAGCAAGTACGACATGACGTCTACTAGTCCGACTTGGAAGCCTTTTAGCTCGACCTGAAAATATATTAGCCCGGTATAAAATTTCTCTAATGTCATCAAGGGGATTTCTTTAATGTCATCAAAGGAAACAACCAAGCAAGTCCCACTTGAATATCTACTAATTCGACCTCGAAGCCTATCAGATGGCCCTAAAAATCTAATAGCTTGGCATGAAAGTTTATTTATCAAATCAAACATGGCCTATTTTTTAGGGAATTTAAGTGCCACAATCTTTTAAATTACCCTCAATTTATATAGAAACTATCTACAACTACAGAGAGAATGTGCTGAAATTAAAGAAAAAAAACTACTCATGAGTAGAGTCTATTTGCTAACTTATCTAATGATTCCACAATAAATCAACTATTTGACCATTCTACTTTATACTTTTTACGTTATCCTCGACAAAAACACCATAAATTCCATTGAACTTTAGATTAGTTTTCTCAAATAGTTTTCCTTTCCGTATATATAAAAAAAATTGTCTTAAACATAAGAGGATTTACGTTGAAACCTCTACCTACGTATTTTAATCATGTTTTTTGGTTGGCAAATGTGAAAAGGTGAGTAAGGATTAGTGTTTAAGTTGGGATTCATGATAATTCAATTGTTGAGGTCATTTTTCAACATCATCAATAACAATTGATCATATTGATGATGTCATCAATAACAATTGATCGTATTGACTTAGATCAATATGCATGTCGTAACACTATAGTATTAATCACAATGCTGGTTGAATGACAACTAAGTTTCAAATTATAGACAACCAATTATTGTTTTCACTAACTTAATTTGATGGGTGACCCTGCTTTCTTATTCGATAATTGATAATATTAATATTGTTATACTGATGATCATGATAATGTGGTCTTCAATTTTCTACGTCTAAGAAAATTATTATTTTTTGGTAGTTTGGTTGTATACAAGAACTATTTATTTGGTTGCATACAAAAACCGAGCTGCCAAAAATAGTAATTTGCTTAGAAGTCGAAAATGGGAGAATCACATAATCGTGGTCATCAATGTACACTTGTAATCCATTTATTTGAAATTGCCATCAAATAAACTTGTAATCCATTTATTTGAAAATTATTACTTTTAGCAGTTTGGTGGTATGTACAAGTTCTATAATTTTAGAGATTGATTTATTTTATTGGGATATTATCGAATATCCACTAGACGTTTCCTCACATATATTCACCATCGATATTTTTTGACAACCATATTTTATCACATAATGTTTCCGGTGATATTATTTTACTACCAAAACCTTATACACGGATAAAAATTTGTGAAATCACAAGGGTATTTGAGAAATTTTAGACTGAAGTTATTTTCCTATTTCTTCTCTAGATTTTTATTTTTTTTTCTGTAGACATTTGATTTACAAACCTTTTTATTTATTTATTTCAATTATTAGAATTTTATTATATTAAAATATCCCCAAAATAGAGTTCTAGGTTTTTTGACAGAGTGACACTAATTGAAAATTTTTAATGCATCTATAAATAAAATAATTCATGATATTCAATTAATTATGAATAAAAAATTTAATTAATTAAGTAATTAAAGTTATTTATATTTGCAACAGCAAACAACCACCAAGTGTGAAATGATAAAATTAAAACAAAAATTGACACTCAGGAGAATTTGGATGCGTTTTAAATCATTAGGGGAGTACTGCTCTTTTTTTCCCTTATACATGTGTAGAAGATTTTGTTGAAATGCTTAGCTAATTACATAATTTATCTCATTTTTATGTACTATTATTAATGGGCTATTTTGCTATGGTTAATTATTAGGAGGTGAGTTAAATTATGTTAACAGATCTATGTATTCATGACAATGAATAAGGTGAAATGCAAGCATTTAGATTGTCATGATAATCTCTTAGGCATAAATTCTCAAGATTTGAAATGGACAAGAACCATTTGTATTACGTAATGAACATTGGACTCCACCATGACGTTAATGAAACTTAATCCAATTAACATGATAAATTGATAATTGATAGGAGAATTCGATTCTACAAAGTATTTTACAATCAACAAAAATTGTTGGACGTTAGATGAACAATGGTTTTGGTCTCGACCCAATCGCCCCGATCGAGGGCTGTATTTAATTCTCAAATATGGGCTTTTCAATACAAAAATTTGGGCCTACCTCATTTAATACAAGCTTTTATTAGAACAAAAGCCTACCTACCCGTTTTGTAATAATGGCATTTGGCTAGCCGTTCATATAGTTATTTAATAGTCCACATATAGTTTAGTTTATATAGATTAGTTAATGGCCCCCATGTCTTCTCATTTGTTTTGAACAAAAGCAAAAACTATATATTAGCAGGTGGAAGTATTATTATTGGATGTTATGAAAATAGTATGCTCGTCATATATCAATTTGAATTTCTACTTTTATCTTAAAAAGAAAAAAAAAATTGAACGGAATTTTATAATTAGAAGGGAATACCACGTTAAGTATTTGTCCCAAATTTAAGCCCAACAAAAATCGTATTTTAAAAGTTATATTATTTGTATGGTATAATCATCAATGGGATCCCAGATGCTTTTGTTAGAAGGAAAATCAAATATATTTTCAAGTTCAAGACTCGATTTCTGAATTAATTGAAGCTTCTTGTTTTGTTTACTTTCTTCAGTTCATTTTTTTGATCATTTTAAATTATACATAACCACACACACAAAAAATAGGTAGCATGCATGTATTGGTCTTGCTGGGAAACGTGAATGTTTCAATATATACATGAAACGTCGTTCCAATAGATTCCCACAAACTCTAATGGAATCGAATACGAGATCTGTGAGAACCAATCTTCTTAGATTGTCAGGCGTAACATTGCCAAGTTGCAATTTAGAATTATTGCAAGTTGTAATCATGTTTATTCAGTGCTAATTCTAGTTATAAGTATAATACGATTGACCTTGATTTATAACGCTTTGAGTTAATAATTTAGAATAACCCCAACAATCAATTAATTAAGTTGTATGATAGAGAGCATGACATTTGCACCTTTTAGGAAGCAAGCTATTGCGCTTAATCATGATAATAACTTAAGTTATAAGTGTTTGTTTTGAGTTCATAATATATTGTTTTGAAACTTATGAAAATACAAATATAAGTGTTTACCATATGTCATAAACGGTCAACGGTCAGCTGATCATTCTATTATTATATTAAAATAATTTATATGTTAGAGCTGTCATATAAAAAGAAATTCAAACCCTATTTTAAATTATTAATATTGTTAAAATTATTATTAATATTATTGTTGTCATCATAATCATTGTTAAGGAAATTATTATTATATTATTAAATATTCAATAATAATAATAATAATAATAAATAAATAAATATTCGATTAGTTCCTTTATTTAAAAAGTACTTCAAGACACCACTGCTGTTAAACATATTATATTTCTACCTTACTTTTTCTTTTCTTTTATAATAATACTCTTTCAATTATATTCTTAAGGAAATTAATCAAAAGAAAAAAAATGATAATTTATCAAAATAATTAGGTAAATTAATTTTTTATAAAATAATTTTTTGTAAGATTATTGTAAGGATATTAAATATTGCATTAAGTTAGCTAATATTAATTTATTTATAAATAATTATTAATATGATTGTTGCATAAGTTTAAAAAAAAAATAACAGTTATTTCATATTGATATTTATTAGTTAATTTGCTAATTTACTTTTTCACAGATAAATTAATTAATGTCAAGAATGTTGTTGGAAGGGTATTATTATAAAAGAAAAAAAAAAGTAAGTGTAAAAATGTATCATATTTAACTCAATGATGTTTTGAGGTATTTTTTAAAATATAAAGAATATATAGGTACTTAAGTCAAAATTTAGGGGATAAACAAACATTTACTCAATAGTGAAAATAAAAATAATAATGACAATAATGAAGATGATGATTATTATTGTTATTATTGTTATTGTTGTTGTTTTCATTATTATTACAAGAATAAGAATTATAATAATATTTTAACTGAGAATAAATGTGAAATTATGATATTTAGGTGGGTAAAATAAGAAGTTCTAGAACTGGGAACTTGATTCCCAACCTCCAATAAAATCTAAGTTCTCATTCTTTAATTCAAAAAATATGCGAGTCCCACAAGTTTCATTGTTATTCATACTTCTATTTAATAAATAAATATCATCAATCATTCTCATTCTGAATTACAATTCTTAAATCCTACGAATAAACACGCATTAGAGTTTTAGTTTGTTGCCATAAGCAAACACACTCATTGCATTTTCAACTCTTTGCTATAGCCGTTTAACCGCAAGCTAGTAGCTCACTCATCCATTTTATCCATAAAGGCTAAACTAACATCCCCTAACCTAACGTAGGATGTAAAACTTCATTAATAATTGGGAAATTTACATCAATAACCTAAAATATTTTATTTTTTTCATAAATAACCTTTGGAGATTTTATCTATCATAATTAGTCAAACATAAAGTTTTAGGACAAAATTACCCTTGTCATCTTCACTCGTCCCTGGCCAAAATTTTCTCAAATTTTTTCAAGTTTCTCACAGTTCTTCGAGTCTCTCACAGTTCTTCGAGTGATTTACGATCTCAGTCTCTCATCGATTAATGGAAAGCGTAATCTTGTAAGTCAGACATTTAAAATTCTTTTTTCGAAATGGGTGTCGCCGTGCAGCTGGCGTGATTCTAGAAGTTTTGTGCGACAGGCTGCATGTCGCACTTGGGTTACAATTTCTGGAATTTGGTGCGACGGTGTGCCTGTCGCATAATTTTTGTGCGACAAGGTGTCTGTCGCACATGTTGCATTTTCTAAAATTTGGTGCGATGGGTGCCTGTCGCATATGTTTTGTGCGACGGGTTGCCTGTCACACCAAATTTCTTGTTTGTTACATGATGTTATAATAATTTTTTTAATTTATGATAGATTTGTTTAATTTTTAAATTATATAATTGTAATTTAATAATGTTATATTTGTAATAGAAATATGGTAGATTCCAAGCTTAGTGAGACAGGCAGCCTGTCGCACCAGGCTTGGTGCGACAGGTAGCCTGTCTCACCAAAATTGGTGAGACTGTCTCACTAGGCTTGGTGAGACAGGCTGCTTGTCTCACAAAGCTTGTCTCACCAACTGTCTGTTACACCAAAAATATAAACCCTAATGCTCGACGGCACATAAACAGCAAACGATACACCATAGAAATTCATAACACTTATATAAATATTTAATACAATTATATTACTCTACACACGGCTGGATAAACAAACGGTTGGGTATGAATGTATCGTGTGCTGGCTCTGATCTTTAGTTGCAGGGAATGGTGTTTGCAAGACGGACAATAAAAATTTATATGTAAGGGAATAAAAATTAAATATGGAGGGTAATTAAGGATATGTGAGTTTTGATTGGCTATATTTGATAGAATATAAAGTGAAGGGTTAATTTTGAAATTCAGAAATTGAGTCTGGCTATTTATGTAAATTCCCCTTAATAATTTAATATAGTACTACACATAAGAATATGATTAATATATATCAAGTTTAAGCTTCATTGATTTATTATTAATTATTTTGTCCCCATAGATTGATGGTATGAAATTATTTAAAATTTCTTCATACTTGCCCACATGTAAGATGTTAACACTCTTATTTGTATTATCATCATTGAATGAAAACTGCTCTATATGTAGTTGTCAATGGATATTCATGATAGTTGTGGAAAATAAGTGCCGTTACTAAAGTTGTAGGTGTTTTTTTTTTTTTATTACATTAGACTATTGATTAGAGCATAATTCATATTATATAAGACTACATCTGATATGCGTAAATCAAACTATTACTGAGACTAGTTTACATTAATTCTTATGAAGCATCGCATAAATTTTTACTCTCACTAATATTCAAGAGATGCCCACTTTACTCACATTTCTCAAAGGAGAAAACTATTTTAACTTAATTATTAATAATCAAAGAATGACTAAATCCCCCCATAATACATTTATGGGGGATTAAACAACAACTGTTCTAATCACTAGGCTATACAATATTATTTAGCTCCTTAACTTATGTTCATAGTTACCAAAACGCAAGTAAATACATAGAATCCAAATCAATTGTGACCATTTGATTAGTTGAAGCTGCTTATTAGGGAGATAATCCACATCAATTCATATTAATTATTGGGGTAAGTATATAATTAAAGCTTGAGGTATTTTTCAAATAATGAACTAACTCATTACTACAAAATTAATTATTTTTGATAGAATTATTCTGTCACAAATTATGCTACTAACAAAATTCTTTTTTGTCACAAAAACCACTATAAGAATGTTGTGACAAAATATTTATTGATTTGTGAGAGAAAATAATTGTCAAGAAACTCTGTTAAAAATATTCATTTTAGCTCAACTTATAGGTGGCAATTTATGTGTACAACATTTTGCTGATGTTGCATCCTATTTAACAATTAATTTGGTTACCCAATTAGCTGACATGTCAATTACAATTTTTTTTTAATAAAAATGACATGTAATTTGACTTATTTCTACATGTATATTAATTTGCAAATGTGGCATCTGATGTGACCATTAACATTAAAGTAACATGACATTGATTTATTTCATAAATGAATGATAAATCTTTATTGCAATGGCAACTCTATTATGTCACAAGTAGATGATAAATATTTCTCACCATTTTTTCAATGAATTTTTATATTTTTTTCAATTTTAATTATCCATTTTTATTATTACTAAATAAAATATTCTAAAATAATTTCATCACAATTTTTTTTTTAAAATAAAAATTGGTTTAGTAAATCACGTAATAAATAAATATATATATCTAGTATTCTAAAATATAGAGTAGAAGAGAATTTCAATCCAGGTCACAAACATATATATTAATTAGTTAGAAATTAACTACCAAATATACATATAACTTTAAATATTAAAATTAACTAAAAAAATCAATGTATATTAATCTTAATCCAAGCTTGATCAACAGTAGCATATATAACTAATGAACAATAGCAACAAATTGAATTTGCATACATGGAAATAAAAGAAAATGCATTAATGTAATGAAATTCTGAATTGTTGCTGGGGTACAAATATATACATGAACATAAATGTCCATCAATCATCAAAATTCAAATGAACTAAATTTTATATACAATATGCTCACAAATAGTAAAAAAAAACAAAAAAGATCACACACACAACATTAGTGAACAATAAAATGTACCCAAGCATTAGCTAACAAAAATATTTAAACATAAACCTTAAAAAACCAAAAAAGTTTGAATGCTTACAATTATTCAAAAACATTAGCTAACAACAAAAGTATATCATTATATTACCTATAAATTGTAATATTCTAATGAATACAAACATACTTAGAGAAAAATGAAAACAATGGAATAATTACTTATCAAATTAAGAGGAGTATTTGATATAACCTAATACTCTTTATTATATATTCATAATACAAAAAAAAAAATCAACTTTCAACCCACAATTACAACAATTACATTATATACATGAAATAATCACAACTTTTCTAAGACAAAATATTTCCACTCTTTACGGATTTCATCAATCTCTTCTTCATTATAATTTTTCTTTCCAAAGAACTATAAAAAAATTAATAACTATTTTCTCTTATATACATGTAATACTACATTATAAAAAATGCACACTTACGTCTTTTGTTAGTATATTGTTATCAACAATGATATTCTACATGTAGTTCTGCATGTAGGACATGACATAAAACACATTTGACATTGCTTGTTGTTTTGGTGCCTATAAATTAATTAATTAACTGTTAGTGTTAAGAATATTTATTATTTGGAAACAAATGTATATGATAATTAATAATTAATTATTTTTACCTTTACCGTAACCCAATTAGCTTTAACTTTTTTTGCTTAAAGTTGATTCTTTAGCATTAAATCTTGCCATGGCACTATAGAATGTAAGATTGTCCAAAAGAAACCTTAAATCCATATGCATTGGTTGTTGCTTTGGATCCAAATATATGCTATTTTAGAATCCATGTCAATAACAATGATGATCTAATGAAATATACAACAAATCAAAATGTAATGATAGTGAATGATTTTTTTTAAAATAATAATGTGATTAAATAAAATCCTAAGACTCTATACTTTAGTGAAGTACTTATTTATTATTATATGGCATGAAGCACAATTGTCTAGATTGGATTCCTTCCAATTAGGATACAATGATTTTTGTTCTTTCAATTCGAGATTTGTTGGTATTTGCTCGCGACTTGCAAGGGAGACAATAGCTAGATTTATAAATTTATACTTTCATCATTCCAATCCTCTTCATTTCCTTATACAACTTATAATGGATGTGAAAATTTGATCGGTTATGCAGTGATTTAAATACTACTAATATTTAAAACATATGCACCAAAGAGCTCAAATTTGAAGCAAAAAACAAAAATGCATATTATGAAACAAAACAAATATTTGACCCCAAAAAGCTCAAATTTAATTGTCATGATTTACAAAATACCAAAAACTATATGCACCAAAATTAAAAAATAAGCCAAAAAAAAAAAAAACCAACACTTGTGTTCTGAAGTGAAAAAATACCCAGTTCAATATAAATGGTGCTTCAAGGAACCATTATCATTATACAAAATGACTATAATTTTACCACAGTTTATAGATACAAAAGCAAAAAGATGCAGTTTTTTATCTATTAAAAACCTCTACATGTACAAATTTTCAAATACCCAAAAAATAAAAAAGGGACCACACTCATTTTTAATTTAATTTGTTTCTTCTCTAATATAGATTTCCCTCAAATGTTTCCCTTAGCAACGAAGCCAAACAGTTCTGCATAAAGAGACAAAAAAAATTGCAAACCTTAGGTCCCAAAATTGTCGACACTACTAAATTTAGACATAATCAATACAAATATTACAAAAAACAAAATTTGAAATGTGGGGCAACTTTTACCTAAAATTGTAGGATAAACTTTAAAAGATTTAGTAGCTCATACCAATCATTCTGCAAACAATGAATTTTCTTTAACGAAATAGAAGCTTTAGAAATTGGTCCTAAATTCCATCTTTCAATTATAAAGAATTGATTTTGTTTCCACAAATACTAGAATTCCAAATTAGAGCATGAAGTATATGATTTTTTTATGAGAGGGGTTGTCGAGAAGAGAGAATGAGAAGAGAAAAAAATTTACTTAGTTAAAATAGTTGTAATCTTTACCTATCATTTAGTAAAATGATGACATTCAATCAATATAAAATTATGCCGTTTTAATTCAAGCCAATCTTTTAACAATAATTTGTGACAAAAAAAATAAACAAAAAATACGAGCCTAAATTTACCGCCCAAAATTTAGGCCCCATAAAAAATGTGTCACTACCAAAAAATAATGGAATTAATTTATAATAGAATGTTATACTTTTTATCTGCATACATGGCAAAATAAGCCCCTCATTTACTGCCGATGTAGAATAATAAAAAAAAAGAATAAATAAATAAATTATTTGTTTATGGAGATTTAATTCTATGATAAAAATTATGTTAAGAAGCACTTTAATTATCATTCTGTGACAGAGTTCTGTCACAAATTGTTGTTAGCAATCAAAATTTTCCTTCTATTTATTTGTGTATGTCAAAATATCTAATGTGCATGTATTTGTCACAAACCTTTGTTAGTTCCAAACATCTAATAAGAAAATTGTCATAAAAGCTTTATTTTGTAGTAGTGACTTTTGAGTATAAATCATGCCCTCGTATAATTTTTTTTTTTCATTTTTTATTGATGTATGTACTATTTTCATGACTAATAAATGCTTCATGTGTCTAAACTAGGAGCAAGATTACTAAAAGTTTAAACAAAAGCTTCTATATGTCATTATATTTTGAATTAAATGTGTTTAAAAATTAATTATGATTATATATGTACACACACTAGATAATTCTTTGAAAAAAAAAAAAAAGAAGATAATTCTTTAGTATGGAACTAACAGCCTAGTTAATTTTAAAAGCACTTCTGGGCTTGTGGTTTGGTTGACCGAAGTCTATCCTACACCAATAAAAGTTATGCTAGTCTACTACTAAGGATGCGCATTCCTATAAAACTCACGTAACCATTAAACAATAAACAGTAACATCAATCAGGTCGGTGCTAATCAGTTAATTTTGACGGTTAAGATCTTGTTTAATTATCGCTTGAGCTCGACATTTAATAAGGTGTCCTTCACCGACTTTGAACGCAAGAGAGATGAAGGTATCTTATTACGTTGTTACATCTGGGAAATCGAGGAATAAATAACATTAATAAGATAATATATGTTTATAATAGATAGTACAAAGCATATGTTAAGGAAAGGAGATCATTATATATCTTTCTTCAAGTTTCAAGAGTTGTTGGCATAATAAAGGCTAATTCTGAGAAAACCCAGCCCTCTGGATTTGAAACAAATAAACAAATGAGGGTTCCTCGTGACATTGAGCACAGTCCTCGCTGTCCATTGGATCGAGATCATGTGCTCCGAGATGCACGCTGATCACCACTACCCCTTTGTTATCAAAATCCCCAATGCACCCCCTGCGTCGTACCATTTGTTAATTAAAGAGTCTTATTAATCAATCGATATTATTACTGTTTGTTTCTGTGTCCATTAATTAATTTTCTCAAGAATCTTGATTTTGCGTCATGCTCTCGATTCCTTACTGTTTTGATCATCAGCTATGAATCAGCTTGGAGTCACCCATAGTCGATGGAGCCTGTGATATTTTATAATAATTAGTTTCTGTAAGTTGAGTAATGATTTAGACTAATGTTCATTAATTCTCTTCTAGAAAACCCTAGCTCCATGAAACGATCGTAATTCGAGGAAGCTGTACTTTTAATTTCTTGGCGCATCTAATGAATAGAAGAGGCTTTGAAACATTGAAAGTGAAGCCAATAAATTAATTTATTATTTTGAGTGCATGTAATGAATACAAGAAACTCAAACTAGCGAACATGGATTGCATGAAGGCATGCATGTGTAAATCGTGTTTTTGTGACTTCAAATGCTTGGGAGGGTCAATTAATGGGGCTGGAAAGTGAAAACGTTTTGAAATATTATCACACCCAGCTCGATTTCTCATTCTGGCATGTATGCGCATACAAATCAATCACTTTCAGATCTCCACCTTTCAACAATTAGACAGACCGCCAAGCACGTGTTCATGAAAATCAATCGTGTTAAAGCTGTCTCTACGATTTACTTGACTAACAAAGCATATATATATATATATATATATATATAGGGCCTTGTTAACTTATAATCAAATATAACTTATAATCTTTGTAATATGTAATAAAATATATTATTTTATTATTAGTTTTTATATTAAAAGTTGAAGGAATAAGTTACTTTAATTGTAACTTAGCAATTACTATATATATATAGCTAAAGATATATTCAAGAGACACATTTTTATATATAAATTTAGATATGATATTATAATTATTAAATTATAGATAATTAAGGATTGAGATTAAAGATAACATTACTTTTTTTTTTAATTTTAAAAATTAATAAATTAATGTAATGGGTCCTTATCTAATAATAAATTATTACTTATTTTTCTCTCTCTTACTTAATATATTTCTTCTTTTATTATTTTTCAATTATTATACTTGTCTTATTAAATTATTAAGTAAGAGAGAAGAGAATGGACAATAATATATTCCCTCGGAAAATGATTAAAATCTATTGGTTATTGCATCTAGAATACATGTGAAAAATAACTTGAACCTGATTCATGCAATCTAAAAATAAATTATTATAAGATCTATCAAAACATTAAATTTGCAACACTAGCAGTAGGGTTAATTGCCCACATCTATTTATTTGACCATTAACTTTAAGTTACTACAAATTTAAGAAAATGACAATAAGCTACATTAAAATCGGATAAAGTAAATTAAGTAGAATAGTGATAATAAATATCAAGAATTACCTCAAAGAACTTCTAAAAACATCTATACCCAATAATAATTAGATTTAATATATTCAAACATAATCAAATTATTTTATATAAAATAAACTAAAAATTGTAAATATAAAAATTAAAATTAACTAAAATTGCAATCTCAAACAACATCACAAAAAAAGAAGTAAATAATAAGTTACAAGAATTGATAAAAACAATTTACAAAAGTTAAAGAAAAAAAAGTAATAAATAAGAGAATATATTAAGTAAAAGAGAGAAGAATGGACAATAATTTATTATTATATAGGGATCACTACATTAATTTGTTAATTTTTAGAATTAAAATTAGTCATGTCATCTTTAATCTCAATCCTTAATTATCTCTAAACTAATGGTCATAGTATTATGTCTAAACTTGTGGATAAAACTCATAAAAGTATGTCTCTTGAACCTATCCCATACAGAGATTTCTAATTAGGGATCCTAGCCGTACTAAAATTACGAATGAGTTAAAAAAAATAATACATATTGTAATTACATTACAAAACAAAATATATTGCCCTGAAATAATTTAGTTGACTAACAAAACATATATATAAAGGTTTCTAATTAGGGATTCCAATTAGGGATCCTAACCATATTAAAGTTAGGAATGGGTAAACCCAACCCAACCCAACCAAATCCAACCCAATTTAATTTTAACTGGTTGAGTGAGTTATTACAGATTAATTGGGTCAAATTTTTCGAACCCAATTAATAGTTGAGTTGAGCTAAGTTAATTATGATGAACTTATCTAACTCAACTTAACCCACGTAAATAATAATAATGATTTATTTTAGAGTTGGTAAATAATCCAACTAAGTTTATGGTTGTTGATTGACGTGGTAGTATATAATTACTTGGTAGATTTATTATCTTATAAGTTTAATTTTGAAAGTAAGTCGATTTTAATTTCTCTTTATTTTTTAATAAACACTTAACAATACATGATCATAAATCACTTTCATTTTATTATTAGACATAGTGCTAGTTAATTACCTAAAAGGTGATAATTTAAAATTTAATAAAAAAAGATGTGAGTAATTAGAAATAAAATTATAGGATATCAAAATTTTCTTAACTTTACAATAGTTTTCTTTTTTGTTTTCTTTATTGAATACTAGACAGTGAATGAAATTTTAATGTTATAATATATTTATATTTAATTTTAATAAGTTTCATTCAAGTTTCATATATATATTTTTATTTAATTTTTAATTTTGATTTGATCTTTAAATTTTCAATTCGATCAACCAAATTTGATGATTTAAGGGTTGTGTTGGATTAGGTTGAACATGTTTATTGGCTTGGGTTTGGTTGATTTTATCTCAACCTATTCAATAATAGGTTGGATTGAATTTTCACAAACACTACCCAACCCAACCCATACCCACCCTTAACTAAAGTCATATATGAGTTAAAAAATAATAAATATTTTAAAATACTATAGAACAAAATATATTGCACTGGGATGTGTTTTTTTTTTTTATATGTTAGTTAACTTATCTTTTTTTTTGATCTATTAAGTTATTCTTGACTATAATATAGTAAGAAACTTTTTATTGAAACATACACACACACACATATATAATTATTCTCTAGTGAAGACATCACTAAAATATAAAAAAAAATATTTATTTTAATACAATGAAAACTGTATTATTATTATTATTGTCTATAGTGACATCCTTATTTTAATAAAGTTGTGATGTTTTTGCTAAAAAATAATTATATATATAGAGACAACAAGGTTAATCAAAATTAGATCAATCTCACAATCACATGAAAAACAATATTTCTGTATGCCATGTTAACTTGCCAACTCGTTAGTTTGTTTTGTTGCTTGAAATATTTAGATTTTGAGCCAGAGTGGTCGTATAAAGACCATGAAAAAGGTCACACAAATAGCCAAATAGGTACTATACATACACTATGATATATAGAATTTGAAGAATTTTATATTAAGTAATATTAGTTGTCATGTCAATAATATGATTAAAAAAAATTATAGGATATCTTTTTCAAGCCAGTTAATCAGAGTTTTATTTCTAAGTAGAGTTCCTAAGTTCTACCGTTACAGAAGTGAGAGGAAAAAGAAGGGAAATAAAAAAAAGGGCTAATAAGTATGACTTACACTTGGAGGTTATGACATAAAAATTGTAAATCTAAAGGGGCCAAGAGTAAAAATTATGCCAAAATGGGCTATATTTCATCAAAGACCTCTGTCTTCTTTAAATTATTTTCAGCCTGGCGTAAACGTAGTACAACTTTGCTTCCACGGTGCTTGATAATAGAAATTGGAGAGATGGAAGTAAATAGATAAATAAATGTGGGATAAGTTTTTAATTTTTAACCGATCTTCTCATGATCTAAGCATATTTTAGTTTTGAAGCATCCTTAGATAAGTGCTTATTTTTATTTATGTGTGGTCAAAATTATTTTTTTATTATAAAAAAAAGTCTTAGATACTCTTAGAACACGACTCTTTTTTTATTCACTTAATATGTATTTACTTCGACCAATCATAATAATATACATACATTAATAAAAAAAATAAAGAACAATACTCCAACAGCACCACTGTATTCCTAGTGATCAACTACCAACTACATTAATTATCATTGTTCAATCAAAAGAGATCCTGATCCATTTTTCACAAACTCTGAGACATTATAAAATAAAGGTAGGGAGTGAAAATCCGATCTCTCTATTTTTTTGTATCGCATGAATAAAGTTGCATAAAGTTAATTTGTACAAGAAATCTATTTTTAATTACGTAGAATACCAAAAGTTTTCTCAATTTGGAAACCAAAAACAGCAAAAATAAAAAAATAAAAAATAAAAGACAAAAAAGGAAAAAATGTAATCGAACGGGATCCCATACGAATATTTATAAACTTTTATTCCAATTAGCTGTTTGCACCATTAATTATGCCATCCCCAACGTTGTTTATGCGCATCACGCGCAACAATGAATTTATAATGAATTCACATCAAAGGATTTTGGAGCAAGTCGTTATCAAATGGGAAATGGCCATAAAATTAAAATTCAAACTTGGCCATGTAAATTCGGGGGAAAAAACACTGAGATTTACATTAAAGCCAAAAATGGTAATCGATTATCAGTCAAATAAATATTAAAATGAAAAATAGTAAAAACCTTTGCCCCGGAAGAGGGTCCGTGTAAATGCTTGGGCCGCCGAGACGCCACACGTGTGATGGTATGGAACTATCAACTATGGATCCGGTTGGGGCAAGAACATGGTGTGTTACGAACCCACTTGACTTGTAGTCAACATTCACAGTGAGTGCAGTCGTGAGTTTTTTCTCTCTCTGCATATAGATTAATTTGATGTGATATAAATCACAAGCAAACAAGCTGAAGGTGATATTCCAAATAAAATAATAACATGTGCCATTGCGTGTGGCGACTGACACAACACACGCTGGCTCATGAATTAATCTCAAAACATCAATTAAACAGTTCTTCTACTTGGGAACACAAATTAAATTAAGAAAATATAATGAGACAGTATGGCGTTGGGGTATCTCTAGAGACTTGATTATTTATCTTTCTCGTGAAAACCCTATTTAAATACCAGCTCTCCTCACTACTTTCTCCCATGCAATTTGTCTTCGCTACTCCCCAACACCCACTACTTGTGTTCTCGTGCTCTCTCTCATATCTCCATTACTTAATTTTCTCCGGTACTCAATTTTATTATTTTCTTTATTTTATAATTTCCTTTTATGTTCTGCGTTCATCAGGACACTAATTTTCTTGTGGCTAGCTTGCTTGAACATTTGGTTAATTTACTATAGCTTCCCTTTTGTCTCTTGGATTTCTCTAGCTCTTCTTTGGTTCTATTTATTTATTGGAGTTCCCCTTCTTTTTTTTTTTTTTTTGACTTCGTATTTGATAAATATAGCAAATTTAAAATATTATATAAGATGTCCAGCAGAAGATCAAGATCAAGGCAATCAGGAGGTTCAAGGATCACTGATGATCAGATCAATGACCTTGTTTCCAAATTGCAACAGCTTCTTCCTGAGCTTCGCAATAGCCACTCTGACAAGGTATATTTATATAGATATATACAGTTCTGATATACTTCTCACTCCTAATTTTCCAATTAGGGTTTACGTGTTTTAAGCTCTTTTGCTTGCTTACCTCTTTTGAAAGTCCTTTTGTTACAAGCAGAAAAGCAAAAATTAAATCTCATGAGGACTGAAGTATTAGTGTTTACTTTGTCTTTATAGCTTGCTGGGATTTAATTGTTAATTAGATAGTGTAAAAGTTTGTTTACATATTTCTCAATCTTTAATTCATATTAACAAACAGATGAGTATTTAAAACCACCTTGGTAAAAAGAATTTACATGTTTAGAACCGGAGATGGATTTAAAAAAAGAAATTGAAGGTTATTATTAATTTTCATATTTTATTTAAAAGAGGATGTACTCAGTACAAACACAAACCGGTTACCAAATTTTAATTAAGATGATCGCTAGGCTTAAATTTAATTAGAAAGTGTTCTTATATAGTGCCATATAAATAAACTTGGTTTCTGCATACTGAAGGTAATTGATTACTGATAATGTGCAGGTTTCGGCGGGGAAGGTATTACAAGAGACATGCAACTACATTAGAAGCTTGCATAGAGAGGTCGATGATCTTAGCGAGAGACTGTCTGAGCTACTGGCAACAACTGACACTGCACAAGCTGCAATAATCCGGAGCTTACTCATGCAATAGATCTGAATGTATGCTAGTTCATTTTGTTTATGCAAGTAATAGGCAGCCAGTCCTCTATCTTCTTCATTTCTGTGCTTCTCTCTTTCTATTTTTAGGTCTTTGTCAGTAGACTATTATTTTGAACTTTTGTAGTTGCAGTTGATCGCTTAGAGAGAATCTTTTTCTTTGCAAAGTTGTGTTTCGTGTAATGAATATAATAAAAAGTACTTCTGTCCTTAAACTCAATGTCTCTTAAATCTGTGCATGCCGCATGTCCAAGTATGGCAAGAATGATTTGTCCATATATATATATATATATATATAGATAGATAGACTGGGGAAATTGGGCTTAGTACTTGCATGCCTTCTCTTTCCTTTTAACATCCTTTTTATTTAAATTTTGAAGGTATGGAAATGAAGAAGAAAAAGGAAATGCATTAATATTGGGCCCTACTTAAGTCTCAATCATTTTAACTCATCTGCTATTAATGGTCCTGAAGGGGTTGGTTGAATATATAGCTAGCTATATGAAAATGGAAAATAAACTTGGTCCTTGATTCAGAGCAGTCTCAGACGTCTAATAGTCCAAATTAATTAAGCCTCAGCTTGGTTCAAAGTAGGCACAAATTAACATCCAAGTTGCACTATATTTAATAGAATTAATTCAGGCACAAATACGTCAATGGGCACAAATCAGAAGGACAAAGGTGTATATAGCATATATGCATGGAGCAGGTTGCTACTTAAATCAAAGCATCAAGTTTTGCTGTGGTGGGGAAAGTATGGGTTTATGGGTATGGGGATTCCTGGCTCACGCACTCTAAACAGGTCGAAAAGCTGCAATCGGATAAGCAGCTTTGACTTTGTCTTTGTCCTCCAGTCAGATTTATAATGCATACAGGATTACAGACAATTCAATATCCATTGCGGTTTCCATGCTTGAAGAGCGTTCCATCAGTAGATAGATATACATTTTTTTGGGGGTAACCTTATTGTGTATATATTAATATACAGCAGGATCAAAATATCAAGTGTATATAAAAGCGCATTGACGTGGTTGACTTTCTGAATATCTGTGACGTATCAAACCATATGGGCTTAGAGATTATGAACGGCGAGGACATTAGTAAACTCCGACGATTTCATTTTGAACTTGAAAAATTGCATGTTATTTCCGACATATTTACCATCAACTTGATATTGAATATCCTTTTTCCCTGAAACTCATGCAAGTTAGCTAGGGTGAAACATTATTCTAACATATGGTTATTGTGTGAAATGGCTCTATTTATGTGTGTGTGTGTGTGTGTGTATAGTATTTAAAACTAATGTTCTCGCTCCTAACGCATTTCCCTTTTCCACTAATTATTATTATCACCAAAAATTCAACTGAGTAATACTATAGTTAATTATATAGTTATTATATGTTAATTTACATTCCAACTAAAGCAGCATTACGTGTTACAATATTAAACTGAACCTACACTTGCAAAGATTAGATACAAAGAAACAATTTATCCTATCTAATGGGACATACACCTGCTTCTCACATAATTTATTGTGGCTGTAAGATTATTACATAAGTAATAATGCATGGATTAATGTCACTTCATGTGTCCCATAAGCCCATTAATTAGTTCAACCACAAACTTTGTATCTCTAATTAATAAGAAAAATGATCTTTAATTCCTTTAAAGAGGGTGGCAAATTCTAAATTGATTTTTAAGCCCTACCTCCAGAGGGTTAATTGGGTTGGTCAGTTAAACGAAGCTCCATTAAAATTAATCAGTCAAACCCCTGGGGATGCTTTAAGGAAGGAGATGCCAATTCCCGAATTAAGAAAAAAAAATTATTCTCACAACACCCTGAATCTCGATAATCATGTGGAGGTGTCAACCACGCAAAAGGAATGATTGAATTTCATAATGGGTGGAGCTATTAGCACCTCTAATATCCTATTAAAACCCCACTTGTATGTTTACAAGTTTACGATTACATAAACTTACATAAAATAACAAGTTTGATTCATATTGAACCCCTTTATAATGACATTCTAAACTCTCTTCTTAAAAAATTGAAAGATATGTAAGTTTGTAACAAAATCTACAGTTATTCAATGTAAAAATAAAAAGAAAAAGCGTTTTTGTACCCAAAAAAAAAAAAAAAACTTTATCCAAAAATGGAATATCAAAACTATAAAAAATATATATGGAATATAATGGCAAAAAAAGCATGTTTAATTTTAATGTCTTTCATTGTGCTGTTATGGTGAGTGATAAAGCTTACTAAGATAAAAAAAAAAAAAAAGAAAGAAAGAAAGACAGAAAGAAAGAGTAACTCCATCATTCTCACTGTTAACAAAAGCAGAAAGAGTAACTCCATCATTCTCACTGTTAACAAAAGCTCAATGCATGCATTCAACATAATCTAGAAGCCGCGGTAATTTTTTAAGGAAGAAGAAAGAAGAAGAAGAAGGAAGAAAAGGATGCAGCAGCATCCTTTGAATGAAGAAAAAATAAAATAATAATAATAAATATTATTTTAATTATAAAAGGAAAAGAATTAGAGCCTATAAATAAAAGGCTTCGTTTCCTCTCTCAGCATCCATTTTTTCAACTTATTCTTTTTTGTTTTGAGAGAGAAAAAAAATAAGAGAGTTGTGTGAGAGTTTGTTAAGAGTATTTTAATATTTTTGTAAAGTTAGTAACTGAGAGATTGAGTGTATTGGGATTCTGCGAAGTGGGCCAAAATATTACAATACTTGTAATCCTTATATCACTAATAAAATATTTTCCTTTTGTCTTCTTCGCCCGTGTACTTAGGCTAAAAAGTCGAATCATGTAATTTTTAGTATCCCAGTGTGTGCTTGTTCTCATTTACTTTCAATTTATTTTAGCTGTGACCCTACTTCACCCATAAATTTCTAACAGTGGTATTAAAACATTGCTGAAATTGAGTTGCTGTTCACTTTGTAGTTACTATTTACATATACGGTATTGTTAACATGTATTGTTACTATTCATGTGAAACAATAGGAGTCGATCCTAGCAAAGGCAGTTCGTAGTGAAAGCAATGGCGGCAAAATACAATATTAAAAAGTTCAATAGGAATTTTTTTTTTGTCAAGGAAAATGAAGATGAAGGCTATTTTGAGGAAAAATAATTGCTTCGCAGCAATTAGAAAAAGACTTATGGAGATAACTGATAATGACAAGTGGAATAAGATGGACGACAATACAATTGCTGATCTACACTTAGCACTTATAGATGAGGTGTTATCCAGTGTGAATGAGAAAAAGGCAGTGAAGGAAATATGAGATACTTTTATAAAATTGTACGAGGTCAAGTCGCTGGATAACAAGATCTTCTTGAAAATAAGACTTTATACTATTTGAATGGTGGAATCTACGACAGTGACGGACCATATCAACACCTTGAAAACTCTATTTTCGTAACTCACAACATTTGGTCACAAAATAGAGGAAAATAAATATGCGGAGCTTCTACTTTAAAGTCTACATATTCGTATGATCAACTCATCATCAATCTAACAAACAACAACCTAGTATACAATTTAGTCTTCAATGATGTTGCAGCTTCCATATTAAATGAGGAGAGCAGACACAATAACAAAGAAGACAGACATGCAAGTTCATAGAAAGTAAAATCATTATTGGTGACAAGAGGAAAATCAACAGAAGGTGACTTTAGTGGGAGTTACAATCATGATAAATCAAAATCAAGGAGTAACAAAAATGTCAAATGCTAAAATTGTGACAAGAAATGACATGTCAAGAAAGATTGTTGGAGCAATGAGAAGAGTAAAGTAGTAAAGCATCTGAGTCATCAAATAGTTAGGGTTGTGTGGCAAATATCTCTAATGATTGTGAGATTCTCTACATTGAGAGAGCAACTGTTGCAGAAAGAATGAAGCGGTTAGTTGATGTCTGGCTTATAGACTCAGAAGTAACATGGGACATGACCTCTCGGAGAGAATAATTTCACATATATGAACCTATCTCAGGAAGATCTGTGTACATGAGTGATTACCATACTTTGGAGATAACTGGTATTGGTATTGTCAAAATAAAAATATATGATAATGCAGTTAGTACTATTCAGGAGGTATGACATGTCAAAAACCTAAAGAAAAATCTATTGTCTTTAGGGTAAATAGATAGTCTTGGGTATAAAATTCATATTGAGAATAAGATCATGAAGATAGTCAGAAGCGCGCTTGTATTAATGAAGACAGAAAAGATTGGTGCTAATTTATTTATGCTTTAAGGGGAAACACTATAAGAAGCTAGTGCATATGATGTGACATCTTAAATTAGGCCATATGTCATAATAAGGTTTGAAAATTCTTTCTGAGCGAAAGCTGCTTTGGGGCTCAAATCAGTTAGTTTACTATTTTGTAAGCATTGTTTTACAAGTAAGCAATATAGATTAAAATTCAGTAGATTTAGTACTAGAAGTAAAATTATCGTAGACTTGGTTTATTATGATGTTTGAGAATTACTGAATTTATCCCGATGATAAGTAAAGTATTTCGTAACTTTTATCAATGATTATTTCAAAAGATATTAGGTGTACCTAATAAAAAAAAGTCAGATGTATATCCAGTGCTTAGAAAATATAAAATGCGGGTTAAACTTGAATCCAAGAAGAGGATTATTTTTACATTTTGTAAGCAATAAGGTATTTAGAAGCAATTCACGGTGGCATACACTCCTCAATAAAATAGAGTGATAGAATGGATAAATGGGATTCTTAAAGAAAAAATAAGAGTAATGTTAAGAACAACTGATTTATCTAATTCATTTTGGGCAGAGCAGCCAAAATAGCCTGTTATATGATTAATTAGTCTCCATCAACAACAATCGAATTAAAGACACCGATAGAAATGTGGACCGAAAAGCCAGCTGATTATTCTCATTTACATACATTTAGATGTCCTGTGTACATGATGTATAATGCCCGAAAAAGAACAATGCTGGATCTAAAATTTAGGAGCTGTATCTTCTTAGAATATGCTGATGAAATAAAGGGGTATCTTCTGTGGGATTCCACTGCCCACAAGATTATCAACAACAAAGATGTTATTTTTGTGGAATATCAACTGCAAAAAAAGGATAAGAATGATAGCATTGAAAAAGAAAAGTCAGAGACTGTGTCAGTATATGTGAAAAATAATTCAAAAGATTCAAATTTTTCTCAAGTAGTGTTGGAGCACGAGGAATAAGAACAAGTCGAATCTGAGGCTCCAAAAGTTCGTCGGTTAACTCGTGAAAGACGACCACTAGTTTGGCACTCGGAGTATGTGACGGAGATCAATATTACATATTGTATTCTAACAGAGGATAGAGGGCCATTAACTTTCCATAAAACTTTAAATAGTTCAAATGTTGCTTTATGGATGACATCAATGCATGAAGAAATTGAAACTCTACACAAGAACAAGATAAGGAAACTTGTACCACTACTACATAGAAGAAAAACCATTGAAAATAAATAGGTTTACAAGATCAAACGTAATAGCAATGATCAAATGGACCGGCATCGTATAAGATTAGTGGTAAAATGATATGCTTAGAAAGAAAATACTGACATCAACGAGATAATTTCTCCAGTGGTTTGATTTACGAAAGTTAGAGTAATCTTGACGATGTGTGCTATATGGAGAACTTGAAGAAGAAATTTATCTGCTCCAACTAGAAGGTTTTGCTAAAATAGGTAAGGAGAATTTGTTTAGCAGGTTGAATAAATCTTTGCACGGTTTCAAACATGCGCTGAGATGTTAGTATAAGAGATTTGATTCCTTCATCATTAGGCTTGAATACAATAGACTCAGCTAAGATCATTGTGCACACTACAAGAGATTTGAGGATAATAATTTCATCATTTTACTGTTGTATGTGGATGACATGTTGATAGTAGGTCCCGACAAAATAAACACTTGTAATTCAAATTACATCATTAAAAAAAAGTATTCTACTTGTTGACACTCGACTTTTTCCCATTTAGAACGAACCAAATACAGCAAATTGAGGTAACCTGCACACAACGACAAATAAGAGAAGACAATGAAATGGGGCCAGAAATGGTGTTTTCCGGTAAGCCCACTCTAATGCTTAAGTCATTAAAGCATCTTTGGCGTGTTTTAACTTTTCATACCTTTTTTTGGCGTCTTATCCTTCTGGAAATGCCTTCATTTCAGAAAAAGTTAGGAGTGTTTTTAGGAGTTGGATCGTGCCCTTATCTTTTAGTGCTTTATTAGGCTTATGGTTAACTTTTACATTCATTTTCTCAATGTATCCATGATTTAATATCGTTGACAAACGCTATCCCTATATTGCCACCCCACTAACTTTGTGTTTTTGATCAATTCATGTCTTTTATTGAGATTTTTTTATTTCTCACCTCAAGAGATCTTCAACTCCCACATGTAGATATTCGTCCTTGCTTTTGAGAGATCCAAATTTCCCTTTTGGTGATCCTGATTCCCTTGAGGTAATAGAAGTATCTAACTTTCATATTGATACTACTTATTGTACTCAACTATTCTAGATCATTCTCAATTAAAGAAGTAAGTTCTATTGATATAGAGTCAATTCCAATAGACTTATTAGAGGGTCCCATTGGCGTGCATCCTGTAGGAATTGAACTTACGAATTCGCCGAAGTATTCGAACTTGAAAGAAAAATCAATAATGATCGTCCAAGACCTTAGGAATTTATAGATCTTTGAGAGATGGTCAGAACTTCATCTAGGTTCGAATCCTACTGAGATTGGATAAAAAAGAAAAAAAGAGGCTCAAAGGCGAAAGATACCAAAGATAAGATATGATACGTATAAAACAAGCATAAGGCTGGGATAAAAGAATCCCTTTATTCTTTCTTTCATATATTAATAGAAAGAAAATTCGTGTCATGATTCATGAACTAGTGTAATGGCTAATTACTCTTTCCTTGTGCCTATTTCGTTTTAGGGGGTTGGTTCACAGGCACAACCTTTGTAACTTCATGGTATACCCATGGATTAGTTTCACAAGATTCAACCAATTGTCTTAGCTGTGGGATATCATTGAAAAATAGGAATTCGTGTTATTCTGGTATTAGCCATAATTCACAAGAACATTCTGTAGTCTTAGTAAGAGGGGGGAGGGTTAAGAATTTACTCGGTGAAGGGAGTAAAGAATTATTTCGTTCCTGATAGTTGTTTCTTTAACTGGCGGATAGGAGCATGCTCTGGATCGGAATTGTAGCTAATTAGATATGGCCTTAATTACTTAGTTAATAATTTTCAATGTCAATTAATGTCTTTTTTTTTTCATTGCATATCAATCTTTTCTCAAATGAATTCATTGTTTAGACAAGTGTTTCGATCTCTTTTAGAATCTTTATGACTCCAAAATCAAGTATTTGTTAAGACTTATTTTAATAATAATTAAGTAAAACTTTTAAGTAAACGGCTAGAGCTTATGGTCAACCGATTTCTCTAAAATGCGTAATTAATTTAATATTATTGATGATTTGGACTAATGGTCAAATGTGTTTAACATGCAGTGGACTAATAATTTGAACGAGAAATAAGGTAAGCGCTGGCGTAACATGGCCACCAGCCCACCACATGGGATTACATCTTCCTAGTCGAAACGCCTGTCATTGTATACGCGTTTTGACCTACTGGACCCACGCTCTTATTCATGGAATTTTGTGGACTCCATTTAGCAGATGTTTTTGTTATTATTAAATATGCTATCGTTACCAACGAGCGCATAAGTCAATTGAAGTGAGATTATTTTAATTTAATTAAAATTTTTAATTTGAGATTTAAAAATATAATTATGTTAAATATTTAATGAGAAAATTTTATTTTTATCCAGCTTGAATTCATATTAATCGAGACTTAATATAATTTTTGATATTCGACTCAAATTTAAATTAATCCAAATCTAATATAATCTTTCGATGGTTTAATATACCCGAAAATTAATATGCTATCACTGCGTTGGACTGTTATTAATTAAACTCAAACACCATTTGGATTTAGCGGAATTCTCAACCCTCTTGCTTCGGCCTTTCTTAATGCTTGATTGGGACACTCCACAAATCGACATTTTCCACGGGCATAAACGTCTTATCATAATATATGTATTTACGTAATAACCACCTATATTTCCGCTAATTTACAATCAAACCACCATCGTAATCTTTAAAATTTTATTTTCAATTAAACTATAATTACCATGCAACCATGGGAGCTAGCTAGTGCAGTTTCGAACTTCTTTTTACCTTTTTTAACCTTCAAAGTAAATGCAGAGTTTTCAAAACGGCAAAAATCTAGGAAAAAGATTAGTTAAGTTACCGACTCACTGTCATCTTGATACAACCCGAGGGCATCTATGTCACATAAAAATTACTGAAAAAAGTTAAGTTGCCACCAACGCTGCAACACATTTTCCTTCGTCATTTGTAGTGTCTACAAATTATAATCACATGATAGAAAATTGGCGGTCACATATCGCTCAATAATCTGTTCTCTTATTTGTGTATCAATGGAGGAAGAGGAGCCAAGCACTGAAAAACATGTAGCAGCGTGGCTTTTGCTTGATCTATGAAATCTTGTTTACAAGACTGTTAGGTGGGAATCATCCTGTTTTCTTTTTCAATGGGCAATTGCTGTAGTTGGAAGAAAATGGACGCTTCTTTGAGTTCTCATGCAACGTCTGGTAATATGATTTTTTTATTGTTATTATATATGATTACATGCTATCAGTTTTGATACTCGTTTTGTCTTTAAAGTTTCATCTTGGTTTTAAACATGGGTCCTTGTGTTCATGTTTATTTGGAAGGTTGCGCTTTTCTTACGTGTTGATTTATTTTCTTGCTTAAGTCTCGTGGCTTTGAGGCTTTAAGCGAAATGGGGTCTATTTTATAAACGAGGATTCTACGTGGGCTTGTGGCTATTGGATGTGTTTTAGCTTAGGTGCCTGATTAATTTGTTCTTGTTTTTGTTCTCTGTTGAGTCTTTATATTTTGGAGCTTGTAGCAATTTGTCATTTTAGAGTACGATTGAAGTAAAAAGGGGTGTTTATTGGTGGGTTGTGTAGGGAACTGGTGGTTTTCTTTTATTCTTCTCCTTTTTTTTTTTTTTTTCAAATAGCTTGAGCTTTATGTGGTCTGTTTTAGGATTGAGAACAAAAGCTTTGATCGGTGCTTGGGTAATAGCCCATACTTTGAGCACTAGGCAGTAGGACACCATTCCATGATAATGAGCTTGGATGCTCTGTATCTGTAAACCAAGGCAATATAGTTTCTCCAGCAGTTTTTTTTTTTTTATATAAATGAAAATCACTGGATTTCACCCCATTCTCCCCAGCTCGAGCTCAAGACCTTGGTGTTAAGGAGGCAATGCTCTTACCACTTGAGCTAAGCCTTTGCCTCAATAGTTTCTCTAGCAGTTGACTGGTCTCATGTGTAAACATGTTTCACATTTATATTTTATATATGACAACCGTATGAAGTACTTGAACTGACCAGCGTACTTCAAATTGATGGGTCTATTAATTGTTCTAGAATTGTATTATGGACTTCTTTAAAATCCGTTCATAGGTTTTATTGTTATTCTGGGGCCTAAACAAGAAAATTTTGATGGATATGTAAAATTGTATCATTCAGATTGCTGTCTTGCCAATTTGAAGGGTTTGGTTGTTAGTAGGGAATTACTTTTTATGAACTTACCTGGTGTAAAATGTTTAATTAATTACCAGAAATTACTCATTTAGTTGTATCTCTGTGGTCTAGTAGGGTGGCTGTTTTATGATTATATATATAGCACCTTTTCAATCTCTCAGAATAAAAGCCGATAAATTGATAATATACATGATTCTCAAAGAGAAGATGTACTTATACAGAATATTATGCTGATATATTAATTACTTATTTTATCTGCATAATTGAGGACTTATGATGACTAACATTACACGTTGCCTTATAAATCTGTCTGAGAATGTCAGTACATGCACTTAATGGTAATGTGTAGTCAACATTGAATAAGAAAGAAGAAGTGTAAAGCATCTAACAAATGTTGGGTAACAGTTTGAGTCATCAAGATAATAATTTTGAAAGATTCTAGTTCTTGAAGATATGAATTGTGCTAGGAAAGTACATACCATATTGGGCAAATTGGAAGACTTACTTGGTTTAGGCACGTTCAGTAAATGAGCTTTAAAATCGATAATACAGTGAGGTTATAGTGAGAAAACAATTGCAGGCAAGAACATCTGGCATGGATCAATGGAGAGAGATGGTGCTAACTGGGCAAAGACAACAATGGTCATGGCAACATGGTGGTCTTATTGTGGAAAATGGTAATGATTGTGGCAGCAATATATGATGAAAGGGATCTGGTGCCAACATTGTGAGGTGACAGTGGCAACCATAGCATGGTGGGGACAACAGAGTGAAATGGGTTGGACATGTAGTATTGTTAAATGAGGTCTCAATGGCAATAGAAAGGCCATGAAAATGAGGAAATGGATTGAGTGAAACTGCATGTAATATGGCAATAATGAAGTCTTGGTGATGGTGGCAGGGCGTCAACCTTGGCGTTTACCATCACAGGGAGGGAGCCACGGAACAACTGTTATGGTGATGAGAACAAGTGCAAGCGCATTGATAAGATGGCAACAAGATTTGCACATAGCAGTGTTGTTGGCAATGATCCACCGATTGGAGCAAAAATAGATATGATAATGTACTTTTGTACAATGGCTATGACATCTAGCAATTTGAATTTCTTTCCTTTACTCATTTTTTGATTTCTGAGACTATTGTGTCCACAATTATTGTTTTATGTTGTTAATATAGAAATAATCTTCAAACTTAGCAATTATTGCTATCAAATTGATTGTCATGGAAATTAGAAAGGCCCTATTTGTTGTTGAAAAAATCCATTAAAAAAGAAACTATGTTTGGCAGTTCTTTTATTCTCTTATTCTTCTGATTCTATTTCTTTGTGAGGTTGCTTTGCAAAGAAGTGGTGTTGTAAATTTTTATAATTTGTTTCTCATCAGATACAAAAGAAGAAAATTGAATTAATATAGTAATTTAGATGTGTTTTCCTTGCATTTCTTGATATTCATGTACCAATGAAATATACCTTTTATTATTTGGCAAGTACACTTAATAACTTCATATCAGAGACAGTCATGTTGGCTTGTCTGTGTCTGTTTGGATTGAGGGTCAATTTATGGTTAGTTTATGTGACAGTATTTAGTTTCCCTAGTGTTTGAGTTTGTTTCTAAATGTAGGATTTATTACGATATGAAGTAATGACTTCAGGAATCAGGATAGCAAAAAAATAAAGCTAAAAGTTTGTTCCGGGTTGCATTATAAGAGTGCAAATGTTCATTGCTGATTTTGAATTGAGCAACCAAGGTGCCAATCACTAAAAGGTGATGTTCTCTTGACATTGTAGCATGGAACATTTTGCCTATAGTTGGCACATTTGTATTGAACTCACTTCACGTAGCACGCCATTTGTTATACTTTTAAGAATTCCAGATATATTTTACATGCCTTGATATGATATATTTCGTTTACATACTTGTGCCCACGCATGTCTTTTGCTTGGTGGTTTCATAATGCTTTATTCTCAGTTAATGCCTACTGTTCATAAATAAATGTAACAACAATATATTCTCTTTCATTTCAGGAGATACTAAACTTCCTAATAAAAATGGAAAATTATTAGCAGCTTTAAGTCTGAAAACAAATAAAAGTGAGAAGCGCTTGTCTGGAAATTTCTCTGTGCCAAGAACTGAGTGTGACATATTATCATGCTCTAATCTAAAAGCCTTCACATTTAGTGAGCTTAAAAATGCTACTAGAAATTTCCGTCCTGATAGCCTCATTGGAGAAGGAGGGTTTGGCTATGTTTACAAAGGATGGATTGATGAGCATACCCTTGAGGCTGCAAGGCCAGGAGTTGGAATGGTCGTTGCAATCAAGAAGCTTAAACCTGAAGGTTTTCAGGGTCACAAGGAATGGCTGGTATATTGTTATTGATATTATCTCCTAATCCTTCTCCTTTCTTTATATATGTGGCATGGTTGGTTTATTAACTCCATGTTGTTTGCAGTCTGAAGTTAACTATCTTGGTCAGCTTCACCATCCAAATTTGGTCAAACTTATTGGATTCTGCCTGGATGGGGAAAATCGGCTTTTGGTCTATGAGTATATGCCTAAAGGCAGCCTGGAAAATCATCTATTTAGAAGTAAGCAATGGTTTATATCAATAGCAGGTTTAGCACACTGTTCTGTGTTTCTATCAAATTTTTGTGCCTTTATTCTGAGTTCTTATCAGCATATTGGCTAAATTAGTACACAAGTGAGCAAGTAATTGTTTGACATCTTTTGATGCTGATACTAATCCTACAAAAGTATGCATCTTTCTTCCTTGAATTGAAATCAGTCTTGTTTGCAGGGGGTGCTCGACCTCTTCCATGGGCACTAAGGATCAAAGTTGCCATAGGTGCTGCTCGAGGACTCTCCTTTTTGCATGATTCTGAACAGCAAGTTATATACCGGGATTTCAAAGCTTCAAATATCCTCTTAGATTCTGTAAGTTAATTTTGCTTTAGATTCAGTATGTTAATTAGGATCGATATCAGACCTTATATGTTTAGCATCACAGCTCAAGCTTCAGACTTTCAGAACTTAAGAAACTGGTATATTCAATTCAAAAGTGAAATATGTAAGAAAGAAAGTGGAAAAAAATGGGTTGATTAGTTATATCCTTTTGTCTTCTCCTGTTCAAATTCAATCCTTGTTGACACATCACAATCTGTGTTAATTTGATTGAAGCCATGTACATATCAAAGATCTATTTTGGTATTGGAGATCATCTAATATCTATAACAAAATTTTACAGCTTTGATTATGCTGTCATGGATACAGGAATTTAATGCGAATCTTTCAGACTTTGGCTTGGCAAAAGCTGGTCCCACAGGTGATCATACTCATGTTTCTACTCAAGTTGTGGGAACTCAAGGTTATGCTGCTCCGGAATATCTTGCTACAGGTTTGAATATTTGCTGTGTAATAACACTTTTATTTCACTTTTTTTTTTTTTTATGTATATGCTAATGCTATTGGATTGGTCATTTAGTAAATTTCTTTAATAACTCTTAAGAGTCATGTGACAAAGTGACTAACTGAGCTGATAATAGTGGTTTAAATTAGAGATGAAATTTATAGCTGTGAAAATACGATTGTAGCTATATCACTGCACAAGTTGGCAAAGGAATGTTTAAGTGTGTGGTTGGCACCTCAATTTTAGCTCCTAAGAAAATGTCGACTGTTTCAAAGGTTATAATAATAAGTTAATGAAATGATCTTGATCGAACTCTTATCCAATTTTTGAACAAGTAGAATTCTTTACACTTGTAATCAGGTAGTTGAACTTCAAAGTAATATGATATTCTCACTCTGCATTGAGATACATGCATATGTACTTGTGCCATTTAAGAATTCTCTATCATCTTCATTCTAGTTTACTGAATCCATTTTAAAATATGAATCTGGTTTACTAATCACCATTTTTATTAGCTTGAGCTTACATCTCACAACAGTTAAACTTTCTAGTCAATGACGAAGTTTTTACCCTTCCAGAGCAACCCCCCCAACAAAAACAATGTCTATTTCTGATGAGTTTGTAGCAGAAGTATGATTACCTAATAACAAGACTTCTTGTGAAATCAGAGCACCTGTTTACGTATTGTTTTTGCAACAGCATACTGAATATAAACATGCACTGTTGAGCAGGTCGACTTACGGCTAAGTGTGACGTCTATAGTTTTGGGGTTGTGTTGTTGGAACTCCTCTCAGGACGCCGGGCAGTAGATAAAACTAAAGTCGGTGCAGAGCAGAATCTGGTGGATTGGGCAATACCTTATCTGGGTGACAGACGCAAGTTGTTCAGGATAATGGATATCAAGTTGGAGGGCCAATACCCACAGAAAGGAGCTTATATGGTAGCCATCCTTGCATTACAATGCATCAGCAAGGCCAAGGTCCGACCATCAATGTCTGAAGTTTTATCAGCTCTAGAGCAACTCCCTCCCCCTAGAGATCCAACCAGCCCCTCAAATTCAGATCCACAAATGGTTTACAGTCCTCACCTAAAGTCCCCTTTCAGAAACAAATATGATTCACCTGTGAATATGTACCCCCGCTCCCCTCTGCCAGCCCATATGAAGTCCCCCATTATGAAATCCCCGCGGGGAAGATGATTTTCCAGTCAGCTAGTGACTTCAATGTAGATTCCTTTTTGCCATTAGCTCTCTTGTTTTCCTTTAGTAGCCTCTTCAGTCGTCACCTAGGTAGTGTTAGCAGTTTCTCAAGCAAAGTTTTCTAGGTTCAAGCCCATAGGGATAGGCACAGAAGATTATCAGGTATATCATTGCCATTGGCCTCACCTCACCAACAGAATAGCAACATTATTAAATGTGCATCATATCACACACATGAAACTTGTTTTGGTTGTAGTTTCTTGGCAACGCTCGTGCCTTTTCTGGAGTTATTAGCCCCAAATCGATTTGCTTAGTATTATATTTTGTTGGTCGCCGGATCCCAAAGGCCAAAGGAATAAGGTTAAAACATATAGTGTTGTGTTTTGATTTATTTATTTATTTATTTTGTCTTATATCATTTTGTACAAAAATCAATTTTGTTTTTCACGAGTCATGTATGATCATCATGATAATGTTTATTTTGATAGGCCGCCTTGGATAGTAGTTAACATTAATTTGGTGAAAATTTGAAACTTGATAATTTTTTTCTTTGTTAAAATTTGAGTACAAGCAATAATAATAAAAAATCATCAACCTACAATTCATTTGACTTCAATTTTGTCAAAATTTTTTAGACCAGGTTGTTGCGACAGTCACAATCAGGTTTACATAAATTAATTTATATAAATTCATGTGAGACGAAGAAATATAATCAACTTTTCATATTATTTTAATTTTTTATTTTATATTTATCTTATTTAATAATCATTAATTCAATATTTTATAAAAATTCAACTCAGTACTTATTTTTATCTCAAATATTAATTTGATCACACTTAATTATATAAAATAGTTAAGACTATAATTATTGTGAAAATATTGGTAGTTTTATAATTATTGTACAAACAATGAACCAATGCAAAAAAAAAAAAAAAAAAATGGAAGTATTGGTAACCCTCTAATATTCTTTTAGAACCTTATTATAAGTACACCCCATTAAACTATGTTGGAAAATCTATAGTTATTATTAACACCCACTTTAATTTTGAAACGACCTTTCTTCTAAATTTGTTTTTCTCTCTCCAGCACCCAACAAATCAATAAACATCGACAATATTTCTGCCGCCTATTTCATGCAAGGTTTTTGGTCCCATCATTCATGTAATTTTTTGTCCCATCTCTTGAGTTTTTATTCTCTTGTAATTTTGCCGTTTGATATATCTTTTTTTTTTTTAACATGAGACTATTTCTCAGAATTATAACTCATATAATATGATACTATAACTGATAATTATAAATCAGACTATAAATCAAAATACTATCCAAATTTAAACTCTCACAAATATTCGAGGGATGACTAGTTTACAACTATTATCAGACTATGACTAAGATTAGTTTATAATTCATATGGTATGAGACTATAATTGATAATTACAAATCTAAGTACTGTTCAAAGCACTGTTTAAATTTGAACCCTCATAAATATTCGAGGGATGTCTACTCATATAAGGAAGGAATTACACATTCTGCTGCCCTCCAATAACCACCAAGCCAAAGACTTGATGACTTGATATATCTCTTTAGTTCATCACTCATTGGTTTATACTAAGCCATTAGACAGTTTACCGTTAGGATCCGGCTAAGTTACAAATATTGTAACTTATAATGCACACAAAAAATACGTGGAACCCACCATTTGTTACAGGCTTTGCATACTTTATGTGTAGGTCGTAAGTTACAATATTTTTAACTTAGCAAAACCCTTGCAGTTACGAGATTTTCAAACAAAAGATTGTTGCCCCTATAACTCTTTATTTTAGTTTTTTAGATGTCTGATACTCGAACAATTCACTGATCTTTGGAATGAGATTGATGATAAATGCCAAGAAATCGTAAACAATGAAAAAATTGTATTTTATGGGGGTGTTTGGAGTGGAAAGCAAAAGAAAAATATTATAGATTTACATTTGTCTTTAAATATAATTGTGAAAAACAGGGATTTTATAAGTTTAATAAAAGGGTGACAATAGCTCTACTTAAAAAAAATAATAATAATAAATAAATAAATAAAAGGGGGCGGGGGCAGCTTATTAAACGAAACCGTTCTGGAGAGTGTAACTGAAGAAGCTCAGAAAACGACGACAGAGGTTTCGAATTTGATGGGCGTTGTGAAAACGACTCCAAAATATTCAAGTCTCCCTGGTAATTAATTTATGTTAAGCAATCTTCTTGTTAGTATATATAATCTCAATCAACATTTTAAGTTTTGTTTTTCTGAAACTTACTTGAAAACACGTGCTTGAATTTGATGTCAACTTATTTGTTTGATCAGCTAGCAGATAATTTTGATAGGGATTTGATAGTCGAACGTTGAAGATGGTGTTGGTCTTAGCGTTGGGCGATTTACACATACCCCATAGAGCAGCTGATTTGCCTGCTAAGTTTAAGTCCATGCTTGTTCCTGGCAAGATCCAACACATCATTTGCACTGGCAATCTCTGCATCAAAGTATGTCATTTTTGTTCAATTCTCTCGTGTTTTAGTATTCTATGTTTATTGGATCTTCTTGTGAGAAGTTAAAGAAAATATTATTTGAATTTGCAATTTCTATCTTTCTATACTTTGTCAGCTTATCCGAATCAGGCAGTTTGTGCCAGTTGAGTTTACAAGATTATTGCAGAATGGAATTGAGTTGGATGAATTCATCACGTGCTTCAAAAGTAAAATAAAAATAAACCCGAGAGGATGATTTTCTTTTGGAGAGTATTGTGTTTATTGAGTCTCTTTATTGTATTATGCTAAAATGGGATTTCTTGTGGGTGGTTTAGGTGTCTTCTGTTCTGTGGGGAAGATTATTCTACTCATCTTATGAAGAGTTGGTGGGTTATTGCCCAACCAACAATATATGTAAATAAAGGTAGTTCTGGAGGTGAAATAAGTACCCTCTATTAAGTTTAATGATGAATGTGCATATGCATTTCTATCACAACTCCAACTTGCGAGTTCAAATTCTATGTAAAAATGTAATGCACTTCAATTGTTTGTTAGGTATCCCAAAACCTTCTTGTTACCCTTGAGGAACAGAATGGCTTCTTTAAGTATTTTATCGGCTATCTAGTTCCACCTTTTTGTATCTCTTTTTTTGTTTATTCTGCGGGCTGCAAAAGCTTTGATATTTTCAAGTTCGTCTTTGAGAACTAACTGTCTAGAGCTTGAGTATACAAGTGCTAATGCAAGTATCATCTGTGCTGCTGTGGCTTTCAAATTTTGATTCCTAGTTCTGAAATAAAACTTATTGCCTGTTTCAATCATTAAGCTCTGTAATTTTGGCCATTACACTTGTTTAAATTTGTATCCTATAATCTTATAATTCCTACTCATTGTTTTAATGCAATTAACTGCAAGATGGCATTTTAGCAAATAATCTCTTATCTTTTATTTAATCTCATTTCTTCCAATGAACAAAAATGTGTTTGCTATAATTGATTGTTTGCTTCTCTTTATTTGACCTCATTATTGATTTACGAATGTATGAGCAAATAAATGAACTTACATTTGATTTTTTTGATCAACCATGTTTAGTTCAGTGTGTAAATGGCAGATAATTGACCTGTGTCTGTTCACAATTATATGCCAAATGGCATGGGTGGACTTCCCTTCGTTTGATGCCTGGTTTTACCTACCTGAAGTTACTAGATTGTTTGCTAGATATGATCTTTTGCTGATTTATTACCTTTTCTTACTATGCTGAGGTAATGCATTAAATTTGTTAAATCTGTGTTCCAAAATCTAAATTCTTTTTTGGCTGCAAAACTGCTGCATTGGCCTTGACTGTTAACTCATATGGTTAAAGGGGAGGGATTAAGATTGGTCTTTGATTCAAATCTTACCTTTACAATAAAAAAAATGACTGTCTATGGTTTTTGTTGCCATAGTTTTATTTACTATGAAGTTTCTTTTGGAAAATGTCAACCTATTATTTTGCGTTGTCCATATTTGTTAGCTGATTGCTTGTCACTGGCTTAGCATTTCTATTGACATTTTCAGGAAGTTCATGACTACCTAAAGACTATTTGTCCTGACTTGCATGTTATTCGAGGTGAATATGATGAAGAGACACGATATCCCGAGACCAAAACACTAACTATTGGTCAATTCAAGTTAGGACTGTGCCACGGTCATCAGGTGTGGTTTTGTTTCAATAATCTGCTTTTCATTTCTATAGTTTTTGGATTTCATCAAATTTCTTACATTGGTAATGACTTCCAATGCTTGGAATTTGAAGGTTATTCCATGGGGGGACCTTGACTCACTAGCCATGTTACAGAGGCAGCTGGATGTAGACATACTTGTGACTGGTCACACTCATCAGTTTACTGCTTACAAACATGAGGGAGGTGTGGTTATAAACCCAGGTTCTGCCACCGGTGCTTTCAGCAGCATCACCTACAATGTTAATCCTAGTTTTGTCCTCATGGACATTGATGGCCTGCGGGTTGTAGTCTATGTTTATGAACTCATTGATGGGGAGGTTAAAGTTGACAAGATTGATTTTAAGAAAACCAGTACAAGTCACTCTGCTCATTAAGAAGAGACCTTAGGTTTCAATTTTGTTGAATTGACTCTCGGATTCACCATATGTGCATGGGTTTGCAATACAGGTGATTCCATTCTTTGTACGTGTGAGTGGAAGATTTTGGTTTGTTTTGACTTGAGAAACAATTCTATGACCCTTCTTAGCATCGTTGATTTTTATGTATTTTTTATGTATGCGTCATCTGGGGATGGAAAATGGGCTGGCAAAGCCCGGCTTTTGCTTGGAAGGCATGGCCCGGATTTTTTTGATTGTAATATCAATGTGTTAACGCCGTTAGTGGAGGTTCACGGTTGTTAATGCGAATTGGTGCAATTAGTATGAAATTCATGTTTTCCATTAAAATTAATATAAAATAGGATCAAGTTCTTTGGGCTCATTCGGATTGCGAGAGAGGCCATTGGTAAGACAAGAAATAGAATAAAAAATAAAAAATTTAGTAGATTTGGTTTGATGGAATTATGTTGGGCTTCCCTTTAAGAAAACAATGAACTGAATAGATGTCATTTAAATTCTATTCAAGTTGTAACTTTGTAATTATACGATTTAGGTCTCATTTGATTTTAATTTTGAGAGGTTTAAAAGTAATTTTAAAAATTTAAAAATTAATTGTAGTAAAATCATCATATCTTACTGAGTAATTTTAAAAAGTTATACTCTCGTACATATTATAGAAATTTTAAAATTATCCTTTATAATTAAAAAAAATTAAATTAAAGATATTATTATTATTATCAATTATATTAATATAAAACATAAAAAATTAATAAATTAAAATTATATATATTTATTTTAGTTATTAGTTATTATATATACACAATTATATATATATATATATATATATATATATAATATGTGTGTGTTGTTTATAAATGTGTAAATAAATTTTATTTAATATCATGTCTAATTTAGTAATTTCACAAAAAGATTTGTCAAACACATACTTATCAAATGTTTTAGCGGGTTTTCTTTATTTCAGCAAACACATATTTACTAAATATTTTAACTGATTTTCTTCGTAAGATACAACATTATCAAATGATTTAATTTAACACATTCAAATAAATTTATAAGGTGCTTTTATTTTTCTAATCAACACATCAAGTTGTATAAAATTAATTAATTTTTGACTCGTTCCATCATTTTTCATTTAGTATTAAATTATAGTTTGAATAGGTTGAGTTCGATTGTCCAAGAATTTAATAAATTAGTTCTTGAAAAGTAATCCTAATGCACATACAGTGACCAGAAGAAACAGACAGAAAGAGAAAATAAAAAAGAAATTTATAGACTGATAAAGCAAAAATCGCGTTGAAACTTCAGCCCAGGTAGAGGCCCAAAAGTATACGACAACAAAATGAAAAGTACTGTTTCTTAATTCAATATGTCTAAGTCACGTCGAAGTATAAGATTATAAGTAACATCTCTTGAAAATTTATTTCAAGTATTGCAAAGCAGATAAAAGAAGATTGTGTAAATAAAAGAAGAAATGACATGAAGCGGCGCAAATTTAATTAATCAAAAGCATTGATTATTTATCATCCTTTTTTCTTGTCTGTTAAATTCCACGATAAGCCAGCAAAAAGTAATTAGAAGAAACAGGTGTTGTAGAGATAACTCTGTCCGCCAAAAATTTAAGAATTCTAGCTAGCCAGCCGTAAACCTATAAACCATTACATGATTATAAGTCTCTCCAGGATTCACGACCTGAGAAGGGAAATTCGGATGGTTAACTGAATCCGGAAACCCTTGAGTCTCCAAGCAAAATCCTGCATAATTGGAGTAAACGAATCCATCTTTCCCCTTCACTTTGCCCAGCATATTACTTGTATAAAACTGTACTCCAGGTTTATTGGTCCACAGCTCCAATTTCCTCCCTGATACACTTTCACTCACCACAGCAACCTTTTTCAAATGCTCAGGATTCGGATTGTCCAGCACATAATTGATGTCGTATCCATCAGGAAGCTCTTTGAACCTACTACCAATCTCCCGGGGCTGGAGGAAATCGTAGGGAGTGCCTTTTACCGGGGTGATCTTGCCCGTTGGAATTAGATGATCATCAACTGGAGTGATGTGGGATCCCAAGAGTTGGAGCCTGTGCGAGAAAATGTCACCGCTACTGTGGCCTCCAAGGTTCCAATACGTATGCAGTGCTAAATTCACTGGGGTGGCCTTGCCCAGTGGCTTAGCTTTCATTTTTACCACTAAATTGTTTTCGCCAACGAACATGTATGTCACCGAGACAGCAAGATCACCGGGAAAGCCTACGGTATACATTCGTAAGGAATTAGTAGTCATCAGAAATTCAAAAATGATACCAAATGTGAGTGCCACTCATCTTTAGGGTGGCATTGATTTGGAATGAATTGGTATGTACAAGTACTAACCTTGCTCTCCATCAAGACTGTCATAGGTAAATGTTATGTGGCTATTTTCTTTATGACTTTTTACTTTCCATGTAACTTCACTAAATCCTCTTGGGCCACCTGTTTATATTAAACAAATATTGACTTCAAAGAAAGTATTGGGAAACTGGCTAGGAATGCAGATGTATTTACATACCATGTAGCATATTATCTCCATCATTATTAATCAATTGATAACGGGTGCCATTTAGTGTAAACTGAGCCCCCGAAATTCTGTTAGCTACACGTCCAACAATGGCTCCAAAATAGGTGTTATCAGTCTGTAACATAGTGAGAATCACTTCTGTGATATTGCACGTCATCAATTTAATTTATTATTGTACTGAATTTAAGCCAACAAACAAAACATATAGGGGCTAATAAAATTGACCGCACCTTATAATCCTTAACTGAGTCAAATCCTAGAACAATATCAGCTAATTTCCCTGAAATTACAGAAGTAAGAAAATATTTTAGATGATGTAAATTAGATAAAAGAAATACACCAACACCAAAATTAATATTTCATTTTCATTTTCATTTATACTCTTTGATGTAGATGTCCGCATAAAAAATACAAATGATCGATTTATTATATGCCCATTCATTAGAGATTTATCATTATATACTAAAATAAACTGTACAAATTAGAAAGAGGGTGGACAGAGAAGCAGACCATTTTTATCAGGGATGACTGCGGAGAGCATAGTTGCACCATAGTTTGTAAATTTCAAAGAAAGATCGCCCCTTTTCAATTTATATATACCGACTGCTTCACAACCTTCTGTTGCTTGACCTTTTTTATTTGTGAAAAACAAAACCAGTGCAATGAAATAACAAAAAGCCAAAGATAATTTTGCCATTTTGTATCAAGTTATCTATCATATGAGTATTTTCATATAAAATGTGCTATTAATAGATGGGAAGAGATATGGGATGCTAGTTTTAACTTTTAAAATAAATTGAATAAAATTGAACCAAAAAAAAAAAAAACTTCCGGATAAGGATATAAGAGATAAAAGATAAGAAAAAAATTCTAAGGAAACTACGATTAAATCCTAATCCGTTATGATACCATGGACTTCTATTGGAGTTAATTTACCTGTTTTATGCTTTTGGAAAGACAAACACACAATTTGTCATCGTTTCAGATTGTAATTAAGATTTAACTATCGAAATAATATGATGAGGATCGTATCTATCGATAACCATGTGGATATTGCATTGATGGGATAAGATTGAATCATTATCATTTAATGACAGGAGATGTTCACTTATTTGAGAACCCATTTGTATACGTAGTGTTTCACACTTGGGTAAGCAGTATACGTAACATATACTGGCGACAACTTTTTATACATTTAATACTTGTGTGGTACCTACTTGAACATTGACCAAAAGGAGTAGTTTTATATTCTTCTCTAATAATTATCAATTGTATTTTCTAAAAAGTTAACAAAAAGATCAGCTTATCACTCAATCCAAATTCAAAGCAGTATGTAGCTAATAATTTTCTTAATTTATGTTTCCTTCGTAAAAATAATCTCAAAATAACGAGTATAGAATTTAAAAATTTTATGGCAAATATAGAAGCAATATACTAAGCAACATGAAGTATGAACATAATTAGAATCATGAAAGATCCTCAAATGCCTGAGCATGGCGGGCGACTTTGATGAACACATCCTCCAGAGTGGTGTCAGCCAAACCCCATGCAAAAACAGTAAACCTGCTCTTTGCTTCTTCAACAGCTCGGAAAACATCTGAAACTCTTACCTCTTGTTTTGGAAGCTCAAACTTTTGGGTTCCGGATATTTGATATATCTTATTAGCACCCGGAGAGAGACGCTTTACCCTACTCTCTACTTCTTCCTCATGATCTGCGGATGTTGTCATTGTAAACACATATGATCCACCATACCTTGCCTTTAACTGTTAAAACACCATATTAGATTTAAGTGTCATGCAGGAAACTAGAATGTGAAAAACTGGCCCTGCTGATTTTCATCACAAAGTACAGACATACAAAAGTCAAATTTACCTCTTTCGGATTTCCAATGCACTGCAAGCTTCCATCTACAAAGATTCCTAAACGATCACAGAGGGCCTCTGCCTCTTCCATGGAATGGGCTGAAAATACAAAAAAAAAATCCTTATAAGTGAAATCATTTGCTGCTAACAAAGGAGTTGAAGGAACATCCTAAACTGATATGTGAAACCATATAAAATTAAAGCATTGGTTGACTGTGGCGCTGTGTGTGTGTGTGTGTAATGGAGATAGATTGAGAGAAGGAGTGAGGGAGAGTACTGGTGAGAATAATTGCCCGGCCTTGTTTTGCACGCTTCACAACATTCCATAAATTATTCCTTGAAGCTGGATCCAGACCAGTACTAGGCTCATCCATGTAAACGACCTTATAAAATTTCCATATGCATTAGCCAGGAGTAGCACAGCAGGATATGATCATCTAAAAGCAATCAGAAAAAAATCAATTGGACAAGAGACTAAGACATACTTTAGGATTCCCAATCAGTGAGATGGCAACACTTAGCCTCCTCTTCATACCCCCACTGTATTTTCCAGCTTGTTTGTCAGCAACCCCTCCATGAAACAGGTTGACACTCCTGAGGGATTCCTCTACTGCCTACAGCAATGGAATAGGAACAGAAAATATGGTCAAACTTCATAGCAATGCTGAAATTCAATACTATAACATTTATAAATGTATTTAAAATAATTCACTTTCCATTTTAAAAGCAAAAAAGAAGGGAAGAAAGTTGTGAGTTCTTGCAAAGTTTCCAACCAGAAATCCAGCAACAAGCACCAGTTGTGCAATTAAAAGCATAAAAACTGTAGACTTACTTGGGTTAAAGCAGAACCTTTCAGGTTCTTAAGTCTCCCATAAAATAGCAAGTGTTCCCTTCCTGTTAGGGTTTCCCATAGCAAGCTAAAATTGCCCAACAAAGGAAATGAAATGTCAACATATTTCAGCTTTTGTGTAGAGGAAAATAATATGTTATTTAGGCATTAAAGGAAAATCATTCTAGCTTACTCCTCCTGAGGGCACACACCCATACTGGTATATATTCTATCCATATCAGTCCGTAGGTCCAAACCCTGAACATATGCTGTCCCAGAGGTTGGCCTTGTGATCCCAATCATCTGTTAACAGATTAATTATTAAAAATTGCAGAAAGTATAGCAGACATGTAATTTCTGCTGTGTCAAGAAGAGGCTGGTACAATCTTGACTTCTCACACTAAAGTAAAAGGATGTCATTTTAAAGCAGTTTTAAATAGTGGGCCACAAAGGAGACCATTAAAACTCATTCCTTCTATAGAAGCAATATAACTAGCTATGACAGTTTGCATTAGAACAAGAAAAGTTGTGTTCTTAAAAGCAAAACCTATTCCTAGCATTTTATATTTATCCTACTCGTTTCATAATGAGCCTTAATGGTATAGTGAACCCCAGAAGGTCAAACCATACGTTACATTTACCATGGATATAAAAGTGGTTTTCCCAGCACCATTAGGACCTAGCATTCCAAAACACTCCCCTGAAGGCAATGCAAGAGATAACCCATTCACAGCTACTTTTTCAGGATTACCATCCCTTCCTGGATATATCTTTCTAAGGTTATCAGAGATGATTGCATGACTTGTTCCTGGTTCAAGCAGCAACTGCTCAACCCTCTCTCTCTGCAGAACAAAAGATGAAGCACAAATGTTAATATTAAATGTATAATTATAATTGAGTCAGATCACACTGACTAAGGTCCAACAAAAAGAAAATTGACGGATTTTTTCAACTTAAATAACTGAAAAATGTTCATAATGATATTAGGCTTTGGCCAAACAACATCTACAAGCAGTGGACTTATAATGATCCCAGCATTAAATCTCTACTATAATGAATAATACTTCAACCAACAAGAAAAACTACCTCCTGAGTGACATCAGGTTTCTCCATACTAACAAAGACTTTAGAATCCTGCCTTCCCAAGCTGGGCTTTTGGAAAGATGAACGAGGCTTCTTCTTAAAGTTTTGGAAAAAATACAACGGTCCTTTTGCACTTCCAGATGATAAAATTTTATCTATATAATAAGCAATACCGAGAAGCAACAACCACTCAACAAACATGATAATCAAAACCTCTTTCATCCCATTTCCACCATCACTCAAATCTGACCAAGTCATCCCATCGGTCCCCATAGAGTGACCCCTGAAGGAATATGTTCCAAACTCATATAACCCACGATATAAAGCAAAGCCAGGGTATAACTCCATTGCAGTTATCCAGCGTCCTACAGAAAAAAATTAATAAATCTCATAAAATGAGCAATACTAGCTTAGCTTGAAACAAAAAATCCGAAAACAAGAGAATCACTTCATTCTCACATTTGAACTTACTTGGAAATGATAGATCTTCAACAAAGGACTGAAATAGAAAGCCACCTAAGAGCCCAGTTCCAAAGACACAGATGTACCCTATGACTGTACTCATTTCCATATTTCAATCAATGCATAAAAGTAAGTTCCAGATTATTAACAGAATGTAGGGATTTACCCATTGCTATTATATATGGAAATTTTGAATCAAACCTGAGGCAGTCTTAACATTTGAAAACAGTGCTGCTACCAGAAAAGCCAGAGCAATTTGCAGGTTTATATAAATTAAATAAAATACGAATTGGATGCCATAGCTGTTGAGTGTGAAAAATCTCAACCCTGCAAGTCAACAGCATGAGATTAAGTTGAATTAAAAGAAAATATGAAATGCAATAATTAGCTGGATTCTTACCTATGACTGAGCCGAAGACCACAAAACATAGCATGTAGATTGAAGATATGCAAAAGAAATAAGCATATGAAATCACCCAATAAGGTCCATCACCAAGTCCGTGCATTTTCATCATGATTCTCAGTTTCTGTTGTTTCTCATACACTAGAGCTGTCAAGATCACCTTCACAGAAAGAAGATACAATAAAACTTGATCAAAACATAAATGAGAAAATATTAGATGCAATACTAGAGGTATTGAATTTAGCTTCCTAGACGTGTGAAGTGTTGTAACAATGACACCACGCCCCAGTGTAATTCCCATGGTTTCACTTAAATCAAAGATTTGAAGTGTAACCCTATTCATACATCAACCTCTCACAGAAACTGTTCTTCATCTTGTGCATCTATTATTTGCGTACAACTATTGCTGGACATATCCATTTTAAATCTCCAGATATAAAAGAAAATTCCACCATTTCCTCTACAATACTTATCATTGAAGAATTCTTCAGTGCTTATTGGATAATTCAAAACGATAATTCATATGGAAACAAGAAGGGCCATCAAAATACCCTTATATATGTAAGCAAAGTATAATTACAAATATTAACGTTGACCTAATTATGTTTTTGAATACTAACAACCACGAGTTACATCTGGATAAGCAAAGATTAATCTTTACCTAATTACAAGAAAACTATGAGTTATGTCTGGATAATAACAAAGTTTGCAAAACATGAAAGCGTTAGCTACTTGTGATCATTAAAAGCAGTCCTGATACAAATGAAAAATAGTCATACTTACAGGGAACAGCTGTAGCACAACCCACGTAAAGAACAGTGTACCAATAATAGATGATACATCCAACTTGAGCTCGGAATAAGTTTTTGGCATCTCTTTGACAAAGTCAAACAGGATCTGTGTGCCAGGCCCTAGCAAAGACCGAAGGTAGGCATTGGATGCCTAGAATGAATGAATTTCAAACGTCAGTGTCCATCTATTTTGTTATAATATGCAAAGGAATTGATAAATACTAACTGATTCGAACCCTGAAACAGGGATAGAAGTTTCAGACAAATAAAAGAACAAAGTGAAGACACAGATGTACAAGTATCCAACACAGAAATTTCCATGAGTTCCTAATCAAACTCAACAAGTGAACAAGTTTGTAAAGTACCAGATTTATGGAGCGTGGAACCCGCAGCAGTCCAATTGGACCATTCCCTGTGTCATTCTTATAGGTTGAATTGTACCAGATGCTCACATTAAATTTATCCAGGTCAGAGTTTAAGAAATCATAGGCTGGAGAAAAATCAAACCATTAATATTGTCATATTGCTTCTCTTAGACTTTTAAATTAACAAGAAATATTCAGCACACCAACCTGCAAGTATCTCATTACTCTCTCTTTTCGAGTTCCCTTTTCTGAAACCTCTATACAGTTCATCATTTATCTCATAGGAACTTTTGCGCCACAAATTTAAACCTTGAAGACATCTTATCTCTAGAGCCAAGGGGAAAAAAATGATCAAATAAGCAGAAGAATTTTAGTAACGATTTCAGTAGTGAGAGAATAAGTGACAGCATTCATTAGCTTAACATGTCTTAGTAATCAAACCACTGTTATCATGGTACATCATCCTTCCTTGAAAAATTCCAAGTTGTGGAGTTCTCACATGATAAACAAGACACACTTATAATCTATAATGAACTCTGATTTGAGACTTTCCTAAAGTTCACTAAATATCAAGAAAATTTTCAAGGAGAATGCAGAAATGTGATTCAACTGATAGCAGTTTAGTCAAAGAACACAGAATGAACATCATGGTGAAAATGATGACTTTTGAGACATCACATTAAAGGAAATCATACAACATTTGAATAGCTTATACCTAGTGAAACATTAATGGATGCCAGCTTAGCTGAAACAGCAAAGGAAGAGTCTGGTCTGCACTGACTTTGAATGTTATAAATTGGAGAATCCGATACAAAAGCAGGGTCAACAAAGTTGGTTATTTCTGGCTTTGATTCTGATCCCTGAAACATTTTTGAAAGACCATATTAGTTTCAACGCTGAAACAATTTTCAAGAAAAACAAAGAAAGAGAACGGTACTGGATACAATGTCTTTACCAAAGATGAATAATAATAAACAAAATGAGTTACATGCCAAATGATAGGAAAAACAACTTACCGAGACATTGCGGGCCAAACTAGCCATAACATCAGAGGGACTTACACTGAAAGTGTCCGTAAACATGTTCTTACTCAAGGCTATCAAAATACATGTATATTTAGTCGAATAGCCATCATATCATTAGGTGAATTAATCATATTATAAAAAAAAATAACAATTACACAATAAAGAAAGAGGAGGGAGGGGCATACATACTTTGTCCAAAAGACTGATTATTGCCGGTAAGAAGTATGGTGGCAGGACAGGAACCATTAATCCTGCATGACTCATTTGGCAAGTCGGGATATGTGAGAAAATCCTTCCTTACAGCACGGTATTCAGGAGCTGGTACTTGCAACATTGGAGGCCATTGTGGAGGGTGACGAATGGAACAATATTGTGCTTGCTCTGAAGTAGAGTATTCTATCCCGCATTTTTCCTCCACGCAATCATTTCCATTTGTCCTAACACAATTACAGCCACATTTATAATCATCGGAGCTGCTCACTACGCGGTCTAATAAGACCTGGAGGAGAACAATTATTAAGCAGAGGATAAACGGGAAGAGAATAAGCCGAATATTCGTCTTCACATTTCGTTTCTGCAAAAGAGAACACAGATGATGCGATTTACAATTACATTTCAGAATATGGAATTAAGATTATTACACAATTAATGAATTTGGAAAAAGCAAAGACCAATAAATTCTTCAAGAATCGAATGAAATTTTGCCGTGTCCACAGAGAGAAATTTAAGAACCTTAAAATTGTAAAAAATAATATTTAATATATCGCACCTTTCAAGAACAAGCAAGAACCCTAAACCCCAACTCTTAACAAAAGGAAAAGAGAAAAAAAAACCTGAAAAGTTAAGTTCTTTCTGAGTAAAGCGTTGGTCTGAGTACAGAAGCTGGCAGGCGCAGGACCAAGTGACGAAGACATTGACGTCACCGGATATTGCCGTTACCGGAGACGGCAGAAATTTCGCGCCAAATGAGACACTTGTCCGTTGGGACTCAACAGCAGACTCGCTGTTAACTTAACAGTCAGTTTAAATGTCCAACAATGTTTTGCCAATGGCATCACCAGGCTATTTATTACCCTCGACATTTTTATGCGCTGAGCTTTGACGCAAAAAATAACGGACCGTTGGAGTTTTAACCTCCTCTTTTTTTACCGCGTTGATTTTTTGAAAGGTTTGATTAAACGCCAATGTGTATTTTCACCAGGTAGTAAAGCAAACTCACTGTTTTAGAGATTAGATTAGGCTTTTTTTCTTTTTAAGAATTAAAAAATTGTAATATCTCACATCAGATTAGACTATAGGAGCGATGGGCCAATGATGTCAAGTGATTTGCCCATTACATCTTACTTCACAGGAAATGTCAAATGACTGGAGTTTTGGCGGATTGCGTACCGAAAATGTCCTTGTCTCAATGACGTAATTACCCTTCACGCGTCTCACTTGCGTACGTACGAATTAATTATATGTTATTGAAAGAATTGGTCAACTTATTATTGAAAGACGACAAGATAACCGTATTCATTTTCTTTGAATAATTGGTGTTGACTGTCAGCCAATAGAATAGAACAATGAAGTGATCATGAACGCATGTGTGATTTCCTTGACATTTCCCATAAGCATAATTAAATAAAATACAATTATATATTGCGTTCCTATATAGTGACTACTGACTGGCTAGCACATTGATAAACCATACAGTCAAAGATTAATTCACGGTGCACAAATCACCTCGTATATTTTAATAGTTTAAGTCCAGATTACATGCAGATTAAAATAAAGCACATTTTCGAAGCAGAACACAAATGGAAAGATGGATCTCTAGCTAATAGCAAACAGACTTGCATGGAAAACCGATGACACGATTGCCTTAAATTATGCAACATATAATGTCATGCAATTGATTTGGAACCTGGAGAGAACCTAGAAAATTCATGATTTAAACAAATGAATTTTGAAAAGCATAAGAAATGGCATTATTTTATGAGATCAAACTAGACAGCAAAATCCATGGGAAGAGTAAGAAATTAATTTTCTTTGGGCAAGATCCATAGACTCCATACAATGAGAACGTGCTCATGTTAGCAAAGTTTTTGACTTTTAATAAATATTTAGAGATTAATAGGCCTTTGACTTAATAGAAGAAATCTTACTCTCATACATTGTGAGAGTAAATTTCTAAAAAATAAGTATGAAAAATTTATGTTATTTTTTAATTATGAGTTCATAAATAAGCAGAAGTAATCTCTTCTTTTATGAAACATAAGTGATGTAGGTGGTTTTAGAATATAAAATGATAAAAATTTAGATAATATTATATAAGATTTAATATATTAATTTGTTTTAATAATTATTTAATTATAAATATTAATAATTATCTTATTTAATATAAATTATAATCTAAACATTAATTTTATATAATTAAAAATAAAAAATAAATAAATAAATATTTAAAGCAACGGAATAATTTATGTATCTGATCTTAAAATTCCCTTATTAATATTAATTACATAACACATACATATAGCTACTTCACAAATAATTTGAAAAGAAAGAGTCCCATCAGACTGACACAAATTATACTCACATTTTCACATTTTCAAAGTATTGGTGGGTTGTTAAAAATATTCAAATGCGTGTGGTCAAGGAATTTGCTGTGTAAACAGGAATATAGTGCTTTAATTATTCAAGGCAGTAACAGTAAGCATCCAAAAATTCCACAAATTAATTAATAGGAAGATATTAACGAATGCACCAACCATTGGAGCCACACAAATCAAGGGGCACCAATCCATCACTTTCAGCGTTTGTGTATTTTCCCTAGCTTCTTCCTACTACCAATTTTATTCCTAATTTTTAATTCAAAGCAGCTCAGTTACTTGTATCCTTGGTCATTAAGCAAAGCAAAATATATCACTCAATGCATGCAAAAAGGACAAGAAAAGTCTTACAACTCACGATCCATTAAACATTAATGTCAACACTTCATTTTTTTTTTCCCAATCAATAAAAGTATTTCAATGAGTAAAAGTCTACCAAGATGGAAATTGCAAGGAAGCATGAGCCATAGCACGGAGTATTCTTGAATCTTGATCAGTAATTACTCGACTATTTGAATTTCGTATTTATTAAGTCATCTTAATTTTTTTATTTATTAAATTTAGAGATATATTATGATATGATAGTCAGCCGAAAATAATTACTTCGTTTCTAATAATAATAATAATAATAATAATAAAAAGATAAAGATCCCCCACGAGAGCTTCAAGCCCTCCTCAACTGGTCCCTCATGCCCTTTATTTGTTATAATAATAATTGAGGAAATGAGAACATTAGAATAAATATATGTCAATCAATCTTGGGAGATACTTCAAATGGCTAAAAGTAGCGGCATTGAAGTGCAAGTAACGGCGAAGTCTTAGTCATATATTTCACTTTGACAATTGCAAGTTATCGTAGGCCATTAAGGTCATGATATAATCTCCTTTTAGCCCAGCTACCAAATTACCAATATGCCCTTCACTCCTTGTCACTTAATTGGCCAAAATACCCTCTTGACTGAAAGCAAGTTCAAAGAGGTTCATTCTTTTCTTGCTTTAGTACACAAAGAATATAATTTTACAGGAAGGCATCAATTCTTTTAGAATTATTTTTTTCTTTAGAAATTATTGAAAAAGGAAAAGAAATGGCTACAAAATAAGTGATTAAGGTTTTGTTTGAGTAGTTTTTAATCTGGTTTGTTTAATTGATCACTGACTTCAAATCATGAGAGAAGTTAAAAATTTTGTGTGAAATTCATAATAATAAAACAAAGATATATTTTGTGTGATAATAAAATAAAAATGATAAACGTGTTAAAAGAGTTGGATAATATTCAAAGATATATTTTGTGTGAAATTCGCAAAATGGAATATAGTCTTTACGTAAAAATAGATAGATTGCTGTATTAACGGAAAACCGACACCAATTAAATAGACCGCTCAATCAGTCACCCTGAAACTTACCAGAAAACTGAAAGAAAAAAAAACCCACCAAAACCGCGCTCTTTTTTAACAGGAGCCAACCAAATAAGAAAGCGAGAAGTAGAAGAAGCCATGAATTTGCAGTGGGGGTTCCCTTTCCTTCTGCTGCTGCAACAATTCAAGGCCTTGTTGAAGAAAAACTTGTTGCTTTCATGGAAACACAAGACAGCTACATCTGTCCAACTGTTTTCTTCTCTAATATTCATCTTTTTAATATACTGCATTCAAGAAGCCATCGAGGCTCGCTTATCTGTTTCCACTGCCTTCAAGACTGTTCTTGATCCTCGGCCTTTGGTCTCGCCGCCTATTCCTCCATGTGAAGATAAGTTCTACGTTAAGTCGCCTTGTTTTGACTTTTTGTGGAGCGGCAATGACAGCCTCAAAGTGCAGCGTATTGTTAGCTCCATCATGCACAATAATCCCGGCAGAGCTATTCCTTCAAGCAAGGTACTTTCGTCAATAATCTTAACTTTGTTCCTAGCTTAATTTTATTTATTGATCTGGGTTGAAAGGGAAGTGGAAATTAAAAGTGTAAAGCTGAAAATTTGAGTTCTTTATTGTTAATTTCTTGGGTTTTGTTTGTTATGTGAGAGAAAGGACCAGTGAGCTCTACTAGCTGCTTTTTTATTATGTTTATGTGATTTGTTTTCTTGGCTGAAGTTAAAAATATTCTGGGAGATTGAAGGAATTGTTCTTGTGGCTTTAATTTTTTTTAAATAATAAATTTAAGTTATTTGTTACTATAACTGTAACATTTCATTTCGATTGGGCATCGTACGAGATATGGAAACATTGTAAATGATCTACAGGAGAAGTAATCGGATGTGAAAGATCATTCAAACTACTTTCTCTGTCCATTTCTGTAGGTTATGTCATTTAGAACACGCGATGAAGTGGATGATTGGCTTTATAGTAATCCTATGAGGTGTCCTGGAGCTCTGCACTTCGTAGATAGAAATGCTACCGTTATAAGCTATGGGATACAGACCAATTCTACTCCAATTGAAAAGCGGGGACGTTATGAAGATCCTGCATTCAAGTTTCAAATCCCACTTCAGCTTGCCGCTGAGCGTGAAATTGCTAGGTCTTTGACTGGAGGTATACTATTGGTTGTTATGTTTTATACTCTTCACAGAAGTGTATAAATTGGACGAGGTCACCCCATTTTTTTTCCCATTTCACTAAGTATGCTATTTTGTGATTCTCACATCTCCAGATCCAAACTTTAGCTGGGTTGTGGGGCTCAAGGAATTTGCCCACCCACCAGGGGAGATTTTCTCTGCAGTGGCTACAATTGGACCAACGTTCTTCCTTGCAATTGCAATGTTCGGTTTCGTGTTCCAAATCAGTTCTTTGGTCACAGAGAAAGAGCTCAATCTTCGTCAGGTATTCAAGATCCATTGTCTGAAAGTTCGATTTGCATGAATAATACTGATCCCTTGCAAAATTATTCATGTTTCTAATGTGATGTCTCTTGTTCTCCAACAGGTGATGACTATGATGGGCCTTTATGATTCTGCCTATTGGTTATCATGGCTAACATGGGAGGGAATTCTTGTCCTTCTTTCATCACTCTTCATAGTTATTTTTGGAATGATGTTTCAGTTCGATTTTTTCTTGAATAATAGCTTTGCTGTTCTGTTCCTTTTGTTCTTCCTTTTTGAACTCAATATGGTAAGCACATTTCTAAGCAATCCTTATGATATTTTACAGACTTCTGCTTTAATGTTGTAGAAACCAAGCAAACATAAGCTAAACATGTTCCATTTTGATCTGATTCTTGCTGACTCTTGATGCTAGACTGGCTTCGCCTTCATGTTTTCTGCCTTCATTAGCAAATCATCATCATCCACAACAATTGGTTTCTCTATATTTATAGTTGGCTTTTTGACTCAGGCAAGTTCCCTGCTGAATTTCTCAAAAAGGAGTTATATGTTACATTGTCCTCATAGAATTTCATTTATCATTGCAGCTTGTTACAGCATTTGGATTCCCCTACAGTGACCAGTTTTCTAATACATATCGAACCATATGGTCCTTGTTTCCCCCCAATCTTCTTGCAGAAGCCCTACAGCTGCTTTCTGATGCAACTTCAACACCTCAAGATATTGGGATTAGCTGGAGTAGACGGGCAGAGTGTGCACCAAATGATACAGAGTGTGTGATAACAATTGTATGCAACTACTTTGAAGATCAAAACCCTAAAATATGTGATAGCTTTTCTTTGCTTCTGTCTTAAACTCTTAACTCCTGTCCTCTATTTGTTTGTATTTTTATCTTTTCACCTTAAATTGGTCTGAGTAACTGCCCTTACCTCCTCTACATTTGTGTTTTTTCATGTTCTTGACAGAACGATATCTACAAATGGCTTGTGGCGACATTCTTTCTCTGGTTTATTTTGGCTATCTACTTTGATAATATAATTCCAAATGCTGCTGGTGTGAGGAAATCAACATTTTACTTTTTAAAGCCTGGGTATTGGACGGGGAAAGGTGGAAACAAGGTAGAAGGTAACTGAGTTTGAAATTTAATGTAAGAGTGTTAGTTCTCTTTTGACCGACATTTAGTTTTCAGGTTAAAGTTGGCTCATATATATGACAGATTCTTTTCTCCCTTTCTATTCACAGAGGGCAGCATTTGTAGTTGTGTAGGTTCAGTCCCGCCAATCGAACATATTACTCCAGATGATGAAGATGTTTTGGAAGAGGAAAACATGGTCAAGCAACAGAGTCGAGAAAGTATACCTGATCCAAATGTAGCAGTTCAAATACGTGGCCTTGTAAAGACATTTCCTGGGACCAGGAAAATTGGGTGCTGCTGTAAATGCCAAAAGACGTCACCTTATCATGCTATTAAGGTAAAAATTTCTTTCAATTACAAATTTTAAGCAAGGTTGAGAAGCTAGAAGAAACTATCCTTGCTATATATGGCTTCTGTGTAGGAGATTATTCTAAAAATGGCTTTATTAAAATATTTGTTAAATGCACTTGCTTTAGTTTTTTACCCATGCGTTCTTCCAGATATTCATTCCTTGAACTAAAGATTTAATTCATTTAATTGTTGAGCAATAAGCGGTCTTCTTGAAGAATTGAGTCCATTAGGTGCTTGGAATGACACTACATATGTTCTTTTTAGATGATGTCATGATTAAAATTTTCATTTTCTTGTTGTGGCTCATCATCGAATGACAATATAAGGCAAAAGTTTACAAATTATCTTTCAGGGGTTATGGGTGAACATTGCAAAAGATCAATTATTCTGTCTCCTTGGACCCAATGGTGCTGGAAAAACTACAACAATCAGTTGTTTGACTGGCATAACACCCGTGACTGGTGGAGATGGTAACAATCTTCTTTGACTGTGTACGTGTGTTTTTGTCAGTCCCAGTTTTGTTGGGATTAATGATGAAATTATGAGGCATATTAACATTATGATATGATATGTCATCAGCACTGATTTATGGATTTTCCATTCGAAGTTCTGTCAGCATGACAAACATTCAAAAGTCTATCGGAGTTTGTCCCCAGGTGACTCGCTTTTCCATCAATGAGTGTGCTTATTTCCAACAATAAGCAGCGTGTCTTTCACCATTCATAACTTCTCAAATAGAATATGAAATAACCTTCATTTAAATTTTGTTTTTCTTCATAGTTCAACATTCTTTGGGATGCATTATCGGGTGAAGAGCACCTCCACTTGTTCGCTAATATTAAAGGCCTACCTCTGGATTCAATCAAATCGGTATGTGCTAAGCAAAAAAGTGCTTTCTCAGTCACCATAATTGAAGACATTTATTTGCAATGCTGACCTCTTTTTTCTGCAACTTTTCTTGAAGATATTAGCCTTCTCGATGAGCTTTCTTGAATATATTGACTCTTTGCACTATCACTTCACAAATGTTTCTCCTCAAATGCAGGTTGCTGAGAAGTCTTTAGCAGAAGTTAGACTCTCTAAGGCAGCCAAAGTGAGAGCTGGGAGCTACAGTGGAGGAATGAAGCGTCGCCTCAGTGTTGCCATAGCTCTTGTTGGTGATCCAAAGTTAGTCATTTTGGATGAACCGGTAAGCAGATAGCAGATATAGAATATTTTTTTCCTTTACATATGTTCATGTGTACTGCTTTTTAAGTGAATTGTTTTCTCACTTTTAGATGTTTTTCATGCAGACTACTGGAATGGATCCCATAACGAGGAGGTATGTTTGGGACATAATACAAGATGCAAAGAAAGGTCGTGCCATTATCCTGACAACACACTCAATGGAAGAAGCCGACATTCTTAGTGACCGCATAGCAATAATGGCAAAGGGTAGACTCCGCTGTATTGGAACCTCAATCAGATTAAAGTCAAAGTTTGGTACTGGTTTCATTGTTACTGTTAATTTCGCTGGAAGCAATAATGGACAAAGTCCTCTCAATGGAGATCATGAAGTTGCAAGTCCTCATCATGATGCAGTGAAGCAGTTCTTTAAAACTGTATGTTGCATAAGTCAGAAATCTAAAATTTTCTTCAAATTTGTAGTGTTGGCAACTGACTTGGGCTATATGCTGGCAGCATTTAGATGTGTTACCAAAAGAGGAGAATAAAGCATTCCTGACATATGTCATTCCTCATGATAGAGAGGAGATTTTGAAAGTAACCATTTCTCACAATCTTATTGTTACTCTTCATTTTTGCACATCAGGTTTTGAACATATATGATTTTGACAGTATTTCCACTAAAATGGTTCATTTTTCCTCTTGGCATTATGACCTTGGAATAGACCTTTTTTGTGGAGCTCCAAGATAGAGAAAAAGAATTCAGTATAGCAGATATTCAAGTAAGTCTTACAACACTCGAAGATGTTTTCTTGAATATAGCAAAACAGGCAGAACTAGAAACTGCAGCTGCTGAAGGACGGTTGGTCACTCTAAACTTGACATCCGGCGCATCAGTTGAGGTAAGTCAGATCTATTTCATATTGCCAATCCTCCGTATCATGAATTGTCAAGATTTTGATAATTTTCCTGATCATTTCTTGAAATAACAATGCAGATACCTCCAGGAGCAAGGTTTGTGGGGATTCCTGGAACGGAATCTGCAGAGAATCCTAGAGGCATTATGGTTGAAGTATACTGGGAGCAAGATGATACTGGTACCCTCTGCATTTCTGGTCACTCTCCTGAAAAACCAATACCCCCTGATGTCGAATTAAATGCTTCTTCAGCTTCAACTTCCCACGGAAATTTGTTTGGCCAGACAGGACCAGTTCATGGAATTGTCATCGATCCCAATCAGTTTGGTGACTAACACCAGTTAGTAGCTTTACACATATTACTAATATTTTACTAGAACACGAACGCTGTTTACAAGATTTTGTAATTCTATAGGTTGTATTTGTATACCAATAAAACAGTGAGAGTTACCTTACCAATTTTTTCTTTTAAGAATTTTGATTTATTTCTTTGATTTTGCATATAATAATGTCAGGCCGATAAACTTTAAAATGGATAACATAGAATAACTCCTTCATAACAATCAAATTTATTTTCAGTTGGCGTTTGAATGGTCGGAAAAAAAGGGATTTGGAACGAACTCCTCACCCTTTTCTTCTCGTTTCTTTTCTTCTCCTCTCTCCTCCTTTCTTGCAACAGGAGGCGGCCTAAGGGCAGACTTTAAATTGAAGGCCAAGTTCGGTTCTGGTACCATTGTCAATGTCAGTTTTAATGATAGCAACCATAACCAAAGTCAGTTCATTGGAGATGTGCCTGCTGCTACTACTGCTCATCAAGCTGTGAAGCAGTTCTTTTGACAAGTATGTTTGAATAAGTATATTGTTTTCAAGTTTTGGACCTTTTGGTTACTTTTATTAAGATCTGGTTTCTGACTATGCGACTATTTTGACTTGATTGTATTTGAATGTAGAGCCAAACGAGGAGAGCAATCGCTTCCTGACTTTCGTCATTCCTCGTGAATAGAGAGCGAGTTTTAGCAGTAAGCATTTCTCACATGTCCACTTCATTTATGTCCCATTCGCAAACAAGGTAATTTAACTTATTATTGAGCAGAACTTCTTCTCCGAGCTCCAAAAGAGAGAAAATGGAATTGGTATACGTTAGGAAAAATAGCATAAAATAGCCGAGGCTTTATATATACTTAGACATGCATTAGATGGGAAGTATTGTTAGGATAAAAGCTCTCTCTACAATAATTATCTTGGTGCATATTCAAACTAGTGCATATTCTAATTTTATAAGGAAAACTATCCTCTGCATATATCTTTAAGATATATTTTTATTAAATATATTATAATATTTGTAATGTATATCAGTCGTTCACTTTAATTTGATAAAATATATCTGTCATCAATTAAATAGTTACTTACCATTTGAAAATTAATAGAATTGATGATTTTGCTCCTTGAAACTTAAATTAAGGTAAAAAAAATTATTACTTATATACTTTTAAATTATCATATTATCACTTATACATACTTAAAAAAAAATTATCACTTGCATCTCTTATTTGCATCTCTTATTTTTATATGAAAAGATCATATTATTCTTTTAATGTTATCATATTTAAACAATAATTAATAATTTAATAGATAATAAATATATTTTATCAACTTAAGTGAGTAACTAATACATATAAAAAGCATTATAATACGCTTGATAATGAAATAAATAAATAATATTCAAGTGATAATTTCCCATTTTATAAATTGGCTTCCAACTTTCATTTGTAAAACACGCCAAATCTAAGTGATTTTTTAATATTCCTCTCAACCAAATACTCTCTGAGCACAAACAGGCCTTAGGTAAGATTTTCAAGCGTACCTGCAAGCAGCAAGCAACAACGGCTTGCAGTCGCATCGCACTGCCGCAATAGATGAGCAACCTTCTCTGGAAAGGAATAGTGAAAAGCCATGTCACTTGGAACGAAACTGGTTACTCACTAACTTTTGGTAAGACGACGAAGGTAAGCAAATTTCTATTATATAGGCATTGTTGCTTACAAGACAAAAGCTAGCTTCTAGATGTATAGCTTTTTCTTTCCCTTTCGAAGGCTTTTCCTTCGAAAGCCTAATCTCGGCCCGGACGGCTTTGCTTGCCCAGCTTGGCGAATCGCATCCCCGTGCAACGACATTGTTTGTTCGCCCCTTCCCCTTACCGTTCTCGCTCGGTGTTTTCAACGGCTGGAAGGGTGAAGCGAAGCCTATTGCCACGCCGACTATCAAATACAAGATTGGGCCCCTTATCAAATATTTGATGGAATGGCCACTTATGATAAGTGTAGAAGAGATTTATTAGTAAGCTTAAGTACACTAAGAAAGCTCCGTCACTCTATATTATCTAAGAACTATAAATTTTAACGAGCCTATTTACAACCCTTCTAATCTTTCCTGTAAATTTAACTAATGCATTTTTACACACAAAATGATTGTCTTATATCACTTGCTAATAGTGATATTTTTAACAGTATGGCAGATGTTCAACTTAAGCTTACGATTTTGATAAATTTCATGTTGTCTTTGTAAAATGACAATGCAGATACCCATGGGAACAAGGTTTGTTGCAATTCCAGGAACAGAATCTGCCGACAATCCTAGAGGCTGAAGTGTATTGGGAGGCAGATGAATCTGGTGGGGCAAGGTTCAAAGATCGGCGCCAGCAGTTTTCAGCTCAAGGACAATTAATAGACCAAGAAACTTATACATTATTGTTTTATTTTTTTCACCCTCTTAATTTCATTTTAATGGTAAGATTGATAGATTATTTTCTTTTCGAACAAAACACAAATACTTTTAGGACTATCACATTAGCGGTTGCGGAAAAGTCAAATGGTCTTCTTTACACGTGTGAAAATTAACATCATCCCTCTTGAGAGAGATTTAAGACACCCAACACCGGCCTTTTGTTGAGAAAAAGCCTCAACTTCCTTAACTTCTTTGGGGTTGAGTGAGGTCCAAGACTACCCAACAAATGGAAGAGCATTGTAGTCAACCCGATGAGGCAAAATATACATACATATATATATATATATATGCATGTATGTATGTATGTATGGAGCTTACATACATATTTTAAGGCACATAAACCACAGAGTGAATAACAGCGAAACTACATTTATGGGGTAACAAGAACATCGATGAAATTTAAATTGGGAGTACTTTACAATCAAACTATGAACAACCAGATATCAAGTCACCCAACCAAAGGTTAATGTATAGCTGCAGAAGAGCAAAACTTCTGAAACCTATGATGCCGATGTACTACATTAAATCAGAAACACCCCAAACGCGGAAACATTGTAAAGCACACACCTCCAAATTTAGACTTCAGTTTCAGTTGATAAACATAATCTTACACCACAGATACATGCCAAAAGACTGCAGATAAATTTAGACATCCTTGAACCAACTCCCGATTCCACCAAATCACCTTCTCCACCCTGCTTGGGTTACTTTTGCTGCAAATATCAAACAATTAGCATTAACTGAGAAGCAAGAAAACTGTATGATGTTGTGATTATATAGTTAATAACTGTTAATTTAAAAAAATAAAAAATGAAAAATGGGGATCGCAAATGATCTTCAGATTTACACTATGGCTGTATAAATATTGAATAGGTACGATACTGCAAGTAAAAGAAGAGAAGATTATAGAGAGCCAAGATTTCATACCATTTCCTTCTCTGGATGACAAATTATTTTTGTCATCCTTATTTTTGCCACTGGCATGGACAACTCTATGTGTCCTTGGTGACTGAGAGCTGATTTTACTATTGGTTGAAGAAGGCAGTGAATGACGCCGAGTGCCGCGATTTTTCTCAGCACCATCTTGGCTAGATCTTGGGGAGCCTTGTAGTCTTAGCTTAGCCTTTGCAGATTCAGTTGCAGCCATATAGCTTGGCAGCGACGGACTGCTCTGCAGCCCAATCTCTGCACGTTCTTGCTTTGTCAGAACAGCAGCTTTCCTGCTAGATTTATTATTCTCATTGTTTGTTGAATCCTCCTTTGGTTCAAAATTACCATTTGTTATGGGAATAGTCTCATCTTTGCCACCACCCTCCATCCAAGGTTTTGACTCATCTGCAGCTAGATCACCAGGTGGTACATCTGATATCTCATTCATTTCCACTATGTCTGGAGTAGTTTCTACATCAAGTAGTTTGGATGGTGTCAAAGTTGTCTCTTTCTTCATCTTCTCACCTGAACTGCTCAAGCTCTGTTCCAAACCTTCATGACATACAGAGCTTGTTGGCAACTTTTCCAAACTGTGGTTTGGTTTTTCAGTTTCAATTTCTGACTGGACAGATGCAGAATTTTCTACTACAGGATTATGAACCTTTCTCAGGCTCCGCTTAACCTTTTCAAGTTCGCTTTGTGGATTTTCGTGCACTGGATCTGCTGGATGGCTTGAAACTTTCTTCAGACTACGTTTGGATTTCTCAAATTCGGGGGTTGAGTGCACTGAGGTACTGTCTGCATTGGCAGCGGGGATCCTACGAACACTTCGTTTTGGTCTGCCTGTTTCACCTTCAAGGGTATGAGCATTAACATGCTTCTTCTGAGATTTTGAGTCTGACACTTTCTTTGGTTGGGGAGCTGGTTTCCAGATGTGAAAAGCTGACCAGCGTTCTAACCAGTTTGAGACCGAATTTGGTTCCACAGAATCATATTGCAGGTGCAAAGACATCACAGTAGGTGAGGAAGCAAGAAGCTAAAGCAAAAAATGAACAGTCACTTATCCCACATACAAAAATAAACCAAGAAGGTTGTAGATCAAAAAGAAAAATTGCAACTAAATCCTGCCATATTTGCAGCAGATTATTAGTTTTAAGTGGAGGCCTCTGGCCAAATACAATGGATGCCATATTCAAATTAGAACTTAATGTCTTTGATACCACAAGCTCTGCCATGCACATTCGTCGTAAATGATATGACATATGAACATAAAGCTCAATCTATTGCTTACTTGACAGGGAAAAATTATAACCACACAAATGGGCATGATAACGCTGAGAATACCTTATAGATAAAAGCACTTCCTGAAAGCTTCGTTATTTGTGTAGACAAATTACGTCCGACAGAATCCACAGGCTTGCCCTGCTGAAGGACAGAGCAATTAAAAGAAAAATGAAAATAATTAGAAGTGAACCAGGCATGTAGAAATTCAGGCACTTTAGTAATATCTGGAATGTATAAACAACCTATCCATATATTTATAGACGAAGGTTGTCTACGTAAAGTGATGCAGGTATCCTAAATGAATGCAATGGATGAAAAGTAAGAAGGTATATATTGATTTGTACAAGTACACAATCATTGCAAGCACCAATCATTCAATGCTTAACCATCAAAATGGCTCACTCTGACACCAATGTACCCTGACTGAGCTATAGGTGGAAGTTCATTCCATGCTCTATTCCGCATTGTTCATGGAATCAAAGCAAAACAGGTAATCAAGCCTTTCCATGCGAGACATTGACAATAAATGACTATATTTCCATATTCAACAGTAAGTATTAACAGTGAGATCAGTGAAATATATTTAAAAGATGAATCTTCACAGAAAGAATCTGTTCTTTAAAATAAACAATAAAAAGATGAGCAATTAAATCCCTATTAGATGAGCTTTCAAAAAATTACCAAAAGCTTCAATGGAGTGCAAGTTTTCCCCACTTCAAGTCCAATATCAGAATGTCTGACCTTTCTACCACGAACAAGTGCCTGCAACTTGACAAGCCCCAGCATAGCGCCCAGAGTAGTAACTGCTTGTCTTCTCACTAAATGTCCACGAATAAGAGCCTGCAGCCTTATTATGCCTTTAAGGGCCCGAAATGCTCGCCGAGCCTTGACATCATAAGCTAGTATGAGTTTGAGGTATCAAAAATACAATTTAACTATGAAGAAACAAAGGATTGCAAAAGGTCTAAAGTATATATTTTCAATGGTGTGTTCAGTAGATAAAGATAGAATCACATCCAAGAATGTGACATGTGTATCCCAGAAGACATCCACAAAAGAGAAGATTACCAAGTAACCTCTGAAAACAGCCTGTGCTTTCGTTGCTGCTTTTTCTTGCCTAATTTTATCAGGATCATATGGTGCATCCCGGAGTGTGATATTCTGAGAATCTGTAACTTCACTGCCTTGCAATGATATGTCAACAGCTTCTTTGTCTTCTATTGACCTCCTTTCATCTCTATGAATGGTATTGGGGGTTGGATGTGAATCCAAGGGAGGATCCAGAGTAGCATCAGCTTCCGATGCCTTGACAGCAACTAAAGCCTCCTTTTCAGTTGCAACTTTCTGCAAAAGAATTATATGGTCAAAGTTAAAAGATGATGATACAGGCAACAAAGCATATATATCGATAATTCAACATACCTGCAAGAAAGTCAATGTCAATTACGATATAATAAATACAACAGTTTTATTGAAGCGATAGCTTCAAAGCTGACAAACATATGCAACATTGTACATAAGATAGAGGCGTGGTCACAAAATCTAGTGGTTATTCTAAAATTCCTAATATCTACGATTTAAGTTAAAAGTTATTGTATCTTAAAACAATAATAATGCATGTCTGGTTAAGGTCCCATCAAAATTCAAATGTTCAAAATTCAGGAGGAACACCAACTTCCTGCCATCAAAGTATGGTACTGTGAATCTGTGATGTTGGCACCAAAAATTCCGTACCAATAATATGATGATACCACGATTTTCCACTGAAGCATAGATAATCTAGAACATCATCTACGAATCTATCAAACATTATGTACAGCTTAGTATTACCTCCCTCCCTTTGAAAGCATTAGACTTAGATGACTTCTTGCCAAAGAGTACAGTCTTGATCCATTTTGCTGGTGACTTTCCCATAGCTGGAAAACCAGAGGTTGTAATTGCACAGACCTGAATCCCAGCATTGCATGAGATAGCAGTTTTTATAATGTATATACATCAGGAACAATTAAAAAAAAAATTTGTAGGACCAGAATGATACCATGCAGTACAAGGCAACAAAATTTGACTTGTGTGCCTGGACCATTTACAAGTACAGCATTCTTTATTCTTTCCAAACTTAAAAAGATGCACTGGAGTCATTTTTATCCATGTACTATTTCCTAGGCAGCAAAAACTATTTCCATGACTACATAATTACATAATCTGATATAAGAACTAGAGTGCCTTTATTCTGAAAACTAACTATTTGCTTCAGTGTGGCAACATCACTGGATTTGTTCAAGCATTTACGTAAAACACAGTGATCTAATCGATTCCAGACCAAAATCTTAACGAACAACAAATAAGCAACGGAAGTGAAAGCAAATCCCATAATTCCAGCAGTAATTGGACATCTTAGAACGCTAATTTCGTGATCTGGAACAAACAAGAGAAGCAGCAAATGCTACACGAGAAACAACGGCAAAAAATGAATTAAAACACAAAATCATCACGCATCAATTGGATTTACACTAGATCTGAAATTTACCTGACAAATGTGACTCCTCTATCCTCCAAATCTACCATTCCTGTACTCAAAAATCAAATTATCAGAAACATGAACAGAAATTCCCACAAATACAAAGATTAAAAAAATATACATAAATTGATTCAAGTTTCAGAAGAAGGGATACAAACGGATTTATATAGCGGAAGCAAAGAAAATGTACCATGAGTGAGTGCGTGAGCGAGACAGTGAGCTTGCAAATCAAGGAAATGTGAAATAAAGTTTCTTCGATTTTTTCCAGCCTTCCTTTGCTTGTTATGTGTACTGTGCACTGATAGAGCAAAAAATTGCCTGAATTTGAACATTTTAGATAAAATAAAGAGATTCATTCTCCTGTGTTAGGGTTCATGGTAAAAAGATGCCGGGTATTATTATCTGCCACTACAGTGACATACTCCATGATAATGTTTAATCTTGCGATGACTGATCGGTTAAAAAGAATAATTTTCGTGCGGACGAGTGCATGGAATAAATGCTGTTGAGTTAAAGAGGGTGGTGTCGGGTGTCCCACAGGCAGTTACGTCGAGTCCAAGTGTCCCGGTTCTTTATTTTAAGCTGACGCATATCGAACTTACACTTATACCCTCCTACCAGAAATCAAATGGTAGCGTGCGATCGTGGTGCGTGGGGAACCTTGGCCGTTGAATTTTGGCGGTAAAATCACGGACAACGGTTATGTTAGCGCGTGGAATTGGAGGATTTTATTTGGTAGTGAGTGAGTGACAAGAGCGACTGCTGCCGTCAGACAAAACAAGAGTGAAAAGACTGCCGTCAAACCTCCCCACGGGTTCGATTGAACCCGGTCATCATGACCATCGCAAAGGGGTCATCTACCTCGGTACTATTCTCTCTTTTAAAAATAACACAAAACAAATAAAGGAATCGATTTAATAATATCATTACTAATTTGAGGTGTTAGTACTATGGTTGTAAATCATTAATGTCAGTTTCTAAACTTCACCTAATAATTTAAAAGCGATAAATATATGAAAATGATGTAAAACTTTTTTTATTAATAATTTTGCTAAACTTTTTCTGATTAAACAACTATCCATATTACATGTCATTGATGGATTGAATGTATGTGCAATCAACCAATCAAATTATAAGAAGACATTGTAGTAAATGAATTGTAAGTGCCAATGCTTTTTTAAGTTCTATAAAGTGACGATAAATTTCTCACCGAACCTACAGTTTCTTATTATTATTTAATTGTGATATTATTCCCAATAAAATAGTAGACAGTAAACTTTAAGACAAAAAAAAATAATTAATTGTATGTTTACTTCTTGAAATAAATAATGAGTTTTCATAACGATGATGTTTACTTATTAAAAATACAAAAAAAAAAAAGATAATAGATTTTGGGTGGAATTCATAAATTTAGTAACTAGGAATGGAAATCTCATTTACATGAGAAGTTAAGAATAATAATGAGGGAGTAAGAATAAAAATGAATTGACATTTACTCTTAAAAAATCAAAAAAAAAATTGTCTACCTCATTAATGAAAAAATATAAAATTATAAGACATTTTAATAATTTAAATAAATTAATTATGATTACAAGGTGATATAAACATGTTAATGCAAACACATCTCATTTTAATTTTAATTCCTGCTAGGGGTAGGCATTTGACCCAATCCCATCTGATCCAAAAAATTTGAGTTCGAATCAAATTTGAATGAGGGATTTAATGTGAATGAATTGAATTTTGGACAACTCGATCGGATCGGATCGTGATTGACGCGATTTGATCAAAAAATCTAAATAAAACAAAGCACAGATAAACACAAATTTATTATTCGATCCAAATATGTTATGATTGAATCAGATCGAATTACGTGTTTAAATTAAGTTTGGATTATATTTATCTCAACTCAATTAACCAAATAGCTAATCAGATTAACTTGAACTCAAATTTGTCCACCTTTAATTCTTCCAACTCTTCTTCCAACTCTTGCAAATAATTTATTTTTATTTTCATTTCACATTCCTATTATAGTCCAATACGATTTCAGTTCATTTCGATTTTAAAAAAGTAAATACACCATAAATAATTTTTTTTTATAACACATTGATTTTCATTACTTCACTCATCACGAAAAGATTGGATGTTCAACACCCCTTCTGGCTCATGAGAGCGAGGGTTGAGTTTTCGTGAGAGAATGAGGTAGAATTTTTATTAATTGCAAAAATCTATAGGGGATTAGAAATTCATATGGATTATACTCATAGTTTTATTTTATTTTTTTTATAAAGATTATATTCATAGTTAGACTTTAACGGTTTAACCAAAAAGTTGGTTAGACACCTCATTTATAAGGAAATATTAGTTTTATTTGTTTTATAAAAAAACTCGTGCTATAATTCAATCATTTGAGTAATTGGACTTGTATCTCAATGTGCTCATGGCCTCCATATATTAAGTGCTTTCTCGTATGACTCATTTTTTTTTTAAATAAGAATAGTTTTTTCTTATTTCCAACTCTCAGTAGAACTCTAAACTAAAGAGTTGTTTATTTTTATATCTAAAATTTTAATTTAATTTAATTTAAAATATATTTATATTTTAATTTGTTAGTTTTTGTACCAAAGTTTTATTATAAGACATTTTAATCTAAATGAAAAAAAAAGTAAATTTTTATAACTTTTATCTGATTGATAAAATGTATAAATAAAAAATAATTATTTTATCACAAATAATCCCATTAAATATATTTATTTCTTACGTAGGTATTAAATACTATATTCGAGTTTCACTTAATTTTAAATTATAATTGATATTAAATACTTAACACACATTCAATTTAAATTTTTAAAAAAATTCTTTTATTATGAAATAACGGCCTTTTATGTATAAATATTATGTTAAATTGTAAAAAAATTAATGTTATCAAAATTATTTTTATAAATTATATATCAAATGCTTACCTTATAAATACTTATAACATATAAAAACTATTATTCAAGAAAATATTGTAAATGTATACTTATTTATATTTAAAAATATATAATATTTTTAAGGTTATAAGTGTAAAAATATTAGAATTAAGATGTTTTAACTTTAAAAAAATAAATAATTTATCACTTATATTCAGACGTCAAAAAATAAAAAATAAACATATTTTTTAAACATATAAATTCATATCTATTCAGATTCATTTAAATTTTAAATAAAAAATAAATACTATAATATTAAAGTATCAATATTAAGACTGCTAGTAGATTTTAGATGGTATATGTCCGTGGATTGTATCATTGCAACAAATTAAAAGGAAAAATTCAACCATTTGAAGGATTGAGCCCAAACAGCTAGTCATATGGACCAATTGTAGCTTTACACTCAGTGGCCCAAGCCACTACTAAAAAGACAAACTGATTCCTTCGTTCAGCCCCATCTTAACCGTAAAGCAGTTTCAACGGCTTAGGATTTGAAATTCGAAATTCAAATTGACGAGCGTTTATGGTCGTAAGTAGGCCCCATGAAGCGCCTAGTCGTTCAAAGATACATTCAATTATCGACACTGACCGTTCTCTATCCCACCGTCCTAAACCGCGTTTAAAATTGGAAAATAAGATAATAACCGGTATATTCATTACACGTCAACGATCTGATGACGTGTCATCATAGATGAGAGAGTACACAATTTGATAGCGCGGAGAGAAAGTAGGTGAATTTTGTGAAATTAAGAATATTTGAGTTTGGCCCAGAACGAAACGGTTCCTAAAGTTTCCCGCTCGGATGACAAACGGCAAAAGAACAGCAGCAACAGTAACATTGCCTTTTTTTTTTTTTCTAGTTTTTAATTATAAAAGGGTGAATAATAGGCCTTTCTCCTTATAAATCCTCTCCGTTGCCAATTCTCTATTTGTCTTCAAAACGATCACAGTCTTTAAGAGAAAGCTAAAAACAAGCTATTAGCGTAAAGTAAATCCATGGCAGAGTCCACAAGAGAGGAACCTGCAGCAATTGGCGGTATCAGTTATTAAATTTGAAATTTGATATTTGATATTCTATTCTACGCACTTTTTTGTCATTTTTTTAATTGTATTTAATTTATTTTTTTTGTTTTGGATGATCGGAATGTTACAGCAAATTCAACGAAATCAAAGCTACGGTATCCGCTGCGATCGGCTACCAAATTGAAGGAGGAGAAGCTGCCAGTGGTTGATCTCTCAAATTCCTCTGCATCTAGAAGGTCTTTTTTACTTGCCGTCTTTTTAAGTCTAAGTTTAATATTTTGGCGTTGTTTGGCAGCTGTTTTAGAAAATTAGATCAGGGAGTCGCATATAAACAATGGATGATTTTATGTGATAAATTGGTTAAGAGTATTTGTTATGTTGTTACTCTGTGAAATAAATCAATGCTATTGATAATGTACTAGCTCTGTGGTATACATTTCTTTTTTTTAAAGAAATCACGCTTAGTTTTGGGGGATTTAATTTATTTATTGAAAAGTATTCAAAACGTATGAGAATATGGAAATCAGTGACATTTTCAGAGAAAGAGAAAAAGAAATTTGTTTTTGAACAGTACATTTTATAATTGCGAAGATTTAGGCTAATTTGTAATATACATGAAATATTCTCTTGGATTGTATCGATATTTAGGTTCCATTCAACTCAAAAATCTGTCAATTAATTATGTGTCGCTTTCAAAGGAAAAACAATAGTCTGTTTAAAAGGAAATACATAATAGGCTTGTGTTGCAGAAGATGAATTACTTCTATCATATAGAGCTTCATAGGGTGCCATGCCGATTGTTGCTTAAAAGTTATTATTGTAGGCGAATTCAGCCAAAGGTAGATAGATACTTGCTCCATGGAATTAAATTTGGAAAGTATGCTAATCTCTTTGAGTAGAATTTGATTTCATGCATAACATAAGAAATTTTTGCAGAATAATTTACCCTTTTTGGATTATTATGCAGTTGGTTATATTTTATGATACTTAGAGCTGACGATGGAAATATGAATAGGTGAAAGGGTCGGTAACAGTAATGCCACAAACTCCTATTGCTATATAGTCAAGTGAAATGCTCTTATGAATCAAATAAAAAATCATCCTTTTCGCCTTTTCCCTCTCATACTATGTTATTTCTTGAGGAAAAATGCATTTGACTCATTAGTACATTTTGGGTGTCCTCTTTGTTTGCTTTTCAGGGGAAGATCCACATCAACTGTAAGTAAAAGTGTCAGTGTTCTTGATCTCTCTGCCAAAGAAAAATCTGCTAAGCCACCTAGAAGGCTTTCCATACCTGCTAAGTCGACAGTCAATTCAGCTGCAAAATCAATTGGCAACATCACTCCAATTTCTGAGACTAGAACTAAGAGAATGGCTAATACTCAGCGGAAAAGCGAAACACCTCATTCTGATATTTCCATAGCATCTAGCCGAAAGAAGTTCAATGTTCTGTCTTCAGCATCATATTGGCTGAATCAAATTAAGTACTCTGAATCTGCCGCCAAGCACTCAATTTCGCTTGGTTTTTTCAAACTTGCTTTGGAAGCTGGGTGCGAGGTATGCAAATTTTAATCCATCTTCTCTTTGTTTGTAAATGCATAATCTCTACACGTTTGAATTTTATTCTTGTATTTGCTGTGATAAGAATTCTATTTTGTTATATTTTACACATCCTTATTGCTGCACAGATATGTTTTAGTCTATTGTTTGCTCTTATGTATCATATAATAGATAACAAGTTGTGCTTAGGGGGTTCTATATAATAGACAATATTCAACATTTTTACCTTTATTCTGCTTATGAATAACGTTAAATCCAGCCTCAGAAAATGCGGGAGGAACTCAAATCCTATGCTCGTCGACATAATCTAAGTGAGCTTGGAGAAACTGTTAAAGACTTATTTGAAAGGTACAATATATCAGAAACTTCAGAGCAGTTGCAGGTCTCAGAAACCTGCTCTCAGGTGCCTGAAGAGAGGACTCGCTCATCTGACGATGAGGTTCATAGCTCATCAACAGTGGGAATTAGGAAACTGAAACCCAAGTTGTTGAACACTGATTCTGGCCAAGTTTCCCCAGCCACAGAATCAGTCAAGAAGGAAATTTCTTCGAAGAATAGTCCTGCACCAAGGACACGGGCATCTTTGAATAAGAATTCTGCAAATTCAAGATCTGTTTCAGACATTGGGAACCCTAAGATACAGAAGAAACCCCAGAAGCCAACCAAACAGGAGACCAATGAAGAAAAGGACAGGACTAAGAGAGGAAAGAAATCGGTCGGTGTGGAAGGCAAGTATCAAGTATTAGTTATTTTTTTTGTGATAGCTGTAACTGATACTAGGTGGTCTAAGAATTTGAAGATTGCTTTTATTAACAGGTCCAGTTAGTCCACCTGCAAGTGATAAAGTTGAAGAGAACAAAGAGAATATGGTAAAGCACATACTTTGCTCAAGATAGTTTAAATTTAGTTATGGATAACTTTCCTCCCAAAGGACATAAACTAGATTCCTAATATAATTTTGATTCCCACCTGCGCTGTAGGATTCTTACCCAATGGAAGAGATCTGTGCCTGACTGAAGTGACATGCAGGCAGATAACACTGATCCAGAAATGCCAAAACATATCATTTTCATCCCACCTTTAGCGTTTCTTCAGTGTTTGCTTGTTTGGTTTTCTTGTGTAGAGATTTGTATAGAAATTGTTGAGATGAATGCTTTCCAGTCTGGTGTGATAAGAAATTTTTTCTATTGGTCTTTCATTGTTTAAACTGAGAATGTGTTTAGCATGTCACAATTATTGGTGATACATTTGTATTGAATCATATTTGATATTCCTCCTATATTTGTAACCATTGATCTATAAATTTTGATTTTGATATCTGATATCTTTTCAATTTTTTGAATAGGTTACAACGAATGGCTGTCTTCAATTGTGATTCAAGTACGATAATCAATTCAACAAAAAAAAAAAAAAAAATTGTTCATACGACAATCTAGAAAATCTTTGTCGACTTGATAGGGTTGGTTTCGGTAACCGCTGAAGTTTAGAACAAAATGCATCGCTTTGGATTTAGATTAGTCTGGAACCGCAAGAGCTCAGAATTAGTAAATCTATCAATGACAATATATTATTTGTCCAGCTCCCTGCAGGAATCAATTTTTCAAGATAAACATCCCACAACACTCTGCTTTCATGTCTGAAAAATAGGATGCAACAAACCCCAAAAGTCCCAAAAGTGAATGAACTTGAGCTCCATCTATTAAGAGAGGTAATTTCTTTGATGAAACATGAGAAATCATATAAATTCATCACAAACTGAGACATAAAATTCTATTGTACACAAGCTCAAAGGCACACAATACTGAAAGTAGTACTATATTATATTATGGATTAAATACCTCTTAACATTCATATTTAGGAAGGTAGCAAGACAACCCTGATTGATTTTAACGAGGCAGTGAATGAGAATGGAGTTAATCTGCCGTCCAGCTCTGTTCCACTATTTCCCTTACTCTTCTGTTGTATTCACGCTTGTTCTCACTAAACATCCGAGCAGCTTCTGAATTTGCAGGAGAATTTGGGTTGGGATCACAGAGCAATGACTGCAATGAACAAATAACAGTCAAATGACTCAAATCATTAAATCAAATGAATTGCACAATTAGACTATTGCATATCTTTTGGTGACTCGGATCTTTCAGCAGTTCTATGTAAAAATGGTTGAAAGGACTACTAAACAGTTCTTGACAGTTTTGGTAAACTCAATTCATTTATCAGGATCAAAGTGTAAAAACTGGGAAAGCAAGAGCGCATAAAACTGATGCGATTTGGGAAAAAAATTAAAGGACAAAAAACACCCACAGAGAAACGAAGTAATTCACAAACCTGAATAGATGTAAGTATAGCTGCCACATCATATATGGGACTCCATTGATTTTGCAAAATATCCAGACAAATACTTCCATCAGCATATACTGACCATATATAGATTACTTCAGTACAGCAATATTTAGCAGATGTCACTTGGGGCAAGAAGCAAATATGTTAACTTACTATTTGGATGAAACATCCTAGAAACAAATCGCACAGTTGGCGGCTTGTTTGGATAATCCTCCGTAAACTGAAGGGTCAACTTGAATGTGCCTGTAGAACTCAAAATCAAAATTTTGTAATGTGAAATACTGTTGTAACACGTGTTTTATATCTAGCAGACAATCAATATTAAATATTGACATGGACTTAGCCTTACACCACCTAAGCACTAATAACAGCAACATGTCATTCTTCTTCTCCTTCAATTTCTACCACCCAAATATTGGAAAGGGATAGCAGGAAAAACTTTCTTTCATTCTTCCTACACCTAGGCTAATCCACTTTTTTTCAACAATAACCTAAAGACAAATGCAACATAGGATTCTACTGAGAGACTCTATAGTGGAGTCATGCGGTAAAACAGCTCTCTTAAAGTTCTCTTATTTCCGACTACAAGGTGAACTTTCAATTCCATGTGATAGGTTTATTCTGCAAGTCAATTCATGTAACCATGCAGTCAACCCCACCAATTAACTTTTAGTTTCAAACATGCAAGGAACAGAACACAAGTATGTTCTCAGCATGTTCAAGCGAACAGAATTTCAAGAGAAGACAACATTACGCCTCATTCTCTATAATCATCTCAACTTAAATATAAAGCAACAGAGTAAGCAAAGTTACAATAAACATAAAGTCATTGATCATTTCAAAGAATACGGACAGCACAAATATGAAGTCCCCCTGGAATATAACTTGAGATATCATAGAAAGTAAAATGTAGTATACAGTTAATCGCATTCCTTTACTAAAAGTGTCAAAAGCAGGATGACTCACCTCCATCCCATGGAGTATCATCAGGACTGCAATCCAAATCAGAAAAGAAACCAGAAACAACTTATCCAACCATACTCAAATATATTGATAATACACAAATAAAATAAATAACATCAGCAAACACAAATGGAGACTGGCTACACATTTTGTTATAATTTCTAAACTTACCCAAATATCACAGCGTTCCAAAGCATAATATTGTTTTCTTGGGGAGCCCCACTGATGCCTGCAGGTGGGTCTTGCTGCAACCTTTTAAAATCTCTCATCAGCCTCTTCCTTGCAGGTGTCGACATCTCCACCACCTACAAACTTCAGACATTCAATCAAAAGAAAAATCCAATTCGCCATCCTACATTATTCTTTCACATTAACCAAACATATCTCCTTGAATTCAATTCATGCACGTCCCTTTGGATCATAAAACATAAACACCAAACATACTAAATACTGTCCAGTTAAGTATCCAAGGTCATATCATTCAGCACAATTAAACAAAGGCTAGAAAGCAACTATTTACAAGATTTTTCTTTCTTTTTCCAATTCTCAATCTACTTTTAGCTACCCAAACCATAATTTGTTTCTTTTTTTTATTTTTTTTCCCTTCATTTATGCATATATTGCAGAATCACGCGGGTGCAAGAAATTCTCAATCCACATCTGAACTAGGGATCCCCACGCATCAAACAATCCATAAAAGTAGATTTTTGATTGCCTCAACAAGGAAAAATTAGATCTTTCCTTTGCTTTAACCGATCTAATATAACCAGAAAAAAAAAAACAAACAAACTCCACAAAACTAATAACAGAAACTAAAATAAAAGAACCTAACCTGAAAGGAGACAGTATGAGAAACTGGGAAACCAGATGGAAAGCTAAGCGGCCTCAAGTTTCAGCTTTGGAATTGATGGAATTTATACAAAGAAAGAAAAGAAGAAAAAGAATAAGAGTTGATCAAAACGGGAGAACGAGTGGAGAAGAAAAAGAGAAGGGAGAATCTAGAGACAGCGAAGAAGAAAATAGGATTCTTTTTACGTGAATTGTTGGGATATGGTTGGTTTGTTGCGTGTGTTGAGTTGAGCGCCGTCCCCACACTGTTCTATGTTTTATTCCTGCACTTGTTACTGTGTTTATCACTTAACACTGTTTATTTTATTTTATTTACTGCCACAATTTATTCTTTTACAAGTCTGTCTCTTTTTAATATAACTTTCTAAATAAAAATTATTTAAATAAAATTTTTGTTAGTAAAATTTTTATAAATAAAATTTAAAATTTTTATGTGTTTGGTTATCAATAAGAGTTATTACCCTAATTTAAGTTTTTTAAAGTTGTGTTATAAAAAAATAAAATAATATTATCAAATAAGTAAATAATTTTTTAAATATTTTAATATTTAAATTTTTTTAATATTTATTTCCACCCAAAAGCTCAATTTTTAAATTTTATTAGTTGAGATAAAATAACTTATTTAATTTTTAAAAGTTCTACTAAAAAAAAACCCAAACAATAATAAAGATTTTAATAAGAGTTTATAAGATTAAATAAATATTTATGATTATTAGATAAATTATAACAAATAAATACTAAGTAATTACAAATGGCTTTTGCTAACACATAGCCAGCCATAAGTTACAGGAAAAACATGCAAAAAAAGTAGTGACATAACAATGGAATCCACTTAATTTTATATATACCGTAAATTACATAAGTTGTAATTATATTATAGTATTAGTGAAGTATACTAGTGTTACGTATCAATTATCTCATCGAATCTTGTTAAGTTATTATTTATATAACTTATACTCTTTGTAAAAATATAGGCGAGTCTCCTGTATGTTATAATTTTTTACATTATGTTTGAAATGTCGTAAATTATGTAAAGAATAACTTAACAATTGCCTTATCCCATTATCTTATAACACATTAAAATGATTTATTTATTTATGTATTATTATTATTATTATTATTTTGGTTAATGGCAAGTCAAAAGACAGAGAAAGTGAGTGGGGTTTGACATACTTACATTTTATACAGCAAAAGAAAAGAACTGTGGCTCCAAATTGGGCGGTGTAGCAAGATGTGATTCTGATTTAGGGGTTGTGTTATTGTATAATAATATTATAGTGATGATATTGATAAGTAGAATATATACCCAAACTAGACTACAGAGTTAAATATATGGGAATAAAGGTTATGTCATTGGACTGAATAAAAGTTATTTTAATAATATTATAATTTTTAAAATAATTGTTATTAACTGTGTTATAAAAATAATAAGATGTAAAGAGAATCAGTTAAATATTTAATAAAATTTATCATCAAATTTATTTTAAAAAATATTATAAATTTTTAAAGTAATAGTATGTACTTAATAAGTCTTATTGTTAAATTATTATAAGAAAATAAATAACTATTTAGATATAATATTGAATAAAATTTATTTAAATTCATAAATATGTATATAAAAATATTTTTTATTGTGTGCATAAAATAATTAATAACTAAATAAATATTTTATATTATTAATTTTACTTTTTTATTTTGTTATCTCAATATAATTAGTAATAATAAATAATAAACTCTTTAAAGTTAATAATTTTATTTTCTAATTCAAAAGTATAATTTTAAATTTTTATAATATATATAAGAATATACATAAAACTATATTTATTATATAAATAATTCTCAAAATCTAATTTTAAAAAATTACTTTTTTTTTTTTTTAAAATTTAATATAGGATGAAATATTTTTTTAAAATTACTTCTGAAATCTCCTGAACGTACGTTCGTAATTACACACGGCCCTGGGTGGAAATGGAGTTATAGATATATGCGTCATGTCACTTTTATTTTATTCTTGCTTATCCCTTTTTTCCCCCCATAAATGTGTGATAGTGGAGCCAGGAAAAAAATACATAAAATTAATAAAGAATTTGCCTGGCAGCAATTTAGAAGAGAAACAATTGGGGATGAGGGGGATCGAATGCCAATGCCCCCGCATCCGCATGGGTTTACGGCTAAAACAAATATTAAGTAAGTTAATAGTAAGTATATAAATCATTATGTGAAAATAAATAGTTACGATGTCTACTGGTGTAGATAAGCCATGGTGCCAGATTGCCAATGAAACTACAGATGATGGCTATGAACTTAGCTAGGTTATTTTCCAGGATGAATGTGCTGCTTTGGAACCAGTCATATATGTGCATGTGTGTGAGCGCTTCGTGTTTGGTACTATTTAACTATATTTAAAGGAGAAAATATTTTTACTGTTTATACCTTAATTTCTTTACAATTTTATAAGAGCAAGATACATCAAGAATTTAATAGATGAGGGAAATAATTAAACACGGAGAGCACCCAAAATTTTTTCCATTCTACAGTTGGACTTGGCGAGATCATATTTATTAAATATTGTAGAGAAGATATACAAGAGGGGCTCGGAATAGCTCAATGTTTAGTAATCCAAATTAAAGAAAGAGAGTCGGTATTTCTTCTTCCACGCACTAAATTTTGAAGACAAAAATGAAGAGTGTTATATATCGCATAAACATATATAGCATTAGAAGAATACTCTTCTAGTTTTATTTGCACCTTATAGTTATTGATTCTGAAGACAAGGTGGCTCGGGTGTATCACGCATAGCTAGCCAATGCATTTACTTTGATGATCATCTCTTAATTTTCATTTTTTTTTTAGTTTGTTAATTTCCTGTACTTGTATATTTTATCAATCATTTGAGCATATATCCGTATTGTCATCAACATTAAAGATCATAAAGTTAATCGTTTCGAACTACTAAAATGAAGCATTCATACATCATTTAAGAATCAACAATCCAAGTATTATATTTCTTTGACAAATTATCAGAACATTTAATATTTTATCATGAAAATATAGTAAGATGAAAGATTTTGTAAAGATTATAGCAATCAAATAATAGACATCAATATTTTTTATAATTATTTAATATTTTGTAATTCTTAAAATAATCAAACAATAATAATAACCCTATAATCAATCATTCTTAGCATCTCCATTCTCATATATAATTAATATTCACATTAATATAGACATCATAACGTTATTGATTTTGAACTACTTAAATCAAGCATTCACATGTAGCATTTAATAGTCAACAAGTATTACATTTATTTGACAATTGTCAGAACAACTTTATCGTCAAAGAGTTTGGAGACCTACAACAAACTTTCCTAACAATAATAATATCAATAATAACTAAATACAATTGACGTCCCTATTCCCACGTATGACGTATCGAACGAATATATTAACACATCATCGACCAAATGATTTAAGACCAAAAGGAAGAGATAATAAAACAAAAAGGGGAACAAATAGGAACACATTTGACTTTCCTAGCTAGTTTGCATGCTGTCACCGTCCGCATGGCCAAATTTCTTTATCATGCATCATAACTGGTAAAAACACAAATTAAAATTAAAAAAAAAAAAAAATCAACGCTAGCTAGCTAATTGTAACAGTGTTCAAAATTAACCTTCAATCAGTGTGCTCTCTATCGTCAGCAGGAGATGCAGAAGCACTCTTAGAAGTTGAAAATGGCAAAGAATTAGGTGGCAGAAAAATCAAACTTCTTGGCTGATGATGAGAACTTGCTGAAGTTGATTTGTTCAAGTAGCTTGTTGCACAACCACCGCCTCTCACTGTTTCTAGAAGTTGCTCACCCCACTTGAGTTTCTGCCCTAAATTATCTCCGTTGACCTGATTATTATTTACACCACTATCATTGCCATTTCCAATGATTGATTTAAGAGCAGCAGCTAAAGCAGATTGGAAACTTGGGTCCGCTGTTATTGCTTTTGAAGCGGCTGCTATTGTATCCGCTGGTAAAGACTGTTGAGGAGGAAGATTAGGGGTATTTTTTTGCACGTAGGATTGAAAGATATTATCTACGGACTGCCTGCTTCCTATGTTTAAAGATCCAATTTGACTGTTTTCGATGTAGGGTTGAGTGCAACCGCCATAGCTAAGTAGCCCATTATTACTCCATGTCAGTAATGAACTTGATTCTGTGGAACTGAAGTTGAGATTTGTGGGAGAGTATCTTGGAGCTTGGGGATAATTTGAAGTAAACCTACTGAACTGAGACGAAGAAGAAGAGGGTATAGTGGTTGATGTGAGATCAAGAGTGATTGTTGGGTGTAAAGGTGAAGTTGATAGTGATGAAGAGGAGTTCGGTGCATAGATTTGCTTTGACTTATCAGATAGGTAAAAGTTGAGTCCGTGCATATGGAGATTATTGGGTGCTGTCAATGCAGCGGTGCAACCAGGGCGAGAGCTTGATGATGATGATGACGATGAGCCGGACAATAGCATTGAAGCTGCCGCAGAAGTGGTGGAAGCCATTGCTGTGGCCGAGACGGGAAGTGGGTGGTTGTGGGTTCCTTCATAGGTTGTGATTAGGATGGACATGTCCTCAGCACATCTTTGCACCTGAAGTTAATTAATTACCAAACAAAAGTCTATTAAAGATAAAAAGAGGAAACATTAGTACTAATGGATTTGACTAATGTTCAATTTATTGAGTAAATTATATGTTACAAGTATTACTTATAATTCACATAAACTTTGGACATACACTCACACACACACATATATATATACCTGTTTTCGTACAGGGCATGAAGGTGCAACAGTGCAGCGATAGTAAGCTCGGGGGCAGGGGTTTCCTTTGGCAATCTTTTGTCCGTATTTCCTCCATTGGCAACCATCATTCATCTGCACATCAAAAAATGTTTTATATATCAATCTAATTTTAATGAATTGTTTATAATAATGCATCAAGCACTAACAAAATTAAAACCTAATTATTATAAGTTATAAATAAGTTAGTAGACGCATCAATATTAATCATTTACCGTTGGAGTATCACATCTAGCTCTCACAGAAACCCTAGCTTTCTTGACTTGACTTCGTTGCAAAATTTCATCATCTCCACTTCTCATTGTCTTATTAAGACCTTTACTAGGTGGCCATGTCTCCCCAGCTTCCTCCTTTGGTTCTTCAAGACTGTGTGCAGGGCTCGGATTAGTCAGAGATTCGTTTGCGTCTGATTTATTAGACGCGTCAAATTTGCAGTCTAGTGCAAGAGACAAGCCTTCTTCAACTTGCTCGTCCTCTTTAACCAGAGAAGAGGTCTTGTTCTTTTCATCCTTTTTTGAAACACTTGGAAATCTTCCGAGGCTAAGAGATACAAGCTCAACTTCTTTGATTTCGTGGTCATGATCATTAGATGTCTCTGTTGATTTCTTTTGTTCTTGCTGAACAATGCTAACAAATTGCGCTTGAAGGGTCTGGTAATCCTTCATAATGCGATTTAAGTACATCTTTAATCTTTGATTTTCTTGTCTCACCTCACCCATTTCGGCTCTGGCAGTTTCAAGCTGATCATCCTAGCATCACAATAGTAAGAAACCAAATTCAATAATAGTTTTAAAGGAATAAAATCATACGTATGTGTTTCAAAGACTAAATTCTTCATTCCTAACCGTGTGTCTATTTTAGTAAGACACTACATGTGTGGTCACTCATCGTCGGCCAAGATATCATCAGGAAAATAATGGATTGATTTGATCATGTATTTTATATATATTTGGAGGGAATTAATTCGAGGCAATCAAAAGTTAAATTTGAGAGATGTAAAATAAATTTATCAAATGAGATGCTCAAGAAAATTGTAATTTCTGCTGCAACCTCATGTTACATTAAAGATGTCATTATCAAGTTACCTTCATGCATGCTAGTTAAAAGATATGATCAAAATTGCTCTAACCTGTTCTTTTCGGCTTGAAGATGATGGTTTTGAATCAGGTCCCAAAGAGGATCCTTTTGCATTAGTTAGTAGCAGATGCTGCATCACAATAATGAAAATTAATCGTCAAAAATTAATATTGAACGTGTATCCAAGGATCGGTGTTAAATGTATTCATATAATATCCAATTGATTCAACTCTTATCTGTAGCACGTTAATTACCTGTGGACCAAGCCATAATGAATTTGTGGTTTAAAATTTATACATGTTTTAGAGGTCCTTAGCACTCGATTCTAATTAAAATTATATGGTCTATTAAGGTCCAACGATTTGTCTATCTTTTCCATTTGGTATTGGTTTTTCAACACGTCTTTTCTTGTATTAAATGAAAACATTTGCCGATGTAGATTGATGCACATACATGTGATCTTAATTACATAGACTAGTATATTAGAAATATCTTTTCTGATAACTTTTCTTAAATATATAACTTTTTAAATTTTTTTGAAGGGAAATTAACTTTCCATAAACAAATGTCAAGTAATAAAAAACATGCACTCTAAAAGTTTGGGGATAAGAGGTTAATTTCTATCATGGACTCTAGTTCTAGTTACATATATAAAATGAGGTATTATTGCATACGCGAAAGACTCACAAATTGACAGCCTTGTGTTTTCTAAACAGAATTAAAGGTTTAATTATCTGCTTCCCGCAGCTTAAATGTTTCTGCTTAGCTAGAGATTGATTCGTATCAATATTGCTTTCATTGTATGACCTCTTGTCTCCAATCTGAAGTATTAAAAATTAATGATAGAAAGAAGCAATTGATAAACATGTTATTAATTTTCAGAAAACTTGTTTCTAGACTTGTAAACCCTTCTGAATAAATAATTTCTTTGGTTGCAATATACATCTATACATAATAATAATAATATTCCAAAACATGTAATGGATCTTAAGTGTACAAAAAAGCTTTACCTCAGCAACAATCTCTTCTTTATGATCATCACCAACAGAATCAACTCTCTTCTCTTCGTCGGCGGCGGCATCACCTCTGCGGTCAGAAATTCTCAAAACATCGTCCATAGTTCTTTTCTCCTCCATTAATTTCCTCTTCTTCAGTAAGTCATCTCAAATATTGTAACTCTTCTTTTATAGAGGGAGCCTGCCCTGCGCCTGCAGCAGTATTTGACTCCTTTTTTTTTAGGGGAAAAAAAACTCAATGCACAAATCCACACTAAGTCAACACAAGCCCAATCCAATTGCATTAAACTAACACTTTTTACGACCCACGTATAATGAATTTTCTTTTTCTTAAGAAGAATTCAACTTCAACTCTCTAGATAACATTTCAGAGATGAATAAATAAAGATGAGAGAGAGACCTTCAAGCCGCAATGATCGGACCCCACGGCCTAATACTAATAGTGCCATCTTTGAAGTTTCTCGCGTGAAAAAAGTCACGTGGGTTTTGGTTTTGGTCAAATTTTTTGCCATCTTTACGTGTTCCCATGGGTGACCGGAGTTCTTGATTAGGGTTTTTAGTTTTTGGGATTCTTGGTAATTGTTTATGTCAAACATGGGATCAAAGGATGGCTCTTCATTCGTATAAAAGATTGTTGATTAAGTGAAAATCTAGCTGGTCTCAGATCTATGATTTTTTTTTAATTCTTTAATATATATAGAAGTACAAAAAGAAAAGAAAATTAGTCTTTGGAAATAGGTGCTCTCCTTATCGTATCTTTCCTTGCTATTAAGTATATTAAGATATTTGTGTATTTAGTCACATATAACTTAGGTGTATTATTTTATTATTTTTATTTTTACCAACCACCTATCATGAGTATAATTCAAAAATAAAAGATGAGTAGAGTATCTTTTATCATTTATTAGAAAAGGAAAAATGATCTATTAATTGTTCATTAACTATGAAAAATTAGATATTTTTATTTATATGGAGTCGGAGTCTGCTAAATTTTAAATAAATGATCAAATTGAAAGTAAGATTCTTACCAAACGCAAGAGATTGTCACTTACTTTGAATATGATGATGATCAATGGTAGAAAATGACATAATAATTAACTTCTAAATCAACTACCTAAAATTTGATTCGTCTGTTTTTTATAATTAATTTTATTATTATATATGAAGGACATGTCACATGACACATAATTTATCATAGAATTTTGGAATATATAGTACTGCTTGTTATGAATTTTGTCTATATATTATAAAACATAAGAGTTTGAATTTTCTCCACTTTTAAAATTAAAAAAGAAAAAAAAAAGAAAAAGAAAAAAAATGAAGAAGATACAATAGCAGCAACAACTTAATATGACTTATATCGTCGAATTTTTAAAGCACTGCATTGTTATATTGCAAGAACACGACTTGTTGGCAATCCTGTTGTTATTTTATTTATAGAATAATTATTTGTTTAATCATATAACATCAAAGAAAGGCCACTTGTTTCATAATCAGACCGAAGAGAAGAATTCCTATCAATTCCACAATTTGCCATGTCAAGATCTCAACACGGCTCCATATTAAAAATGCAATCACGCAACTTCATAAGCACAAAACTCGGCAGGGGGCAACTCGATGTGTATATGGCAATTTAAACCCCCACCCCCCCCAAAAAAAAAAAGGAAAAAAGAAAAGAAACAGCAGAACATTGGGATCAAGTCCGTTGACGTCTAATAATTGATTCTGATCCATCCCCATTTCTGAGTATTTTTCTTTTTATTGAAATTAGAAAATTAATAATAGTATCAGAAATTTGCCTTTATCAGATGTAAGCGACTGAGTCTTGGAGCAAAATAATCGAGAGCAGTTGATGAATAAAAAAGGCAAAAGATTCAGCAGGTCTCCTTGCATATCCCGTTTTATGCACTGATGCATATGTCGATATGTGTGAAAAATAGTTTTCATGTTTCAACTTTTTTGTCAAATTTAAAGGCAAACGCCACTTGGTGAATGTATATATCGAGCATTTGACCTACTATATAATATATAAACTTTTTTTTTTCTACGAAGGCTTTAACATCCAAAGTCTGTGTGTATACTGTATATAATTACATGTTTACGTCAAAAATAATTTTGAGCAAGAGGCGACGGTGATACGCATGCATACAGTCAATTGTTTCCTTGGAATGAGTTATATATACATGAATGTAATCGCACAATGCGGGCATGTATGTTTTCCTCCATATGTAATATATATATATATACCACTGATTAAGAGAGAGCTAAACATGCATTCTAAGTTATTATGTCATTAATTACTCCGTACTTTATTTTTTACGATAATTTTATAAGCATTATATATATGTATCTTAATATATCTAAATTGCGATATTTTTAAATTATCTCAACACTATTTGCTTATTTTATTCCAAAATATGATGTAGGGAAATTCTAACTAATTAATAATTAAATTAACTTGATAGAATTTGCTTTCCAAGCATTCATACAATTAAATTATGGAGCAACTAGAAAATTAATAAATATAAAAATTAAGCGTGGCAGTCATAATACACACGTCTGCTGATGATCAACATCGGAGTAATCACGATTTAAATATCCGCATGACGTCCCCGAGACTTTTGCTGGATTTTGAGTTAAATAATTAAGATAATTTTGTGATTGCTCTAGTAATTGAAAGGTCAACGGTTCCAAATTATAAATCATAATAATCCAAATTTGGATTGCGGTCTTTCAGTGAATTTCAAGTTAGATTTCATTTGTAAGATATACCAGCTAGGTACAAACAAAGGTATAGTAACTTGTATATACAATATACTATCTTGCTTTCTGATAAATGCCTAGCTGCAACGCCATTTTCTTGCAAATTAAGCTATGATTAGTTGCAGAGCTAAGGTAGCTCGGAATTATTGGACTGATTATCGTTTAATTTGATTCGGGTTCTCCAAAAATGAACCAAAACTAAAAATAAACCTAATTAACCACATTTATTATTTATTTTAGGTGGAAACTCTATTCAATAATTATTTATTAATTTCAACTTTGTACGTTCAATTATTTCTGTAGATCTGACTCCTCCTACCAGTTTGCATGTTACTTGGTTGACATTTAAGTAAAGTCACCGGCATATATAAGAACCAACTCCCAGCATAAAATTAGTGAGTTTATTGATTAAATATATTTACCCACATAAGTGACACTTACAATTTTACTAATTAACCTACTAAAAAGCTAATGATTTTTTTTTAAAAATAAATAAATTTGACTAGTTTCATGAGAATGTTCTTAGTACTGTATTATGATATCTAATTATGATTTGTAAATTAAGAATATTTTTTTAGTTATGGCATCCTCACTTTATTAAAGTGAAAATATTTATTAAAATATAAAAAAATACATATTTTAATATATTAAAAATTATATTTTTTTATTAATATAATAAAATTTATATTTTTTTATATACTAATGACATTATTATTTTGTTAAAATGAAGATCTCTTCACTAGATAATTATTACATAAATAAAACAATATGAATTACTTGGGTAGTGCTACTTTCAAAGTCTGTACCTCCACTCCAAAACAAGTGCAAATTGCCAAGTTGTACTGAACAGAAAATTCGTACAAGTAAAATACATACACGTTACCTTTTAATTTCCAAATTCCAATCGTGAATTGATATTGAATGCAAGGTCTTTCACCAGATAAAAATAAATGAAATAATAATGCATTTCAACTCTTGCACATGAAAGCAACAAATTTGTAAATGAGAGCGTGTTGATTCCTCTTTCTTCTTTTCTTACTCTTTTGTTTTTTCAAATTCTAGAACAAGTCAATTTTCTACGTCGCTTCCCACTAGATATTGTATTATTGCGTTAGAAAATAGAATGCTGGTCAGAGTAATACAATTAGTTATGGTGATGCAAGGTATCAAAATGTCAATCTGTCTATGGTCGTATTAAAAAGGTAAGGGAAACACCCAAACCGTAAAGTAGAGGTCCTTGAATGGATATATTGTTCTTCAATTTCAAAATTAGAAATTTAGGTTTTTTTTGTGAATTTTATTTATTTGGATAAAAATCCCGGAAATTAATGTATTAAAGATTGTGCATTTATCTCCATTTAAGTAGTAGATGAAATTCCCTTATGGAAAGAGTTTGAATGTTAATTTGTAAAACGGTAAAACTTTAACTACTTATCTATGCTGTACAGATACAATAATAGTCTAACGGTCAATAGGGGACAGTGACAAATCTTAGGATTCTTAGGTTAGGTTATTTATTTATAAAACATGTCTCAGTTGAGGGTATTGGGCCACGGATGATTAGCTACAGAAGGGCTATCATGACCTCTTTTAATGGGCCCGAATCTTTTACAATTTTCATAATAAAAAGAAAAGAAAAAAAAAATCGTAAACGTCTACTCTACTTTATATTTTAAGGAAAAAAAGCAGTGATTACACGTGACCAATTTTTTTGTCCATATCCGGCTTTTAGTAATTAGGTTGGAGTGATTGTTTTGTAACGTCTCTCTTTATACCCCACCACTGACACTGAGAAATAATATTACTGCAGCAGGGAAGGGTATCTTCTTACCATTTGATAAACTATTATGTAGCTAAGCACCATCATGGAACATAGACACGCAACCCTCTGCCACATATACAACGCTAGAATCTTATCATGGTCGTCGATCTTATCTCCGAATACGAGCTGCAAAGAGAAACAAACAGTCAGTTTGACAACAGTGTAGATACAAGTTGCAATTTGAAGACGTAAGTGTGAAGTGGCAGCACTATCTAAAATAGAAAGAGGACAAAATATCCAGCTGTTAAGATTTTATTGCGCTTGACCATTATTGTACCAAATGCATCAGAGGGCTCTTTTATCTCTCTATAAAAATAAAATAAAGATCAATCGATCTGTATTGCTCTATAGTCTATACCCTCTCTTTATTCAGTTGTGCATCAGTCTCAGTCACCCAAATCAAAATCACCATGCATAGAGTTGTAGCCAGCAGAGCATTCAGAGCCAGAGCTCCTCAAAAGACTGTTGGCTGTTGGTTCAATCTCTCCAGGTATTCATCCCGATCCTGCTGTGATTTTCTTTTTTTTTTTAATTTCTTTGTGGAAAATATTGCGGGAATACCATGTGTGGGGATTTTTAATATATGGTATTATTGTGTGTATTTGGGTTTGTGTTAATTTTTGGAGCGATCGTAAAGGCTAGTCGAGTTCAGTTTTTACTCGTTCAGAATCATTGAGTAATGCATATGTAAACATATCCATTACGGAAATAGTTATTCTTGATCCGGCTGTATTTTGGAAAAGGATTTCGCGGCTTGGCTTCCTTTGGAATTTCAACCGTATTCCTTGCGGAAGCATTTTCTGTTTGTTCTGCCCATCATCAAGACCAAGTTTTTGACTGTTATGTTAATGCAATCAGTTCTTTTGAGAATTGGTGTTGAATCTACTTGATGATAGTGGTGTCTATTTCAGTTGAAGTTATTGATCCTCTAATTGGATTTTTTTCCCCTTTTATGTTAAAATACACGAGTCTACGATTTTAGCAGCTGTCTGAATTTTGGACGCTTAGGATTCGGGCATTCTTTTTCTAGAGTTACCATGTGTATCATTATGGTTCTTCAATAACTTCTTTCTTTGATTTTCTTATTTCTCTGTGTAGCAGATCAGCTCATACTTTACCTTTTGCTACGGTAGAGGCAGACGAAATATCAGGTTCTAAACCTGGTGAAGTATACAATTTGGGTAGGTACAGCTCCTGTCACATCAATTTGTACCTCATAAGCTGAAAAAAAAAGGGCGCACAAATAGTTGTGTGATTCTCTTTAGCAACTGTGCGGTTATTTTTTTTTTTGTCTCATATTGGTTCCTAATTTTGATTTTCTATGTTTATACATTTTCTGGACTTTCAGTTAAGCATGTTAAGGTAATAAATGCATTGAGTTAACCTTAATATTGAAGGTAAAATCAGTGATTCTAGGGAGTTCTTCATGTGTGGCTTACTTTAGTTGTTGGCTTCCTATTTGGCTTTAACCTTGCTATCTATCAAGCCTCACGGTAAAAATGTCTTGAACTTAGAATGTCTTTGATTTTAGTGCAGGGGAAGTGGACAGGATCATCAAAATGGAGCATGTTATTAGATCCTTTAAATGGAGAACCATTCATTAAAATTGCTGATGTGGGTGAAAAAGAAATCCAGGTATATACTTTGTGTGTATTGCACAATGGCTTCATCACTTTATTTGCTAATGGATAAGGAGAATATTGTAGCATGGACCTTGTTCCGAGTTCATTTACAGGATGACTTTCAAAAATTTTTTTTTTAAGTGGAATTGATCTAAACTATTTTTTTTTTTGGGGTACTGTGCTTGCTCTAAACTAAATATTTCCTACTGCTGAACTGCATTTGCAGCCATTTGTAGAGAGCTTGTCCAAATGCCCTAAACATGGTCTGCACAATCCCTTTAAATCACCAGAGAGGTTTGTCTGGCCTTTTCTTCCATTCCTTTATCTTTGTTTGCTAATTCTGAATTTGTTTATTGGGTTATCAGATGGAAAGTTTCCATCATCAATATTTTATTTTTCTTATGATAATTACTTATAGTGGATCATGTTTGACAGGTATCTTTTATATGGAGATATATCTACAAAGACAGCCCACATGCTTTCACTGCCAAAGGTAATGCATATTGAACAAAATAATTATGAGATTCTATATCCCTTTCATATAACTGACATTGAAATTCTGTAGTTCTGTTCATTGGTTAATATAGACTTCTGTTGGACGCTATTTTGATTTCATATGATTTTCAGGTCTCCGATTTCTTCACTAGGTTGATTCAGAGGGTTTGTCCTAAGAGTTATCAGCAGGCTCTTGCCGAGGTTCAAGTTACACAGAAATTCCTTGAGAATTTCTGTGGCGATCAGGTATAATAAGATCAGCCCAGCTGAGACTTTTTGGTTAGAAAAGAAAAATATCCTGTCAAATGGCATTTTCTGATGTCGAATGACCAATGGTTGTGTATCTCTATTTGCATTTTATTTCATTTGAATGGATGCATTGACCTATTCTTTTCATCAATTTTTTACCGCATCCACGCATGCTTTCTGGACATGGACAACTTTCAGTTTTCATCCCTCTGAGAAGTCACTGAAGAAGTTCTACCAATTTATTTGTGATCTGGCAGGTCCGATTTTTAGCAAGGTCATTTGGCGTTCCTGGAAATCACCTTGGACACCAGAGCCATGGCTTTCGTTGGCCTTATGGTCCTGTAAGGCATTCTCTTTGATTATACTTGGCAGTTGATTATAATTTATCGTAGCAAAGATGCCTTAGCGTGATATATGTTATCACCTTGTCAAGATGTCTGCATGCACCATCTTTACATTACATTGCTTTCTTATGCAGCATTGGGATTCCTTATACGTTCTAAGTCATCATAATTGCTATTTTTTCCATGTTATATATGCATTCATTTCCATAAATTGTCATGTGATATGTGTTAGTGAATCTGAACGAATGTCTGTGCAGGTTGCAATTATTACTCCCTTTAATTTTCCACTGGAGATTCCTGTACTTCAGATGATGGGTGCACTCTATATGGGTAATAAGCCCATTGTTAAAGTTGATAGCAAGGTATGTTGTTGAATACCATTGGTGGCATAAAATTATGGTTTCATTATTACAGGTATGAGATGCAAATAAGTTATTTTCACTATCAACCAAATGGTTTAATGCAACTGAGGATATCGCCAATGAATGGCTTATTTAGTTTGGCCTTTTGTGGTGAAAGAAAGAGGTCATGGGTTTACGTCCAAGGGGATATGTTTAATATGGGGTGGGGTGCATGAAGACATGGTAACTGGAAAAAAAGGAAAAATTGCAACTGAGTATAAATAATACTTGTTGTTTACAAATTATTGTCACCGATGTTCAATGGGAGAGGTAGCAGAATTAGAAAAGGACCAAGCTGTATGTTTAGAGAAAAAATATTTCTGGGTGTTGAATGAATTAGCTGGGCAAGGAAGAGTGATAATCTACATGACTAGTAGTCAAGTTAGTGGACAGGCGTTCTCTGCAATTTACATTGATTTCAGAACATTCTAATTTTTTATTATAACGAGGAAAATGTAGTTCTGCTTTTGTTATGTCATTATTGAAGTTCTAACTAATTCATGCTCATTCTGGCTTTAAAAAATGTTCCATAGGTCAGCATTGTTATGGAGCAGATGATGCGTTTGCTTCACTATTGTGGGTTACCTGTCGAAGATGTTGACTTCATAAATTCTGATGGGAAAACAATGAACAAGCTTTTGACGGAGGTTAGCATCTAAATTTGTAAACCATATTTATTCACTGGTTTATTGTTGTGTTGTTTGGTATATACTTGCTTGCTTATGCTTAGCTGAGTAAGCTTCATGTCTCACTTTGTTACATAGCTCTAATCCACAAATTTTGCAGCGTTCATAGTGTGTCTATATTGAAAATTTCATATTCTCTTCAGTTTATCTTGGAATAATTTAACTTCTTGTTTCTTATGGGCATTGCTACATAGCTCTAACCCACAAATTTTGCAGCGTTCATAGTGTGTCTATATTTAAAATGTTGATTTGCATGTAAATTGGTGTTTTATTGATATGTGGCTTTCTTACAGGCAAGTCCACGAATGACTCTATTTACTGGAAGCTCAAGAGTGGCTGATAAATTGGCTGTTGACCTGAAAGGTCGCATTAAATTGGAAGATGCAGGATTTGACTGGAAAATCTTAGGACCTGATGTTAATGAGGTTTCTTGCAGGCAATTTATTATTTCACTTTGGATTGTGCATTTTTATTCTGCTTGATTTTAGATCATTTTTTTTCACTTCTTTCTTGTTGATATTTGAATGTTAGGTGGATTATGTTTCATGGGTGTGTGATCAAGATGCATATGCATGCAGTGGCCAAAAATGTTCTGCACAATCAATACTATTCATGCATGAGGTTAGTTGCTTCAGATTAGCTTTTTGTACTGTTATTGTATAAATGTATCAACGTTTTCTTAATAATCTTGAGTTATTAATGCTTATAACTAAGGTTGAGGATGTAGTTCCATTCTAGATTAACTTGTATTTTAAGTTTTTATGTTGATTCAACAGAGTGGATTTTACATTTGACAGTATGTGCACTTAGCATCCACAGATTTGCAAATTCAATGGGTTGGCATTTTTTCATTGTTAATATAATTGTTTACTTGTTCAGAATTGGTCTTCAACTTCACTTTTATCCAAAATGAAAGATCTTGCCGAGAGAAGAAAGCTGGAAGATTTAACAGTCGGCCCCATTCTTACCGTAAGTGTGACTTTTCCCCCTCTTCAATTATAGATTTTTTTATTTCAGATTGCTCATAGGATACCATCAGTAATGACCAATTCTGTTCATGGACTTTGGGTTAATGGAATTACATGAGCACATTATGAGTTTGTGTGAATTTCTGGACTGTCCAATTCACCATAAAAATTGTACACTAGTACAAATAGGACAAAAGAATGCTTGTGTTGGCTTGACTCTATATTCCCTGATTCTTGTTGACCGCCACCCAAGACTCTGAACTATGGGTTTAGCCTGTTGGGGTTTGTGTCCAAAAAAAAAAAAAATTACTATCTAAATCATTCTAAAATTCACGCTTTTACTGTTTCTCAGTTTTGGTTTTTGTATTGTTGTTGCAGTTCACAACTGAAGCAATGCTTGAGCACATGAATAAATTGCTTAAGATACCTGGTTCAAAGTTACTTTTTGGTGGCGAAGAGCTGAAGAACCATTCCATCCCATCCATATATGGTGCTCTAAAAGCAACAGCCATCTTTGTCCCACTTGAAGAAATTCTGAAAGATGGAAATTATGAACTTGTAACAAGAGAAATCTTTGGACCTTTTCAGGTAAACAAAGAGAAATCAATTATGTTAGGGAATTACTATTTGTTGAAAATTGAATGTTAATGGTACTCACAATAGCAAATATTCATGTTTTAGATTGTCACCGAGTATAAGCAAGATCAACTTCCTCTGGTGTTGAATGCTTTGGAGAGGATGCATGCACACTTAACAGCTGCGGTGGTTTCAAATGATCCACTCTTCTTACAGGTGAGCTTAAACAAATCTTTTTCTCACTCTCCAGTTTCATCGTTAGAGCAATGAAATCATACTTTGAATGATGTGTCAATTTTTGCAGGAAGTGATTGGGAATACAGTGAATGGCACTACATATGCTGGATTAAGGGCAAGAACAACTGGAGCTCCTCAGAATCATTGGTGAGTTAAATAATTACTTTTTCCAGTTTTCATATTTCAAGAGAAGTGTTTTCGTGCTTATCGGCAAGAATTGGGGTATATGACAGGTTCGGACCATCTGGAGATCCGAGGGGTGCAGGAATTGGAACCCCGGAAGCAATAAAGCTTGTTTGGTCTTGCCATCGAGAAATCATATACGATTATGGTCCTTTACCAGGGAATTGGGAGATTCCACCATCTACTTGAAGATTCCCATTGGTTAGAAGGCATCAAGATTAATCCTGAAGAGAGTTTATGATCCAATATAATAATACATCTGATAGAGCAGCATAGTATTTCTCATTCCTTAGTTATCCTGGCTAGTTTTATGAAATAAAAAAAGGTGGACAATTTTGTATTTCACTAACTGATTCCGAGAATTATGCTACTCTTTTCAGCCTCGCATCGCCTGTTGTGAATGCACCGAGGATGTAGCGAAAATGAGTTTTTATTATATGCTTGCCTCCAATAGTATGCTTAATTCGATAAAATGCCCATTCTTTTGATTACTATGCTTACCTCCCAATAATTAATTCGATATAACGGCCAAACTTTGTGACGTCTCACTTTTGATATTATCTTTAACGGGTAATTAGCTGCCCATGGGCATTCTTCTTGGCGCACCCAATACTCCCGGCATATCCAATTCCGATTGTCTGATTGCAATGTCTAACGTTCAAAGGGTAAAACGGGGAAGTCACTAGTAAACAAATTAATAAGCCAATTTATTTCTAGTTTTAATTTTCTTTCACTTTTCTTTTCGTTTCTCCTACTTTTCTAAGTTTTCTTTATTTCTTTTTTCCGAATTTATTTCTTCTTCTTCTTTTTTTCTTGGTTTTACTTTTATTTCTTCTTCTTTTTAAATTTGTTGGTTTTTTTCTTTATTTTCTTTTTATCATTTCTACTTTTTTGCGGCATCGATCTTTTTCTTCTACGTAGAGTTGCAGCTACCACTACTTAATTCTTTTGGGAGTTTCGTTAATTATTTTGGGTTTGTCTGATTTGTTGAATCTGTTTCTTTATTGCTCAATTTTATGTTAGAATAATATAATTTTTAATCCTATTAATTCATGTATCTTAAATTGATTCACATAAAATTAAAGAAAAATTAATCTAGTAAAAGTGTACTTATTCAAGTTGCTCAATGTGGCTGGGTTTGATGATCAAATGGATAGAATTCAGGGGTTTTATTTTGTTGATTTGTTGAAGAAGATGATGGTAGATAAAAATTCTGTGGTAATAAAAATGGATGTGGGAGAGATTTTGGTATTATTATTGGTTTATTTGTGATTATCTTGATTTTTTTAGATTCTAGATTTGGTATTTTTGGGTTTGTTATGAGTTGAATTTTGATTTTATTTTAAAAAAAATGCAGAATAAAAAAACTAAAGGAATCAATATAATTAAAATAAAAGATGGAAGAAGTTATATATGTTGTTAAGGTTTGAGGGGCATTTATGTATTTGCACATTCAATTCAATAAAGGGAAAATATGGTCATTTAATCAAATAGCATATGCTGCATACGATTCGTTAATGTTACCTGTGAAATTGACGGAACTGGGCGCAGGATGCAAGTAGTTGGAAGTATAGGGTGGGCAATGTAAAATGTCCATTCGTTTGGGCTCGGTCGCAAATTACCCATTTACTAACCGAAAGATATTGTGGACGATGGATTTGATGTTGGGCTTTTCAATTTAAGACGTATGTCTTAGTTCCCTATCTCTCTCTCTTTTTTTTTTTTAATTAGAATGAAATCACAAATAAGAAGAGATATATTTTAAATTATTTTATCATTTGATGTTACTCTTAAATAAAAGAGATAATTTATGATGATAATAATAATTAAGATTTTTATTACGTTGAAACTACTTTACAATGAAATATTTATTCATATAATATAATTAAAAACACAATATATTTTTTAATATATATCATTTTATGTATATAACGGTAATTCATACGATAGTTTAAAATTGCTCCAACATACCGTGACGTAATCATGATAATGAGATGAGAGTTTGGGAATTTTGTACCGAACGCTCGGAAAATTTACGGAAATGCCCAAAATGAAAGTTGGGCTAGTTTTGTAAATCTGCCATAATTTTGGGTATTCTCTGTAAATTTTCCTCCACTTTCTTCTCACTTCTCTCCTTTGACCAGCTGGGTTGCAAAACCCTGTGCCCACCCATAAAACCCTTTGACGCCTCTCTCTTTCTTTTGTCGAATAGCAAGCAGCACAAGTACTGCACAGACCATTTTTGTACTCAGTATTCTTAGCTATCGAAAGGCTTCGCAAGCACAAGCAAGGCTGCCGCTGGATTTGTGATCCTTAAAATCAGGTATCTTTCACTTCAGTTTCTAAGTGTGTTTTTATTGATGGGTTTTCATTATCTTAGCTTTTTACGATTGTCTTTCCTTTCTGCAATTTCTTTGGACCTCCGATGGGTCTATGAACAAAGCAGTGGTTTTTACATAAATATCTGCTTTTTAGTTTAATTTTATGTTTGTTTGTTGGTTCTCATGGTTTTGTTTTTGAAACTAATCGCTTAACTAACACGGGTTTCATCTTTGCGCCCCGCAATACGTCTTTGACGGACCTCGCCTTTTTTCTGTCAGTGTCTATCTCAATTTGCTGACCCATTTTCTCTTTTGAGGCTATTGGTTTTCTTTTTCTTTTTTGTGGTTGAAATTTATTTATAGAATATCTCCAAATATGGTTTAGCTTAAATGCAGATTTGTTCCTTTTTTTGTTTTTTAATTATTATAATGCCTTTTATTCTAAGATTATTTATTGTGTATGTAACTGAATTCAAGTTTTTGACCGCAGTTTTAATCATGACATTGCTGGAGGTGATAACCAAGGCCTTTGCCAATCGCGAACTACCAGGTTCCCAATCAGAGAACCCAATCATACTCAACCCAGATAACATTTTCCTCAACTTGAAGCCAGAACTTGAGGACGTGAGTGCTGCTTCACTTGTAAACCCTGTTTCTGGATGGCAAATCTCTGAAGTTGATGCCTACCTCATTGACTCAGGCAAGAAATTCCATGCAAAGCTAAAGCGAAAGCTTAAAGATACTAATAACTTTGATAAGGATGAATTTATTGGGATTTTGAACCCATATCTCGAGAAAATTGCTGAGAAAGTTGGAATTTCTACCAGGATTAATACATCTAATAGTGGATATACTCGGGATCTGATTGAAAAGGTCGGCTTTTTAATGGGTAGAGATGTGGCCTCTTTGGTATTGGAAGCATGCATTAGTTTGAGGATTTGGGAATTGGTGGAGACTTTGATAGTTCATGGGCTTGTTGATCGTTCCTCGTACTCGAATTTGGTTATGAGACTTGCAACAGAAAAGAGGTCAGATTTGCTTTGTCTTTGTGTTAAATATTCTCCAGATCTTGGATCATCTGAGTTACTTTGCATTTTGAAGTACTTTCTTTGTCCACCTAAAGATGCTTGTGGTAGCATGGGTAGTGTGAGGATGGAATGGGAGAGCCAAGCCTTGTTAGCTATTGAGAAGGCAAGTGATGAAAATCTCTCTAGGAAGAAATTGTGTTTGGCGAAGGAGGCTTCGATTCTGTTGATGGTTGCACATGATGGATTCTCAGTTTCTGAACTTTGTCTGCATTATTTGTTAGCATCTTCAAACATTGATGAGGTGATACTTTCATCCTCAATAAGTAAGTTGAAGGGCAAGGAGTTGATGGGCTTGATTCGGTACTTGGGGAAATGGTTGAATAAATTTGAGAGGTTTCCTCAGGCTGGTCCATGTCCTGAAGCATCATTTGGGTTGGGTTTGAAGGCTTGTGATTGGGTTCCTAAGCTTGAAGTAATTGTGCAATGCCTTGGTTTGGTGCTTGATGAGAACTTTTCTTCTCTGGTGCTGCACCCAGAGTTTCAGGAGGAGCTGAGATCTATTGAGGGAGTGGTTAGTGCTCTAGCCTTGGAGGCGAGATACTGTTGTTCATTAGCCAACATAGTTAAAAAATTTGGGAGTTGATGATGAAGGCGTGCAGTGACATATATCAATGTTGCACAATTTTGCCTAATTTTTATATTGTCATTGTAATATGGATATTCTTTTTTTGGAATGAATTGAAGCTGTTTAACAAGTTTATGCTTTTGAGTGGTTTGATTTGATAACTGTTGGTCTATAAATGCCTATGGATCATCTTTCTCCGCTTTCAGAATGGCTGCAATGTATCCTTAGGTTCTTTTTTAGATGGTTTAACTGTTTAATACGGCTCCCAGGCCTGACCAGTTATCAATTTTGCAAGTTACAGTTGCCCTGGGATCTGAAAATGGTAGATCGGTAGATGTGCTCTTGATATTCAATCCTTATCATTGGGAATAAATTTATATATTTTCAGCTCGTCTCAAGAGATGCATATCCAGAAACTTGCACGACCATGAAATTTACCAGATAATATGTTTACTCAATTTATGTAGGTATGTTCTGCAGCATCTGCACTAGGAAATACCCACAGTTACATTAGTCTTCAACAAGTTCTTCCTCATTCTTCTTCAGTTTTATTATTGGCAGGTGCATAATATTCAATCTTTTAAAATATATAACCATTCTGGTGAACATGAACATAACAGAAATAATTTTATCAATATGAAGAATAGATGATTTCCCAACATATTTTCCTGCATCTAATTATCTTAACTAAGGAAGAAGGATGACCACCCTACCAACTCATTCTATTTGATTTTTCTACACTTTGTTAGTTTACAGCATTAATTCTAACATCAGATAAAAACTTAGTAGCAGCTGGGATGGCTTACAATGATGCCAAACACTAACAGGAACTCAAGTTCTGAAGCCACTTCCCATCAATCATCAGAAACCTTCTGTAAGAGCAAAAACTCGGCCAGCCAAAGGTGGAGGCACTGCATCTACAGCTCGTTGTATTTCCTGATACAGCATCAGCACATATTCACAATTTAGTCATGGAATCACAAAAAGGGTTTATACAAATTTAAAGAGGCATTGGAAAGAAAATCTGGTACTACTGCATATGAAAAACCCACAATCTAAAATAATTCAAAAACCTCAATATCACATTGGTCTTGTCCTTCAAAATACAACGAAATTTCGAATGTGGAAAGGGCTTATGACAGACCAACAAATTACCGGTGATTGAATATAACATGATTTGGCATGGCTAATACTTAAACAAAAAAGCTAATAATTTTAGAAGCTTGAAGTTAATTAGTGAACCACACTGTTGCTCAAGTAGTAAGCATTTGATTGAACAATCGTAGGCAATATATTTTATAGGACATTCTGCTTATTGTCATCTTCTACTTATTATCCATGGGCTGGTAGACAGTAAGGTTGTCAGTAACGCTAGCATGATCAAAGCAGATGGCCAGAAACTTACATCTACTTTATGGCGAGCAGAAAAGTGAATAAGGAGAATTGCTTTGTTCTCAAACTTTTCTGCATAATCAACTATCTGGATGTTCATCAACAAAAAATTAGAAACAAAGAGTTAGAAAGATATATCACTTCATGCATGGAACATAAAGAGCATTTAATGAAAATATGAGGGACAATACCTCAGACAGATGAGTGTGTCCATAATCTCTTGCCTGCTCCACTGTTGTTGAGTCATCAACATAGGTGCTCTACATGAGAGAAGACAAGAAACAAGAAATAATATGTTAACCAGTCATAATATCTAGATTTGATAGCATTGCATTCAACATAAAAAAACCCACATAACCATTTCCTAAAAAGTTGTAGTTTCCAACAAAATGAGGTTTCACCTCCATAACTAGAATCCTTGCCCTCAAAACATCAATATTAGCTTCATCAATGATAAAGTCAGACATTGTGTCTCCTGTAAAAGCAACTTCAGGAGTTGTCACGGTATATGTAATCTGCCAACATTAAAACTCAACCTTGAGGAAGCAATAAAATGGAAATTAAAAGATGCAAAGTTAAAATTTAATCCAAAAACCCAAAAGCTTTCCTGAAATGATCTAAAATATAATGCCATTTTAAGCCAACATAAATCCTCCAGATGACATAGAAAAGGAAGTAGATTGAAATAAAATTTTGAAAAAAGGGGAAAGAATGCATAATGCATCAAGTAAGAAACTGTGAGGACAAAAGCATAAATGATTTGCAGACAAAATAAAAGACCTCCGTGCCTGACGACTTCAATTTCTTAATCTCATCCCCAGGAAGGCCAAGGTACTCTTGCTTAAGTTTCTGTTTCACAGAGTAAACTACATAACCCTGCAATGTGTCAGGAACAAAGCCAGTCAGGAAAGCATAACGCAGCTCAAAGTGGATTTTAATGAAGCCATGTAATTAAATCAAACAAGACTTCATGGGAAACCAACATAAAAAAAAATATGACAGCAAAATGAAATTTACCTGGCTTTGTATAACATGGTAAGTTTTGAAAGCTTTCACAAAAAGGTCCTTTCTCAAGCAAAACCCTTCCCCTGCAAAAATGTAAATTTGAATTAAATAAAGGAGAAGCAAAAGTATCCAACAAGGTCACATATTTTCCGTCTGAACTGAAGGTTAAACATTACCCACGTCCAAGCCAACCAGTGTATGGCTCAGCTCAGAATGATCCATCCTTCTATGAACCTCAAAGAGTTGTTCCACATCTTCTTTAATACAAGAGGGAACGATAATTGTGGGGGGCTTCATGCGGTACAGGCCTCTGGTAGCAACATACATGGGCAACCCTCCCTACAAAGGTAAGCATTTATGAATTATTCAATAAAAATTAAGAAGGCAGTCCCGGCAAGACTAGTTAAAAAGGAAAAAAAAAAAAAAACAATTGTTAGAAAGAAAAATTTCATGTATAACTACTCAAATGAATACAAAAGAGTATCACTTAGCAGCGAACTACCATTGACTGACTATCTTAAAGCTAAAAACATTTTAAAACTACTTCTTAAATCAATCCGACAAAAAGTAATCGAAAACAGTGTAAAAAAAAAAAAAACACACAGAAGAATAATAACTAACAATGTGATCCATGTGTGCGTGGGAGATAAAGAGGAAATTTTGAGAGAGAGCTCGAAAAGGGCATCGTCCAATGTCGAATGCTACATCGAGAGCGGGGAAAATAATGCAAGTTTCGTGGCCTGCTATCGACAATCCTTCTACTTTGTACCCTTGTAATTGCATCCCCCTCCCCCTCTTCTCCTCTTCTTTGCCTTTCGTGGCCATTCTATAATTCAACGGCAGCAGAGCAATCAATCATCAATGGGTATATGCCAATCTCAATTTTCGAAATGGGAACAAAAGCTTTTCGGTAATATACTTCATTTCAAGTCAAGTTTGATTTTATTTATTTATTGGATTTTTCGTGTGATTTTTTAGTTTTTATTTTATTAGTTAATACCAAAACAATTAATAATTGGATTTAGTTGCGTTAATTATGATGAATCCATTTAACTCAATATAAATTATATAAATAATTATATTTATTTATTTTAAAATTGATAAATATTTTAACTGAACTTTATGATTATTAATTTATATAGTAACATATAATTATTTAATAAATCTATTATCTTATAAGTTTAATTTTAAAAGTAAGTTAATTTTAATATTTTTTTTTAATTTTAATATAAATAATTATAAATCACTTTCATTTTATTACAAGACATAATGCTAGTTAATTATTTAAAATATCATAATTTAAAATTTAAAAAAAAAGATACAAAAAATTAATAATAAAACCTAGAAGTTCATTGTCATTTTTTAAATTTTTAAATAGTTTATTTTTTAGCTTTTTTATTGAATACTAAAATTTGAATGAAATTTTTATATTATAATATATTTATATTTAATTTTAATAAATTTCATATTTTTAATTTTTATTTTAATTTAATCTTTAAGTTTGAAATCAACTTAACCCAATGATTTAAGAATTGTGTTGAATTTAGTTGAACATATTTATTAGATTGGGTTGAGTTGATTTTAGCTCAACCCATTCAATAGTAGATTAAATTAAATTTTTACAAACTTTACCCTACCCAATCCATATGCACCCTCCCTATTTTTTTAATTAATATAATAATCAAATTATAACTTATTATTTTAATTTATTAATTCTCAAAAATCACAAAATTGCCCCTAATTAGCTACTTTGCTCTTTATTGTAACAATAGTTTAAACTAAACTAGTTTCTCTCTCTTTCATTTTTTTATTAAATTAATTATATTTTACTCTTAGTTGTTACTATAATATCATCAAATTTACCTATTATTATCATTTAAAATTTACACTTATGAGATTTGACCAAAAAAAAAATTATAATAGATTTAAAATGATGCATAAATTTTTATTTTTTATTTTTACATGATAAGTATTGATTTTTTCGTTTTGTTTGGATTATAATATAGTTAAATATGTTAATTTATAAACAATTTCATTTGTTAAGTATAACATTTACTTCATGTATTATATGAGTGTCCAAAGATTAGATTTTGTGGATCACACATTAATCTTTATCTGATCTATAATTGTATAGATTATTAATTTTTAATCTAATTTAACTCATGAATTGATGAAACTTGATTTAAATTCAATTCATGCATTTGAGGATTTGACCAAATTTATATTCAATCCGTCATTTTACGGATTAAAAATTTGTAATTTTTCAAATCTACTAATTAATTAAATAAAAAGTCATATATAAAGATAATTTTTCTACCAATCAAATTCATAATTGAAAAAGAATTAAATAAATTAACTATTTAAATAAAGTTAGAATAATACATTCAAATTTTTAAAATATAACACATCGAAAAAGAAAAAATTCATTTGTTTAGATTAATATATGAAAATTAACTGTTTAGGAAGTTATACTTACTTTTAAAATTATTTGATTATTTTTTATTTTATATTATTATCGGTAAAATATAATATAGTGCTAATGTAACTTTATTTTAGCTTATTTATTTATTACTAAATAGTAATGGTATATTTATAAGTTTTATTTTTAATTAAATCAATATTTTTTTATTTTTTACGGATTCACAAATTTTTGTGAATTTACATAAGTAAATTCATATATAAGACTATAGATTTTTAAATTTTCAACTCAATTTAATTTACTAATCTACAAATTGATTTTTTATGTAATAAACAGATTGAGCGGATCAAATTAAATTATAAACACCCCTAATGTGTCACGATAAATTTTGATAAAGGAATGAGACGAGATATTTTTTTGCAAATAATTGATCCATTTATATTTTTAATATAAAATATATACAATACAAAATTTAGTAAATTCAAATAATGTCAGTGCTCAGCTTATACCATAAGAGGAAATCCTTCATTTAAGTATGTAATAAGTATTAAATTTTATTTTATAGTCATTCTATGATACCGTAATTTAATTCAATATAAATTATATAAATAAAATATAAAACTTGTAAATTTAACATAAAATATGTAAATTAATATTAACTGTAAAATAAAATATAGATTTTAGAAATTCAACATAAGACTTGTAAATAAAAGGTAAAATGAGTAAATTAATATAAAAATAATAAATTAATGCATTATTAGTAAATAAAATAAAAACTTGTAAATGTAACATAAAACTCGCAAATCAACATTAAGTGCAAAATAAAATATAAATTTTAGAAATTAAACATAAAATTTATAAATAGAAGAATAAGTAAATTAATATAAAACTAGTAAATTGATGTATTACTAGTAAACAAAATAAAAACTTGTAAATATAACTTAAAACTAGTAAATCAACATTAACTGTAAAATAAAACATAAAATTTGAAAATGAAACAAAAGACTTATAAATAGAAGGTAAAACAAGTAAATTACTATAAAACTGATAAATTAATATATTACTAGTAAATATAATAAAAACTAATAAATATAACATTAAATTAGTAAATCAACATGAAATGTAAAATAAAACATAATTTTTGAAAATAGAACATAAGAGTTGTAAATGAAAGATAAAATAAGTAAACTGACATAAAACTAGTAAATTAATGTATTATTATTAAACAAAATAAAAACTTGAATATATAACATAAAAATAGCATATCAACACTAACTATAAAATAAAACATAATTTTTTGAAAGGAACATAATATTTAAAAAAGAAATGTAAAACAAGTAAATTATTATAAAACTAGTAAATTGACATATTACTGATAAATAAAATAAAAACCTATAAATATATTATAAAACAAGTAAATCAATATTAAATACAAAATAAAATATAATTTTTGTAGATTACGCCTAAAACTTATGAATAAAAATTAAAATAAGTAAATTAATACAAGAGTTTCATAATTATAAAATAAAAACTCATTATAATGCTTATTATCTAATATATTTATTGATTTTTTTTTTATTTAAATTGAATAATATTAGTTTTATATTTATGTAATAAATGTGATGTTTTATTAAAGATGAAACTTATTCTTAAAATCAGATTTAAAAAAAATAATTTTGATATATTTTATAATTGTTATAAGATAAAGTTATTTTTACATTTTTCTACGTTTTTTCAATAACAACCCTAAATGATCTCTAAGTACAAATAAAAAGTTTGAAACTATATGAAATATGTACGAGACTCAAAATAATATTTAATTTTATTGATATATTATATATGTTTATAATAATATAATAATTATTTTATTTTATTTTTGTTTGATCCACATTAAGATAAATAATTGTGCTTAATTAACTTATATAATAAATACGTATTATTATAGAAAATGATAAAATAAAGTATACAAATATCATTGAATAAATATATAATTTATGATTAAATTAATTTAGTAAAATTTATTTTACATTTTAAAGATAATTTTTATTTAATTAATGAGTAATTTTTTATTTAATTAAAGAATTTTTTTTAAATGAATAAAATTTTTTCATTAAAATTTTATAAAAAAATTATTAATTTTTAAAATAATTAATAATTTTATATGAATTTATTAATTTTATATATAATTTATAATATATATAGTTATTATAATATTGATATCCTAATTTTAACGACGATGTTATAAAATTTTATTTTATTTTATTATTGATAATTTATGCGGGGACATTAACTAAAGGGAGATTCATATGGTCGATTTTATTTTGCTAGATAATAACAATATTACTACACGGTAAAAAAGATTCATTATCATCTTCTTCTCTTCCAAAACCAGAGATTCATTATCTTCTTTCTCTCTTCCAAAACCTGCTTCTCTAGAAATCTCCGATAAGACAAAACGTTTCCGAATCTGAATAATGGATAATCATCATCATCATCATCAATGGCATTTCAGACCACCACCGCCACAAGTTAACAGCATCTGCCCAATCTGCTCAAATTTTCACTTCCCATTTTGCCCTCCCCCTCCGCCTCCGCCTTCTTACGCTCACCAAAACCCTAGGTTCCCGACCCGGCCCGGATTCGACCCGATTCCTTGGCATAATAATAATATAAACCCTAATTTTGATAGACGAAATCCGTTACTACCAGCGTACGATTACTACGGTGGTGCTAACGGTTTTGTGACTGAATGCGATAGGAATTACAATAAGCGAATGAGAGTCGATGAAAATAATTACCAGATTACATCGGATAACGAGCGGAGATTGAAGTTGATTCGCGATCACGGCGGCAACGGGGCTGGAAACGCACCTTTTTCTAATACGAATGGATTTAATTCGTTTGAAAATCATGTAGATTATAATTCTGATTGGCAAAATTACGGTCCTAACAATCAGCCACCGCAGTCCATTCCGCCGTTACCGCCGCCGCAACATGGATATGATAATTTCAATGTACAAGGAGGTTACTTGCCTCCTCTTCCTAAGTCTCCACCTCCGCCTATGCCGGTGGAGCCGCCACTGCCGTCTCCTGCACCGCCAAAAGCGTCTTTGTTTCCTGTTCATATGACCGTACCTTCGTCTTATTCACCAATTCCACGTGTTTCTTCTGAGTTTATTCCGGAGGTCTGTCTGCATATTTTTCTTGTACTTTTCTTTTTTTTTTTTTAATTCGCGTAATTGTGTTGTTTGATTTAGATTATTTTGTTTGTATTGTGAAGGAATCGCGGACTTTGCAAATGCAGTATTCGGGAGAGAGCCACTTGTTCCCCCTGAGGCAATTATCCCCAGATAAGCCAAAAGCGGTGAATGCTTTGCACTTGTTTAAGCAGCCTCACCGTGCTACTCGTCCTGATCATTTTGTGATCATCCTCCGTGGTCTTCCGGGTAGTTTGCTTTCATTAATTCCTTATTATTTGAATGGCTGCTTGCATGTACATATTGGGAAAAAAGGGAAATGTGCTTAACAGTTTTGGTGCATGGTTTTGTAAAACATTCATATTCTTTGGTTCTATAATCGTTTTGGATTATCTTTTGTAATTCTTTATGTTTATAGGTAGTGGAAAGAGCTACATAGCAAAAATGTTGCGCGACCTTGAGGTTAAAAATGGCGGTGATGCTCCCAGAATTCACTCTATGGATGATTATTTCATGACAGAAGTTGAAAAGGTTGGCACTTGACTTCATTTCTCTTGATCTTTAAATAGAATTACTGCAGGTTATTTTAAATTTCTATTTCTCTTTTATGTTATGGCCTTTTCGTGTTTGTTGGTATTTGGTTCTACCTTTTGTCATCTACACACCTGTACATACAAATTTTATGTTATAAGGTTCGAATATTGCTGAATGTCTCCCTTCTCTCATATTCTAAAGGTTGAGGATGGTGATGTTTCAAAGTCTTCGGGTTCACTTAGAAGCAAGAAACCGGTTACAAAGATGGTGATGGAGTACTGTTATGAACCTGAAATGGAGGAGGTATTGCCAGCCATTTCATCCAAGAAACTAAAAGTTTTTTTATGCATATGGCATAGCACAGTTTTCATATTTCTGGCTTTGCATTTATATATATATATATATATATATATATATATATATATTGTCTCATTAGAAAGTCAGTTGTCTTTCTGAGGTTGCAGGTAGGGTCCTTTATTTGAGTCTTGTGTTATATAGAACAAGAAGTGCAATGTCTAGCCAGTGTCCACCTGTTTTTAATCTAGACTGTTTGGTTTCTACTGGAATTTAGCATTATGGATGGGACTTTCTTGATCTTGACAAGCTTTCTTTACCTTGAATAAGACCATTTTTTACGCAATGACTTTATATATAGGCAGATATTATACAATTTTTTTGTAAACTTCTGCTTAAGTTTCGTGGGATGAATGTATAAACTTCAAATTACTTAGAAATCTCTTAGACTAACATAAAGTGTGACCTAAGTTTGGGAATCTCTGGATACTATATTTAGCTTAATGGTAAGTATCCTGGATCTCATGTCATGTTGCCTATGATATCTTTTGCCTTACTTTTGTAGCCCATGAAGTTATTGATTCTTTTAAGTGTTTGCTTCAGTTGCTTGGTCATGGTATGTGGCATATTGTTACTTTCTTAAACATTGACCAAAGTTTGTCTCCACTACAGGCTTACCGGTCAAGCATGTTGAAAGCATTTACGAGGACCCTTGATGAGGGTAATTTCACTTTTGTAATTGGTATGGGATTTTCTTTTGATATTTCAATGTCATATTGAAAAGATGCATTGTTATTTTTCTGGTTATGTTCTGGCCATTTCAATGGTATTGGTAGTGTTGAATTGTCTTTCTCTAGAAGCTAAATGATAGGTTATATGTTGAAAGTTATATATTTATTTGGTGAAATTGTTTCTTTTACTGTGTTCAGGCTGTATCTATGTTTGGTATTTGAATTCTTAAACCTGTTACTAGTTGTAGCACCAGGTCGGAGAAATTACTCTCCTTCGGAATGTGGGTTGCACGGATGTTATGAACTATTGTCTAGTTTAAGAGAACTCTTTTCTTTGTTTTTCTTTTTCAAAGAATTTTGAACTGTAGGTATTAGAATAAAGCAAATAAAGTAAAGGTTCTTCTAGTTACACTGGAACTTATAGCATTCAACAACTTCAATGATTAAGTTGGTAATAGATTAAGGGTGATGCAGTGCCCATGCACTGCTTGCGTTTTCACTAACTACAGATGCAGTTTTGTTCGACAATTGACCCTTTTCTTGCTGGTATGTGTGCCTCGTCTTAGTGGATGACCGCAATCTGCGGGTAGCTGATTTTGCTCAGTTTTGGGCAACTGCAAAGGTATACCCTTAATCTTTTTTCTTCTTTCCTCCCCAAATCTGTGAGTATGTCTGCTGTCAATTTTTTTCCTCTTTTTGGTTTCCTGGGAATAGTTAAGGTCTTCAGGTGCAAATAATCTATAGGAGTCTTTTTGAAGTTTGAAGCTCATAATATTGATTTGCTGCCTTTGTATGGTAATCTTTTATGGGTTCTACCATGTTGGATTTCAGTTTTATGCCTAGTGTAGTTGTCTATTCTGTATATCCTTCTTAGTCTTTATTTTGACCAGCATCGCTTTCAGTATATTGTGCACTTTGGTTTTCTCTGTATTTGATAATTTTCTTTGCTGTATATAAGTACAAAGTTGATACTTTTAGCTGGATTTGAGGATACAATGCCATTAAATTGAATGATCTATTGTAGAATGGAAATATTTATGATAGGTTTCTTTGTTAGGATTCAGATGTCCTTTGCTCTTATCTTCTTTTCCTTCCGTTTTGCATTTAGTTGTTCTGCATCTTCAGGCCATGCTCAACTTCCAAAGCAAAGTATAAGGCACTCAAAATTTATTTATCATCTTTTAGGACAGAATAATCATCATTATTGGGAATCATCTCTTCAGCGGTCCAGAGATGATCCACGCTTTTTGTATATGTAATCCAAGGGCATATCAAGGAACATTTGCAGTTTTATAAAATGTTTCAAAGACTAGCAAATATTAACAATTACTTTTGGGAACTTGTAACCTTTGTTATAGAATTATATTATATGTTTTATGGGAAATACTTTATTATTCATTTTTTTTTCCTGTTTGCTATTAGAAGATTATCCAATTTTATGATTCCAAATAAGTGCAAATATGATTTAATAGTACACTTGAAATGATATGAGTGGCATCATATTTCTATCATCGAACTTTTGATATAACTGCACTTGTATTATTGTTATATGTACTATGAGCTAAGTTGGACATGTCAGTGGGAAGTTTGTTGTGGACAGGCCAATGTTACATCTCACCAATTATTTGGATGTTTCTCTTTATCTGTTGCTGTAATTATCATTATATAATTATTCCATGTATAGATTGTTATGGACTTTTCATTTTATTAATAGTCACATATCAAATGTTTCTTGGCCATTTTGACTGAATTTCTATCTTACATTGTTTGATGGAGTTTTGGAAAGCTTGCATTGTTAATTTTTTATGCTTCCCATTATCAAGCTGTAATACATGGAAAAATAGAAATTTTTTGAAAGCAAAATATTTTAAAATGTATGAACTTTTTATTTAATTTCCTACAATGCACAGGAACTGGACCGAGAAAACTGCAGTCACATTATTTGTGTTGTTTTTGGTGCATTTGGTTCACTCAATTTGATATATTTTTTTTAAATTTTATAACTGTCCCTTTACATTTAGTTTCTGAATTTGATCAGTCCACTCGTGGAACATTTGGTTTCTGAGATGAAATGCCTTTCAGGAAAAAACAAAAAAAAGATGAGATTGAATGGCGTCTTTTTTTTTAAGTGAGAATGGCTAATATGTGAAAGATGGTAATTTGTCAGAATTGTTTAAAATTTCAATAGATGTGCTTAATTATAAACTCCCTCAATATTATGTGTCTTCCAATGATTATAGAAGCAGAGTCAATAGTTTGGTTTCTCTTCTCTGTTATATGCGCTGCTCATTCTTTCTTGTTTTCTTGTCAGAGATCGGGCTATGAAGTGTATATACTAGAAGCTACATACAAGGATCCAGCGGTGAGCTTATATGCTATTCATTGTTTTTCATTTTCTGGAGAATTGTTCTTTTGAATTTGTGGTTTCGATTTTTCCTATAGTTATATTTTTGTGGTTCTGCATTTAAAATAATTAAAAAATTTAGCATAAATGGGGCAGAAGTTCCCTGCATACATTGGCAGTATGTGAATGATTGGTTGAAAATGCAGGGCTGTGCAGCTAGGAATGTTCATGGTTTTACCCTTGATGATATTGAGAGGATGGCTGGACAATGGGAGGAAGCTCCAACTTTGTACTTGCAATTGGATATTAAGGTGATTAATTTCTTTTTTTTTTTTTTGTTTTATTTGAGATCCAACTTTGTACATACAATTGGATATTAAGGTTGTGATTAATTTCTAATTTTTTATTTTTTTTTTGAGCCTGGAACTTATAAAGCAAATCATTGTCCATAGGTAGAAAAATTTACAAATTTGGTTCGACCAAAGTCAAATTTCATTAATAAAAGGGAAAAGACTGTAATCTGATTTGAGATTTATTAACTTGCAAAAATTTGAGAACTAGTTGTCTTTCTTCTAACTTTTAACTTACTTTAATTCTAATGCTGTACTTCTGCTGGCATGACAGTCTTTATTTCATGGAGATGACCTGAAGGAAAGCGGGATCAAAGAGGTAAATGAATAATATATGATGCTAAGTCCACTTTGCTTGGGGCTAGAATAATACAAGTACTTTTGCTTGATTACAGCTAGCTTTTGTTTTTTGAAGTCAGGCCTACACTTCTTAACCTAATCATGGCCAATACCTTCACTTTTACTGCTTGTTCCGTAATGAGCATGGAAGCTTTGTGCTAGCTTCAGTACATAACGATGTATTAATCTACTAAGTTGGGATGCTTACTTGATCCCTGTAGCTGACATGTGAATTAGTTTTGACTGGGATTTTCAGTAGTAGTGATGATAATAATTATTGATGTTTAATTCTGCCCAAAGTACATCTCAGCATTTACTTTAGGTTGTTTGTTCGACAAAGTCTTCATTCATTAATAGCACATTGGGTGGGGAATCTTGGATTTGGCATTCTATTAGCTTATTATTTTTATCTTATGTCAAAATCTAAAGGTAGAAATGGACATGGATGAGGATTCTGATGGTCTATTAGCACAGCAAGAAAGAGCAACCAACAGCATTGCAGTTTCTACAACTGGAGAAGATCCACCAGCAGGTGCATATTTCATCAAGTCAAACACTAACTGTTGTTCAGTTTTTCTGATTTGTCAATATGCTTTTGTAGAAACGTGTATGTATCTGCATAAGGATGGATGAATGATTCTGTGCACGTTTTCATTTTTGCATATTTTTGTTTAGTTCAGTTTATTATTTCATCTAGTTTTGTGCTGACAGTTTAGCTTATAATTTGAACTTCAGATTTCCCTAGGAATGATAAGAGATGGGATGCTGAAGGTGACCATCCAGCAGAAGTAGTGAAAGACTTGGGCAGTAGTAAGTGGTCAAATGATTTAGATGAAGACGGTGATGAAAGCTCTGGTGTTGTGAAGGGGAGCTTAAATGCTCTTTCTGGGTTGTTTCAATCGTATGGTAAGGAAGGGAAATCGGTGCATTGGGGTGATCAGGTATCTACTAAATCTGATGCTATATATTTGTAATGTTAAATGCCTATGCATATATCCACCATAAATAGAAATGGGTATTTGGTACATATGTTTCCATACTAGATTGCTATAAGCTGGTGAGAATGGTAGTCTAGCCTAGTCTGCTTCAGTGGAAATGCATTTCCTCCATTGGTTTTCAGTTTTGCTTCTATGATAGAATTTTTGTTCCTTATAATTCTCTCCAGTTCATTGTATTCTTACTAAATTATTTTGCTGGTTTTGTTCTTTTCTTATTGGATTTCTATTTAAACTTTTCTTCTAGGTTGGTGATACTGGGTTCTCAATAGGTGCCGCAAAGAAGGCAAAAATGTTATCTTTAGTAATTGGACCGGGTGCGGGATACAACTTGGTTAGTCTTGCTGCTGTAATGGTTGCCTATAATCTGGATTGTTGGAAGTACTTTTTCTCAATTTGTGAAGATCATGGTTAACTTAATTGGTCTAAAATCCAGAATTAGTATTTTTTTGCTTCTAGATCTTTTCATCCTCATTAGAAGTAAATTTCCTGAGGGCCTGTGGATGACTCGGATTGATTTTATGGTTCTCTTATTTACTCTCCTTTTCTTGCAGAAGTCTAACCCATTACCTAAAGAAGGGAGCCTGTCAACCCAAAGCACTGGTAAGTTGAGTAAGCAGAGTGCATTTCAAGAGCATCTCCGTGCAGAGCGTGAGTCTTTCAAAGCTGTTTTTGATAGGAAGCGACAACGAATTGGTGGACTTGATTTGGTGGAGGAACCATAATGCAATTTGGATTTTATTTTATTTTTTGCCCCTTCAGCAATAATGCTTAGTTATTTTTGTTATGCTTTAGGGGTTCTTTAAGCTGTTGTTCCTAGTAAGATAGCTCTATCCTCATGTAGCAAAAATAGGTGAGTTATTGTATTTTTTGGGGCTTTTTTTTCCCCCCTTTCTCGGTTCGCCCCAAAAGATAGCTCTTCAGAGTTCGGAATTCAGCTCCTTTTTCCACGTGAAAATCTGTAACGGGGCAATAAAATTTCCTTTTGTTCAAGTATATGATCTGTAATCCTAGGTGAGTAGTGAGTAGAAAAAAATAGAGTGTTTTTAGGTTGGTCTGAAAACAAAATGGTTTTCTACCGGATCCAATGGTTCTTTTGATAGAAATTTATTTTTGTGATAACACATTTTTTCCTTTTTGTTTTAGAGTGTGTTTCATAATACATTTTAGAGGTCAGCTTTTTGATAAAATCATTGACTTCCATCATGCCGGCCATGTGCTAAAAACAAATGGTTGTGTACTTGGAACTATTCCAACGACAAAAAAGCGTTTAATTACATCTCAAATGAATAAGAGTCAGTTGTTGCACGGAACGAAGTCTAATATGTCTCTTCCGTATAAGAGCTCCCTTGATTGAATCTCACTGAAGGGATAGCAATAGGATTGTTAAATTCGCATCCGCTTAAAATTTAAATTATTAAATTTATTTATGGCTTATTATAAATTTTATTCTTTAAAAAATTTTTTTTCGTATAAAATTATAATAAGTATATAACTTTAGTTTAATTTAGGTTATAATTTTAGTTAAAGTTATTTTATATTTACTTGTATAAATATTTATATTTTATATTTATTTATTTTAGATTTAATTTTTTTATTAAAATTAAAATAAAAATATTTGAAAAATTAGATGGGGGGTTTGACGAATGCCTGTTTAGATATTGGTAAGATATTTAACTAATATTAAATCCACCTTTAACCTAATATGAATTTCAAGTTATAATACTAAACCTACCTGTAATTTGCCATCAACGTATAAGTTTTGATTGATGGAATTACATGTATCATTGCCATCCGTACCTCAATATTAATATATTTTGTGGCTGGCCATTAGTTTAATATGTAAAATCTTTTAGGATAAAACGTGATGGTGCGAAGTGGATTATGGCGTCAATTTGACAAGCAAGTGCATCATTCGTACATCTTTCTTTCTTTTTTTTTTTTTTTTTTTGAGAGTAACTTTCATTAGAGAAACTCAAAAAATACAAACATAATGTGAGAGGGAAATGCTCCTTACCAAAACACATTTTTCACTACTAGCTAAAGGCTATTTTAACTAGGGCATGAGCAATAACATTACAATATCTTGGAATTTGTTGAATTTCAGTCATATTGTTGATTATTTGCATCTTTTGTTGAATTTTAGCAATAGTCCAACAAATTTCAGTTTTGCTGCTCTTTTTATGTAACACAAAATCTACATCTTGGTAATCGGTTTCTATAATTAAAAAAAAAAGCAAATCTACTTCAGTTGCTAGTTGTATACGAAGATCAACAGCTGCTGCTTTTGCTTGATGCTACATCTACATAAAACCTCGTTTGATTAATAACTACAATTTTCATTGATCCGTATCTATCCTAATCACCACTTCAAACCCCACTTGATTTTTTGTCCTTGTTAATTGCTGCATAAACATTTGCTTTGAAGTAACCTTGTGAAGGAGGAGTCCATCTTAACCTCCTATTTGGTGTTGTTTTTGTTGTTGCTCTCACTTTGGTCATTTTGACTCTTGCATAAGCCTCAATAATCACTTCAGCTTTGGCTGTTAAGAGCTTGGGGTCTTACCTTTTGTTTTCAAACTCAAAAACATTTCTTGCATGCCATGTTATCCAACATAGAGCAATTATCAGCCTCATCTCCTCTTTGCTTTTATTTCTTGCCAGCTCTTGTATCATGTTTAGCAAATCTGTGTTAACAAGTAGCTGCACTTCTTCAATAAAAAAGGTTAACTTTCAGATTTGTTTTATTGTTTCACAATCCATAACAACATGAATAATACCTTTAAATTTCATTTTGCATTTTTGGATCTTGCAAAATTTTCCTCTTCTATAGATTTTTTGTTATTGGAAGCAAATTCTTTGTTGCATTTTACATAAAAATCTTGATTTTCTCAAGTAATTCAAGGGACTAGATCACATTCCATTGTCCAAAGTTATTGGTGGAGCAGCTTGGCCAATCAGGATGCTTAATTCTCATTGCAAGTTGATAATCACTCTTAACCAAATATTGTCTCTTCTTATCATAATGCCACAATATCTGATCTAGTCTTAGGCTATTTAGGACATAGATTTTAGAGTCATCTCAGCATTTTCAAAAGTAAAGTGTGATAGGACTTAGGACAAAATTAGGGTTAATTTTTATTGATAGAATCAAAATAAAGAATAATCCTGACTTACAGTTCCAGAGGTAGGTCAATCTCTCTCAAGACTCCTATTACTTTTAATACTTTGATAGAAAACTCCACACTCTAAATGACTCGTTCATCTCTTATTTATACTAATAAGTAAATAAGTAAATTTACTAAACTGCCCCTGCCATTAAAAATACTAAATTGCTCATGCCCGTTGATACTTACGTTTAACATAAGTTTTCACGGGTCTAACATTACTTCCCTCCCAAAAAGACACATAGTCCTCAAGGAGGAATCTAGGAAACTGTCGTTGAATTAACTCATATAGCTCTCACGTCGCCTCATAATCCGGCAAGTCCTTCCATGTAATCAATACCTCTTTAGCAGTCAGTTGTCCTGTTGCCCCCTGTCGAACTCCATTCACAGCAGTTGGTTCCAACACTACCTCCATGTCCTTAGTCAGTGCTGACGGAAGTAAAAGAGAGGATGTATGTTCTCCAATAGCTCGTTTTAACTGAGACACATGAAACACCGGGTGAATGACCGATGTTGGTGGCAACTGTAATCGGTAAGCTACCTCTCCAATCCTTTCAAAGATTTCATATGGCCCAAAATACCGAGGGAGAGCTTCTCATTTCTCCGTTGTGCTAGAGACTTACATGCTATATGGTCGTAACTTCGTGTAAACCCACTCCCCACCTCAAGCTCAGACGTCCTCTTATGACCATCGGTCTGTTTTTTCATTATATGTTGTGCCTTAGACAGATGTCTCCTCAAATCTTCTAGTATTTGATCTCGCTCTCTAAATACTGATCTACCTGTGACACAGGTATCGAACTTTGTCTGTAGTACACCAAATATGGAGGATCACGCCCATATAAGATCTGAAAAGGAGTAGTCTGCGTAGCAGTGTGATGAAGTATTGTACCAATATTCTGCCCATGCTAACCACCTCGCCCATTGCTTAGGCATGTCCGACACGAAACACCGTAAGTAGGTCTCTATAGTTCGGTTGACGACCTCAGTTTCTCCATCAGTCTGTGGGTGGTAAGCAGTGCTTCTCTTTAAAACCATACCCTACATCCGAAACAATTCCCTCTAAAAGTGGCTCAAAAAAATTTTTTATCTTTGTCCGTTACTATTGACTCTGGAATTCTATGCAAACGTACAAATCTCTCGCATAAAAGCTGCTGCAATAGTTACAGCAGTATAGGGGTGTCGTAGGGGTATGAAATGAGCATACTTGCTTAGTCGATCAACCACAACCAAGATCACCATGTACCCATCCGATCGTGGCAATCCCTCAATAAAATCTATAGTCACATCCTCTCAAACCTTATTGGGTAGCGACAATGGCTGCAACAACCCTCCTGGTGCCATTGCCATATATTTGTGGGGCTGACACACATCACACCTTGTTACCATCTCCTCAACATCTTTCTTCATTCCCGGCCAATACAGCTTCGCTGCCAAACGTCGATAAGTTTTTAGAGTACCAGAGTGTCTCCCAATAGCATTCCCATAAAATTCTTGCAGCAACTTCGATATATGGGTCGATGTCCTGGGCAGCACAAGGCGTCCTTAATATAGAAGTCGCTGTCCATGCATGGAATAGCCCGGATATCTTGTCTCTCCACATAATAATGCAGCCCGAATCTTTGCCAACCTCTCATCTGCCTCAATCTCTCGTGAAACTGCGTCCAAGTCTATTACCAAAGACACTGATAAATCTATCAACTGAGGTTCCTTCCCCCCGTCGCGACAAAGCATCTCCAGCCTTATTCTCCAACCCCGGCCGATATTGTATCTCAAAATCTTAGCCTAGTAAATTTGAAAACTAGCGTTGGTGTTCCTTAGTCACTATCCGTTGTTCCAACAGAAACTTGAGACTCCGCTGATCCGTTCAGATGATAAAACGTTGGCCCAGGAGGTATGGTCTCCACTTCTGAATAGCTAGCACAATCGCCATGAGTTCCTGCTCATAAACTGACTTGAGTCGCGCCTTAGCTGTTAACACTTGGTTGAAGTAGGCGATCAGGCGCCGATTTTGCATGAGAAATGCTCTTAACCCATACCCTGAGACATTCGTCTCTACGATAAATGGTTGGGTAAAATACAGTAATGCTAGCACCGGAACACTAGTCATTATCCTCTTTAGTTCCTCAAAGGATCGTGTCGTGGCTTCACCTCATGAAAATTTTCCTTCTTCAATTGCTCCGTCAAAGGCCATGCTATGGTGCTATACCCCTTCACAAACTTCCGATAGTATCCAGTGAGCCCCAAAAAACCCCTCAACTCCTTTAGTGTCTTAGGTAGAGGCCATTCCGACGATTGCAGACTATCTTAGGTCGATTCATCGAAACCCCTTAGTTGAGACCATATGCCCCAAATACTCCACCCTTATCTAAGCAAACAAATATTTCTTCCGATTGGCATACAATTAATGTTTTTGTAACTCCTTTAACACTAACTCCAAATGACCCACGTGATCCTCTAAAGTGCGACTGTAGACTAAGATATCATCAAAGAAAACGAGGACAAACTTTCTCAAATAGGACTGAAATACCTTATTCATCAATGACTAAAAAGTGGCCGGTGCATTAGTGAGGCCAAATGGCATGATTAGAAATTCGTAATGTCCCTCGTGCATTCGAAATGAAGTTTTAAGTACATCCTCTGGTTGTATTCGGATTTAGTGATATCCCGACTTCAAATATATTTTTGTAAACCTCGTCGCCCCATGCAATTCATCCAACAACTCATCGATCACCGAAATAGAAAACTTATCAAGCACTGTTTCTTTGTTAAGGGCTTAGTCGTCAATACAAAATCTCCAGCTCCCATCTTTTCTCTTCACTAATAAGATATGGCTCGAAAACGGACTCACGCTCGGTTGTATTATCCTAGCCTCTAACATTTCTCTAATTAGCTTCTCAATTTCATCATTTTGTATCTAGGGATATCAATATAGCCGGACGCTGACAGAAGAAGTCCTTTCCTTTAACACTATTGCATGCTTATGTTCCCGTCGCGGAGGCAAGCCACTAGGCATCTGGAAAACCCTTTTGAATTGTTCCAATAACTGCAGAATCGATCCTGAATAACCATTGATGCCTCTGTTTTTCTCCCTTCTAGACTATGTAGCTTCACCAAGAATCCTTCACCACATCCTGAATCGCCTTTACCATGACTTTAAGTGACACAAAGGTTTTGCATAAACTCGAGTTGCCCCGTAGCATTACTAGCCGACCATTTACCCAAAACTCCATTGTTAATAACTTCCAATTCACTTTCATCTCTCCGAACGATTGTAGCCACCTCATTCCCAAAATTACGTCTGTACTTCTCAAGTCCAAAGGGAGGAAATCTTCTATCACTTGAATGCCCGGTAACAGCAAGATCAACCCCTTACATATTTCTCTACTCTTCTTTACCTTCCCGATACCCATGACCACCCCAAAACTACCAGTGTCTGTTAAACAGAGTCCCAACGAGTCCACTACTCTGTTAGAAATAAAGTTATGGGTCGCCCTACTGTCTATTAGCACTACCACATCCTGCTTCCCTATTCTCCCCCTTATCTTCATTGTATAGTTCGGTGTAAATCCCACTACTGAATTAAGAGAGACCTCAGTTACATCCAAATGGGGATGTTCTTCCTCTACCTCCTCTTCTTCCTTGGCTTCCTCCCCGCCATCCTCCTCATCACATACAGTCAGAAATTGTAGTGATTTGTCCTTACATCGATGCCCGGTGAAAATTTCTCATCGCATCGAAAACACAACCCCTTCGTCCTTTTGTCCTGCATTTTCGTCTCAGTGAGGCGTTTGAATGTCACTCCCGATCATGCCCTACTATTCTGATCCCTTTGGAAATCCCTTTGTGACCCCGTCATTTGTGTTTTTTGGCCTCCAGGCGGTGCACTTTGGGATTTGTGCTGAAACCCCTGGGTTTGGGTTTGGGTTTTCTGCCTAACTGGTGGTACGTTGTTTCGATATGAAAATCCAATTGAATTGCTCCTTCTAACCCGCTTTACTGTATTCTTATCCTCAATCAACTGTGCCAACTTCATCGTCTCCCCTAGCCCTTTTAGCCTTAGCAGGCGTAGCTCCGCTTGAATCTCTGACTTCAGTCCCTTTATAAAATTTTCCTCTAGTACTGCCTCTGAGATTTTCTCTAGATGCCTAGATATCAATTCAAACTTCTCCCTATATTCCATGACTGTTCCTTCCTGGGTCAGGGTAAAAAATTATTTATGTAAATCCCCCTCTAGAGTGGCTCGAAACTTCTCCAACAACCGATCCTTAAATTCACCTCACGATCTTAATGGTTGTCGTTGTTCTTGCCATTGAAACTATGCAAGGGCCGTTCCCTCCAAACATAATGTTGTGGCCATCAATTTTTCCCTATTTGAGAGCCCATTGATGAAAAAATAGCGTTATACCATATACACCCACCCATAGGCATCCTTACCTTAAAAATGGGCATTTTCAGTTTTTTTACCCTAGAATCCGCTCCAAATTGAGTCTGCCCTACCCAATTTCGTGCCATCAAAGGTCTCTAGCCACCGAATCTACTCCAGTTTTCGTAAATCCCGAGAACCCACCCCAAGTTTCTCCTTACTCAGTCCCATATTAGGCTGAATTCTCTTGTCCGACCAGTATTCCGAGATATCTCTGCTCCCTTCCACGGAAACCCTCATCCCTACTGCTCGCCTCAAATCCGACCTGCCCATACCCAAAACCCCTCGCCCAGGCCTAAATCCAGCCTGTCCAGATCGTGCATCAGCCCCTAACATCGTCGAGTCGCCAAGCTCAGTCACCCCGACTCTTGCACCGTCGCCAGCCACGGTTTCTGTACCGCTGGATCCTCCTTCCGCTACACCGCGGTGGCCTGTCAACGCTACCGGTGGTGGGTTGAGGTGTTGTTCTGTTAATTTCTGCAGCATAACTTCAAGGGACCAAAATTGTTGTTGAATGGTGTTAAATCGCTCATCAATGGTAGCTTTGAACGATCCAACCTCCGCTTCTAATTTCTCTTCAAGGCGTCCACCTTCTTCGCTGCCATTGTCCCAAGATGTTTTGCTATGATACCACTTTGATAGGACTTAGGGCAAAATTAGGGCTAATTTTTAATGATAGAATCAAAATAAATAACAATATTGACCTACAGTTCAAAAGGTAGGTCAATCTCTCCCAAGACTCCTATTACTTCTAATACTTTGATAGAAAAATCCAAACCCTAAATGACTCATTTATCTCTTATTTATACTAATAAGTAAATAAGCAAATTTACTAAACTACCCCTGCTATTAAAAATACTAAATTGCCCCTGTCCTTTGATACTTACGTTTAACATAAGTTTTCACGGGTCTAACAAAGTGTTGGTGAATTAAAATTTATTTTCACAGATGATTATCATCAATTAATTGTGCTACTGTACAATCAATATCCAAAGTCGGGGAGGAGATGGTTTGTGCTCTTGGTATCTAGTGGCTTTTATGCACTTTGACTCCATCACCTATTCCAATTCTTCATCTAGTCCCATTGTAAATGATTTGTCTCTCCTAAAGTATGCTTCTCCAAATAAAGGATGGCTTTGACCCTAGCTTAGCTCATAAAAAATCATCCTTGAAATATCTTGCTTGTCTTTGGATGTTTAATTATTCTCCAATCGTGCTTAGCTATTAAGGCTCGATTAAAGCTAGCAAAAACTCTAAAACCAAGGCCTCCTCTTCCTTTTGCTTGACACAACCCTTTCCACTTTGCCTATGAATGCTTCTCTAGTCCTTACCAAAAACCAGCAATTGCTCTTAGGATATCATTACATAGAGTTAGAGGAAGTTTGAACACGCTCATTGTATAGTGACAAAATAGAAGCTTAATGTTTGCTGAAATGAAAAAAAAAAAGATTTTGAATAATACTAATTTTATTGAAAAAAAACTGAATGAATAAAACTAGTGTTTTGTGACCATTTTATAACAAATCTAAATATCACAAATTTACTAAAATAAGAAAATTTGAAATATAATTATATAATAAAATTCACGTGTCCAAAATAAGAAAGACAAAAAAAATGAAAACCAAATCTGAGTTGTAAAAAAAAAGGATAAAAATCCTAGAAGAATCGAGAAAATAAGAAAAAAATCTTAAAACCTAGAAATGACCAGGAAAGAAAGAGAATTTTCAGACCAAGTATGGATCGGAATGGCTTTAGCGGCTCTAGATTTTGTTTGTCTCATCGCGGTTTCGAAACTGTATATTATACGGCAAAAATGGATAGATGTAACCAAAGTTATGCCTTCCAGAATGTCGCCCTATTCGCGATACATAACACCCCACATCATATAGGCTAAGACAGTTTGAGCCACTGCTTTGATTAAAGTCTCTTTGCCTACGCTTGAAAGCGGTTTACTTTGCTAGCTTGATAGTTTGCTCAGAATTTATAGCTTAATGTATTTAAAGAATTTAACTTTCTTTCTGCCAATCATTAAAGGTAATCCCCAGGTATTTTTCATGCTTATATACAACATAAAATTAGAAAATATCTATAGTTTTAGTCATTTATCCTGCTGAGGTTTTTACGCTGAAGAATATGGATGGTTTTTTAAAGTTGAAAATCTGACCAAATGTGGCTGCATAGAAATAAAAAATCTGCGTCAAATTCTTGCAATCTTCAACTATTGCTCTACTGAAAATCAAACTACCATTAACAAAAAAAGATGGTTAATAGAGATCGTTTTGTTGAACTTTAGTCCTAGAATGAGCTATTTCTTTTCTGCTTGAGTTAATAAATTGGAAAAAGCTTCGGTACAAATGATAAACAGATATAGGGATAAGGGGTAACCTTATCTCAAGCATCTCTCATGCCTAATTAAACTTTTAGGACTAATAAATAGAAAGATGAAGTGAAGATACAATTCATTATCAAATCAATCTAAGTTTTAGAGAATCCTAGTTGATATATTGCATGCTCTGCAAAGCTTTATTCTACTCTATTATATGTCTAATTTTAGAGCAACTAACCTATTTTTCTTACCCTTGCTCGATGTAATCTTGTGCAAACATTCATATTATATGATAATATTGTCTGCAATAAGTCTATTAGTTATTAATACACTTTAATTTGGAGATATTACATCATGAAGAATTTGTTTCAGCCTATTAGCTATGAATTTGACTATGATTCTGTATATTATATTGCACAAACTAATAGATCTATAATATGTTACATCTCTTAGTTTTTTAATTTTTGGAGTAAATATAATATAAATATGATTTAAAGAATCTATATTACCTTTCTGATTGAGGATGTGAAAATATATTGCTATAACATCTTCTCTAACTAACAGCTTTCCAATGTTTTTGAAAGAAAACTACAGTTAAGCCATCTGATCTTGGTGCTTTATTAGGGCACATTTGGAAAAGCGCTTCTTTTATTTTCTTTTATGTGAATAGTCTTCTAAGCTATTCATTCATCTTAACCGTGACTCTCTTCGAAATCTCTTTTAAGGCTGCCTCCCTTTGCTGTCTTGATGGGTTTGTTGTAATGCAAAGGTTTGTAAAGTGTTCACAAAACCTTTTTTCGATCACCTCTACTTCTGCTGACCAGTTTCCATCCTTATCTAACACTCCCTATATTTTGTTTTTCTGCTTCTTTGTTGTAGCCTTGGCATGAAATTTTTTTTTATTGCAATCCTCTTCTAACAACCATTTAGCTTAAGACATTTACTTCCAATACACTTTTTCGTCAAGTTACATATTGTCAATCTGTTTCTCTAACATTGTGATTTTATCCTGACTCACAAAGTGATCATAACTTTTCTTGATGCTTCTTAGCTCGTTTATTAACTTCTTTACCATTTTTTCTCTTCCACTAAATTTTGTTGAGCTCCACATCTTAAGATCAACCATTGATCTCTGTACTGCCTTTCTAAACTACTCTACTATGTTTGTTTCCTCTCATTTGCTTTGTTCCAGCCACTCTCGTCTCACTTTTTCTTGGCATTTTTCGTACAGGCTCCACATATCTTCATAAAGTATTCTTGGGAAAGTCCTTTTGCTATAGCCAGCTTTTTTTCCTTTTTCCACTACTTTCCTATAAACGTTTTAATCTCTAGCTGCATTTTTTAGCCTTAAGTATGTTTGAGATTGAGCTGCTGTAAAAAAAAATTGTAATTATAAAATAAAAGTTAATAATATGTAGTAAATATAATTTTTAAGTAATATTTTTAACAAAATTATTAAAAATAAAATAGATTTTACATCATACAAGTAAAAATTTATATTAACATAACTAACATACCTTAAAAGCTAGAACAACTAGTGTTTAATAAATATTTTAGTGTCCGTAGCTCTAAACATACCCTTAGTTCATTGCTTTCCCCGGTTTTCAATGCCTCCCCATCCTCCATTAAATGTTTTTTACCCACCGCGTTCATGTTGCTAATTTTATGATGTGTCCTTTGATTCGATTCATGTTGGTTTGGTTCAACTGAATTTTTGCCCAACCTTTCTAGTTCATTTAACAAAATTGAGTATACTACCATGGTCTTGTAAACTTTTGCTTTTCTGCTTGGGCTTTCATTTCACCTCACTTGTTCTTTCTTGACCTCCCTTCTTCTTTTGCCGTTTCTATTTTGCCTTTTCCACCCAAGTCATTGCTTTCAGCCATGGCCTATAATTAAGATCCTTCTTTGGTTGCCCCTTGTACTTTGCATATTCTTTGTTTGAATGTCAAAGATAACCATAATAGTAACAAAAATTCAGAAGTTTTTCATATTATAATAATTAAATTCTTTATAGTAAAATCCATCACCTAAAATTCAATAACATTCATGTTGTATCACCAAGAATCAATAATTAAATATGCGAAAGCGTACCTGAATCCATAATGTTAAATAATCCTCTAGGGTTGTATAGTTGACCTTTCAGATCAACATGTATATCTTAGAGAGCCCTTTAGTTTCTTTATACATTCTTTCTGATGATGAGATATCCGAGAGAATATAATAAATTATGATACGTGTGACCTGGGGACTATAACCACTTATATAAACAATCTTTCTTATTGTCACTGAGTATTTCTAATTTTGTCTATCATAGAAATAGAATACCATTAGATTTCTACATATTAAACATCCACACCCTATTAGATACATTAAAGCCTAAATTACCAAAAATTTAATTAGATCACTTTTAATTAGGCTTAACCTTATATGACAGTCTGTAACAAATAATTATTCACATATAAGCCCAACGTTATATTAAAAATTTAACAATATTAAATTAAATATCCAACATTTCATACTCCACTGTAACTGGAATCTTTTTCCCTTCTTCGGTTTCAATACATAAAATTTTCTTTAGGGGTTGGGTGATATCAACAGAGATCCTTAACTTTATAATTTGCCCCATATAGTCTTTCGCATTATCGGTGTCTACTTCTTCCACTTTTCCAACGAGCTCCCTAACTCCCATACAAATTTCTTCATCCATACACATAATGGGGACATTTTTAATCTGCACCCAAAATGACTTGTGTGAAGACTTATGCTGTAATCTCTCCAATGTCGTCTAGTTCTTTTAGCACAATCAACGCTTGATTAAAGTGCCATAGTCCTATTATAAGAATTCTATTTTTCTTTGCTTTGTTTCCAATCTTGAGGATAAAAATGTTGTCCTTGAGATTAAAAATCTTCACCTCCTTTTTGTTTGCCACACTTGGTTCAAAGCAGTTCTCATTCCCTCTGTGTTTACATTTGTTATGTTAACACTTTACCTATCAGGCATTTAACTGTGATTTATACTCCCCTTTCCTTTAGTCTTCCTATAAAAGAAAATTTATTTTTCTGTACCTCTTCTAGAGTAATTTTACCCTAGGCTAAATTAAAAAAATTATATTTTAAAGTAAACATAAAAGTTTATAAGTAGAAAGAAATACATCAAATAAGGCAGACGTGAAAAATCTTATTCTTATAAATACATATTCTAACAAAAAATAGTTATAAACAAAAGTTGAAAATAAAATGCAATCAAATATAAAAAGTTTTTCAATTATGAAATCTGACATTACAATCTATAATAACATGTGATTATATGTATAATAACATGTAATTAAATATGGATTAATAAATCAATTAAAAATTTTAAGATAAAATAAATTAAAACATGTAATTGCAATCAATTAAAAATCACAAGTAAGTACTAAATTACCAAGCTTATGTAAATTAAACAATTAAAATTTATTTATCTTTTTAACTTACAAAAATATTAGTAGTTGCAAATTTTAATAATAAACTAAACTTATCCTAGTAAAATATTTTTGAATGCCATTGTTTATTTGAGAGAAATTCTCTTTGAATAGTGATGGTTCTTTTATATAGAAAATCTTCAAAATATTGAAATTTTGTTTTATAACTTATCCTCTTAGTTAATATAACTAATAAATAAAATCTCAAAATTCACATAAAAAATTTATGAAAATGTTGATAATTATTACAATATATTGTTTTGTACGTACTTTTAATACTAGTGACAATTTTATATTAGATTGGCATACATTTTTTTTTATTTTTTCAATTAGAAATTTTTAAAAATAAATTAAAGTAATAATAACGTTTTAGCCCTTAATATTTTCGACCTATTCAATAAATATATAATTTAATCATTTTATAAAATAATCACTAATTTCAATTGAAAAAAATATATAATTAAATTAAGGATATATTTAAAAATAAAATAAAAATTCTATCATAACGTAAAATTAATAAAAATATAAAGAGTATAAATAACTTTTTCCTGAACTAGACCGCGCTACACCCCAGTTGTAGGTCAGCCACTGGAATTAACTCCTCTGTTTTGAGGTTGTTGACGGTAGTTATTGCACCATTAACTGCTTGCGTTCACCACCCAACTATCTTTAATTGCTTTGAGAGAGCTTAACAAGTAGTGAGGGCCACTTTATCAGGAAAATATGTTTTTTAAGGAAAGAAAAACTCTCAAAAAGAGCGATTGAAAGAGCTATTGGGAGCTCAGTTATAACTTCTATTCTCTAAGCTTTCTCAGAGAGAGAAGACAATGAACTTAGTAGTTGAAAAAGAAGTGGGGGACTGCAACTGTGTGTCCTGGTCCTACGAAAATCAGCTAGAGTACATAATACAGTATATCTTCTTATCATAATGTAACATTTTTCTTAATCACTCCAGTTCGCTAACTGCCAGGGTGCTCTCTCTCTCTCTCTCTCTCTGTCTCATCCATTCTCTTTGGTTAGTTGATGCTAGTGCTGCTGGACACTGCCTTGTTCATTTCATTGATCCAGATTCAATGAAAAGCATTAGCATGTGTGCCCAACCAGTTTCCAGCAGGCAGTGCCTTCAAATATTTCACCATGTAAATGTAACTGTAAGCCACCCACTCTTATATAATAATAAAAGTATTTCATTCTGTATTATATATATATATTTATATTGTCGGGTTTCCTTTTGCCTGAATCTTTCTTATGTCATGTAACAGAGATATCAATCATGTTCATTGTCCATGACCATGATGAATGGTTGCAAAGGAGACCCTCGGCTGCCTGTGGGTACCATCGATAGTTGTACTTTACCTGCAGTTCCATCTCCAGCAGTGGCCTTGGAGAAACTTCACTCTGCCATTTTCGAGTTGAAATCCAACCCACCTTCACTCACCTGTGGCATCATACGGCTACAAGTAAGCTATTAAGTTCTCATTTTTTCGTGTTCCAAATTTTTTTTGGTGCGGATGACCAGCCTTATCTGTTAGTGGACTAATTAATCGGTGCGGAATGGGGATTGTTACACGTGGTTCATGGGCATTGGATGTTGGGATTTTTTTCAACTTTTTTTTTTTCCCTTATCCTGCACTATGATTGATTGGTTAAGTGGGAGCTAGAATCTTGGATTCAAGTTCAATGATTCAATATTTTTTTATTAATAAAGAAAATTTTAAAAGTTTAGGGGTTAAAATATAAATTATTAAAAACACAAGGATATTTATGAAAATTCATACCAAAATCTACTTTCCCGCTCTTTCTATTCTGCCTCAACGGGATTTAATAATTTTTTTTTATAAAAAAATAAATCATGTATTTGCCTTTATCATTGATTGAAGGTACCTATTGAAGAACAAATCCAAGCAATTGACTGGCTGCATGCTCAGGACCGACTTCTTCCACGCTGTTTCTTTTCTGGTCGAAGCCAAAAGAACGTTTCTGATATTCCCGTTGTCTTTCCCAACGGCAGTGGCCGCAGCTCAGTCACCCACCATTTGGTCAGCGTGGCTGGTGTGGGGTCCGCTGTCTTCTTTCGAAACCTCCATCCATTTTCTTACAATGATTGGAGGTCTATTAAGAGGTAAAGCTTACACGCATACTGACCAGTCGTTAGTGCACCACTTAACACATGATTCACTACTAATTAATGGACTACACTTCTTTGATTGAAGGTTTCTCTCTACGGAATGCCCTTTGATTCGTGCTTATGGGGCAATCCGTTTCGACGCAAGGGCCAATATCTCATCTGAATGGGAAGATTTTGGTTCCTTCTACTTTATGGTTCCTCAGGTAGAGCAGTTGTTTTCTTTCGTGAGTACTTCGTACTTATATCCATGAATCATTTAATTTTTGATTGTATTTATTGCTAGATACTAAATGACAGGTTGAGTTTGATGAGCTTGAAGGAAGTTCTATGCTTGCTGTCACTCTTGCATGGGACGATGCCCTTTCCTGGACATGGGCAAAGGCCATTTCTACACTTGAATCTACAATGAACAAGGTCTGTATGACTGATTGATTTGTGTTTGTTGAGTTAATGGATTTTCTGATTGTCAAATATTTTTCAATTTATTTATTTTTTGTTCCACTTCTTTTATACTCAAGTTTTTTTTTTTTTTCTTTTGTTCCACTCCTTTTATATGTATCCTTGATGTTGATGATGCAGGTTTCTTCCAAGATTGTAAGGTTACAAAAAGAAGTTTCAAGAACATTCATCTTAAGTAATCATCATAGTCCCATTAAGATGCACTGGGATCTTGCTGTTAAGAAAGCTTTAAAGATAATTAATAGAAGTAGCACACATCTTACCAAGGTATTGACGATCATAACCATGCCTTTTTTTGGTGATAAAAAAGTTTGCGAACAGTAGCTGTGAGCTACCGAATATCTTTTACATAAGCATCTGATAAATGCCTATTTTGACCTGGAAATTTAGGTTGTACTGGCACGTAGCAGCAGAGTCATAACTGCTACTAATATTGATCCTATAGCATGGTTAGCTTGTCTGAAGGTATTCTTTTCTTATTATAATTCATTGTGTAGTGAACATATCCTTATAATGTCTGATACAAGTGAAATGACTCATACTTCAGCAAGTTGAAGGGGAAAATGCCTACCAGTTCTGTCTTCAGCCTCCTGATGCTCCAGCCTTTATTGGAAACACGGTAAATGAGTCTTTAAGCTTATATTCGAAAGAAAAAGCGATTGTGCAAAGCTTCTTTTAACTACATTCAGCATAATAATTATCATTTCTTCTTTTATAAAAAAAATTTCACGACTTGATATGAGATCAAATAACTTTATGAATAGCCAGAGCAACTATTTCATAGAAAATGGCTTAAGATTACAAGTGAGGCTTTAGCTGGAACCCGTGGTAGAGGTGGAACAACTGCTTTAGATCTTCAAATAGAACATGACCTAGTCTCCAGGTTCATTTTCTTTATTTTTTTTTCTTTCATTTGTTTGAATATCGTCTTTTATTTATCACTTGCTATGAATCATTTTTAATTCTTTGTAACCAGTTAACATCCAATTCATATCATGTAAATTTTATTTGTTCTACCCCTTGCAGTCCAAAGGATCACCTCGAATTTACTATAGTACGTGAAAGCATAAGAAGCAAATTAGAGGCAAGTTTATATTAGCTAACTTTGTCCTTCATATCTATAGTTTTTCTTCTTTACAAAGGAACATCTTTCACTTGTGATTAAACCAGTCTTTAACCCTATTTTATTGTGCAGGCAGTATGTGACAGGGTAGTGATTAAACCCAAGAAAGCAATACGTAAACTTCCGAGAGTTCAGCATCTGTATGCTCGATTGGAGGGAAGACTAAGAAGTGAGGATGAAGAGGTAAAGCTAATGCGTTTTTTTTTTTCAAACATTGACGCATCCCAAGAGAAACATAAAAGTATACATTTTTAATTTAGACTCTGGTCAATATGTTCCACCTTCTGCAGTTTGCATCCCTGTTCTTAGAACTCTTCCAAATATGCATTTAGCTATTTCTGGAAATGTTGGGATACACTTGTTAATCTTATGGAGTCTGGAATTCTCGTTTCTGTTGACCTTTGTAAATTTTGGAACTCTGAATTTAATCTCTTCATTTCTCTCCTTTTACTAGTATGATATCATGGCTTCTCTTCACCCAAGTCCAGCAGTCTGTGGATTTCCGACCGAAGAGGCACGCCTTTTAATTGCAGAAACTGGTATGTGCATGTAATTTGATATTGGTTAGTGGATATGGGTTTGTATTTCCTATTATTTACTGGAGAACCGTAGACCTAAGGGAATAAATGAAGAAACTATGTTTTGAACATTGAATATGACAATTGGCATATGAATCTCTTGTATCGGCATCTCTCTCTTTATCTGAACACAGGCAAATTAGTTATCAATTATAGTTCTTGTATTTATAGTTTGCTCCATTGATAAGAAGTCTATAATGTGGGCTTAAGAAAAATCATATTTGCCCTCTTTTGGGCATGACAAGACTTCAACTTTCCCAAAATCCTGAATCTGCATATGTAGAAACTAAAATTGCTATCCTGTTACCTGTGTGAATAAACTTATGTATTCCCAAATATGTTATGCAGAAGTATTTGACAGAGGAATGTATGCTGGGCCAGTTGGCTGGTTTGGAGGAGGAGAGAGTGAATTTGCTGTTGGCATTAGGTCAGCATTAGTGGAAAAGGTGTGCTCTGACTTGTAATCATTACTTCTTTATTTTCAAGTAAGAATTCTAGTTGTCATCTGACATGTGATGTTGTAATCAAATTGTTAAGTAGTTCCACCAGTATTTCTATTTTTTGTGAGGCTGAGAACAAAATGACTGCTGTTGTTTCTAGGGGCTTATATCATTGTGAAGTCATCTTGTTGCCAAATCTTCGTTCTGACTATTTAACTGCCCAGGGTCTTGGTGCATTGATATATGCCGGAACAGGGATAGTAAAAGGAAGCAACCCATCTTTAGAGTGGGATGAGCTCGAACTGAAGACATCTCAGGTGTGTGTATGCTTTCACAGGCATCCTTTGTTCTCTGTGAATCCATCATTGTGTATGAACAATGTGAGTATTTTCCAAATATCATATTACCGAGTTTTGATAAATTTTGCAGTTCACCAAGTTCCTTAAACTTGATGTGCCTTTGGGATCAAGATTTGAAAAAATTGGGACTGAACTGAAAAGGTCAGTGTTTTTAGTTAGTGTTACATTTTTTCCCCCCTCTTCTTCTTATTCTTCTTCTTCCCCCTTTTTTTTTGTTGGAGGAAAGGTTGTTCTCCAAATAAGACATAGGTAGATATATAATTTAGAGAATTTACTGATTAGATGATTCTGGCTTCACAACAGTTAGCATTCTGCTGACAAGGATGAAGAACATAAAGCTTCCGAAAGCATATCTATTTCTTTTTTTTTTCACTGAAAAGAGGAGAATTGTATCTGGCATACTATTGGCTGTCCAAATAGATTGGTTAGCTCACTTACCTGTTTCGAACTCCGCAGAGTGTCTGGAAAACATTAATGGAGCAGATTAGCTCCATTGTTCTGACCAGGACCCGAAGTGATCTCCAGGAATTTTAAATCAAGTGGCAGGAAAAACAATAACAAATATTAGCAAATTGTATCAACAGTTCTGAATTGTTTGATCTAAATAGTGGAGGGGGCAGGCAGCAGGTTGTTCGGTTGCCTCAATTACAGATCAGTGTCTTGCACATTTCATAGAACAAAACTTTGCTATTGTCAATTTAAATGACTGAAATTTTATGTTTCCTTCCATAATAGTTTATTACATTGATACATCTCTCAGTTCAGTCAGAGGATTGCAAATATTTTACTGTACATATGTATATTGACAACTTCATAACGACGAAAATGATTTGTCTGAAATTCCTAGTTGTATGACACAACCTCTGTTCTAAATGACAGGGTTCAAAATAATAAGAATTAACATGGTTTATTCACATAGCAATTAAGAGCACCTGAATAGCGTGTCATCTTGGACGAAAATTTCCCAGGCTTCGCAGGTATCACATCCTGCCTGTTCACATTTCTGACATCGCTTCCTGATTCAACAAAGAAGGCTCCATTCATCATCAAATCCATTTCTGACCTCCAATTCCATGTCTTCCAAACACTTTGCGGCGAAGAGTCCCTCTTGGTCACCTTCAACAAAAATATTTTTAACTCGTCAAAATTACATACCATGTGCATCATATTGTAAGAAAAATATTTTTTGTTTTTTTGTACCTCTTTACAATGGTGATTGTTAGAGGCAAGGAACCGGTTACCCTGGCTAAGGATAGTGGGATGCTGGCTGCCTCCTATAGCATACATTAGCCAATGAGTGTAGTCATTGTTGACAACATGCGCAAATCCAAATCGGATCCTTGGCATTCTCTGCACTAATTGTTTACCAAAGTGATTGAAAGCAACAGTAACTTGCATGATTGAATCTTGCGAGTGGCTATCACTTGCACCTAACAACATCACATGATCTTGGTGTGTGAAGTGGGAATTAGAAACGGTAATCGCAGTTGATCCCATTACAGCATCAATCAGTCCATCCTGGCAACCAGACATAGACACGTGGTCAATCCAAATATGAGAGGCTCCAAACATTGAGATTCCATCACCATCACTGGGCGTTCGAAAGCCATGATGATTAACCGAGTCTCTAATCATGCCACCATTCCCTGCTTTAGTTTTACGAATGTGAAGGCCATGGATGATAATGTTCTTCACAAACTGCATGGTAATTTGAGCACCGTTGTAGATCTGAACATTAGAGCCACGCGCATCAATGGTCTTGTCACTAGTTATTAGCAGCTCTTCGCTGAGCCTAATGACCATGTCATGAGCAAATGTGATCCAGAGAGGCCTTTCTTGGATAACAGCATGGCGTAAAGTTCCTGGTTTGGGATTCACAAGGTCGTCGTCGGCTGGGTTTGTTACTACGTAGAATGGACCATTTTTGCCTCCAACGGTGCCGCGTCCAAACCCTTGGGCACAGTCAGCCAGCCTCTTGCGGTTATTAGCCCAGTTTTTGTCGCATCTCCAGCATTGATCTATTGGGTTTGTGGCTGCGCATATTCCTGTATCTGGACGCCCCCTCAGGTATCTCCTTGTGCTATTACCATCTTCGAACATCCTATTTTTAATTACATTAAATTAAATTAACACTATTAAGTAAGAAATTGATTGATGATCATCGATTCAAAATATATAAAAAAGAAAAAATTAAAAAAAGTACGTAACAATAATAATAATAATAATAATGGGGGAGAGAGAATATATATACATACATATAAGTATGTATGTATATATTTGTGAAGAAAGGTTAATTAATTAATTACATGTGAACGTGCTTATTGAAACTAGTAACGACTTCTTCAGGATTTGGATGATAAGCCTCAAGGGCATGCCTTCTAGCATTTTGCGCTCGCTTCTGCCACACCTCATCGAAATCGTGAATGTTAGCCTTCAAGATCGGGGATATTGAAGCCAAAGCAAATATAATTAACAATATTCCAGCATTTGTAGATCCCATTGCAACTGTTGTCCTTTAATCAATCTTGATATTAGAGTGTGTGTTGTGTGTGTGTTTTCTTTTTTAACTACGTGATTTGGAGTTGATATTTAAACCTGGGTTTGCTCACCGGTTACCATTGTATGAAGAGACAAGATCAAGTTTGTCTTGATGTTGTGTTTGAAATATTTCCAGGTAATATAATGAGATGATATAAAGATTGCTTTGGAGTACGAATTAAGGCAATAATTAATTAATCTAAATTTAGAAAAGGATAATAAGGCAGGCGTTGAGAGAGAAGGGAGGGAAGCCGCTTCCCCTCAACGGGTCAAACATTAGTCTTGGATATTTATAACATGAGGCAAATATACTTCTTTGTTTATGTATGCTGCATGCTAGCTACTACGTGTTAGGATATATGACCATGATTTTAATTTTTTTTTTTATTATTATTATCTACTAATGGATTTATTCGCTAGAAAGTACTCTGCCTCGTATTTGTATTTTAATTAATTTATACACTCGTACGTATATTTGAATTTCATAGCTGACAAAAGAAAGATAATTGACAAATGAAATCCTTAAAGGTATATGGTTGTGTAATGAATTACGTACGTAGGTGCATTTAGAAGCTACATAGCCCGTAGATGTCGGAGTAAAGAGGATTAATTCTACATTCTTTATCAATGGTAAGGTTTTAATTTTGGGGTTCTAGTAGATCCCTAATTGTAAAGTCGAGCGTTAGAGAAAAATTAAAAATCACTGGCATCAATTGATACATAAGTTTTCTTATTACAAGAATTTAAATGCAAAAGTTTGTACTATTTAATTTATATAACAGCTCAGTTTCTGAATAACCACAATAGATAATTGTGCGATGGGAGGGAATCATAAAAGGTGTCGTTTGGTGGAAGCATTCGCGCACAATGTTGATACGTGCAATAAGTTAAAATGTAGCAGAGCACGCGTCCAATGTCTACGCAATCCACCTAAAATCTTTTGGTACTCAAAACAAGCAAAGAATAGTCCCTTTCTTTCCTCTAATCCAAATTGCATACATGTTTGTATAGGCCACCAAAAACTTAAAAACCCTAGCACCATAAGTTAAGAATAACTATCCCACGAGAAAAGCTGTGTGAATTTGATCATGGAGTTTCCCATTCCTATAAATGATCGATATGTACATCTATATATAATATACCCATAACCCATATATATTACCATTACAAAAAATATGGCAAACGTGGGAAGAACAAGAAGAGCTGGAGAAAGAACCCTCACGAATGACCCTATGGTTAAAGATTTTGTACCTTCGTCAGGTTGGACTGAGGACTCCAATGGCCATTATCTCCTTGTCGATCTACCAGGTACTCGAACAGAAACAGAGTTGATCTTTACTGTAAAATTACAATGATATTGACACTTAATTCTATTATTGCGTTACGTTATATAAAGACTTCAAAAAAGAGCAGGTGAAGCTTCAGGTGGACAGCCCTGGACAGATAACAGTTAGTGGAGAAAGGCTGACTAGTGATAACAAATACGTAACGCGGTTCCAGCAGATGTTTACATTGCCACCCGATTCAGATGTGGACAAGATCTCGGGGAAATATGATGGTGAGTTGCTTTATGTTACCGTGCCAAAGAGGGCAAAAGCAGAGACGACGAAACAACCCTTGCTTATTCCTGCATCTGCATCTGCATCTGAAGAAAACAAACAACAAACTGATGATATCCCTGAAAATGTCGTCGAAGAAACCAAAGACAGTCAGATGCCAGGGGGTGACGATCATGCCTGCCAAAAGGACAACAAAGTAGGGAAGAATAATAAGAGCGAAAAGGATTCGTGTGTAGACAGCTTTGGTGAAGATTTCTTACGGAAATGGGGAAACGAGCCAAGTCAGCGATTTGAAAAGGGAATGAAGATACTGCAGAGAAACAAGGGGATTATTATTACGGCATTGTTGGCTTTTTCGCTGGGCGTGCTATTATCTCGTAAATTCGGATCTGCTGGACATGATGATATTGATACTGATTATTAAAATTTGCATTAGTAGTGTCATTAATAATCTACGACTATGGTTGTTTGTAATATTTATGTATGCATGTAAATAAAATGTTGCTGGTATATAGTATTAGAAATTTCCAGTAAGTAATTAATGAGCTCCTTGCATATTGGTTAATTATCTCCTGCATGCTAGCTTCGCATAATTAATTATCACATGAAATTAACAATTCCCTAATTAAGCTCTTGCGTGTAATGGATCAATGTATGTTACCGATCACATGGATAATTCCATAACCTATTAGTAGCTCTCATCTAAGAAAATGGAATTACGTACAGATTCAACGTAACCCTGTAACTGATGAGAAAAAGGGAAAGGAAAGAAAAGAAGTGGCATGCAGGACCACACCCATTATATACAAATTAAGGTGAATCAGAGAACACAGATGATGACCTTGAATAGAAACTTGGTGTGCGAGTGACAACGTGAATGAGACATGTTATGCAATTTTTCTTTTTCTTTTTAACATTTTTTATCCTGTTCCCAAAATATACTAGTGTCAATCAAATGATATCTATCTATAAATAACCTGACTGTTATTTTATTAAGGGTCTTGTGGCGTTTGAAATGAATATCAACTCATCGTACAACATGAATCAGGATTTTAAATTTATTAATACGTACATAGATAGAATTCTCAATTTCTATATATATATATATATATATATATATATATAAAGAGGTCACCAGCTCAAAAGTTCTGCAATAAATAGCAAAAAGGGCCATAACCTGCATATATAGACGAAACTTTATCAAGGTTCCGAGATAAAACTTGATTGGATGCTAGACAGAAAATAAACGAATGGCATCAAAATATTGGCTATTGGCTGTTACTGTTTGAGCAAATATTCTTGGGTCTTTACGAAGTTGTATGTAGCAATGCATTGCTCTCATCCACGAAATATCCTGCAAAGACACATAGATAGCAGCATCTAGATATGTCATCAAATATATATATAACTTTATCCTGTAGGATCGGATTCTAAATGTAGTCCACCAATTCAAAAGGGGACTCGAAAGCCACCTAAAAATGACGCGCGATGGAGAAGCTTCTTTGGCAATGGTGCCGTGGTAGTGGGTTTCTTGTTCCGATAGGGATGTGGATTTTACCTGTAAATTTGAGTTAGGTAGGTTATCCCGTAAAACTCCACTAGCACCGCACGAGAACTTAATTTGTGGGTGGAGTCCTTTTTTTCCTTTCTGTTACAAGAACATTTAGAGTGAACTCTCTCTTTACGAGGTTTATATTGTCCTATATTATTATTAAGGTTCAGTCTTAGATATTTTTCTAAGTATTGTATTGAACCTGATTTTGCCTTATTTGAGCACTTTGTAGTGTCGTATTTTTTGCTCTTTTTTAGCCGTATTAATAAAACTTATTATTATAAAACACTGGATTTCTTTCTTTAGTTAAAATATATAGTTTTTGGAAATATAATAATTAAGATCAGTTTTGTGAGTGTCAATTTATGGCATGCACTTTCTCACTCATTCCCTCAGCCAGCGTCATGTGAATGAATGGATACACAAAGACACAGATGCTGAGATATATAAATAATTTACTTTTGGCTAAAAGTAATTAATTGAATAGAAAAAAAAGGGGATATACTTCTTTAATTAATTCGTAATTTTTCTCTTGATTTTATTGGAGGAAAGGGTGAACAAACCAGAGGAAAACTTAAAAACAATAACTTTTGATAGCAGCTTCGAGAACAAAATTGTGTTCGTATCCTTATTAAATATATATAATAATTAATTGGAAGGTAATAACTAATAAGCATTTTGGTCTTGAAGTTTGTTGACAAGGGAAAAACAGAGAAGAATAAGAGGGGCCGAACGAGTGGAAAAGGTTACGTTTTTGTGGTTCAACTTTATTCAAAATGTGGGTGCTTTTGACAAAAAGAAAGCGCACGGTTTGGAGCTGGAATCATGTGCTTTGCCCTTCCACACCACACCACACCACAGGCATCATATCATATGCCTATGAGTCTGTATGACCATGGGATAGTCTATATTATTGTCTACATCTCTCCCCTCCATCTCTAACTCTATGTGCACTATATATGCCCTCTCTCTCTCTCTCTCTCTCTCTCTTTTTTTTAACTTATCAGTCTCGGTCGCTTCAAGCTACCCATCCTATTCCTATCCACCACCAAGCTTGGCCCAGCTGTGAGAATCATCCAAGTTCAACTAATTAATCACTACGTAATTAAATTATTAAGACAACTTTAAGTAAATTGTCTAAGCTTGGCACAAAAATGTTAAATCCTAGGACCAAAAAAACATAGACGGTCAATATGAACAGATCATAAAATTTATACAGTGCATCAGCAGCCTACTCTTGAGTCAGCTAAGCCTGGAAGGATATTGCACTTGCTTGTGATTTCTTTAAAGTTAGTTAATGCAAATATTGTAATTGTCGCAAAGCTCTTATATTCCTCCAAGTAAAAAGAAATAATAATAATAATAATAATGCAAAGAAGATGAGTTGGATAACGAACCCGTAAAGTGAGGGAAGCCGAAAAGTTGCAAAGCAAAAAACTTGACGAGAGGGAATGGAATCATTTTCCATGGCATTACCACTTACCACACTGCACAAAACATTCGCTTAATCTACAGCAACACTACAAGTAAAATATTAAAATAAAAAATCGAAAATCAAAAATCAAAACACAGTAACAAAATCAAATGATAAAAACACCATCAAACAAAACAGCAACAAATTCAATAAAGCGAAAACCACCTCATTTCTTTCTCCTTCTCATCCGCTATCAACGCTGCCCACTCTGTGCCCAAAATCCAAAAACCTCTACACCGTCACTTTCCACTTCTAAAATGAGACCATGACGACGCCGTCTCAACAAACCCCACACCCACACCCACCGCCACAACAACAATTCACGGTGCGTAAACTTGTCGTGGAAGTCGTGGACGCACGTGACCTTCTCCCGAAAGACGGCCAGGGAAGCTCCAGCCCCTACGTCATCGCTGACTTCGACGGTCAACGGAAGAGAACGTCCACCAAATTTCGCGAGCTAAACCCAGTATGGAACGAGCCGTTGGAGTTCATAGTCTCCGACCCCAAAAACATGGACTACGAAGAGCTCGAAATCGAAGTTTACAACGACAAAAGGTACTGCAATGGCAGTGGCCGTAAAAACCATTTCCTCGGAAGGGTGAAGTTGTACGGCAGCCAGTTTGCTAAGCGAGGAGACGAAGGCTTGGTGTATTTTCCGTTGGAGAAGAAGAGTGTTTTTAGCTGGATTCGAGGGGAGATTGGCTTGCGAATTTATTACTACGATGAGTTATCTGAGGAGGAGCATCAGCATCCACAGCCGACTCAAGACCCGCCGCCCCCGTCGCCTCAGCAACAGCCGGGGGTGGTGGTAGTTGAAGAGGGACGAGTTTTTGAGGTTCCAGGAGGACACGTGGAGAGTTGCCATCCAGTTCCGGAAATCTATCATCACCAGCCGCCGCCGCCGCCTGTTACTATCACCGAGGAACCTCCACCGCAAGTGGTGCACATGCAACCTGAACCGGTTCAAATTCCGCCTCATGATGAGCCGATTCCGACGGCGGTTCCGGCTGCCGAGATGAGGAAGATGCAATGTGGAGGTGCTGAGAGGGTTAGGGTTTTGAAGAGACTAAACGGCGATTATTCACCTAGAGTGATTAATTCGAGTAAGCCTAATGGAGAAGTTCCAGCGGAAAGGATCCATCCGTACGATCTCGTTGAGCCGATGATGTATTTATATGTCAGAATCGGGAAAGCGCGCGGGTTGGCTCCAAACCAGGCCGCGTACGTGAAAATAAGAACCTCCAGCTACTGCAGAAGATCAAAACCTGCGATTTATCGACCCTGTGAGCCACCCGACTCGCCCGAGTGGAACCAAGTTTTTGCGCTTTTTCATAACAAGAACGACTCCGTCAATGCGACCTTGGAGATCTCAGTGTGGGACTCGCCGGCGGAAAATTTTCTTGGCGGCGTTTGTTTTGATCTCTCAGATGTTCCAGTGCGGGACCCACCGGATAGTCCCCTGGCCCCACAGTGGTATCGCCTTGAGGGCGGAGCTTCAGATCAGAATAATAGAGTTTCCGGCGACATTCAGCTCGCAGTGTGGGTTGGAACTCAAGCCGACGAAGCGTTTCCTGAAGCATGGAGCTCAGACGCTCCTTTCGTGTCTCACACGCGCTCTAAGGTTTATCAATCGCCCAAGTTGTGGTACCTGAGAGTTGGTGTTATGGAAGCTCAGGACCTTTGCATTGCTCATAATTTGCCTCCGCTAACGGCGCCCGAGATTAGAGTTAAAGCACAGTTAGCGTTTCAGTCTGCACGGACGAGGCGTGGGTCCATGAGCAATCATAGTTCGTCGTTTCACTGGCACGAGGACCTGTTCTTTGTAGCCGGCGAGCCGTTTGAGGATTCGCTGATTTTGTTAGTTGAAGACCGTACAACCAGGGACGCAGTGCTACTAGGGCACGTCATGGTTCCCGTGAGCTCGATTGACCAACGTATCGACGAGCGCCACGTGGCAAGTAAATGGTTTCCGTTGGAGAGTAGATGTGACGGGGGAGGGGGAGGGGGAGGGGGAGGGCCCTTCTGCGGGAGAATTCAGCTAAAATTATGTTTGGAGGGTGGATATCACGTGCTTGACGAGGCGGCGCACGTGTGTAGTGACTTCAGACCCACGGCGAAGCAGCTGTGGAAGCCGGCTGTAGGGATTTTGGAGCTGGGGATTTTAGGCGCGCGTGGATTGTTACCGATGAAAACCAAAAACGGAGGCAAAGGGTCCACCGATGCTTACTGTGTGGCCAAGTATGGTAAAAAGTGGGTGCGCACTCGAACCATTACTGACAGCTTTGATCCACGCTGGAACGAGCAGTACACGTGGCAGGTATATGACCCTTGTACTGTCCTCACCGTTGGAGTATTTGACAACTGGCGAATGTTTGGTGACGCGTCGGAGGAGAGACCCGATTACAGCATTGGAAAAATTCGCATTCGCGTGTCAACTCTGGAGAACAACAAGGTGTATACAACTTCGTATCCATTGTTGGTATTACTGCGGAACGGATTGAAGAAAATGGGTGAAATTGAATTGGCGGTCCGGTTTGTGTGCCCGTCAATGTTACCTGAAACTTGCTCCGTATATGGGCAGCCTCTGCTTCCAAGGATGCATTACTTACGGCCGCTAGGGGTGTCGCAGCAGGAGGCATTGCGTGGAGCCGCTACAAAGATGGTGGCTGCGTGGCTGGCTAGGTCGGAGCCGCCACTGGGGCCTGAGGTTGTGAGATACATGCTGGATGCAGACTCTCATGCATGGAGCATGAGAAAGAGTAAAGCCAATTGGTTTCGGATTGTTGCGGTTCTTGCTTGGGCTATTGGGTTGGCTAAATGGTTACACAATATAAGGAGGTGGAAGAATCCGGTTACTACGGTTTTAGTGCACTTGTTATATTTGGTTCTGGTTTGGTACCCGGATTTGATTGTCCCAACTGGGTTTTTGTACGTGGTCTTAATTGGAGTGTGGTATTATAGGTTTAGGCCCAAGATACCATCGGGTATGGATACAAGATTATCCCAAGCGGAAACGGTAGACCCGGATGAGCTGGATGAGGAATTTGATACAATACCGAGTTCAAAACCACCGGAAATTATCAGAATGAGGTATGACAGGTTACGTTTGTTGGCTGCAAGAGTACAGACGGTATTGGGTGATTTTGCAACACAGGGAGAGAGGGTACAAGCTTTGGTAAGTTGGAGAGACCCAAGGGCCACTAAATTGTTCATTGGGGTATGCTTAGTTATTACATTGGTGCTCTATGCGGTGCCACCCAAGATGGTAGCCGTGGCATTGGGATTCTATTACTTGAGACACCCTATGTTCAGAGATCCCATGCCACCGGCTAGCTTAAACTTTTTCCGGCGGCTACCGAGCTTATCGGACAGATTGATGTAGTAGAGAAGAGTTGAAGCTTAGATTCCATTCATTAGGTATTTCTAGTTTTTAGGCGCCAAATTAAAAAAATATGGGAGTGAGTGGGGACGGGGGTTGAGTTTTTGTGTTGAAAAGTTGTCTCTTTGATAACGTTACATTGTAAGGAGTGAAAAAAGAGAGATTAAAGGGCACGGAAAGTGGCTAGGTGTCGTTAATTAATTATTGTCTTTTTCTTTTTTTTTTGGGGTTTATTTTTCATATTTTTGAATTTGATTGACTGACTATTGAAGAAGAAAATTAAAATAAGAGAAAGGAGGTGGTGGGCACTGCCACTGGGACAGTTTGGAGGGGAAGAAAATTGAGTGTCGAGTTCTGTAATGTCAAATGTAGCGCAGAAGAGAGAAGAGATTGATGTAACGATGTCCCGGAAAGCTAAAAAAAAATACATTCAATTCAATTCAACTGCTTTCTAACACGTTAAATATATATATTGATTGCAATTAACACCTTTTCTTCAACCATATCTTATTCATTGCAATTAACACCTTTTCTTCAACCATATCTTATTCTTACCTGTGTTATTAAGATATTATTTCCAGCGTAAAGTGTATTTACAATGATCATGAGCAAGCACAGGTCACAGCAGTTCCGTATTTTTCAGTTTAGTTTTGGTACAGGTTCATAAAGTAACAATGTCCATTCGATTTGTGAGCCGGCATGGTGATGGGCTGGGCCCATAGCGTCGATGTGAAAATTTAGTCAAGCTGTATGGCTGGCAGTTGGCAGCTTTCAGCTTCCTTTTAAGAAGATTTTCAGAAGATTTTTGACTTTAACGAGTGATTTTGTTTGAGCACAACGCGTATAAATCCACCTACTTCAAAAAAGTAATTATAAAAATTTATATTATTTTTAATAATTTTAAATAAAGAAGAAATTTGAATAATTAACCGATCAAAGCCCGTTTATTGTTTAAACTTATTGCATAAAGCATAATTTTGTACAATGTAGTCATTCCATATTATAAGAGTAAATAATTCAAATTAAAATTATGTTAAAGCAACATTAGTGACTAATAATGTTATACATCTTAATTTTTTTTTCTTAAATAATTATCTCAAATGATGTGTAATTCATCAATTAATTAATAAAATTAAAGTAAATTAATTATATTATCTTACAAACCAATTGATGAATGACATATTATTTGAGATAATTATTTAAGATAAAAAATTTAAAATATACAATATCATTCTTTCAAGTAGTAGACTTTTATATAAATTTATAAATACAATTTTACTCTTTTAACTATTTATTTAATGGAGAGATAACAAAACTTGGGGGGTTAAAATTAGTTTTTTCATAATCTTATTGATAAATTAAACATTGTCTGTCTAGGTGGGGTAAATTAAAAATCCAAATAATAATAATAATATGACGCTAAGGGTATAAAATCATTTCTTAATTTTTTTCCTCCTAACCCTTCTTATTTTTTAACAATTGGTTAAGTATATATATTCATTGAAAATGTTGACTTAATTATCACACACTTGATTAATCATTAAAAAATAAAGAGAGCTAAGAGGAAAAAAAACATGAGAGAATCCAAATAATAATAATATGAGACCACATATATAAATTTGAGATTATAATCCTTTCTTTTTTTTTTCCTCCCAACCTCCTTATTTTTTAATGATTGGTTAAATATATATATATATTCATTGAAAAAATTGACTTAATTATCACACACTTGATCAATTATTGAAAAATAAGGAGAGCTAAGCGAAAAAAATATCAAGAGATAATCATTATCCATAAATTTGACTTAAAACATTTTTTTATAAATAATTTATAATTTCTTTTTTTTATAAAGTATTAGTAAAGCAATTATATCTTTTCATAATTTGTAAGGGTTGTTTGTCTATATAAATATCTTATAAAATTTAATATAATATTATAGTTTTAATATATTTTTCTGCTGAATAATAGTTATAAATATATGATATATAATTAATATTAAAAAAATAACCCAAAAAAAAAAAGAATTTGTATTGCTTTTGAGTTTTGACATAGATATGATTCTTGAGGAATGAATCCAGTACTTTTCATGCCTTTCTTGCTTTATATATGGATGGACATATACCTAGTTCCCATATTGAATTAATTATCGATTGGGTTCAAAAGAAAAACTTAATTTATGTGTGTAAAGGACATGACAACATGACAACAATTAGCAAAGTGCATCCAAATATTATTCAATAAATAAGTAATATGCGACCTTATGCTTTATGCGACCATCTGCCTGAACCAATTTGAGTACACGCCCTTTATTTTATTTTATTGGAATATTTAGCTTGCACGTACGTGCATAATATATATGCCTATAGCTATAACGTACGTAGGTTTGGTTACTCGTTAATTTGATTTGTCTGATCTTTTATTTGTTTTATTTGCAGCAGTGGGGCCTCAATAAATACAATAATCCAGTACCTGCTGTGTATATTGGATTAGTTTAATATGGGAGATTTAGCACAATTAGTAAAAAAATCAATAATCATGAGTCTGTGAGGACAAATTTGAAGAGGAAGAGAAGCTCGAAACCAAAGACAAACACGAGGACGCTTGGGATGAAAAGGGTTCAGAAGAGAACATTAAAAAGGATAAAAAGAAGAAGAAGGACAAAAGAATGTTGAAAAGATATGGAGAATAAACTAAGGGCTAAGTTCAAAACGATCAACCCCATTTTAAAATTTATATTATTAAATTTAAATTTAAATATATTATATTTGGTCCATTTAAAATTTTAAAATTCATTATAGACTTATAAATATTTCTTTTAAACGTGTTGTATGTTTGGCTCATTTCTTTGTTTGTTACTTTTTTTTATCTGTATTTCCGAATTAAAAATAGTGTCCAAGTCATTATTTAATAAATTGACATAATTGTTTATTTTTAGTCTTAAATTTCCAAAAATATCAAGGTAAAATCATCAATTTTTAACTTGTTCATTAACCAACCGATTTTAGCACTTTCAAAAATAAATTAGCATGCTCTCTTCTCACATTTAGATTTGAAAAAAATATTAAGATTTTTTCAAATGAATTAAATGGGTTCAGTTAAGTCGAAATTACTTGATTAACTAGATTTCTTCATTATTTGTGATAAATTTTTTAATATTTGTCTCAAATAATTATATTAAATTAAATCATTGCTTGAAAATAACAAAGAACAATATATCGTTTAAACTTCAAATTGTTGATCAAGTTGACAATGAAGTTATTATAATATGTAATTTTTAAAAACTGAATACAAGTTGAAGACAGTAAAAAATATATTGAAATAATTAATTAAATGAAATTCAATAATTTGGCACTTATCATTTATGTTTAAACTTTGTTTCAAATATATTGTATTAAGTCCCTCTTAGATAAAATTTTTGGGTCCGCCGCTGCACCTGAGCGTGCTTCAGCAAGCGTTATATCATGCATACATATGCAGGGCTTAATATATTTAATTAAACTTCACCGGTACTTTATGTAATACATGAGAGTTTTTTACATATATAAAATTACCAAATCATGAAAAAATTTATAGCTAGCTAGATTGGGGTACGTAGCGAATATTTTGATAACTTAATGGTCAGGATTGAAGCCTAGTCCGGAAGCAACACAAGTAACTTTTGCAATGATCGTGGACTAACCTTCATTCCAAACTTAATTTCAATTATCTTCACTTAGTTTTTGATCCACATGCATGCATGCATGTATTTTTTGTGGGAAAAATATACTCTTCAAAGCATATTTATATTTATTGTAATAAATATATTTTTGATTAATAAAATAAAATGAGATATTTTATTCATGTATCTTTATTGCGTTAATATTTTGAGTAAAGTTCATTTAATCATATTATATGTATTTATGCGAACACCATATAGATTTGCATAAGACATAAATATAAGTTATCTTATGATTAAATAAATTAAGTTCGCAGTTGATAAATAAAATTGAACATTTTATTTAGGTATAGACTGTAATAAATTCATTGAGTGATTTATTTTAATCATGTATGATTTTATTGATGTAATATGATTACATTGAACTGGATCACATATTAAATTTAATTAACCTAGTAATAATTGTCAGACCTATTAAATCTCATAGGCATTGATTTACTATAATCTTAATCTTGAGTTAGTTATAATTTCATGATTGTAGTTGTTATTTCATTTGAGTTACCAATGGGCACAACATACACATGTAGTCAAGATTACCCAGTATCTTGGTGGGAGCAATTATAAGTATTGAAATTATAGATTAACAATATAGAATTTGTACGACACATCTCTTGATAGGTTTTCAGTACTTGATCATAAAATTCGCTGGCCAGAGTGTCTCAACATAAATAAGTATGTTGAAAATGATCATTAGAGAAAACCATTAAGTATCAAGGAACAATATATAATTAAATTGATTGGACAGTTGAGATATCAATTTATATTAACGATGTAGTATAAAAGATTGTGGAGTAAAGAAATCAATGTGGTTTGGGCGAATTATTATTCAAGCATACAATTATGGAGGTCAGTTCCAATCTTATAGTGGAGTAAAATTAGAATTAAATAATTATATTTGTTTAATTACAAATTTAATTATTGTAGCCACTATTGTATGTTTCTAAATAATCTCCGGATTAGCTCATTTAATTGACAACATCATCACTGGACACAAAAGTAAGAAAAACTGATATATTAGATGAAAATCATAATTATAATATTTTTTAAGGCCTATTATGTTATATTCAAGTGTAAAAGAGGGCTTGTGATGTTTTACAAGGTAGTCCCCTAATTAGTTACACATTCTCTCTATTTTTACGTAAGTGGAGAGATAATATTTAATTTATATATTTAAATTAAAAAAAATAATTCTATTTTAAATAGGAATCCTAATCCTACAAGTTTTTCATAAGATATTATAAAAAAATGCATTATTCTCTTAAGAAAGAAGAAGAGAAGAGAATTCTAGAGTTTTTAAGAAAAAATACAGAAGATATCTAAGAGAAGACAGTTGTAATTGGAAGTGGTGAAACAGACGCCCACACGTCTAGTGTTGATCAATCTTAAGTCATAACCTGAAAGATCGTTTGGAGACAGATCTACAACTCTCAATTGTTCATCTTCTCAAAACATCAAGGTACAAATTTCTATATTACTTAATTCTTATATGTTGCATGAGATCGGTTCTAAAAAATTTTAATTGAAAAATTGAAAAACTTAATTTTATCCCTCCATTTTTCAATTGTAGAGAGAACAAAAATAAGGTAAACCAAGCAAGCTAGCAATTGTTGTTTACAAATGTAAGAGTAAAGATAAATGATAGTTAAATATCTTTGCCTGTTTGCTCACTATATATCCCACTAATGTCACTTTGATTAATTAGAAAAGATATCATTAATATTTAAGATAAGAAAAGAAACATTGGATCAGTCGGTTGAGTGTTCTCTGATGATATGGTGCTGTGCTGTCTGTAATATTTCACTTGGAGATGGTTTTAAAAAGTATTGAAGAGGATAATGCATGTATTATTATTAGGGATGAATAAATCGCGTTCGAATTGGTCGGGTTGGACAAAAATGCAATATGATCCAAAGGGTAAAAAAATTAGGTTGAATTAAGTTAAGATAGAATTAATTTTATTTAAAAAGTCAATTATTAACAATCAATAAAAAATATACACAAATTTCTTTGTTTTATTATTAAAATTTAACAATACATATTATAAACAATTACTAGTTACCAATTCTACATATAATATATAATATACTACACATTACAACTTTATAGTATATACCATCGGAGGCTTGAAGGCTGAAGCTTCGAAAGGGAAATTCGGATTGCTACTAGCCGAGTTTGGCTAGAGGAGGAACTTGGTGATGGTGGAGGCGTAGAGCAGCAGATCAGATAGGCCATAGCAGTAAATCTAGTCAGGGTCCTGACGGAGCAGCAGATCGGGTTGCTGTCTGGTGGTCGGCTGCCGCTTTCTTTTCTGATGTGTGTGTGTGTGTGTCAAACCGTGAGCGTGAACGCCCTGAACAATGAAGAATGGAGACTCTGTGTGTGTGTGTTTCATTGTTTCTTGTCTTGTTGAGAGTGAGATGAGAAGTTGAGGGAGGAGAGGCCGTCGTTGCTCGTTGGCTGATGGCTGTGTGTGTGTTTCTATTTTCTGGTTTCTGCTTTTGACTTGAGGAGTTGAGGGTGAGGCTGCTGTGAGCCTGTGACTTGTGAGTGTGTGCTGTATACATCTGTGGTGTGTGATGTAAGATTGTCAGCTTTACTTTTTTATTTTATTTCAATTTTTTTTAAGCGAAAGATCGAATATTGCCTTTAATCCGATCTAATCCTAACCCGACTTTTATGATCGAATCAGATATTTTGTCCACCTCTAATTATTATTGTATGTATTGCTAATATACAAGTTTGATATGGCGAGACGTTTTTTGAAAATAGACAAGGCAGAAAAAATGGATGAATGTTCATGTTTTATTAAAAAAATGTTAAAATAAAACAAGGGTAATTTGTTTATAATTTTCCATTAATTAATTCATATGTATCGCCATTGAAGTGCTTAAAAGCACAAGCAATCTCAGTCACAACCCAAGATCGATCACATATCAAATCAATGAAAATGTTTTCAAAGAATAATCTAGATTGATGTATAACCAAAATTGATTGATATACAAAGATGATGAAATTAGAAACAATTAAGAACAAAAATGAATCAAAGAGTGAAAGAAAACATATAACAATTGCAATTACGTGGTTCAACTAATTCTCATTAGCTTATGTCCACAGGATGAACAATTTGATCAGCTTTTATTGATTATTCAAGATGTGTTACAAGAGATTTACAGAGCTCTAATCAGAGAACAAGAATAGTCGGTCTTTCTTAGCGACCTCAATCTATATATCCCTAGTTGTTGAATTTGTAGCACCAGAGCCAGTAGTTATAACAGCTTGCAACAACCCCGGTGATGTGCGTAAAACACACGTAAAATAACTGATCATAACGAACTTAAGAGAGCCGTCTTCTAAGCACGTGATTGTTCGTGCTTCATTAAACCAAAAGCGATATTACATGAACTTATGAACTCTTTTAGAATTAGCTTAATCAAAACGCCCTAACTATGCGTCGTTTTAATCTTTTCTGATTTGCTTCACCTGATACACAACAATATGAATAGGAATCTTGTTATGACATTTTCACCATGAGGAGGCTTTCTATTTAGTCACGCTGCTTAATTAGAACGCAAATGAAACTTGCTTATCTCGATGCAGGTAGCCATGGTTAGGACTTGGGAATAGTGTTTTGGACAACATTGACCGAAACGTGAATGAATAATCAAATTAATTGGATCATGTCCTTGATTGTTGAAAATATTTGGTAGAGTGTTTTATGAAAATAATGATGATTCATAGAAAGTGAATTAATTAATTAATGTTACCCTTTTCATATTTTGTTAAAAATAAAAAATAAAAATAAAAATGATGTTTTCATCGATAATATATAATGTCGACATCGATTTCTGGTCGCTATTATTTCGAGCATACTTACTGATTTCAGCATTATCATTATATTTGTTTTTCGAGAAAGCGGTTTGCTAATTACCACAGATGCATGCAACTGCTAGCAAATTTTCGTTAATCACCTGAAATCACCGAAGATGGTTAGAGGCGCCAAAAGTTTTTCTGACGTGAACCCTCCGACGCTCAAGTCAGTAATCGAATATAGAAGAACTTATGCCGCTTTTTACGCAGTTTCATTCAAATTGTCTTCCAGCTCTCAGTTTTTATAGAATGTACTAGAAAATCAATTTTTTTTCAGAGGAAGAGAGTATAAGATCCATGTTAGAGCCCCCAAAAATAAAAATTCCCTCCAAATAAATAATCACCATTATCATAACCTCCATGATCATAATTGTTGTAACCCCTATAATTATAATCATTAATGTACTAATGAGCATCATAATAAACATAATAATGATCACTAAGTAACATTTATCATAATAACTGATCAGTAATAATAACTAATAATTATCATTTATTGTATGTATCTGGTCGAGATAATTAGAATTACCCACTGATCGAAGTGTTCTGCTTAAAGTTACCAGGCAATCATTTGCTTCAGATGATCTGTTCACCTGGTCGAGATAATCTGCTCCAGATGATCTGCTCACTAGGTCGAGATGATTTGCTCCAGATGATTTGCTCACATAGTTGAGGTGATATGCTCTAGATGATCTATTCACCTGGTCGAGGTAATCTGCTCAGGCTCTCCAGATAACAATCTGGTCGAGTTCATAGATAAACTCTTAATCGAGATAATATGCTCGAGCTAACCATATAACCACCTAGTCGAGATGCTCTGTTTGAGCTCATCAAATAACTATTTGGTTATAGTAGTCTGCTCAATGTCACTTTAATTTCTTCCCCAAACATCAGCTCCCCAGTTTCTAGTATTGAGAGTTTTAACGAATCAAGACTAGAAACTATATAAAGTTTAAAGTGACCTTGAGGTGACTTAGTCCAGGCTACTTGAATTAGCATCATTACAGACAAGACCTTTGCATGTCTTTTTCTATTTTCCTACTCGCGTAATCATATAGAGCGAGTTTTGAGACTTAAAGTCTTTTATTTATTTCAAAATTTATTCACAATTGATCGTCTGCTCGATTTAATCTGATCAAGCGAGATTAGCAAACTCCGACTTTTATCTCGCCTTGAGCAGGTTTTGAATACTTCAAGTCCTTTTGTTTGACTAAAAATATTTTCGAGATTGATTATTCATTCGTCTTTCGTCTAATCAAGCATACTTAGGGAAATTTTCTGACTCTTGTCTCGCTTTGAGCAGACTTTGATACTTCAATCCTTTTTATTTGCCTTAAAAGTATTTTCAAGAGCTTAAATTTGCTTGAATTAATCAAGCTTTAGCAAAAACAATTTTACTTTTGTCTCGCCTTGATTAGACTTTGAGACTTCATGTATTTTATTAAAGTTTAATTTGTTCGAGTCTATTCTAGCTAAACTTAGCTCTTTGTCTCGCCTCGACCAGGCTTTGAGACTTCTGACCTTATTCTGTTTTAGAGCTTAACTTGCTCAAGCCTTATTCTGGCTTTACTTGGCTCTTTGTTTCTCCTCGAGTAGGCTTTGAGACTTCTACCCTTAGCTTGTTTTTAGAGCTTAATCTGCTCAAGTCTTATTCTAGCTTTGCTCGGCTCTTTGTCTCGCCTCAAGCAGATTTTGAGACTTATGGTCTTATGTTTTTAGAGCTTAACTTGCTCAAGCCTTATTCTGGCTAAACTTGACTCATCGAATCGAGTTAGATTTGGCAAACTTTGACCTCTACCTCGCCTCGAGTAGGCTTTGAGACTTCAAGTTTGGGCTTACTTTTGAATATTCTTTATAACCCACTACAAACTTAAGCAAATTTTGACTTTTGTCTCGCCTCGAGGAGGCTTTGAGACTTCAAATCTTTTTGTTTGCCACAAGAAATATACATACATACATACATACATACATACATATATATATATATATATATATATATATATATATATATATATATTGGCGCTATATATATATATATATATTGGCGCTTTTTATGGGGCACAAACGGGAGAATTTATCCTGGATATGGAAGAACTATCGAGACTCATGCAAATCCTTACAATGGTTTATGTACAAAGATCGGGCAAGCCCTTATGGGTTGTATCTGAAGACATGGAAAGGAATACTTTTATGTCAGCAACAGAAGCCCAAGTATAGTTTTCATTTCCTCATTCATTGTATTTTTGTTGGTTGTAACTGGTCGCTGGGGGTTGCTTGTGGTTCATCGAAATCAAATCATTCCCAAATCGAGCATGAGCAGGCAAATTTCTTATTCTTATCTCTCCTCGAATAGGCTTTAAGACTTCAAGCCTTTTAACAATTTTCTAACTTGAGCAACTTCAAGTAACTCTTATTAGTTTAAGGTTTATGCCTTAATTATAACAGATTTTAAGCCTTTTAATCTTTTACTGACTGAAGTAACTTTAAGCTGCTCTTATTAGTTCAAGGTTTTATGGCTTTTAATCTTTCTACCCATTTTAGAAAAGATTCAACAAGAAAAGAAAAATAGAGAATGGATTTTTATTGCTTTCATTTTATTCAAAGTTGTATATGTTATAGCTCACATTATGTATAAAAAATATGTTACTTTGTTCTTAGTCGTCTATAAGCATTTTATGCCTAATGAAACAATTAGAGTTAACCACATGCCAATACTTGGCCTTAACAATTTTTGCTAACTTTTATCCTTCTAACATTTTTCAACAGCCATTAAAAATTATGCCATGTAAATTATAAATATTTGTTTTAATAATATATATATATATTCTATTATCTAATTAGTTTTTTTATGCGTAGTAGTAATTTAACAACAATTAACTATATATGTTCATGCACTTTAATTAGTTTAATGCTTATATTAAATAAACTGAAATAGAACCTAGGTTTGAGTTTTATTTTTTGGCTCATCGGCAACATTTTCTCAAACGTATATGCTAATCACTTCTGCTTCGGTCATGTCCGAATTAGTAGAGACAATGATGACTTTTTATACCGATCTCCAAAGACAGGCGCCAAATGTTGATGCTGATTTCTGGTCGCTATTATTTCGAGCAAACTTCCTAACTTCAACATCATCATTATATTTGCTTTTTGGGGAAGTGGCTTGCCAATCACCACAGATGCATGCAACTGCTAGCAGATTTTCGTTAATCACCTGAAACCACAGAAGATGGTCAGAAGCGCCGAAAGTTTTTTAGCCGTGAACCCTTCGACGTTCAAATCAATAATCAAGTATAGAAAGAACTTACGCCGCTTCTCACGCGGCTTCATTCAAATTGTCTTTTAGCTCTCAGTTTTTACAGAATGTACTAAAAAATCATTTCTTTTTCCAAGGAAGAGAGTATAAGATCTATGTTAGAGCTCCCAAAAATAAAAATTTCTTCCAAATAAATAATCACCATTATCATAACCCTCATGATCATAATTATTGTAACCATCATAATTAAATCATTAATGTACTAATGAGCATCGTAATAAACATAATAATGATCACTAAGTAACATTTATCATAATAACTGATCAGTAATAATGACTAATTATTATCATTTATTGTATGTATCTAGTCGAGGTAATTAGAATTACCCCATAGTCGAAGTGTTCTGCTTAAAGTTACTAGGCAATCATCTATTACAGATGATTTATTCACCTAGTCGAGATAATCTGCTCCAGATGATCTGCTCACCTGGTCGAGATGATCTACTCACCTTGTCAAGGTGATCTGCTTTAGATGATCTATTCACCTGATCGAGATAATCTGCTTCAGATGATCTGTTCATCTAGTCGAATTTATAGATAACAATCTAGTCGAATTCACAGATAAACTCTTAATCGAGATAATATACTCGAGCTCGCCAGATAACTACCTGGTCGAGATGTTCTGTTTGAGCTCATTAAATAACTATCTGGTCATAGTAGTCTGCTTAAAATTACTCTAATTTCTTCCCCAAATATATAATATGATTGTGGTAATTAGATGGCAAATTAATGGATAAATTCTTAGTTCGGAATTGAAGTTACCAAAACACTTTACCGTTGACCTGAACACGTCAATGATCAGGCATCATAATGGTGATGTGAGAAGATGAGAGAGTGCATCAATCATCGTTCAATACATTTCCCACCAAAAATACATGTTGCCCACGAAAACCCAGACATCAGACCTGAACCTCATGTATAAAAAAGGTTCCCTGCTTGTCTTGTCTGTTCACGGATCTAACTGTTATTTTTGCTCGTGTGCTTGTAGCTCAAGTTCATGCTTAACAAAATGGAGGTACAAATTCCAAGTGTTTTCTTCAATTTTAGCATACAAGCTCCATGTATATAATACACACTCACGTACACCAGAGGAGCCAAGCCTAGTGCATCTAAAATTCGGCCCTCTGTAGTTTGTACATTTTCAACTGAGAATCAATTTTACTTCTTCTTGTACATTTAAAAAAAAAAAAAAATTTTACCTTTTACAGTTCCATTTTCGAACTGGGATCAAATGATTTTAAAAACTTAATTTTCGATCTGGGATCAAATGATTTTAAAAACTTAATTAATGAGCATAAACCTTATATATTTAATAAAAAAAATTTTCTCCCTTTTTTTTTTATCATAGCTAATGTGGATCCTAGTCTATAGTTGATTGGTTTATCTTCAATGGGACGTGAAATAAAGACAATAAAGTTATCAAACTTTTAATGGATTCTTGGAAATTTCGCTTTATACGCAAGAACTGCATCAGGAAACTTCCTTTTTGACCCTTTCTTTCCATGCCCAATAATAAATCACCTTGCCACCCAAACCACAATCAGTTAATAGAAAAGTTTTGAACTCCACTGTTTATAAATTTAAACAAATGAGCAATAGTCCTGGTTTATATATTGATATTGGCAAAAAGGCCAGAGGTTAGTTATGTCAGCTTCGGTTCTTTAGAATGCTTATTTTTATTTATATACTTAACATTTTACGCTCATTGTAATTAATCCATTATCCTCATTTGCTTGTTTCTGTGCAAGATCTTCTCTACAAGGATTATGGTGATCAGCAACCACCGAATCACTTCCGTTACGATTGCTTGGACAGCAACTTTGATCTCTCCTGTCGATGTAATTAATGATGACAATGAAGTTTCTCTTTCAATACCTCTCTTGCCTTGTAATGATATATTCAATTGAAATCCATTACCAATCCATATTTGCTTCTTATCCATCCACATATTGTGGGTTGCTGCATTACTAAATTTACTCAAAACTTTTTTGCGTCTACTGGACATTATCAACTTACGATCATATTGAATATAGTGATCTTAACTTTCACAGGTGATGCTCTTGTGCCTGGACTTAGTACTGCTTTTAGATCTATCATTCCTGATTCTGGCAGGGTAAATTTTCCCAACTTAATTCTATCAGAATGATTCTGATTCATTGATTTTTCGTTCAGTGTAATGTTATATAATTAATATATGTACAATGCTTAATCACAGGTGGAACTGCGATACTTGCATGACTATGCTGGGGTTACTTCAGGCATCGGATTGAAGAAAAATCACAATCGGTTGGTGGGTCTGGACCGCATTGTAAACTTTTCGGTTGTCACAGGAAACACTCTTCTTTCTCTTGGGACCGATGCAGCCTTCGACATATCAACAAGGACATTCAGCAATTACAATGCTGGCTTGAGCTTCAACACTGCCTTCTATAATGCTTCCCTGACCTTGTAAGCAATCTTACGAGAATCAATTGGTTTATTTCCAATTTTGTTTATTGATTATCAATTAATCATTTATAGTAATGCAGGAACGACAAGCTTGACAACTTAAAAGCTTCCTATTATCAAGAACTGGTCGCTCTGACCAGGACTGCCGTTGCAGCAGAGTTGGAGCATAGCTTTTCTAATAACAGGCATATTTCCGATGATAACGTTACCATTCCAACCACCTTGACAGTTGGTTTCCAGCATGGGTTGTTTCCTTCTACATTGGTGAAGGTCCGTGTCAACACTGATGGCAAGGTGGGTGCTCTTGTTCAGCAGGCCTTCTGGCAAAAATTCTCTCTAGCTATTTCTGGAGAGACTGATATAAGGGCCACAAGCTGGATTCCCAATGTAAGATTCAGTATGGCTTTCAGTTCCTAGAATAAACTCCAGCTCTAAGTCGGGAGGTTACATTTATATCGTTTTGATGAAGCAAAGATATGTCTAAAGGAAAAAAAAAAACATCTCAAAACATTGAAATGTTGTACTTGAGAAATGGGTGCCTTCATGTTTAAAATTTCAAGTGAAATGATGAGATGGTTTTTGCACAAGTTTTTGAGGAATTGTGATTTGAACTACGCATAATTTGTAAGACTGAGAAGTGAAAGTGGTCAGAAAATTGAAAGACGCTTCAAGAAGTGAAAGTAGTCAGAAAATTGACAGATACAAGCATCTTTCATCAAGAACATTTCACAACTTGTTGAATGTCATATGCCCAGTAGTTGTGTTACATAACAACAAACAAATTGACAACCATAATTAGCCAAGAGCAGAACACATGCGAACTTGACAATAAGACAATAATAATCATATTTATCTTAACACAAAACTATGTTAATCCAAATAAAAGGTAACACATTACTGGTATTGTGAAGCCTAAAGAAGTTTGGTACCGATATACGATCTTGTTTGAAATTGAGGTTGGATAATTATAATTTAAAAGTTATAACATTAAAGTATTTGGTAAATATTAGTTGTTATAGTTTAGAAACAAAGTTAATTTGATTTTACACTAACATAATAATTTTTTTATATTTTTATTAATTTTATCAAAATTATTATTTAAAAATTATGTTCATTATATACTAATAACTATTATTTTATAGTTACAATTTTTTTAATAATAACTATTTATTAAAAATTACAGTAACTCAGTACTTAATAGTTGCACCTCTAACAGCACCAGGTCAATGGGGAATAAAGACGGCAAAGGTTGTAGAAGCAGCCCGAATTTCCTTAATGATGTCAAAGTATTGTGTGATCAGGACCACCATGTCTGTCACAACCTTTTCTGTGGCTCGTGGAACACTGAGAGAATCCCAGCACACCGTCCCTGGCGAGCAATACCAAGCACTAATTCTAGTCTACAGTCAATTTCATTTATTATCTCAGCACCTTCGTGTGTGAACCTTTTATTCTCTTGGTTTTTTTTGGTTTTAAATCTTTCTAGTGTGTAATTATGTTTTGTGGTTAGGAATTGTCTTAATTTAAATTTGAATCTTAAGTATTATCTTAATTTATTATACTTAAGCCGGATATGATCTTATATTTACTTGACCATGTATTATTGGTCATTCTTGACCATTTAATACATACTTTTAAATATATATATCTAATTTTAAGTTGAGACATCACAGTCTACAAAATTTGTTTGAGATCATATATTAAAAGGGTCAAGAATGACTAATAATACATTGCCGTACAAAAGTATTACTATTTTTCTAATTTTATACATATATAAGGTTTACTCAGATAAGCATGCAAAAACATCATATCAGCCATGCCTTGCATTCTTTGTGTTTGGCTGCTGCGGTTGGCAAAATTGGAGGATAAACACCAACCATTTACCGCCAATTACACCTCTATCGATCTACCTACCCTCACTAACTTCTATCTTTATGTTTGGTGTAGCCGGAATTAACGCATAGTAATTTAATAAAAAAATTGAAACTTTTAATTAAAATTACAGATTCACATTTTAGTTATTATACATAAAGCTTAATTTCCGATACATGTAATTAACGAGTTATTTTAAGAGTGATTGTTTTTTATTCTAAATTTATTAAATATGTTATGAAATTATTTCTAAAATTGAATATTTCAAAATATAATATAGAACTAATTGCTTGAAAATTTAAATGTATATGAATCCCAAACATAATAGTCAAAAGATTATTGCAAAAAAATTTTAATTACTATAAAATTATTATATATTTATTAATCAGTAATCAAAATAAAATAAAATTGAGATAAAATAGAATTTGAATGAATTATAATTAAAATAAAAAATAAGAATAAAAAATTATTTAATAATAATTTAATATATTTATTTTATTTTAAAATTAAAATAAATTACTATAAATTATCAAACTAACTTTAATTATTCTTCGTCATCATCATAGGAAATGAAAACACGTTTTATTTTTCACTCGATCTTCTTACCGATCATTCTTTCAGTCTTAACTCACCGACATAACATCTTCATCGTCTCTACCAAAATTATGAAAAAGTGAAAAAAAAAGGGGTGAAAGAAAATCCACGTATTTTCTCGAATTTTGGCATACTAGGCCGGTCGACGTAAGTACACCGACTTCTCTTCTTCAGTTTGCTGTACTTACTATCTTTTAGCTTCCCATTCTCCATTTTTAATGCCTTCAACAATTTTATTTTTGGCTCTCTCTCTCTCTCTCTCTCTCAGGTTTTCTGTATAAAGATTACCTGGAACAATCCACCACCGAGGTAACTGCTTTTTAACAAATTACCGAGAAGAGCTCCTAGTACTCTGCCACTGGTTTTCAATCATTTTTTTAGGCGGCCACCCGAAGTCTAATTTTGGGAGAGCAGTGGCTTGAAAAGTGAATTTAATCTTTCCTCCCTCTACCTTGAAATCAAAAGAATAAAAAACAAATGTTGTCTCGTAGAATTTTACCTTTTTTTTTTTTTTTGCATTTATGATTTTTCTGTTTGACTTCCCTTTGTGAACCAAAATATTGGCCGGTTTATCTTTAATTTGTTGTGTGTATACTGCGGATGTGCTCAATATTCTTTGTTTCCGATTGTGAATATTGGTATATGCGGCAGCCCGCAGAGGAGCCAAGTGTAGTGTCTTCGGCTTTCTATTACATTTTCAGCAGAGAATCCCATTTCTTATCTTGTTGGACATGTCTGTTATTTTTCACCATTAAAGTCTCATTTTCGGTCTGGGATATAATGTCTTAAAGCCTCACCAGCAAAGCTCAAAATGGTTCGTTTATTGTGGGATATTGAAAAGAACCTCCATGGATTCTTGGATATTTTGCTTTATAGTTTATACACAAGTACTGCATCAGGAAGCTTCCTTTTCAGCCCTTGCTATCCATGCCCAATAAATTTCTTTCCACCCAATCCACAATATGTTGATAGTAAAGTTTCAAACATTGTTTATAAGTTTAAACATCAAAATGAGCAAGAGTTCAGGTTTATACATTGATATTGGCAAAAAGGCTAGCTGTTAATATCCTTTTCTATTCTATTATTACTACTTCATTTTCCAAGTACATTTAATTATTAACTGATGAATATTTGCTTTTATCTATGTCAGATCTTCTCTCCAAGGGTTCGAATGCTTAGGCAGCAGCTTTTATATCTCCTGTCCGTGTAACTAATCTGCAGTTAATCTTTTATGATGACAATGAAGTTCCTCTTTCAGTGTCTCTTTTTCCTGTTTTCATATTCAATACACAATGCACTACCAATACTTCTATGCTTCTCATCTATTCACATATTGCAAGTTGTTGCATTACTGAATTTATGCATATTAAGAAGCGTTGGCTCATAGTCATAGCTCGACTTTGTCAATTTATGATGTGGAGTTGTAATCAACTATAATGATCTGGACTTTTACAGGTGACGATGTTGTGCCTGGATTGAGTCCAGCTTTTAGGTCTATCGATCATGATTCTGTCAGTGTAAGAAAATTCTCTCGCCTTAACTCTGTCAGAATTTTCAATGATTTTTTTGTCAGTGTAATGTTATATGTTTGTACAATGCTTCATTCTTAGAAGAATGGTGGTTGTAATCAGGTGGAACTGCAATACATGCACGACTATGCTGGGATTACTGCAGGCATGGGATTCCTGTTGTGTCTGCAACAAAAATCCGTCTATACGAGTAGGATTTGCACTTGACCCATCATTAACTTTTCGGGTGTCGCAGGAAACACTCTTCTCTCTATTGGGACCAATGTTGCTGTTGACGTATCAACAGGAACATTCAGCAATTACAATGACAGCTTGAGCCTCAACACTGCCTTCCTTGATGCTTCCTTGACCTCCTAGGCAATATATTACAAGAATTGACTGGTTCATTTCCAATTGTATTTATTGATTATCAACTAACCCTTTCTAATAATGCAGGAATGAAAAACTTGATATTTTAAAAGCTTCCTGCTATTTAGAGCTGATCCCTCAGACTAGGATTGCCATTGCAGCAGAGTTAAGAGCATAGTTTTTCCAATAACGGGAGTATTTCTGATACCATTCCAATGACCTTGACGGCACCCGGCATGAGTTGTTTCCCTCTACATTGGCGAAGGCCTGAAGGCCCGTATCAACACCGATGGCATGGCAGGTGCTGTTGTTCAGAAATCTGTCTGGCAAAGAATGTCGTTAGCTTTCTCTGTAGAGACTGATTTTAGGGCCACAAGCTTGATGCCCAAGATGAATATGGTTCTCAACTCCAGTTCTTAGTCAGAAGATTACCAGAGATATGTACAAATTATCTCGCAGCATTGATTTGTACTAATTGATAAATGGGTGCTTTAATGTTGAAAATGTTAAGTGAATTGATAAGATAGTTTTTGCAAAAGTTGTTGAGGAATTATGATTCGTATAACCACGCATAATTTTTAAGACCGAGAAGCGAAAGTAGTCAGCCAATTGACAGATCTTTCAAAAACTAGTTGAAAGTCTTAAGCTTGGTAAGTTTGTTGCAACAAAACAAATTAAGAACCACAATTTGCCAAGAGTAGAACAGAGCACATGGGAACTTTGAAATAAAACAAAATGAAAACTAGTACTTTTCTTGATACGAAAACGAGATAAGCCTTATCAACTAACGATTCACTGGTGTTGAGAAGCCTGAAGAAGTCCGTCACGGATCTGAGTCGCTACATCTCTAACGGCACCAGGTCCATGGGGAATAAAGACAGCAGAGGATTTAGAAGCAGCTCCAATTTCCTTCATTGTGTCAAAGTATTGGGTGACCAGGACCATGTCCATCACATCCTTTGCCGTGGTTCCTGGAACGTTGATAGAGAAACCCAGCACACTGTCTCTCAAGCCATCCACAATTGCCTGTCGCTGGCGAGCAATACCAAGCCCTGACAGATATTTAGACTCAGCCTCTCCTTCGGCTCGTTTGATTTGTAAGATTTTCTCCGCTTCTGCCTTCTCATTAGCTGCCACCCTCAGTCTTGCAGCTGAGGGAGTACAAAATAAGCAAGATGGGATTTGAAATGAAGTTTAATACTCATTCAAAGAGATGCTAGATATATTACCAGCATTAATTTCATTCATTGCCCGCTTGACATGCTCATCAGGTTCTATATCAACAATAAGTGTTTGAACAATCTCATAGCCATAAGCAGACATAGCCTGTCAGAAAAAATAACACAGCATAACAGGGTAATTTCCCATAACCTTCACAATAAACGGGATTAGCTTACAATACAATAAACATCTTACCTTTTCAAGCTCCTCCTCCACAGCTTTGGCAATTTCATTTTTTTGCTCAAAAGCGTCATCTAGATTTAACTTTGGAACACTTGCCCTAATGACTGAACAATTTAACAGAAGATCATATATAGCATGTGAGTGACGCACTATAACATATTTCTATAGTCTTTATATATATATATTACCATCAAAGACATAGGCCTGAATTTGAGTCCTTGTGTTGCTGAGTTTATAGAAAGCATCATTTGCCTTATGTGCCAGGGCACGGTATTGAACAGATGCAACAACATTGACAAATACATTGTCCTGGTAAATCACCACAAATTACAATAAAATGAAATTAAAGAACATGAAGACATGGCCACCGAAGTCAATTGTATCGATCATGAGTAGTTATGAACAGACCTTAGTCTTGGTTTCACAACGAACATCTAACTGCTGCAGCCTGAGTGAAAGATGACCAGCTAGCTGATGTCCGAGAATCCATGGGAGGAAATGACATCCAGGTTCAAGGACATCCTCAAACTTGCCAAATCTCTCCTTAATAGCCACTGTTGATTGGTCAACTTGTACGCAACAGAACAGATTGCCCATCTTCTTTACACTAATATGATAAAAATAAATAAATCACATAGAAACCAAAATGAATTCATGGTAAAAAGCTATCAGGGAGAGCAAACTTACAGATCAATGCAGAAACAAAATGGGGAATGCAAATGCTGCTATAGGAAGATACATATACAAAGTGATAGAAACAAACGACTAAATCAAGGGACTTAAATAGAAACAAGAGCGTGGCCTAGGAAACTTCTCCAAACTTTCTATGCGTTTTTTAGTTAAGTTACCAGCAAATTAAGAGAAGTCCTTTCGCGCAGAAGATTTCACAATCTTCTGCCATAAATAGATATCAAAGTTAACTATGTGAAGACTAAGAAAGGACAGTGAAGACTAAGAAACTTTAATTCCCATTTGAATGAACTTCATTGTATATTCAATTAATTGTACTACCATTTTGATGACGCTTCTTGTTTGCATTTAATGTGTCAAGAATGATGATAAGCCTCAAAAATAACGAAATTTAGCAGGATGTTGCATGTGTCTCAAGATACAATCAAGGTAACAAGAAAGTGACTGAAAAAGTTTAAAGAGACTTGAGAATGTAAAAATTATGAAAAACTATTATTAGCCGTCGTCTTAGCTAAGAAAAATAACAAACGGAATTCTTGCTTAAGTCTGTTCTAGTGCTGAAGTTACTAAGATCAAGAATAACTGTGAGTTAACGTCAGTTAAATATATTCTAATGGAGTGAACACCAGGCAACTGAAGATGCATATTATTTGTTTATGTATTTATTTCATGTCATTATAATAAAGAATGTTTTAATCGAAAGGAAAGGTTTAACAAAAACCCACAATTGAAATAGAAATTGTAGGTAAAAGCAGAGGAAACTCCTTCACCTTTTAATTCTTTGAAAGAGACAGTCGGAATCTTGACTTTTGAGGCTTAGGAAACAACTTAAAATTTTAGGTGCCTATTTTTATAGTTTTGTAAGTTTCCAGGAAATTCATCGAAATAAATTCTACTTATCCAATATATGTCTAAAAAGATACACGCTACTGAGTAAATAAATAAATAAAATTACTTGTTCCTGCTGATTGCAAGCGGTTCATCGAAGAAAGGAAAATATAATAATAATAAGAAAATTATCTCAGTATTACTTTTTTTATTATATATACATTTAATTATCATAAACTTTTGACATATTTTTTATATTATTTTTATTTTTAAAATTATACCAATCAACTTCTTTGACACTAAAAATAATTATTTTATACTTAAATGAATTAAAAAATTATTTTATTTTATAAAATTTTAAAAAATAAAAAAAAATAATTACAAGAATACTCCTGAATTTAATAAAATAAATAAATCTCAAATTTTAATATGTTTAATTTTTTATAATTATAATTTTATTTAAAAATTATTAAGTTAATTATTGTAATTTTTTTGTAATTTTAATTTTATTTAATTTTTGTAATTAAATTAAGTATAAGAAAGTTTACAATAATTAAGTTTATAAAAACTAACATGAAAGCTCTTTAAAATTATTGTAAACTTTCCTATGATTAAAACTAAGGAACTTTTTTATACAATTACATAAAATTATAATCACAAAAAATTAACACAATATTTTTAAATAAATTTATAATTATAAAAAATTAATATTTTAAATTTTAAGATTTATTTTTTATTTATTTTATTTTTTTAATTTTTTTATAAAATAAAATAGTCTATTAATTTATTTAAGAGATAAAATAATTATTTTTTATATCAAAATAATTGGTTGATATAAATTTAAAAATAAAAATATTATAAAAAATATGTTAAAATTTTATAATAATTAAATAAATATATTAAAAAAAAAGTTGCACAAACAGAATTTCCCATAATAATAAAAGTTGAAGATGGCTTAGAGAGAAACTAACAGCGTTCTCGTAAGTATGGAATGTGGTAAAAGTCATCATCTCTGTTTCATTTATTCCCATATGCGCTGGTGTTGGGCTGGTCCAATGGTGGGGTTGGATTCTTTAATAAAATCATTGGTGGATCCTAACTCTACCACCTAGCCGAGTATCATGCTGATCTCAAGTACGTTTTTCTTCTCATTTAAAAATTATTTGGAATGAGTTGTTAAAAATATAATTCAACTGAACTTTCACTCGAAGGCACAAAATTCGAATACTAATAAAGCAACGTTGATAGATTTGGACAACAGGCTGGCTCGGAACGAATTAAGACTAGGTCCATCCGTGCCCATGCCGGATACGGCCCATTCATTTCATGGGTCAATAATATTCGGCACGGCTCACACGGACCGGCCCATAAGCCTCACACACACACACACACACAATGATGATATATAAATACTAGCTAAACTATAGTACTTTCAATAGAATAAATTAAAAATAAATATAATTTTGATTGTAATTTGAAAAATCGTTATTAAATTTAAAGTTACTAAATTTAGTTACAATTTAAATAAGTTCAACAACATTAATAAATATTAATATTTAAGAAATGATGATAAATAATAAATTGCAAGACTTACACGCCTGCACATAATAACTTTTATCTTTGTTATACTTGCCACATGATCAATATTGCAACATTTCGTTCAATATGTGTGCTTTTTGGGCTAAAATTATATAGAAGTGTGAGTTTAATTAAGAGGTGGTTTTAGGGGCGCCTAGAGTTCAACTTCAAACCCACGTACTAGCAAGTCATCTGCTCAATGGGCCTTCGAATGGTCTGGACACGTGGAACAGCAGAAGGATCAGAACATTTAAATATTAAAAAAAAAAAAAAAAAGCTTTGTCACTGATTTCCCAGATAGAGCAATCAACAATTTGATTGGTGGACATTATAATATTATAGGACTTAAGATTACAGAGAAATCCGACGTGGCAGTGACCATCACCAAGAAAATTCACGAAGCCTGCTTCTGATTCTGAATCATCATCATCGTCGGGCATCAATGGCGGTCTCCGCACCAACTCCAGTTGCTCAGCTTCATACGCTCGAGCACAACAGCTTCCTCTCCTCAAAGCCAAAACCTCGCTTTAACCGTCTACTTCCCGCCAAAAATGTGTCAACAATCGTTGCCATGGCCACCAAAAAGAAGGTAATTCGAAAATCTCAAGACTCTCTAACAAAAATTTCACAACTTCTTTTTTCCGGCTGAGTCCGTATCTCAGTATGTGATAATCATACCAAAGTATCAAACACTCATTAATTTTCAATACTTCTTTTTTTTTTCCTCTCTCTCTCTCTCTCTTTTTCTTTCAGTAATTGAGTAAAAGATAAATAAATGGAAAGGGATTAAGAAATTACAAATTTGTCTAATTCCATTGTGTAATAAAAGTAAAAAATTTGGGAAAATGACAGGTAAATAAATACGATGGTAACTGGGAGAAGCAGTGGTTTGGGGCGGGAATATTCTACGAAGGAAGCGAAGAAGTGGAAGTGGACGTGTTCAAGAAACTTGAACAACGCAAAGTATTAAGCAACGTTGAAAAGGCGGGGCTCTTATCAAAAGCGGAGGAGCTAGGAGTCACCCTTTCGTCCATTGAGAAGTTGGGTCTTTTTTCCAAAGCAGAGGAGTTGGGTTTGTTGAGTTTGCTGGAAAAGGTGGCCAGCGCCTCTCCCTCCACTCTTGCCTCCGCCTCGCTCCCCATATTTCTGGCCGCTGTGGCCGCTGTTGTGGTGATTCCGGATGATTCTCTAACCTTGGTAGCGGTCCAGGCTGTGCTTGCTGGTGCTCTTGGAGTTGGCGCTGCTGGTTTGTTTGTTGGCTCTGTTGTCTTGGGTGGCTTGCAAGAAGCCGATTGAATTTTTTTTTTTTTCTGTTTAATTTCTTCAGGTGATGGCAAGAATAAAAAGGAATGTTTTGAAGGATAATTTAATGTTGTAGCTTACAATTTTACAAAGATTGTAAAGGAGATAAGGCGAAGTATGCGTGCTTATTCCATTTAATTACATGATAAATGATTAAAAATATTAAAAACTTTTATACCTTTTTGAAGCTAGATAAGTCATTTATTTGATATAACGAAGAGCGATCCTTCATTCCTTTTAATTAATTAATTTATTGCAACCCATCAGGTTGTTGCCGTCTTCTTCGTTTTAGAAACAACCAGCCTTATAGATTATTAACTGTTATTTCCTCTCCTCGCATTTCTGTTAGTCAAACAGAGTAATTTGTTATTTCTTAGGTACAAATTGCTCCAAGTACCTGTGGCTACGGAAGTGGAGCTTTTGCTGGGTAGTAAATGATATATGCTTAATTTCATCATCCATGCTTGACTGCTGTAAGTCTCTTAAGATTGATAATGGCATTATAAATCTTCATCCTGACTACGTTTACGAGAGAACTAGAAATGTAATGATCATTTATGTCTGCCTCAATTTCGGCAAAATCATATTTTGCTCTCGCGCAACCTTGTTTCAAGAACTATGAAAATTATGTGGATTCTGTGATATCATTCAAATTTCTTTGATCCTTTGTTTATCCGGTGTTCTTAAACTATGTTCTGCTATGTGTGTTAGGTCATAATATCAGATGATGGTTGTATAATTTCTAGAATGTAATTTTCGGGTGCTAGTTTTTAAAATTGGGAATGATTTTTCAGATAATTAATATCTGAAGGGATTCGTTGTGTTACTACTATATGATGAAAACTTGGAAGTAGAAATGACATAATGGGAATAATTGAGACGACAGAATATAGAAACTAGGGCCCATTTCTTCTACCCTCCCACTGGCAAGGAAAAAAGACTCGATTCACATGATAAAAGCTGATAAACTCAGTTCATCTGAACAATAAGCTACATCATTACTCTATTTGTAAGGTGACTGCTAAATTACTTTCATTTTCAAGGTCTTGTTGACATGTAGTCGTAGCGGTTGGCCCAGAAGAGAAAATGCAAGAAGTTAAGGCCGCTGAGTATGCACATCAACCAGTAGAACCTCTCAAGGTGATAGTGATTCAAGTTGCCACCAAAAAGCCATGGTGTGTGCCCATAAGCACTGGTGATATTATTGACAATTGATACAAGCACTGTGCTGAAGTAGTATCCCATGGCCAGTGAGGCCCATGAAAGAGACGTGGCCAAAGACCTCATACTCAATGGGGCGTTTGTGAAGAAGAATTCCATCATGCCAGCTAAGGTAAATAGATCAGCAGATCCAAGAAACAAGTATTGCAAGGCCACCCAAAGGAATGTGATCGGTAGAGGTTCAGAAGAATTAACTAGACCTGAATTGACTGCCACTCTCTTTCGCTTGATTTCTACCAGAGCTGCCACAGCCATGGCCACAATAGAGAGTACAAGTCCTGTCCCAATTCGTTGTAGATGCGTAATCCCCATTTCAGTTTTGGTTACTTTTCTTGCAAAGGGAATGATAACATGGTCATAAACCGGTGCAAGAATCAAGATGAAGATGACAGGGAACACGGGGAGGGAAGCTGGTGGAACTTTTAATGAGCCAAGCTTGGTATTCATGGTTGCCGCTTGCTGGACCGAAAAGGTAGATAGCTGAGCAAGACAGCAGTTTAACATTATCGTAGACATAAAGATGGGGAGAATCTTTACAACTATTTTGACCTCTTCTACCTCCTTAACTGTGCATCGTACAATTGGGCAGGGAGCGTTGTTGATTAATGCCATATTAAGAAACTTGATATCTTCTGTTGGATTCTGACTTGGCACCTTTTCTCTAACATCACTATTTCCCTCATCCCTGCTTTCAGTTGAGCAGGTTGGACTTGAGTGCACTACCATGACAGCATTGCTAGAATTCTTAGATTTGCAGGTATTAAAAATCGCTGCCATTATAACCTGTAGGACCGGAATGAACAAGGTTATTTAGCCATTGTTCAATTGCTTTGACACAACTTAGCAAATTACAGTACTTGATTGATAGGTTATCTGAATTTTACCTTGAAGATGGTGGTAATAGGACTTCCGGTGGGAATTTTGTTCCTGTAGAAAGGAGAGCCAAGGAGAAATATTGGGATGGACAGCAGAATTGTTGCGGTGGAAATCCCAAAACCCCATTGCCAGCCTTTGTTGTCTTCAATCCAGACCACGAAAGTGACAGCAATAAGAGCTCCACAAGATAGACAGAATACATAGTAGTTGAAAAATGATGATCTCTGCTTCCTTCTCAGTTGGGTTGTCTCATCAAATTGCTCGGCTCCATGTGGAGCAAGTGAACCTTTTATTCCTCCAACCCCCAGTGCTACAAGATACAGAGCTGCAAACAACATCGCTGCTTTCCCGCCTTCAACTTCCTGGCATGACGTGTTGCTATTCTCTAGAACACAGTTTGGTGGTTTCAATGAGCGTGTTTGAGCTTGGACTGTTAGCAATAGCAGACCCTGTTTCCATTGATCAAAATTTGTTAAGACATTTAAAAATATATTTGAATTATAGAATCTTATTCTGTAAGTCTCTGGAATAGATTAACATTTGATCGGGGTGTGGCAGATCATTCACCATCAATTGGTCACAAACTCTGAAAACAGCGGCAAAAACTTTGAATTCCACTTTACTTCACATTTAGGAAATTTGTTTTTTTTTTTTTGTAAGCCTACTTAACCTTAGAAAAGGGTAATGGCTGCAGCCTGCAGAATCTGCGGGACCGAGCTAGTATGACAGGACAATGCTAAGCGTGGGCGCACTCAGTTTATTTTAACGCGGACATGCTCCTGTTAAGTAATATAGTATAATGATATTAAAAATTAATTTTATTAAAATTTATGACTTAAAAATATATCTGTATTAAAAGAAAAATAATAAGAGTGTCCGTATTAAAAAATAAATATATAATAATATTTGTGATTTTAAAAAAATTAATTTGATGTTGAATATACAATTAAGTATCATTTAGTTTAACAAGATAATGACTAAATAATAAGATAAAAAAAATATACTCTTGATACAATGTATTTTCTCTTTTATTATATTAATTTTTTATTTTTATTTTGTTCTCATTTTATTAAAATGAATAAAGAACTATATATATATATATATATATATATTTCAATTAAAGATCTCTTATCATATTAAAGTTAAGATAAATTAATAGATAATAAATACAGATTCTAATATAGTATATTTTATTATGTAAAGTATTAAAATTTATATTTTTTTATTCTTTAACCCATCCATAATTTTAATATAGTCAAAGATTCTTAATTGAAAACCGAATATATTTTCTTTTCCTTATTATTTTTTAACCATTCCTTTTGGCGACAAAGCCATGATATTATTGAGACATTGATTTTCTATTTATATCTAAAACTATTTGTGGGGCTGGATTTGTATGATATATACTGTTAATTAACACAACGAAGCCATATGACTCGCACATGCCCTGATGGATCCTAGTCATTGTATGGTTCGTTTTCTAGGATAGAGAACCCAAGAGATGCAATAGTGATGAGTCCTGCCCACGGATCTTTCTCTTAAAATAGACTTGACAGAATCAACTATAGCCTATGGGTGCTTTCATGCAACTTGCAATGATAGTCGGTGACGGGTACTATGAATTAATTATCGGATTCCCAGTCCTGGCAATAATGTTGAGAAGACTCCAGATAACAATTGGTCATAGCAAGTGCTAACAGTGTCTTTATGAGGCATGATAATCGGATGAAAATGGACAACCCTACCTTATTAGTAAGAAATTAGCAAAAATATGACTGGTTAAAAAGTTTGATCCTAACAGAAAACTTACCATGAATTCTATTGCTGCACTTATGACATAGATGCGGTAGGTGGTGAAGAAAGCATCTGCTAAAAAGCCACCAAGTAGAGCAAGGAGGAAGGCTGTGCCCATGAAATTGGTAACAATGTTTGCAGAGCTGGATGGTGAAAAATGCATAAACTTTGAAAGATACAGCACAAGGTTGCTTGCATTGGCCAGGTATGCTAGATTCTCCAGTACCTCCACAGCTGAGCTCCACAATATAACAATTCTAATTAGTAAGCCTCGTGTTTCTAGTGCTTATTCATATCAACATGCAAATATAGTATTTCTCTTAGTTAATGTATAAATTATTTTACTATAAAGTCAAAATGTTTGACGGTACGCAGCAGCTAAGGTTTTTACATTATCGTAAGCACGTGACAAAACGGTGGAATATGTGCTTTATAGGAAAAATATACCGACCCAAGACAAAACAAGCAGCAAGCATGCCACCATGACGGCCTCTCAGTGCAGGTTTATTCCTCCAGTCTACATAACCTTCCCATGTGTTTAGCTGGCGTAACCCGTCCTACAAAATGACACAAAGAGCTGATAAAACGTGCCAAGCAACGATTAAGAGAAGAGAAACAAGAGATAAAAGACAGAATCCCACCATTGTAATATCTAATTTTAGAAACTTTTTGTTGAACTTCAAGTTATAGAGGACCTTTTGAAGAATTTCCCGAACAACCTAGTTTGCTAGTAGTATGTGGAGTCTTATATATATAGACAATAGATTGAGAAATTAGGGGTCCAATAGGCCGTAAAGAAAGGTCTAGACTTATTGAAAATGACTATTCATTTTCTTTTTAACTTGCCAAGCTTGACATTTTGTACACATGAGAGAGAAAGGGAATACTTGATCAGAATGAAACCGGAAATGGAAAGAGAGAATTAAAGTTAAACAAGGAACCAACTTGGTGTTGGATGAATTCCAGGATAAACTGTGCAATATGTACTTGTCAATGTAGATGGATAGCACAAAATGAGATATGAATTAAAAAAGGCCAAGTTAGTGGACTAGATTGAATCAGATCATAATGGTATGTTCTTTTGCTTGAAGATAGATAGTAAATCTTTTAGCTTTTTAGATATGCCCCATATCCACACGCAAATGTACAATCTCTCACCCTGGTAGTGGGAACACCACTGAGTGTTGAAGGCTAGCTAATCCCCAGAGATCAATAATTTGTCTACTTACACAATCTTTGTATTATCCTACTATGGCCTTTCCTAAGTCCTAACATATGTAGTATGATGTATGCTTATTTTTATTTTTAATATATAATCCTAAGATGAACTTATAATTCTATTTTATCCATTTCTTCAATGAAATCAAGCGCATCAGTAATTTTTTATCATTTGGCTCTGTTCTATTCATGTGATCGTCTTTCTTTCATGTTCTTTCTGCACGTTGATGTTGGATTGTGTTGTTTCTTAATAGTGTAAACGATCTATTGTCTTCAGCCATTGCCCGATAGAGTCGGTTGCTTTTCTGGGCCACCTGAAATTCCTTATTTCCCTTTTCAATCAAATATGTGAATATGACATTCCAGATAGATTGTTGGTCCATGCGATCAGCAAATTGAGTGGCTAATATCCTAATTAAGGGGTCCCACTAAACAAGCATTTACTTCCATGCATTGCCACCATGGGCCTGTAGTAGTTTTACGCTTCTTCATGAAGACGTGATTAACATTTCAGTTCAAGGGAACGCACATGAGAAGAAAGGATTAACAATTTATTACTGCAAAGCATAAAGCAAAAAAGATTACCAAAAGTGGAAAAAAAACATATCCAATCACCAATGTCATGGCACTGTGGCATGGAAACACAGCACTATGTTGATTGGATAAATGGTGCAAGTGTATGGATAAGTCTTATTTTGTGCTTTTTTGCTGATACAGTGATGCTATTCGAATAAATAATGGGATCATTAATTCCTTGGCTTTCCGGTTGGATCATATTCCGGAAAGCATATTAGCCTCTGTATGATTTGAAAGTTAGAGTTCAAAGTGATTTTTTTTTAATTACATGAGATTATTACTTAATATTACAATTTATATTACATAAGATTATTATTGATATTTATAAATCAGACTATAATTGAGATTAGTTGACATTAATTCTTATAAGACACTGCTCAAATTTGAACTCTCACTGACATTTAAGAGATATCTACTCTTTACACTTAGATAAAAAAGCAAACCTCTCACAGTACACTTGTGGGGATTAGGCCAAACACCCAGTGGCTTGAGTTGAAAATGATTTTGTTTTCAAAACGGGTTACATTCTGATTCTCCTTCTTACAAATTGTAGGATCTCCCATAAATTGATACGTTTCATATGGAAGAATATTAGAATGCTTCCGGAAGAAAATTCAATGAATATGTGAAAGTAAATTAGGCATGCAGCTTCTGTGATTGCATTACCGATATTCGTTCGACTTTGACTAATGTTTATTTGCTGTGAAGTAAGTGGTTGCAGTAACTTTAGCTTATGAAATGTCTTTTAGCATCCCACATGGATTAATTGGGAGTTTTTGGCGATAGTTTTTCAATCCATTCGCCTTCATACCCATTGATTTTGATTGCCGGGTTCCTGAGAGTTATCGAGTTAATGATTAATTATTTTTAATTATTTCTTTATATCTTATAATTAATATTTAAGAGGCATGCAGCAGCATGATCTTAGTGGCCCAAAAAGTCAGCTTCTCGAAAACTGAATGATGCCCATCAAAACTTGGGATCGGCAAGTGAATGTGCTTGCCTGTAGGTCCATGAGTATGTGGAGTGAGAAATTACTAAAACAAGTAACTAATAATTCATTATAGTATGTGAAGTGAGAAATTACTAAAAAAAGTAACTAATAATTCATCTCTAGATTGTTCAATTCTCCTTACAAGAGAAAAAAGTTTATCAATATGTCTGTGGTGGAATGAGGGTGGCCAAACATCAAAGGCTAGGAAAAATTTGTCCGGCCTGCAACATTTTGAGAATGAGAATGAGAATGTGCTTTTGCTTTACCTGATGCAATGGTATTTCATCATAATTGAAGTTGTTGAACTTTCATATCATCCTGGTTTCACGATCAACACAGTTGAGAAATTGCTAATGCATGCATATTTTAGGAAATTTACCTAACTAATAGTTAGTGGATTACCATTTTTGACGAGGCAAGTACGAAAGCAATGCGTAATTTTCTAGCTCTTGGGCGGTTGGGCCGGCTTTTGAACCATCAGTAGTCTTTTTGTCTTAGCCCACTAAATGTTGTGGACAGCTCATTGCACTCCAACGTGTGTAGCACGGCCTCCCATTTTTTAATATTATGTTACAATTTTATTACAAAATATAATAAATACTGTTGATACCGATTTCTAATGCTATTATTTTGAGCAGACCTCCGACTGATCATCGTTATATTTTTTGAACGGCAATCATTATGCATGTCTGCAACTACTAGCAGATTTTCGTTAATCACTTGAAACCACAGAAGATGGTCAGAGGCGCCGGAAGTTTTTCCGACGTGAACTCTCCAACGCTCAAGTCAGTAATCGGATATGAAAAAAACTTATGCCGGTTCTCACGCGACTTTATTCAAATTACCTTCCAACTCTAAGGTTTTTTTTTTTTCAGAACGCACTAAAAAATAATTTCTTTTTAAGAGGAAGAGAGCATAAGATCCATGCCCGAGATCCCTCCAAGAGCCCTCATGATCATAATTGTTGTAACTTCTATAATTATAATCATTAATGTACTAATTAGCATCATAATAAACATAATAATGATCACTTTAATAATAACTATAATAATATTTATTATAATAATTGTTATAATAATGACCATAATAATTATCATTTATTGTACATATCTAGTCGAGATAATTAGAATTAACCCTTGGTCAAAGTGTCATACTCAAAGATACCAAGCAATCATTGCTCTAAATGATCTATTCACCTGGTCGAGGTAATCTGCACCAGATGATCTGCTCACCTGGTCAAAATAATCTGTTCAGGTTCTCCAGATAACAATCTGATCGAGTTCACAGGTAAACTCTTGGTCGAGATGATGTGCTCGAACTAGCCAGATAATCACCTAATCGATGTGCTCTGTTTAAACTCATTAAATAACTATTTAGTTATAGTAATCTACTCGATATCACTCTGATTTTTTTCTAAATAAGTAATGAAAGAAATTTTAATTAAGAACAAGAAGTTGGTTGGTGTTGGTAAACATCACTTCACTACCGTTAGTTAAAAAATTAATTGTTGCCATGTTTAGAAGTTATTTTTTATTAGACAGCCATAAAACTTAAAACAGTTTTATTATCAGCCTATCACAAGCAAATTGCAAAGTGTTTGTTACAAAAAGTTTTGGGTACTCTTAGAGCACTACTCATTTTTTATTTATTTATTACCATATATATATATTTCAACCAATCATAATAACACATATGCCTATCTAATAAATACGAAATGGACAAAGACCAATGCTTTAAGAACATTAAAATCTTCTCGTGAGTTACACAAAACCAAAATAAACTGAATATTAATTCACTATTAGAAAGCTAGTTATCTTTTCCAGTTAAATTTGGAAAAATAAAACCTCAAATGTGTAAGACACTTGATCGTCCTCTAGACTGAACTCATCTATGAGGTTATGGCTTGTTTCAACATATAGAGTGAGGTCATAAGGATTCTGCTCCTCTCCTCTATATTCTTGTAGGGGTCAGCTGGTTCTAATCAACTGGATTTTTTCTAATGTTCATGAAAAAAAAAAATTGTTTTTGATAGGTAAGGCCAATATATGTTCGTGTTGTTTTATACCGTATGATCTGGGACTGGCTTGTGGAACACGACTTCAAGTCCCATTGATATAAGTGACAGAAGGGAAGCCCAATAAATGTAGACCGTGGACCATTTGGAAATTGCAACCATTTGAAACTCAAGTTTGGATTCTTTAGGCTTACACGATGGGCCACTTGTACGGCATAGGCTGGTCAGAGCTTATAAATGTAAATAAACAGATCCTACGCGTATCAATAAGAAAGAAACTTAAGTTACAAGTACTGAGGATCGTCTCTGTCTTGTTAGTATATATAAATTGTCTTCTTTTATATAATGTTAAGACTTGGGATCCTTGGGACAGTTTGATAGTGCTATACAGTTTGATGATGCTACACTTTTTAAAATATTTATTATTAGTTATGTTGTACAAATGGAAAGGAAGAGAATAGTTAAATATTTAATAAAATTTATTTTTAAAATTATCATTAATTTTAAAAATAATCATATGTATTTAATAAGTTTTATTATTAAATTATTTGTAAGAATGTAAATAACTGAATTAGACATAATATTAAATAAAATTTATTTGCACATTCACAAAACATGTATATATACAAAAATATTTTTTTATTGTGCATATATAATAATTGATAATTGAAATAAAATGTTTATATTATTAATCTTATTTTTATTTTATTATCTCAATATAATTTGTAATAATATTAATATTAATATTAATTTCTTTAAAGTCAATAATTTTATTTTCTAATTAATAAGGATAATTTTAGATTTTCTAATATGTATGAAGATATATATGAAATTGTATTAAATATAAAATTGATTCTCAAAATCATATTTAAAAATGTTATTCTTTCAATACTTTTCAAAATCTGCTATAGAATAAAGTGATTCTGTCAAAAGTGTTTTATAAAAGAATTTATCAAACACTAAAATTAATTTTTAACTTTTAAAAATTATTTTTAAGCTTCCCAAAAGCAATCTCAAATAACGTTGGAATCTTATGGTTAGTCAAACTTATTTGAGAAATAAATATAATTATCCTTATTTGGATTTTTTTTATTTTAGTGGTTTCTTTCCTAAATAGTTTAGTTATTCATTTTGTAAAGTCTTATATATATATGGGATTAAAAGTGGCATTCTTAGGAAGACAAATTAATATAGAAAACTATTGAAGACATTGGAAGCAAGGCAGTTTGAATTTGGAGGCATGCATGCATAAATCGAAATTGTTTTAAAGCTTAACATGCATAGATGACTTACGCGCATTATTGATGTCTTATGAATGGAGGACAACTAATCGAATGCCTAAATTTGAGAAGTGTGGGTGCCTTATGTTCGGTTACGGGCTGATTATTTAAAGGCATGCTAAGTGGCGTTTACAAGATGTTGCACTAACCTGAGAGAGAGCGGTGAAGGGTAGAAAGTGCAGCCTTCGTTATTTGAGAGGAAGCAGCATCAACGATAGTTCACGTGTAGCTTCTCATTATAGCTTCGCCACCCTAAATCACACAAATATATCCTTTGCTAATTAACTCTTTTAAGAGAAGAGACATGCAGTGAAAGGATTTTACATTTAGGTTTGCAGATAAGAAAAAAGGGGTGCTCCCTGAGTAAGTTAAATAAGTGGATTCAAGTAGATGATGGTAAAAGTAAGAAGGAGTTTAAGATTGTGTAAGTTTTTAATAGGTTGTAATCTTTAGATACTTAATTAATTGCTTATTTTCTAGTCATAATATTGTGAACTTAGGATTGCTATCCGAATCATGAAAAAATTCTCTACGTGATACAATTTCCTGCTTTTAGCAAATTGAATAATTTGGTCCAATGAACAATAATGTGAACAATATTATGAATAATAATTATAAACAGTAATTCAAAACAGTTTTCTCAAAATTAATTTAGATTTTCAATAACTAGCCTACATCTAGAAAATAGATATACAATTTCCATATATATAAAATTACAAAATTTACTACAATGTTCACTTTAATAATAGTACCTGTTAATACAGGAAATTTGGTCGCTGTGATCTCGAGTGGATCTATTTACCGTATCAGACTTCAGCATCATTATTAAATTTATTTTTGGGGAAGCGGCTTGTCAATCACCATGGATGCCTGTAAATGCTTGCAGATTGTCACCGATTACCTGAAATCACAGAAGACGGTCAAAGGCGCCAAAAGTTTTTCTGGCGTGAACCTTTCGACGTTCAAGTCAGTAATCAGGTATCTTATGGGTAAACTTATGCCACACACCTAGTGGCTTAATTCATATTGTCTTCCAACTGAGAGTTTTTCAGTATAATAAACAACAAAATGATTTATTTTCTTAGAGGAGAAGAGTCTCTCATGTCATAGAAGAGATCCCAAGATCCATGGAAAAGATTCCATAAATAAATATTTCATCCAAATAAATAATTATAATTGATGTACTAATGAGCACCATAATAAACATAATAATGATCATTAAATAACATTTATCATAATAACTAATCAGCAATCTGGTCGATATAATTAGAATTACTCTCTAGTCGAGGTTATATGCTTGAGATAACCACATTTACCTCTTGGTTGAGGTTAATTGCTCATGATTACTAGATAACTACTTGGTCGAGCTGCAGATAACCCCACCTAATCGAGATCACCAAATAACTCTTAGCCGGGATGATGTGTTCAAGCTTATCAGATAACCACTTAGTTGAGGTGCTCTATTTGAACTCATCAGGTAACTATCTAGTCATAGTAGTCTGCTCGAGATCACTCTGATTTCTTCCTCAGATACTAGTCCCCTAGTTTCTAGTGTTGAGAGTTTTAACGAATCAAGACTGAAAACTATATAAAGTTTAAAATGACCTCAAGGTGACTTAGTTCAGGCTACTTGAATTAACGCATCATAGACAAGACCTTTACATGCTTTATACTATTTTCCTGCTCGCTTAATCATATAGAGCGGGTTTTGAGACTTAAAGTTTTTTATTTACTTCGGAATTTATTCATAATTGATCATCTGCTTGATTTAATATGATTGAGCGAGATTAGCAACCTTTAACTTTTATTTGGCCTCGTGTAGGCTTTGAGTACTTCAAGTCTTTTTGTTTGCTTAAGAATATTTTGAGACTGATTATTTGCTCGTCTTTCGTCTAGTCTAGCATACCTAGGCAAATTTCTGACTTTTGTCTAGCCTTAAGCAGACTTTGAGACTTCAACCCTTTTTATTTGCCTTAAAAGTATTTTCAAGAGCTTAAATCTTCTTGAATCAAGCTTTAGCAAAATTTTTACTTTTGTCTTTGATTTGGCTTTGAGACTTTATGCCTTTTATTAAAGCTTAATTTACACGAGTCCATTCTGGCTAAACTTGGCTCTTCGGAGCAGACTTTGAGGCTTCTAACCTTAATATATTCTTAGATCTTAATTTACTTAAGCTTGTTCTGGCTGAATCTGGCTCTTTATCTCGCCTCGAGCAAGATTTGAGATTTCTGGTCTTAACAACTTTCAAAGTTTAACGTCTTTGAGTTAGTTTTAGCTTCGCTTGGCTCTTTATCTCACCTCGAGCGAGTTTTGAGACTTCTGGCCTTAGCTTATTTTGAGAGCTTACTTTGCTCAGGCAAATTATGGCTTTGCTTGGCTTTTTATCTCACCTCGAGCGAACTTTGAGACTTCTAACCTTAGCTTACTTTGGGAACTTACTTTGCTCGAGCTAATTCTGACTTTGCTTGGCTCTTTGTCTCGCCTTGAGTGGCCTTTGAGACTTCTGACCTTTTATTTTCCTTCTTTGCTTTTGATCTAACTTACTTAGCACTTCATTTCGTAAAGTTAGCAAAGCATTTAGATGATCTATAACTCATAAAAATTATGAACATAGAAATAACACAAGTCATTTAAACATTCTATCAAATATTTGGTAGGTATAACATTATATTTTGATAATGTAATTATCTTCCTTATGATTCTGCTGAAAAATTTTATAATAAAAAATAATTAATCTAAGGTAGCTTAAGCAACAAAGGCATGGATATATCTTCAAACAAAATTGCCAAATATGTAATTTTTAAATACTGTAAGTATGCTGTACATGCCTTTAAGTGATAAAGGTAAGCATATTGTTATGAAAATTGGATGGCAAGCACATGGTTAACTAAATATGCATGGTAAGCACATGGTCCTGTAAGTTATGATACTATATAATTTTACTTCAAATTCTAACTATGCTAGAATTCATCTCAACTCTACTGATTTAATTATTATTATTGAACTGAACTTTATCCTTCTTCTAGCTTAAAGATTTAGCATTACTATAGCAATAACTAAGGCATGCAGTAAATAATTGATTGGCTTCAGATTTTCGTGCCATAATGCACATGAATGGCAATTTAACCAAACTGATTTTTGTGATCTAATCCTATATGGCCATAAATAAGAATTTCCTCTATCAATTGATTTATGATCACATTTATCATTATTAATTTTCATGATTTGTACTATAAGCCACAAAAGATGGAATGAAATCAACAAAATTTTCAAAATTAAAACTTTAAAACAAATAAACTTGATCTAGATCTTAAGAATTTTGCATCAACTTGTAATAAACCAGATTTCATACCAGGATTGATCTGAATCCCTTCGTCTTCCCTTCGCTGAATGAAAAATTGAGAAATGATCTTTTATACTGATCCCCACATACGGTGCCAAAATATTGATACCGAAAATCTGGTTGTTGTAATCTCGAGCAGATCTCTTTGTCGTATTAGACTTCAGCATCATCATTGAATTTTTTTTTGCGAAGCGGCTTGTCAATCACCATGAACGCCTGCAAATTATCTCAAATTATCGCAAATTACCTGAAATCACATAAGACAGTCAAAGGCATCGAAAGTTTTTTCGGCGTAAACCTTTCAACGCTCAAGTTAGTAATCAGGTATATTATGGGTAAACTTATGTCACGCACCTAGTGGCTTAATTCATATTACCTTCTAGCTGATGATTTTTTCAGTAGAATAAATAAGAAAATAATTTATTTTCTTAGAGAAAAAAATCTCTCATGTCATGCAAGATATTCCAAGATCCATGGAAAAGATTCGAAAAATAAATATTCCATCTAAATAAATAATTATAATTATCATAACTCCATGATCATAATTGATGTACTAATGAATATCATAATAAACATAATAATGATTACTAAATAACATTTATCATAATAATTAATTAGCAATAATGACTAATAATTATCATTTATTATACATATCGGGTTGAGGTAATTAGAATTAGCCTCTAGTCGAAGTTATATGCTCAAGATAGTCAAATCTACCTCTTAGTCGAGGTTGTTTGCTCATGATTACCAAATAACAACCTAGTCGAGCTGCAGATAACCACTTGATCAAGATTACTAAATAATTCTTAATTTAAATGATGTACTCAAATTTATCAGATAACCATTTAATTGAGCTTGAGGTCACTCTAATTTTTTTTTTAAAACTGTACCCATTTGCAGTAAGGTAAAAATGAGGCGGAGCTGATGCATAAGATTGGTTTTATTCGTTGTTATTAAAAGATGAAGCTAGCAGACATGAGTTGTGCTGGTATAAGCTGTATGGTCGCTTAAAAACTGTGCATAAACACCGATTGGGTAGTGCTTATGAGAGCCTTTTGGTGCTCAACCCACATGATAAAGAATTTAAGGTGCTAAATATGGAGATAACGACAATGACAATACTGACCAGCTCAACACATGCATCTTTCTAGCTGGTGTGGTCCATTAGTTCAGTTTCAATCGGTTTTTACAAGCTACTTTATTCTCCACAAACATTTCAATCTTTACAAATGCTTGAAGAGAGTTTCAGGGCTTGAAGCTTTCAACTAATTATCATCGCTCATATACAATATGTTACCACGGACGAGTGCAACAATTAAGCCCTCATTGACCCACCTTCTATCTCTGTTGCTGGTGGGTGGTGGCAAATGAAAGATGAATATATTAAATAAAGACGGAAAAGAAGAAAACTTTATTTTAGTTCATGCATTTCTACTGCTGTGTTCTGTGCCTGCGAATAAGTGACGGGATGGAGTAATGCTGCACTTTGACTATAAGCTTTTTATTTGCAGAGGGATAGGCCAATCAGAATTAAAAGAAAACAACGAAGAACTAGAATAACCATTTGATAATATTTCTTGTCCTAATCTTATTAAACAGGTGTTAATAAACTTAGGCGCTTAAACTTCATTTTGGGTTTAATTAATTAGATAAGTGGGATTTATAAGTACACCATGGTGCCAAATCTTTTTCAAATGTTGACATTAATTGTAAAATATCAATTTTTATGAAGATTAATAAACTAAATAAATAATGGCGCCCAAAGCCTCAACTTTCTTTCATTTCTATCATCCCACAGCATCTAACCTTTATATTCTCCTGCTTGCTCACAAACTTAGCAGATCAATTCATACAATATATATAAATCATTATAGATTGGAGTTCAATTTACATAAACATATCACTGAAATTAGGCTGAATTAAAGGAATTGTATAAACTTTTCGAGGGAATTAATTTATAGAAATAGCCAAAATTAGGTCAATTTACAAAATAGTTCAATATTTTTTGTACTTTAATAGCAAAAAGAATCATTACAAACACAAATGGCACTAACTTACTAAGTAATTAACATGATGTACCGGACATGCAATCGATAGGTAGATCATCTATCAATGATTTATAAAATGGGCATTTGACACATTGATTATTTGTCATTAACTTACCAACCTCGTGTCCAAGATGATAAATCCTTTTAGGGGTATTTGTAGTAAAAAAGGCATTTGTGACTTACCAAAGTGAAAAAAAAGAAAAAAGTAAATGGACTATTTTTATAATCAACGAACCTAATTTAGGCCATGTTCATAATTTTCTCAAGATCTTGGGTGTGATTACCGGAAGTATCATCTGAAAACCAAATTACACGAACGGCGAAATAAATTGAAATGAATTTTGTTGTTATTATAATAATCATAAGACGATTGTTGTTTGGCGAGAAAGCCGATGGACAGAGTATCCAAGACAACTAGTACAACATTGAATATTAAATAAAATTAAAATTAAACAAAGACAGACATAGGACCCACGATAAATTGACGTGGGCCAACAAGAAAAGACGTGTAGGAAACCGAGGGCTCGTGAGTGTGGGGAACGGACCGGGTCAAGTTGGTGGCGGAAGGCGGAATGGGCATGAGTCATGCTGAGTCCTGACTCGCCCTTAAATTTCGAGGTCGCCACCACCCTTTGTGACAGCGACTGATTGGCCTGGATTCTTTTATTTTCCTCACCCGTCGCCTCGTTCATCATCCAGATTTACTTTCGTATTGTTTGTCGAAGAAATCAAGTCACTTCGATCGGATTATCACGATCGAGATAATTATTTAATGAGTTAAAATTAAAAATTTTGATCAGATAAATAAATTATTTAAAAAAATTATTTCGATCAAGCATATTATTAGAAATAAATCTCTTCAATAAAGTAAACAGATAATTTAAAATAAATTATTTTAATCATGTGAATAAATAATTTAAAACAGATTATCTCGACTAAGTGAATAGATCATTTGGAACAGATCACCTCGATAAGGTGAATAGATCATGATGATTGCTTAGTAACTTTGAACAAAACACTTCAATCAGGAATAATTTTAATTATCTCGATCAGATACGTACAATAAATAATAATTATCATGATTATTACTATGATAATTATTATGATAGATGTTATTATGTTTATTGTTTAATTAATCATTATTATGTTTATTATAGTGTTTATTAGTACATTAATAATTATAATTATGGAAGTTACAACAATTATAATTATGATAGTTATGATAATTGTGAAATTTTTATACTTTCTTCCTCTCAAAAAGAAATGATTTTCTAATACATTCTGTAAAAACTAAAAACTTAAAGTTGAAAGGCAATTTCAATGAAGCTGTGTGTGAAGCGACATAAGTTTTTTCTATACCCGATTACTGACTTAAGCGTCAGAGGATTCCTGTCATAAAAACTTTCGATACTCTAACCATCTTTTGTGATTTCAGGTGATTAACAAAAATCTGTTAGTAGTTACAGATATTCACAGTGATTGACAAGTCGCTTCCCTCAAAAATAAATATAATGATAATATTAAAATTAGGAGATTTGCTCGAAATAATAACAATAAAAAATCGGCATCAACACAAATATTTACCAATTTACCCCATCTGTACTCTCCTAATGATGCTAATCAAGTGTTACATTCAGATTATATTTTACATGTTATAGATATAATAATGCTTGTACCACCTGCTAGTTAGAAAACTGAACGCAAGAATTAGATATTCGGACCCATTGCATATTTATTAATATAATGATTAATAACTTTTAAATAGTAAAGGAATTGAGTTTTATAGGTCCGAAATCGATAGCTTAATCCAATTTTTAGTGAAATGAACAGATGGGTATTGATTAGACCAAATTTATTAGAAATATGCATCTATGAAAATGGGCTAATTAATTTGACATCCCTTAGTTTTTTATGTTTTCTCAAATAGGAATCCAGTTTGCTCATTTGTACGAACTATGAAATAGATAACTAAGGTAGTAAAGTAGTAAAGTGACCTCTATTAAAATAACTGAAGTAATATTGAATTTTAGAATAAAAAAATGTGGGTGCTTTTACATCCTCATTAATCATATATTTATTATATATATTTACTCCATATTTTATTTTTTTTAATGAATAATGCAAAATTTTATTAAAAAGAATAATGTTCAATGACAAAATAAATAAGTGGGTAATTTCAAAAAAAACGTCTTTAAAAATTTTTAGATAAGGAAAAATGGAGTATCCTATTAAATATAGTAATATAAAATGAACAAGCAACTTTGATGCTTACCAAACAATTTGCAACCTAATTACTCTCAAGATAAATATTACTATTATAAAAATTTATACTACTAATCTTGTTCTTACAATCAAAATTTATATAATAAATATAATTATACCTAATATTTTTTTAAATTTTAACTGACGTAATAGCTTATATGAAAAGACAAACTATTTATCTTATATAGAAGGATATTTTGAATGATTAGCCATGCCATTTAATTTAAAATATTTCAAGCTAAAATGGATAAAATTTTATTACAACATTTTTTATGGAAAAATTTCATTACAAAATTTGTAAGAAATGATGAAGAATTTAGGACCCAAATGTTGTTATCCTAATTTTAGTACCCTTGAGAGAATTTCAACTCTCTGCCACACAAGACAAGGAAGGGCATTAAAGTAAACTAGATCTTAGCTTACGTGCACTTATGCTGCACTTAATATAAGCCGGCAAGCTGTTTGTTCTCAAAGAGAAGAAAGGGGAAAAGAAAGAAAAAAGGGCATAAACTCTCGTACTGTACACTACCACTTCCTCTTTTTCTTCTCCACTTTCCTTCTCCAAGCTTCACACTTCTCCGGAAACCTCTCACGAAATACTCTTTCAAATCCTGTTATTCTGAGTGATGGGTATGAGCAGCCGCTGTTCCCACACGTCTCACATAACCGAGATCATAATCACCAGCTTCTTTCGTCATAAGTCTTAAATTAAATTTCTTCTCGACTGTTGAATCATCGAATCATCTTTAGTGATGGCTGCATAAAAGACTAAGTATATTAGTTTTAAGTTAAATGGCGGGTGGGAGGATGTATAATCATAATAGTTCTAGTGGTGGTGGTGGTGATGGTACTTCAAGTCTGTCCTTTTTTATTCAAAGTCAAAAGGGTTCTTGCTCTAACTCTCAGAATCTTGATGCTTCGTTCCTCTCTGGCCCTTCTCCTTCTCCTTTTCTTGGTAATTTTTTTTTCTCTCTTCTGCTGTGTCTGGATTTGTGTGCTTTCATGTACGTCTGTACTTCGTACAAGGTAGATCCTTTTATGTGCTTCATTTTTCTTTGCAGAAATTTGGATTCTTATTAGTACAGAAAAATATGAGAGTTTGCACCAGACTATGCTTGTTTAGATGGAAAGCTGTTTCCTAATGCATGTTCTGTTAAAGTCAAAATTTTTATGTCACTTTCGGAAGTATATGATTGCCTCTTTACCACTGATTTCTATGATTGTTGGCAATTCTATTATAGGAACATTACACACATTTATTGAATTGGGAAAAATATGATGTGTTTGAACATAAAGGCTTCTGAATTATAATGATGTGTTTAGTAAATTCAGGGTCAAGATCCATGGTGAGCTTTGAAGACGTGCACTTAACAAATGGATCCAACAACAGGCCATTTTTCCGCCCATTTGATCACGATGAAAATGGGGATGAGGGCTTTGATGAGTACTTTCACCAACCGGAAAAGAAACGACGGCTTACGGTCGATCAAGTCCAGTTTCTTGAAAAAAGCTTCGAGGTAGAGAACAAACTTGAACCGGAAAGGAAAATTCAACTTGCAAAAGACCTTGGCTTGCAACCTAGGCAGGTTGCAATTTGGTTCCAAAACCGCCGGGCTCGTTGGAAGACTAAACAGCTCGAGAAGGATTACGATGTACTGCAAAACAGCTATAATAGCCTTAAGGCCGATTATGACAATCTCCTCAAGGAGAAAGAGAAACTAAAAGCTGAGGTAAATTTTGTCTTTCAGATTTCAATGAATTTGTTATGGCTAAATTGCTCTGAATTTGGCCACCCTGGGTCTCATTGGACCACAGTCACTCGAACTTGAGTAATAATACGGCATATGAATTGATGTTTCCTGGGTGAAAGTTTCACAATCCCATATAAACGTTTAAACAGAATTGCGTTGAATTTTGATTGTTCTTGTGTGTTTTGTTCAGGTTCTTATGCTCACAGACAAGCTGCAGGTCAAAGAGAAAGATAGTAAAAGCACAGAATTGCCTGTAGTAAACAAGACATTGTCAGAAGAACCACCACAAATTTCAAAACCTGTTGCTGATTCTGTTTCCTCAGAGGGTGAAGTATGTAAAGCCACAATTGTGGCTTGCAAGCAAGAAGATATAAGTTCAGCCAAAAGTGATATATTTGATTCGGATAGCCCACATTACACTGATGGGGTTCACTCTTCACTCCTAGAAGCATGTGATTCATCGTATGTTTTTGAACCTGAACAATCCGATTTATCACAAGATGAAGATGATAGCTTGAGCAAGAATGTCCTGCTGCCTCCATACGCCTTCCCAAAGCTTGAAGAAGCTGACTACTCGGACCCGCCCACGAGTTCCTGTAACTTCGGATTCCCCATTGAAGACCACGCCTTTTGGTCATGGTCCTTTTGATCATGAATCCTTGGTATATAATTTTATCTTTCCTGTATTTTCTTTGTTCTTGTTTGAAAGCATGCTACAATGGTAAATTATGAATAAGAAATAAACTCAATCGATGGCACCACAATGCAAAATTGGTGGTGGGTTTTGATTGTTGTTGAAAGAGAAAAATAGTGGTTTTGCCCCGTTTGTAATTTTTGTTCTTGTAGGAGCTTCTTAAGAGTGTTAATGGAACTTCCTGTTCAGAGTGTAATTAAACAATATCTTTTATTTGAAGAAAAATAATTATTTGGGTGCATAATATAGATTATTCTAGTCTTTGTGCTGCTCAAAGCTCTGGTCCGAATGCAAGTCAGTTCAGGGTCTAATTTTTCACATTACCATTAATTAGTCCATGCTATGTTAATTAATTAATATCATTTAGCGTGCAATTGACGTAGGGTACATAATCGTAATCGCAACACTAGGTTGTTTTCGTAAGGACTGACGAAATGAAATTTGAAGGCAGAGTCAGTGGAGTGTTCGAACCAGATCACACGTCTTCAACAATAGTGGCTACTGTTGCTAGTATATAATTCACTAATAACTATGCTCTTAGAAGCCTATAGAAATTGACTTCAAGAGAGGCTTGATGTTCATATTGTTTAGGGAACATATTAATTCAAAATCAGTCTCTTTTCTCTAAAGAATCAACAAGAAGGAAGTTTTGAGATTCAGATCAAGTAGGAGCTGTTCCATTTTAGCCGATGCTTCATGGGAAAATTCCAAACCAAATTAATGATTGATTATTTTGATCATATCAAATGAACGTCACTCTGGGTCTCTTTCAACAAAATTTGGAAGACAGCCTCATCCATTGGATGGTCCATGTTGATGCTGATGTTCTCAAAATGTTTTACACAAAAAGTTTGATCTTACCCATAAATGGGGCTACTTGCAGGCAAATTTTTTGATAAATTGATAGTAAAAGTTAGAATTAAAGCAAATCCCAAAAAAGAATCTATACCACTTCAGCAGTTCTTTAGGCCATTTTGTTTTTTAATCAAATTCTCATACGGTGGCGTCGTGCAAACGTCTCCATTATATAATATCTGGTGTAATCTCTCTTTCAAGCCCACAATGATGATATATGTATAGAGTTTTCAACGATACTTGGCCACAAGTTTCTTTTAATTTTTCTTGTCCTCCATCAACAAATTGAAAATTGCAAGCAATGCAAATGAATAGTCAATTTTAAAAGCAAAATTATAGCTAGCTTACTAATAACTTAGTCCTCTTATCAAATACAAATACTGAATCCTGTTTGAATTTATCCCATGTAACATTTGTTTTTGTTTTGTTATTATTATTTTTTTCCTCATCCATATAAGTTAAATTTATTGATGTCAGGATTTCACCCCGACTTCCCATTGCCAATCACGCACCGCCACGCGTCCGTTCTTCTCGAAGCACAAGGAACCTTTTCAGATTTCCTGCCGACCACCCAAACCCACACACATGGGGTTTCAACAGATGCCATACACGTGTACGACGGCGATTCCAACATTCGTCTGAAACCTATTCTCGTCAAACACACATCACAATCAAGACAGCGTCCACCAAGCAACTTCATGGAATCTACTTCTGTAGTCGGGCCCCACCGACGGGACATTTAATGCAACGTGGCTTTTGATCTGTGATACGATAGGTTGATTGATCAGGTCAAAAGTATAGGACCCACCATTGATATAATATTTTATATTTTTTTAATAAAGTTTGTTCTCTTGTAAGAGAGATACAGATAAGCATAGGTGGATTGTGGGCCCATATTTAGGAAAGAAGTGGACTTGACAGTGACAGCACCGATATGTCCATGTTTTCTATCGAAGCTGATGTCACACGTTGTGCATCTTTCACTGGGGCCCATACTACACGTGCCTATCAGGTGTCGATGTCGTAGCAGCGTCATAGATTTATAACTGTGAAATTGAGTTTTCCCACGAAAAGCTTTTGAGTAATTTTAGCCAACCCATACATTTAACTGAGTCTTAATTGATCATATATTTATTTGTTAAATAATAATTAAATAATTTTTTAAATTATAAAATTTATTATTTAATAAAAATAATATATAATATTAAATATTAATATTTTTTATTAATATAACTTTGTTATTATTATTAAAAATTTCAATACGTTATATTTTATATAATTTATAATGTTTTCAAAATATATAAAAATAAGTAACACTCAGTCAAGTTTATTTGAATTTTACATCAACTGTAATTTATATGAAATATAACTTAGATCCTTATTATTATTATTTTTTATTTTTACGTGGAACTTTAGGGACATGTTTGGCAGCTTGGTTTACTCTAATTCTATTTTGTATTTAACTAACTTAAGATATATTTGCACCAAATTTGAGCATTATTATTTTGATTAGATTACTATATATGGCGACAAAGCTTCCATTCGCTGTAGATTTATACTAAAAAGGTCTGAAATCTAAAATTTTGACCAAAAATATGCAGTGAACGTAAGCTTCGTTGTTGAAGATATTAGTAACATTGTTTTTAACTAGAGATGAGAATTCCATCGATACTAAATATGACTTAAACACATGACGTTTATAATTTTTTTATAGCAATTAATAATGTCAGTGGTTGTTGTTGGTAACATTTTATTTTTTAAATCAAAATGATATTATTATAATATAAAATATTTAAATATATAATATAGTTCATCTTACACCATACAATATGAAATACAACATATTAAGCTAGACACATAATTATTATTATTTTTTAATGTGAATATTTTTCTAATTAGTTGGTGTGTGTTGGTGTTTCAAAGTTGAGTGACGATTAGTGATGGACAAATTTAGGTTCGAATCAATTTAATTAGATTTTGGGTTAATTAGGTTGGAAGAAATATAATTCAAACTCAAGCCAAATATGTAATTCAATCTGAAAATAATCGAATCGGATCGTAAATTTGTGTTTATGTGTCATTTGATTGCTTTGGATTTTCGGATCAGGTCAGATTTGACCTTATTGGGCTAGCTAAAATCCAACCCAATTAAGTTAGAGTTTTCATCATAATATGATTTTTTGAATCGGATCGATTAGGTCGAGTCATTTACCTGCCCCTAGATGATATTCTTTTTGGCTTTAATGATCTACTTTTTCTTTCTTTCTTTTTTTAATTATTACACTCTATATATATGTTTCAAATCAAGCATCTCATTGCAGTCTATATTTGTCTTGTAATATATTAAAATATAATTTTTTTAACTTATTTTTTTACTTTAGTACAGTTAAGGATCTTTTATATATATATATATATTTATATGTAATTATTCTCAAATACAAATATCTTTATTTTTTTTAATGTGGGTATGCTAATAAATCATGCAGTTTAATAAAGTTAATTTTTAATACACTATAAAGATATGTAATTTAATAATATTAAAAATTAATACTACGAAGCCATACGGCTTAATAGTATATCCGCATACCAAAAAAAAAAAAAATGAGGCGATATACTAGAGAAAGATTTGTGTGTGTGTGTGTGTATGTATGTATACTCGTATTTCATGTTGCATGAAAAGAGAAAAGAGAAAAATATATGATTCAACTGATTGCCTTGATAATATTGAAAGAGCCAGCCCAACATTATAACCCAATGACCATAAATGGACCACTTAAACTTCTTTCAATATCTCTAGCAAAAATGTCCATGAATGTTTCCTTGAACTAGTTATAAGAATTACAAGGATTTAGTAAAAGAAGCTTATGGAAGTGTAACTTCTGTAAAATCATTAGATTAATGGAGAGTTATATGTGATGAAGCTTATTAAAGCAATTAGAGCATCATAGCTTGTATAAGCGTAGAAGCATAGGTCATTAGGACTTAAACCTTTTAATTTTTAAAATAGATAGAAACTTCCAAGTTCCAACCATTTATCTATTGTATACGATGGCAATGTTAAGTTTTACCTTATAACTCTAGCTAATTTATAATAAGTTTATAGCCAGGAATTTTTAATTGAGATTAAATTTGGATTCTTAATCTACAATATTTTATTGGCTTAACGAACAAAAGATAGATTCGCACCGCAAGTCTACAACAAGGCTCATAACTCAGTCTCAAAATCCAAAGCGAATGGATCAACATTCAACATGTCCTCACGATTCTCGAGTTTATTTGATTATTTTCTCACTGCACTCTGCAGTTGATTCGTGCTCTAGTGAATTATGGCAATAGGATTAATGTCGGAACTGATTAAGCCACTTGCTTGTCTAGCAAATGAAGTTCTTTTTGTAAAGAAAGAATAATAATCGCTAGATCAACTAGAAATTGGTCTGAAATTAAAAAATTGATTTCATAGAGAGTATACAAAATTGATCAATCATTGCGTATCATTTCAATCAGGTATTGTAATTAGAGGTACCATGTCCTTGAGTCCTTCAACAGACAACCAATCCTTAACATATTTCCTGACAACAACCAGAAAGTAACTCATTTATGATCTTAACTCCTTGATTCCAGATCCTGTAATCTACATACAACTTCATTAATCATGAGGAGAATTTTGAGGGTCTGCGTTGGCCAAGTTTTCCCTTCAAACTACATGAACATAAGCCTTCATGATCTTGGATAAAAATTATCAACCGTTTGCTTACTTGGGGAGTGATCATAAATAAATAACGCTGCAATAAGGTACACAGTACACACTCGTCTTACAGTAAGCAACCACTCCAAAGGATGGGCCGCGTGTCCCTAATGTCACTTTGAAGATCAAAATTTGACTTTGTCCTTCAAGTAACACACAATCTCTTGCTGCAGCGTTGCAAATTGAATAATCTACATTAATCTTCTAAAATAATGATGTCTAAAATATATGCATGTGCATGCACAACAAAAGTTTGATAATGGAAACAAGAAGATTGCTATGGCTTCAAGAGGATAACTTTCATTCAACTTACAATCAAACAGAGGATGACGCAACCAGCAGCACCAGGAAACAAAGCGTACCAAAAATTCAAGCTATGCAACTTAACCCCATCAATGAACAGAATTGGCAAACTTGCAGCTGCAATTGCAATTGTATCACATGCGTGTCAATACATGATAAATGAAGCTAGGTTAATTTATGTCAAGGCAAATAGTGACTAATAAGAGAAAAGGATATACATGTGATAAAAACTAATATTTGGTACAACCTGGTGGATGTGGAGCACGAGCATAGATCATGAATGCAATTGAAGCCGCAAGACCTGCGCTCCTAGCAAGCCAACCTGGTCCAAATATTGAGAATGCCAAAACACCTATGGCTGCACAACCAATCTGAGCCACGAACACATTGTATTTCTGCAATGTTGCGGGAGTAACTGATTAGTTTACAATGTACCATCATCACTTAATCTCAAGAGAAGAATATTATAATGTAAAATGGGATACCAAGGAGCCAAATAATTCAAACTTTTTCAAGGTCTCTCCATGTTCAGTATAAAGGTTTTCAGTCCTATTATTCCTCTATAAACGATTAACGGCCTGTAACTGTATGAGATTAAGCTGCTTCAAATTTTCATACACAAGATAGGAATTACTTGCTATTAATATAATGCCATATCAAATTGGATCAACGATTTTGTTTACCAAAAACTTAAGCTCTTTTACATTTAAATTCAGTTAAACCACATTAGCTATAAATTAAAGAGGGTCTAATTAGACTAAATTTGAAGCAAGTGATCAAAATTTATAATAGGGTGTTAAGAGTTCCTTGACTTAGGCTTCAATTAGTACTGTGGTGCTATGGTTTGAAAGGTAAAAATTGTAGTGAAATAGAAGCTTTAATTTTCGAGTGAAAATTTATGGTTAAGCAAGTGATCAAAATTTATAATAGGGTGTTAAGAGTTCCTTGACTTAGGCTTCAATTAGTACTGTGGTGCTATGGTTTGAAAGGTAAAAATTGTAGTGAAATAGAAGCTTTAATTTTCGAGTGAAAATTTATGGCTAAGCAAGTGATCAAAATTTATAATAGGGTATTAAGAGTTCCTTGACTTAGGCTTCAATTAGTACTGTGGTGCTATGGTTTGAAAGGTAAAAATTGTAGTGAAATAGAAGCTTTAATTTTAGAGTGAAAATTTATGGCTATCTGGTAAAGCACTACAAATTGTAAAATAAGAGTTGGGCAGCTAGGTATTAGTATCATTTTTTATTTTTTATTTTTAAATAAACAATTGTACAAAAAATTCGGATGTCTTCAAAAGCAAAGGTAGCCGTCAACAGCAAGTATTTATCAACAATTTGACAATCACCAAAATAACAAAAAACAAAATGGGTCTTAAAACCCCAAAACCCCAAAAAGAATAAGCCCTTTCAAAATTGTGAAAATATATTATGAAAACTCAAATTAGCATGATTGACAATACTTGCAAGAGAAAATGACACTTTGATCTCACTTACAAATTATTTTTACCTCTTAGATCTTCGATAAATTTTTAATAGTCTATCTATTTACTGATGTCAAATCAGTAACAAATATGTGTGTGTGTATATATATATATATATATATAATTAAAGGATAAATGTGAAATTTAGAAAAAAATTAATTACTTTTAATATGTCAAAGTCTTAGGTAATTAATTTAGATATGCCTCCGAGGGCGCACCGATCTTTCCCACTCAAATTCGATTCATGATAATTGACTGATCGTATCTTTAAAAATGAATGACTCGTTAAATAAATTAAAGAAAAAAATTTATATGTTCAAAAATTGAACTTTTTCAATAATTTTTCTTCCTGCTATTGTCTTAACACGACGAATAAAACAGTGTTTAAAAATCTACGAAAGACCCAGATAATAAAAACAAATTTGACTTCTTGTTCTCGTACTAAAGAATTTAGAAATAAGTGAAAGATTGATAATTACACGTGTAGATGTCATACTAAACCCTAGGACATGTCGTAGGGTGAATAAGTATTAGTATGACAAATCACCCAGAACAGGAGAGTCAGTAGTGTTAAATGTGCTAATTGCTGTGCTATACGTTAAAAAAAATAAATAAATAATTTTTTTTTTTCCTAAGTCGTTGGCATTTGCAGAACAGCGAGTGGAATTCATACATAATCCTATAATTTAAAGAGTTGACAATTGACATATAATATTTATATAAAGATAGAGAGAATCAAGGAGATTACTCGAGCAGCAGGAGTGGATGGGGTAGCAAAAAGCACTGCGCAAACAGCTCCTAATGGTGCAATCGTGATTGAAAGCCCTTTTGGAGCCAATATTTGATCCATCTTTCCCAATATAGCCATTGCCGCAAATGCTCCTGTTCATTAACAAATTAATTAATACTAATCTTACAAGCATTTGGGCTTTGTTAAATTAGACTGTCTATATATAAACCTCTGAGATGTGTAACTCGAGTACACTTAAATTACCTGCAGAAGGCCAAAGGATGTCGCTGAGGGAAGGATCAGAAGAACCCTTTTGCGGTTTCCAACTTTCCCATGTAGGTGCAGCCACGTTGCTTGATGACGCCACGATTCCATGTTCAAAATTCTTTCTTCTTCTTCTTCTTATCAAACTAGTTGTCTCCTTATTGAAACTGAAACCAAGAGATGTACCTAAACGTAATGGTTTCTTGTTTCCACTGTGGTCAGGGAGTTTTGATAAAATGAAAGAAGAATATGAATGCAATGATGGGGCTCTTGCCATTGAAGAGCCATTATGCTGATAATAACTGGCCCTGAATTGTGTGCCCATTTCTTGGATTCAGCTCAGCTAGCACGTAGCACCTCAATTTCTGTCCCGTAAATCTGTCTATAACATCAACTCAGAAACGAGAATAAAGAAGACCGTTAAGCTGCTCAAGCGTGGGCAATTACTCTCAGTTAAGTCAGACAGCAAAAGAGTGGGCTTTTGGAGAGGTCGAAAGGGCATTGGATAAGGGCATCCAGCTCAGAGTCGGACTACTAACAACCATTCATTTTCTGGCTTTGGACAAACTAACCATACTTTTGTTTTGTCTTCATATATATGCTAATACGTGTAGTCGCGTAACGTGCTCGCCCTTGTTTTTTGTCCTTTCAATCACATGTAAGCTCTGGTTCCTTCAGTTAATATTTAATGCAGTTGCAAAGCCAAAGTGAATAAGTGATTGGTGAATTAAATCAATAAATCATCGCTTGGGTTTGGATGATGGGTGGTGTCTCAAATTGCTGCGACTTATTAGAGAATATGATTTGAACAAAAAAAGTTATACCGTGATCATTATTAATTATCGAGTCTGGTTGGTATGTTTTTTATTTGAATCATTGAGTTTACAAAGACGTGACCCTTGGGACATGTCAAATTGTAGACGTGTTGTAGGAGTGTTAAGGGTCAACGCTGCTGAAACAATCAATGGGTGTTGTGGGAAATATTCAATTGTATGTGGCCTGCCATGATGCGAAAATTCATTTATTTAATGACCAAGCATATTGCAACTTGAAGTTGCAACTAGGTAGGATTATGAACCCCCGAAGAAATAACAAATTATCACATCTATAAAAAGCCCTTGGGATTCACCGCAAGGTAAAGTAATGTAGCTAGCAAGTTGAACTTATATATAAATATAATGGTCTATGTATTTGCTAGTTTGAGAATTCAAATTACAAAGAGCCCTTTTTAATTTGTTAGAAGTTCACGCTATTTTTTTTTTGTCTCAAGGAAGAATTGAGGTTAGATAACTATATCTTTTAAATTACAGTACTAAAGTATTTAGTAAACATTAACTACTATAACTTAGAAGTTAGGTTAATATAATTTTTTACTTGTATGATAAAAAATTTATTATATCTTTAATAATTTTATCAAAATTATATTTATTACATATTATTAACTTTTATTTTATAATCATAACTTTTTTTTACAGCAGTGATATCCCAAACAAACCCAAATTCCAACCGTTTCCTTTTAGTAATTGGCCGTTTAGGCTTTTCTCAAGCTCTTCTTCGATGCTCATGCAATGCAATACAATAGCAGCATTTCACAATCTTCCTTCCTAACAAGAAAACTGGGGACTTGGTTTGTTGGCCTGTGGCCATTCAGAGAGTGTTTGGTTTAAAGCCACAACAAAACAAAATGACACAAAATATTATTTTATCTTATCGGGGCGGGCATATACGCAAGATTCTCAGCATAGTATATTGATGAATCTAATGTAGCTGTATAGTTTGTCTAACACATTTCAGTGACATTAAAGCGTGTGGTTCTTTCCCAGATAAACCATGCTTTAATCCAATTTGCATTGGTTAGTTAAAAAAATGAGGGAAAAAAAAAAACTTTAAGTTTGGAACTTCTGTGCAATTTTTTATTTGATTTTGGAAGGAAAAATTTGGTGAAGAATAATTAAAAACTTGAAACACCGAGGATGTTGTTTAGAATTGAGTGACCGGAGGAGTTACAATAGATGAATCTAATATTTTAAGAGTTGAAAGTACAATTTCACCCCAAGCCTATGTATTTAACTAAATATTTTAAAATTATTGGCTTTTTTTTAGTTATTTTCATAAACTGTTTATTTTTTTTCATAGTCAGCTATTTGTTTATTTCATGCACAAGCTCTAATTTCATAGTCCATGTATTTTTCAGAATTTTCGGTCTCAAGAAATTGACCCCAAGCTCAAGCTGATACCTGCAAGTCTCATATATTTGGTCACGGAAACAATGAGAGCCTCGCCTATATACTAGAAATCAAGGTAACAAACTCAAGCACAGGTGTAGATTCTTCAATGAATAGGCATTTCAGTGGTTCCTTGCCCACAGAACTGTTGTTAGTAAGGAATTAGTTGACAGTCTTATTAAACACAAACTTGAAGTTGAAGAAGCAAATGCATCAGAACCAGAGTCTGTGGAGGAAGTAAAAGGGACACCTGAAAGTATTGAGCGATAAAAGAATCTGAACAAAAGACGCATCTAAGATTTGAGGCAGCAACACAAAGGTCTCCGAAATAAGGAAATTAAGATACACAGAGAGGCGCTACATAATCCAAGGAACACAATTATACTGATTGCAATTTTGATAACCACAGTTGCATATACGGGTGGTATTAGTCCTCTAGGAGGTGTTTACCAGAAGAGCCTCTGAAAGGAAAATCAACATTTCTTTGTTTACTTCTTCAAGCATTGTGATTATTCTCAGTACAATTATATTTCTTACATTTTTGTAGTGGCTCTCTGTGTACCTCAATTTTATTATCTAGAAGACTTTGTTTTGCTACATCAAATCTTCGATGTGTCTTTTGTTCAGATCCTTGTATCGCTCAAGACTTTCAGATGACCCATTTGCTTCTTCTACATATTCTGGTTTTGATGAATTTGCTTCTCTAATTTCAGGTTTGTGCTTAATAAGACTGTCAACTAATTCCTTAATTAACAACAGTTTTGTGGGCAAGGAACCTCATGATCTACTGAGTGCCTATTCATTAAATAATCTACACCTGTACTTAAGTTTGTTACCTTGTTTTCTGGTATAGGCAAGACTCACATTGTTTCCGTGACCAAATGTATGGGACTTGCAGTTGTCAGCTTGAGCTTGGGGTGAATTTCTTGAGACTGAAAATTCTGATAAATACGTAGACTATGAAATTAGCGCTTGTGCATAGAATAAACAAATAGCTGACTATGAGGAAAAATAAATAGTTTATGAAAATTAATAATGCTTGTTGATGCTGAAAATCTCGTTACCTTTATCTCGAGCAGATCTCCTGACTTCAACATCATTATTATATTCGTTTATTGAGGAAGTGGCTTGCCAATCACCATGATCTCCTGTAACCACCAGCAGACTGTTGATAATCACATGAAACCACAGAAGATTGTCAGATGCCTCGAAAGTTTTGCTGCGTGAACTTTCCAACGCTCAAGTCAGTAATCAGGTATAGAAAAAACTTATGCCACTTCTCATGAGGCTTCATTTATATTTTCTCCCAGCTCTAATTAGAAAAATGATTTCTTTATCAGATGAATAAAGCGCTCGATGCCATGAAAGTGATCCATATCATTATGATAATTGTAATAATCATAATAATCCCAATAATAATCATAATCCATATATATATATAGTGGGTCAGTTACATAACTACTAGTAGAATAGCCTCGTGCCTGGATTTTTCGGAGGGAATAAATGAGGTTAACTGAATTTTGTTTTCTAATGAATCAGTTAAATATCTCCTCGCAACCTATCTGGTCGAGATGATATGCTCGAAGTCGCCAGACTTGCCTCTTGGTCTAGGTTATCTGCTCAAGATCACCAGAGAACTACGTAGTCAAGGTCATTCATAAGCTTTTAGTTGAGATTATGTGCTAAAGCTAATCAGATAACTACTTGATCGAAATATTCTGTTTAAGCTCACCCTATAAGCACCTAGTCATAGTAATCTGCTCGAGGTCATTCTGAATTCTTTCTCAAACAATGCTAATTAAAGCACAAGGGTCGAGAGTCATTGTTAACTTTTGCCAAAGTATCTATAAGTTCTGGTGTATAAAAATATTGCAGATCTTTTTTGAGTTCCTCACTTAACTTGAAGATGACTTGAGGAAGAGGTTTAAATTTAGTACCCTCCAAAAAATGAGCTTAAAATTTTAGCCCTCTTATGCAAACACGCAGCGTGCTTATGATGTGTTTTGAGATTTTATATTTACTTTTCTAGTGAAAATCAATAGCTTCTCAAGCTTTGGTTAGGATTTATGAGCTAATTTGTTGAGGACCTGTTGTGCAGAGAAAGAAAAAATCTGTATGTTTATTTGTCCAAGAGATAAATACCAACATAAAAAGAAGTTAGAAAGATTAAACATAAATAATTTTTTTTTATTTCTATTTCTGATCAATTTTTTTTACTGTCACATAAATAAAATGCTCGAACAAAAATAATAATGATAGAGTCACAAACTATTTTGTACAATATTGAGGGACATATGTTGGAGAAAAATTATATAGGGTTTTAAGGGCATTGAGTTTGTTGAAGGTCATCAACATATATGGGGCAACAAGAATATAAATCTTAATTATCACAACAAACAAATATCAATGAATTGTCACCATTATGCCTATTTTTTTTCTCTTAGAGAAAGGCTAGAAAGGAATATATGAACAAAAGAAATGTTTTGTTTGGAAACTAAATCACAAATCTACAATTTGCCCGGGATAATAGGTGATGATTACCTCATGAACATTTGAAAAGTAGGAGTGACTCCTTATTGGACTAAACTCACATATTACGGTAAAGATTCAAATAAATTAAAATGACAGAAATTGCAGGATTTTTGGATGTGCATTTCGGGTAACATAAAGTAGTTATCTTTATATTAATATATGCATATATGCTTATGCATGATTCACAAGAGATTGATCGTGGCCACCTATGTCCCAAAATGCCAAACTTACCAACTGAAAACAACAAGAAATGGTTCTAGAATCCTATGTCATTGGAATATTCATTATTCCTGTTTTTCTTCTGACAAACAAGTGCTAGTGCTTGATAGCATACATTTCCTTTTTATATATACACAAGATAAGTACACATGCAACACCTCCAATCGCATGGCCGCAGGGTGTCTAGGGACTAGAATTTTTCATCATCCTTGTTAAAAAACTAACATATATAACCAATTATCCCTAAAAAATGGCTTATCAGAATGAAGTGTTCAATAGAGTGGAATGAAAGATAAGAGTGGCAGATGGTCATCGGAGACGTCGGTTTCGAAGGCAGGGCTAGCTAGTAAACTCTGGCTTGCGTGAATAATATGATTAGAGGTAGGGTTTTGAAAATGTTTGGGAAATAAAGAGCACACCTGCTCAAGGTGAAGCCGGCTAAAATAGAAGCACTGAACACCAATGTAAAGGCACTCATGCTTGAAATTAAACCAACCAAAGTAGGAACTCACATTCTGCTCGATGATAAGTTAAGGAAGAGTAGGAACACACATTACCAGCCAAGCAATCTCTCATTATACTATAGGTGGCACCAAGAGTAGGTGTAAACCAGTTCTCCAGCAAAACTTGAGTGTAGCAGTCTGAGCCCACAGTAGGAATCGGTTATACGACTCTCTCCGAGAATAGGGGTGTAACCCCCACGCACAATAAATTCTCATTATGATAACCAAATAACCATCCCAAAACAGACAAGTACGTGGGAAGTAAAGAACGTGTGCAACGGGAATGACGAGGAATAGAAGACCCAGATGAATACCTTAAAATGAGAGGAAAAAAAGGGAGGTTAGACATTTGACTCAAAAGAATCAAAAAAGAGGGAACAAACAGTAAAAAATAGAGTGGGCCTTCATCTTGTTGTATTTTTCTTTTTTCTCTAAAGAAAATTTTCCAAGGGTTAAGCCCAATCATTGACTTGAGCGTCAGAAGGTCCTCACAGGAAAAACACCTGGCGATCTCTAATATTTTTCTGTGAACACAGGCTAGTGGCCAAAGAGGCAAGTGATAGAGTGGTGCAAAATATTATGGACTTGATAGAAAAGCAGATGGAGACATTAACATCCATCCTTTAGGAACTCAGGGACAGACAGAGCAGAGTAAGCAGTGACATTCGTGAATCCAATCGTAGGACCGTTCTCATTAGGCAAGATGTGAGAATTGAAACTCAAGGGCAGATAGTGTAAAGTACAGCTGGAATGATGGATGTAAGCCTGGAGGAGAGAGAGTTAAAACAGCATCTGCGGGAACAGAGCAAGAACAAGTGCAAGTCACAGCACAGAATCCTTCTCGTGCTGAAGAATTAGAGGGAGAGGTCCACAGATTGGCCCAGGTTATTGATGAGATCTGGGGGCATGAGAAAGCCCAAAGTTGGAGGATCATGTTAGATAATAAGTCCCCGCTTTCAGTGGAGATCATGAACACTATAATTCCAAGAAATTTTTGTTTTCCTGACTTGAAATTTTCAGGGAAGAATGATCCATTAATACACATTGAGCGCTTCAGCGACATAACTGAGGTACAAGACCTGACAATAATGTAGAGATGCAAGGTCTTCCCGTTCACCTTGGAGGGGTGAGCATAAGAGTGGTACTGCAGACTTCCATGGGGAAGTATCCAAAGCTTTGAGCAAATATGCACAGAATTTATAGAGAAGTTCCATGTGGCAGTAGCCACTGAAGACAATACGATGGAGCTAGTCGAAATTAAGCAATGAGAGGGGGAGTCCTTTCCAGAGTTCGTAAAAAAGTACCATCGAGCGGTCCTTGATCTTCCTCTGTTCAATCACCACTAGGCATTAAGAGAGCTAAAAGAAGGGGTGAAAATAGAAAGGCCATAATACAATCTTCAAAATCTCTTGGTTTGCTAATATTTTGATGCATATGAGTAGGTAAAAAGAGAAATTGTAATTAAAGAGGAGAAAAATACAAAGTTGAGAAACGACGAATCGATAGAATGAGACGTAAGGAGAAAAGAGCCCAAAGAGGAGGAGGATTAGTCGAGCCAGCTCAAGAGTCATTGTCTACCAGAGAGGCCAAAACAGAAGCACTGATCCCCAATGTAAATGCACTCATGCTCAAGATTAAGTTAGCCAAAAGCAGGAACGCACATTCTACTCAAGGATAAGCTAAGGAAAAGCAGGAACATTCACTGTCAGCTAAGGGAGCTCTCATCATGTTATAGGTGGCACCAAGAGCAGGTGTAAACCAGTTCTCAAGGAAACTTAAGTGTGACAGCCTGAGCCCATAGTGGGAATCAGTTAGATGACTTTCTCTGACAATGGAGGTGTAACTCCTACGCACGATCAATTTTCATTGTGATGACCAAATAACCGTCCTAAAACAAATGGGTATGTGGGAAGTGAAAAATTTTGCTACGGGAATAACGACGAGGAACGGAAGACTCAAATAAATACCTAAAAAAAATGTTAAACTTTTGACATAAAAAGAATAAAAAAAGAGAGAACAAACAAGAAAAAAAAAAAGTAAGCCTTTATTTTGTTGTTTTTTCTTTTTTCTTTAAAGAGAATTTTCCAAGAATTAAGCTCAATCACTGACTTAAGCGTCAAAGGGTCTTCGCCGAAAAAACACCTGGCGATCTCTGACATTCTTCTGTGAACACTGGCTAGAGGACATCACCCACTTCTATGATCGAAGAAACTCGAGTGCTAGTTAAAGAACTTGCTCGAGGTAGAAGCGACAAGATTTTAGCATCAACAGAAAGTGTGGAGATTCTTGGAGTAAACATAGGATCTAGGAGTTTTAGATGACCCAAGAAAAGTGATCCATTGCCTTAAGGTAGGGATAACACTGACTGTGGTCTCACTATTTTACTATAAAAGGCCTTTGTATGAAGGTGTTTGAGGAAATGCCTTGTGGGCAATTATGACAGTTATGGTTGTGTTTGAAAACACTGTTGGTAAGTCTCTTCTACTCAACAGCTTGATGTCATTGAAAATATTAGCTAACGTAAACATTGTCCAATTGCAGGAGCAATTCTAGCTAATTGTTTGAACGGAGTATTTGGAACGCTCCTTACTATATTTCTTGCTAGTCAATCGGGAGAAGAGCTCCAACCCCTAATAATTGAAGCCTCAGTATTTCAGTTAGGTCTGTGTTTACTTATGTATATACATAATAAAAGACCTTATTCTGTAGTATCTAAATAATTGAAAGTGACTTAAGGTGTGCCATCATTCTTAATCTAACTTCTGCAGCTACCTTCTCAATATTTATTTATTCCAACAGAAAAAGCCCGGTTTGATTATGGTGCTTTGATCTTCATCCTCACCTTTAGCTTAGACACAGTATCAGTTTATCGCATGGATAAATCAAAGAATGTCCGCCATTGTCATTGGAACTTCCTTGTGCATTCTTATAAGCATCTTTAGTTGCCCAATTTGGGTTGGCAGGGATCTCTACAATCTAGTCATCCGAAACTTGGAAAAACTTGTCAATTCCATAGAAGGTACTTTTGCTATAATTTGTTGGATACTTGGATACACATTTTCAGAACTTGCAATGATTTATTTATAATGTCTTTCGTCTTTTGCACTATCATCTCAGGTTGTATGGCTGAGTATTTTAATCACTTTGGGGGAGAAACTGATAGTGAGGAAAAGGTCAAAGAATGTTTCTAGGCTACAAATGTGTACTAAATACAAAAACAATAGAAGAATCTACGGTATGTGTGACAGAATTGCTAAAATGAATATACAGTTCATAATTTTTGTAGATGATCTTCGATTGACGTTATAAAAATGGCCTTGCTTTGACATAGGCCAAATTTGCTAGGTTGGACTAAGGCTGCTTTAACTTTATACATCCTTGGAAAAAAAATACCTCAAAGTTGGAGCAGCAATCCGTAGTTGTGCAAACCAGCAGGTGCAATCCATCTCCTGGGAATGAATTCGATGGTAAGTTTTGCATCATTACAAATTGAAATTGCTTCTCAGATTGAATCCATTGCTGAAGATGTTGAGAAACTTGCAAATTTAGCTGAGTTTGAACTTTCGGAGAAGAACGAACAGAGTCAGGCTGACATTAAAATTGCACCAAGTGAACAGAATGATGAGGAAACCATGAAGACCTTTCAAAAGGTCTGAGAGTTCCACATAGTTTTCTAGGCTAAGTACTACGCGGCCATGCAAAGAGATGCTGCGATAACATAAATACAACAATTGACATTTTGACAGAAATTCACAATGATATTTACGATGGCGATGCTTACTTTTACATTGCCAACGATGGTTAATGCAAATAAATTCTTATTTAGCAATCAAACATTCATGCACGGATGGGGATGCCAAAATTAATAAAAAAAAAATTCAAGAAAGTTTAAACTATTTCATTATATTATAATTATATAGTGATATTAATATATACGTGTAATTAGGATTTTCATCTAAGAAGGGTCGATTTTGTCAAAGTTGGTTTGGCACCGCCCTTCTAGATGGGCGGTGCCAAACTTTCAACACGGCCCGCCATTTTTCGTGGTGCCGTGTTGAATGGTTTAAAAGAAAACTAAATAATAATAAATAAATAATGAATAGTAGCCAAAATGTGGCTATTAAATGAGAGTATATTCCCTCGTTTCAATCATTCTAGAAAATTTATTTCTTCTTGTATTAGAGAAAATTTTGAGAGTTAAATAAGTGCTCTTAAGTATTGGGTGTAATTGGAGTATTGGAAAGTGAGAATAGTTTTCTCATAGTTATAGAGAGAATATAATTATTCTCTTCTATTATTAGAGAGAAGTTATTTTTCAAGTATAGTAAAATTATTTCCTTCTGTTTTTGCCCGTGGATATAGGCTAAAAGCCGAACCACGTAATTTCTGGTGTCCAAGTTTGTGCTTGCTCTTTATATTCTTCCAATTTCATTTTAGCTGTGGTTCTACTTCACCCATAAATTTCCTAACAATGGTATCAGAGCCTTGGTTGCATTTTTTGGAATCGGTGTTACTGTTCACGTATATAGTTATTGTTCACGTATACATTTACTATTCATATATACTGTACTATTCACGTGAAACAGTGAGAGCCGATCCTAACAAAAGTAGTTCATGGTGAAAATAATGGCGGCAAAATATGAGATTGAGAAGTTCAACGGGAATAATTTCTCGTTATGGAAAATGAAGATGAAAGTTGTTTTGAGAAAAAATAATTGTTTGGCAGCAATTAGAGAAAGACCAATGGAAATAACTGATGATGCCAAATGGAATGAGATAGACGGTAATGCAATTGCTGATATACACTTAGCACTTGCAGATGAGGTGTTATCCATTGTGCCAGAGAAAAAGACAGCAAAGGAAATATGGGATACTCCCACAAAATTGTACGAGGCTAAGTCACTGCACAATAAGATCTTTTTAAAGAGAAGACTCTATACTCTTCGCATGGCGGAATCTACATCAGTGACCGACCGTATCAACACCTTGAAGACTCTATTTTCGCAACTCACAACGTTGGGTCATAAAATAGAGGAAAATGAACGTATGGAGCTTCTACTTCAAAGTCTACCAAATTCGTATGATCAACTCATCATCAATCTGACGAACAACAATCCGATGGACAGTCTAGTTTTTTATGATGTTGCAGCCTCCATCTTAAACGAGGAAAACAGGCACAAGACTAAGGAAGATAGACATGTAAGTTCGCAGCAAGCAGAAGCGCTATTGGTAACGAGAGGGAGATCAACAGAACGTGGCCCCAGTGAGAGTTATAATCATGGTATATCAAAATCTAGAAGTAAAAAGAATGTGAAATGGTACAATTGTGGTAAGAAAGGGCATGTGAAAAAAGAGTGTTGGATCAATCAGAAGAGTAGAGAGAATAAAGCACCTGAGTCATCAAATGCTTAGGGTTGTGTGACTAGTACTTCGGATGATGGTGAAATTCTCTATAGCGAGGCAGCAGCTGTTACAGAAGGCAGAAAGCGGTTAGCTGACTTCTGGCTTATAGACTCAGGAGCAACATGACACATGACCTCTCGGAGAGAATGGTTCCACACATATGAACTTATTTTAGGATGATCTATGTACATGGGTTATGACCATGCCTTGGAGATCGCTGGTATTGGTACTGTCAAAATAAAAATGTATAATGGTATAGTTCGCACAATTTAAGAGGTACGATATGTCAAAGGCCTGAAGAAAAATTTGTTAACTTTGAAACAAATAGATAGTCTTGGGTGCAAAGTCCATATTGAAAATAGGATGATAAAAATTGTCAGAGGAGCGCTTGTATTAATGAAGGCAGAAAAGATTAGTGTGAATCTATTCATTCTTCAAAGAGAAACACTACAGGAAGCTGATGCATGTGTCGTGTAAATGGAGAAGAGTCAGCGATGATGTGGCATCTCAGACTTGGCCACATATCATAACAAGGTTTGAAGATTTTCTCTTAGCGAAAGCTGCTTCCGGGACTCAAATCGGTAAGTTTACTATTTTGTGAGCATTGTGTTACAAGTAAGCAGTATAGATTGAAATTTAGCAGATCTCATGCTAGAAGTAAATGCATTCTCGACTTAGTTCATTCTGATGTTTGGGAATCACCAGATTTATCCCAAGGAGGTGCAAAGTATTTCGTTACTTTTATTGATGATTACTTTAAGAGATGTTGGGTATATCCAATCAAGAAAAAGTCAGATGTGTTTCCAGTATTCAAGAAATTCAAAGCCTGGGTTGAACTTGAATTTAGGAAAATGATCAAGTACTTAAGAATAAATAATGGTGGAGAGTATACAGATGGTGCATTTCTTACATACTGTAAGCAATAAGGTATTCAGAGGCAGTTTACAGCGGCATACACTCCTCAACAAAATGGAGTGGCGGAGCGGATAAATAGAACTCTTATAAAAAAGATAAAAGTTATGTTAAGGACTGTTGGTCTACCTAACTCATTTTGGGCTGAAACAGCCAAAACTGCCTGTTATATGGTAAATCGGTCTCTATCAACAGCTATTGAGTTAAAGACACCGATGGAGATGTGAACAGGTAAGCCAGCTGATTACTCTCATTTACATATTTTTGGATGTCCTGTATATGTAATGTATAATACCCAAGAAAGAACAAAGGTAGATCCAAAATCTATGAGGTATATCTTTTTGGGGTATACTATTGGTGTAAAGGAGTATCGTCTGTGGGATCCCACTACCCACAAGATTGTCATCAGCAAAGATGTTGTCTTTGTAAAAAATCAAATGCAAAAGAAAGATGTGGATGATAGTACTGTGAAAGAAAAGTTAGAGACTACATCGGTATATGTAGAAAATAATCAGGAAGATTAAGATGGGAACTTGTCCCATTGCCACATGGAAGAAAAGTCATTGAAAACAAATGGGTCTACAAGATCAAACGTTATAGCAATAATCAAATGGAGCGGTATCGTGCAAGATTTGTGGTAAATTTGACTCATGATAGTCAGAGTAGTTTTGGCAATGTGTGCTACATTTGACCTACATCTAGAACAGTTAGATGTGAAAACTGCATTTCTTCATAGAGAACTTGAAGAAGAGATTTATATGCTCCAACCAGAAGGTTTTGCTGAAACAAGCAAGAAAAACTTGGTTTGCAGATTGAATAAATCTCTATACAGTTTCAAACAAGCGCCGAGGTGTTGGTATAAGAGATTTGATTCCTTCATCATGAGCCTTGGATACAACAGACTCAGTTCAGATCATTGTGCTTATTACAAGAGATTTGACGATAATAATTTTATCATTTTGCTGTTGTATGTGGACGACATGTTGGTCGCAGGCCCCAACAAAGATCAAGTCCAAGAATTAAAGGTACAGTTGGCTAGGGAGTTTGAAATGAAGGACTTGGGACCAGCCAAACAAGATTCTAGGGATGCAAATTCACCAAGACAGAAATAACAGAAAGATTTGGCTTTCACAGAAGAATTACTTGAAAAAAATCTTACGACGCTTCAACATGCAAGATTGTAAGCTAATTTCTACCCCACTTCCTGTTAATTTCAAGTTATCCTCAAGTATGTGTCCTAGCAATGAAGCAGAGAGGAAAGAGATGTCTCAAGTACCATATACATCAGCAATGGGAAGTCGATACATGGCGAATCCTGGTGGAGAACATTGACAAACAGTAAAGAAGATTCTAAGATATATCAGAGGAACCTCAGATGTTGCATTATGTTATGGAGGATCAGAATTTACTGTCAGAGGCTGCGTGGATTCAGATTTTGCAAGTGATCTTAATAAAAGAAAATCTACTACTGGTTATGTGTTTACACTTACGGGAGGAGCTGTAAACTGAGTTTCAAAACTACAGACTGTTGTGGCTTTATCTACGACAGAGGCAGAATATATGGCAGCTACTCAAGCATGCAAGGAAGCTATTTGGATACAAAGGTTACTTGAGGAGCTCGGGCACAAACAAGAGAAAATTCATGTGTTTTATAACAGTCAAAGTACTTTGCACATTGCAAAGAATCCAGCCTTTCATTCCAGAACAAAACATATAGGGGTTCAATATCACTTCGTTCGAGAAGTAGTGGAAGATGGAAGTGTAGATTTACAAAAAATCCATACCAATGAGAACCTGGTAGATGTTATGATTAAGCCAATCATTACTGACAAGTTTATATGGAGTAGATCCTCTTGTGGCCTAGAAGAAACGTAAGCAACATATCAATGGCAAAGCAGAAAGGATGGTGTGGAAATTGATTGGCTCTCAATCAAATCTCCAATTGGGAGAATGTCAAAGTTAGTTTGGCACCGCCCTTCTAGATGGGCGGTGCCAAACTTTCAACACGGCTCACCATTTTTTGTGGTGCGTTGAATGGTTTAAAAAATAATAATAAATAAATAATGAATAGTAACTAAAATATGGTTATAAAATAAGAGCCTCTTCCCTCATTTCAATCATCCCAGAAAATTTATTTCTTCTTGTATTAGAGAAAATTTTGAGAGTTAAATAAGTACTCTTAAGTATTGGGTGTAATTGGGGTATTGGGAAGTGAGAATAGTTTTCTCCTAGTTATAGAGAGAGTGTAATTATTCTCTTCTATTATTAGAGAGAAGTTGTTATTTTTTCAGTATAGTAAAATTATTTCCTTCTGTCTTTACCCGTGGATGTAGGTTATAAGCCGAACCACGTAATTTTTGGTGTCCAAGTTTGTACTTGCTCTTTATTTTCTTCCAATTTTATTTTAGCTGTGGTTCTACTTTACTCATAAATTTCCTAACAGATTTATTATATAGCTTTTGTGTAAAAGTATTTTAATATCAAGGAAAAGCATTATGGTAATTATTTTAGACATAAACTAACGATAAACTCATGACAATTGTATAATATAATTTTATTGTGACTAGATATACTCTAGACAAATTATTATATAAGTCGTATTGAAAAATTATTATTATTCTTTTCTGTCATTAGAACTAATAGGTATATATAAGAAATTTCATGATGTCTCGCTCTCATTATTATGAACTCGTAATAATTTATAGATAAAACTATAATATGTTAGTTAAATTTTATTTTAGAAGATTGCCAATTTTCCCAATACTAAAATCAATATATATCAGGTTCAATAAGTAAAATTTATTTTGGAATGCAATTGCATTAAATACTTATTAGGAGAGTTTTGCCATCTTGTGTGGTTCTATCCGACTCGAGTCTATATTAGTAGGGGCTCAATGCGATCTTCGGATACCAAATGGTAATATATTAAAAAAAACAATATATATTATTTACCCTCTATAGTTTTCATAATATCTAATATTCTTCTTGACAACATAATTTTGTAATATTACCTTTTATTTTAAATATATTTTTATTCATATTTATTATAAATTAAATAAATTATATTAATGAAATTTAAAATAAAATTTTGAATACAAAAAAAATATATATATATATTTTTTGCAGAGAATAAAAAATTAATAATAGAACTTTTTTATAATTTTTCTTATTTTTTAAGCATTTTCTTATAATAAATATATATTTTATGTTTTCAAGATCAATTATCAAATAAATTACTCATTTACCCATCTTTTCTTTTAAATTTATGCTATTAAGGGTGGTTTTTGACTATTATAAGAGTTGTAAAATGAGAAGTAATATATATTGATTTCAATAGGAGAAGAACCGGTAATCTCCAATTTATTTTTATGATGCCTCCAGGAATTCGAATTCTGAAAGAGGTATGGGCTAAAAAATTGACTTGATCTTTGTCCATCCCTTTTTTTTTTTAAATTACAATTAATTGCAAAAAAGATACATAGGCTCCAAGTTTGACCAACATTTAAACTGATTTTTTTTATATACAATTATTAATGAGGTAATTTTACCACATAATGAATGAATGACTCTTTTATATCTATAGAAAATAAAAAGATTCCTATTTTATAATATATAAGGATAAGCCAAGTTATTTGTATATGTATACATTTTAATATGTATATGGAATTACAAATATAATTAAGATAAGTTTACTAAAATAAGATAAATTTTAATAAAATACCAAACATTAAATTGACTCAAAATTTAGATTTTCTAACTTATTCTAGCTTATATGCTTCCTACATCAGTTTTCTCATCTTCGACGAAACTCAAGGACGAGTTTGTAGAAAATAAAAGACAATCTAAAATATGAAACCCAAAGTACAGTACCGATGGATATTGAAGCTCGGACTTGTAGTCTTTCACATCAATCTTCTTTGAAATTCGAAATACTTCATGCTTCATCTTCTTCTTAATCTTGTTTATCTATGGAAAATTAAGAATACGATTTCGAGTTTGCATCTAATATTAAGAATGAATTCGTATGTGGAAGGAGTTAAATTAATCATTGTCAATTGCATGGCTTTAAGGTAGGTGGCACGAACAGGTAGTTCAAGGACTAGTTTATAAGCAAAATATTGTACCATTTCAAAAAGTTCTAACGTTGAATCGAAGCTAATATGATTTAGTTTGAAGAACACTGACAATAATTTGAAGCATAATAAATAATTCATAATTGGTTACTAGGAATAGGTTAATTTTTTAAAGAAGATAAAGTGAGGAAAAAAATAAAATGAACTAAAAGTGAAGTGTATCTGTCCATATATTATATTTGAGGGTGCATGACACTTTCTTTTCTCCTCCTTTTGTTTTGTTTTGTAGACAAAATTGTACAAGAGACTTGAGTTTCAATCTCGCTATTCTACTATATGCGGATGATTTGTTGTATTCTTCAATTTTGTTACAATCGGTTACACAGACACACACACACATTATGTCATCAGGTTTAAATTTTAATTTTAATAGCTGATTTTATTTTTTATGAATAAGATGATGACATTATTCAGCCTTTTTTTTTTCTTTTTTAAGTTTTTCAGTTTTTCAGGTAACTTTTTCCTTGTGCGCTGATAGATCGAATTTGCAAACTAATACTAACGAATTAGGGAATCCTAACTTTTAAAGGAAAAGTGTGTGTGTGTGTATATATGTAAATAATAAACGAGTAGTCATTGTATTCTGCATTCATAAATTCTATTGCACCTACCAAATTAATCTCAGCATGCATACTTTGTCCTCTTCTGGCCAAATATCACCTTGTTTCAGGCCTTGTTTACATCCCCTAATTTGCCAGTGAGTGTGCTTATCTTGTGCACGAACAATAGCAGTGGGATATGGCTTATCATTTAACTACTTAGTGGAGGGTTTAAAGTTTAGCAGAGACGAAGTTGCTCGTTTGAAAAAAATGAACTCAGTCGGCAGAAGAAACTCCACTTAGTGCTGGACTTAGACAGTACCTTGCTGTATGCAAGACATCAACATTTTAGGTTCCGAAGATCGTGAGTATCGGATGAAACTAGCGAATTCTTCATCAGGCGATGGCCTGTTTAAGATGGCCGGTGGGTTGTTTTTGCTCAAGTTAAGGCCTTACATAGGAAAATTTCTCAAAGAAGCGAGCAAGATGTATGACATTTATATATGTACCATGAGGAATCGATCCTACGCAGAGATGATGGCTAAATTTCTCAATCATAAGTGTGAGTACCACATCCGCAAAAGATTGATATTTGGTTCTGGGGCAAGAACGGGGTGTCGTTATCGTTGATGACACGGAGAAGGTTTGGAAGGATCATAAGGAGAATCTCATATTGCTGGGGAGCTATAATTATTTTAAAGAGCGAAGAAATAAGAAGAATAATATTCTTCAGAAATCCGTTTCTGAGAACAAGTTGAATGGGGCACTTGTGAATGTTCTTCGAGTTCTGAAAACTGTTAATAGGTTGTTTTTTGAGAATACAGGGAATCTTTTTTCCGGGGACATTAGGTTTCCTTGGGGAAAATTCAGAGGCAGATTCTTGCAGGATGTACATTGATCTTCATCAGGGATGTTGATGATAAGGAATTTGAATTTCCATTACTCAAATGGAGGGCTGCCGAGTTGGGTGCTACATGCAAGGATGTGTACAATCTGTCAGTGACACGTGGTCTCCGTCTCCGCAAGGCCAGGAACAGAGGATTGTTGGTCGACGGAGCAATTCAACACTTTTTTTGGTGCATCCACAGTGGATTTATGCTGCTTATTATCTGTGAAGCAGACAAGCTGAGAAGGCTATTTTCCACTTTAGACTTAATTTTTCTTTCGGTAATTAATTTTAAAGTTAGCTGGCTACCTACCTAGCAGCAGATTTTTATATATTACTTTTTATTTCCCCTAAATAGTTAAATATAATTGAATTTCGGCATTTGGGTTAATTCATCTATTTTGCACGTCTTCTTCTTAATTTTTTTTTTTTTTTTTACGTTGCTTGTTTTGAAATAACATATAGAAGCTTTAATCATATGACGAGGAGAAATTAACTGATTATCCACCATGAAATTGGAGCGAGACATCTTGTAACTTTTGTTAAATATAAATGTGGCAGGAATCATTATTTTATTGGCGGGGATATATACCCACAATCCCGCCAATGAAAAGTTAACACACTTTCCGATAAAAATCCCAGTTTACAACACAATTTTAAAGGTCGTGAAAGTTTAAATATTGTCTAATTTAGTACCACATCAAGGTTACACGACCTGACACACGAGTTAAAATCTTGACGAGACAATGAACAGCATGAGTAGATTGAGGTTAAGTTAGTTAAAAATATGGGCTTCAGATCAGATGGGTTTTTTGTTTGGAGGTAGTGGTGCTTCGAACTTGTAATTAACCCTGCACAACTTCATTGTTGATGCTACTACAAACTCTAATACTATCTAACTAGTGGTATTTGTAGAAGGCCCCAGTGGCTCACGGTAACTAAGCAAGAGCATCCATAAAATTGTAGATGAGGAAATTAATATACAGGCTAGGCTCTAAACAGAGGGACAAATCATTTGCAGAATAAGGTTGAGGCAGTAGTAACTACACATCTTGCAAAAATAGGGTTTACCCAAATGCTTTGTGTATCAAATTAACAATAATCTGAATGGGACTCATAGAAATCACTTGGGCAAGGTGACATGACCTCTTGCTCTAGCAGCTGCAAAACCTGGTTCATGGATGGCCGATCATCTGGGTTTGCATCTGTGCACCTTGCAGCTATTTCAAGAATTGCTTCCACAGTTTCCATATCGGCACCAGCACAGCGTTTATCTACAACATCTTCCAATCTATTCTCTTTCAGTAGGGTGTTCATCTGGCATAAGTAGAAATTATTATTATTATTATTGTGGTACACTCACCAGATGCTAAGAAACCATTTAGTCACTTGTATTGTGTTCATCTCTGCATAAATTATCTCTAACAAAGAAATATAGCATATCAAGAAATGAAAGTTCTGGAAAGCATACCCAACCAACAACATTTAAGCCTCTCTTTACAAATGTCGGATCAGTAGGTCTTTTCCCAGTTACAAGCTCTAGCAAGAGAACTCCAAAGCTATACACATCGGACTTCTCAGTAGCTCTCCCACTTTGTAGATACTCTGTTTCAAAGTAGTTCATTAAAAAAATAAAATAAAAAATCAGTGAACCATAAAAGGTTATGAATCTTTGGAACTAGAACAGGACAGAAATGCCAGAGTAAAACATCAATCTCCCACTTTGTGGGTACTCTGTTTCAAAGTAGTGCATTAAAAATATAAAATAAAAAAATCACTGAACCATAAAAGGTTTTGAATCTTTGGAACTAGAACTGGACAGAAATGCCAGGGTAAAACATCAATTTTCCATGAACACACACCTGGTGCTAAATAGCCAAAAGTGCCAGCCACCACAGTGGTGACATGGGCTTCTTCATCTACCAAAAGCTTGGCAAGACCAAAGTCTGAGACATGGGGCTCCAAGTTTTCATCAAGGAGGATGTTGCTGGATTTTATGTCACGGTGAACAATCTTCGGACAGCAGTCGTGGTGCAAGTACGCCAACCCCCTGGCAGAACCAAGGGCTATTTTCAAACGAGCACTCCAGTTCAACAATTGCTGTCCTTCACCATGCTCTGAAGGGTAACAGACATCAATTTTCTTCTTTTCTTTTTTTTTTTTTAAACCATTAATTAAGAATTTCTTATCAACGATACCTAGTCATGTAAATCTTTTACCATGGAACAGAATCAGACTACCCAGAAAAGCTGACACTTACCATGCAAGAAATCATCCAAGCTGCCCATAGAGAGATAATCATAGATGAGAAGCTTTGTTGCAGGGAGCCTACAATAACCTCTCAGATTGACCAAATTTATATGCTTGATGCTACCCAGGATCTCTAACTCCCTCTCAAACACTTGATCAGATCCTTCACGACTGCGATCAATTCTTTTAACAGCAAATGTTCCGCAATCATTCATAACCATCCGGTATACAGTACCAAATCCTCCAGAACCTACAATATCTTCCTCATCAAGAGCCTCCAGCTTCTCAATGATCTCACATGAGGGGTACGGCATATCACCATGAAAAGTTATAAGCTTTGTACCTATTGAAGCATTTAAGAATTAGCAGGAAAGAAAAAGGACATGTGCAACACTTTGAATCATATTCAGCTTACTTGCTTCTTGATCAACTTGTTTTCGAACTTCGGTGTATCTCTTTACAGCTCTTTCCTTCTTTGAAAGCAGACAAATCCAAAGGAATACAAGGAGAACCACAAGTGCAAGGCCCATCGTGGACATTGCCCCAATCAGCACTCCTTTCATGTAATGAGAGGACCGTTTTGGAGGCACTGCACAAACCCCCGAGCAAATAAACTAGTATCAGTATTTGGACAACCATCTGCAGGAATCAGCTCTTCCTGACAAATTGACAGTAGGGACAAAATACTGCCAAGGACATCTGTTATTCAATGAAAAACCAAGGAACATGGTATAATTCTTGCCTGCAACTTCGTCACTTGATGCATGAGGTAGCACAGCAGGAAATCCCATTGAGGTTCGACATGGCCTGTGTACTTGCCGACCACAGAGATCTAAATTTCCTATATACCTAAGCCCAAGTGAAGCACTCTTAGAACAAACTCAAAGGACAAACAATTAAACAGAACAGAAGTGATAATCAAGAACCAATTTTGACAATATTACACTTGTCTTATAGACCACAAAAAATAAAGGATGACAAAATTGCTTGCTTGTTGTCTAGATAGTTCTCATGAGTGACACAATAGATGGCCAAATTTAAACTGAAGATATAAAAATTAATGAAGATGACACTTTAACACCCGTCAGACAACCAACAGCTAATCATGCAAGCAAAAACTCATCCGAATCAAATGGACATTTCAAACATGGGATGTCTTTAGGTACCATACAAATCATGACATGTAACATGAAATTATTTGAAGCACCAACATAGGATAGCAATTAAAGCACTAATTCTAGTTCCAGTTTTCATCCAGGCTCTGATGAGTGTTTCACAAGGTCAGATGTATGCAAAGAAGATATACAGAAGAAATTTTGCCCTTATATGGGGTAGGCATTAGGACTAATTTCATAAGTTTACTACTTAAACTACATTTTGTCAAAGGGCTCTAGAGGGGAGTCAGATGAAACAAAAGAATCCGTTAAATGTTAATTGGCCTGGCATATATGATCAAGCATATGCATTGGTAAGAAAAGAAGAAAAGCAATAGATAACATGAGTACTCACGATTTGTTTCCAAAAGCACTCAGGGCTCCAAAATCAGGTATCTCACCAGAGAAGAAGTTGGTTGACAAGTTTCTGCATGAAACAGTATCGAACAGTACTATCAAGACATGTTTCCAAGTCATCTATGAAGGCTTTAAATTGAGACCCACGAATATCCAAGTTTGTTAAAGTAATTGTAATTCACTTCAACTTACAGGTAGTGCAGATGTGTAAGCCGGCCAAGAGATGACGGTATAGCACCCTTTAGTAAATTGCTTGAAAAATCTCTAAATTCAATAATCCAAAATAAGTTAAAGATATAAACTCAACCAGGATTAAAATTAGGACCTGCAATGAACACTGAGAGATCTTACAATATAGTGAGAAACGAAAGGTTTCCAATATCTGCTGGAATTCCTCCTTGCAGATAATTTGCCCTCAAGTACCTACAATAATGATCAAAATTATGCCATGAGGTGTCAAGTGCACATACATGAATGAAAGTTATCAGATGCGAGAATAATGAATCAGAGTGAGATGTTCTTTTGCCAAGATGACTTACAGGGCTCTGAGCTCTGTACAATTCGTAATCTCATTTGGAATAGATCCATGTAAGCTGTTTTGATGAAGCGCCCTGTTTCAGGTTGAAATTGAATTATGACTAGAGATTTTGCAGGAGGAAAAGCAAAAAAGGGTCAAGAAGGGTATTGAACTTACAGTCTTTGCAATTTATTAAGTCTACCAATGCTGGGAGATATAATGCCGCCTAATTGCATATATGGCAGATTTCTGAAAAACCCAACGTGGGAATTAATTTTTTAACAAAAAAAAAGCAATTTGGTGTAATTTGAAGAGAGCAAAGCAGAGTTACATACATAGAGCGGACTCGCCGATCATGAGTATGGCAAGAAATGCCAGTCCATTTGCAAGGAGATTCATCAGTAGCTTGCCAGTTCCCAAGCAAATTTCTACTATCGTTCAAAGTGCTTTTGATTTCTAGCAATATCATGCCTGGAAAAAATGATTATATCATCAACGAAATCTCAACTTTAACCTCAATTTGACTCTCATCTAAAAGATTATCTTCTGTATAATACTAAAAGCAACATTAAAACATCATGTTAAGAACTTTGTTTCTTTCCACCCCGGTCAAAAATATCACCTTTTAACTACTAATGAAAGCCCCAAACTCAAAACTGCCAATTTCTCAGCACAAAAAAATAAAATAAAATAAAACAAAATAAAAAAGAAGAACTCGAAATGGAATATGACATGTAATGAGGGGTTTTTTTTACCATCTTCAGTGAGTGCAAGACAGCAAGAGCTGAAGAGGGTTGCTGCAAAAATCACTGTTAAGATCAAAACCAGCTCATGCATTTTCATTTCTTCACACAAATGGGATCTTTGTGCACTAAGCCAGCGACTGTACAATGAGTACACACACACACACACAGAGCTAGAGAGATGAGAAGATAACAGTGAGTGGGAGAGCAGTGATGATAGTTTGAATTGCTGTTGAGTATTGATAAATCTAATAATTATTTGAAGCAGTAGAGAGAGAGAGAGAGAGAGAGCTTTATTTTTCCTTTTTTTTCTGGTTTTGCTTTATTTGTCCTTTTTTCTGTGACCGGACAGACCTTTTGAAAATGTATATGGAAAGTTGTGCGGAAAATAAGTAGCCGTTGCCCAATGAAATTCAAACACTTTGCTCAAAACAATACTCATCTCAAGTATGAAATTCAAACTACTCGCTTCACATGGCAAAGTTAAAACAAATTTGGGATTTTTTAATATAAAATTGCTTAAGTTTGGCACGCGTAAGATGGGGGATAGAGAGTATGGCTCAATTTGTGTATCCACAAAATTAGCTTTCGAACATACTGCTTTTGTTTTTAAATTAAAAAGTCTGCGGCTGCATTGAAGCACGTCTGACTCACTCAGTTTTTAAAGACATTGATGCGTCTTATGTGTTATGTAGCTAGAGGTTTTACTTGAGGCCAAATCTTGGGCCATCCTAATAATAATTGGTCCAGATCTATGTTTCTTTCATTTTGATGGGCACGCGTTTGTAAGGTTTCTTTCCTGGTAAAGCTAGCCTTTTTATTTGTATAATTTGCCTAGTCTTGCTGAAACCCAGAAAGCATTTGGAGGTTTTTGGTTGAAAGTTTTGAGTTTAAATTAGGATTAGACATGGTTGGCCGATGTTGAATTGTTAATAATTTATTTGTGCAATGTACGATGCCAATTCACTGGGCCTACAATGTAATGGTGCTTAACTACTACAATTGATTTTATGATTTGACCATAAGTTATAGACCTTTTCATTAGCAAAGCCATTTGGGGTCAAATTTGGATGATGGTCTTTCACCAGCATTGATTTGAATTTAGACCTGAGAGTAAAAGAGCCTTTACCTTTACTATAAGTATACTCAAGCCAAATGAAACATATTCAACTTCAGAATCATGAGTAGCTTTCTGCTGTAGATGCTTATGTTTCAAGCAAATGGTGGTTACATTGTAGCCAGCTTTATATATATGGTCGCAAAACATATTGATTTCAGACATGGCACTTTTCAGGAAATGGGGTTTGAAGAGATGGCAATATCAAATCTAGCAAATAATATATAAGTACTTCGCTGAAATCAAATTTATTAAAACCATATCTCGAGACAAACAAGCAGTGAGTGACCGGTATTAGTTTACTTTATATTTCAACACCGTCGGCTGGCATCGGATGTGAAAGATAAATTATATCTGCACCCGGACTGACTAGTTGGTCTTTCTGAATAATTTTATAGGATTGTGTAGTTGGTCTTTTAGATCAATACTCATATTTTTAAATTAAATAATCATCTAGGGTTGTGTAATTATCCTTTTAGATCAACATGTATATTCTCGGGAGCTCTTTAATTTCTCTACGCACTAAATGATAGGATATCAGAGAGAATATAATAGAATATGATATGTGTGACTTGCGACCATAACTACTTATATAAACAACATTATGCATTCTTAATTCTATCCATTATAGAATTAGAATACCACTAGATCTCTACACATTAAAGGTCCACACTCTATTATATATATTAAAATCTAAATTAGCGAAAAACTAATTAGATCATTTAACTTAACCTTATATGACAGTCTACAATATATAATTATTCACATATATATTAAAGCTCAAATTACTGAAAACTTAATTAGATCACTTTTAATTTGGCTCAATCTTACATGACAATCTACAATACATAATTATTCACATACAAGCAAACGTTGGATTAAGAATCCAATATTATTGAATTAAATATCCAACACCAAATACTTAGTATATACCTGACCTTGTTGGTTCCTACATGTACGACAAATTTTTAGCGACATTATACCTAAACATAGTTGTTAGTTGTACTGATTGCTAATTTTATTTGAATCTAGGGCTTACATTCCATGAATAAGGATTAAAGCACATTGGATCATCCAAGTTTTCAAGATTTGTAGGGTATTATGGAACCCAGAGAAACATGACAATCTACAATACATAATTATTCACATACAAGCAAACGTTGGATTAAGAATCCAATATTATTGAATCCAATATTATTGAATTAAATATCCAATACCAAATACTTAGTATATACCTGACCTTGTTGGTTCCTACATGTACGACAAATTTTTAGCGACATTATACCTAAACAGAGTTGTTACAACAAGTTATAACTGATTGCTAATTTTATCTGAATCTAGGGCTTACATTCCATGTATAAGGATTAAAGCACATTGGATCATCCAAGTTTTCAGGATTTGTAGGGTATTATGGAACCCAGAGAATTACTTTCCAGCCCTTTTGGTATTTTATGACCTGCATAAGTAATCAAATACTATAATAATTTAAAATGATATCAACCTTCCTTAAGTTATACAAGTTAGGTTTATACCTTTAAATTCAACTTGGTAGCCAATCGGAACACGATTGCCGCAATGTTCGCCATGCCAATTTTTTCTTCCCCCACCTGCAAATAAGATCTTTAGTATCTGGTGGCTAAAACCCGTCAAAATATGTATCTCTGTAAAGGGTATAATTTCATTTATATAATCTTGATGACTAAGTACCTTGTTGGTTCATTTCAAGTTAAAAACATCTGCCCTTGTAACGAAATCTCCTTTTTTGTTCTGTTCCACAGCCATGTTCTCTTCCCGCAATTTCCACATATGACACTCAAGTCACAAATGGGATCATATGCCTTGGTACTCTCTTTACCGAATATCAAATGGTTATACCCGTAGCTTTTCAAGGACATTAGGGAATTTGGCAAAATAATAAAGAGGCCACGTTTATGTAAGAGAAGGATATCCATAACCAGCAACAACAAGGCTGACAATGTCGTCTAAAACCTCTTGATCACTTAATTTTTTTCCCTTCATCATCTTCAATTTGCATCAGTCCATCCATTAGATCATTTGTTGTTTGAGTTACATTTCGTTTCTTCTTCTTCGTCTTCTCTTCTATTACATTTCATTTCTTCTTCTTCTTCTTCTCTTCTAATACCACTCTAAAAATAGCCTCCAGCTTCTTCCTACACCGCTATTTAGATATAGTCCCAGTGAAATATGCGAGAAATGCAAGGGTACATGTACATTAATTTTTGTACCATGCATGTTAATCCCTTGGTATCAAACTTTAACAAAACAAAAAGTAATTCTGTTAGTTTTATTTCCTTAAAAATTTTAAATTTTCTACCATAATTAGTTTTTCATCAGACTAAAATACTCCAAGAAACAAAAATAATGACAATTATATAACAGAAGGGTTTTTTTTTTTATCTATTTTATAACGTTACTAGAAAGTGATTTTGAGAAGGATTTGGGTTTAATACTGAACCAAGCTTTTCACAATATTATGATAGGTAGTTGTAGGGTAATATATAAATGCAAAACCTTGGTAAACTAATATTTGATAAATTAAAACCTTGATTAAATAATAAGTTTTTTCAATCCCCACTTAGGGTTCAACGTGCTAACTTATAATTCGATTAATTAATAATTTTTTTGTCTCAATGCTATTAATCTATCAAGATTTCACCATAATATGTAATTAAATTTTAATATTGGATTCAAATTGATAATGGAATTACTAAAATTAGGTCATTAAAATTTTAATCAAGCCGAATACCAAATTAAAAAAAAAAAAAAAAAAAGCGCTTAATTACACACTAAAGTAAAGGAATTGTCAGGCTAACTGTCCTGCCTGAATAATATTTGGAAAGCAAAGACCATTTAATATTAAATGATTTATACCGTGGTTTGTTACTAAATATTTCATCAACGATTAATTTTTTTTTTTTGACATATTATACTATTTCTGTGAGCTAATTATTTAAGCTTTTCTATATATATCCGTAAAGTTAGGATCAAACTGCACAACAAATTAACTGGTATTACAAATCTAATTGGACCGTAACTGTTTCCCAAAATGCTCGGGTTAAGACCAGACTCTATGTATAGTTTCAGCTCACGCCTACTTGACTAAATTAATAAACACGTTGCACGCATGGTACCATGGGCACGTTTTTGGCACGTCACTTATATATCCTCAATCAAACCAACGGTTTTCAATTAGAATTTTCAGCAAGTGTCCGAGTAATCAGCCTAGCTAGTACGCCCACGCTACTATATCAGTCATATGTTATTCTTTCTTATTTAACTAGAACTCTTAATTATAAAAGGGCATTAACATTAAACGGAATTAATTAGTAAACACAGAGAGAAAATTAAATAAATATGGCAAATAATAATATCCAGTCTGCTTCTGTTTCCACAGTCGAGCAAGACCCTTCTGCTAAGAAACCTGGAGGATGGAGAGCCATAAAATACATACTCGGTAATTGATTTTCATAATTTTTTTTTTTTTTTGTTTTGTGTATATGACTTGATTTGTGAGTGGATTTAATTAACTGCTTGATTGTTGAAGGGAACGAGACATTCGAGAAATTGGCTTCGATGAGTTTGATAAGCAATATAACAGTGTATCTGCAAAACAATTACAACCTAGGAGGTGTTCTTTTGGTTAACATAGTAACCATATGGTCCGGTTCCAACAACATTACCTCGTTGCTGGGTGCTTTCATTTCTGACGCTTATTTGGGCAGGTTCCGCACCCTCCTCGTAGGCTCCATTGCCTCTCTACTGGTAATTAATTAAAATGCATTAATCTTTGGTTACATATTCTGATCAGTAGGGGTGGTAAGACTAAGACTCATTACACACGTCTCCATAATTTTTACAGGGTATGTTGACAATGACACTGACAGCAGGCATACATCAGCTGAGACCCTCCAGCTGCAGTGACCCGCCTAATTGCCCTCAGCCTCAAGGTTGGCAATTCTGTGTCCTCTTCGCAGCACTTACATTGCTATCCATCGGAGCAGGTGGGATTAGGCCTTGCAACATTGCCTTTGGTGCTGATCAATTCGACACCACCACTGAGAAAGGACGGGCACAACTAGAAAGCTTCTTCAATTGGTGGTACTTCTCTTTTACCGTTGCCCTCCTTGTAGTACTCACAGGTGTTGTCTACATTCAGACAAATGTCAGTTGGGTTCTTGGCTTCGCTATCCCAACAGCTTGCCTTGCTTTCTCCATAACCCTTTTCTTGTTGGGCCGCCGCTGTTATATTTACAGAAAACCTGAAGGAAGTGTCTTTTCAGACATGGCCAAAGTGGTCGTAGCTGCCTGTAGGAAGCGAGGTTCTAGAGCTGAAGCAGGTGGTGAGCATTATAACTATTATGATCCCCCTTTGATGATAAAGCTCGAGCGCACCAACAGGTTCAAGTGCCTTGATAGAGCTGCTTTAATCACTGAACCAAGTCAAGAGTTGCAAGAACAAGGCACGCCCAAGAATGGCTGGAGACTTTGTAGCCTGCAACAAGTTGAACAACTGAAATGTTTAATAGCAATCTTGCCTGTTTGTGTGTCGGGAATCGCTTGTTTCATATCAATGGACCAACAGAACACATTTGGAATCCTACAAGCAATTCAAATGAACAAATCAGTGGGACATTTCAAAATGCCACCAGCCTGGATGAATCTCACATCAATGCTTGCACTTTCATTATGGATCCTCATTTACGAGCGCTTATACATTCCAGTGGCCACAAAAATTTCCGGAAAGGTTAAAAGACTGACATTGCAACAAAGAATCAAGACCGGTATCGTCATGTCGATTCTATGCATGTTAGTGGCGGGATCTGTCGAGAAAAGACGACGTGAGTTGGCTTTAAAACACGATTCGTTTGTGTCACCCATGAGCCTTTTAACACTCTTGCCGCAGTATGCCTTATCAGGTCTGACCGAAGCGTTCGCTGCAGTTGCTATAATGGAGTTCTTCACCAACCAAATGCCTGAGAGCATGAGAACTGTTGCAGGGGCGGCATTTTTTCTCAGCTTGTCCGTAGCAAGCTACGTGAGCTCATTGGTTATTAATATCATCCACCATGTGACTAAAAGAAACGGGAATTCGCCGTGGCTGGGAGGTCATGATTTGAACAAGAACCGGCTCGATTATTACTACTACATCATTGCCGGTCTTGGAGCTGTGAATTTTGTATATTTCAGCTTCTTCGCTAGTCACTTTGTGGTTAATACTACTGTTGCTGAAACTGGGGTGAATGAGGTGCAATTAGAGAATCTGGTTGCGCGCAACTCAGCAAACTTGTCTGGGAGAAAATCTATAGATGAAGAGAAGGGATTGGAAAGGCCTGACACTAGCTAATTAACAAAATAGGAATTTATATATACATAAATTATAATTTTGTGTTACAGTAGATATATAGATACTATTTGTTTGCTCACTTTCTTGTTCTCTCCTTGTTCGTCTGCTTTTCTTTTCTTTTTTTTTTTCTCTGGAGAATAGTTTAATTGTGAAAATACAATTAGTCAAACTTTTTGGGAAATAGTATTGCAAATAATGCTACTTTGAAAAACAAAAGAAAATATAAACCGGATTTCATGTTTCTTTTTATTTGTTATATTTTTTAATATATGTCGTAATAAATAGAAAGCAGATAAGATCATGGTTGTTAGTATTTTCATAATTTTTTTTGTCAACTCTTTAAATCCTAAAATAAAGAAGTACTGATATTTACTCCAAAAGTTACCCAATAAATTACACAAATTCATTAAATACAAAAAAAAAACAATGTTGTAATTTTTTGTGTGATTATTCAAAATAAAAGTGGCAATGTATGACCACATTAAATAAGGCGTGCATGTTATCTAGTATCTACACATAAATAAAAAAACTCAGGAGGCCATTGAAGCTCGTTGCAGGTTGAGGCCCAGCTCGAGACCAATTTGGACTCAATATAAATTAAATCCTACTCTCATTTGAGGCGTCTATATATTCTAAATAATAAGGATATATTTGTTAAGTTTAATTCTTAATTAAAATATTCAATAACGTGCTATTAATAATTTAATGACAGTCTATGATATCAATTGATTTCATTATTATTATTCTGCTATTATTTTTACAACTCATTAAATAGATAACATAAAAAATGTCACATTATTAAGTATTCCAATTAAATATCTAAAGTGAGTGAGCATAGCATTATTTTATTCTAAAATATTAGCAGGGTAAATATATCTTTTTGAATTTTAGGTAAAGTCTTATTTTTAATTGACATAAATTTTCTAATTATACTCCATAGACCTCTTAAAATACTTTAAATGTGTGAATTTATACTCTCACGACACTCTAGATTGTAATATATTCATAGAATTATAACTTCAATAAATAAATAAACAAACAAATAGTGAATCTAAAAAAAAAAACCTTATTAAAATTTTAATATAACAAAGTTACAGCATAGGGCTTGTTTGATTATAGTTACAAATTATGGAATTGGATAATGGTAGTGTAAAATAATATTTATCTCGTGTTTTGTACAAAAAGTAGAGGTGGAATAAAATGGATGGTCCATCTTTTTATCCTAAATAGTTATTAGGGTTAGCAAAATGATTTGGATCAGCTCGACTTAGCCCAGGTCCATAGGTTTAAAGTCTGGCTCGCATAAATTGAGATTAGATATAAGCTTCAAAATAAAAAGCTCACATAGAGTGAGCCTAGATAAAGACCTAAGAAAAAAATCAATGTCTTTTTAATTTATAAATAAAATTTAAAAAAAAAAAAAAATAAATTAATATATTTTTTATTAATATTTGTGACTTATTATATTATATTACTAATATTTTATGTATTAAAATATTATTAATATTAAATAATTATTTTATTTTTATTAAAAATTTATTTTAAATTAATAAAAAATCCAAGCTCGGTACAGCCTGAGCCCTGGCCATCCAAACTTAGACAGATTTTTAAAAGACCTAGACTTGTTAGTAGTAATGCGTGCGAATGAACTTAAAAAAGCACAGCAATCCTAATAGTGACAAAATTCAGTTTGAAGGAGACCACCGGATTTATGACTTTGTGTTGTTTAAGCTAAAATTTTATCCCACAACTGTTCAAAGGATTAAGAGTTAAAAATCCCCAGTTTCTCTCTGTTACTATGAACTCTTCACCAAAATCAATAGCAGAATATTATAGCTTCAATATTATGAGTTGCTGGATTAATGTTCATACTATTTTATCATTTTAATGAGTGAAACAAAAGAAAATGCAAAAAAAAAAAAAAAAAGATCATTTTTTTTCTTCAATGTTTGTGCAATAACTAATTTAAGATAAATGAAAAGAAATTAATTCAAGATAATTTTGATAAAATTAATATAACTAGTTGCTAGTCAATCTCATATCAAGCCAAATACAAGACAATATTATTACGATTCAATAAAATATTGTACTAAACACAAAATTTTATATGTAATTCAATATGAACTAATTGTATCTTATATTATCTTATCTAATCTTATCCAATTCTATCTTATTTTATTTGATACTAAATAGGTCCATACAATATTATAAAAACAATAAGAGAGAAATAATAAAATCCTAACAATTATCGCCGGGTATATAATGTCAACCTACCAATTTGGAAGATCCTAACAATTATAGTCGGGTATACAGTGTTGACTTATCAATTTGGAAAATGTTAACGACTATAGTCGGGTATACAGTGTGAACGTACCAATTTGGACTACGAATTTGTTACCCTTTCCCTCAATACGAAACAAATTAATCAAATCAGTTACGTAGGATTTGCTCAAGTTAAAACCAATTGTCGACAAATATTATTATATATAACAAAATTGTACACGAAAGTAACGGATTCAACACTCGCACAGCCTGTGGTTCATAACAAAACAAAATTAATTCCGTGAGACCCTTGCTTGCTTTAATCATTTATTCATAACCTTTAAAAACGATAAGGGGCCATTTTAAATAGGATGAATTTTTGTAGTAGGGCGGAGATTGGCAAAAAATACGAGCAAGTTTTTTTACACGCCTTAAAAAGAATTGAAAGATCAGGGCATTTGTTGGATGGCCTTGCTCGTTGGAGTGTGGCCATACATATATGTATGTGTATGTATATACCAGTCATCTTGTATTTTATATATATATTATTTTTAATATACTAATAATGGTTGAATATATATACATGGGAGAATGGGCAGAGATATATGTGATTCTCATCTCGACCGCCGTTATCTGCCCACCTCGTTACTATTAATTCCCAACAAAAGTCAAGTGACCATTGAGAGAGAACAGACAGAGACTAGTTTCGTTAATAATGCTGATTTAAATTATGAATATGACTGGACGAAAGCGTTGAAATCATCACAAAAAGACGCCGAGGTCGCTCTAGTATGCACGTCTTCAAATTGTTAATTAGTTTCAAAAATCATTATGGAGAAGAGACAATGACCCGTTTCATACCTGTGAGTCAACATGTGATTATAATGAGGTTCAGAATTGTCGTTGAATTGCTGACGCATAGCGTATCAACTTCAAGCTACTGTTCGTTATCGTAATTGTGAGCGAGCGTTTTAGACAAAAATTAAAGGTCCAACGAGCAAATATGTCAACTACAATATAATTATATCAATTATCAAACGATGGACGATAGTATAAGCCGCCTCTGATTTGAGGTTTCAGGAATTTTTCTTGTAGCTGGGGAAGAGACTCGTTTGATATTGAGTTGTTGAAATTTTTAATTTATAATTATTGTGCAATAAAAACGATTGGGTATTGGCTGGAAGTACGTGAATGATTGGAAAATATTAACCGTTAAACATAGAATAAGATTTTATCAAATGTCATTCTTTCAAAATTTCAAGAGTAATACAAAATTTTCATTCCTTCAAAGCATAATTTTTTTTTAATTCCTATAATTTGAGTTAATTATTTAGTTAGTTTGATTTTTTTAAAATTTATTTAAAACGTCTATGTTTTATATATGATTCTGTTATAATTTATTCAATTATAAATTATTTTTCACATTTGCAAGTTAAATTTATTTAATTTTTAAATTATATCAGACACTATTAAAAAAAATCATTTTGATTTTGCCTACCTCCTATCACTTTTAAAAGAAAAAAAAATATGAGTACAAATATTTTTAGATTATTTTAAGTAATGAAAAAGGTGTTTGAATAAATTTTTTTTTTTCTGATACATGAGAATATTATTGTTTAAGATTATAACATAATGAAATTGATTACCTTCGATCAATGAATGAGGGCAACAACCTAACCACCTGGCCAAAGGCTAGTTGTTTAACTTAAAAGCAATCCAATCCTCTACTTATTCATACAGAGTGTGGTTCAAGTCTCATAGTTCTTATTTATAAGATAATGTATTTAATCTTCTTATCATCTCTAATAGGTGACACCCACAGATGATTTATGATTTACTTAAATCATAAAGACTAATGAAGCAGTTACTGTTACTTGAAAATATTAATAGAGTTTCGTAAAAGCTACGAAACTTAGGAAGCTTCCTTGCTTATTATGCTTTTCTTTATCATAAACTTTAAAAATAAGATGTAAGTAAATAAAGACAGTTAAATAATTAAAAAATTCATTATTATAAGGATTAATTCGGTATTAAGTAAATGTTTGGGAGGGAATCTTGTTGTTAACATAGATTGATAACTTAATGACACGTGATAAGAAAAGTCAGTTAAGAGAGGGCAATTTATTTGACTAGATAGCATGATAGCTCATAGTGATTAGAAATTAAGCTCTCAGAGAAAAATGACAGTTTCGATAAATATTTTCAACATCAATGGGTATTATCAAAACTCAAAGTTTGATGTTTAGAACTAGCACATGAACAATGCACGTCATCATAAGAGAGAATAAATATCTTATTTTTTAGCTAAATACAATGAACGAATGAGATAAGAGTTTTTTCAGATAAGTAATAAGAGGCTACCAGCTCAGCTCTCCTCTGCAATGGACCAAAAACTAGCAGGACCACCAGCTAAAGAGGTTGTAACTTATAGAAAGCAAGGAGCAAAATGGTGGCCGTTAGTTCTTTTGTCTCCCTTGCTTCAGCATGTCATTATATTGAGACCGCAAGCATAATTATCCAAATGACCTCACATGAGAAAGGTAAGCAAGCGAAAATTCTCCAGTTGTCCAAAATTACTAATATATCCTTAGGAACACTCATATACAAAGTTCAAGAGTTTCTCTAAAAAGAGGAACCAATTGATTATTCAAAACAACTTCTTTCTTACTCAAAAAATAACTTTATCTTTTTCTTCCTAATAGAATAAGGCTCCTTTAATTTTGAAACCCTCGTTTTAATGTTCAAAATCTTACTTGAGAGGATGATAACTCTTTCTTTTTACTATATTCAATTCTAGACCTTTCTCAAGTTTGATTTCTTTAAAGATTGTTTTATAGACTATTCTTCCTATATCCTTACATCTCAATGGAAGATCTTGAACATCTCCTCTCTCAAATAAGTTTTTTTTTCCTTATTATTCCGTTAGAAAACTTCATAATCTCTATAAAATCTACATCTCCCACATGTTATTACTCACCATAATTAACTTTCAATAAGTTTTTGTTCATATTATAAAGCAAATAATGTAATACTTCAATTTTATAATAAATTGTAAATGAGTTACTTCTCGTGAATGTAGGCCAAAGAGTCGAACTACGTAAAATATAGTGTGTTCTTTATTTTTTATGCTCATTTTCTTCTTATTAAGATGGCTTTATTGCTCAAATCGTATTTCCTTTATAAGTTTACCTAAGTCATACCACGGTCTTGGATAAGCTCTCTGAAGATATCCCCAAGTTCACTAGTGCTATCCTCTGAATTCTCATGAGCTCATCATATCAATTCTCTAAATGAACTCCACAAAACACTTTAGATTATTTTAAACTCACATCTCAATTTATCTCATAAATCTACGTAACTCATTTTTCAAATCACATTAACTTACCTTCCAGATCATTTCAACTCACTTCAGTTCACCTCTCAAATCACCTTAATTATACCTCATATTTCAAACAATGAAAATCCGCATCTTATCATCTCTAATAGGTGACACCCACAGATGATTTATGATTTACTTAAATCATAAGGACTAATGAAGCAGTTACTGTTACTTGAAAATATTAATAGAGTTTCGTAAAAGCTACGAAATTTAGGAAGCTTCCTTGCTTAGTATGCTTTTCTTTATCATAAACTTTAAAAATAAGATGTAAGTAAATAAAGACAGTTAAATAATTAAAAAATTCATTATTATAAGGATTAATTCGGTATTAAGTAAATGTTTGGGAGGGAATCTTGTTGTTAACATAGATTGATAACTCAATGACACGTGATAAGAAAAGTCAGTTAAGAGAGGGCAATTTATTTGACTAGATAGCAGGATAGCTCATAGTGATTAGAAATTAAGCTCTCAGAGAAAAATGACAGTTTCGATAAATATTTTCAACATCAATGGGTATTATCAAAACTCAAAGTTTGATGTTTAGAACTAGCACATGAACAATGCACGTCATCATAAGAGAGAATAAAATATCTTATTTTTTAGCTAAATACAATGAACGAATGAGATAAGAGTTTTTTCATATAGGTAATAAGAGGCTACCAGCTCAGCTCTCCTCTGCAATGGACCAAAAACTAGCAGGACCACCAGCTAAAGAGGTTGTAACTTATAGAAAGCAAGGAGCAAAATGGTGGCCGTTAGTTCTTTTGTCTCCCTTGCTTCAGCATGTCATTATATTGGGACCGCAAGCATAATTATCCAAATGACCTCACATGAGAAAGGTAAGTAAGCGAAAATTCTCCAGTTGTCCAAAATTACTAATATATCCTTAGGAACACTCATATACAAAGTTCAAGAGTTTCTCTAAAAAGAGGAACCAATTGATTATTCAAAACAACTTCTTTCTTACCCAAAAAATAACTTTATCTTTTTCTTCCTAATAGAATAAGGCTCCTTTAATTTTGAAACCCTCGTTTTAATGTTCAAAATCTTACTTGAGAGGATGATAACTCTTTCTTTTTACTATATTCAATTCTAGACCTTTCTCAAGTTTGATTTCTTTAAAGATTGTTTTATAGACTATTTTTCCTATATCCTAACATCTCGATGGAAGATCTTGAACATCTCCTCTCAAATAAGTTTTTTTTTCCTTATTATTCCGTTAGAAAACTTCATAATCTCTATAAAATCTACATCTCCCACATGTTATTACTCACCATAATTAACTTTCAATAAGTTTCTGTTCATATTATAAAGCAAATAATGTAATACTTCAATTTTATAATAAATTGTAAATGAGTTACTTCTCGTGAATGTAGGCTAAAGAGTCGAACCACGTAAAATATAGTGTGTTCTTTATTTTTTATGCTCATTTTCTTCTTATTAAGATGGCTTTATTGCTCAAATCGTATTTCCTTTATAAGTTTACCTAAGTCATACCACGGTCTTGGATAAGCTCTCTGAAGATATCCCAAAGTTCACTAGTGCTATCCTCTGAATTCTCATGAGCTCATCATATCAATTCTCTAAATGAACTCCACAAAACACTTTAGATTATTTTAAACTCACATCTCAATTTATCTTCTAAATCTACGTAACTCATTTTTCAAATCACATTAACTTACCTTCCAGATCATTTCAACTCACTTCAATTCACCTCCCAAATCACCTTAATTATACCTCATATTTCAAACAATGAAAATCCACATCTAAACCAAAAACTTAGCCCAAGGTACTCATGTAATATAAATTTTACTTGTTTTGATCGGATTTTATTTAGGTTCGGTGAGAACTACCACCTAATGATTTGAATAAAGGAATGATGGAAAAAATCTTCGATCTAGATCCTAGCAAAAAATTTTGTTAAAATAGTAAATATATTTTAAAATTGAGATATTATTATATAAATAGTAGAGTGAAAATATCTCTACTTTATTTTAAAATTGGATTCTCTACTTTATTTTTAGAATGATTGAGTGGAGCAACTAATAATGCTTTTGGTTACATTTTTTACTGGGTGTTTTTTATTTTTCACAAATGAAAACACAAAAACATATTTGGTAAGACCATGTTATAATAGTTACTAAAATTTTTGTAGGACAAGATATGTTTTGTTCTGTAAGTTTTGTGAAGAAAAGTCCAGAACGAACTGGGAAACAAAACAAAAAGGCCAGGGAAAAAGTTGGAGCCTGGCCCACCATTTGTATTTATTCAATTATTATTTTATTTCATTAATAATTCTTTAGTCAATTACTTGTTTGCCTTGTCCGTTCAGTTTCAATTCTACGATTCTACACCTTATCGCTAGCCATAACCTCCATCTTTTTCTTCTTGAACTGAAAAAACTCAACGGGCCCTTACCTCTTCAATTGTAACCAAGATTCAGGTACTCTTCTTTTTTTTTTTTTTTTTGAATTTTATGGTTTTGTTTATTGTTAATTAAAGTTTTGTATGATTTCCAAATTATATTAAGAGTACATTGAGCAACAGCATTGTGGCATGACTATACATGACATGATGTGTACGTCAATTTTTATTTGTTGTACATTTGAATTTTTGATATAATAATAATTATTATTAAATATCATATCTGCTAATTTATAGGTGAGGGCTTTCATGTTGAAAGGGATATACGTAGATATTTGGACATATTTTAGACTCTTTTCGTTCTTTATATTTTAGGTTGTAAAATATAGTACAAATGAACTAGTTAAATGCCTATAATAAATATAATTATAGTACGAATTTTTTTTTGTTATATGCTAATTAATTCTATATTTTTTATTTTTTATTTTTAAAAATTAATAAATTATGAGAGGGGTTTCTTAAAATTGTTACTGTTGTATGAAATTTAATTTAAAAGATAAAATGTATAAATAAATTGAAGAAAATTATTTTATAAAAAATTATATATTTTCAGACAAACCACCAAATGTATTTTTATTATTTTTTATATTTTCAGACAAATAACTAAACAAGCTTTTACTATTTTTATTCTTATATACTGTTTTGAAAACAAACTACCAAACAAATTTTCTTTTTAAAAAACATCACATTAACAGCATATTCTCCTTCTCTAAAATAAAAGTCAAAAACATTACAAAAATGTTACCAAACACACCATAAACTTCGTCCGCTATAATGTAAGTAAGTGCATACTTAAATAACATGCGAGCAATGTTGCCCAGTCGGTCAGTACTCCCGTTGCGAAAGTCTCGATTCGAGTAATCATTTTTTCTGAAAAGTATGTTGTTGGAGGGATATGAAAGACCATGGGCCACATGTGTGAAATAGATTATTGAGCATGACCGCTGCTACAAGCATACGTAAAATCGATTCAATTGAAAACAACAGCCTATCCATGAACTTCATGAAATCTATTTTGGATGTTTCACATAATTTGTAAGTATACAACTGACCTTTCCATTTGCTTCCAAATCTTTCCATCATAATCAATTCACATGCATTGAAATTAAAATGTACCGTCACTATCACTTGAGCAGAAAGACACTTCAAGTTCGCAACCATTGATGCAGATTTAATATTTTTGTATGCTAATTAATTAATAGCAACTTGGTCAATGGTCAGCTTTGATGGGCTTCCATTCTGTAGGTAGCATTCAAAAGTTCTACCACATGACAGCTTATAAAAGAAGAAACATAAAATTAAAGAAGATATATATATATATATATATATATATATATATATAAATAATTACATAATATAAAATTAATAATGTTAAAGAAAAACAATGTTAAATACATTGTGATTGTCACCTAAAATAATTGAGAGGACTAGTCGAATCTCGAGATAAATTTTAATCTTGTCCAAATTAACAATTGAGATCGATTTGAATTTCGAATCTCAAATACTTTTAAAATTAGTCCTAATAATAGAGAATAATCCCGTCATGATTAGTATGGAATCCCGAATCCAACTAAAGTCCAGCATGATAAATTACTCTCATAATTAGAAGGGAGATTCAAATATTCTGTCTTAGAGTTTGGGAAATTTATAAAAATAATTAAAAAAATTTTATAAATATCCAAAATAACCATTTATATTTTTTCTATCATCCTTAATTATTTACTCTTTTTTTTTCATAACGCCCATATCTATCTCAAAATTAAAGCCTTCCATTTGCTCCCTCCGGTAATCCCCGAACGGCGATTAACTCCCTCATGTGACTGTAAACGGCGCTTGGACGAGTTTTTGACAGTGAACTTAACACCGGCGGGTTTATATCATCATCCATTTTGTAATTTCCAGTAATTATTACTTCGTAAATTTTAATTTCTTTCTATTTTGATAAGTTTAATTGGTGAAAAATCAGTGTATGGATGCATATAGATGAGCTTAGGATTGTTTGGCCATAAATATTGGAGATTGTTAAGTGAAATTTAGGTTTAAAGAGTGAGTGCAGAGGTCTTCGATAAAATGCCCATTAGACTAGATTAAATAGTTGATGGTGTATTGCAAGATTAAAGTGTTGATGGTGTGATTGTAAAGTGGAGTATAGGTGCAATAGGAGTAGAAATGACAGACGGAACAAGTAAAAATCACCGCATGTGACAGTGACCATCTCGTCTTTGTCGTCTTGTATGCGTAGCTATGTCGTAGCGATAGGCCCCTGTCATATCCTGCGACAGGCACATGTCCCACGATATTACAAAATGTAAAAAAAAAAAAATCTTGAATTTTTTTTTAATTTTTTTTAATTATCAGATTAACTAATTAAAAATTTGATTTTTTGCGATCGTAATGGCCACAAAACCGAGCACGATGAAGATTCGGAAGCGAAACACTTCCTCGGGCGTATTACAAATACCTCAAAATTTGAAAATGTGATGGATGCTATCAAGAGGAAGTTAACGAAACAATAATTAAGATTATTCAGGAAAGATATATTTGGTCATTTCGCAAAGATGGATAGCTACGTGTTTAGTGGTGCAATCCTTCACAACGCGCTACTTAGGCAAGTAGCGTGTTGTGATGAAGATGATAAAAATCAGTTGTGGTTTGAATTTAGTGGCCAGTTAGCACGGTTATCAATCGTTAAATGGTGTTTAGTTACGGGACTTTGCTATAGTACATACGACTTACACAAAGAAGCCAAATTTCCTGCGAATAACAGATTGCGTGATTTGTACTTTCAAAGTAACTTAGGTGCTACTCTTAAACAATTTGATAAAAAATTTGAAGATTTGAACTTTAATAACATGGATGAAGTTGATGCGCTAAAGATCGCGTTATATTACTTTGCAGATAAAGTACTCAATGGTAGAAAAGATGAACGTGTACTGAATTCTTTATTGTTAAACTATGTTGATGATCTTGAGTACTTTAGAAGTCTTCCATAGGGTCGTTTGGACATTGCATTGAACCAGAAAATGGAGGCTTTCCAGGGTAATACTCTTAAAGAGGTGAAGTATAATGGTGACTGTGATCTGGATTCATTAGACTACACGAATCTAAATAACTACATTAATGGTCGGGATGACACAAAATCAAAACCTTTCGTGGATGTTGATGTGGTGTTTATTACTTACATTGAATGCCCTTTAATATTTAAAGATTTTAACATAAAAATTTTAGATATGTGTTTTATTTTTACCGTATGCAGGTTTTTATTCTAATTAACTTACAAGGCGATCATTGGGTTGTAGCCTGAGTAGACTTTGTACACAAGTGGTTCTCTATTTATGACTCATTAAAGGAACATCGAGACGAAAAAATTTATTCTCAACTATTCAAACCACTTCAAAATATTTTTCCTCGATGGCTACGAGATGTTGGATTTTACAAACTCCGACCAGAATTACAGAGCGTGGAGCCTTGGAAACTTATACTGGTTAAGAGTGTACCACAACAACAGCCAGGAACTGGCGATTGTGGGGTGTTTATGTTAATGTTTACGATATATTTAATGTTTAAGGTACGATTTAACTTTGATAGTAATCATGGACAATTATTATTTAAATATAGTGCGATTAATCTTATTTCGGGTTTGACAATTCTCCAACACTTATTATGAATAATCATTTTAATAAAGACAGTTTAATATGTCGAATACATAATAAACATAAGAGTTTAAAATACATCATATAATATATTCCTTGAATACATAAGACGCTACAACGATAATAGGCCGCTAATTACGATTCGTCGCAATGGGATTCTTACATCTGAAGAACAATTGACTCCATTAAGCCTAAGAAAGAAAAAAACACATTTGAACATACGTAAAACTCTTACCGAATTAGAGCTCATATGTATTAAAACTCTTACCATTTCATCATCAACTATATCCATTGGTATTGAACATACGGGTTGGGTAGAACATCTCGACTGTAAAGTTGTCTTCAATTCAATCATCGTAATCATTCGGATTTATTTGCAAAACTTCATATACTCTTGAAAGAAATACATCAAACGTCATGATTTTTGAACTAAAAAACTCTATTTTTCCATTTACGTACTCAACACGACCGTCATCAATTCTTCCCATGATCCATCAAAACACATTTGAAAAACAATTGACTCCATTAAGCCTAAGAAAGAAAAAAAATTAGTGCTTAAAAAAAATTAGAACATGAGTTATTTTGAGTAAATACGAGCTTGGAAACGAACCTAGAAAACGTGGGAAAGGCGCCTGTCGCACGTGGGACAGGTGCCTGTCGCACGGTAATAGGTTCTGTAAAACTGTGGGATAGGCACCTGTCGCATGTGGGACAAGCACCTGTCCCACGGTAATAGGTTCTGTAAAACCATGGGACAGGCGCCTGTCGCACGTGCGACAGGTGCCTGTCCCACGGTTGGAAAGACCTATCAACATGCGGCAAGTGCCTGTCTCACCGTGCGACAAGCACCTGTCCCATAATTTTACAGAACCTATTACCATGCGACAGGTGCCTGTCGCACGGACAACAGGTGCCTGTCGCACGGACGACAGGTGCCTGTCGCACAGACGACAGGTGCCTGTCCCACGGTTGGAAAGATCTATCAACATGCGGCAGGCGCCTGTCTCACCGTGCGACAAGCATCTGTCCCACAATTTTACAAAACCTATTACCATACGACAGACACCTGTCCCATGTGCGACAGGCGTCTGTCGCACGTTTTCTGGGTTCTTCTCCAAACTCGTATTTACTCAAAATAACTCATAAATTTTGATTAATCAAAAAATAAAAAACTACATATTGTATAAAAAAAATACTAACCTCAATTTTTTACTTTCTAGTTGATGAGTTGATAATTAGTGGGTGAGTTTTAGGGATTAGGGTGTGCTGAATTTTAAAAATTGTTGGTTGAGAGTGTGTGAGATTTATTGATTTTGTTTATAGATCTTAGGGTATTTAAGTCTATACAATAAATATATGGCTATATATAATAGAAAAAATTTAATTAATTATTTTAGATATTTATAAAAAATTTTTAACTATTTTTATAAATTTCCCTTAGCGTTTAGGAAAGAAGATAGTGACCAACCCAACAAAGACGTTGGGGGAGTGTTCTGGATTTTATTAGCACAGGACATCAGCCTGCGCATTTTAGTATTTTGTCAAGTGGACATGCTACAGCAAGTCGCCAAGTCCTATAAATTGGATGTGAATGAGTGAATAGCCTTGGAACTTTGAGCACTCTTCACTAGAAACCATGGAGAAGAACAATAAGACAGCAGTTGTTACGACTGATGATGAGCCTCAGCTTACCTACAGGGGATGGAAAGCAATGCCTTTTGTTATAGGTGAAAATATATATATATATATATATATAAAGAACGAATATCAGCTGTTTTTCTTCACAAATTGCGTGATTCTGAACTCTTATCATCATTCATATATTAAAACGCAGGAAATGAAACTTTTGAAAAGCTGGGGACTACTGGTACTTCCTCCAATCTCTTGGTATATTTGACAACTGTCTTCAACATGAAAAGTATCACAGCAACAACTCTCATTAACATCTTCAATGGTACCACAAATTTTGCCACCTTGTTCGGAGCTTTCCTCTCCGACACTTATTTTGGCCGTTACAAGACTCTGGGATTCGCTTCCGTTGCCTCTTTTCTGGTATCGATTAATAGCACTCTTCCTATTTCCACATATGCACTTTTAAAGATACTACTGTTGCATTTGTGATATAGTATTGTTTTTACTTTCGAAGGGGATGCTTGTACTTACTTTAACAGCAGCAGTCTCAAAACTGCACCCACCTGATTGTGGAAATCAAGATTCTGGAGCTTGCCCTGGGGCAAAACCATGGCAATTGGCTTTTCTGTTCAGTGGGCTAGGACTGATGGTGATTGGAGGAGGCGGCATTAGGCCGTGTAACTTGGCCTTTGGTGCTGACCAATTTAATCCCAATACTGAATCTGGGAAGAAGGGAATCACCAGCTTCTTCAATTGGTACTATTTCACCTTCACCTTCGCGATGATGATATCTTTGACGATCATTGTTTACGTGCAATCGGATGTGAGCTGGGCCTGGGGACTGGGAATCCCTGCATTTTTGATGTTCTTATCCTGTGCAATGTTCTTCCTGGGATCGAGACTTTATATGAAAGTAAAACCAGATGGCAGTCCCTTGGCTAGTGCGGTGCAAGTCTTTGTGGCTGCAATCAAGAAGAGGCAATTGAAGTTACCAGAGGAACCATGGCTCACCCTTCATAACCATATTCCAAAAAATTGTATCAACTCCAAGCTTCCTCATACTGGACAATTCAGGTAAAAGATTAAAAATATTCTAGCTATTCAATGATATTTTCAAAGTAAAAAAATTGTTTACTAACGAGCCAAAGTGATAATATTTGTTCAGGTGCCTGGACAAAGCAGCAATCATGACTCCTGAGGACCAAATAAAGTCGGATGGATCAGCAACCGATCCCTGGAGACTAAGCAGTATGCAAAAAGTTGAGGAGGTAAAAGTCCTAGTTCGAGTGATTCCTATATGGGCTTCAGCTGTTGTGTACTATGTTGCCTTAGTTCAACAACAGACCTACGTAGTCTTCCAAGCTCTTCAATTCGATAGACGCCTGGGCAATACCCATTTCAAAATCCCAGCTGCATCTTACGCCATCTTCACAATGCTTAGCCTCACAATTTGGATTCCTGTCTATGACAGAATAATTGTTCCGAGGCTCCAACGATTGACGAAAAAAGAAGGCGGCATTACAATTCTTCAAAGAATGGCCATTGGCATGATTCTTGCTATTTTCACTATGATTATTTCTGGCATTATTGAAGATAAGCGAAGATCTTTAGCTCTTTCCAAGCCTGTGGGTTTAGAGCAAAGAAGAGGCGCAATATCTTCTTTGTCAGGATTTTGGCTAATTCCTCAGCTGTCATTCATAGGACTTTCTGAGGCATTTACAATTATTGCTGAAGTTGAATTCTTCTACAAGCAGTTTCCCGAAAACATGAGAAGCATTGGCGGATCTTTGACATTTGTTGGATTTGCACTATCAAATTATTTGAGTGGTTTCTTGATATCAATGGTTCATAGATTTACAAAGGGTGCCGCCACTGGAGATTGGTTGCCTGAAGATCTTAACAAGGGGAGATTAGATTACTTCTATTACTTAGTTGCTGCGTTAGTGTTCTTAAATTTCGGCTTCTTTTTATTGTGTGCAAACTGGTACAAGTATAAAGGAAGTGGTGACGGCGCCCCGGAATTGGCCATGGAAAAGCTGAAGCCTGAAAAATCTCCTGTATGAAACTGATAAGTCCTATAACCGAATTACAAATATAATTATAGGTTTCAAGAACTATATAATACTACTGTATTAGACAAGATTTTATTTTATGAATAGCTTGTGCTGGCCATTTTTCTGTGTAAATAATAATTGAATACTGTCCGGATAGTGTGTTTGAGAAAATGTTGGACCCAAAAATGCTTAAACTTTAAATAATATTTAAGCTTAAATAATTAAGATCATATGAACACGTAGATAATAGACAAAAGATCGAGATCCAAAACTTGAAACCTTGTACAAGACTTAATTTTAAGGTCATGGCTATATTGGTTGAGTAGCTCCAATAATCGTATGGTCATAGCCACTCCCTTCAACATCATGATAATGATTGTACGGTTGGTAGAGTTGTTCTAAGATAGAACAACTCCAACACAATCAAATCTTAATTTCAATTAATGTAAGACATGCAAACAGAGGCGAAGCTATGAGGAAGCTAACCCGGGTTGAAGTCCAGGTTAGCTTTTTGGGGAAAAAAATAATTAATTAATTATAAATTCACTCTTGTGAGAATTTATAGTAAAAACAATATATAACTAATAATTATAATCAATATTTATTTTTCCTAAATTGCAAAACTCACATAAATTCTTGACTAATCGATCTAATTATCTAAAATCTAAAATCTCTAAAACTCAATTGATCAAGTCATCAAATTTTTACCTCGTGAATGACGCTTAATTATTACTACACCGAATACTGAATTTTTCACCAATAGGATACAACTTCGTAAATAATATTTTTTATATACTTATTATTAGCTTTTGCTTATGTAATGTATTTTATTAATTTCATTTGTAATGAATAATTTTTTTAGAAGTAAATTAAATTTAAAATATATATAAAGCCCACCCAAAAAATGGTGCTAGCTTCGCCACTGCATGCAAATTTCCACTTTCCAGATTCCAGGTGATATATAAATACATAGAACACAGTGTTGTTGCACAAAAAGCCAATAATTTCGTCTTGAACATCATCCTGACTCCAAAGTGGCCACTAGCTAAAACATGATGACTTCTTGAGTTGACTCCTTCATTCCTCGAGTCCACCTAATGGCTAATGGTGGGTCTCCACTCAACTATACATACGCGCCAAAATTTGTACCATTCTGAATATCTGTGGGGTAGATTTGGGTCTTGATCATTTATATCTCTAATTTATGCTATTTTTTACGCAACTCTTTAAATATTTTTCTGACCTTTTATTGACCAAGTGAAAAAGGACTTCTAGATTGTGTAATTTTTGCAAACCCTTCAGGGTTAATTTATAGGTTACACTTTGCGAGCTGAAAACTTTTTGCTATCTATTTGCTGTCATGCACAATAACTTCAATTAATTATTATTAATTAGAAACTAGTCAGTCTGTAAGATTTTAGCCACGTGCATGGGGCGAGGAAAGTAGTGTATAACCCATCTCCCATTTTATATTTAAGCCATAAAGTCTATCAGATATTATATTTTGAAAATTAATCACTTTGTAATTAAAAAAATCCATTATCTTGGTACATTACGGACTGAATCACTTTTAATAAAATAAAAGATCTTTTATTAAAAAATTATTCTTTAAAAATCCTCTCGATATTATTTTTAAGCATAAATATAATTTTAAATAATATTTATTTGATTTGTATTTTTTGAATTAAGTATCCGTTTAATTTTTATATTTAAAAAAAAAAGTTAAAGACACTCATGTTGTTAAATATATTATATTTTTAATCTTATTTTTTCTTTCTTTTTACAACAATACCTTTACAACAATATTCTTAAGGATAATAATAAAAAAATTTTAATTTATCAAATAAACCTTACAAATAATATAAAAATTTACATAAATTATTATTTTATTATTTTATTTTTAAGATTATTTTTTTACAAAATAATTATTACTAAGATTATTACACATGTATAAAAAAATATTAGTGCTTCCATGTTGATATTATTTATTGGTTAATTTATTAGTAAATAATTATTGATTAATTTACTAATTAAATTTTTTATAGATAAATTAATTAATATCAATAATATTATTAAAAGAGTATTACTATAATAAGAAAAAAATGATGATAAAAATATAATATATTTAATTATAATAATATTTTGAGATATTTAAAAAAAAAAAGAATTAAACAAACTGATAATATTTATCAGGCTACTGTTACTACTACGGCCGCAAAACGACTGGTATCATTCATATATGTCAAAAGACAAGCGGTCCACATACCACAGGCCGGGAGAGAAAAGCCCAAAAAGTAATAATGCCGGACCGGAACGTGTCAATTTCTCTGAACTGAATGTTTATAAAATCGTGGAAAAATACAAAGCTTGTTTCAAACGGAGTAGTAGCGAATGCGTCACATGATTAAACAAGGAATCCCCGACCATTGTAGCTCCCGCAAAGAAATTAATGTAATTATTGGACTACATGTGTATGATGATATCATAAAATAATAATAGATATTGGGTTTCACATTTGCCACCAATGTGTATGATGATATCATAAAATAATAACAGATATTGGGTTTCACATTTGCCACCAACTGAGAAGAGATAGAATTTTGTTCGCACGTTTTAGCCTTTTTTTTTTTTTTTTTAGTTTTGGAAAATTTAAAAAATAATTAAAAAAATTAATAATTTTTAAAATTAACCATCCTAAATTTTTCTAAATAATAAATGAGGTATTCAATAAAATATCTATTATATTTTATTTTTTATTTTTTACTGTATTGATGTGTTGATGGTAGCTAATTCTATATGTACTAGTGATAACTTATACAATCATCATTAATTTCTGTAATTTTACTCTATCACGAGCACGACAGAGTGAAATAGGTGTCCATCGTCTGCTATTACGCGCACCCAGCCTGCCTGTAGCACATAAGCACATTATATGTGCTGAGTACCTTCCAGAGATCATAACTTATGCTTTATATATCCGTTTTAGGCGTATAATATATTATTTCAAAACTTACGATGAGACGGATCAACACATGTAAGTATAATAGGTATTTGTGGCACAAAAAAAAGAATAAAATTGAATATGTCTTTTTTTGCTACAGGCGCTTGTTTTCTGGAAGACAGGTGTTTGTCGCACATAAGCATTGTATGTGTTGACTGTTGAGTACCTTCTAAATGTCATAACTTATATTACATATGTTCGTTTTAGGCATATAATATACGGTTCTAAAGCTTACGATGAGATTGATCAAATCCTATTAATATAATAGGTATTTGTGGTGCAAAAAAAAAAAATTAAATCTACCTTTTAATGTAAAAGGTGTCTGTCTCCTGGGAGACATGTGCCTGTCGCACATAAGTACATTGTATGTGTCGAATACATTCTGGAGGTCATAACTTATGTTATATATATCTATTTTAAGTATATAATATACCGTTTTAAAGCTTGCGATGAGACGGATCAAAGCATATCAGTATAATAGGTATTTGTGGCGCAAAAAAAAAAATCAAATTGAATATATTTTTTCATGCCATATGTGCCTGCTTCCTAAGAAACATGTGCCTGTTGCACATAAGCATTGCATATGTCGAGTATCTTCCGAAGGTCATAACTTATGCTACTTTTTTTTTAAACATATAATATATTGTTTCAAAACTTACGATGAGACGGATTAAATCATATTAATATAATAGGCATTTGTAGTACAAAAAAAAATTAAATCTAAATTTTCGTGCGACAGGTGCTTGTCTCCTGGGAGACATGTGCCAGTCGTACATAAGCACAATGTATATATTGAATACCTTCTTGAGGTTATAACTTATACTATATATGTTTATTTTAGGCGTATAATATATTGTTTCGAAGCTTGCGATGAAACGGATTAAAGTATATTAGTATAATGTGCATTTGTAGCACAAAAAAAGAATAAAATTAAATTTATCTTTTTGTGTGACAGGCACCTGTTTTTCGAAAGATAAGTGTCTATCACACATAAGCATTGTATGTGTCAAGTATCTTCCGAATATTATAACTTATGCTACATATATTTGTTTTAGGCATATAATATACTGTTTCGATATTTGCGATGAGGCAAATCAAAGCATATTAGTATAATAAGCATTTATGGCAAAAAAAAAAAATTAAATATATCTTTTCGTGCGACAGACACTTGTCTCTTGGAATACATGTGTGTGTCACATATAAGCACATTGTATGTGCCGAATATCTTCTGAAGATCATAGCTTATGTTACATATATCTGTTTTAGACGTATAATATATTGTTTCAAAGCTTGCGATGAGACGAATCAAAGTATATTAGTATAATAGATATTTGTGGCGCAAAAAAAATAAAATTTAATCTATATTTTCGTGCAACAAGATAAGTGCCTGCCGCACAAAATTTCAATGAGTGGGTTACTGTAATTTCATCCAACAGGTATCTGTCGCATATTTTACTGGATTCGTCGCTTAACTTATATATATAAGGGTATTTTAGTTTAAAAATTTTATAATTGACTAGATATGATAGAAAAACTTAAAGCAACTAATTTTGAAAATTATCAATTTTTTTTTAATTATTTTGTAAATTTCCCTTTTTAATTTTTCCTTTCTCTGATTTTACATAAAAAATTCCGTTTCGACCACTGGGTGAAGATATACGATTTTTGGAGGGGAGCTGAGGTCACGAATGACGTGTTGGTACAATAAGGGGAAAAGTTAGGCGAGATGGTGGCACCACCTTATTTGGGTGCTCATCTAATATCATTTCGCCATCTATAGATTAAATTTGATATTTATACCATAAATACTTGTTTTAAATATTATGATTTGGACCATTACTTATCAGTAGCCAACGTCTGAAGATCAATTTTTTTATTTAATTTCTCGACTCACATTTTCGCTCTTCTTTAATTTGAGTCAAGTGAATATTTTTATCGAGATTTTATTTATTGAGCGGTGAATCAAACGGATATTAATTGGATAGTTAAAAAAGTATTTTTAAGTTGTAATTTATTGGTTCAATTTTGGGGTCTTTGAATGGAGCATTTATTGGGTGGTCCCAATGAGGAAAAGTATCCGAGTGAGAGAAATACTCGAGAAACACGTGAGTGGTGGTGTTGGGTAGGATTCAAAACATTGACAAAGCGCACGTCGTGTTTAATAATTACTAGTTAAAACGCTCCAATTCAGAATGAAAGCAGCAGAAAAAGAAACCGCGGAGAAGAAAGAGAATGGCAGCTTGGAGTTAGAGAAGATTTATGAGAATACAACCATGGAATTGGAGAATGTTAAAAAAACCGTGGGAAATGATCGTGACGAGCCTAAGATTAACTACAGAGGATGGAAAGCTATGCCCTTCGTCATAGGTGGGCTGGAATGAGCTGCTTGCTTTGCTTCATGTTTCTTTTGTTGCTGTTGTCGTTTTTTAATTGTTGTTGTTTTTATTGTTGGGGAACAAATCTCAGGTAATGAGACTTTTGAGAAGCTGGGAGCCGTTGGTACTTTAGCCAACCTGTTGATCTATCTTACTTCTGTGTTCAATATGAAGAACATTACAGCTGCAACAATTATCAACGTCTTTAATGGCACCGCCAACTTTGGCACCATAATTGGAGCTTATCTTTGTGACACCTACTTTGGTCGCTACAGGACATTGGGATTTGCTACAGTTGCTTCATTTTTGGTACTAACTTCTACTCTTGAGCAGCGAGTTTCAGTTATTAAATTTTATATTGGTTACAACATCTAGCTAGTCAACCATATAGTATATTACATATTCAACTCATTATTTTCATGTTGTGAATCTAATTCTTAATTTTTGGTGAAGGGGTTGCAAGCAATACAACTAACGGCGGCAATTCCACTTCTGCATCCCCCCCACTGTGCGGCAGAAAGTTCAACATGTAAAGGGCCAACAGCAGGGCAAATGGCATTTCTGTTGAGCGGGTTTGGACTAATGATAATAGGAGCTGGCGGCGTCCGGCCATGTAACTTGGCATTTGGAGCAGACCAATTCAATCCTAAAACAGAATCCGGAAAAAGGGGTATCAACAGTTTCTTCAACTGGTACTTTTGCACCTTCAATTTTGCCCAGATGGTGTCTTTAACCCTCATTGTCTATGTGCAATCCAACGTGAGTTGGGCTATTGGTTTAGCAATTCCGGCGCTGCTGATGTTGATAGCATGTGTCCTTTTCTTCATGGGTTCAAAAATATATGTTAAGGTGCCAGCCACTGGCAGTCCAATGACCAGTGTGGCACAGGTCATAGTGGTTGCAGTCAAGAAAAGGCAGCTAAAGCAACCAGACCAACCTTTACGTTCTCTGTTCAACTATATTCCTGCAAGTTCTATCAACTCCAAGCTCCCTCATACAGATCAATTCAGGTAATTAACATCTAGCATTGTGCTTCTTGGTTGTCTCGCTCTCACAATAGATACGAGTCATGGGCACTAAACAACTTATTAATTTGTTATCAGATTTTTAGACAAAGCAGCGATTGTGACACCCGAAGACCAAACAAACCCAGATGGATCGGCAGCAAATCCTTGGAGACTTTGCAGTGTCCAGCAAGTAGAAGAAGTGAAATGCATTTTGAGAGTAATTCCTATATGGTTTGCGGCTGTTATCTTCCATCTTATCATCAATCAGCAACATACCTATGCTGTTTTCCAAGCTCAGCAATCCAACAGACGTCTTGGAAACACCAGTTTCAAAATCCCAGCAGCATCTTATGTTGTCTTCATGATGCTTAGCATGACCATTTGGATACCTATTTATGACAGAATTTTTGTCCCATTTCTCCGAAGATTCACAGGAAAAGAAGCCGGCATCACACTGCTTCAAAGAATGGGCATCGGTATAGGCATCTCCATAATAACCATGCTAGTGTCCGGGGTTGTTGAAGAGCACCGAAGAACCACAGCTCTTACCAAGCCTACCGTAGGGTTTCAACCAAGAAGGGGTGCCGTTTCGTCAATGTCTGGTATGTTTTTGATTCCTCAGCTTGCACTAGCTGGACTTGCAGATGCTTTTACTTCCATTGGACAAATGGAATTCTACTACAAGCAATTTCCTGAGAACATGCGGAGCATTGCAGGGTCTTTATTCTATTGTGGATTGGCAGGTTCAAGTTATTTGAGCAGTTTATTGATAACTATTGTTCACCAAACCACACAAGGAGCAGCAACTGGAAATTGGTTATCAGAAGATCTCAACAAGGGAAGACTGGAATACTTCTATTACATGATTGCTGGCTTGGAAGTTTTGAATTTGGGTTACTTTTTAGTATACGCTAGGTGGTACAAGTACAAAGAGACGGGCACAGGCTCAGCTACTACCATTGAATTTGAAGCTAATGGTGAGGCAAAGCAATCTGATAAAACTTTAGTTTGATGATGACGACATTCATGTTAGGCTATGATAAAAAAATGCGGGGCAGTTTATGTTCAGCTTCAGCACTAGGCTAAGGGAAGAGTCATTTTCTCGGCAGTGATTAATGATTCCTAATCCAAGCTTATTTATCAGAAGCTTTTTGTTGAATTAGATAGACGCAGACCCGTACGATTAAATTTAATATACTCTTTATTTCTGTCGAAAGTTTGTTCTCTTTAGTACCCTCTGGGATGATTCCTGCCTCGCGCATTCCGGAAAGTCAAAACGATTACGGAATTTGAAAGAGATTTTGTGATTTCTAAGTAAAAATTTGAAAGAGATCTTAACCCTTCTAGATAATCTCTCCACTTATGAACTAACTATCCATATCAAAGCTCGTTTTGGACGGATTCTTTTGATAGATATGATTTTGCGGCAGTATTATTTATTGATTATAAAACAATTACTAACAGCTACATTAAAAATTTATCAAGAAAACATTAAGCACTGTATAGGAGCAGAGAGTGCAACATCAACATATCTAGAGTTTCTAAACTCTTGTTGCCCAAAATATTACAACCAAAGCAATTGCCTATCAACTATCAAGAGTTTGTTCTTAGTACATTTGATTTAAGGAACAGCGAACTTTAAACCTTACAAATATAACCACCAAATGCCACAACACAAATAAGCACAAACTGTGGCCATTGGGTGGCGAAATTTAAGAGCAGAGATGAAAACAGACAGAAGAATGCTTAGAACAGCACACTGTCGTGCTGGAAAGGGAAATATACTAGCACAAAATAACACTTGTTTGGCGGTCACTTCCAACAACATGCTGATTACATATCTTCAGTAGTCGCAGCACTGGTAAATGTTTCTTAATAGATGATCTCTTAGACTGTGTAAGCTTGCTGAATCGTGTCTATGTCAAGGCCTTTCAATCTCACTACTGATTCCACGTGACCTTTTAATGTATGAAGTTCTCTCAACCTGAAAGAAGGCATTCCAAGAAAATAGATTCAATATTTTTTTTCAAAAAATAAAAATTATAATAAATAATAACTAGAGGAATTTAGCTGAACCAATTTAGCCTTAACGAAGAACTCTCGTCAGCTCCTCCAAGGTATAAGCCACAAAAGAGTATCAGGCTAAAACACTTGCTAATAATGTTGCTCACCTAGCAATTTCAGCTCTCCTTTTGGCTTCTTCGGCCATCTGATTAAGTTCATGAGTTCGCTCGGTGAACATCTTGGTGTCAGGTGGTTGCAACCCATGCAATGTTCTTTGTGCATGTGCCCATTGAAGCTCACGTTGTTCCTTACCAAAATCCTTTTGCCTTGTGAAAGCAATCTATGTGACCAAAAAAAAAAAACATACCATCAATCAATATACAATATAAAAGAAAGCCTAGCTAGACAAGGAAATCTCAACAAACAAATATCTGTCAATATACAATATAAAAGAAAGCCTAGCTAGACAAGGAAATCTCAACAAACAAATATCTGTCAATATACAATATGAAAGAAAGTCATGCGAAACAAGGAACTCTCAACAAAGAATTGCAATTCATACCCTCTGCTCGATAACAAGATCCCAGGCCCTCCCACTAAGAGCATAGCGTATGAAGAACTTAATGAAATCAAGTGGGATGTAGAAGATGATGTTGTAAAGCCAGACCACACCAGCCCAACCCCACCCAATCCCTTCAATTGCAGCAAAACTCCAGTTTGCATATACGGCAATCAGAGTAGCTATCTGCTCATAAGAAAGATAAAAAATTATTAGTTTTTCTTTTTCTTCCAGACCTATTGGTTAGAACTTATAATTAAATGGAGCAGCAATTGACTCACCAGTTGAGCAATCAGAAAAGCCACAGCAAGCAATATACCAGGTCGCTCAACAAAAGACCAACTTCTTGACCGTGTCACAAATATAAGGGCCTGACTGATAGTGCTCACTTGGAGGTAAATTGCTGAGGCAAGCTTTCGGAAGTCATCATGAGCTGTTTTCTCAAGGGTTGCCACCCCAAATACTCTCTGGCAAATTAAAGGGCAAGTATATCATATGGAATTCATCATTAGTCTAAAATGCACTAGATTACAGAAATCAAGTCCTCTTACCGGAAAGAAATCTGTTTTATATGCTGCCCAGAAGAAAATAACTGTCATCATTGCCAAGTAACTGCCAAGCACAATGCCAGTTGTAAAAATTTCAGCAAGCTTCCAGCTATCTGGCAGAGGAGACGGTTTCACCCTATCTTTTGATATTGTCATAATTGTACCTGAAATTGCTCCAAGTATAGCAACTTAGCATTTAAATCATAAATGGATTAAGTATCTTAGTTTTGAATGAGTAAATTGTTATTACCATTTGATATATTCAAGGAATTGTTCAATCAAGAATTAAACAAAGACCAATATGAACAAAAACGAACCATCATTCAGGATGGCAATGATAAGCACCATAAATGGAGGAAAGTCAAACTTCCATATGAGAGCCAGCAGCATGAAACCAAGCTGCAACAATCATAAAAACAAAATTTTATTTTATTGACAAATCGAATGGCAGAAATGTCAAGTGGAATGGCAGAAATATGGTTCTATCTATCTGTTTTAGAACAATCTAGGGAAACCACTTACCACAATACGAATGGTAATGGATACTGCATAAATCTGAAAAAGGAAAAATATAATATTAAGTAAATCGATATAAAGTACACACATATTGAAAATGCAGATCCATAACCTGATAAAGACTTGCGTTATACAACTGCCAAAGACTATAATCCAAAAGCAACAACAGAATTGAAAATAATCAAATATGCAACTCTGAAATTAAAGCACTACCACCAAGGTCAGAACAAATGCTTACTGTGTAATTTTTCATCCGCTGGAAGATAGCTCGACTGGTCAAGACAGCACTGATGATGACACTAAGGCCAGGTTCTGTAAGGACGATGTCAGAAGCACTACGAGCTGCATCAGTTGCATCAGCAACGGCTATCCCAATGTCGGCCTTCTTGAGAGCAGGAGCATCATTGACACCGTCACCAGTCATCCCACATATATGTTTCCTAGCTTGTAAGCGTTTTACTATCTCATACTTGTGTTCTGAACCAAAACATATATGAAGTCAATTTATGTAACCAAGCAGAACTAAAAACTAAGCTCTGAGTACTCGAGTACCAAGTAGAAATTTACATCGGGCACCAGCTAAAAGGGAAAAAAAAATTAAAAAATACCAGGGAAAACACCAGCAAAGCCATCAGCTTTTTCTATCAGCTCATCAATAGGTAAAGCAACGATAGACTCATCCTTGTCCTGTCCTAGCAAAGCGGATGAAGGATACATGTTGGTTCCCATTCCCAAACGACGTCCAGTTTCTTTTCCTATTGCCAGTTGATCTCCTGAAGCACCCACAAATTTGAGCAACACAGAGACATCAAATAAGCCAAAACAAGATTTTCAAACTGCAAAATGGAACACACCAGTAATCATTTTAACATTTACTCCAAGATTCAAAGCCCTCCTTATGGTCTCTGCACTATCATGCCTTGGTGGATCAAAGAGCGGCATGAGGCCGATAAATTGCCATGGACCTCCAGGACTATCCTTCCTTCCTTCAGGAACTTCCTGCATCCATGAACTTAAAATTAGTAATGATAATATCATATATATAACAGATTAAAAATTAAAAAAAAAAAATTGTTAAACAAGAAAACGAAAAGTTTCCAATCACCTGGTAGGCCACAGCAAGAGATCGTAAGCCTCGCTCTGCAAACTTGTCGATCACAGCATGAACTCTTCGCTCAATGTCTGACTTGTTGTGTGCAAGATTTAAAATCTAAAAATCACACATCACAACCATGAATAAGAATAAAGTCTTGAAAAACAAGGGACAACAGCACATATGATGTAGTGAGGACAATATTACCTGCTCTGGTGCCCCTTTGCTGACTCTATGCATTTTCCCAGCAGTGTCAATGTAAGTCAATGCAGTTCGCTTGTCGGTAGGATTGAAAGGGAGGAAGTGCACCTCCTGAATGCCAGCACGTGCCTTTTGGAAGCAGAAACAAAATGAAAAAACATGTTAAAAATTGTAGACATTTAAAAACTAATTTTCTGTCACAAAAAAAAAGAAATTTTATCAAGAAACCTATTACTTACCTCCTTTGGATCAGCCAACATGCCAACTATAGCAGCATCTATTGCATCCTGGTTCTCAGTCCTAGAGGCCCGAGCTGCCATGAGAACAACAGTATCTGCATCTACTCCTTTTGTGAAAACCTGAGAGTAGATATTTGGGCACAAGCTAAGAAACTATGATTACAAGCACGAAAAATCAGAAAAATATGGCAGGCAACAGCAAAAAATTGCTACAAACCTCAATAAGGTTTTTGTCAACAGTGAGTTTGTTCAGTGTCAGTGTTCCAGTCTTGTCACTACAAAGCACATCCATGCCCGCCATCTCTTCTATTGCAGTCATTCTCTTAGTGATAGCTCCCTACAGTCATGATTATCACTTCATCCAAATCCGCACAAAAGCTAATCAATTGATATATGTCAAGGAACTAACCAACCTGCTGAGATAGCCGATGAGAACCAATAGCCATTGTGACAGACAGAACTGTTGGCATGGCAATTGGAATTCCACCAATGAGAAGTACAAGAAGATTGTCGATTCCAGGGCGATATTCCCGGTCTTGAATTGGGTACATGACGACAATCTCTATTATCATTCCAATAGCAATTGAGCAAATGCAGAAGTTCCCTATTGCAGTCAAGACCTACAAATCATGGGACATGGAACAACTTAGAATCAGAATCCTGAAAAGGGCACTTCTGCATTTTGGAAGCTTAGTAACTCCAGAATAAAGACACTTGATTATTTATCCCATTGCCTTTTGGAAGTGGCCAACTTGGTTAGTGGTATCAACAAGGTGAGCAGCCTTCCCAAAGAAAGTATGTACACCAGTGGCAATGACCACTGCTTCAATCTCTCCCTGCTTGCAGGTAGAACCTGAGTACACACCATCTCCAGGGCCTTTAGTTACTGGAAGAGACTCGCCTGTAAGTGCAGACTGGAAATCCCAATGCATAAAAAGTTAGTTAAACAGATATCCAGTACAATTGGAAATATAGTATGCAAAAAAAGTTAGAGACCTGGTCAATTTTCAACGGATCGCCTTCAAGAAGACGGGCATCAGCTGGAATAATATCTCCTAGTTTGATACTAATTATGTCACCAGGAACTAAAATAGAAGCATCTTGCTCATTCCACCTTCCATCTCGAAGAACCTATTATAACAATTTCGTTTGAAATGATAACATTGTAGGAACTTAAGCAAGTATAACTGAAGTAGATAATCATACAAATCTTCACCCACTCAAGGTTTAAGGATGTATAAAAATAAAGCTAAAGCTTAAAGATTATTAGAACATTTTAGTCAGAAACGTGTTGCCTAGAACCTGATACCTTGGCTTTTGGAGCAAGACGAGCCATTAGAGCAGCAGCTGCATTGCCAGCATTGTTTTCCTCAATAAAACTGATGGTAGAGTTGATTACAAGAAGAGTAATGATACCAACAAAGTCTTGCCAGTCAGGAGGCTTGCCCTGAGTAAGGTTAACAAGAAAAATTTTATGAAACCCCACAAAAGGGAATTTCTCAGAAACTAAAACAACCAACAAATGAGGACTTACCCCTCCATTTGCAAGAGCAATGGCCATAATAGCAGCAGCTTCCATAACCCATGAGAGAGGATTCCACATGAACCCCAAAAACTTCAAAACCTTGCTCTCCTGAAAAACACCAAACAAAGAAGAAAAGAATAAGCAAACAAAAGGCTTTCATCAAAATGAACAAAGAAGAACAAAAAAGAAAAAAAGTGTACTTTTTTCTCTTCGAGCTTGTTGTAACCAAAAATGGTGAGTCTCTCCTCAGCAGCCTGACCGCTGAGACCTTCTCTGCTACATCTCAGATTCTCAAATACTTCCTCAATGGGTATGTTTTCCTGCACTCAGAAAAACGAACAGAATCCCCAAGGCCAAAACTTTAACACCAAAATCACAAACTTTAAAACAAAAACAGGGCAAGGGAGAGCTTAAAAGCCTATTCAGATCTATTACCAAATCCACAGTTTCCTTCAACACAGCCTCCAAAACTTCCTCTTTATCCCCCATCTTCTCTCACACACACACACACAAAAATTCTCAACGTTTGGTCACTGCAAAAAACCAACCAAAGATCAATACACATTAACCAAACAACATGAAACCACCATCAAAATCACCAAAACTTGACAAATGAAGATAAAACAACCAATACCCACCTCCAAATATTTGATTTTGAGCATGGATTAGGCTTCCAATACCAAAATGGGAGTTACACAATACCACCAAATCTGTGAGAGCCAACCAGGAGATGAACCGCTATTCCGCTCAGAGTAGTGGCAGTATAGCCGGCTAGTAACAGTCCACAACCCTTTTCTACTGGAAATATATCCAACAACTACCCTATTCATATTTATATTGCAAAAACGTCCCTGCTTGTGCTTTTTGTAGTTTTGTTTTTATTTATCTTTCAGTGTAACAAATTAACAATCACCGAACCTTTAATTAAACAATTAAAAGAATAAAATAAAATAAAAACCGTAACCATCACCTACCTATCTTGTATATATGGGTTAATTACCATGGTGAGATATGTTTTGATAAATTAAGAAAAGTAATATATCTTTTAAAAATTGGTTAAGAAGTGACAATTTATTAATTTTATTATTAATTTTAATAAAAAATAAATTAATTATAAAATAATATTTTTATCTTATAATTAATTATAAAATCAAGTCTCTACTCTTATAAAGTTATAAAATGACATTTATATCCTTACAATTAGTTACAAAATATATTTCTACTCCTACTAAATTATTTTTAATTTTTTAAAATAGAAAAATTATAATTAATTATATCTAACTCTAATTAATGGGGGTTTTTTTTGGGTTAAATCAAACAAATTTTGTAGACAAAATCTCATTGAATCAAATTTTACTGTTAACTTTAATAAGAAAATTTTGTGTGATTAAATAAGAATTTTTTTTAATAAATAATTTGTTTTAATTAGAGTTAAATGTAATTTTTTATAATTTTTTCTATTTAAAAATTATAAAAAAATAAAAATAATTGAGTATGGGCATAAATATATTTTATAACTAATTATATGAATAAAAATATCTTTCTTAATTATTATAAAGGTTAAAATATTATTTTATAATATAAAAAATCATTTACCAATTAATTTATTATTTTCGTTAAAATTAATGAATTGTCACCTTTACTTATTTTTAAAAATATATTGTCATTTTAAAATTTATCAAAACATGTTTCGTTAGAGATAATTAATCCTTTATATGTATTATATTTTTTTTATAAAATAATAATTTGATGAACGAAGACACCATCCGTGTAGCCATGAATAATAATAAATTGCACACGCACTTGCAATTATTTATTTTTGTGACTAAAATTTTCCTTTGTTTTATCCCCTTACGACACATCACTCAAGTAACCCAAAAAGGTATCAAAAGTATCAAATGTCCATAATTTCATGTGTTATCTTTACAAATTAAGTAAACAGAGATTGTGAAAGTTCACTTGTTCATCATTCTTTTCACATTTGGTAGTTTGACCACGTACACAGGAACGCTTTGCACTCATGACCTTCTATTTGTTTGTTTATTGAAAGCCAATTAAATTCTATTCGGTTTTTTACTTTATAGAATAAAAGATTAATTGTTAAATATGTATAGCATATTGTCACCTGACTTAAATGCTCTTCAAACCAAATTCTCACCTTATTTTGATTCTGTTGATATTGAAGTTGGGTAATTGTAATTTAAAAATTATATTATTAAAATATTTAATAAATATTAATTATTATAATTTTGAAATTAAGTTGATTTAACTTTACAATTGTATGATAAAAATTTATTAATTTTTAATCATTTTTAAACAAAATATTATTTAAAAAATTATGTATTACATATTATTAATTTTTATTTCATAATTATAATATTTATCTACAACAACTCAATATCGAATAGGATCTTTCTTTGAAAATATTATAGGTTTAGGTAAATGATTAACTGATTAGCAAATACACTAATGTTATACTTAAATGGTCTTTTTTTTTTCAATAATAGGGTATTTCTTTTATAAGTAAAACATTAGTGTATTTATTTATTTATTAATCATTTACCTAAACCTTGAATATTTTCAAAGAAATATGAGCCGTTGTAATAAGAATATATGAATGACATGTTTTTTTTTTAATATCTAAAAAATAGTAGCACCTTGTTTATTTTTGTAAATAAAAGCATGTTAAACGTAATTATTTAATATTTATATCCTTACAAATTAAAACAAAAAAAAAAGATTTTATAATTTAGGATATAAAATATATTATGGATATGTTTTTATAATATAATATTTATTTCTCAAACCTTTTCCTATTTAAATACAAATCATAAAATTTTAATTTTTTTTTATTCAGATTTAAATGTCTGAAAATTAAATATAAATTACAAAAAACAACCACCTCAACTTTAAAAAATGTTTGAAATTAATAAATTTTCAGACTTCAAATATTTAACAAATAATATTTATAATTTAGCACCAATCGTTTAATGTCATGTATATAGTATTAATAGCAAAATAATTTAATATTTACTTTCAATAATGTTCTACTTACTTAACAATGTTATTTAGTTTGTATCCTAATTGATATGGTGAATGATGTGTCATTATTTGATTGACTGAAGTGGCAGTTAATTATTAACTATTATCATTATAAACTAAATGGTAAAAATTTATTAGTGGCACATCAATTGGTATAAGAATTAAGTATTTCAATTGAATAAGTATAGCATTACTTGTTTATTATTATTATTATTATATATGAAATTCAGTATATAGATAATTTAGTTTCTCGTTTCTCGTGATGGAAAGAGAAATTTTCCATGCATCATGCCTGTAATTACAAGGCAAAAGTGTATATAAATTTCACCTAATACTTGTCACTACAATTCAAACCGACATCATTATTTGTTTCTTTAGTTCTTTTTTTTTTTTCAATAATAGATATCAGAAGTCTATTGAAGATTTGTTGATGTCGTCTAGTCTGAAAATCTACTCCAACAATAAGTGAGAGGTTTACTTGCACGACATACAATAATGAGATAACGTGGTGAGTACGTGAGACAACAACCATTGATGCATGCAATGAATAGTTACGCACAATGGGTTGGATCTTGTTATTTCAGTTTTTCCAGACATTAAAAACAAATAGGGAAAAATGCAAATAGTTGAAAGTTAAAACATGTTTATTTAAGAAAGACGCAATGTTTGTTTATAAAACGAAGATTTGAATGCAAAATTTTCAACTCTAAACAATGAAAATGGGCAATCAAAACGTCGTGAGAGTCAGTGACTAGATAGATGACTGATCAAAACCCTTTTATATTTTTGTTTTCCTTAATCCTCTGGCTTTCTTTCCATCAATTTCAATCCTTTGTCCTTTTTATTTTTTTCATTTTCAATTATTTGCACTTTTATTGTTCTTTAATACCTTCTTCTTCACCTACTCTTTCATCGCACGAACGTTTTGGTACATTGCTATTTGCTAGGAATAGGATTAAGATTCCATTGGCGGCTTTTAAACTTGATAAGACCACCCTTTGTGAAATTATAATTTTACGGAACGTAGCCATATTAAAACGCAAAAATTAAATAACAGTAATGAGAATTTGAGTAGGTTTAATTATAACAAACAAGGCTCTAAAAAATGTTTAACTTAATTCGTCGTTCTTATATTGATCGAGATTGGTTCTATTCTGATGGAGGACATTGTTCGTTCACCTTAAAATCATATATTACACGAGACGTGGTTGTATAATATTCGTTAATTGAATAATTTATATATGAATAAAGTTGTTGACTGGTTTGTTTCTTGTTTAGCATTTTACTATAATTGTCTCGTGACACACGGTAATATACATGTTAAAATAAGAATTAATGTCAAAGAAAGAACATGAATTAATACTAATTTCGGAGGCATTGGTGATATAATACAAGGAGGATAGACTCTATTGAGTTAACGTGACTACAAGCACATGTGATGTGACGACCAATCAAATGTAATACAATAATTAACGCAATGGCTTCGATCGGTTACTGCCACCGAAGACGAAGAAGGGTTTTGCATGGCTTGCCACGCATCCGATTAGAACCAACTTAATTAAATATAATAATTGAGACCCAAATTCAAAGCACAGTTCGCTAATCGTTGACACATAATATTATGTTTTGCTTTCGTAGGTCACCAGCCCATCAACAACTCTGCGCATTTGGTCTGTACCTTGTAATTTTCTATTACCTTTTAATAGTACCATATTTTATTTAAAATAAAATAAATGAATGAAAATCTCAGACAAAACCGTCACACGAATCGATCGTCATTAATTCGTAGGTCAAAGGATCAGCTTTTGAAAATAAAAATTCACATGGTTTCAGATTTTGACGCTCATGGAGTTTGTGCAGATGAGTTAGCCGTTGGCATTATTATCATGGCTAAAATTATGCCAATTTTGAAGAGTGCAGTTGATCTCTCTCTTTTCTTTTTTTTTTTTCTCTCTCTCTCTCTCAAAAGCAAGCTTTTGTTTTTCTATCACTTAATTAATATATTTGTGTCTGTGATCTTATTGTTATTTGATTATTTTCAAGATTGTTTAAAATTATCTTAACCATTATTTGCTAGCTTGAAAATTTAAGTAACCATCAACATTTTGTTTGACTTATATATATATATATATATATATATTGTGTAGCCGTTACGGTTAATTGAACCGAAATACTATTATACAATATGATACAATATTAAATCCATACAAAATTTACATTATGATGTATATATTTGAACACTATCAACAATTATAATAAAAAATGAACAATGCATGATGCATTTGACTGGACGTAAAAGCATTTTTGTCTCTGCAACCAACTCCATTAATTGCATGTACAAATTTGAAATAATCAGGGGAAAAAATAATATTTAGACTATTCCAACAACAAAAACAAAATCACCATAAATAATAGGATGGCCTACTTTGTTTCTTTTGGTGGAACTCCAGTTGTTCGTCAAACAATTTTAATTATTTATTTTCTATAAATTTTTTATTACATTTAAAAAAAAAATAAAATCGGATAATCTAGCGTCGGATCGCACTCCCAACTGTTTCGACCACGTGGACCGCACTCCCAATTGTTTCGACCATATGCACTGCACGTGCTAGGGTAAAATTAACATGTGTAAGTCCCTAATAAGAAGTTAATAATTTCAATTTATTTCTTACTTTCATCATCTTATTTAATAATTTAAATTAAATTGAATATAAAATCGAAACATATGAGACTCGATATCAAAATACCTTTTATAATCATATCGTTTACGGTTTACTTAACGAATACATACCATACCTTGTGTCAATTGAAAGATAAATGAAGAAAACTAACTAATACGCTTAAACATGAAATTAATGTTCAATTTATTGCATGAAATCATGAGTTTCTTCAAAATTTCAGTTTGATTAAACATTCAATAATTATAATTGAAAAAAACAAAAAACAAAAAAGGTGAGTTCTATAATCATAGCATTTTAAAGAATATTTAAAGGATCCTCGTTTCTAGTATCATTATTTTTTTTTCAGCTAAAATTAAAAGCAAGAACAATGTATCCAACTCTTATACATGCTAACCCATTTTATTTACCCTTTGTAGATATGAACAAATTAATTCCGATTATGGGATCCATTTGCGGAGGCGGCAATCTAATGACCCCAAAAAAATTAAAAATAAAAAACAAAAAGGTGACCCCACAAGTGCGTGTGTAATCGTGTATGTGCTAAAATGGAAGAGTGACAAGGAAGGGACCCACTGCCCATCTGACACGGGTCCACATTGAGTGGACAAAACTGCCTTATTTACAAATTACAACAACAAAAAACGAAACGTGATTTGTGCGGCCTCGCCCACCTTTAAAAGTACAACCCGTACCGATCCGTAACACCTTATCACCTCCCCCGCCCCATTACCTGAATCTCCGGATTTCTGTCTAAGAGGAAGGGCCCGTTCCAGTATATCCACTTGTTGATTGGCGTAATCGATGCCTACCATTACCGTTGATTTAAATTATTGATTTCTTTGATATTAGGTTAGTGGAATCCGAGTCGTTCGATTCTTATTACGGGTGCCGGGTACTCTCGAGGGGTGTTACTTTCTTCACGAAATTGTCTTTGACTAATTTAAAAATTATAAGTGGGACTTACTTGGGAGATAATAATACTTTTCCTCGTTTTTCTTCACTTCAATTTCTTCCTGTTTAGTGATAGATATTTCACAACGAGGCATGCGCGGGCTCGTAGAAAATAAAAAATTCTTGAGTTCTTTAGTTTATATATGTACCCTATTTACGGAAAAGTCATACATATTTTTTGTAGCCGCCTGCCTATACGCATATTCCTTCAATTAGGTTACGAGTCTCTCTAATTAAGTTACTGCTCATAAATTTAACTAATCGAACCCATTACTACTTTTTCATAAAGCTAATGTCGTCTTTTGAATTGGTAGGATTCAGCTATATATTGCTGCTGAGCTGAGTGTATCTCTCACTCTCAAATAATTAAATAAAAATAAAGATCACTTATTCTACTCCAACTATTTTATATAAATAAATATATATAAAGTAACGTGATGTGACGTGACATAAAAATATCTAATTAAAAAAATCATGATAATTGCAATAGATGAAATTAAATATGCAAGCCTAACGAGATGATCTTATCCTATCAATTTCAAGAAAACAATGTATTTTTATTTTATTTTAGAAAATTCTATTGAGACAAAAAATTAGAAACTCTTGAGAAGGTGTCTTTAGCCTCAATTATATTTAAAAACAACTGCTTAGCTAGAAATTTGCTCCCTAAAGAAAAATATAAATTATAATTTTTTTTTAATACACATATGAAAGCGCATGAATTCTCAATTGTAAAAATAGAATAAGAATGTGTCTATAATTAGACTAAACTAAAGCTTTACATCTTTTATTGAACTTTTTCTTAAACATAAATGAGTAAAAATATGCACATAACATGAATTTGATGAATAGTAGTGTATATAACATTAGTAACCAATATTTTCTAGGGTGCATAGTATATAATTGACTGATATATATACATATATATGAAAGAAGAGTCCGCCTTCCCCAAATCACTTGTAAATTTGGACACACTTTCATGATGTTGATTACGCTCATTAAATTATTGATTGATCATGTGTTCGATTAATTCGAGAAAGTGAAGTGAAGTTTTAAATGTATCTCAACGCACCACGTAGTAACCCTTTTGAATGAACGAAATGTGAACTTATATATGGTCTATTTTTAATGCAATTACAAAAAGCAAAAAGTGACCGACAGTGATAATGTACAGCAGCAATTGGTTGGTATGCAGACGTGTGGTGCAGAGAAGCTTCATCCATTAGCATGCCTAAAGAAAGGAAACAAACTTCAACAGAAGCCTGCTCTATCAGCTATTCAGATTGCCCCCCAACTCCATCTCCTGTGGACCAATTTGCTTAATTATTTAGACATGTCTCAAAAGTTTTACGCACAGCTTCCTCATAAAGGGGGATAAAAAATTAAGTGTTTGTTTTAGTACTTATCCTAGTGAAAACATTTTTTTGACAGCATACATGCACATGACCTATATATTACTTTATTATAGCAAAAATTTCAGAGCACCTCACATGGGTGAGTTGCTTAGATCTTAAATATATTTGTGAATGGTTAGAAAACGAAAACATTTATGTCAGAAAGATTTTCATCTCAGAAGAAAAGAAAAATAGTTTTAAAAGAACAATAATTGACGTGCGTACATGTTATGTGTTTCATGGACTGTATTTTTAGATTGTTTTTAGCCATATAAATTTGTCAATGGCCTTAGTCGGCAGAGGACATGGCACCCTGACTCTAACACGGTCCATTGGTCCCCATTTATTAACTCTCTCAAGATTATAAATTTAATGCTGCCCAACACAACCACATGTGTTGCTTTACTTCCAATATTTAGATTTTTGTTACCTTTATATATATATATATATATATATCTCACTATTTCTGAATCATACAAATTCAATCATATAATAAAATAAAAAGATGGAGTTTTCACTTTTCAATGGGATGTATCTATGTGTTTGTAACCTTCTGAAATACAGACATTTGTTCGTGGGTGTCAGTGTGTGGGTGAGAGAGAGAGAGAGAGGGGAATTTCCTTTTGAGTGGGCAAAACATAAAGGGGAAAGAATAAACATTAAACTGTGATGTGCTAGTAGTGCCCAGTGGAGAGATCGCTTTATTTTTATGACTCATTGAACATTATTGGGCCTTTCCTTTCGCCTGCCTAACTTTAAAACTTTACTTCAACTTCAAATGAAAAAGATAAAGTGCCTAAATCTCCTTAAAAAGTAAGACAATACCAGAATTTCAGGATTCCTAGCTAAGTGCTAAAAAGATGTTAATTCGGACGTGATTATTGCTTTCATAATTAATTTTTACACAAACAAAGGCACTTTACTCAGTCCCACTCCCACATCACTTTCAATTTCAAATAATACGTGACAAAGCAAAGCCAATACAATTAGCTTATGTGAAGTAATTAATAAAATTTGATTCATTGCTTTCAGATGAAGCCAAGAGGCCCCAGTGGTACCATTTATTTGTTTGTGATTTGAATAGCAAAATGCGAATGCTAATTTGCCAGTTTGTTAGTTGGCTGCTGCCTGCTGGGTAATACCAGTTAGTAGAAATCTAATTTGGTAATTCAAATAAATGTCTCTTTTACCTGTAATGTTATGCAATAATATAACATGGAAGGAATCAATGGAATGAGAGCGAAAGCCGAATGACAAAAGAAACTGGGCTTTTAAAAAGAAACCCTAGCAAAGGTTGCGGGCATGTGCAAATTCTCTTTTTTATTTTGTTTCAGGAAGTTTCTTTTTCCCTTTTTTTAAAATACAATATGTGTCATTAGGGTTTGTATGAGAATATAACTTTTTATTTTTATTATTATTATTTTTTGGTTTTTTGGTTTCAGGGAAAAATATATGGAATTTGAACATAGAGTCTGTCGTTTGTATTTAGTTGTCACCTTGTAGTTGTGGCTTTGCTTTCAGGGTCACACATATATAAGCCAACTTTTAACAACTCCACAAACCCAAAATCAGAAACCTAAAAACAAGAAGAAATCAAAAACAAAAGAACAAGAAAAATGTTGAGAATTGAAGGACCACTCCGCTCTGATTGCTTGGAGTTGGAGATGAATTTGTGTCAGCTACTTCTAGCAATATTGAAGATGAAGTTCTTTCACCGTTTCTGTTTGGTCTATTCTAAGGGTAAGAAGCAACACTGAAGATGAAGTTCCTTCAGCGTTTCCGTTTGGTCTATTCTAAGAGTAAGAGCCGATTAAAATGTGCTTCTAAGTTCTTATTATTGGAAAAAATAGAAGAAGACAAATATATATCTTCATTAAAGCCCAAATATTGAGCAGACAACGTGGTCTGAGCAGTTGATAAAAAATTTGGGTCAGTGATTTAAAACAAAGGACGATCTAGCCCTTATATGATCGATGTTGGGCTTGAGAGCATACATATTCCCTTTGCAATTTGACGAGGGGCTCCCAGATCACAAGTTAGATTGTAGAGAACTAAGAACTAGCGGTTCAGTGGAATTAAATATTTTAGAACCAATAAATTAAATATTATTTTTCTCAATGTCAAAATGTGACCATGTCACTGCCTTAACAAGTTGTTCAGATTCCGATGGAACAAGTGTTACAGAACAGAATATATATGTACATATATGGCTGTAAAACAAGCCTTAATAATTGCCCGATTTAAGTAATAAATAATAAAAATAATTATTGTTATGATCGTGTGATTATTAATATATACTCTACACTGAAATAACTATGCCATAGCCGGACCCTATATATATATATATATAAGCACAGGCAAAAAATCAAATAGAAATAATGACAGAGGAGCAGGTAGAATTTACCTGCCTCATCTTTCCAATTAGATAGATGGCAACCCAGACCTTAATTACACCATTTCTTTCCACTCCCCAGAAAACTGCCTATCATTCACATTCTACAACAGCATGCACAGTATTTACATCCAACAATGGTTTCAACATCTACCACTGACCCTGTTAATTTAGTGACCCTGTATGAATTGTGGTAATCACTATGAAAACACTCCTCCCAGAACCCTTTTCAGCTCAGATTTCTGTTCTGATGTGAGCCTTGAAGGATATGTGACATCGATCTTGATTCTCAAATTACCCTTCTTACCAGGTTCCTTAGAGATTGGCATTCCTTCATTTGGGACCACAATCTCAGCACCGGGTTTAACAATATCCGTAAGTGGGATCATAAGATTCCTTCCATCCAAGGTAGTCAGGTCAAGGGTCTTACCAGTGAGGGCCTCCAGCAACGTTATCTCCTGGTTTACTACCAGATCATTACCCTCCCTCTTATAAAGAGCATGTGGTTTCTCATCTACTATGAATATAAGATCAGCTGCAATAATGCCAGGCTCCTGGTTACCTTTTTCAGGAAATGTTATCTTTGTGCCCTTCTTCCAACCAGGTTTTATCTCAACAGTCAATATCTCCTCCACTGTCCTCGTCTTACTGCAAGAAAATTGCACTAGTATCAGGTCAAAGACAATGAATAGAAGCCAACCCTTTATAGAAAGAACTTAAACATAAGTGGTTAAACGCAGAAGAATGCCATCATGCTCATGCTGTCAATGACAAAAGTCACCAGTTGTCTGGTTTGAACAAAGCAAGCTAGAAGAACTTCAACTCACAATCTACTTTGCAGTTCTAGGAAACAAGCTTTCCTACGAATAAAGTACATTCTCTAACAGCATACACTAGGAAAAACAGAGCTGCTAAAATGTAGGGCTTAATAGGATGAAGGTAGGAAACAATTTGAAGTGGTGAAAAAGAGTGTGAGTATGAAATCTAAGTTATTAGTCGTCTGGATTCCTCAATACATTAAGTCACCACAATTAGTAACCAGGCATCTACTTGTCGTAGTAAAGAAAACAAGATTGGTTTAACCAACAACTATAACAACACAAATAATATTAGCTAAAAACATATTAATAAGAAGATAACCAGCAATGGATAACTAAGTTTAATTAAAAGTTGCTTCTTGACCAATATCCAATAGACATCCCACATATTCCAGGTCAGGCCAGTCCCATAAGGGAAAAGAAAAAAGGCAATGGGTTAGTTAGTGGTTGTCAAAGTGGTTTACCTTATGAAACCATTCTATTGTCAGCCTGAACTTGCTACTGAAAAATGAAAAATTTTAATGGAATAGCTCATACTCATTAGGATTGGTTCCTCCCATCATCTTTGCAATAACCCTCCTGTAATCTGCTTCTGCTTATTATCCTATCCTAATGCCCAGGGATAATCTATTACACTTAATAAAGACCGTAAGGTGGATTCAAATAGAACATTGGTAAATCTCCAGAAACATCTTCTCCCACTCACTTGTCCACTATTTACTCAAACTTGAGCACTTTTCCTCTTTTCCTCGGTTATTCCTTTAATCAAATATTCCTAAATTTGCTTCTTTAAGTCTGGCATGTAGGTGACTTTTAAAAAGGAGGAAAGCAAACTCAGAGGCTTATATGCATAAATGCAGTAGAGGGACAACCAAATGCGAACACATTTGCAAGAAAACCAATCAGTCCATTAATGAAAGTTTTAACTTCGCAAGAAGAACTTGAAGTCCTGCTCAGACAATGTGGAAGAAAATCAACCAAAAAAATACATCGGTCGATGCACTATGGGCTAAAATTTTTCTCATCGGTTAAATGAGAGATCAAATATTACACACTTGAAATCAAATCTCATACAAACATAACTATCGTGCAACACTAAACAAGGTTAATTCGTAGATTTATAAAAATATAATTGCATGACAGGGAACCCCTGAACACAAAAAAAAAAAATTGATAATAATAGTAATAATTACATGATGATACATTTTCAAATTATGAAACAATTAATAACCTGTATCAGCAGAAAGAAAATGGCTGCAAGCAAGCCATGACAATTTTATTCATATTAGCCTAGATATATAAACCCTTTATGATTAATAAATAAAAATAATTTAATTGCAAAAATTTAAGAAATGAAAGAAGAGGCATACCCAAAAGAATCGTACACATTGCGTGAAATCCGCATTTTCTTTTTAGCACCTTTATAAATCTCCTCCAAGCTACAAGGCAACAGATTCTCCACAGCCGGAGCTTTCTTGAACTCAGCAGCCCCATTACTAGAAGTACTACTACCATGGCCATTCCTAAAAAGCCCCTCTCTATGACCGTGCCCTCTATTATTATAATTATTCCCTCTTTGCCCTCCACTATTGTTATTACTCTCAGATCCAAACAGCTCCTCGTAAATATCCTCCGCATCCCTCGGATTAAACCGGAACGACGGGTTCGGATGCTGACGTTGATGATAATAATGCTGCCCTGCACGTGATGCTGACGTGGAAGTCGCCGCCGTTGGGACCGTCCCAGATTTCAAACCCTCCTCGCCGTACAAATCATAGATCTGTCGCTTCTGTGGGTCGCTTAAAACGTCGTAAGCTTCGGAGATTTGCTTGAACTTGGCCTCGGCTTCGGTTCTTTTGTAAGAAGGGTTCTTGTCTGGGTGCCATATCATGGCTAATCTTTTGTAAGCCTTCTTTAGGTCATCTTCGTTGGCGTTGCGGTTCACTTTCAGTATGTTGTAATAATCGAAGCCCATTTAAAAGTTTCTGTTTTTATTTTCTGATCGTGATCGTGATCGTGATCGTGTTCGTGTTCGTGTTCGTGTCTTTCAAGAAGAAACCTTCTTTCTTATATTATTTCCTGTAGATTATAAGGGGCTGGTGCCCGGAGTGTGGAAAGTGGCGGGAATAATGACCGTTAGATAAGTAACGGAAAAGGATAGGGCAAAGGGATCTGACGGTTATTATGAGTCCTTACTAAAGATGGCGAGACGTGTTTAATGGGCGACAAAATTTTGTCTTGCGCGTCCCCACTAACTCAAACGTGCTTGTAACCACATGGGTTTTTGGGCTACTGGGCCTAGCCCATTTTAGTCAATGTGTGGGTTAATGGCTTGATGGGCTTGGCCCATTATTTTTATTCCCTATGACTGCAAAGAGTGCTTGCGGAAAAAACACACTGCAATTTCCCTGAATTTCATATACAAAAATATTTAAAAAGTACAAATACTAAAGTAAATCATCAAATGCCAATATTCCCCAACAAGAATATATATATATATATATATATATATACAAGAAAATATACTGGAACAAGAATTAGAGAGAACACAACACCGCAACCGCAGCGGCCGACAAGAATTATAACCGATGTGCAATACCTTCATCTTCATGTCAGCTGAAATCCAAGCAAAAGTCCGATGGATACCAAAGAATCTCCCCTAATGCCTCATCACAACTCATTCTTGAACGTAAAACTCAAATTTTCTGGATGCCAAACTTTTTCCCCGAATAGAATGTATCTGGCATGAAAAGAAAACAAACAGCCAGATTGGTAACAAGCAAAATAATTTTATAGACTCTCCTCTACATCAGACGGCAATAGCTTGGCCGGTAGTTGCATCGTGAAGCTGAAGTGAACCATCTTTCATTAGGTTAAGGCTTAAACTCTTGAATCTCTCCCTTGAGTATTGTCGAGATGCCTTTCTCCAGTCAGTTCCAGCTTTCATCATGGCAACAAATTCCTCATAACTGATACGCCCATCCTGAAAAGACAAAACACTAAAAAGGTTGACCGTCTGAGCAAAGACAATGAAAATACAAGAATATTTGCATAGGTTGATAAGCAGGGATATTGAAAGCAAGAGACAGGCGGGAACTGCCTTGATTTCTGACCAGTTTGCACCAGCTTCAGTATGTTTGAGCTGGAAATTTGCAGTTAATTTGAAAGACTTCTGACAAGTTTTTTTTTTTTTTAAGATGTTGCTTTCTTGCTCCAACCCAATATGTTCTCAAAGTGATTTTCTTAAAATGTAAAATAATTAAGTGGAAAGAAGGGCACCGAGTGCAGGAAGACATGGGTGTTATGAACATCAAACTAAGAAGTCAAACCTTGTCCGTGTCAACTTCACGCATAATGTCATTCAACACATCATTGTCAGTTTCACCAGATTCATCAGCTAAGGCCTCCCGCAACTCATCTGACTCAATATACCCGCTCCCATCTTTATCAAAAAACATAAATGCTCTACGGAAATGCTCATCATTCTCCATCTTCTGCAAATGAATTGTTACCGCAACAAACTCTCCATAGTCCAGTACTCCATTCCCATCTACATCAGCCTAAATTAAGAATAGAAGGTAATATTACTGATAAACGCTAACAAAATTCAGAACTCAATCTACCAATAATTGCAATTCAAAGCTGCAATTTGATAAGTAATGGATAATTCCAAATTTCTGCTTTCTAATTCACTGGAAGTCATAGACCATGCTCAGAGTACAATAACCAGACATGAAACAATTTCCAATCCTCTGTCCCAACTTAAGTAATAACAGGAACCTACCACTTCCATTAACATCTTCATCTCTGGTTCGGCCAACTGTGAACCAACCTTCCGAAGCCCTGCCTTCAGTTCCTCATATGAGACTTTCCCATCACTATCTGTGTCCATCAATTTGAACATATCTCTAATTACTTCAACCTCTTCAACAGATAAGTGCTCTGCAATTACCTACAGCCATTGATTGAAAAAAGCAAAGTCACAATAGCTGTTAACAAATTGGAGAACACGAGCTGAAAGTTATTTATAAACCAATTGGAGATGCTTACCCGCAGGGCTCTCTTCTTAAATCTATTCATCACAGAAAATTGCCTCAATCGTGTCCTCACAATATCTCCCAAAGGAACATTTGAAGCTTTCTTTGCATTTTGTAACCACGGATGTTCTACCAAAAGGAGAAGGGAAGAGAAAAACTTACACAACTATTCAACAAAAAGTCTCCCAGCAGAAGACACGTAAGTAAATGAACAAATTATCTCCTGATGACAATGCGAATTTCCAAAATTGAAATCAAAATGTGTGCATGCGTGTGCTTGTTTACATGCTTGCTTTCACTTAGATGTCCACGTGATGTGCTCATTTTTATAGTCATATATAATCACATCCATAGTAACTGAAGTCTGATAGGACCCAGGTAAAACATTTACACAAAATTGAATAAATGCCAGTTGAGTGGTTGCCTATGATATCAGACTAATATAGTTGAAAGCGACCTTCTCAGAAAGAGAGAGAGAGAGAGAGAGAGAGAGAGAGAGAGAGGGCAGGAAATTGCAAAATGGATCTCTGTCTCCCTTACTGCATGCATTGCAACACATACAGACAGGTGCGCCCGGATCAAGGTCTGGTTTACATAGGTTGCCACTTTACATCAAAATTGAGCATTGGCTTATCAATGGAAGGTCAGAGAACATATGAACATTGATGAGGACTTACCAAGAACCTGTTGAGCAGTCAACCGCTTTTTGGGATCTGATTCCAACATCTGCCGGACTAGACTCTTAGCGCTCTCTGAAATCTGAGGCCATGGTTCCCTCTTGAAATCAATCACCCCCCTCAAAATTGCCAGAGCAACACCTTGTTCAGTCTCTGGCACAAGAATCAAAAGACTTCAGCAATATAATCCAACCAACAGTTGTAAAAATTATCACCAAAAGCACAAAAACCCAAGTGACCTCATCGGGAAACAAATTACCAGCCCAAAATGGAGGAACCCCGCATAACAAGATATAAAGAATCACTCCAGCACTCCATACATCAACTTCCGGCCCATAATTCCTCTTCAACACCTCTGGTGCCATGTAGTATGGACTGCCCACAATCTCAGAGAACTTCTCTCCTGCAACATATATGCAAAGCTAAATCACACAATCAACCAGAAGAAGAATTTACAAAAGTCAAAACAAAATTATCCAAGCCTAAAGCCCAAATTAGAAACACAAGCAAAAAGCTCATTATCATTCAAGATCGAATAATGAAAATTCACCATTTTTCTTCTTTTTTTTAAAAAAAGGTGAATCGAACTCAAAATCAAAACTTTAAAAATCACAAAAAAAGGAAAAAAAAGAGAAAAAAAAAGAAAAGAAAACTCCACACCTCACACCCAAAGCTCAACATTTGACCAACTCAAACCAATGTAAAAAAAAAAAAATTACCAGACTTAAAAATCACAGAGAGGCCAAAATCAATAGCCTTAAGCGGACTAGTCTCCTTCTTATTAGCAAACAAAAAATTCTCAGGCTTCAAGTCTCTATGCATAACACCATTCTCATGACACATTCTGACGACCTCCATAATCGTCCTGACCACCCCAGCGGCCGCTCTCTCACTGTAATGCCCTCGCGCCACAATCCTATCAAAAAGCTCACCACCCTCACACAACTCCATGACCAAATGAACATTCTCAGCATCTTCATAAGTGGCTCTGAGCTTAATGACATTCGGATGGTGGGGCAACGTTGACATTATCATCACTTCGCGTCTAACGTCTTCGATGTCGATAGCGGTGCGGAGCTTCCGCTTGGAAATGGACTTGCAAGCGAAGTCCTCTTTGGTCTCGCGGTCCGTGCAGAGGTAGGTGATGCCGAACTCGCCGCGGCCGAGCTCGCGGCCGAGGACGTACTTGTCGGTTATGCGGGTGCGGTGGCTTAAGGGGACGATGTCTTTGAGGACTCGGATCGAGGCGGGTGAGTGGATCGGGTTGGTGATGGGGCTGGTTGAGTAAGGATTGGGTCTGCGGTCTTTGGTGGCTCGTTTCTTGCGTCGGGTTTTGGAGTCAGGTTTTGTTTTCGTTTTTGATTTTCTCTCCGGTGATGGTCTTACACAAGCGTTACAGTTTCCCATGCTCTGTGTTCGTTGTTGTGACTCTTCTTTTTTTTTCTATTTTCGTGTGCGCGCGCGCGCGTGTGAGAGAGGGGGGGCTTATGAATGGGTGGTTATGGGTGGTTTTGTTTTGCCTTTTTTTTTTCTTCCTGGTGAGGGATCAGGGAAGGTGGTGAAACGGTGCGTTTAAGCGGTGGTTGAGTTGACTGGCGAGGGTGGTGGTGGGAGACTGGGATTGGGGAATAGTGATGGGTTGGCGGGTGGAGACTGAAGACTGGAAGAGAAAACGCGGGTCTGTTTGAGGAATATGCGGATTTTGAAATTTTCCCTAGACTTATCTCTCTTTTTCCAAGTCTTTCTTCTTCTTCATTTCTTTTTTTTTCAATTATACATCCACTATATTCTATTATTTAATAATAACTGATGGGTAATTTCTTATTTATTATATTACTCACACTGATTTATTAAAATCTGGCGGATAATTTCTTATTTATTATATTACCCACACTGCTTTTTATACTATTATATATAATGGTTAATTTCGAAATGACATTGATTATTTTTAAATTACTTTTATATTTTTTAATTGGAATAAAAGAAATGTATTTTAATAAAATAGAAACAGATAGAATGCCAATGGTGGATCAATCCTCAACTGCAGACCAAATCCTTCTCCACTTGGAAACTCTACGACCTGTGAATCGATTTTTTTTTTTTTTTGGCTCTTTGTTCATCATAAACCGAGTCAAAGGGTCATCCCATCGTTTGACCCAGGCTTATCCAAAAAACTAACATAAAACGAAACCAAAAGCTTCATTAAAGTTATTTTACAATGGGAACGGTGCAATGATTTTAAGGACCCCACGAATTCACTTGAACAGCGTTATAACCGTTGATATTCCATACTTGTAGTTTTGGTCGGGGTGGCAAGGGCTGAGATTTTCGTGACATTAGTTGTTGAAGTTGTTGACCAGTTTAAAATTTAAAGGTTACGACTACCATGCACTAGATCTATTGATAGATCGCGTCTAATAAAAAATTTTAAAAACATTATAGACCACTAGTTTGATGCTTTGTACAGTCAGCGGCTGAAAGTTGTCTTCAAATAATTGAGAGTATGCGGGCAACTGGCACCAACAGTTTGTGGTGGCCCAGCTGCAACAACTATGAAAACGATGAAGTCAAATCTACTGCTCTAAGAATTTCGGGTAATTGTTTGTCGAACAAATTTTAATTATATTTGCGATTTATGATTTCATTTGTAATTTTTTATAATTGAAATTACAATTTCAATTACAATAATTACATTAATAATTTCAATTTCAATTTTTTATTATTAATTCCAAGTTTAATTAAACAACCATTACAACTTTAATTTCAATTGTAATTCTAATTACAATAACAATTGTGATCATAATTCAATGCAATTATTAACATAATAACATTGAACAATTATCCAAGGTCCATCTATTTTTAAAAATATACATTATATATATATTAGGAGTACGTTAATTAATGGGCTTATAGCCTGATGGGAGAGTCATTACACTCGTAATGTTGAGAGTAAGGATTCGAGCCCTTATAAAAATATTTATAAAAGTTATATAAAAAATAAAATAAAAAATATTTGGAGTACGCTAGTTGAAGTTTACAATTTATTTCATTCTTCCAATTCCGTCTAAATGATATTATAAAACTTAACATAATTTTAGTAAAATGACTAATTTCTCCTTCAAACGTAAAATTATAATTTTACCTAAAATAAAAATAAATAAAATTATATTTCAGATATATAGCATAAAAAAGGGCAAAAAAAAATCATTTACTATTATTAAAGCGCAATACCCACATTTTTTTTCAGGTATATTTAATCATTTGTACAAGATTATCCATCAATTCAAAAAATAAATAATTAAATTTAACGTTCAATTCACATAGAGATTAAGAAATAAAATTCACGATAACAATAACTTAGAGCATAAATTTTTTTACGCCACCTCTAAAACATGTTCATTAACACCACTTTGATTTCTTCAGCAGGTTTTACATTATCAGCTCCGAGCGTCTTGCTTCCACATCCTGTTCTATAATCTCATGCTCCACTTGATCCAAATTGTTGATTTCAATTTAGTTGCCATCCACTGGAAAAAAAAAAAATGAATTGGAATTGTCACTACAGTAGTGTAAGTTGTGACTTGAAATATATTACTTAGAAAATATGAAAACAAATTTGTGGAATTCAATTATTAATAATTTAATAATTAGAGAACTAAATTTAATCCTATTTGGATGTGTAATATTATCATAGTTATTTCCAATTAACAATGCGTTTGAGAAAATATTGTATTGTTATGGTATTACATTAATCTTGAATTAATTATACTAAAAATACAAATGTTGTGTGACTTTCTTAATAAACACGTGGCTTAACAGTATTTGTGACATGGAATAAATTACTCGGAACTTTAACAAGCAGCAGTTGAGACAATAAGAGACCAACCACGAAACTTGTGACACAGTAAAAACTTGGAATGCTAACACACAAACAGAGATTATTGTGAAGGGAATTCAATGGGAAATTTATAAAAATAGCCAAAAAAATTTTACAAATATCCAAAATAACCAATTAAACTTTTTCTATCATATGTAGCCATATATTTATTGTATGAGACTTAAATACCCTCATATCTATAAACAAAATCAACAAATCTCACACATTCTCAATCAACAATTTTCAAAATCCAAGTACATCCTAATCCATAAAACTCACCCATTAACCATCAACTCATCAACTTGCAAGCAAACAGATTGAGGTTAGTATTTATTTTATACTTCATTTTTCGATTAATCAAAATTTATGAGTTATTTTGAGTTATACGAGCTTGGAGACGAACCGAAAGCGTCGACAGTGCACTGCCATGCGTGGGACAATGCTCGTCGCACGTGCAATGTGTTCGTCCAACCGTGGGACGAGCACTGTCTCCCGTCGCGACAGCGCCTGTCGCGACGGTGACGAGTTCTGTCCAACCGTGGACGAGCACTGCCTCCGTCGCGACGAGCACTGTCTCCGTGGGACGAGCACTGTCTCCGTCGCGACGAGCACTGTCTCCGTGCGGCGAGCACTGTCTCCGTCGCGACGAGCACTGTCTCCGTCATGACAGTGCTGTCGCGGATGGCGAGTCTCGTCAACCAGTGGAGACGGCGCCTGTCTCCGTGCGACAGGCGCTCGTCCCACGGTTTCTGTAACCTATTACAGGTGCGATAGGCGCATGTCGCATGGGAGGCAGTGCTCGTCCCACTGGTTGGACGAAGCTATTACCGTGTGATAGGCACTGTCCCACGCGTGACGAGCGCTCGTCCACGTTTTCTGGGTTCGTCTCCAAGCTCGTATTAACTCAAAATAACTCGTGTTCTAATTTTCTTTTAAGTACTTATTTTTTCTTTCCTAGGCTTAATGGAGTCAATTGTTCTTCAAATGTGTTTTGATGGATCATGGGAAGAATTGATGGATCGGTCGTGTTGAGTATGAAATGGAAAAAATAGAGCTTTTTAGTTCGAAAAGCATGACGTTTGATGTACTTGCTTTCAAGAGTATATGAAGTTACGCAAATAAATCCGAATGATTACAATATTGAATTAAAGACAACTTTACGATCGAGATGTTCTACCCAACCCGTATGTTCAATACCAATGGATATAGTTGATGATGAAATGGTAAGAGTTTTAATACATATGAGCTCTAATTCGGTGAATGAGGTTCGCATCCCTGTTTTGTTAGCAAATTTCCTAAAGTAAGAAATCAAGAGAATGCTCGAGAAGAGAATGTCGTTACACTGACATCTGTTGAAGAAGAGGTGTTACCGCTGACAACCTCACTGCAACAAGGTTACTCTCCCTTCCATTACAATGATGATCGCATTAATGTTGATTCATACCACGTAGCTCAATTGACAATGGGGACGATGATTTTGAGTATGCTCCTATTGATGATGATGATAATCATTTCGATAATTCTTACGATTATGAGGATGATGGAGGTGATGAAGATAATGGAGGTGATGGAGGTGATGGGGATGATGAGCATGATGAGGATGCGATTGGTGATAGGGAAGATTTGCCCCACTTTCGAATTGTTATGATCTACGCTAAAGTCGGCCTATTATTCCAAGGCCCCATTCGAATGGCGTATAAGTTGACCCTCTTATAAGTATTGCACCAGTTTTGCCTTCAGATTTGGTCGCTCCAGATTTTGTTAGACATATTGGGTGTAAAGATATTTGTGTGGGCAAGTTGTTCGATTCCAAATATAATTTAATGTTGGAATTGCGCAAAGTTTCCTTGAAGGATAAGTTCGATTTCAAGGTTGCAAGATCTACATCGACACGTTTGAGGCACATTGTACTTCGATTTCGTGTAAATGGCGTCTTCGAGCAAAAGAGCATCAAATCTAGAGAATGTACGTTGGGTAGTGATGAGATGTGACAACATACACACGTGTCGTAATGAGTAGGGGCCTTCGTCAAGCGAGTCGGGTTATTGGTCATAGTATCGCGAATAAATTTATTCGGGAGAAGCGGATATATACTCCAAATGACATCATAGCGGACATTCGAGCAAGAATACAATATTCAGCTTATCATACCAACGAGCTTATCGGGCTAGAGAATTTGCTCTTGAGGTGATACGAGGAAGTCCATCAGAATCATATAATTTACTTCCCAAGTACTCTCATGTATTGGAGAAGGAAAATGAGGGTACAGTAACTGCTCTTAAATTGGATGGCAATAAGAATTTCTTGTACTATTTTGTGGCTATTGGATCCAGTATCACTTGGTTTTCTGCAGTGTCGGACCGATGATTGCGATGAGGCAGTACTCATCTCAAAGGGTTATATCGCGGAACAATGTTTGTGGCAACCTGCTTAGATGGAAATAATCAATTGTATCCGCTCGCTATTGGGATTGGAGATTCCGAAAATAATGATGCTTGGGAATGGTTTGTGATGAATTTGCATAGAGTAATTGGTGATATTCCAGATTTAGTCATTATTTCCGATCGATGCAATTCTATTCAGAGAGCCATTATGAAGATATTTCAGTAGTGCTACCCACGGCATTTGTTTCTACCATGTCAAAGGTAATGTCAAGTCGAAATTTAGAATGTCAAAAGCTCTTTGGAATAAGTTTGAGCCTGCATTTATAAATGCAGCTAAGGAATACAGATGCGAAGATTTTAGAACACAACTTGAGGGGTTATGGGGAATGCATTACGAGGCGGTGATTACTTAGAGAATAATGTGGGCACATGTAATTGGGCACGATCTCGATTCGATGGAAGGAGGTACAGCATTCTAACCACTAATATTGCGGAAAGTGTAAATTCTTTGATGAGGAACCTCGAAAATTTCCTATAACTCATTTGGTTGACCATTTTCGAAAAACATTGCAACAATGGTTTTATCACGGGAAAATAGTGGCGGAATCGATGAGTACTCCTTTAACAACGTGGGCAAATAAAATAGTAGTGACGGAAAAGATGAAGTCTGAAAGAATGAATGTTACGTCCGGTTGTACGAGCATAAATTTCAAGTTTGGGGTAGTGGTGTGAAGGAAGGGTTAGTTGACATAAGTCGTCGGACTTGTAGTTGTAAAGTATTCCAACTTGATCAACTTGTATGTGCTCATGCAATAGCTGCTTGCACTGCATGCTCGAGTAGATTACATAGGTCTCGTTCTCGGTTTACTCTAAGGAATCATTATTGAAGGCATATGCGGTGCTAATCAATCCAGGTTGGCGATGTCTCATCTTGGGAAGTTCCACACACATCCAGCAGTTGAAAGTAAATCCTCGATAGAAAAACCGCCTCACGGTGCGTCGGAAGGAGCTTAGAATACCATCTGTTGGTGAGGATGTATCACGGAGAAGCGTGATGTGTTCTCGGTGCAAGGAACACGGGCATAATAGAAAAGATGTAAGAATCCCATTACGACGAATCATAATTAGCGATCTATTAGTATTGAAGGAATATATTATATGATGTATTTTAAACTCTTATGTTTATTATGTATTCGACATGTTAAAGCTGTCTTTGTTAAAATGATTACTCATAATAAATGTTGGAGAATTGTCGAACCGAAATAAGATTAATCGCACTATATTTACAATTGTTCAAATATATAATTTACAATCTAATATCATTATTAAATATGTCAACGGCAATCTTCTTCCTAAAGTATTGTCTATGACTACTGTCAAAATTAAGTAGCACGTTGTGAAAGATTGTCAAAATTTTCAAAAACACGTAGCTATCCATCTTTCCAAAATGACCAAATATATCTTTCCTGAATAATCTTAATTTTTGTTTCGTTAACTTCCTATTGATAGCATCCATCACATTCCCAAATTTTGAAGTATTTGTCATACGCCCGGGGAAGTGTTTCGTTTCTGGAATCTTCATCGTGCCTGGTTTTGTGGCCATTACGATCGCAAAAAATCAAATATATAATTAATTAATCTGATAATTAAAAAATTTAAAAAAATCAAGATTTTTTGTTTTTAACATTTTTTACAATCGCATGACATGTAGCGACAGAGCTCATCGGCAGCGCTGTGTGCGACGGAGCCATCGCCATGCGTGAGCTCATGACGAGAGCCCATCAGCTGCGCGGCTCGCGACAGAGCCCATCGCAGCGCGTGCGCGCGACAGAGCCCATCGCTGCGCGGCGCGGCGATGAGCCATCGCAGCGCGTGCTGACAGTGCTGTCAGCGCTGCGCTGCGATGTCTGTCACTGTCGCGTGACAGTACGTGATTAGCGTCACATGGCGCTGTGACAGTGCCATGGTCACTGTCGCAGCGTATTTTCTACTGTTCAGTCCGTGATTTCTACTCTTATTACACCTATACTCACTCATGATCACACAATCAACACTTTATTCTTGCAATACACCATCAACTGTTTAATATAGTCTAAGGGGCATTTTATCGAGCACTGGCGTACCACTCTTTAAACCTAAATTTCACTTAACAATCTCCAATATTTATTGCCAAACAATCCTAATCTCATCTATATGCATCCATACATTCATTTTTCACTAATCAAACTTATCAAAATAGAAAAAATTGAAATTTACGAGTGAAACTTACCGAAAATTATAAAATGGAGGATGATAGAAACCCATGGGAGTTGAGTTCACTGTCAAAATCCATTCAAGCGTTTCACTTGAGGTCGCTGGAGTTGAGTTCACAATCACGGGAGCAGGCAATCGCTGTTCGGAGGTCACCGGAGAAGCTAACGGAAGATTGGTTTTGAGAGAGAGATGGGTATTATGGGAAAAAAAGAGTAAATGGTTAAAGATGATAGAAAAATATAAATGGCTATTTTGGATATTTGTAAAATTTTTTGGTTAATTTTGTAAATTTCCGAATTCAATCGGAAGAATCGGTCACTTTATAATCATTATTACGCACATGTAATTATTGTATTGGCTACATGTCATGTCAAAACGAAGTATGCATGCACCAGATGCATAGTAGGCAGACCCCACCTTGGGCTTCTTCGCTCCGGATTAGGTGCAATTGCCAACAAACGACATTCTTTATGAATATATAAAATAGAATATAGTGCTGTTAAATCACCTTTCTCTTTTTATTCGTGTGACGAGGAGATAAATATGAACATAATTCGATTCCTTCTACTATCGCAAGTAGACTTTTTTTTTTTAACAAAAAATTATAAAAGATGATAGGCTGGTTATTAAAAAGGGAAATTGTTAGAATATTTGTTAACAACCCCAGTGACATTGACTTGGTCGAACACAACACAAACGTACACCAATAGCAATCCGCAACCGCAACCCTGCGGAATTTAATTAAATAGTCAAGCCGTGACATTTGAGATTATGCAATTACAAGATTTTGCCGCTGACCTCACCTAACAAAAATCAAAGCACGGCCCAGGATTTTTCCTCAGATGCAATTATACTTGTTGTATACAATCTAGAAACACATAAAAAGTCGTTTGAATAAGGAATTTCCACGGAAATTGCAAGAGGAATAATGGCAGCGCTGATAAAAAAGAAGTGGGTGAAGAAACGGTCAAGGCGAAGAAACTCAAGTCTCAGAAGCAGCAGCTATCACTTAAGTATCAGCAGCATTAATAACATCATCGACTTTGATTGAATTTTTTAAGATTCCACACAACTAAAGTCAACAAAATCATGAATCATCTGCTTTACTAAAAGCTTCCGTTCATCGATGACTCGTACTGCTTACTTCCCCTTTACCCCCCCAAGTAAAATCGAATTCTGCAGTCCCTTTTACTTTTCGATCATCAACTAATGGTTTTCAATCAAATAAATTGATTGCGTTTCTTCTCATACGAACAAGCTGCGACTGTCCACCACCACGACCACCTCTATATATATATATATATATGAATTAGTTTACCCAATTTGTCATCACAGATTTTGTACCACACCACACGTATTTGGAGTTTTAATGGACGATTTAAGTGAGGTTACCTAAACTATTAGTAAAGGTTAGGACCCAAAATGCCAGAACCTTATTATTATATTTAGATTTATGGTCCATTGTGTGATATCCAAGTTTAATCTTTTAAATTAAACATCTATTTACATGTTTGTATAATGATAGATTATTATGCAATAATCTAGTTAATCATCTTAAGGAACAACAACACTCCTCGTCAAATGTACAAGTCTTAATGATTAAGTCACGTTTTAGGTGGGGATTGTGGTTGCGTTAACAGTCGAGATGAAAATCTTTCACTTAAAAGGCTTGTGCTTTTTCATTCGTCCTTTTATCCATATCTGCCTGAAATCAAGGGTGTTTTTTTCTCTTGCATTCGCTTTATATATTCTCAAATCAAGTACAGTTAGCAGTTGCAGCACTGAATTGAATTGAGCTTGAAACATACCCGTCACTCCATGAGTATCGCTGATGACCTTCCAATGGTTATGCAAATTTGCTTTCAAGACAAAAGGTATGTGAATGAAAACAATAAATTAATAATTAAACGTAGAGAGAGATAGAGTGGGTGATGTTACTACTCTATAGTAAGCGACACGGTTACGTCGAATTATTTGATTAATTTATAATTTCAACATTATTTGTAAAAACTTACAAAGTATATTCCATATATAAAATATACTTTTATAAAAAAATAATAATTATACCTCTAAGAATTGGAAAAATGATCACATAAATCTTTCACTTAAAATGATAAGTTTTTAATAATGTTTTTTGACTACAACACCCTTAGTCAAAATTCTGACTCTATTATTTTTTAATAATTATAAATATGATTTAGATGGTTTAATTTGTCTAGAAGACTAATAATACTAAAATATTTTTAATAGATAAAATAAAATTTAAAATGTAAATTATTATACTTATTTTGGATTTATTATAAAATTCATATTAAATCTTTGGGTCAAGTAGATTTTACAACTAATAAAATATATATATCATGTATTAATAATATTAAAATTATTTTATATAATATAGAAAATAATTTTAAATTTTTATATATTTATTTTAATATTATGTTTTTATTTATTATAAAATATTTGAGTTAATTTTTATGAATTAATAGAGGCAAAAGAGACAAAAAGTATTTTCATAAAAAAACGTATTAATATCTCTTATTAAAAATATGAAGATTTACATGACAAATCCTTCAAACCTCAAGAGTGTAGGGGTTCTTTTCCATAATTTTATATAATACATACACCTTTGCCGCCGATGAATATATAACAAGGTCTCTATTGTTTTCAAAGTTGATTGTTAAATTACCATTGATTTAGAAATGGATGCCAAAACCCTTTTTAATTGTGAATTTTGTTTATTTGGATTGATACAAAGACGTTAATAAACTATATAATGCACACAAAATTAATAAAATATAATGCCTTTATCTTGATCGTCCATTGGGGAAATTGAGTAACAAAGGAAATCTAGATGTGCTTTTATGAACTAGTGAGATTTAAGGATTAATTGCCCATTTTCTACTATGATCCATCATCCTCTGAGGCAAATTTTAAGGATGTAGATGCCTTTAAAAAAAAAAGAAAAAGATAAATAAAAAAATAACTATTAAAACCAATATTGTTCAATGGTAATAGGCAGCTTGAGCAAAAATGAAGAGACCAAAAGCAATGATGGAGCTTGTTCCAGTAGCCGAACTTTATACGCTGGCAGATGGTTAAGTAGGCCAAAGTTAAAGAATTGATGAAGGGGAAAAAGGGCAAAAAAAAAATAAAAAAAAAGGCAATGTTGTGATCAAAATGATTGTGTTTGATGATGGATTGCAAGAAAGCAGTGCATGTGTTTCTCCTCTTCCCCAGCTCATCACCTCTCACGCTTCCTCTCAAATCTCAAGAAAAGCAGAGCAGCGTTGCAAAATGTTTCACACTTTTTTATTTGAAAAAGTGCAAAAAGCCCTGCGATGGGGGGGATTCTCATCCTTAAAAGCAGTAATAATCAAGTTTATGCCACCAGTTATTTGCTTAATCGCCCGCCGAATGCGGAATAAAGTGGGTTCTGGACCATGTTATTTTTTCTGCCGTAGTGTCGATGTAACGTAGCAATCCATAATCATATTATAGGACCAAAATGCTAGTTCCTTTTTTGACATACAGTTCGGGAATTTTACGAAAATAATTCTTTTGACACGTTTGATTAAAAGAAAATAAGGAACAAAAAAGAAATAAGAGGATGGAAATGAATTTAATGTCTAATTAAATAATAAAAATAAAATTAATTATTTTTAAAATCATTTGCTCTCGGTTTTATTGTTTTTCATTTCTCTCCTCTCCTATCTCCTATCATTTTTTCTGACCAAACATGCACTCCGTATTATATAACAGCTGATTCTGATGGATTGATCCAAGATTACTGAAACGGAGAAAATATAGCACGTGAAACACCATAATGGGCGTCGTTTCATATTTATGCAAAAATTACCAATCTATCATCGGCGTCGCCTATGATTGTGGGTGTAGAGCAAGACGATCGTGGCGCTTTGAAATGCCCCCAGCCCACAATCGGCCTATGATTGGAACAAGCCCATAAAACACGAACAGCTCGAGCCGAGTTTCAATTAAAGAGACCTCATTGGTCTAGGTACTTCTATAAACGTTAGGACCTTTCAAATAATTTTAGCCCTATTCTGTATTTAAAACTACAATATTATTGTAACTCTTTCTATTATTTTAATTTACTTTGAAGGGGTCATATTAGCTTAATTAGAGATTACAACGAGAGAAAAATATTAAAGAGAATGTAAATTTTAGACTTTTAAGATGATTTTATGAGTTTCTAATCATAAAAAATTAATAGAGTACATAGTTTATCTCCATATCACTTAAAATAAATATACCTATGTTAAATAATAACTTCCTCATATTAATAAAAATAATTGGTTCCAACATTATAACTATAAAGATGTTTTATTGTATGTATTATTTTAATATTTACATTAAATTAATATTATCTATATTCATTCTATATTTTATTATTTTTTAGATAAAATAAAAAAATTTTGAATTTATTTATTTTAAATTATTCGAATTTAATAGTTTAAATAATTTAGCGTTCAACTATCATAGAGTGGTGTCTATTTAATTATATTTTTGTACCATTATAATTATCGTCATTAGAATATTAGATTTATGCAGCAGTATAAGTATTATTAACAAATAAATTTCTGTTCATTGTAGATCTACTGTCAAAGCTTCGGTTTTAAACAAATGATTGTAAATTTATAGGGAATAGTAGATCCGTTACAGGTGACAGTTGCTCCTTTCCGCATTGAAGATTTTAACGGTACCGAATTTTATCCTAAAAGATGTTGATATGCGATGGCTACTAGTGGCCGGCCCCGTGGAGCTGTCGCTAGCATTTCGTCATCACCGACTGCAATATTTTTGGGTTCTTCATTTTATTTAATTTTAATTATATTAATTAAAATGAGTAAAAAAAAAAAAAACAACCTAATTTGAACGGTTATAGGGTTTGTGTAATGAGACTGCTGCATTGTGTAATGCACTAAAATGCAGTCTCATTGAGTTGTCAAACCTTAAATGACACGTGTGTAGCGTATCTTTAAAGGATATTCCAAATGACGCCATGAATGTTAATTGTGTTGTTGTTACCAAAGCTGAAAGTTTAGCTATCATTGGCCTGAGCCAAGAGCAGGTCATTATAGAATATTAGGATCGTAATTTGAAACGTGTTTCATTCTTAACCAAAGGTTGTGGACAGTAAACGCTGACAGAGCATCATTTTCAATGTAGAAAGATCTTGGCTTGAATGACAAGAAACATATGCCAGCCATAATATAACTCCACGTCATGACATTTGGCAAGTTCCATACGTGGTGCTGTTATATTCGTGATATTAGCTACAATTTAGCGAACTACAGCCGTTGATTCGTTTGACTTTGACGTCCTAAGATAATTTGAATATAGGAAAACTCGCGAGGCAGCTCGTGTTCGTGGGGGCTGGGGGCGTGTTCTGGACTTCTGGTTCAACCAAATCAAATATTTGACCCTTCTCCCAATGGCCAAAAAAAAGGGCAAATATTTGACCAAGCATGCATGGAAATATGATGTTTTTTTTTTTTGGGCATTTGAAAACCAATAATTTAAAGAGAAATGTCTCGTATCGTAACATCTAAATTTTAATTAATATAATATTTTTTTATTCGTTTATAGTTAAATAATTCTATCAATTATTAAATTTATTAGTTAATAAATAAGTCATACATATCTAATAAATAGGTAACAGTTAAAAATTAAATTAAAACTCAAATATTATACTTCTTAATATTATTGTAATTTAAAAATATCTATTTTAAAAAGTAATTGAGGTGCTTATTTATTGTCAAAATAAATAAATAAATAAATAATTTAACTATTTATCTTATTAAAAATAGTAAAGTGTGGATGATAACAATCAAATCTTTTTTCTCTTTTTTAGTAATTTTGACGTATGTTTGATAACTGTAATAATATCATATAAATGTAATTTAGAGATGAGTTAAGGCATAAGAACATCTTTAAAAAAATTTTTAAATAAAATTTTACTTTTTGTATGAAGATTTACATTAATATTTATAAAAAGATCTTTAATTAAAATTTATTAAATGAAATAATGCTCTATTTTTAATAATATCGAGTAATTTCAATATCTCTTTTCTATTGATATTATATTATTTGTTTATAAAAAAGAGAAGTGATATAATACTGTTTATTTTTCTTTTTGTAACAAATATCTGCTTTGTCTTTTGGGGTTCTAACAGCCATTGTTTTATTGTTTTATATTGTTCTATTTTTCTTCAAATTGTTGTGTGTTTTCAAGTAATTGCATAATTAATATTATATATTTAATTTATTAACAACTAGCTTTTTAATTGGCAAGCGTTAAATTAAAATTAGACAAACATAATGGGAAAAATATATTAAAAGCACGTCAACATAATTATTGGAGGGTACTTGAATTTGTTAGAGTGAAAATTTTGGAGAATCGTTAAATTTGATGGAAGAAAAAAGTTTAATTAAAATAATATAAATTTATTCATATTTAAAAAGTCGAAGTAATAAATCTTTTTTTCTTTAAAAAACGAAAAGAGTTGCTTTTTATTGTTTTATTTGTTAATAAATAAATAAATATTTAAAAATCCAATTTTTTAAAAAACTTTTGATGATACTTTTTAACCAAAAAGAAAAAAATTGCGACAAGTACCGTGCAGAGACTTCCACGTACATTTAATAAAATAAATACATTTTGAGAAGCGTATGTATGATTGATAATTAAACACATCCTATAAAATAAAATATAATTGGCACAATTTTATTTATAGTTGCAAAATGAGATCTAATAAAGTCGTTATCTGTCACGTGAAGCCCACCAAAATGAAGCCACGTGTCTCATACAAAAGTAGGGCATCGTGAAAGAAAAAACAAGGCAGAAGAGTAAACGCTCTTACTGTGTGAATATGAGCTATTAAGCCTTGAGTTAACCTGACAGGACAGCCACCCCAACTTGGTTGGAAAAAAAAAAATCTCAGGAGTTGACGGCGGCAGAAGAGGGAAGAGTGCCTCCTCTCTCGTTCTCTCAAAATTTGTTCTCAATTTTTTTTTCTTTGAACACACACCGATAGTCTTATACACTACTTTCAGGTACCTTGTAATCTCATGATCTTGCTGTTTTTAACTTTTTATGTTTTCAGTCTCATTGCTTTCTTTGTTGGTTTTTGTGGTCACAAGCACCATTCTCCTGTTCTTTGACTCCGTGGGTATTTTTGCTATTGTGTCCTTTAGGTGATTGAGAACTTGGGGTTCTTTGTTGGATGTTTTGGATTTGATTGTTTTTTATTTTCATTTTTAGTATTAGACGGAGGAAGAGTACACTTGGAAGGCAAAGTTTTGATCTTTTTGCCGTTTTGGTGAGAGAGACAGAATTCGGGTGATTGACTGAATGGCTGTAGATTGATTGATTATTTTTCAAGTGTGTACTTGATAATGATGCATCTTTCATTGTTCATGGTGTTGTTATGATTCTGAAAGTAATGGGTGTTTGATCTATTTTGTTGTGAACTAATATTTTTGTTGGGCTTGTTAGTGTTTAAAAACCTACTTTGATGGTTAGGTTGAGGTGGTATCGATCTTATGTTTGGTTTGTTTATTGGTAATGGGGTGGGAAAAAAAGTTCAATGAAGCACAGAAGTTTCTGTGATGGAAAAATATGAGCTCCCTGTGTGGAGTATCCACTATCCAGTTTAACATTTTGTTGTTGATGATTTAATCTCTGAATTTTTTATTGTTTTCTGCTTTTGACTGTTGAATCCAATGATTTAGTGGCAAAGTGATGGGAAAAATCGACACAATTCAAAATTTCTTGCAGTGTAATATTTTAGTAGTCTGTACAAGCCGTCATTCTTCAAGTTGTTTGGGTACAGAAAATCTCTGTAGGCTTTCATTATTGCTTTTCTTATGTCACATTATTTGGTAATTCAACCCTTGCACAGTTCTACATGCTTTTATGTGTGTTTAGATGATTCATTTCAATGATTTGACGTTCGGTATGGGGGATTACAAAACTATTTTTTAACTTGTAGGTGGAAAAAATTTAGTTATGTAAGTCTATTGATTGTATAACTAATTGCATATTTTTCACTTTTATTTTTTCTTAGTATATTTTCATTTTTTTAAAAAAATATTTGAGTGTTTATTTCTTTGTGCTTGATGCAGAACAAGGACAGCCAAGCCTCTGCTTGGTGAATTTCAATTTCTCTTGTGAATAGTGTCCTTGGCGTGTTGCAATATTTCAATAGTTTTGAGGATCCCTGCCAAATATAAGCCTCATTCTATTGAAGCAGTGGACATGGAAGTGACTGTGTTTTCATCAATGTCAGAATTCATGTAAAATCTGACTTGGGTGTGAACCATAGATGACAAAAACCGAGAAAACTATTTCATAGAACTTCTATAACAGGCTTGGCAACTCCTCCATTTAACAGGTTTAGTCCTTGAGTATAAACATATCATTGCTGCATGAAAGTAAAAACGTGGGTATTGAATTCCACTTCATTTATTTCTACTGTTTCTGTATTCCGTAAGCTGCTGATTAGCTCCAGCAACTTTTATCTGGCTTACCTCATGGATTGCGATCTGAGCAAGTTCTGTTTCCATTATTTGTTGGATGGAAAAGTGCTGTCCAGATTATGTTCTCATGGCTTTGTTGTAATTTTTTTGCATTGAGTGGAATGTCTAGTTGCTATACTATCTTGCTAAAAATGAAGGGGTTTCAATCCTTCAATGGCTTTGGTAGGGCAACTTTGTTTTGCTGATAGTTGTTTATGAACCATCATGAGTGCATTTTCTTGCTTCAGATGTTGACAATGAAGTTTTAACGTTTTTATGGTAATTGACTAATTTCAGATAATGTTGCGAGCAAAGCATATAACTAACCTTTCAAGCACTGCTCGATCATTCTTTCTTAATGGCTCACGATGTAGCGCATCTGATGGAAGTTCATGTACTTGCTCTGAGGATGAAACCTGTGTTTCCCGAAGGCAGCATAATACTCAAATGGTATACACCTGTGCTCGGGCAGGTGCTGTGGTTTCAGGGGAAGCAGTAAAAGCGGCGGGTTTTCAAAAAGCAGAGAGGGTATATGTTCCCACTCCCAGTTCTTTAGGGAGATCAGATCATGTCAGTTATGCTAGTGGCATTGATACTGTTTCAAAGGATGTGCTCACATCCTCCCCTATTGCAGACCAGTTTGTTAAGGCAGGTGTTGCGGCAGTGAGTTTTTTGTCAGATTTAGTAAATTATAAGCTTCCTACATTAGATGGAAGTGATATAGCAAACTCTTCTACAAATTGTATGGTCGATCCCACCAGGCCTATTTCAAATATAAAACCTGCAAATGTGAAGACCATTAGAAGAGAAAATGTTTCCAAAGTCTACCCAAAATCATCTGCTGAGTCAACAGTTGGGTCAAAGACTTCAACTAGCTATCACAGTGCCAAGGATAAAGGTGATAATTCAAACATTGCACGGAGTTTCAAGCGAGTTTCAAATGCTTCAAATGGGACTCCGCTAGAAACTCATAATGTATCTTCTGATAAGTGTGATCGGAGGAGGATTGTACAGGCAAGATCCAAAGCTCATTCGAACCGCTTCAACTCAAATTTTAATTCAAACCTACGGGCTTCGGATGCAAAGGTTGTGGAGTGTGTCTCAGAAGGTTTCGGCAAACCCTCCAGAGAAATGAAAATTCCTGCTGGGCTTGCTCCATTTTCCAGGCAGTTTGCCAGCACTGGGAATGTAGTGGAAAGTGTTTCTCGCATACTGCGACAGTGGAAGTGGGGCCCTGTAGCTGAAGAGGCTCTTGGAAATACCAACTATTCGATGGATGCATATCAGGCAAACCAAGTTCTAAAGCAGCTCCAAGATCATACAGTTGCTCTTGGTTTTTTCAATTGGTTGAGGCGGCAAGCTGGGTTCAAGCATGATGAGCATACCTATACAACCATGGTGGGCATCCTTGGTCGTGCTAGGCAGTTTGGTGCTATAAACAAATTGCTTGATCAGATGGTGAGGGATGGATGCCAGCCAAATGTTGTGACATATAACCGTCTTATTCACGGTTATGGACGTGCGAATTACCTGAACGAAGCACTTGATGTGTTCAAACAAATGGAAGTAGTAGGCTGTGAACCTGATCGTGTCACCTACTGCACGCTTATAGACATTCATGCAAAAGCTGGGTTTCTTGATGTTGCCATGGATATGTATAAGAAAATGCAAGCTGCTGGTCTTTCTCCTGACACATTCACTTACAGCGTTATAATCAACTGCCTTGGAAAAGCTGGCCATTTACAGGCGGCCCACCAACTCTTCTGTGAGATGGTTGATCAGGGTTGTGTTCCTAATTTAGTGACGTATAATATCATGATTGCTTTGCAAGCCAAGGCGAGGAATTATCAGAGTGCATTAAAGCTTTACCGAGACATGCAGAATGCAGGATTTGAACCGGACAAAGTGACTTACAGCATAGTAATGGAGGTTCTTGGACATTGTGGGTATCTTGATGAAGCAGAAGCAGTTTTTGCTGAGATGAGAAGGAAAAACTGGGTTCCTGATGAACCAGTTTATGGCCTTTTAGTAGATTTGTGGGGGAAGGCTGGAAATGTTAGGAAGGCATGGGAGTGGTATGAAGCCATGCTCCAAGCAGGTTTGCGCCCTAACGTGCCCACTTGCAATTCCCTGCTTAGTGCATTCCTTAGGGTGCATCAGCTGTCAGATGCTTATCACTTGTTACAAGGCATGTTGAATCTTGGTTTAAAGCCTTCGCTGCAAACATATACATTACTCTTAAGTTGTTGTACAGAAGCACGTTCCCCATATGACATGGGGTTTTGTCATGAACTTATGGCTGCGTCGGGCCACCCTGCACATACGTTTCTGCTCACTATGCCATCTCCAGGACCTGATGGTCAGAATGTGCGAGATCATGTGAGTAGTTTCTTGGATATGATGCACAGTGAGGATAGAGAGAGCAAGAGGGGACTCGTAGATGCAGTGGTGGATTTTCTTCACAAGTCAGGGCTCAAGGAGGAGGCTGGCTCCGTCTGGGAGGTGGCTGCTCAGAAAAATGTCTACCCAGATGCTGTTAAAGAGAAAGGCACATGTTATTGGCTTATCAATCTCCATGTCATGTCAGATGGCACTGCTGTGATAGCCCTCTCTAGGACACTGGCCTGGTTCCGGAGGCAAATGCTAATGTCAGGGGTTGGTCCCAGTCGTATAGATATAGTTACAGGTTGGGGGAGGCGCAGCAGGGTGACAGGGACTTCTCTGGTGAGGCAGGCTGTGCATGAATTGCTCCATATGTTTAGCTTCCCCTTTTTCACTGAGAATGGCAATTCTGGGTGTTTTGTTGGGTGTGGGGAGCCTCTTAATAAATGGCTGCTTCAGTCGTATGTGGATCGGATGCATTTACTATAGTTGATATTTAGCACTTGGCTGCATGAACACAACGCAGAGTTTTGTTGCGGGAAGTAGAAGAGGTGTTCAGACGTATGGTGCGTATTTTTGTGCAACTAGATTTCAGTCACATTGAAATGCGGAAATAATGCCAGATTTTGATTGTGCGAGTTACTTCATCTTGTAGCTTCAAGATTTTGTAGTTTAACACTAAGCCATTTGTAAATTTCAAAAAAAGGAAAAAAAGGATTGAAGTGGCTGAGTGGCCATGCTACTTCTGCAGGTGCATGCAATGATCTTCTTACCTTATGCGGCTGCTTTATCAGTCATTATGTAATTTTAGATTTTGCGGGTTTCAGGTGGCAGGCCTTGCTTGCAGTGTTCGTTTACAATGCGCTCTTTAAATGCATGGCCATGATTCTTTCAAAAGTCGTGAATGATGAAACTAAACTTTTCGATACCTTTTTCTGAAATCATCCCAAACCAAGAAAATCAGATTGCATTGCATGCCAATGATGCAGTAGTGGTTGGTGAGAAAATCTCACTTCTCCAATGCGTGCTGTCTTCCAAGTTAATTTATTATTGTGGGTTCTACATGTTTTATCAAATTTCAAATACAAAAACAAAACAACATGTAACATGCCCAGTTTTTTGGCTTACGGTTTTAAGTATGGTGTATGCAGGCGTCAATCTCAATTTTTGATCTCAAATTTCTGGTATGACTGCTACAGTTACTTAGATATTAACTTTCGTTATAGCCTAAATGAGATAGAGATATCATTTTAACACGTGGTAAGGGTATTTTTCATAATAGCCATTGCTAATCCCACCGTTTTACTAATTGTAGGACAAATTATTCCCATTTCAATAATTATTCCCATTTCAATTATCATTACCTTAAACGCGCAAAACATTTCCTTAGGCAAAATGATGCGACATTAATTAATGATTAAGCATGATTACATTTTTCAATTTTAAAATAATTTTTTTAGAATATTTTAAAATGATTTATTTAATAAAAGTTTAGTCCCCCGTGCTCACTAATCTCGTTTCGTTGGCATAATTAACAAGGATAATTAGGGAGCTTAATGGTTGTATTACTTAATCCATCCTTTTTTAATTATTATTATTTTTTTCTCATCAAACGTCGCCCCCTTCTTCCATGGGTTTGGTAGGTGCTTGCCTCCTTCGCCTTCGCCTTCTCCTTCTGTCACACTTTCCGTCAGTCTCCTTAAAAACTCCTCACTCTCTTCATCGATTTCACCGTCGATCTAATTCCGTCACCGTTAATAGTCTCTAATTCCCGTTTTACCCTCAACATTCTCATAATTTTTCAAGTACCTTCTTCACATCACAATCCCTTCTCTTCACTCATTTTTGATATATTTATTTACTCACGCATGTAAATAAAGAAAATATCCATTTTAATTAGTCGATGGGGCATAAAAAAAAGAACACTGCTCCTCGTTCTAAACAATCACCAGCGGCCGCGGTCGAAGCCGAGCCGTGCGCGACTCCCGATGCGACGTTTAGCCAAACCAAAACCGAACCGTCGGAGGCCGACGTCGTCTTTGGCGGCGGGGGTGCTTCGACTTACGGCGCGATCAAGCTCGAGTGCGAGCGAGCCTTGACGGCTCTTCGGCGCGGAAACCACACGAAAGCGTTGAGGTTAATGAAGGAGTTGAGTTCGCGCCATGAGAACTCGGCGTACGTGGCGCTGATTCACCGCGTGCAAGGCACGGTGTGCGTTAAAGTGGCGTCGATCATCGACGATTTAAACGCGAAACAACGGCATTTAAAGAATGCGATTGAATCTGCGAAAAAAGCCGTGGAGTTGTCGCCTAACTCCGTTGAATTCGCGCACTTTTACGCAAATCTATTGTATGAGGCTGCCAATGACGGAAAAGAATATGAAGAAGTAGTTCAAGAGTGTGAGCGTGCTTTAGCTATTGAGAATCCTATAGATCCTGCTAAAGAGAGCTTACAGGATGAGAGTCAGCAAAAAATTTCGACAGCTGATGCTCGAATTGCGCATGTGCAGAGTGAGCTTAGGAGCTTGATTCAGAAATCCAACATTGCTTCCATTTCTACATGGATGAAGAACTTAGGAACTGTTGAAGAGAAGTTTAGGTTGATTCCTATTAGGAGAGTGGCTGAGGACCCTATGGAGGTTAGATTAGTTCAGGCTAGGAGGCCTAATGAGATTAAGAAGGCCACAAAAACGCCAGAGGAGAGACGAAAGGAGATTGAGGTTAGGGTTGCTGCTGCTAGATTGTTGCAACAGAAATCGGAGACAGGACAGCTGCAACAGAATAATCAGGGGGAGAGGAATGTGGATTCTGGTTCAGGAGGTTTGGAGAAGAGAGAAAGAGAGAGGAGGAAGCATGGAAGTAATTTGAGGAGAAACAGGTCGAAAGAAGAGAGGAGGGATTTTGTGCGGTCTTATTGGAATTCCATGAGTTTAGAAATGAAGAGGGAGTTGCTTAAGGTTAAGGTTTCCGATATTAAAGCTCATTCTAGGTCATTGACGGATGGTTTGGCAAGTGATGTTTTAGCTGAGGCATTGGCATTTGCGGAAGAGAATAAGACTTGGAGGTTTTGGGTTTGTTGTAGGTGCAATGAGAAGTTTGCTGATTCGGAATCACATATGCATCATGTTGTGCAAGAGCATATGGGGAATTTGTTGCCGAAGATGCAGGCAGTTTTGCCTCAGAGTGTTGATAATGAGTGGAATGAAATGATTGATAATTGTCCTTGGAAGCCGCTGGATATTGTAGCAGCTGTTAAAATGCTTGGACAGGATAAAACCAAGTCCCAGGATACTGAAGTTAGTGAGGATTTCTACTCTGGGAATCATATTGAGGAGTGTGATGATTGCTTTAAAGATGCATGGGATTCTTCACCTGAGAAGGAGAATTTGGGTCATAGTTATAACAGTTGCGCTGTTGAGGTCAATGATTGTGAAAAGGTTGTGAGCATCCAGTGTAGAGGATGTGATGCTAACCAGGTATCTGCTGAATACCCACTGATTGACAGTTGGCCGGTGGCAGATGACACTGAAAGGGCGAAGCTCCTTGAAAGAATTCATGCTTTATTTGATTTGCTTCTTAGGCATAAATGTCTCTCGGCAAGCCATCTCAGCAAGGTCATACAGTATACAATGGATGAGCTGCAGAGTTTGGCTTCTGGCTCTCTACTTCTGAATCATGGTATGGGCCAAACACCAATGTGCATATGCTTTTTGGGAGTTCACCAACTGAGAAAAATTGTCAAGTTCTTGCAGGAGCTATCTCATGCTTGTAGTTTGGGTAGATATTCTGAGAAAAGTAATTCTATTGATGATGCAAACAGTGTCAGCCTAAGTCTTGAGGTTAAAGAGACTATTGTTCTTAATGGAGATGCGTCATGTCTTCTGTTGGACGAATGGTTACTACCCACTGAACTTATTTCTGGTGATGCTTTTATAGATAATGAAAATTCTGCTAACATTAGGAATGAGAATAGGGGTGCAGAGGATGCAGATGCTTTGCTGTCCTGGATCTTTGCAGGCCCCTCGAGTGGGGAACATCTGACAACATGGATGCATTCGAAAGAAGAAAAAACTCAGCAGGGAATGGAAATTCTCCAGACGCTTGAGAAGGAGTTTTATCACTTGCAGAGCCTTTGTGAGAGAAAGTGTGAGCATTTGAGCTATGAGGAAGCATTGCAGGCATTGGAGGATCTCTGTCTGGAAGAAGGTAAGAAACGAGAGACTGTTGCGGAATTTGGCCATCGAAGCTATGAGTCTGTGCTTAGGAAGCGAAGAGAAGAGCTTCTTGAGGGTGAAAATGATATGTTCGTTAGCAATAGGTTTGAGTCAGATGCAATATTGAATGTTTTAAAAGAAGCTGAAGCACTGAATGTCAATCAATTCGGATACGAAGATACTTATTCTGGTATGACTTCCCAGTTATGTGATTTGGAATCTGGTGAAGATGATGATTGGAGAAATAAGGACTGTTTGCATCAAGTGGACACATGCATAGAAGTTGCAATCCAGAGACAGAAAGAACAGTTATCGGTAGAGGTCAGTTCATTGGTTCGAGAAAGACCTTTTGATTAAGAAATCACTTAAATGTTGATGCTTTAACTAACTTGTTTGGTCATGCAGCTTAGCAAAATTGATGCTCGAATCATGCGAAACGTCACCAGTATGCAGCAGTTGGAACTCAAACTCGAACCTGTTTCTGCTTATGACTATCGGAAAATATTATTACCTCTAGTGCAGTCATATTTGAGGGTTTGTAATTAACAACCTGATCTGTGTATGGGTTCATCATTTTTCTTGGCTCAACTTAATTAGTTTGAATGTCAATCTTTCTAGGCACATTTGGAGGATCTGGCTGAGAAAGATGCCACAGAGAAGTCTGATGCAGCAAGAGAAGCGTTTTTAGCAGAACTTGCACTTGATTCTAAGAAGGGTGCTCGAGGAGGAAGTGATATTTCAAAACACACAAATGATAAGACAAAGGAAAAAAGGAAGCACAAAGAATACAGGAAAACTAAGGATTCAAAGGTTTTAATTTTTTGGTTTTGTTTACTTTTTCTTCTATTTTAGTTGTTATTTAATTATCTTACAAAATCCATTATACACGTTTAACATATTCTTACTTTTTCAGCCTGTTGGTGGTAATGAGCGGCACATAGTTCATGATAAGACTGCTGACCCGGCGTATGTTACCATTTTGCACAAATGGTTTTCACTTTTTTTCATGACATGCTGCTCTTTTCTAAAAATTTGTTACCTGGCTAGACTATACTGTTAGCATATGTTTAATGCATATCTCACTGCAGCTCCTTTCAAGTTGAATCTGATGGTGATAATCCAGATTCAGAGACTGTTGTTTCTACCAATGGGGATGACTTAAAACTACAGGAAGAGGAATTTAGGCGTAAAATTGAGCTTGAAGCAGAGGAAAGAAAGCTTGAGGAAACTTTAGAGTATCAAAGACGAATTGAGAATGAGGCTAAATTGAAACACCTTGCTGAGCAAAGCAAAAAATCTGCTCAAATATTTGGGGAAAATGTGGCTGGCGGAGTCCATGATGTTTACTTGGGTCATGGTAATGATGATCTAGACATGCACAAGCCAATGAAACTTTCATCACCGGTAAGCATCACTGTCTTCATGTTGTTAAATGTTATAAGATAGAAGTTGATGCGACCAGTTTGTATATCCCTTTCCATGAAAATTGGACATAGAATTGAATCTGGGGATATGCTAAATGGAAACTTTTGCTGCTGACGTAGGGATTTCTAAGGGGACCTCATGAACTTCACTTTTCAGGTACAGTTGGTGTCAAAGGATGAGTTCCCAAACAACTTCGAAGGCAGACCTGTGGATACTGCTAATGGTGCTGCAGTGCCAATCAGATCTTCCCCCACTTACAGTTTCCAGAACATCAACACTGTTCATCATTTGAGCATTAAACAAGGTTAACAATCATATGGAATGGTCAATATATGGTGTAATACGTGGAGACATGTTCATCATCTTTTCATATTGTGTAGGTCTGCCCAATGGAGAAACTCTAGAGGATGGTTTTCTTCCCACTGATAGACGAACAGGAAGGAGAGGTAGAAGGTATAGAAGTTCTTCTAGATCTCAAGATTGGAAGAATCAGGCCCTGTCATCTGAAAAGGAAAATATTGAAGTCAGATCCAATGACAGTCACCTTATTTGTGCTGGTAAGCTTTATGCTCTTGTTATGTTTTATGCTTTACTTGCTTATTTGGGCCATTTGCATTCATTTTCAATCTGACTTCATGGCAGTATAGAATCAATGCATATGAGTACTTAAATGCTTCTGAAGTGATTCAAGAACATATTTGGCTGGATCACTTGGCATGGCAACATGGTAAAACATATCAATGTTAGTTGCTTGTCTTTCTATGTACTACTGAAGAAAAACAAATTGATCATCTTAAAACTGCTCTGTAAAAGACAAGAGCATGAGGATTAATTTGCTTGTTTTTTTCTTTCGGTTGAATATCAATTTTTCCTTTAATTTTTTAGATGAAATGTTAGTTGCTTGTCTCCAACATCTGGTCAGTAGTAGAGTTTATATTCTATAGATGCTTCATTTTTTTGAGCTAGTCAGACCATGCTTTGTCTCTTGAATATGGAACTAATTTATCATGCTTTATCTCGTGATTTATTTTTACTGAATCAGCTGCTCCTTATTTGGGAGATGGTGGAACAAAGACATTGAGACAATTACATGCAGAGGAGGATGATGAGGAAAGGTTCCAAGCTGACCTTAAGCAAGCTGTACGCCAAAGCCTTGGTAAGAACTCTCCTTTTTCCTTCCCATTTTTCCTGTAATCTTGTCATTGTTATTTTACTGCCATAATTAATTTTGTGAAGCTATTTAGTGATGGAATGGACATTAGGATATAAAGAAAACTACATTAGTTTAGTTACTTCAAAAAATTTTCCCCAAGATTAGTTGTGAACTCTCTAACCTTAGATTCTGTTGTTTCTAGATACATTCCAAGCGCATAAAAAAATGCCTTTGGTTTCAAGTTTGAGGATGACACAAAAGGTGTCTCTGGAAGCAAATAAAGTTGTGGTTTTATCAAATGAAGTCAGAAGTGAAAACATGAATGGAATTGATGTCTATGGTACAGGACTGAAGAATGAAGTTGGGGAATACAATTGCTTTCTAAATGTTATTATACAGGTTTGTGTTAGAAGATTTTTTTTTTTTTTTTTTTCGCATTACTTATCTTTTCTAGGCTGAATTGTATGCTTTTCTTTGTTCTATAAATTTAGTCGTTATGGCATTTAAGGCGTTTTAGAGAGGAGTTCTCGAGGAGGTCACCATCAGAACATATTCATGTGGGAGATCCATGTGTTGTCTGTGCATTGTATGAGATTTTTACTGCCTTGAGCATTGCATCAACAGATACTCGGAAAGAGGCAGTTGCCCCTACATATCTGAGGATAGCTCTGAGTAACTTATACCCAGATAGTAATTTCTTCCAGGAGGTAAATTCACAGAGCCATTTTTGGACCTTCGCTTCTACTAGTTTTTACTTTATATTTCTTTATCATTCTTGCTTAATTATTGCTGATGTTTCATGTCCAATTTAAATTCATTAGTTTCTTTATAATAGAAGTTTTGACTAAGATTATGGCTACTGACAGGCTCAGATGAATGATGCTTCTGAAGTACTGGCGGTAATATTTGACTGCCTTCATAGGTCATTTACTCCTGGTTCTAGTGTTTCTGATACTGAATCAGTAGAAAGCAGTTGCATGGGCTCTTGGGATTGTACAAACAGTGCTTGCATAGTCCATTCTCTTTTTGGAATGGACATTTTTGAACAAATGAACTGCTACAGTTGTGGTTTAGAATCCAGACATCTAAAGTACACTTCATTCTTTCATAACATAAATGCCAGTGCCCTCCGAACAACAAAGGTATCTGCCAAAGGAAGAGAAATTTATTATACCATATTTGGTACATGTAATAATGCCCCTAATCCTCGTGACCTTTGTACTTCTTTTGCCCGTCAGGTTATGTGCGCAGAAAGCTCCTTAGATGAGCTCTTAAATTTTGTAGAAATGAATCATCAGTTAGCCTGTGATCCGGAGGCTGGTGGCTGTGGGAAGCTCAACTACATCCATCATATTCTCTCAACTCCACCACATGTTTTCACAACAGGTGATTTCAGAGTTGTGAAGACAAATCATATCAGCATTGTGTTTTAGAAACTCATATTGATGGTTGTGCTTTGTCTTGCAGTTCTGGGCTGGCAGAATACATGTGAGAGTTCCGATGACATAACAGCAACACTGGCAGCCTTAAGTCCTGAGATTGATATTAGTGTTCTCTATCGTGGGCTGGATCCAAAGAGGAGACATAGCTTGGTTTCAGTGGTATGCATACTTGGATGAACTTTGAGAATATATATTTTAATGCTAATTTTTATATGATGACCTTTTTCTCCTTCTCTTGGCTGTGAACTTGGATTGATGGCTTTGCCTTATCTTGAGTTGGAGAAACTAAGATGTAATAACAAAATGGAAGCCTATGTACTTGAAATTGATTAATTGTCTGATGTTTGATGATAACTTAGTGATAAAGACAGCAATGTTAAAACATTTCTATTCAATGTTTTGCAACTTTCAGGTTTGCTACTATGGGCAGCATTATCATTGCTTTGCCTACAGTCATGATCAAGAACGGTGGATTATGTATGATGACAAAACTGTGAAGGTAAAATCAAGTAAATTTAAAATGATGCCATTTAATTGATGCCATTTTTCCTGTGTTACAATTTGCATTTGATGTTTAGGTTGTTGGTGGCTGGTCTGATGTTCTTAGCATGTGTGAAAGGGGGCACTTGCAACCTCAGGTTCTTTTCTTTGAAGCTGTAAATTAGATATATAATGGTGTTCATCAATTATTTGCTGCAATAGGAAAGCATGAAGTTTGTCATGAGGTGGCATTTGATCACTGTTCGTGATTGGAAGTTGTTTGTATAGTGTTGCCATTGCATCCTACGTCCTTGCAGCTGAGACAGTAATACTTAGCACTCACAGTGTTGGTTTCAAAAGAAGTTTTGGTACAATTAGGAGTTGTGATATAAATCAAGAGTTTTGTGGAATAATTAAAGAATTTTGTAGGAGAAAGTGGTCTTTTTGGGAAGAACAATGTGCTGAAGGAAATTTCCTTTTTATGTTGACGAAAATCAGAAAATTAGCGTAGAGCCTGAAATGTAGTTTTTGGTACAATTGCCTAGGGGTATTTTGTCTGCATAAGTTGGGGCAGCTGTCCATGGAAATTTTCACCCTTTTTTTTTTATGGAGTTTTCCGATAAGCATTTTGGTGGAGAAAGAGAAGTAGATTGGAGGAGCATGGCATGCTATGGGATTGTTACCTGGAGCGTACTCATAAATGGGGAATAGTTTATTATTGACAAGAATCTCTGCTATATATTTTCTTTAATGAAATATTCACCAACCAACACCCCCAAAAACCCCAATTGAAAGAGGTTGTGTACAGATATTATGGTCCCTGTGGGCCCTTAAAACTCTTTGTACCTCAGCATATTAGAGTAAATTTGTTTTCATTATGATGCTGATGGGTTAAAATTGTGAATCATCTTGTTCCTCTTGATCTCCATAGTGATGAGGATTTAGCATCCATTTTCAGTCAAGTCCTGGGTTCTTTTCGGGTGAATTGTTACTGCATTTGTATTTCGGACATTACTGAGTAGGATTTTAGCTTACTTAGGAAAAATGGAAGAAAAAAAATTGCTATACAATTAATTATTTTGTATTCATGTTGCTTCTCCTTTTTTTCCTGTCCTTCCTTTTAGCACTAAACGATCTGATGAATTTGCATGTGTCAAGTTCCCGTGATTTTTTTTTTAATTATTCTTCGCATTTTATGTTTGGGTCTAATCTAATGACATCAAAAATGGGAAAAGTATTGGAATTTGGGGGGAATTAGGCTTCCACTGACTTTTGCCCTAACCAGCCCAAACCAAGCTGAACATTACCGAGGCAACAGACTCGTATGTATTTTTTTGGTACTTTTATTGAAGAAAAGATGAAAATATAGTTTTGTTGTGGTGAAGCATTTATTGGGCCCTTAGAAAGTGAAGCCATCAATGTTTAACTCTGAATGCCTGCAGCTGCTTATCTGTCTGCAGTCTGCAGGATTTATATGCTAGTCCAAAATTATAAAATTACTGGCTAACCATACAACCCATAATGATTATTGCAAAAAATGTCGCTATTTGATTGACACTAAAATCTAGATTTCGGGGCTACCACTGTCTCCAATGAGATTGTGATCCAATTACATGACATGCACATCCCTAATCAAAGTTAAAGCAATCATCAATTCATAATCTCATCGCCCTTTCACAACACATCCATGCATTGCAGGCCAAAGTGAATTTCAAGCCTAGTAGGGTTTGACCGTAGGTGGCCCCAAAAGACGGGACTTTGCTTTTGCTTTTGCAACTGCAGCACGTGTCCCTCCCTCCCTTCCTTCCTTAATCTGGCAGTTATGCTCAATAACTTCCGAAATAATCGCTTCCATATCTTCTCTCCCCTGAACTATTTACTGAGTCTATTCACATCCAGTAAATCCGCTCATATCAGACCTATTCGGATCAAAGGGTGTAGTTACTTTGTTACCCATTTCAGTTTCAATCATCAGCTCTCTCTCTCTTTTACTATATCATCATCTATAATCACCTTCACTACCCTCTTCATCCTATGAAACACACACACACTCTCTCTCGGCTTTCTTCTTCTTGGATGCTGGAAACATGACCCTTAAGGGCGGCACCAGCCAAGCCTGTGCTGTGTGCAAGTACCAAAGGAGGAGGTGTTCTGCTGAATGCCTTTTAGCACCATATTTTCCTCCTGATCAGCCGAAAATGTTCCAAAATGCTCACAAGTTATTTGGTGTAAGCAACATTGTCAAGATTATCAAGAAATTGGATTCTGATGAACAGAAGGCTGAAGCAATGCGATCAATCATTTACCAAGCTAATATACGCGACAGGTTTCCTGTTCATGGATGCTGGGGCATCATCTGTCAGTTACGGTATCAAATTTGGCAGGCGGAGGAAGAGCTTCACGCCGTTCATGCACAACTTGAGATGTACAGGCAGCATTATCAGCAACAGGTTTCGACTATGACTGATGATGTTCCTTCACAATTAGAACTAGGCATAGGCATGGCACCGCCCAATGCTCTCTCTCTTTTCAACCATAATCCGCAGCAGCAGCAGCAGCCTTATAATGCTGCTGCTTTGCCACTCTCGCAACAGCATTCGTTGCCACTCTCACAGCAGCATTCTTACTCTAACAACAGTTACACCTCTCCTTATATGGATGTCAAAGATAATGTTTCCAATTCTTTGTGGATGCAACATCCGTATGCAACCAACAACAACGCCAACTCTTTGGCTATACAATCCCAATTAATTGCCTCGCAACCTCTCACGATCCAGCAAGAAATTGTTCAGGACTATGATGAGATGCATCCCTTTTTTGATACAATCGATGACAGGCAATCTTACATAGATTCCAAAGAGGCTTATGAGTCAAGGTAATCAATCTTGTACCGTACCATTACTTCTTTATGTGGTGATCATTGAAATTCATAACAGTTTGTATATTCGCTTGCAGCTCCGAAGAATCATTGAAAGACACGACACAATCCATTGAGCACGTTGCGGAGAACGAACTGAAGAGCGCTGCTGCGTGTTTTAGTCTTACCAGTGTTAATTGATCAACAAACCCAGAGAAGATTAGTGCGATAATATTCTTTTGATTCTTGTTTAATTTGTTATATTGTTTTTATAGGGTAGATTCCACAGTTTTGAGCCTTTTCTTTTTCTATTTCATTTACTTTTTCGGTATATTCTAAGGATTTCATAGCCGCCTATTGTAGATCTTTAATGGACTATTCACTTATTAACTCACATATGTTATAGTTCTTCAATTATAATTTTTATTTCTGGCTTTCTTTTGTACTTTCCACTATTTTCAAATTAATAATTTTATGTGCATTTTTGTGGGATATCATCATTAATTTGGGGAGCATTACCAAACCCAGTAGTTATCAAACTGATATATTTATTTTCAAAAAGTATGTGTGCATTGTGTTTGTATTGTTAAATAATAGAACCTAAAATTCAGCAAAATCCAAGCACAAATAGATTTATCATGGACAATCAAATAGATTGTTCAAATGATTAAGCAGCAACAGAGTGCTTTCGTTCCATCACAAGCACAAAAAAATTATTGATACATGTATAGAACGTTCATCTTTCTCTACGAAGTAGCTTCGAGTCGAGCAATGATTTCACCACCCACTGTCGAAGAGACAATCATACAAGCCTAGTGTTGTAAGATCCACAATAGGAGCATTTGTGATAAAGCCAGTGGAAGGAAGCTTTTCCTTTCTTCTCACAATCGTTACATAGTATGACCTGTGATTCCTTTCACAGTCGATCAAAAAATATATGTGGTGATAATTTACAACATAAAACAGGTATAACAGAATTACGGACCTGAGTTTGGCCTAAATGCTCTGGTGGAGTTTTCTCCTCTGCCAACAGTGCATCTAACATACTGAAGTACACCTACAAAAAAAGAAAATTTCGGGAGTAAAAGCTTAAAGACTTTTCCCCAATAGTTACGAAACTCTCTTTATTTCAACTAAAAAAGCAGGCACATTTCACATGCGAGATGCGACAGTCAATAAAGAGCTTTTTAATTAAGATTTTGGAATTTATCATTCTAGAATAAAGCCAATGGACTAGACATCAACAGAAAATCCAAGCTAAGGAATACAAGAATTTAGTACAGTGAAATAGTAACTGACCTGCATGTCCCCAAGTGACTTGCTACAAATAGGGCAGGTATAGTGGGTACAAGTGTAATCCTGGAAGCAGCACCAGAGTTGTCAAAAGCGGTCCATATGATAAAAAATCTCAGAGATAGACCAGGGCAGAACTACAAGAACCATGTACCTGAAAACATGTTGAGTGCATCATATGGCCACATGGAAGGGCCTTCACTGGAGAGTTCGAAGAAAAGAGATCTTCGTGGCAGATTGGACAGTTATCCATAAAAGATTTCTCCCTACATATATGCACTTGGAGAGACCGTGACATGCAAGCATTGCAATTCATGCAATGAAAATAGTCAATGCCCAATCCCTTCCCTACTCTGCACAGATTACAATAAGGGCAGTGGTAGATTTCCCTGTTGCAGGATTTCTTTTAGAAGCTGCCATAATCAATATTTAATCTACCTAGTATCAACATATCGACATAAGATGTGCCAAGAAAATCTGCACTTATCCCAGACCATTGCAATTTGCTAAAAAATAAGTGGAACAAGTTAAATGTATTTTGATAGGCAAGATCAGAAATGTTTCTGCAAAAAAATCCATGAATTCAAAATTGAGGTCATGCAGAAGAATGTATAATAATCAAGTGAATCCTTGAAGCCAGCATTTTGGTAGCTAATTATGGCAAAATAAAAAGGCTTGAAAATTATTAATTATGCTACATCACCTTTCATCATCAAATAATTTGCAGATCCTGCAATAATATCTTGCCATGGAAAAGTTTTTGCAGGAAGTAGTTGAGCATGTGGACCCAATTGGCTGAATTATCAAGCATTTCATGCACATCATCTCTGATATAGATTTCCTGCATGCATATTGAAAATTAATACAAAAGTCTGAGGAGGAGACCAAAAAAAACCTCAAAATTTTAAGCATGAAAGATAAAAAGCATATAACACTGTTGTTACCTATCCAATGCATGATCAGCTACCTCATCATGGCAGCGTATGCATGTATAAAGACTGTTGCAGCAGGTGGCCACAAGCTTACAGTTCCTCTTGTAGTGTTTGCAACCAAAGATTAGTTTCAGATTGTCTTGATAAGATGGCTGCTGACCTAGAATTTCTTCCCCATTACTTGAGATAGTTACTATTGAATGTGTCATCTGCTGTCCAGTGATCCAACGGCTGGACCATGTGTGGATACGAGTGTCATGTTTCGTAAATTTACAATATTGAATGTAGAGTTAACAACAAATATTACTAAGCTGCCTAAGCATGTTGATGCTCCTAGTAGCACATTGTCTGTACAATGCACTTTGACTTAAAATGCAAGCATTCACCATTAGGCTACGGTTTGTTTTTAAGTTGATCACTATTAGATCCAATCCAATCCAATGTCATCTTTTATGGTTGGGGAAAAGCATAGTTGAGAGAAAATCCTTTTGTATTGATGGCTATGTAACAGAAAATCTTGACAGTTTGCTCCACAGAAACATCCAGAACTCGGATTTCTAGAATGAATATGAGCATGACGCAAAGCATAAGGGTGACTTGCACACAAATTGAGAAATTCCATATTTGCATCATAAAAAAATAATAAAAATGGATAAATGCTTGACTATCCTCTAGAAAAGAGGAACAAACCAAAAGCTTTAGTTCTGGAAGGAAATGCTTATTACCTCATTAGCAGGTTCTGTATTATATATGATTTTTTCTGAGGATCTAAGGAAGAATCACGGGATACTCTTCTGATTGCAGCCTCCAGACTTTCTTGACTCACTGCCAAAAGATTCTCACGATTCCTACACTTTTGACTTTCCGGAAAATTTTGACCTGGTTTATCAATCCAAGCCATGAGACCAACTGCTTCATTGCTTCTCTTCTTGTCACCATCACTACAAAGCTCTATACACTCTGAACATTCATAATTACTTAGTTCTTCATTAAAATTTTGTTCTTTACAGCCCACACTACACTTCTCTAATGGCCCAATATCAGTCCCATTGTAATTGGTTTGTGCAAGATTGCTGCCTTTATTGCAAGATTCTCCGTTCCGCTCTTCAGGAACTTCTTTAGACAGATATGTTGAAATAATCTCCAAAGGATCTACAGCAAATAAAGGAGAAACACTTGACTCCACTGTTACACTGGTCATATCATACCCCTCCCACCATTCTCCTAACCATTCTTCAAACATCGTATACTTCGTGGCACTGCACCACAAGGACATCATGGTATTCTGTTCTTGTGGTGTTAATGATGCCATCAACCATGGTAGCATATCTTGTAAAGTTTCTGCCCTTATTCTTCCAAGCATGCATTTTATGATCTTTTCTTGCTCCTGAATAGAGAAGCATTCTCTAAATAAGGGCCACAGTTCAGTTTCTTCACGATGTATATGTTCCGATAATAATTTATGCATCGATTTGCATATATCTTGGAGCCTGATGCATAATTGATTATACTTCAACATTCTCTTATCCTGTACATTTGATTCAATACTAGAAACCGAAGTCTGCAATTCAAGCATTTCAATTAGGATGTTTGAAATCTTTCTAAAATGTTCACCTTCCAATCTGTGGTCAATGGAGTATGAGTGACTAATATTCTGCAGTTTTCCCTTTGTCTCCATAGCAGGAAAGGCGATCTCATCCTCTGCATCACTATGAATTTCATATAGAAGTCGTATTAGATTGAAGCGCCGATGGAAGTCCACGAGGAATAGAGCATTTTCAGCCAATTGAGCTGAACCAAAGACAAGGTAATCCAAATCTTTCTTGAGTGCCTTGTGGAAGAAAAAGATGAGGTCCATTGGGATTGGCTCATCAATGATAGGACCAGAACAACTTTTTTCTACAGAAAGCTTTGGCAAGGGATCGAATGTCCTTATTGTTCGTGGGAAAGATAGGAGCAGACTGGTTGCACTGGAACATGATGTCCCATACTTAGTCGTGTGGGATGGAGAAGATGAAGAGTATGGATACCACTTGTTGTCCTTGTTGGGAAAAATGAGAATAGTTTGGCCTTGTTTTGTTCCTCTACAACGTTCAATATCTGGGTGCAAGGAAGAAAATTCAATGGCTTGCTTCTCATACAGAAATGAGCATCTGCTATTGAACATTTTCTGCAAGTTCATTCTGAAATTTTCAACGGAGGTTTTTCCTGAACAGCCAATACGGAACCACTCATGTAATAGGTATGCAAATGATTTATTGATATAAGGGTCTCCATGATTTATGCCATGAAGAATGGACCTGGATTCATCCTCAGATAAGTAAGCTGAGAACCAGATGATCACACACTTTAGTAACCCAAGCGGCATCATATAAAGGGTCCTGTACAGAAGGTGCTGCTGCATTTGAAGTCTGCAGCACTGGCCACAGATGGTGAGCGCCTGATAATAAAAAGGACAAAGTGCCAAATGAAAGTAGTGCAGAAAATATTATTTAATTAACTCCCTGGGGCTGAGATTAAAGTAAAACTTACTAAAGTTGATCAGATGCACAGTAATTCAGGAAATACAAAGGTATTATAGAATGTTCAAAGTTAACTATTATTTTAACCTTAATGGGTGCTTTTTCCCCTTCTTTAGCTTTTGAAAAAACAATAATAAACAAAATAAACAGTACCTCTGTTTCTTGAAAAGCAAACTGTTTTCTGACATCCATCACAAAAGACTCCACTTCCCAAAAAAGCTTCTCCACAAACTTGCACGGAGAGTTACTATTTTGAAAATACTGGTGTAGCAGCTGCTGTAAAGGTTCAACATGAAATTGTTCTTTAGGAGGAACTGGACAGCCACTGGGAAGCTTGTTTAACCCAGGATAATAAAATCTTTCCAATGCAGTGCTATAAACCAGAAAAAATAAGTTTTAGATTTATCATATTCAATAATTATAATGAAAGAAATAAAGAAAGTTTTTACTTGACACCTTGAATAAGTAGAGTCTATGACAAGGAAATACTTGAAAAAAAAAAAATTAATTACCCATAGAATATAAGGACATCAACAAGGAGTTTCAGCTGGACTACTACAGAATGCAAATCCGAAAAAACATTTGAACTTTTCATTTGAAATAGGTTTTCCAGAATTCCCTCCAAATCTTTCCTTATGATTCTGTGCCAAGTCATAAGGCCATTAACTGGACTCTGTTCCACATTTGCATGTAGACCACAAACTCTCTTCTGGTCCCAATTTTCTCCAGAATACCTCTGAGATTGGAGCAATTTTGGCATGCTTTTCATAGTTGCAGATCCATCAAGATGTTGAACTCTTTTCTCGTTCTTAACAAAAAAGTCCCAAAAAGTGGGTTGGCTGTTGTTCTGAAGCCAAGAAGTTAACACCTGCAAAAATATATTTAAACTGATGACACTCTCGAAGATTATTTGAATAGGGTGAGAGTTTAATTCTGAATCCACCTCTTGCAGTGTTGTTTCCTCGGATACAATTTCTTTTATACAATGTCTGACTTCTACTTTTGCATCCTGGGAGAGAAAGGACAATGTCCATGGCAAAAGCACCTCCAGCAGCATTACCGGAACACTGCACAGAAATTGACACACAAGTGAAGCCTGTTCAGTAAAAGAGAACTGCTTCACCAGCAAAGGAAAAACCTGCATCCCCAAGGCTAGTATGTTATTACACTCAACACTGCCAGATGATATAAAGGATCATTAATCACAAAGAATTCTAATATTGCTTCATGACAAAAAAAATAAAATAATACTAGAAATTACTCAAGTTAAAACCATCAGACACTTTGCTACAAGTATCAATGAAATGACCAGTTAACTCATAACAGATACAGATATGCAGCTCACTGTATATGGGCAGAAGTTCGCCTGTTGCAATGTCAATGGGTACAGATCCAAAGGAGTCTTCTTGTTGAATTTAATATGCTTAATGTGGTACATTCATTTTAAACTGGACCAGAGGCAGAAAAAAAAAGGGGAACTGCTGCTGCCAATGCCTCTTCTGGATTTCTTTGTATTTCTTAAATGTTCATTTATGTTTTCCATTGTTCAAACATCCACACTCAGGCTAAAATATGCTGAATTTTGACCAAACTGACATTATCAGCAATGGTACTCCGCTAGAATATGTGCAGTTCCGCAAGGTGAAAATATTTCCCCAATATCATTATATCTCCTCACTGGTGAACTTTTTCAATATTTTCATCACTTTTTGATATACTACATGCTAGCTGCCTAAAAGGCTACCTTGTAAGCAGTTTAAGGCTCTTGAGTTTAAATTTCATGTAAGTTGACAATCACTTTGTTGACTGTTTAATTTTATCTCATCTTCATGAATGCCACTTTAATTAACAAGTGAAGCAGTTGGGTATTTTTATCTTAAAACATACTTATGAAATGCCATGCCATATCAAATTCTAATTAACTATGTCTTGTAGAGTGATATTTAACTAAGCCATATCAGAGGTCTTAGAGCTGATATTTAACTAAGCCATATCAGAGGTCTTAGAGCTGATCATTCATAGAAAAGTGTACTAGTCCTGTCAAATTAATTTAAAAATTTTTACCGACTGAATACCATGTGAGAAACAATAGGGTGTTTGAGCTAAGTGAGAAGTAAAATTCATGACTAGCCCTAAAAGTGTACCAGAATAACTTGAATTATGAGAAAACATATAACTCATAAAGTTCCTTAACCAAGCAACATTACTGTAAAGGCATAGAGAAATATACAGCTACCTGCTCCTCTTCTTTCAGCATGTGCTGGCAAATGAAGGTCTTGATGGTGCCAATGCAAAAGACAACTTCTTGAAATGGCTTGGATGCATTTTCACTTTCCCCCAGTAAAACATTTAGGAGATCAAAAACAGAGTCAAAGAGCTCATCTATACTTTCATGCTCAAGAGAATATGTACAGACCACATTTTTTATATGTACATCCAATGCTAAAAAGATCACCTGTTAATAAAATATAAGTTAGTTTCACTCTTGAAACCATAGTGTTCTACAAGGAATACAAAATGAAGAGAAAATTAGGGAAGAGGATAACAAATATCAAAAGTTAAAAACAATATTATCGCTTATTCCTGTTTTTTCACTATATTCACGACTAACATCCAACTCTCTGGATCTTTTGGCTAAATTGCTTAAAAATATACAGCCAAAATTGTAATTGAGATCATCCCTGCTCGTTTGACTAGATAAAGTTTTACAACCCAATAAATTATATAGATTTTTTAATTAATGGAAGTCAGAGTCTGAAAAAGTCAACTTTGCGGTTCTTAGAGCAAGTTATCATAATGCCCAAATACATTGGCCCCGAAAAAATGAAATAAATCCAAATGCATCCTCTTACAAATCTGCAATTCACAATTATACAAATCTTGTTTGAAAATTAATCAATTATTTCTTCATCTAACCACTTGCTCAGTAAAGAAAATATGGTATTTTTCTAAATGAAGCTAAACAAAAATAACACCGGATAAATTGAGTTCTCTAAGAGTTGCACCAAACAATTTGTGATAAAGTTTCTTTTTCTTTTTTTTGTTTGGGCGGGGGGGTTATTATTCCCTCTTAAAATTGAAGGTTTGAGCACAGTCGAAATCATAAGCTTGATCCTACTTATGAACTAGTTTAACTAAAAGAATTTATTTTGACTTTTCTTAGTTGTATTTTCTCGGTAACCAAACAGAAATATTGAAGCGTATGAATTAGAGTGTGTGAGTGAGTGAATTAAGCTGACCTCGTCTTCAACGGCACAGTGATACTTATAAACAACTTTCAAGAACTCAAATCTCCGCTGAAGCTCGAGTATGAGCTCCCGCTCGTGAAATCCACGCTCCAAAGCCGTAACCGCCAAGCGATGGAGCTCGACAAGCTCGGCGCTTTGAGCCTTGTGGAAATAAGCGAGTAAATGAATCGGAGCATCGGCGAGGCGGACGCCGGAGAAGGTGTCGGACTCCGAAAGTGGAGGCGTTTCGTCCTCGTCCTTGTCGGCCGCGTTTTCCGTAGAATCTCCGCAGTCCATTTACGGACTGCATCAACGATGATAAAGCGAAGGGGAAGGTTTCGCATTGGTGATGCTGCTCCATTTAACTCTCTCTGTGTGTCGTGTTTAGCTTCTTTGAATAGAAATTATTTTTAATTTTAACGTCTATTTGAATTTGGTTTTGATTATTATCATTGCCACGGAGGTGATCGAGACCTTGTACCGATCGGCCAACGGTTGTCCATATTTCGTTGCGATCGTGTGGTTCCTCCACGCGCCTTATATTTTATAAAAACGGGACGAATAACTGGGGCCCATGCTCCACTTTTCATCCGGTCGAAGATTGCCTGTTTAACAGTATGTTTACTGCTTAGATCTCTACTATATTTTCTATTATCTATTTAATTCATTGGTTAAACGATAACATATAAATATAAAGTTAACCGTTTTTATTCATTTATGATTCTACTATTTCTTAGAGAATTTTATGACATTTCTAGCTAGTATGGCTTTAAAATTTAAGAGAATAAGAAAACAATTAGTCTTATGTAATGATTAAAATAGTATTTACATTATTTTTTTTTCTAATCCTATTAACTTGAGTCAAATTTTAATTTAAAATTTTAAAAATATCACACCTTGAATAATTGTCTTGTCCGTATTTTCATAGTTTATTATGTTTTTTCTTAATACGAAGGATAGAACAAGTAATTAAAAGTTTAGTAAGATTATAATTGGTAAAATAATTATTTTATACATTACATATCAAGTAGATCCTTGATGAATGATGATCCCATGCAACGATGTTTGTACAAAAATTGAATAACAACACTTTTAAAGTAAAAAAAAATACTAAATTTTTTTATTTATTTTTAGTGATTTTGTGTGTGTGTGTTTTTTTTTTTTTTGGCTAGTTTTTGTGCACACCGGCACATACTCCTTGCAAAATTTGTGAGTTGTCTTATATGTGTGTATTTAACTATTACAAATTAGGGACCATTGGTTTGATCCGGTTTAGTATTTTTTCTTTTTTAGTTTAGTTCTTAGTTTTATAATAAATAAATAATGAATTTTGATCAATTGTCAATTGTCAATTTTATGATTTCAAACTATAAAAATCGATTGAAATAAAAATAATAATTTATATGTAAGTGGCTTTATTACCATGTACATGCCCACACTTTAACATCATGCTTCAATAAATATCGTGTATTTCAATATTTTAGTTGGTATCCAGATTAAGGATATATTTGGTAAAAAAAAATATTAAATCTTCCTTTATAAAATATGACGAATTTAACTACTGAAATGTTATTATCCCATAAAATTTTGGATCATACTGTAATTTCTCATTCAACAGTCCACGGGAGCATACGCATGGCGCATCAGCAGATAACGGATATTTCGGGGGCAATCTTGAATAGAGGTAGGCGGGTTGGTAACTCAGCTCCTTGATAATCGGAGGATGAATCTAACGCGCTAGAAAAGAGTGTGGAAGTATAAGAAATTTTCTTATTATTTAAATTTCCCGCCATGTCATTGTTCATAACGGTTCGATTATCTTAATAGGAGTAGAGATTGAACTTTGAACAACGCGACTGATCGTGTGGGGATTAGTTTAAACTTTAAAAGATTTAAAGATGTGTGATTCAGGGCTTGGACCACGCCGCCCGTATCTTTGTAATCACGTGTGGGTCAACTGCTTGAAATCCTTTGGTTTTTGCGATTTCTCGTGTCATTACTCCCGCGCGTGCTCGAGCTGGGATGTCACGTGCTCTCTCGTTGCCTGCACGTTCCCATATCCACGTGGACCGTTTCTCATCATTTAGGTGACCAGGTTTTTGATTTGTTGGTTCAAATAAAAATATCAAAAGTGCTAAATACTGTATAATTCAAAAATTGAGGAATGATAAAAAATCTAACTCTCGTCACTGGTAAATTCAATTACGACAATTCACCGTGCATCAACTCTAAAGATGATTATATCCTATTAATATTGTATTAAATTAGATTATAATATTATCTTCATGTAGTATAGGCGGTAATTTATATAATATTATTTTATAGTATTATTTTATTTTGATATTAAAACTATCTAAACTTATTAATATTTTAATGTTATATTATGAATTTTTTGAAATTCATTATTAAATAATTATTTTTTTATTAGCTTTTATATTATAAAAATCATTTAATAATATATTAATCATCAAATATTATAATATTATTACCTACTATTATATTATAATATAATTCATTTTTATATATTAGTTATAATAATATAAATGATAATATGATATAAATTATATTAATATTATAATGCAATAAATATTAAATATTAAATGTAATTTTGAATTTATTTTTTATTAATGTCGAATATAATTGTTTAATTTAAAATTTAGTATTCTAATAAATTAAAATGACTAAATAATTAAATTTTTTTACATATTTAAAGTAAAGTATTTTATGTCATAAAAGTAAAATAATATATTATCATTTATTTATGAAAGTTGAATATAATTGTTAACACAATTTAATAAAACATAAATTATGAAAATATAACATAATACTTATAGATGGACGATATAATAAGCAAATTACATAAAAATAGTAAACTATTGTATCCTACTATTATCCACTAAAAAAAGGGGAATAGAGTGCCAACGTAATGTTTGGACTCAAACTGAGGTTATTTCACTTGATATATGAGTGTGCGTGGTGTGTGTGTGTGTGAATCAATTTGAAAAGTTATTTCTCTCTTATTTTTTACAATCTATTGTAGAATGAAATAATTTTATCACAAATAATTTTTAAAAAATTTATCAAATATCAAAATTAATTTTTAATTTTTAAAAATAACTTTTAAGCTCTAAAAAATGATTTTTAAAAAATTTACCAAATGTCAAAATTAATTTTTAGTTTTTAAAAATATTTTTTGAGCTCCCAAAAACAATCTTAAATGAGCCCTTAGAAGATAAGAAGCTTTGTATGTGTGGCAGTTGAGGTTGCACGTGATTGGATGTTGTGAAATTGTTGGGATTATGTGCGCTTTAAATTATATTGATTTTTTGATTAATAAAATATTTTAAGTATTTATTCAGATATTTTGAATTGCATTAATATTTTGAGTAAGTCCATTTAATCATATTATATGTATTTATGCGATCACCATGTGGATTCACATAAGACATAAATACAAGTTATCTTATGATTAAATAAAATAAGTTCGCAGTTGATAAATAAAGTTGGACACTTTATTTAAGTATAGATTGTAATAAATTCATTGAGTGATTTGTCTTAATCATGTATAAATTTATTGATGTAGTATGTCTACATTGAACTGTATCACATATGAGATTTAATTAACCTAGTAATAACTGTCAGACTTATTAAATCTCATAGGCATTAATTTACCGTAATCTTAATATTGAGTTAGTTATGATTTCATGATTGTAGTTGTTATTTCATTTGAGCTATCAATGTGCATGACATACACATGTAGTTTAGATTACCCGGTATTTTGGTGGGAGCAATTACAAGTATTGAAATTGTAGATTAACAATATAGAATTTATACGACACATCTCTTGATGGGTTTCGATCTTGATCATAGAATTCTCCGGTCGTAATGTCTCAACATAAATAAGTATGTTGAAAATGATTATTAGATAAAACCAGTAAGTATTAAGGAAAAAGATGTAATTAAATTGGTTGGACAGTTGAGATATCGATTTTAATTAACGATGTGGTACAAATGATTGTGCAGTAAAGAAATCAATGTGGCTTGGACGAATTATATTCGAGCATACAATTATGGAGGTCAGTTCCAATCTTATAGTGGAGTATAATTGGAATTAAATAATTGTATTTATTTAATTACAAATTTAATTATTGTAGCCACTATTGTATGTTCTTAAATGATCCCCGGGTTAGCTCATTTAATTGACAACACCATTACTGGACCCAAAAGCAAGAAAAACTGGCATATTAGATGAAAATCATAATTATAATATTTGTTAAGGCCTAGTATGTTATATTCAAGTGTAAATGGGGGCTTGTAATATTTTACAAGATGGTCTCCTAGTTAGTTACATATTCATTCGGTCATTCCACTTTTACGTAAGTGGAGAAATAATTAAAAGAGTAATTCTATTTTAAATAGAAATCCTAATCATAACATACTGTAGCTTTTCATAAGATATTATAAAAATGACATTATTCTCTTAAATAAAAAGAAAAGAGAAAATCCCAGGAATTTTAAGAAAAATAAAAGAAGACATCTAAAAGGAGTCAGTTACAATTGGGGAGTGGTGAAACAGATGCCCACACGTCCAGTGTTAATCAAACTTGAGTCATAGCTTGGAAAATGGTTTGAAAGCGGATCTATAACTCTCAATTGTTCATCTTCTCAAAACATCAAGGTATGAATTTATAGATTACTTAATTCTTATATGTTGTATGAGATCGGTCCTAAAAGGTTTTAATTGAAAAATTAAAAAATCTAGTTTTATTCCATTCAAAAATATGTATTTTTTTAATATATTATTTATGTATAAGGTAGATCTAGATATTAAGAGTTCTGAATTCATTTGAATGTGCAAATCGAATTTTGGGGCACATAAATTTTTAAATTTTACATTTGAGTCTGAATTATGCAGATCGAATTCAAATTTCTTTTACCATATTATAAGCGACCCTCCCTTTTACAAATGTATAACAAAAATTTAATACTAATTCTAATGCTTTTAGAGGGTGCTTGGTATTGTTTCGGTAAGTTGTTTTATGTTTTTTAAAAAATTTAAATCCTATATATCTTAAATTTTTTATTATAAATAATTATTTATAATGATGTAACATTCATTAATTAGTTGATAATTTTTTATAAAATTAAAGTGAATTAATTAATTATCTTACTAATTAATTGATGAATATCACGTAATTTGAAACAAGTATTTAAAATAAAAATATAAAATATGTAATATTATTAATATTAAAAATAATAAAACTTTTTTGGGCACATTAAACAGTAGTATTTTCATTTAACTTAGAAAAGCTAAACGAACCCACTTCTAAATGTTAAGAATAAAAGCGCAGAATGAATAAATTATGTTTTCCAACCATTCATTTTCAGCTGGGTCCCACATATGAAGAAAAGGTTAAATTAATCATTTTTATTAGTGAGATTATTTACACTGTAATTACTTTAAACGCTCTAAAATATTTAGTTTTACTTTATATATTATTTAAAATTTTAAAAATATCATTACTTAAAATATTTTTGTTATTTAACTTTATTTATTTAAAACATCAATAAAAGTATTTCACACACTAGTTTTAAGAGATTTAATATGTACTTCCAATAATATAATTAAATCAAGTTGTAAACGAACTTTTTTTTACATGGATTTAGTTATTAGTTTCTTGTTTTTTTATGTTTAATATTAAAAATTGCACCCAAAATAACTTGCAATAATAATATAATAAAAAATTTTATAAATACTAGAAGAAGAAAAAAAACAAGACTGACAAAAGAACAAGAAGAAGAATTCAAGGAGATGAAGAAGGGCCGAAGAAAAAAAAGGAAAAAAAGTTATTTTCCTGTATTTTTGTTCCATTTTATTTTATTTTTAAAAAGCATTACACATGCTTTGTGGTAAAAAAATTTCTTTAAATTGATTTCCTCATTATTCATTTAAATATTAATAAAAATTTTAGGGTTTGGGGTACGAGAATAATAATTGAATAATAAATATGTTATATGGATATTCAAAAGAACTGTATAATATTGATTTATAATAAATAATATTTAATAGTAGTTCATATGATTAGTGCTTGTGTAATACATAATTTTATCAAAGTTAGAATGTTCAAAACAATTTTCAGAGTCCAAAATGCTCCACCATTTTTTATTTGTAAAAATTTTGAGTTGTTAAATCTAATAGCTAGTCCTAGTATGTATTAAAAGAAATCATCATTTACACCACTTATTCAATTATTTTTAAAATTTTTTATTACAAAATAATATTATTTTCAAATAAATTACTAAAGACTTTTTTATTTTTATTGTTTTCAGATGTTACTATCAGAATAAGTTACTAAGAGGTTATTTATTTTTTGTCTGAAGTCTAAATTTTAATTATTGTCATATATTTATAATTTTTAATTAATTTATTTTTTATCACTTATGTTTGATTATAAGATGTTTAGATCTGAATAGAAAAAGTTAAATAGTCTGACTTTAATCTGAATGGTAAAATATCTGAGTGAAAGTTTAATATTCTGTCTCATTAATACCCTTATTAAATAAATTATTTCATATTGTGAAAATTACTATTTTATTATTTTTTTATTTATCATTTTTTATTATATGAGCGTATTCAACTATTATTAATTTTTTATGAGAATTTTAAATATAATAAAACTTTATGTAAGCGTATTTAATATTATGTCCATCACTTTGTATTTATATTTACTATTTTTACAACAAATTTTGAATTTTAGTTAATATATTAATTTTAATTGAAATAATTAAATAATTCTTAATTCGCTTATGTAATTAACAAGAAAAAAAATCAATATAATATACTAAAAATAACATTATAAATATCATATAATAATGAAAAAATACATGTGTTAGAAATATATTTTTTCATATTTTTTAAGGTAAATATAATTATTTTTTATTAATTAAATAATTTATTTATAACTTATCATGCATTTAATTAATAAATTTAAACATTATTAATATTTATAATGTTATATATATAAAAATATCATATTTTCGGTGTTTTCTTCATAAAAAATAAATAAATTAATACTTGTATTCAGATATTTAAAAAAGAAAAATAAGCATATTATTTAGATATATGTATTTAGACCTATTCAGATTTTAGTTAAATTTAGACCCATTCAGATTTCAGACAAAAAAACAAACGTTACCTAAGTATGTTTTCAAATTCACTTAAAATTAACCGTATTTATTGTATATAATAAATACGAAAAGATCATTTCAGAAAAAACAATATCAAAAGCATTCGTTTTTTAAAAGATCTACTTAGTACATAAGAAAAATAAATAAATAAAGTTAAGGTAACCATTTCAGGAGTATTAGGAGGCTGTGGTATTCTTGCCATTATTTATTAGCGACATATTTTCACTTTACTTTTAAAACATGTGGGTTCCATGAATTAAAATTAATTTTAAAGTAGTAAGTGATTAGGAGCTATCAATATTCCACAAGGATCCTATTATTAATCATTTTATTATTTAATATTTTTTAACATATCACTTTATTACTAAAATTCTATGATAATTATTTTTTCCTAAATATTTCAATTTTATCATTTGACCACCAAACCGTTAACTCTATTAATAAATTGTTAATGTCAAAAAATATTTTAGGAATTTCAATATATTCAGAAATTTCACAAAGTATAATATTTATAATCTTATCAATTAATTATTTATATATATAAATTAATCAATTGATAAAAGTATTATTTCTTTGTTTATAATTAATTTTATATATTTTTTTAATTTAGAGGGTTAAATTACACTTACATAATTTAGGGTTAAGAAAAAATTTTGCTATAATTTCGGTTAAAAATTTGTTAACATTAATGGTTCGATGGTAGAATGAATAAATTGAAACATTATGTTAAAAAAGATAATTATCAGAAAATTTTGGTGGCAAAGTGATATATTAAAAAATAATTGATGGAAAAATAATAATATTTCTATTCAATACAAAATAAAGTGTTTCACTATAGTGTCTCATGAATAAGTGAAATAAAACAATGTTTTTGTAATAAAGTTTATTTTTGTGATATACTTTTACAAAATTATGATGATCGATGAAATATATACATATTTAAAAAAAAAAGACAAAATCGTTGTACGCAAATGTGATATGAAATATATTGATTTTTATATTTTTTTTGCCACAAAATTTTAATATTATAACAATTAAAAAGATTGTTGATATAACGCAGTACGCTAATAATTAAGTGAATTAGTTGGTCTTTTAAATTCAAATAAATATTAAAAAATACAAAATATTTCAGAAAGCTTTTTTTTTTTCTTTTGAGGATAGAAAGCCCGTTTCTAAGCCCCGATCCAGCACGAAACAATTGTTTAATTAAAAAAAATACAAAAGATGTTTGATTGGTCTGATAAAATGATAATATTTAAAAAAACATATAAAATCATTTCAAATCATTTTTCAACAATTATTAAAGAAAGACGGTCCTCTGCAAAAGAGATCAGAGACACATGGCGTTGCGGATGGAAGAGAGGTTAAGCACAAACTCAAAGTGGATAGCTACCGTAGCGAGCATATGGATTCAGTGCAGCGTCGGTACAACGTACACCTTCAGCATCTACTCATCCACTCTCAAGTCAACTCAAAACTACGACCAATCAACGCTTGAGATTGTGTCTGTCTTCAAAGACATAGGCGGCAGCGCCGGTATCCTCTCGGGTCTCCTCTTCTCCTACGTCACGCTTAATCATCATCATACTCGTACCCCGTTTCTTCGCGGGCCATGGGTGGTCCACTTTACGGGTGCTATCCTCTGCTTTACTGGGTACTTCTTAATATGGGCCTCTGTTGTGGGGCTGCTTCCGAGGCCAGTACCGGTGCCTTTGATGTGCTTGTTCATTTTCATGGCCGCTCATGCACAGAATTTCTTTAACACGGCTAATATTGTCACTGGCGTCATGAACTTTGGTCGTTATAGCGGGACCATTGTGGGTATCTTGAAGGTATGTAATATATATATATATATATATATATACTTCGTTTGTTTGGAAAGAAAATGAATGAAACAGAGAGAGAAAACTTCTTTCTTTCCCATCTTCTTATCAGAGTGTACAAATTAGGTCATTTAAAAGAGTTTGAAATTTTTAATTTGTTTCTGTTTCAGGGCTTTCTTGGTTTAAGTGGTGCAGTGCTAATCCAAGTGTACAAAACGATATGCAACAGCAATCCGAGCGCTTACATTCTGGTTCTTGCATTGTTTCCAACGATTGTGTCTCTTTTGTTCATGTGTCATGTAAGAATCTACGGAACAAACTCAGTTGATGACAAGAAGCACTTGAATGCATTCTCTGCAGTTGCTATGACAGTCGCTGCCTATTTCACGGTCATTACCATTATAGAAAATTTGTTAACATTTTCATTATGGGCACGCATCATTACATTTATAATTCTGCTGCTTCTACTTGCATCTCCTCTTAGAGTTGCAATCACAGCCAATAGGGAGGATGCACTGACATCACCTAAACTTTCTACAGCAGAACAAGATCCCTTGGCGTATCATGAGCTGGCTGATGATGAAAGTCAAGTGAGAGCTGCTTCTGATGACAAAATATTGAAGGATGAAGAGGACATGAATCTCTTGCAAGCAATGTGCACTGCAAACTTCTGGTTCTTGTGCATTACCACGTTATGCGGAATGGGCTCTGGGATTGCCACAATGAACAATATCGCTCAAGTAGGAGAATCTCTCCACTACGGAACCACTGAAATAAATTCTCTGGTCTCCTTGTGGTGCATATGGAATTTTTTTGGTCGTTTTGGAGCAGGGTATGTTTCAGATGCTTTCTTGCACAAAATTGGCTGGGCAAGGCCTATATTCATGGTGATTACTCTAGGAGCAATGTCAATTGGTCATATAGCTATTGCTTCCGGCTTTCCAGGAAACTTGTTTGTGGGTACAATTATAGTTGGTGTTTGTTATGGTTCCCAGTGGTCACTGATGCCGACAATCACTTCTGAAATCTTTGGTGTGAGACATATGGGAACTATTTTCAACACCATTACAATAGCATGTCCTGTTGGATCTTACATATGCTCTGTGAAAATCATTGGGTATATTTACGACAAGGTAGCTAGTGGCGAAGATCACTCTTGCTATGGCACTCATTGCTTCATGTTGTCTTTTATGATCATGGCATCTGTTGCTTTCTTCGGAAGTCTTGTTGCCTTTCTGTTGTTCTTTTGGACGAGGAGGTTCTATAACCAGGTTGTTTTTAGAAGATTGCAGCATTCTTCAAGATCCTAAGAGCCAACGTAACCAGTAAAGCTACATGTACAGGCAGTAAACATCTCAATCCCATCTTTCCCTTTCCCAGTTGTGATATGATGATGCCGGAGTACCACTGTTAATTATGACTCTTTTATCTTTCTATCTTGGACTGACTGGTTAATTTCTTAGCTCTATGTGTTTACAAAAGAGTAATTTATATACTATATACGAAGTTTCTGTTGTAAAAGAATCCCATTTTATACTTCCTGTATTTGTGGTATGATGCCGGTGTCAAACATTTTGAAACGTGTATTATATATTTGCCTTGGAGTAATAATAATATTATTATTTATTATTGAATCATAAAAATTTTTTAGATATTTCTTTTTTTTTTTAGTTTTGATATACGATACAACACCGGATTTTTGTAAATCCATACAACTTTTGTTCTTTCATTTTTTTTTTAGGAATTATTTTTTAAATTCTTTGTTCGTTTTCTTTATTTCATCTTTTTATTTTTATTGATTCAATTCCTAGTCAAAGTAAAGACGAAATCGAACAATTTCTATTAAAATTCCTATGATTGATTTTTGAATCAAGGTATAGCTTGTCAAAAGAGTAATTCATATACATCATTTGTGTGTACAGAAATCAGCGTCTCTTTCGTGAGTTTTCAAGAAAAAATTCATTATGAGACTATCCTCAAATCTATGTAAGTTGTAAGCTGGTTTGAACACCAATTCTCTTAAAAAACATGATTTTTTTTTAAAAAAAAAATTTCAAGTTTGAAAGTAATTTTTTATTTGTAATATTACAATGTAATTCTTAATATAATCAATTTGAATCCTATCCCATAAATCTATGGTGAGTAAATATCCCTCTTCAATTAATATATTGTAGTTCTGTTTTGTTGCAGATTGTCCTTTTTGTTTCATGTACATCTTCGATTTACAAATATCATAAATTGGTCAAAATTCAATTTTTCTTTTTCTACATTATGAAAAGTTTCTCTTATGATGATGAGCTTGCATAAATCAGTGGAACCTAGCTCTAAAAATATGGGAAGTTGCTACATCTCAGTTACAACTCCTTGTATAAAGCTGTGAAGTGCAGTGCAGAAGCTTATTTTGTATGAAATAATTTTGGTTTAGCCAGGAAGATTTTCTTTCATGTTTGTACCAGCACTATATATTTGAACCTAATGTTCTGTTTGGATTCAGGTTCCTGCATCCGTTGGGGACAGGAGAGAAGCTGTCCCCCCAAAAGCCAAACCAAAGCCGTCACTGTCAACCACTGTAACTACCATTCAGGCAGCTGCTCCACCAGTAGTGAGGCAAGCATCAATGGCCTGCCCAGCAGCACCCAAGTCTCAGTGCAAGAGTATTGATGACTCATATATGGCATTTTTGGAGGACGTGAAAGCACTTGGTTCTCTTGAATGATTTACCAAACAAATATATCAGTTTTTTAATGAAGTTAAAATTGTATGAGATTGAAATTAACATAATAATAATAGAATCCTTCTCTAGAGAGTATTATCATTTTGTTAAGGTGATGATGTATAGTAAAATATTAAAAAAAATATAAATATGAATATCGGTAAACTCTTCCGGCCATATCAAGATCCTGTACAATCTGAGAATTCAAGCACACTCTTCTTGTGATGTGCCTCTGTTAAACTTAGTGTTATGTTCGGAAACGGTAAGCCTCCGCAACTCAAAATGATTCCTTGGTGGTTGTAGACAAAATAAATATCGCATGTTTTTCTTCGTGGATGTAAAATATGAATATCAGTTTTCTTCTTTTGTGCTGATATTTTTGTATTCTTCACATGCATAACAAGTAGCTACATATGTACAAGACACTAGCTACTTTTTCAATTTTTTGTTCTTAGATCTTTTTGTTACTTCATTTCAATTTTTTTAATCCAGGATATGAAGTCTGTATATTTTAGATTAGCAGCTATTGATTCACAAATACGCAGAAAATGTTACTACATATGTTGCTGTGAACACATGCTGTCATTACGGGAAGTAGTTGCAAATTAGAAAATGTGAATACATGGAAGTTGGTTCAGCTTCACTATAGTAAATGACGGTTATGTAAATTTTGTACTTAAGAGACAAACTCATTATGATGTGGCATGTGAAAAGTCAGAAAGGGGATGCCTTCAATTCTAGTTTTGGTGAATGAATTTGAAGCCAGCAGCCAGTTCTCCTGCGATTTTTGGTATTGTCAGGTCTTTAAATTTTCTGCCGTGTAAGCTTAGCTTAACTGATTCATCACTCTTCGGAATGTGTGTCAACTTCAAAAGTATTACTAGGTGCAGGGGAAATCAATCTATGGGAAAATTATTCTATACCAAAAGATAACCCAATTATAACTGAGCAAGAACAGCAGCCAGAGCACTGGGCCCTGGGTTTAAAATTCCCTGGCATCGTACTTGCTTTGCGGCGATGCTGGACAGTAATATTAGTAATACTGTTAATATTAAACTTGAAAATTATAAAATTGTATCCATCTGTGTGCTGCGGTGAGATTGAATTAAAAATTTTAATATATTTTTTATGATTAAAATTAAAAATATAAATAATTAAAATAAAGAATGCTGGATGGTTGATGGTCGAGTGAACATTCACTGAATTTTTTCTTAATATTAAATCCACCTGTAATTTGCGCGGGTTTCAAATTAAGATACCAAATTCATCGGTAGCTTACAAAATTACCTGCTGCAACTAGGTTTTTATGGACGGTAATTTTACCACTTCCAAACAAAACGTAACGGAAAGTAGACCCAAAAAAAAAAAAGGAAAAAGAAGAGCTGGAATCGCGTGGGTCTCCATCGGCACACCGTGATCATCGTCTTCTCCCTCATACACCGTTGAAATTTCTCCATTTCTCTTCGATCTCTCACTCTCTCTCGCTTTCTTCACCCCAATTTCTCTCCAAATCTTCACACGGCCGACGATAAGGTATACTGTATATTTCTGACTTTTTTTTTTTCAGCTGAAAGAACAACCGATGGAAACAATTTTTTTTTTTTATTATCTGAAGTTTGGTTTTTTTGGAAAAGGGTGATTTTGTAGAGTTTCGATTTTCTTTTTCTTTTTTTTTTTTTAAATGAAGTAAATGTAAAGAATTACAACTGCAATTTTATTATTATTATGAATTTTCATAATAATAATAAACATGGGGAATGTTGCACAACAGGATATATAGGAGAACTGGAAGAGCGAAGAGCAGCTGCGAAGAGAAGTGAACAGAGTTTGGGGGAGGGACATGGAGAGTGAGATACGGCTAAACATGAAATCAAAGTGGATAGCGACGGTGGCGAGCATATGGATCCAGTGCTGCAGCGGTGCCACGTACACCTTCGGCATCTACTCATCCACCCTCAAGTCCACTCAAAATTACGACCAATCAACGCTGGACACCGTGTCAGTCTTCAAAGACATAGGTGCCAACGTCGGTGTTCTATCTGGCCTTCTGTACTCCTTCGCCACACTCAACCACCACTATACCCGTTTCCGCTTTCTTCGCGGTCCATGGGTGGTCCACTTGACCGGTGCTATCCTCTGCTTCACGGGTTACTTCTTAATGTGGGCCTCCGTTGTGGGGCTGATTCACAGTCCGCCGGTGCCGTGGATGTGCTTGTTCATGTTCTTGGCTGCTCATTCCCAGACATTCTTTAACACGGGGAATGTTGTGACTGGAGTGATGAACTTTGGTGAGTATGGTGGGACCATTGTGGGTATCATGAAGGTATGCACTTATGCAGGAGCTCACATTTTTGTTTCTTGCTTTGATTGAGGTTCTAGACTCAAAATGAACTAGTTATTAATGCTTCCAGTGCTCCCTAAGGAATTGTGAATTGTGAATTTTTAGATCATATCCGTGAGCCTACTTAGATCTGTGAAAGATTTACATTTTCAAAACTTTCAATTCACTGACTCGTAAGTACACAGCTATGGTTTATTTTGTGGAATACAACACAATACCTTTTTTTAATTGTCCACTGTCCAGGGCTTTCTTGGTCTAGGTGGGGCAGCATTAATCCAAGCTTATGACACTATATGGGAGGGCCATCCAAGTTCTTACCTTCTAATTCTTGCACTGCTGCCAACTTTTGTGTCTCTGTTGTTCATGTCTCTTGTAAGAATCTATGGAACGAATTCAGCTGATGACAAGAAGCACTTGAATGCTTTTTCTGCTGTTGCTTTGACGATTGCGGCCTATCTTATGATCATTATAATTTTGGAGAACATCTTCACTTTTCCATTATGGGCACGAATCATTACATTCTTGTTTCTGCTGCTTCTACTTTCCTCACCCCTTAGAATTGCAATCAAAGCCCAGAGGGAGGATACACGTAGGTTATCACTAGCATTTTCCACTGAGAGAAGTCCGTTAGTGGACTGCCCTGAGACAACGACATCTGCTAAATACTCTGCCTCACAAGATCCTGTAGCATATCATGAGCTGCCTGGTGATGAAAGTCAAATGAACGCCGAATTTGATGACAAAAAATTGAAGGATGAAGAGGATATGAATATTTTGCAATCAATATGTACTTTAAACTTTTGGCTGCTGTTTGTTGCCATGTTATGTGGAATGGGCTCTGGGCTTGCCACTGTAAATAATATCAGTCAAGTAGGAGAATCTCTTGGCTACTCTACCACTGCAATCAATTCTCTGGTCTCTTTGTGGAATATATGGAACTTTCTTGGCCGTTTTGGAGGAGGGTACGTGTCAGATATATTCCTACACAAAATGGGCTGGGAAAGGCCATTGTTCATTACCATTACTCTAGCAACAATGTCTGTTGGTCATATTGTTGTTGCTTCTGGTTTTCCAGGAAATTTGTATGTGGGTTCGATTATAGTGGGTGTTTGTTATGGTTGCCAGTGGTCGTTAATGCCTACTATTACTTCTGAGATATTTGGAGTTGGGCACATGGGAACTATTTTTAACACTATTGCCATTGCTAGTCCTGTTGGATCTTACATATGCTCTGTAAGAATTATTGGGTATATTTACGACAAGGTAGCAAGTGGTGAAGGTAATTCCTGCAATGGCACTCACTGCTTCATGTTATCATTTCTGATCATGGCATCTGTTGCTTTTGCTGGGTGTCTTGTTGCCTTGTTGTTGTTCTTTCGGACAAGGAGGTTCTATAAACAGGTTGTTCTCATGAGGTTGGGGCATTCTTCAAGAACATGAGAAGTGACTACAAGAGCTTCATGTTCAGGCAGACAAACCGTCGATCCATTTTTCCTCGGTCCATTTGTACTACAATGTGCGTCTAATTATTATTGAGTAATTGGTTTCTCTCTGTTTTCTTGAGGAGAAAAGATGTACCGTGTCTTTTGTAAAGAAAACCGATATTTTATTGGCATTTTATATTTCCTCTCCATTTATTCATTGAATTTTGTATTTCAAGTGGTGAGATATCTTAAATAATAAATAAATAAATAAATGGTGGTCACATATCTCATCTGACACGGTGAAGAGGTTAGACAATGTTGATTCGAGGCCTGAGTAGTGGTACTGTTATTAATATAGACTGCGTTACACAATTACAAAACGAAATGAATGGAACAAAGACACGTGGCCGCTAAACCTGAGCAGAGTATTAAAAAACTCACCTGAACTGAAGAGAACCGACGTAAGCAACGCAACAGAAAGAAAATGGAGAGACTGAAGCAGTTGAGGCTCAACACGAGATGGGTCTCAACCGTAGCCAGCATCTGGATTCAGTGCACCAGCGGCTCCCTCTACACCTTCTCCATCTACTCTCCCACTCTCAAAACCACCCAACAATACGACCAATCAACGCTCGACACCGTGTCCGTCTTCAAGGACATGGGCGCCAACAGCGGCATTCTCTCCGGCATCCTCTACACCTACTCCACACCGGATCATTCCTCCCATCACGGACGGCAACAACGACTGACCCGTTTTTTCGGGCCATGGGTAGTCCTCTTGGCGGGAGCGATTCAGTGCTTCGCGGGTTACTTCTTGATGTGGGCCTCCGTTGTGGGGTTAATTCCAAGGCCGCCGGTTCCAGTTATGTGCTTCTTTATGTTATTTGCGGCTCACGGGATGACTTTTTTCAACACGGCTGATGTTGTCACTTCCGTGCGTAATTTTCCTGCTTACAGTGGCACCGCTGTTGGCATTATGAAGGTACTATTTTATAGCTCTTAATTATCTGAGTAAACTAACTTGTGCTAAGGAAGGTTCAATCTTTTGAGAGATTTATTAGAGATTTAAGCTCTTTTTACTGATGAATGTTCAACATCAACACCATGTGATCTAATATTTATGGGCTACGGGGAATTTATGTGATTTGTTAACTATGCTTTTTATTTGCTAGGGGTTTCTTGGTCTAAGTGGTGCGATTTTGATCCAAGTATACGAGACATTTTTAAAAAACAACCCCACTTCATATCTTCTGCTACTGGCTCTTTTGGCGAGTATCGACCCTTTGTTGCTTATGTGGTTTGTGAGAATCTGCAACACAAACGAAGGGGATGAGAAGAAGCACCTGAACAGTTTTTCATTGATTGCTTTGATTGTTGCTGCTTATCTCATGGTTATTATAATATTGGAGCACATATTTGCTCTTCCATTTTTAGTGCGTGTTTTTATACTCATATTGCTGCTGCTTTTGCTTGCCTCTCCTCTTTATGTTGCTATTAGAGCGCAGGGAAGCAACCGTGATAGGACTTCAGAGACCAGCTTTTGTGAAGAGGACGAGCTAACAGATGACCCCCATCAGATGCATGCTGAGAAGTGGCATGCGAGACGAGATCCCGTTGCGTACCATCGTTTGCGTAGTGAGCCTGATTTAGAGACAGATACTAATGATGCGATGACTTCATTATGTGGAGGAGACCTGAACTTGTTGCAAGCAATCTGCACTTTGGACTTCTGGATTTTGTTTTTTGCTATGGCATGTGGTATGGGCTCAGGACTTGCTACTGTGAATAATATCAGCCAGATAGGAGGATCTCTTGGTTACTCAAGCTTTGAAAGAAGTTCTTTGATTTCTTTGTGGAGCATCTGGAATTTTCTTGGCCGCTTTGGAGCTGGGTATGTTTCGGACTATTTCCTACATGTTAAAGAATGGGCAAGGCCGTTGTTCATGGTCATCACTCTTGCAGCAATGAGCATCGGTCATTTGATAATTGCATCTGGTTTGTCTGGTGCTCTGTATGTAGGTTCAATTTTGGTGGGTGTTTGTTATGGCTCCCAATGGTCACTGATGCCCACAATTGTTTCTGAGATCTTTGGTGTAGTACAAATGGGAACCATATTCAATACCATTACCATAGCCAATCCTGTTGGCTCTTATATTTTTTCGGTGAGAGTGATTGGCTATATTTACGACAGACAAGCATCAAGGGAAGGGAACACATGCATTGGGACTCATTGCTTCACGTTATCCTTCTTGATCATGGGATCTGCTACCCTCTGCGGTTCTCTCGCTGCTTTTGGATTGTTTTTTCGGACAAAAAGGTTCTATAATGAGGTCATTTTGAGAAGACTGCTACATTCTGTTAGGGAGTAAAATGTTTTTTAAGTACTTGTATAACATGATTTTGAGCCTGAGCCTGAAATTATGAGATTGTGGGATTGTGGGATTGTGGATGTGAAAGTCTCAACTCTGGTCAAAGGACAAGCGCATGTAAACTGTATTACAGACAACAAAAATTAAAATATTATATATATATCCGGTGTTGTCCTAGCAAAATACAAAAATGTATTCGATGTAGTTATGCTGCCTACTCGCAAAGCCCATCCAGTTTAATTAAATTTATATAGCTTGTCTTGGTCAATTTTTTTTCACTATAATTAATACTTAAGTTGGATAGAATTAAATGGGTTCATGAATTTATATAAATGAACCTAACTCAAAGATAATAAATTCATAGAAAATATAATGTCAATAGTCAATTATTAAAACTTAAATAGTTAAATCTAATTTCAAACTCTTATTATTCATGGAAAAAAGTCACTCACACTCTTGGGAATTGTTTAAATAGTTCCACAAATCTTCTTAGTTTCATAAATAATTATTATACTATTTGATATTTGATTATAATAATCTAAATAAATATAAATAAAGTAATAACATAAAATAATAAATAAAATAAATATCATATGATATAAAAATATTATAATAAATATAATTAATAAAATAATATATATAATGCCTGCGGTCCTTGAGCCCAGCTTGTAGCAAGCTAAAAGTTTGATTTTACTAAGAAAAGAGAGAAAAGAAAAAGATAAACAGCAAAAAGTAATCTCATCGTTGAAAAATATTAAGTAATTATTAGTCTATCTCAATAGAATATATTAATATTAATATCTATTAATTCAAATTTTGACTTTAAGATTTATATTAATATAACATAATTAAAAATAAAATAAAATAATATAAATTTTATAAATTGATGTAAATGTTAGGTATAATTATTTTAATATTATTAATATGTCAACTATAGTTTTTTATTATTAAAAGAAAATGATAGATTAATAATGTTAAAATAACTTTTTTAATATTTATAATATTTTTATATATTATATTATTTTAAGTTTAATTTATATATATATTATAAAGTGTTATTTAAAGTCAATTATTAGTTTGTTAAAATCTGGGTGTAATTATAAAAAAAAATTATGTGATTTGTTAAATAAACTATAGGAGCGTAAGTGGTATTTCCCCTTTATTGTTTTATAAAAGAGACTATTTTCAATCTCTCTCATAAACTTGAAGTTTAGGACTCCGCAAATGCATCAGTTTAGTTGGGTAGGAACTTCATGATAATCGTGAATACTAGAAGGGTAATCTGCTGAGAGCAGAGTTTATTTATCAATAGGCTCTGCCACTTCCTCAGATGGTGGAAAAAAATAGTCTTCTATCACATAAACCGAGTCGGATACTTTCACTCATTAATTGAATTCTCAAGAGCAGATTCTATCTATCAATAGGCTCTGCCACTTCCTCAGAGGGTGGAAAAAAAGAGTCTTATATCACATAAGACGAGTCAGATGCTTTCACTCATTGATTGAATTCTCAAGATTTCAAATTTTAAAATCAAATATGAATTTTCACTAAAAGTAAGTTGATTGATATTCAAACACAAATAGATGTTGGACATAATGGATAATATTTAATGTTATGATGGATAATTATTATTTTTAAGTATTTGAATTTAATTTTAAACACCAAATATATATATACTTTTATATTATAAATTTTTGTACATTTAATTTTAATTAATACGATCAACTTAACTCAACCCAATTTAATGATTTAAAAAATTTGATTGAATATATTCATTTTGTTGGATTAGGTAAATTTAGAGCGATGAGATTTAACCTTTTATTATCACCAGCCCTATTTTTTAGTTAACTCTATTAAAATTTTAAACTAATTTTTATTTCTCAAAGTACTATATATAATCTTGGATTTATATTTATTAATTGTTATGTTTTTTTTCCAAGCATCCACTATATAAAACTTATAAAATAAATTTTAAAAAGGAAAAAAACTCTCATAATCACTATAATTTCTCTCTTTCTTTTTAAATGTTTTATTCTTAGTTGTTATAACCATAATAAAAGATTTTATGCTTCTTCATCATCCTCTAGTAGATATTGTAAATTAATTTCTTCAATGATTATAAAAGTAGAGTATACAATATTTGAGAAGAGATAATATTTTAAAAAGTTAAAAAATTAGGGTTTAAGAAATTATTAATATAAAATATCATGTAAATGCACTTAAAAGTTATTTACAATTTTAAGTCATTTAATAAGCATTAACATAAAAATAATTAGTAAGAATTGGTGAGATATAATGAGAGAGTCAGATATATTATAACTCCTAAATTTATTCTTAATCCAATTAACAGTGGATTGAGTTTAATTTTCATAAACCCTGATCTAATTCAACCCATGAGTGTCCTTAGAACATAAAACTGTTTTAATTACTTTTTCCAAATATTTTTTCCGACTTCATCAATTAGATTATTTGATGTATATGATATTTCCTTTTTCTTTTTTCATCTTTTCCTATAATAATTAAAAAAAAAAAATCCTAAATGCACCAACACCCACAGTCAACTGAACTCATCCGTTTTCATGTACTGCAAAAAGAAGAGCTTGCCACGTCATTAGCAAGAATCTTGGCAGGGGTATTTTAGTCAATAAGTGTGGAGCCCAAAGTCTAAGCCCAAGCCTTATAACTGTTTGAGACTTGGCCCAAATTGTGGCTCCCAAAGATAATATCCTATAATATTGCCAAAAAACATCTGTCCTAATCTTACAAAATAATTGGGGAGCCAGTCATTAGTAATTTTAACGCCCAACTTATTTATTTAAAACAAAAAAAATTCCATAGACATTAGAATTTAGAGGGAGAGAGATCGAGTTTCTTCTGCACCAGCAGCATCGTTTCGCGGTTGCAGTTCGTAAGGCCGACTTCCGATTTGAGTCAGATTGAAGACAAAAGTAATAAAAGGGAAGAGTCGTTTTGGAGGGATAAGAAGATGAAGACCACCAAAGGAGGCAAAGTGATGAACCCTACCGACGCCTATCGTAAAGAGCTCCGTAAAAAGGAACTCAAAAGAGTAACTTTTCGTTTAAACTTTAGTTTCTCTATTTTTATCTCCATCTATTATTATTATTATTATTATTATTATTTCCATCCATTGTTCATATGCCTGAAATTTATCGAGATAAGCTCGCGTGGATTGTATTTATACTTAGGATTTTGCTTCCATTTACCTTAGCATTGTTTGTTATTGAGATTGTTAAATTTGTTTTCTTTTAGAAGTCAGGAAACTCAGGTTAAATAATAGGGCCTGTTAATCAATTTTATTTTATTCCCCTTAAGGAATTATAAGTTAATGAAATGTGAACTGGACTATGTTTCACTGGAGGGAATAAGCGTGATATTTAAAAGTTGGTGGATCGTGTACAGCTGATGCCGTTGTGGCCTTAGCATGCATGGTTTAAGTTCAATACTTGAATGTTTCTGATTTTCACATTATTTGTCTGACAGAACAAGAAAGAAAGGAAGAAGGTGAGGGAGGTAGGGATTTTGAAGAAAGATCCAGAGCAAATCCGGGAACAGATTGAGAAGTTGGAAATGATGAGTAAGTCATTATCTGTTTTAACATTTCCGATCAGGTGGCCTTTGTGTTTATGTATCTATTTTGAATTAAAATTTCTTCGTAATGTCACTAGTATTGAAATGTTGACTTTTGTCTTTAATTTTTTAATGGGATTTTCTGTAACTGCATGTTATCGCATTCCTTGCTTGGTCCACATGTGATGACTCTCTTTGTAATTTTAATGTTTAATTTATTCTTTTTCTGTTATATTATCTCATTTAATTCACCAATGTGATTATATGGATTGTTTCAGAGGCAGATGGTGCTTTGGACAAAGCTAGGAAACACAAGAAGAGACAACTTGAGGACACACTTAATCTTGTTCTGAAGAAGCGGAAGGTAATGATCATAACTTGTAACTCAAGACTTCTTAACCACCAACGCGTCCCTCCTAACCACATACCATCAAACATAGTTGGGACTGATCTAATCTAAATAGCAATAGGCTAAGATTATTTAGAAAGTCACATTGCAAATATCTAAGGGTAGAAGCTACTAGGTTTTATACATTACTTCAACAAGTAACTTATAGGGTCTAGGTCTTTATATATACTTTAAAGTATTTTAAAGTATCTGCGGCTTAATATTTCCATGCACTATCTGATGATTCGTTGCCTAATCATGAATTATAACGGCCTTTGTAACTCTGTTGACAGGAGCTCCAAGAAAAGATGAAGGAGAAGGGTGAGACTCCAGTCATGTTTAGGTGAAAAAGGCCTTTCTTCTTTATCTAATCTTGTTTGTGGTTTTAGATTTGACATCCCTTGTTTTGTTTAAAAACTGTAGTTTTTCTTCTGCTGCAGTCACTTAGGACCTCCTCGAAGAAGAACTGCTGAAGAAGAAGAGAGAGCTAAGCACCCAAAGCCAGAAGTAAGCTCTGATGTTTTTTGATAATACCTGCTCTTCTGCTTACTTCTCAACCTTTGCATTTTGTTTGTTTATTTATTTATTTACCTTGTTTGTATTGCAGGACTCAGCTTACTATCACCCTACGCTCAATCCTACTGGGGCTCCACCACCTGGAAAGCCTCCAATGTATCTATCTTCAATAGGTTTGCTTCTTCTTTCTTCCATCAAATTTTCTGCCCAAGTACTTAATCTTATTTGCTAAGATCTCACACAATCTCTTACACTTGGAAGTTTGCTTTTACTGTGGTCTGCAGGGCCTAGAATTCCCTTATCTAGTGATGAGGCATCATCTTCAAAAGCAGAATCAGATGATGTTGCTTTGCCCATACCACCTCCACCTCCTCCGTTGCCAGATAATGGAAGATTAAGCTCTGGGGATGGCTCTGTCATCCCTGCATCTTTGCCTTTACCACCTCCACCTCCCCCACCAAAGCCCCCAATGCCTGCTGGTGCAAACTTGGGTATGTCATTGCCTCCACCACCTTTACCGCCACCACCTCCTGGTCCCCCACCTACAGATCTAACTGCAGGTCACCCTCCGCCTCCTCCTTCCCAACCCCTCCAACAGTCGGCTCATCCACCTTCGGCTGGCATGAGTGGAAGTGAAAGGGAGGGAAGTCTGTCTGCATTGTCAGATGACTCAACCTCTAAGGCATCAGCTCAGGTTAGCTCTTTGTGATTCATCTAATTTGGTATCCTGTCTTAAGAAGTATAAAAATTTAATGAATCATATTGTTGCAAATATAGTTACTGTATTGTCAAGTATTTGGTTGATTTTCTAGGCCAGAAGGAATATACTTGGTTATATTTCAAAACCCAACCAATGACCATTCTTTTGAAAAATGCTAATGCCTCCTTTTTGTTATTATTTAGGTGCCTTCCACACTCCCACCACCCCCTCCCCCACCTGGGATGCCTCAAAAGGCACCAAATACTGAGTCTGAAGGCACTGCTTCTGAAGCTGATGGCAATAGCCTGTCAGCAACAATTGATCTTCCTAAAATGGTTCCTCCGCCGCCTCCTCCAAGGCAACAGCCTAGTGTTCCTGGACCTGGTTTGATGCCCAGTTTGCAGGCTGATGTATTACCTCCTGGAATATCACGTTTTCCCCCACCTCCACCTCCGCCTCCACTAGACATGCGCCCACCGTTATCTGCTGCTGGAATTCCAGCTGGAGCCACCCATCCTGGTATGATGGCCCCGTTAGTTCCAAGGCCACCATATGGTCCTCCCTCAGGGCCTCCCCCAATGATGAGGCCACCACTTCCACCTGGTCCTCCTCCGATTATGCAAGAAGGTGAATATGCTGCTAGTAGGCCGACGGTGCCTCAGAAGCCATCATATGTAAAATCTGCTGCTGCAACTGTTGTCAAGAGACCATTAGCACAGCACACACCAGAACTTACTGCTATGGTGAGTAAATTTCCCACTTCAATTAATAATAATATATTGTATTTCTGTTTTATTGCACTGTACTTCTTGTTGTGTACATCTTTGTTTTACAAATATCATAAATTGGTCAAAATTCATATTTTCTTTTTCTATATTATGAAAAGTTTCTCTTATGATGAGGAGCTTGCATAAATCAGTGGAACCTAGTTCTAAAAATTCGGGAAGTTGCTACATCACAGTTACAACCTTGTATAAAGGTGTGAATTGCTGTGCAGAAGCTTATTTTCTATGAATTATGACTGCTATAATTTTGGTTTAGCCAGGAAGATTTGCTCTCATGCTTGTACTAGTATTATATATTTGAACCTAATGTTCTGTTTGGATTCAGGTTCCTGCATCCGTTAGGGTCAGGAGAGAAACTGTCCTCCCAAAAGCCAAACCAAAGCCGTCACTGTCAACCACCGTAACTGCCATTCAGGCTGCTACTCCACCAGTGGTGAGGCAAGAATCAATGGCTTGCTCAGCAGCACCCAAGTCTCAGGGCAAGAGCATTGATGACTCGTATATGGCATTTTTGGAAGACATGAAAGCACTTGGTGCACTTGATAGTTGATTTAATATATAGCTTGACAGTGTACAAGATAATGAAGAGCCATGACCGTAATGGAAGGGAAGAAAATCTGTCTATAGGCTTTCCTAAAGCAGAAATATGTTTTGTTGCTGCTAGCCTTTGTTTATTTCTTTCCCTTATTTGTTTAGGAACTTACCTGTGTATCATCAATTATCAATTCATCATTTCTATTTTGCTCAGGTGTTTTTAAGTTAGTACTTGAGAAGGGAGTAACGTTGCCCTACTTTACCTGTGTTTCATCACTTATTAATTCAGCATTTCTATTGCTCAGGTGTTTTTAAGTTAGTTCTTGAGATGGGAGTAACGTTGCCCTACTTCTTTCGAATGATTTGACTAAACAAAATGCGTCAGATTTTGATGAAGTTATAATTATATGAGATCGAAATTAAATAATAATGATAATACTTATTCCTTCATTTTCAGTCTTCAGAAAATTTCTAACTTTTCAATGGGCTGCACAGAATACAGGTCAACGCTTTGAAAAATTGGACAAAAATGTGTGTATATATATATATATATATATATATATATTTAATTGGTTTTACAACGAGAAGGTGAATGATTTCTGAGGTTAAAACAGACGCACGGAGGACACTGAGTCTGAGTGGATTTATTCCGGCTGTCTCAAGGTCTTGTGTAATCTGAGAATTCAAGTACAATCTTCTTGATGTGGTTGCGTAGGCATTTGCATCAGAATAGTTGTTTTAACTTTCATTATACTTTTTTGTTGCTGTTGTTTCCCTTTCTCAGTAATTTTTCATCATATGCTTTGTGCACTAATTCAAGTGGGTAATTCTCTCTGTTTGAGAGTCTATGTCAAAATGTCTGCTGCATTTGCTAGTCTAATCTAATGGGTGCTTTGCTCTCCATGTTGTGGAAGGGAGGTGCTTGAGAGCCTTTTGAAATTCTGTTCTTGCAACACAAGCGCCTGCTCTGTATCTACTAAAGACGGGTGTTTGCAGCAGCTATTTCCAGACTTGGAACGCCTCCGATCCAGCATGTGCCTCTCTCTTAAACTCAGTCTTATGTTCGGTAACTGAAAGCTTCCTCGACCCCAAATGATTCCTTCGTGATTTTAGACAAAATAAATGTAGGCATGTTTTTCTTGGCGGATGAAAACATAAATATCTGTTTTCTTCTTTTGTGCTAATATTGTTGTATACGTCACATCCAGACATGTGATCAATTTGCTGCTGACGTACTTGAAAAGGAGTCAGACCGTAGTAATGTGTCTGTTCTCTGCAGCTCCACATTTTTGGAGAAACCAAATCACTCCGAAGGTAGTATTTCAACTGAATTTTGCACAAAGTTGTGGGATACATGTGGTGATTGATCTTTATATGATGCAAAATTGCAGTTTAATACAAAGCCTGTTTCAAAGTATAACATGGAATGGGAGTTCCCTTCAGCGGAGGTCATGCAGGTAAAATTCTTTTCGGAACTGCAGATGTGTATTTATACCTTAATGATTGCGGATGGTTCACATGGACTCCCTGCAAGAAATCTTTGCTCGGAAAGATTCTGAGAATTGATTTAGATCACATACCAAGTATGTCCATATATACAGGACTCTAGCTACTTTTTCAAATTTTTTGTTACTTCATTACAATTTTTCAATCCAAGATATCAAGTCTGTATATTTTAGTTTAACAGCTATTGAATCACAAATGTGCAGAATATGTTACTACATATGTTGCTGTGAACACTTGCTGTCATTATAGAAGTAGTTGTAAATTAGAAAATGAGAATACATGGAAGTTGGATCAGTTTCACTATAGTAAATGATGATTATGTAAATTTTATTACATCGACAAACTAATTATGATGTGCATGTGAAAAGTCAGAAAGGGGATGCCTTCAATTCTAGTTTTGGTGATCGAATTTTATGCTAGCAGCCAGTGATACTGCTATTTTTGGTATGGTCAGCTCTTCAAATTTTCTGATGTGTAAGCTTAACTGATTTATCACTTTCTGGATTGTGCATTAACCTCAGAATATTACTAGGTGCGAAGGAAATCAATGAGCTTGGCCTATGGGGAAATTATTCTAAACCAAAAGAGAATCCATTTATAGCTGATAAAGAACAGCGGCCAGAGATCTGGGCCTCGGGTTTTAAAATTTCCCTGGCGATGCAGTTTTGATGCTGAAAGACCAACGTGCTTACTTTGTGGCGATGCTGGATAGTATTGGAGATTCCTTTTCTTTACTAGCGTGTACAGCTTGCAATCTCCTCTTTGTTTTGCTTTGTATTCCTCCTGGAACGTCTAGTTTACTATTTTATAATTTGCTACAAAGTTTATTCATCATTTTATTAGGTTTAAGCACCATCAAGGATGCACATGTTTTGTAGTCCTAACGTACTTTTGGGTCACACTATAAGACATTAATCTAGTCAATTCTTCAGTTGTTTCTTTTCTTTAAACCGTTATTTAATTTACTTTTTAATTTAGGATCAATATGAAGAGGTTGTCATTGCTGTGAAAGGCATAACTTATGGTTTGGTACGGTTACGGATCGGTTTTTTTTTTTTTTTTTAAATAACCGAATATATAGTTATATAAAAAATTGAAACAATAGTTCGAGATTTGGTTCATAATGCATAATCGAAGAACTGAACCGAAAAATCGAAACATTTTTATAATTTTATTAAGTTTTAAAATATGTTGTATTTTAATTGGTTATCTCAAATTATTATAATAAACTCACACACACACAATCACTACTATATATATATCTTAAAATCAAAACTTATTCTAAATTTATAAATTAACGCCGCATTCAGCAACCAGCTAACCCTCGTTTCACTATACTGTGCACTCTACTTTTCAGCTACTGTACATACAACAGCTATTGCTCTTCTTGCCAGCGATTGGCCACCATGCACACAACAACTGTTGCTCTTCTTGACACCGATCAGCCACCGTGCAAGTGCCAGTGATCAATCATCGTGTTCGAGGCAGCTGTTGCACTTCTTACTACCGATTTGCCACCGTGCAAGCTCCAGCAATCAACCATCGTGAGAGCAACAACGATCAGCCACTTTGTGAGTGGCAGCGATCACCAACCGTGTGCGACAGCTGCTACTCTTCTTGCCATTGTGCGCGATCGTTTCTATACTTTTTGCCACCGTGCGTGACAATTGCTGCTCTTCTTACCGTGCACCACCAATCACGAATTTGTTACCAACCATATTATTTACTAAGTTAGTGAGTTTAATAGAATTATTTGCTGAGTTAGTGAATTAAAATGAAATTGTTTGCTGAGTTAGTGAGTTAAGTAGAAGAAATGCATGATTCTTGTAATTTTTTTAATGAAAATACATGCTGAGTTAAGTGGAATTGTTTATGCATGTTGATTATGGAAGAAATACATGATTTTTAATTGTTTTAAAACCGATTCTATTTCAATTTAAACTATCAAAGATTTAATATTTTTTTAATGGTGTTAAAACTGTTGTCGAGTTCAAATATATAATTAAAATCCAGTTTTAACCGAAATTTTTTTTATTACTTTGGTTTTGAATTTTTGCAACAATTATGAAATCTATAAAATCTTTATTTAAAATTTTTTGTTATTATTTTTTAACTGGCTTAAAGTTTATATATTATAAATTTTAACATTTTTCTTTGTGTTTTGTTTTTGTAGGATGGAAAACAATGGTGATGAAATACAAAAGGTTAATGAAGTACAATAAGCCATCAATGAAGAAGAAGAGGTCAGTAGGAGTAAAAAAATTGAAATGCCATTGAGATTGTTTGTGTGGCAACATTTTTCAAAGTTACCCGGAGGACAAAGAGCTAAATATCATTATTGCGGCAAAACTTATGCAGCACAAACCAATTCTAGAACAACCTGTTTAAAAAATCATTTGAATATATGTGAAGTGCGCAAAAGATTGAAGGCTGCAAATGATATAAAGCAACAAATATTAATTTACCATAAAGGTAAGGGTAAAGGTGATGATACAACTAAGATTATGCATGTAGGATTTAATAGAAAGGCTTGTAGAATGGCACTTGTAAAAATGATATTAAAAATGAGTTGCCTTTTAGATTTGTAGAGGTTGAAGGGTTTTTGTAGTTCATAGAAACTTGTTGTCCGAAGTTTGAGGTGCCATCTCGAAGAACAATTATGAAGAATATTCTTAAATTGTATCAAAATGAGAAGGGATTATTGTTTTGAATGCAAATAAACAAAGAGTGTGTATTACTACTGACACATAGACTTCAATTCAGATATCAAATTTCATAGTAGTTACAGTTCACTTTATTGATGCAGAGTGGGTGTTGCATAAAAGAATTATTACTTTTACACCTATCTAATCATAAAGGAGATGGCATTGGAAAGCTGATTGAAAATTGTTTGATCGATTGGGGGATTGAGAGGTTGTTCAAAATTACAGTGAACAAAACAGTGCCAATACAACTGCAATATCCTATGTGAAGAAGAAGTTGGCAAATTGGAGTGGAAATTCAGTGGTTTTAAATGGTTTATATATGCATGTGAGGTGTTCAACATATATAATTAACTTGATGCAAGATGGGTTGTTACAGGTGAATCAATCAATAGCTAGTATTCGAAATACAGTAAAATATGTTAGGTCCTATTTTGCAAGATTGCAAAAGTTCAAAACATGTGTTGATAAAGAGAAAATCTCATGTAGAGGGCTTATAATATTAGATGTGCTAACTATGTGGAATTCAACATATTTAATGTTTAAAAAAGAAGTAACATTTGAGAAAGCATTTGATAGATTAAAGGAAGATGATGGACATTATACAAACTGGTTTGATGAGGATGAGAGTGAAAAAAGGAGGGTGGGGCCATCGACTGATGAGGATTGGGAAAATGCAAAGAGGTTAGTCAAGTGTCTTTCAATTTTTTATCATGTGACTTTAAAATTTAGTAGTTTTTTTATTGTCACTTCTAATAATTACTTGAATAAATGTGGAAAGTTTATATTCATGTCAAGTCACTTGTTGATTTTAATGATTTTTTGTTAAATAAAATGAGTTGCAAGATGGAGGAAAAGTTTATCAAATATTGGGGTCATTCTTTTGATAAATTTAACATGTTGTTGATTGTGGCAAATGTGATTGATTCTCGGTGTAAACTGGACTTTTTTATATGGTGTTTTAATAGCCTGTATGAAACTAGAAAGGTTGATGAATTGAGAGTTAACACTAAAGAGTTGCTGTTGAAGCTTTTTGAAAGCTATGGTTGGGAGAGTAATCTAAATAGAGGTGATAGAAATAATGTTATGTATGATGGTGATAATAGCAATTATAGGTCATTTGATCTTTTAACACAATTTAGAAAGATGAAAGAAAGTTCAAGTGATGACATTAGTGGAAAAAATGATGTTGAAAAATATTTGTCAGAAATTTTTGAGAGTATTAGTAATCACAATTTTGATATTTTGAGTTGGTGGAAGTTGAATGGGCCTAGGGATCTGATTTTGTCTCAAATTGCCAAAGATGTTTTGGTAATTCCAGTGTCAACTGTGGCTTCTGAATCAGCATTTAGCACAAGATGGTACATTCTTGATCATTTTCAGAGTTTTTTAACTCATAAAACTGTTGAATCATTGATCTGCACTCAAAATTGGCTTCGCTCAACTCTATTAGGAGAGCGTATAATATAACCAAGTCAAGAGAAAGCTTAATTTTATGAATTAATTGAAAAATGTAATATTGTTATTTATTACGTTATTTTTTGTTATCTCATTTGTAACATTTTGTTTATTAGAATTAATGATTTTAATATAATTGTTTTAATTTCTTAAAGAATTTTTGAGGTCAATGAAATCTTCACAAGAGCAATAGTTGTCGATTGATGTTTTTAGCTAGTAAGTTTTCTTAATTAGAAAAAAAATTAGTATCTTATTTACATAGTTTGTTTATTTAATTATTTATTGTTGTTTTAAATTTTTTTATAGAATCAAGAATTGAGTTGGAAACTGAAAAATGCATGCTGATGTGTGATGAAATCATGAAAATGAGATAATGTTGTTGATATTTATTTGTAATTTTTGTATTTTGTGTTGTAGCTATTATTATTTTTATGTTTTTAGTTTTTGCAATTTTATGTTATTTAGATAGTGCATTTGAGATTGAGTTTAAATTTATATTCTTAAATATGTTTTGAATATTTTGTATTTATTATCAATATTTCTATATTTGTAATGAAATTGTGATGAAAAATTTATTCTATTAATGAAGTCCAATGAGTTATAAATTTACAAATTCAAAAATAATCTCAGAATCAAAAATCCGAACCGAACCAAATAATTTAGTTCATATCTGATTCTTTATTTATTTGGTTCTTTTTAAATAAGTATCAATTTAAATTAATTTTGATAAATTTCAAACCAAACCGAACCATACCCACCCTTAATCCAGAATAGTCTTCATGAGGAGACCTCTCCCATTAGTGCGCAAATTCTATATATAGGCTTTTGCTTTCAACCATTTTACTCGTAAATAAAATTTCTAGGTATTTGTATTCGGATTTGCATGCAGGAGCTATATGGGCAGGCATTGAGAATCCTGTAAATAGAGGAAACTTCACCACTAGCAAAGTTGCTTTGAGACGCGCTCGCAACTCTTCGATTCAATGTAGGTTTGTGGCCGGAAGCCCACTAAAAATGATATTTATGTGCTAACAGGCACAGGTGTATATAGATTTGCACGACCAAGCCGCTGCAATTTTACATGTTCCAATGAACATTTTTCTCCTCCAATATTGCCACATTCTCTAGGTAGCTACCAACAATGTGCTATCATTTGAGTTGTGTCATTTGTGTTGTAAAATAATATATTATTTATTCAGGAAATTAGGTGTCCGAATCTTCTCTTGGTTTAGTCAATGTTTATTTTAAATGAATCGATAATGACTTGCGATTAGGCCAAACATGACATGACAATCACACGAACGAAAACATGGAGACAAGTCATGATGGTTACGAGCTCCCGTGGAAAATTTCTGGCTGGTGTGCCATGACGACAGGCACGAAGATTTTCAGGTGATGGCCTAATTAATAATATGTAAAGAAGTTCAAATTTTCTGACCGTTGTTCGTAAATTGATAGGCTATTATTTAACTTTTTGGGTTTATTTTATCTTAATTAGAGGAAGTGGGGGGTTGTGGTCCCTGGTCAGTAATGGCAGCGCAGTAGTCTTATAAAAATGTTGTTACTTCTGCAGAGGGAGACAGAAAGTCAGCATCTTTATTGAAATATACCAAAAAGTGGGACCTTTCTGTAATACTACAATTATTGAGCTATAAAAACGAAAAGTCAACTTAAAAATCAAGTGTTAATGGGGTGACCAAACTTCCTCCTCTTCATATTTATCCATCTAATTATTTTGTGTTTGATCAAACGACGCTATTAGTCGATTAGATATGTTTCAAGGTTTTATTCGTCAGAACAGGGAATTTTTTTTTGTTTTTTTAAGTTCCAAATACGTTTTCATGCACCAGTGTATATTAATACCTATGACAAGTCAAAGCCTAAAAGAGAAAAGGACTCTGTGAATCAGTGATAAAAAATTATTAAAAGAACTGTTGGAACCAACAAGCATGTGAAACCAAGAAGGCAAGAAGCAGAGGAAGCTTCTTTATTAATTGTGTTGTCTCTTTTCAATAGTTACAGCTACTTCATCACTAAACAAATGGTAGTGCATCTTTTGGAAAAAAAAAATGTGAGTACAGGCTTTGACCGATTTATTATTATATAATTTACAACTAGGTAATGTTGGCCAACATTGGTTGATGACCATGTGATGTTCCCATTTGTTTATCTACAAACTCCAATGCTTCGATGCAGTTATGTGATTCTACTCATCATATCTTTGTCTATTTCTTCTGGTTTTGATGATATCACCTTCTACTTTATTACCTTTTTTTAGCTCTCTCTTTTAACTGATAAATTTAAGTGGCAAAAGCATGGCTTGTGGCTTGTGATTTTGTTTGGGTTTAAAAAAACATTGAGCCTGTTAGTGCAATCATTGTGAGCTCACGACACACAAAACTCACACCAAGATCCGTATATGCAACTTGGTTTTGTGAGAAAAACAAGTGGGTGTTTTTCTTCTCAACTACCCCCATTTGTTTTTCATTAAAGAGGTTCATTTAAAGGTCAACTATGTAGACTACCCAAATGGCTTTTCTATTTGATTCAAAGCTATTGTGGATGGGTGATCTTTATCCATGGAGTTTAAAAAGAAAATGACAAAAGATTGTAAGAAAGAGAGAGATGAAATCAACTTTCCTTTTGGCAGTTGATATTTTAAGAGAAAAGGAATGAAAGGGGGGTTTTGAAAATGGTGTTTCTTCTGGAAGCTGAGCTGAAGACAAATTTTTAATATTTTGCGTGGGAGTCGGTATTGGGAAGAATGTTTCAATACCAACAAAACTTGTGAAGGTAAATAATAATCTTTTTAGTATTCTTCAGCCAACCAAACGATTTTGCTTGCTTCTTAGGATGGGCCTGCAATAGACTGATAAAGTGAAGGAGTGTTATATTGTAACGTCGGTTTCATCTCTGTCCATTTGGTGGAGATGGGAGGAGTTCTCGCCATTATCTTTCTTTTTGCCAACTTTGTTATGCTTCTTGGTCCTTCACTTTCCCTTCCTTTATGCACTGATTCAAGTGAGTTTCTTATTTGATTTTTGTCATCCTACTGTTTATGTTATTGTCTAGTTGAACTTTCATTTGATTTCTTATTTTCCCTGCATTAATTTGATATACAGGGGCTCCAATTACTCTGAACACAACTCTGAGCTTCTGTCCTTACAATGGGAAGACATGCTGCAACGCTACAGAAGATTCTCAATTGCAGAAGCAGTTTCAAGCAATGAATATCTCTGATTCTGGCTGTTCTTCTCTTCTGAAATCAATCCTTTGTGCTGTAAGTCAATGTTCCCGCAATAATTTAAAATTAATTTACCTATGACGCTGTCAGATTTTAAGCCTTGCATTGATTAGCTTCACCTACTGAAAATAATTCTTCAATTCAAGCTGATTATTAGTTAATATGATGATAATCTAGTTAAAAAAACTCGAGGGCTTCAGAGCTTTTATTCATTTCCATATGATTGAAAACTTTTAAATCGTTGTTCATTAATTGTGGTGAAGGATATATGATAATCATTCTGCAGTTCTTTTTTCTTTTTTAATTAAAAACTCTTCACCTGATGTTTTGTTTATATATATATATACACGAAATTTGGTTTTTCACTTCTGCTTCCCTGGCAGAAGGACAGAGCCTTGATCTTGACATGTTAACGTGAACGATAAACATCAATAACTGAATACTTAATGAGCTTCTCATAGCTTCTCTTTTCACATGCTGTTGTTTATTTTGAGGAAAGTTTCACCCTGTGGCTCATTTCTTCATTGCAATTGTTACAGAAATGTGATCAGTTTGCATGGGAGTTATTTACAGCCAGTTCTGTAGTTCGGCCAGTTCCACTACTCTGCAAGTCCACTGGTTCAAATTCATCTGATTCCAGCAAAGCTACAATTAGGGATTTCTGCTCTGAAGTATGGGATACATGTCAGAATGTATCTATCCGTAATTCCCCCTTCTCACCTTCATTACAAGGTCAAGCCGGAGTACCAGTTAGTTCCAATTTCACCAAACTAACTGAGTTCTGGCAGTCAAAAGCTGATTTCTGCAATGCATTTGGTGGAACGTCTACGGATAAATCAGTGTGTTTTAATGGTGAACCTGTCACACTAAACAACACTGGAACACCTAATCCTCCACAGGGGTTGTGCCTTGAGAAAATTGGGAATGGTTCTTACCTCAATATGGTTGCTCACCCTGATGGTTCCAAACGTGCATTCTTCTCTAACCAAGAAGGCAAGATTTGGTTGGCGACCATTCATGAACAAGGATTAGGACAAACTATGGAGCTTGATGCATCCAGTCCCTTTGCGGATCTGACTGATGAAGTTCACTTTGATACTGAATTTGGGTTGATGGGTATGGCATTTCATCCAAACTTTGCAAAAAATGGTAGATTCTTTGCTTCATTCAACTGTGATAAAGTTAAGTGGCCAGGATGTGCCGGTAGATGTTCATGTAATTCGGATGTGAATTGTGATCCTTCTAAACTACGTAGTGATAATGGCGCCCAGCCATGTCAGTATCAAACTGTTGTCGCTGAGTATACTGTTAATGACACTACATCTGAGCCTTCCTTGGTATGATTCAATATATCCACCAAATTTCAACCCAATTTCTACCTAATTATAATTGTAGTTTAAGGATTGTAACTGAATCTTGATCTCTTTTCAGGCAAAAAGAGCCAAGCCATCAGAAGTGAGAAGGATATTTACCATGGGCCTTCCATTTAATGGTCATCATGGTGGACAAATACTCTTTGGACCAACAGATGGGTATATGTACTTTATGACCGGAGATGGCGGTGGTACAGGCGATCCCTACAACTTTTCCCAGAACAAGAAATCATTGCTTGGAAAGATTATGAGGCTTGATGTTGATAATATACCAAGTGAGCATCACATTTCATTGTTTAGTTGTGTTGTTAATACTGTCTGCTGCCAATTTCCTTATATTCTTTGTTAAACAAAGTGGTTTATTGTCACTTTGCAGTTACTTAACACTCATTTTCCATTGATGCTTGTCCATCATATCCAGGTGCTGCTGAAATTGAGAAACTTGGTTTGTGGGGAAACTACTCTAACCCCAAAGGTAATCCTTTCAGTGAAGATAACGAATTGCAACCTGAAATATGGGCTTTAGGTTTAAGAAATCCTTGGCGCTGCAGTTTTGATTCAGATAGGCCTTCTTACTTTATGTGTGCTGATGTTGGACAGGTATTTGCTTCAAAAAACCTTTGATCAACAACAATTTATGCTATCATTATTCAACCACTATAGACTATTTTTCCAGCATCAGCATGCTTGACACTTTTGATCAATATCGTCTAACAGGATGTTTACGAAGAGGTTGATATCATCACCAGAGGTGGGAATTATGGCTGGCGTCTTTACGAGGGACCTTATCGCTTCACTCCTCTGGCAACACCTGGAGGAATTACACCTCTAAATTCTGTTAGCTTAATATTCCCAGTTATGGGATACAACCACTCAGACGTAAACAAGAAAGAAGGATCAGCATCAATCATCGGAGGCTATTTCTATCGTTCCATGACTGATCCATGCATGTTTGGAAGGTAAATTTTTTGTTTGTAATATTGATATTCTGTGTAAAGGTAGAAAGTTCAATATAATAACTTCACGAACCAATAACCTTATTCTAAAATCTGAGGCTTGTCTAATGAGTTTACTTACATGTAATTTTCAGGTATTTGTATGCAGATTTGTATGCTACTGCTGTATGGGCAGCAAGCGAAAGTCCTGAAAATAGTGGCAACTTTACCACTAGCAAAATTCCTTTCAGCTGTGCACGCGACTCACCTATACAGTGCAAAGTCTTGCCCGGAAGTGATCTTCCCTCTCTGGGTTACATTTACTCATTTGGAGAGGACAACCGGAAGGATATCTTCATCCTAACCAGCGAAGGAGTTCACAGAGTTGTTCGTCCAAGTCGTTGCAACTACACTTGCTCAAAGGAAAATGCCACGGCTAGTGCAAGCCCAAGTCCTGCTACCTCTCCCAATTCATATGCAAACCGTTTGAGTGACCCTTATAATAGTTTGGTTCTCCTATTTTCCTTTTTGTTGCTGCTTCTGCTTGGTCTTTTCTAGAATTCCATGACAGCTGAATTTAGATGATGAGATTACTTCACCATGAATCAATGTTTGTTTGTTTGTTTTTCTTTTTTTCATCTCGTACATCCGAACTGATTAAGAGAGGGAAGTATACTATCTATTTGTTTCTCAGTTTTTGGCGATTGAGTAATTCAGTTTGGTTCACTTTTTTTGCATTCCATTGTAATCATAAATTGCCTTTTTATATGATTGAATAATGTCCCATGTCTATATTTTTTTCGAGGAAAATGCCTTTTTCACAGCTAGGTTTGATGTAAAAGCTTATTTTATCTTTATTATTTAAATAATAATTTATTTTATCTCTATTTTTTAAACAATAGTTTAAAACAAATTTTTATTAATTTATTGTTAGTATACTATATAATTCATGAAAAGTAAAATAAGATTTTTTAATAAGGATATAAAAATTATTTTAAAATAAAATTTTCAAATACAATTAAATAATACTTGTCTTTCTATATAAATTTAAAATTTGAAAATAACTTAATGATAAAATAATAATTATACTAAATAATATGTAAATATATATATATATATATTTAGGACAAACTATAAAGAAAAATATAGATTTCATAGGCAATAGAATGATTTTTTTTTCTTTAACTTGTCATTAACTTTAATATGATCGAGATAAGTAAATAAATAATCAATATATTATTTTACCAAAAGAAAACACAAATTTCTTCATTTACTTAAAAAAAACACATACTAAAAAAATAAAAACATATACTTAAACATATTACATAATAAAATAAGCTGCATTAGATTGTATTTATTTATTTATTTTAGCTTATCCTTAATCTTAATATCGATAGAGATTTCTAATTGAATAATAATAATAATAATAATAATAATAATAATAATAATAATATTTAAAATTTTAGTTCACTTCATTAAAAAAATTGAACGAATGCATATATGTGTATATATATGTCGTATATTCTTTAGTATTATTTTTGTTTTATTAAGTTATCCCTAAATTTGTAATTTATATATAAAATTAGATGTTATTTAATTTTTTAAGATTTTTATTTTAAAGTAATTTATATTTATTTAACTGAAAATATTATTTTACCCTCAATAAATTTTAGAGTAAACTAAGTTTAAATTCATGAAAAGATATTTTGAATTATTATTTAAAAATAAGGATGAAATAAATTATTATTTAAAAATAAAGAGTTATTGTACCAAACTTGAAAATGGAGAAGATTTTTTTTTTCCTTTTTTTCATGAAAAGGGAATAATTTTTCTTTAATAATTTTTCTTTTTCTTTTTTTTAAACCAAATTCATACCCCGAAACCACGTTTAAAGCAAATACAAATCAATGCAGCTGCTAAGTTACAAATTAACTTATAGGTGACTTAAAATTAGTTCGTACAATGCTTATGTTATTTGAGTAGCAACAATTTTAAAATACAAATAATATTTTTAGGTTGTAGTGTGCTACAACTAATAAGACCCCAGAACAATTAATTAATTACTAGTTACTCCAATTACATAAAAATAAATTTGGAGTCCCTTGTAACCGATGAAATTAAAGTCCTTATTCCTCGCTTTACTAAAATTTAGTTGTTATTTAATTTCAACATGTACAATGACAATTTCACTGTATAGTTAGAAAAAAGTTCTAAAACTTCTTAACAACAATTATGTTTATTTGACTCACCACATTACAATAGGATTGCATTAGCTAATGTAATAAAATTTGATATTAGGTAAATCTTCATGTTCACATTATTGTGTATTTCAATACACTATAATATAAACAGTGCCGTATTAAATAAATGCCAGGGAGGGGCTGGGTTTTTGTAATATACTATTGTTCATAATTTTTTTTTCTAAATTATTTTAATTAAAATAATAAATAAATAATAAGAACTTAATAAAAATATATAATACTAAATAAAATTTAAAAAAAACTCAAACACATTACTGTCAATATTGATGAAATGTTGACAACAATTTGATAGCAGCCGGCTATTGATGGTTGCCGCATAACATTATGTCTTATACTAAAATTTGATACGATCATAATTTTTATTGTCGAGACTATACAATGGTGTAATTATTATAAGAAAAAAAAGCTTCTGATTGATTTAAATTTATGTTAAAAATTTTGAAAATTAAAACTTTGACAGTAAATCTATTGCAAATGAAAATTCATTTGTCAATTATAATTGTACCATTGTGTCGCACTTAAATGAAGATTCTAATGATATCGAAATATAGTCCAAATGGCACTAAATTATAACAGGACGACGGTAGCTTATAAGGACAGATGATGAAAATTGTTTAATTTGATTGTAAAAATTTAAATTATTAATTAAATATAAATAATAAAAATAAAAATGGATCTTAAATTAATAATTTAATAAAAATATTAAAATAAAAATATTATTTTATAGAATACAATGCATATTATACTAAACATAATATTATATTACAACTTTACCAATATAATATAAGGACTCACCCTTATACCGATGAGCACGTGATTATGGCAATGTAAGAGTACCATAGCTCGCCCACAATCAAGTTACTATTAGACAATAATATTTCATCGATATTTGTTGACTTTTTTGATAGTGTTCAAAATGAGCAATAGAGTGCTAAAAAAGAAGAAAGAGAGAGAGAGAGAGAGAGAGAGAGAGAGATTGTGCATTTCTGTTCTCAGAGGTACCCCATAGTTGAACCTACATTTGTCATTTGCCACCAAAAACTAAGAAGACTGTCTTTTGATTTCTATGTCTTTTTTTTTTTTTTTTTTTTGGGGTTTGAGAGATTTTCTATTTCACCGGTACACTTTTCTTTAAGTCCAAATTAGCTCAAAAACAAACTATCTTAAAAATAAAACCTTCATGCTAACAACACTAACTACTAGCAAAGCAAAATCCCATATCCAGGTGAAAATGAACAAAAGCCGAAGCATTTACTAGCAAAATGACCCAAATAACCTTAGACAAAAGTAAAATGACACAAATATTTTATGAATTGATTGTCCTTCTTTCTTCTCCTTCCCAAATCCCATTCCCTTCTGTCTCTTCCTCACTTTTCCTTCTCTTTCTTGTTCTCCTGTTTTCACTCTCACACGAACCCAAAAGAGGAAAAATAAAAGGGCAAAAAAAAAAAAAATTAATTTTTTTTAAAAGAAAAAAAGAAAAGAAAAAGAAAAAAAACAAAAAACAACAACATAAGAGTAGACTAGAATAGAAAATTAGAAACACAAACGGTTTATTCATGTAAACGATGATTTGGACCTTCGGTTCTAATCCAGCTTCCGCTTGTCTTCCTTTTGTGTCTCTCAATCTTAACAACATTAATCTTATTTTGCAATTTTTCTTCTATAATTTAATTTCACTTTGATTTTTTTTTTTTTTTGTTTTTAACCTAAATGCCTAAACAAACCCACGAATATGATCCTCTACATGTAATCCCACCGTAAGTAACCTAAACCCCTTTCGATCTCCATCTCCGTCTCCCCAGTCATGTCCCGTGAATCCACCCCTGCCTCTCCGATCCCTAACGACAACACCCCTAATCCCCAAAACGACGACGCCCACTTCCCTCAAAACGACACCACTGCTACTACTACAACAACTAACACTGCTCCTACTCCCCCCGTTAATAGAAGCAACCGCCCCTCCCGCGCGTGCACTCTACGTACCGCTCAGCGCCTCTACGCCGCTGCCCAGGCCCAAGCCCAGGCCGTGATCGAGCGCAAGCCTAAGAAGAAGGAGCAAAGAGAGAGGTTCGATGAGTCCCCGCCGCAGCAATGCAGCGCTAATAGTAAGATTGTCACGCCCTTGCTCGCTGATCCTCCGCCGTCGCAGCTGCCACGCTGGAGTCTCCGGGCCATGTGGGAGTTAGCTTCCGTACTTAATTTCTTGCATGTGAGTTTTCTTTTTCTTTTTTTTCTTTCTTTTGCAAATTTCCCCTTTTTTTTATGTGAAAGTGATTATTATTTTTTGTTGTTGTTGTTGTCAGGTGTTTAGGCCGTTATTGAATATAACAGCTGAGTTTTCGGCGGAGGAGTTCGAGACGGCATTGATTACTCCCAATGATACTTTAAGTGATATTCATATACCCATTTTAAAGGTTGGTGCTATTGACTTTATATTAAAGTTTGTGTTTTTAGTTTCAGTTTCGAAAATTTAGCCTTTTTGGTCATCAATTCAGTTCTTAGTGGGGCAATGCCTGTACTTTCTAGTTCTATTTGCCGTTGTTTCGACAAAAGAAGGGGAATGTACTTGCAAGGATTAGTGCTTAATTGTAGTTTTTGCGGTGCTTTTGTTGATATTTGGGTTAGTGTGTTCTTCAGATTTTAAGTGAGAGAAACAGCAAAGAACATTACAATTGTACTTGTTGATGCGGCATGGGTATTTTTAAGCAGAGAATTAGCTCACAATGTAATGTTCTGATGTGAAAAAGGCTAATGGGAATGTGATTATCATTTGGTGATGCTTTTTCCATATTCATATGATGAATTGTAAAAAACTATCGATTGGAAATTGGATGTTATTTTTGTAACTATTAATTTTCTCTAAAAGCAAAGAATCCAAATACAGATGCTTGGGTATTTGGCAATGATTTGAGGGTCCAATAAAACTGTACTATTTATCTGTTTATTGCATTGATTGGTTACTAAAGTGCGGATAGAACTTCATGACATTGTACGAGCAATGAGCTATGTTTGTTTGTCTTATGATTACAAATTGTGCAATGTGTTCCATAAGTACATTCTGTAGATTTCAAGTCTCAAACATTAAGTTCCTAGTTTTTGAAATTATGCCTTATATGGCATGTTCTACTAGTGCCTTTGAATTTTGAAAGAAACGTACATTAATTAATCCTTTTGCTGCTATAGAGGACAAAAATGAATGGAATTTAGATTTAGATCAATATATAAAGAAGATTTTTGTAGAGTGTGCAAAAGAGCTTTGGGTTTCTTTTACCTTCAAGCACATTTAGATTAGTGTTAGCAGACTTCTAATGTTAAAAAAATGTTGAAAAATCGATTTTCATTAATAGTGTCCATGAGGTTTGATGTCTGCCTTTTTTAGTAGTCAAATAATGAAAACTTAGGTTAGGAAATTTACCCTGCTCCTGGGCAGAGCTGAGAACAAAAATCGTCTGGAAGGTTTTATGTATGACACTTCTTAAGATGAATTTGCAAAACTTATAGTTATTTCCGCTTAGTTTGTGTTTCTGTAGACTGCTCTGATGCTGGCATTAGTGCTATTCTACGAGCCTCTTTGCCTTTGTATATTTAGTCACACAGTTTTGGCATATTGATAATTCAAAATGAGAAACTTGATTAATTGTCTGATTTTTGGTGCCACTCAGACTTAGCTGCTGTTCTGGCCTTTCAGACCGTTTTAAGCAGTAATGGGGATAGTTTTCTCTTGTATAATATTGAGAAGCATTGGAGGTGCTCTGTTTCAAATTTTCTCCTGTAGCCAAACATTTAAGGGATGGGCTTCTAGGTGGCCAAACATTTTTTTTTTTAAAATGCTGATTGGACTTGAACCTGAGGGTTGAGAATTTGGGCTGGAGAGGTTTTCATCTCTGAAGGAGTTAAAAGATAATGAATGATGCTGGTGAAATTAATCTTTTATTTTAATATTTCTCACAGCTGATTTAGTTGATAGACATTGGGGTTTTGAATATTACGTCTATCAGTCAAATCTGATTGACGTTTTCAAAAGATTTAAGGGATGTTTATTTGGGATGCGATTTTCTTTTTAATAAACATTTTCCTTGATTTTGTAATGCGTTCTGACGTGTTCATGGAACGTTGGTTAGAAATTCAACATATATTTTTTTTATGGTACTTATCACTTGCTAATTTAAGTACTATTACTTATTTGTTTTAGTTTTCCTTGTTATAGGCAATCCCTCCTATTACACGAATGGCCCTCACACGTGATACCTGGGTTACTGTTTTATGCAGAAAATTAAGAGACTGGTGGCATTGGGTAACTTGATTTTTGAACCATTATCAACTGATGACAATAATTTGTCATACATAATAAGGTTATTGCTAACATAGGCTTATAATCTTATTGCAGGTTGCGGAAGGGGATCTTCCTATTGTTGCTTCTCATGGGTGAGTTTATGCACCTTTGAAGTACTTTACTATGTGATTATCTCTGTGTTGCTAATGTTGCGTGTTCATCCTAATGTTTTAGGACGGAGATTGAAGTATATAAAACACTTGATCCTGGGGTTCGCGTGGTTATCTTGAAGGCACTTTGTGATATTCGTGTTGAGGTATTACTCTTAGTGAAAAATACCTTGTACTCTCTGCAATTGGGTAGTTGCCTGTTTGGCACATTAGGATCCGATTCTTTTGACTGTGGCTAGAAACATGTTGTGCTTATTTGTCCATCATCACACATGAAGCTTAAATCATAACTTTGTTGAATTAGTCTGCATAAAAACATAGCTCACCCAATAAAGCCTTCGTTCCAACTGCTTAAAGTTAGATTGTGAATCTTTTGATGCTATTCAACTGTATCATCTATCAAGAGCCTTATTAAATTATTGGCCATAGTTTGTTGCTGCTATTCATATATGTATAAGCTAGTCTATGATTTTAATTTTGGTAACGATGCTCTCCTATTTTGTCAACATAGTCTCTAGTCTCTAATACGTACAAACAACATATACTGTGGTCCTTCTTTCTGGATTCTTACACATTGATTTACAAGTCAATTTTGAAATCTAATGTTATATGATGGTACAAAGTTATAAATTCGACATAAATTTCTTTTGCTTCTTCTAAAACCTTTCCGTTAATTACCTAAGCAAGTAATAGCTATATGAACAATCTTTATCACCATCCTAATCAGTTGCTTTTTGACATATGTGGAAGCTTTTTGCTGGGTTATTCTCTTTGTTTGATAATGGATGCAATGGCCTAATATTACTTGTCATGACAACATATTGCAATTTGTCTTATTCTATATCCATCATCATTTTGATTCTACTTGGATATTGAACCATTTTTTTTTTCCTCCAACACTAACATTATGGTTCTAGCTGTGGAATAGATGTGGCAATAGTTGTCTTATTATTATTCTTGTGTCTGTTGTTGTGGTATCCCCTCTTTTCCTCTGTTTTTTTTTTTGAGGAACTGAAACTCAGTCATATTCCGCAGCAAGAAGATATCCGGAACTATATTGACAACTCGCTTAAACATGGTGTTCACCTTTCGGCATTTCGTAAAGAACGTGTTGGGGGTGATTCATATGGAATTAATTACTGGTAACATAATTAAGCTTTTCAAAAGGATCAATTAATGATTTTGGCAATTTCTAGTTTCAAATTGACTGAATAACGTCTCATGTTATCAGTAGCGATTTTTTTGGTATGTGAAAATGATGTATGGTATTAGTTATATATGCTGTCTACATGTTGGTGCAGGTATGAAGATGATCCAGTAGTAGGTCATCGGTTGTACAGAGAGATAAGAAAAGTTGAGGTGAAGAAAGTGAAAGCCAAGGGTTCCCATGTCCTTCCAAATGCTACATACCACTGGGAAACAGTTGCAACTAATTTGGAAGAATTTCAAGATGTTTCTGTACGTGTGTATATTTCTGTCCATGTGTAAAGTGGAAATTTTGGCTTCTCTGTGTGCTGTGAGATCTAAGAATGTCGAATATGGTCAATTACCTGATATTGAGAGGGGACATGAAGGGCTATATTTTTTAAAAAATGGTTTTGCCTTGTACTACACTAAATTTTTGGTACTGCTCCTGCAGGAAAAGCTTTTCTCTAGCAAAAATAGAACTGAGGCATCCCTAGGGAAGAAGTTAAAGAACGATATGCTTCCTGAAATTGAGAAGGAACATAAGGTACTTAAAGCTGCCTTTTTCCCAGGTTACATACGTGCCGTTATGGGCTATATTTGTGTTTTTTAACTAGCTGAAAAAATGATTGCCTCATCTTTTCACTGGCATTTTGTGATGTTTCTCAGTTGTGTGGTCTCGGTTCTTTGGCTTCAGTAAATAATGCTATCCTGACATTTGCTGTTTTTATGTTCTCAGAGGAAAGAGAAATTACTGAAAAAGCAGCACAGACAAGCTCTGCTTCTTGATAACTTCATGAATGTCGATGGGCTTGGTCCCGGTCGCTCCCTTCGTGACAGAAAACCTGTTACTTATACTTTTGGTGAGAATAACAAAATCTATTTCTTAATCTTCTCAATATGTTGTTCTGCTTCCTGTTAATGCGAGGCCCTGAGTTTTGGGATTATGGATTCAAGGAATTCTGACATGTCAAAGCATTTTTGCAGATGATTATGACCGATCAATCAATGAGGCTATCAAGATAACCAAGTATGGAGATTATCCCTTAACGCTTGTTTTTGGGTTTACATTCTATACAGCTTGTTAGAAGGGCGAAAAATGTATTTTGGATAATATTCTGTTTGTTGATGTTCTTGGTTCTCTACTTTTGTGTCAGGCGGAAACCACCATCCCCAGAGCCTAATCTGAGAAGAGAAGTTGGTTCCAAATCTGAAGCTTCCATGAATGGTAAATGGAGTGATACTATGCATGCCTCTGAACATGTCACTTTCAATGCGTTGTCCCCTAATTCGCTTGATTATGATGAGTTTGATGAAGAGCATAAACCTGAATCATTGGACCGAAGGTAAGAGAAGTTTCTGTGTTATTTTCTTTGCCTTGAGACTTTTCAGAAATTAACCATTACATAAATTATGTGTAGCAATCGGCGAAGACAGAGGCCTCAACGGTATTCAGTCAAAGAGTTCGTTGAAGCTGTATCAGATAATGATGCAGATTTTGACAGTGATGATGATATAGTTGGAGAAGTTGTATATGATGAGGAATATCTGAGGAAACGTAAACAGAGAAAGCTTTCCAGCAGCTCGGAAGGAGATGAAGAATACCATTGGGATGAAGAAAATGCTGAAGACGAAGAGGAAGAAGAAGATTCCTTGAGTATCAGTGAGGACAGTGATGAGCCTCAAAAGGTTAAGAAATTGCCAGGCCGCACTCGGAGGGAAACTAAATTGAGGTCAGTAGATGAGCTGCAGTCAGGTCTAAGACGCAGTAAAAGGGCCTCCAGAAACCGCATTAATTATCGACAGTATGAGTTGACTGAATCAGATACAGAGTCAGCAAAGCTCAATAAGTCAAGTGAATCAGATAAACAATCAGATGCAAGTGAGAACGCAGAATATTCTATGGGTAGTCAAGATTCGGATGGCAATGACGATGACCAGGAAATAAAAGTTGATCAACCAGTTGAAGGTTATGCCGAGACAGTTGAGAAAGAAGAGCAAAGACAGCCACCCGTGAAACCAAATAGCCCAGGCCAAACTGAAGTTGAGGGTGTAAAAAAGAGACGTTTCCTTGACCTAAATGAGCTTGCCCCAGGTTCTGGTTTTGATGATGGTCCAAACTCAATAAAAGATGAAGATACAGGTGATTTATAGAGCTTCCCCATATAATGGAAAGCAAGAGAGGTAGTTCTGTCTCGGGGAAGTTTAGTGTACCATAGTAAGAGCTATAAATTTTGGATTAAGCTTATCGTGGAAGTTACAATCAGAGCCCTTCCATGGCTTAATATCAGTAGCCCCCTTTGATGCAATTAATTCCAAAATTTGCTGTGGGGAGCAGCAGATTGCTGAGAGCTATGTAGATTAGGTAGTCATTTTTTAGTATGTCTACATTCAAAGAAACCTACGACAGGTGGATGGGTATTAGTTGAGAGTTATTTAGCTTATCCCATTAATGTACAATAACCTTTAACTAATATTGTAACTGATAAATTTGGCTTTTAGATGTTCATGCGCTGTAGTTTATATTTCATGATCATGAGTATGATCTGCCTCTTGAGCGTTGGGGTTGGTTGGCTGTTGGTAACATGTTGAGTTTAGAAATGTTATCTCTGTTTTAACTGAACCATCCTCCCGCAAATGGTAACAATTGTTTCTCTTACTAGTTCAACATTCTTCTACTCTCAGTTGTACTTACCTACTTGTTCTATATATTAAAGTGTTGCATTGCTCTGTTTTCATATGGTTTTACTAAATAGTTTTAATATATTGCTGAAACAACCCTTTTTTTTTGTTTTTGTTTTGGGGGCCGTTGCAGGTCCTTCTCCTTCCGCCGAGACGGCCCTCTTTTTTTGTTTTGTTTGTTCACCGTGGCACGAAATCATGAAGAAGCTGGAATAACTCAGAAAGAGAGTGGCGCCTAGCCGTTGAAAGCCTTTGTTTTGTCTTTGTAGAGGAACAGTACGATCTTGGGCTGGCCCCCTTCGCACGGCCTAGAAAGAAAAAGAAGTCCGTGCTACTATAAGGCTTCTAAACTCCTCCCTCAGGACACGGTTGCCTTGCCCATGGGGACGGGGTAGCCCCGACTTCCATAGGTCCTTGGTTCGACCTCTTAATGAGAATTGAGGTCCTTGCGCGGGCGTCTCATCCCTAAGACTTACTTGCTCTGTATGGAGTGCCCCGTGGTTCCTCGAGTGCCAGCCGCAGAGAGGAATGCCATCAACTAGGGCGCTATTGGCCACTAACCACTCGCTCGCCGGCCGTTCGGGCTCCGCGTTTCAAGTTCGTTATCCTAAGGGTGGGCGGGGGGGTGTTTACAAATCGAATAGGTTGAGTGTTATTATTATTACACAACTTATTCCAACATGATGTTTACTCCACTATTAAAACAAACATATTCCTCGTAAAAATTTTCGTAGAAAAATTATTCCTAAAGATAGCCGATTTCATGAGTCACAATAATTCTTGCTTTTCTACTCCGTTTTTTGGGTCGGCATCATTTTGCTTGTTCTGCTCCTCTCTTGATTCCTCAGCTTGCTTCCTTTCTTCCTCAGCTTGCTTCCTTTCGGCTTCTTCCTTCCCTTCCTTGAGAGCTTGAATCAAGCTTGAAAGACATTTCTCTACATTGTCAGATGGAGATTTAGGCATGAGATTCTCCGCAACATCGGCAGGTGTGATCTTGGTCTCTTCCATCAGCTTTTGAATTGTATCAAACAATGTATGAGTTTCCACATTCAGATAATTCTTCGCAAGCACTTTGAATCCCTGGAATCTGCAGTAAGATAGCTCTATATGTTTATCCATCCTGCCTCTTCTAATCAAAGCTGGATCAAGCTTCTCCACATAATTGGTGGTGAACACAATCAGCCTCTCCCCTCCACAAGCCGACCAGAGTCCATCAATAAAATTCAGTAGCCCTGATAGAGTAACTTTGCTGCTGCCCTCTTCCTTTGGTTCCTTGCGCGAAATCTCCTTATCCAGCTTTTCTTTCTCATCATCAGACAACTTCTCAGCTTTCTTCTTCCTCTGACCTGTCAGATCAAGCGAGCAATCTATATCTTCAATCACGATAATTGACTTACTGGTTGTCTCAATCAAAAGCTTCCTGAGCTCTGTATTGTCCTTAACAGCTGTGAGCTCAAGATCATAAACATCATAGTTCAACAAATTTGCCATGGCAGCAATCATGGTGGACTTGCCAGTTCCCGGAGGACCATAAAGAAGATACCCTCTTTTCCAAGCCTTCCCAATCCTGGCATAAAAATCTTTACTTTTGCTGAAGGTAACAAGATCTTCAATAATCTCCTGCTTCTTCTCCGGCTCCAACGCCATTGTCTCAAACGTTGCCGGATGCTCAAACACAATGTGACTCCACATAGTTTGCTTGTAACTTGGCCACTTATAACCAGGACTGTTTGTGTAAAGCTTCCTCTGCCGATTTCTCACTCTGATTTCTTTCCCTTCCTTCACTATATGCTCCAAATAAGCCTCAGTTATAATCTCCCTATACCGCTTATGAAATGTGAGCCTGTAGTATCTCTTCTCCTGCTCAGGATAATATGACATGCTCCTCGTTGGTGACATGACTTTGCTTGAAACCCACCAGACTTTTACCCCACGGAACTCATCGGTAACTCTCTCATACTCATCCATGCTAAGCACCAAGTTGCTGCTGTCTTTGCCCATCTCAGCCTTGAGTCTTTTAGCACTCTTGGATGAGTTGACACTAAGATAAGCCTCAACAGCAGCATAAGCCTCGCTGCGCTTGAGGCGATCGCCCGTGAATTCATGGATTGAAATCTTGATGTAAGGATAAAGGAACCCCATGATTCTGTGCGTATACTTTTCAAAGTAGCGGCGAACTTCATATGGGCAATATTGGCGAATGATTGCCCACACAAACATGAAACTTGCTATTGTCGAACCCATTGTTGCCCACATCTCAGTCACTGTTGCTGGCACCATCTTTCTTTGGTTTGCAGTTGCTTTTGCTCAAGCGGTCAAGCCAAGCCAAGCCAAGCAAAGCAAAAAGATTACTGTATTTGGGATAAAGCTTTGTGAATTGTGAATTGTGATTCTTTTATTCTGTTTCTGAGGCCTTCGAATCCTGACATTGTTAGTCACTTAAATAAATATAAAAAGTCATTTAAATAAATAAAGTGAAGAAAGAGAAAACAGAGTAGGTAGAGCAGAGAACTGAGAAGTCTCACAAAACACTGGCGTCTATGGACAACAAATAATATACGGTGAAATTACCATTTTCTTTTTCCCACTCGACTAAAATGTATGGAAGCTAAAAATATTATAAAACTTTGAAATCTATCATTTATATACCTAATTTTTTTTTTTAAAAATATTATTTTTAATTTTACGGCTTTTCGTTAAGTTTGTCAATGTCAAAAGACGATTTTGCCCTTATAGTTAAATTTATCGTTATGATGCAGAATACTTCTTATTAAATGACGAACCAAATAGGACAAATAATGTGAGTTTTGAGGATATACAGAGTATATTACTATTGTTTCGAAGGTGACAACAAAAGTCCTGCAAAGATTTTGCGAAATGTGCATCAAGGATCTGTTTAAATTCTATCCTTCGATTATGAAAAGACTTTAATTGGTGCGTCTACGTGGACCGTGATAGAAGCGGACAAATTGTTGCAGCCTACGAGTCCACTCTGTGTGTTGGAAAATATATAATTCATAGTTTGATGCTGTTAATGACAAAGAAAGAAAGCAAAGTTAAAGTAAGAAGTGGGACTTGGGTGATGGTGACGCTGATTTTCAAAATAAAGTGGCGAATCTTGGACGGGATTGATTTACACTTTAATCTTGCTCGCTTAGAAATATCCAACTCATTCTCCATCAATTTTGCTGGGCTGAAAAGGCTCGAGAAAAATCACTCGCAATAGATTGTATCTGTCTGGGGCCTGCCCGTCTACATTATCTGTATGTAGCATCATTAGGGACGAACGTAGGAAACTTCTTGGAAAATTTTCACATGTTCTGCAATGACAACGAAAGCTATCAAGTCATCTCATGACAATAAGCATGGCACTCGCTGCTTGGAACCTTATCATTCATTCGTTTCTAATCCTGGTGAAGCCCCGACCAGCCATTTCATTTGTTCAACCCTCAATCATTGAAGCCTGTCGAGTGTCGAAAGTTTTAAAAAATTAAAAACGCAAATTTCTAAGGAGAAAATTGGGTAAATTTAATTTTCAGAAGAATGAGATCTAACCAACACACTTAAAATTACACGAGTGGTGACCCGACCCAGGATCCAGATATAGTATTTGCGTGGGTCCCTGCACTGAGCTGGCGCTTGTTAATTTTTAATACCAGAAAGTGGGTGTCAGCAAATATGTGGGCACTCACTGTAAGCGCAATATATTATTATATTATTATTATTATTATTATTATTAAAGGAGCCAGTGAGTGGGATAGGATAGATCAGTTAGTCATGTTTTGGACTCACATGTGATCATTGGTTGAAAGCCGACAAATGGTCGAGTCACATCAACTCACGTGGGCGTGGGTTTAGTCCAATGCGCATAAACTTCCGGGTAAGTACAAAGTGACATTGCAAAAATTATGGTTCCTTTTTCTTTTGTTTTGGTTCGGATGCTGTTTCAGACTCACCCCTGTCCACTGTTTATGTTTTGGTCCGAAGGAATATTATAATTATTATTATTACTATTATTCACCAATACAATAACACCCCCGTGACATTGACATTACTCTTATGAGACTGAACTTTCAGTGTTCATACATTTGTCCTCTTTACAATTTGCGCAATACGCCAAGTTTATGATAAATAATTATAGACTTGTCAAGATCATCCACCGTCCGTTCATGATTTTTATTTAAAGGCAGCAACGTAAATGGATTTAGGCACTCACTCACTCTTAATATCTTTTTGTTTTGGAACATGCACTTGTAATACATGGATTCCTCCTCATTCCTCAACCAAAAAGAGAGCAAATAAAGAAGGCCAAAAGTGCTTCTCTGGTTAGAATGGATATGGTTGATTTAGATTAATTAGATATTTTTTTTCAAATAGCTTCTTAGGCGAATTAGTTAGCCAAGCTAGCTAAACGGGTGGTGTGGAGCTCCCTCAAAGCAACTGAGACACGAAGGGTAGTTTTTGAACAACTGTGGTTGTTCCAGTGCATAAATTAAGCTGTTGTTAGTGCTAGTTGCTGTGATGAAACGAAAGCCTATTGTATTTACACAAGCTTTTAGAAAAAGAAGGGTGCATTGAGCTCTACGAAGATCGAACGCAGCAACGAGGTTCATGGATATGCTATTTTGGATCATAACCATCATCACCTTTGTGCATTTTCAGAGCTTTAGATTCTTGATATCTTCCTCATTGGCAAACCAGTCTGGTATTATCCGTGCCAAATGAGGGAAAAGATCCTTGTAGACATTCTTGATGGTCCCTTCTGCCACTCTTGTAACAATGGAGATCTCTGAAGAAACAGGGGCATGAATGGTATCCGAGTAAAACATAATTTCTAAAAGAATTGACACCTTTCTAACCTTTGAGAGGCTTTATGTCATTTGATAGCTGAGTTATGATGTAAATAACAGCTGCTGCCACAGAGATCGGGCTCCTCCTGTGAAAGCAAGCAAGAATTTTGTTTTACCCAAAGCCAATGACACAATCTAAATGCACTTTTCATTTATCATTAGTTTCTCATGGAGTTGTCAAAAAGTTTCACAGCCAGAAAGACAGAGAGATGAACAAATAAATAAAATAGTTTCACAGGTTATCTGATGTTTCCTTTCCTTTCCTTTCCTTTGACAAAAAGGCAAATGCTCATTAACTACTTCTATGCCTATGTTCCAAAGCCATGTGAAGATCTTCTGAAATGAAGTCAGACAAACTCAATCAAACAAGAGGAGACCACATGAAAGAAACTCGTTTCTCTCCTCCTCCTCAACTCCTTTCTTATCTTTCTCATATTTTTTGTCTTCAAAGACTGATGTGCTCATAGGGTTTAACTAATATTTTCTTAACTAACATTTTCTTAGTATCTGTAGAACCAAAATTTGTAAATGCATCGATAATTTGAATGTTAGTTTCTACCAAGAAAAGTGAAAAGGAAACCAGAATAACCTTATGTCAAGATCTTCAGATTTCTGAACAGCTTCTTGGGCAGCCTTAACAGCTTGATTGGTCATTCCAAGATTGGAACAAAAACGTCTCTATAGATTGAAGATAAAATTTATGTAAATGGATGCATTGGATTAAACAGATAAGGCCACGAGGAACAAAAAATCATACAAGAAGAAAAATCCAATATGAACAGAAATAATGAGTTTTAAAAAATATTCAGCAAAAATATCACCAGATAGTCTGAAGCATGTATAGTTCCCATTTCCACAGATTGACCCATTTCTGCTTCCAGGTGTTTCACAATGAACTCTTTTGCCCGTCCTATTTCTTTCTTTGTTGTTCCATTAGCAACAGAACAAAATTCTAGTTGAAATCTATGCAGTTAGCATATGAAATCTTACAATACAAAGAGGAAGATCAAGAAAAATTTTAGAGAAAGTTTGCTCAGTACCTTTCACAGTCCTGGGCTTGTTTTCTTGTCGGCAAGCAATGTAGAGGCAAGCAGCCACAATTGCTTCCTGATTTCGTCCTCTAAGAGGTTTTTGATCTTCTACCTTCTTATAGATTTCATTAGCTCGATCCTTAAAAGTCAGAAGTAGAAACAGTTAGCAGATGATAAAAGATCTAACACAAAAAGATTGGACCAAACCGTTTAAAAGTAGAAACCAGCAGAGCATGCTTGAGAAAGGAAAGATAAACTAAAATATGATAGCATGTATAAATCCCAAATAGAAGTATAAATACTAAAATATCAGATAAAATACTTCTAAAAAGATACATGCTTGCCAAATTATGGTTTAATCAATAGATAATCAACGATGAAGTACAGAATCTTTTGTGTGCAGCTTCGTGTATATTGGCTGCACTACTTAACATTCCACAGTTTACCCTAATATCACGAATGATTCATATATGAATGCCATGTTTGTATCTTTCGGTTTCTCAAGCTTGAAATTTATGTACGTATGACAAGAACAACCATAAATTGAATGTTGGCCTGAGTGCCTTAACTGGAGTAAATTTGATAATATCAACAAAGCTAGTTCGCATTGAGAAGGGTATAGCTTAAACAGAAGGCTAAATAAACTCGTCCTCTATTGAACTCTTATCATCCCACCTCTTTCACTCTTTCCTAACCTTCATCTTTATCCTACCTGAGCTCTGTCTAAGACTACTCAAAAGTCACTTCCTAACCTCCACTGCCAGTGTTCTGTGTAATAGTAAGTTCGCAAAGAAATTCAGTTCTGACAACCCAATTGGGTGAATGGTCACAAGAATCCTCGTATTCAGGCAGAATCAATTTCCAAGAAGTACACAAGAAAAATTCAAATTCACACATGGTAGCAGTGCAATGAACAGACTATTTGAATAGTGAATAAGCAATTGCACCAGTAAGTCTATTAAAAAAAAAAATTATTGCATAGTAAAAAGTCTATGTAAATAAGTAACTAAATACCTTTATGGTTGTAACAAGTCCCAACCTGGAAAATGCCCATGAATTGCATTAGTTGTAATTTCAATTTATTCAACTATGAAGAACTAATATTTTCTAAAAAAATCAAAAAAAAAAAATTTTCCTACCTTTGATGAGGAAAATGACTCCCAGAAAATAACATCTCAATGACTCACTAAGGAAAGCATACTGTAGAAGTCTAAAGCTGAGGAATATTCAAGAATGAACTTGGGAAACAAAAATGCTATTCATTGAAAGTCTCAGCAGTTTATGCTCAATGTATACATGAGAACACAAACAATAAGGTAAAGTCCTTCCCTGGAGGCATATCGGAAAAAAAAAAAAAAACATGCTCCTCCTCAAATATACAAAGGTTTGCTGACTACTTGAACAATGTCATGCAGCAAGTGTCTTGTATTTCTTCTATCTTTAGTTAAAAGTCTTAAGGTATATATTAGGAACTGTAGATATTCGAATTGCAGGTCGTTTCAGATAGGAATAAGACAATCCTCATCAAGAACATCTAGTACAGTAAAATGTCCAGGAATCCAGTAAGATTGGACTACAAGAGTGAGATGCAACAACATGCGCACTTTAAATAAAACAAAAATTAAAATATATATTCTCTCTCATAGAATGCTGCAGTAGACATGTTGCATAATGCACATCTACAAACATTTTAATATATATAATTGCATACATATATATACATACAGTTGGACCAACTAAACAGCACATTAAATTATTGAAAACTGAAAACGATTTTCACACAGCAAAATGAAGGAAAGAAAACTAAAAAGGGGGTGGGGGCCAGCCAATGCAAAAGAAAAAACACAAAAAGAAAGAAAAGGAAGAGAAGAATGCAAGATTTGGATTTAGAATTACACCTATCAGACATGGCAGAAATAGACTTAAAGGCCTGAATAAGGTTCCTATCAGGATTGGAACCGCGGGCCTGCCACTTGCCAAGGGAGCCAGACAAAAGCTCGGTGGAGCCGCCAGCAGCAGGCTTAGCAATAACAGTGGATAGGCCGCCGTCGGTCAAGAGAGGGTTGAGGGGCCCACCGACACGAACGGGGTCGTGATCGGAGGACTCGTTGGCGAAAGTACGCCATTCGGAGGTTTCGTCGACGGAATGGGCCTCCAAGACGAGACCGCACTCAGAGCAAATGGTGTCGCCGGCCGAGTGGTCGAACACCACCTCCGTCAGTCGCTTGCAATCTGCGCAGTACGAGTCCGCCATAGGAAGAACCGAAGAAACAAGAAAATAAGACACAGGTTACAGTTTCGGTTTCGGTTTCAGGTTCAGTTCAGCTTCAGCAGCACTGAATAAATCATAAATGCGCGTGTTTTCGTCGTCGTTGCTGTTGCTGCTGCTGCTGCTGCCTATTCTTACGAGTCTGCTCCCATGTGCCTGAGAGCGTGAGGCGTTTTTATTTGTGATGTGATTATTTTATAGTGGGCCATCCATGCTTCGGTGGGGTTTCCTGCCAGCTCATTCTTTCTTTGAAAAGTAATAATTATTTACTGGAATAGCCCCACCATTTGGCATAATTTATAAATAGCGCGTCAATTTAATTCTTTCTTTTCTTTTAGTACCAAAGCATGCTAATTTTGGCAAGCGGGTTATTTAATAAATCGGTTGGATCATTTCTTTAAATTTTCTAAAAGTGCACCCTAGATATTTTTTATGATCACCACAATCACGCGAGTGGAATGAAATAATTTTCATGCGGTAGGTGCACTTAAACATGTAAAAAGTACGTCTCTTGTTTTGTTCATTTTCGTAACTCTCTTTTTTTCACATTGATTGACAATCACAGAGCCCGCCAGCGGACGATCTCTAATTCTCAGTCATCATACAAATGTCCAAGCCACAGATTAAAAATGCTAAAACTCATTCTGCACGAATGGGCCTTAATAAGGTAAACAAAAGCAGACCCCGGCTGAGGTACGATGAATGTAAAATAATTTTACTAGTAATTTAATTATAATATCAATGTAAAAAAAAAAGTATGTCAAAAAAGTCAAATCAATTAATAAATGGGTAATAATTTGAATAATTTCTTTTTTAAAATAAGGTAATTTTTAATATAATTTTTCACATAACTTTTGAGCATACATACGTAAAAAAGACAAAGTCGAATGAGTAGAAGCCTACATTTGGTATTTTGAGATTATTGTCCATATGCAGTACAATTATTTTAAAATGTTAGTTGTATTGTATAAATAAGTGAAAGATTCATTAAACTGTGAAATATTATTTTATTATAACGTAACATGTTTTTAAGACTAATAAAAAGCAATCCATCCAATTGTATTGAATATTAAAAAATTTGCTAAATAAAATGCACTCCCACCCTAAATATAATAAGTAACACCTCATCCCGGACGTCACAAGAAAACTTATAGCTAAAATCTTTTTTATCTGACATTAACTTGGAATCTCATGCACCTTATAATAAGGTATTTAAGTATTTGATAAATTTTATTTTAAAAATAATTAAATATCTTTGATAATTTTTTTTGTTAGCTATTGTAAGAATGCAAATTTTGAATATATTATTAAATTCCATACACATGCATAGGCACGCACACACACACATATAATATAAAATATTTTTTTTACTATGTTTATATAGTAGTTGTAACTATAAAAATATTTATATTTTATTAATTTTATTCTTATATTTTGTTATCTCAAAATAACTGATAATAACACAGTTAACTACAACTTTCATAGATAACACCAATATTATTTAGTTAAAGTATAATGAGTTACTATCTCTTAAATTTAAACATAAAAAAGTCTAGTGTGGTACAAAATCTCAAAAAAAAAAAAACAATATAGCAATGATTATTTTTATTATTTTATTTTATTTTTTATTTGAATAAGAAGAAATTTTTGTGCATGTAATATATGTGAGAGAATGAAATTGTATTAAAAATAAATCTGAATTTACAAAACACTAAAATCAATCTTAAAATGATTTTTAAACAAAAAAGAAAAAAGAAAAAAAAGAGAAAAAACCTCCAATGGACGCAGAGAAGTTAATCACACATTAACGATGCGGCAATGTCAGTTAACAAAATTAGTACAAAGTTATATAGTATTTTTTTAGAAGAATATTATCTTATTGTTTTTATCGAAATTATTAATTTAGTTAATTAATTTAAATGTGGAAATTTATTATATAATAAAAATTATTAATTTATCCAGTATTAGTTTACAGATATTCTACATTAATTACAAAAAGGATAGATACCATACTAGTGTAGAATAATAATTTACCTTTCAAGCGATAAATTTGTGTAGATATTTTTAGCACTTTTTCAGCGGTATCATATGATTGCTTCTTTATATTTCTCCACATATTCATTACCGAACAACCAAATTAATAGCCGCTGTCACTACACTAACACACTCGGCTTAAGTTCTTTCAGAGAAGGCATTTTCCGATGCTGATTCTATATTTCTATTAAATGTGACGTTGAAGGACTCTTCATGAGGTTTGTTAATATTTAATTTAATTTTTCATCCCTTGGATGTGAATATTAATTTATGGACGATAATATTGTCTTGTGGCAACTTCCAGACGAAATTCTTGTTGAAATTTTTAGTCGGTCAAGTTTGACGGAAGCTGCAAGCTCCTGGTGAAGGTTTACGGATTTATCATTATTATTGATGCTGTTTTTCCGCATTCTTTCAAATAGTATCAAAAACCTTCTGCTCGCGATTAGCTCGAGCTCGAGTAGAACTGCCTTCCTATCTCGATTCCTCTGTCTTTACCAGAACGGAAGTTTCCCGGGCCTGTACTCACAGAAAACAAGGTCAGGGGTCGCCGGGTGTTGTTCCGGCGAAAACCCTCCGACGCTCAAGTCAGTAATCAGGTTGTTCTTTTTATATCCCTCTTAGTTAGAGAGACCGAAAGAATGGAAGGGGTATTTCTGCCTTCCTTTCTGAATAATGGAATCTCGGAAAATCAGAGTAGAGGGAGGCAAGAATAATAAGAACCTGTGTGAATTTTCGGAACCCTTGCAACTTATCTGTCCGTTTCCTTTTATTCTCCATTTTTCCCTCCATTTCTCTCCGAGATCATCCGTTCCCGCGTCAGTGGTGTCTGGGTCCCTATGACAGCCGGGATTAGCGTAATATTCCCTAGGGATGCGCGGCTGTCTGGTTAGCATGGTTCACATGGCCAGATCATAATGTCGGGCATGCGCGCAAGGAATGATGACACCGTGGGGGCATGTGCCGGCCATCGGCAACAGTACCACCACCATACCATGTGGGGCCTTGATCAGACATCGAAAGTTGTGCCGGGTTTCTGAGAAAATGGGTCGGACTGTCCTGAACTGGGTCCCGCGTTCTCTTTGTTCTACGACTGGGGTGGCCCAGTTGTGCTCGAGGACTTGAATGGAGCGAGCAGAAAGGTGAGCTCGGGTCTCGACTAGCCTTCGATCTCCTCGTCCTTGACCAGCCTTGACAGGGCCTGATGACCTCTAGCAAGCAAGATAGCTCAGAGCTCGGACGGTTCTGAATTCCTCGACCTTGACCAGCTTTGACGCTAGTGAGGCCGTCTTCATGCCGGCGGTCGGGACTTCCTCTCGAGCTGGATTGACCCCGAGGTGTCTTAGTCGAGCTGGAATGGCCTCAAGGAGACCTGCCCGATATTACCCAAACACTAGTCCCCCAGTTTCTAGTCTTTGGGTGAAGCGAGATAGAGGCTGAAACTTATTAATAATGGTCGGCTTCGGCCTTTTCCACTTCCCCATGTTTTCCAGCTGTCTTCCGCTTCCATCATTTCGCATTTAATGCGGGACACGTGGACGGATCCTGGCTGTGCTGTCAAATTTTGAAGAGACGTTACTCGAAAGGTCGCGTCCCTTGATCTACGTGTCGTCTGCTGAAGAGACGCACTTTTCCCTTTTAAAAAACCCTCGATTTCTTCGTTGTACCTCCTATTGCTCATTTTTACTCAAACCCGAAATCTTCTTGCAAGTGCTTCTTCGTCTTCCTCTTCCGTGTCAGAGCGATTTCCGGCCGTATAAACCTTTCTCTGTATTCAAGTATAAACCCTTCTTCTTTCTCTTCTCACCAGTTCTGTTCTTCCTTTTTCTGGGTTTTTGATTCCAATTGGGTAGGCTGTACTTTTAGGAAAGAATGTCGGATACCCAGCGAGCCCGTAGGATGTCACCTGAGGAATCTTCCTCTTCTAGCGAAGTAGAACCCCTTAGTGTAGTTTCGATGAGGGATTCTAGTCCGGAAGGGGCGTTGCCCGCGGTGGAGACCCAGCCACATCAGGAGGAGAGGGCCAGCCAAATGTTAGAGGGTAGGGGGTACCCCATTGACCTTATGAGGTGTGAAACCACACATTTAGACTTGAATAGACTTAGGCACACCTACCATATACATGACAGTGTGGAGTTGCAGGTGCCGGGCAAGGGTGATATTCCAGTAGTCCCCTCGAGGTATACTACCTTCCACCTAGAGTGCTTGAATGGAGGTCAGTTGCCTCTCGACCTTATTTTGTCCGGGTTTTGTCCAAATTTCGGTTGGCCCCAGGGCAGCTGAACCCAAATGGGTGGAGGGTCCTTTTCGGACTTTTTGTTTTGTGGAAGTGGTGTAAATTGGGTGAACCCTCGATAGAAAAAATGAAGCATCTTTATCAGCTAAAGTGCAGCCCGAAGGATGCTGGTTGGTATTACCTTACCTCCAGCCTGAAGGGTAAAAAGCCCATAACTGATCTTCCTACTTCTGGTGGCAACTGGAAGAGCAAATTCTTCTTTGTTGGGGGGGAATGGGGGCATGCTGCACTTCTCGCTGAAGGGATCCCTCCGGTTCCATGATATTTTTACACTCCAAGTTGTTTATCTATCCAATGAATTTTCATTTTAGTTCTTCTGCTCGTACCTGTTCTCACTATTCTACCTTGATTGTTTTTACAGTTTCTTGGGGTGCATCCTACAGAATTGGGGAAGAGCTCCGACCACACGTCAGAACCGCACTTGACAACGCGAGCTCGTGCAGGGAGCTGCTTACACCCCAAAATTTTTTGGAGTTCGGTCTGGTGCCAGGGGGAGACATGAGGGGGGTGCTTGAAATGATGCATAGGCGTGTAAGGACCTCTGGAGGTGCAAGCAGCTCGAAGAGACCTCGAGCCGATACGGATGCTCGCCTCCACCTGCTCGAACTTCCCCTTCTGCTCAGGAGGTAGAGCGAGCAGAAGACGGTCCTCCTCGTAGGCATCCGGAGTAGGTAGGTTTAACCGTGCCGAGCCCTACCTTAGGAACTTTACCGGGGAGATGAACGACGGATTCTTGGATGGGCTGGAGTCTCATGATGTTGACGAGCTGTTTAGTGCTATCCAGCGCCTCTCCTCTCATACTTCAGCTGATGTGACCAGGCTCAAGGTTAAGACTCAAGATTCTCATGAGCAGCTTCGAGCAGAGATTCGGAGCTTGGAGCAGAGTCTTGAGTAGTTGAAAGAGGAGAACATGAGGCTCCAAGAGGAGAACTCCACCTTCGCAGAGAAGGCAGCAGTGTCGGACTCTAGGGCTACCCAGTTCAAGAGGGAGTTGTCCCTCGTCTGAGAAGAGTTGCTCAAGGCTCGAAAGGACTTGGACACCCAGAGATTCTCCTTCGAGAAGACCATGGAGGGGGACACTTCTCGTCTCCAAGGGTAGGTGGATTCTTTGAAGGTCCAGCTCGCGACTGAGTACAACGATGGGGTGACTTTCAGTTATAACTGCCTCGTGTATGCCTTGGGCAAGGTACATCCCGAGGTCGACCTGTCTAAGGTCCAAGTGGATGTTGCTGAGTATATGCGTATTCACGATGTCCCCATCAAAGGGTCTGAAACTTCCCCTTCCGAGCCTCCGACTGAACCCAGGGAAGTTGTTCCTCCTGCTGCTGCTGATGCTCCTCCTGCTGCTGCTGATGGTGCCCTCCTGCTGCTGCTGACGACGCTTGAACTTTTTTCTCTCTTTTTTTTTAACTCCTTGTACTTGTAATCATTTCAATGAATAGAAAGCATATATTGGACAACTCGTTTCTGTACCCGTATGAATATTCTTGCGTTTTATGTGTGGGATTGACTTCATGTGCTCGCTAAGTGGGAATTTTATAAGTGTTGGACTTTATTTTATTTTTTACCCAAGTTTATTACTGCTTGTATAATCTTTTAACTTATGCATGGCAAAAGTTTGCCTTGAGTTAGGCTGAAAGCCTTCTGCCTGTCTCGTGAGCTCGGTCTACTTAAACCGACGCTTGACTCGTGCTCTGTAGCTGTTATTTTGTGAGCTCATTCACTTCGAGCTCGATTTTGGTTCATGTTTAGATTCTGTGTAATTTCCTCGCGCTCTTCTTGCTCGAGCCTACAATTGGCTCCCACTTGGCACTGTCCCGCCTAAAGCTTGGTTTTGGGACTTCTGCCCTTAGCGTTGTCCTCGCGAGCTTCTTCTGCTCGGGCCTGCAATTGGCCACGCTCTGCACTGCTCCGCTCTAAAGCTAGGCTTTGGGACATCCGGCCTTAGCATTGTCTTCATGAGCTTTTTACGCTCGGGCTGCAATTGGCCTCTCTGCGACCGATCCCGCCTAAAGCTAGGCTTTGGGACATCTGGCCTTAGCGTTGTCTTCATGAGCTTTTTCTGCTCGGGCCTGCAATTGGCCACGCTTGACACCGTCCCGCCTAAAACTGGGCTTTGGGACTTCTGGCCTTAGCGTTGTCTTCATGAGCTTCTTGGCTTCAACTTGAATTAATATTACAAATGTTTTTCTTACTTTTATACACGTTCAAGTTTTTACACATCCCTATTTTGGGAAGGAATTTGTCATTAATGCTTACAACACAAGGAAACTTACTGGAAGTATTTCATCAAGAGTTGTGCGTTCCATGGCCTCTTGACTTCTCGTCCATCCGGATGGGTTAGCCAGTATGCTCCTGGTCCGGCTATTTGAGTGACTCGATAAGGGCCCTCCAAATTCGGCTATAACACACCTTGCCTTGGTTCCTTCGTGTTGTGATTGACTTTTCTGAGTACCCAATCCCCCACTTGGAACCGGCAGATGTGCACATTTCGGTTGTAATAACGAGCTACTTTCTGCTGGTATTCGGCGATCTTAGCAGCGACCCTTTCCCTTTCCCTCTTCTCTTCCAGCAAGTCCAAGCTGCACGCATCACGCTCGTTGTTTTGCTCCTCATTGAAATGCTCCGTTCGGTGCGTCCCCATTCTTATTTCAGCAGGAACAACTGCTTCGTGCCCAAACGCCAGAGAGAATGGGGTTTCTCCTATGGCTGTCTTGTGTGTGGTTCTATAAGCCCACAAGACGCCTGGCAGCTCGTCCACCCAGGCTCCCTTCTGCTCGTCCACCCAGGCTCTTCAGGAGACGTTTTATAGTCTTGTTCGCGGCTTCGACTTGTCCGTTGGCTGCGGGTGTGAGGAGAACAAACTTGACTCTATCCCAGGGTTTTGGCGAAGTCTACGAACTTGTTGTTGTCAAGCTGTCTCCCGTTATGCGTGACCAATGCATGAGGAATCCATACCTACAAATCACATTTTTCGAATGAAGTCGGTGGTTTTGCCTACGTGATCTTACTCGAGGCCCAGCTCGACCCGTTTGGTGAAATAATCGATCGCGACTATGGGCGTGGGTGGCGGATGCTTTCCGCTTGGCGGTGGCCCGATCAAGTCAATTCCCAGTTGAGCAAGCGGCCGTAGTGAGTTCATCGACTGGAAGGTTCTCCGGAGGTTGAGTCGGGTAATTGGCAAAACTTTGGCAGCTCTTGCGAACACGGTCTTTTCTTGAGCATCTTGATGCATGCGGGGCCAAAGTATCCATGCCTCGAGGCGCTTGAAATCGAGGACGTCGCGCGAGAATGATTCCATAAATTCGCTCGTGAATCTCTCGGAGGACATAATCGACCTCCTCACTGGTCCAAACACGCAGTGAGGGAGAGTATATTCCGTCTATACAAGACCCGTCGATGAGAGTGTACTGGCAGCTTTACACTTGACTTCCTTGCTTGCTTATCGTCGGTGGCACCGTCCGCTCGTTGAGGTAGAAACAATTGGTTCCATCCAATTGCTTGCTCGACGATAAACCCGAGTACCTCGTCTTCCTGCTCGAGGCCTCGGCGGTCTTAACTTCTAACGGGATGGACCTTGGTATTTTGGGGTCGGAGATAGCGGCCATCCGAGCTATCATATCGGTTAAAAATTCTTCCCCTCGAGATCCGCTCCGCTTCATTGCTCGGAGCGTTATTGATCAGTTGCCTTACCTTAGAAGATAAGCCTCCATCTTCTCGCCTTTTGCTTGGAAGCTTTCGTTGAGATGGTTTGCCACCGGTTGTGAGTGCATGCGAAGCTTCACCTCTTTTGCCTTTACTTCTTAAGGCGAGCTTGATCCAGTGATTCTGATCTCGTATTTGGCTCGATTGTTGGTGATTTGAACTCAGATTCACGACGTCTGCATTTCTACCCGCCGGGATGAGAAGCACAATTCACATTCCTGCTCCTTGGTTCCGCATGACCCGTCGGTAGTGATTGTCCGGGCATTGGTTGAGGTAGGAGTCTAGTGGATGCTCGCTCTCATCTCTCCAGTTTCTTTACGTACATTCGACCACGAAGTCGACTGAGGCTGAGCTTTTATGGGTGTTCGGGGTTGGTAGGCGATGTCGAATTCACTCGAGAGGTCTGGTTTGTCGAGACCAGTTACTGAGAATCGCTGCTTGAAAATAAGGCCTCGACTTTCGAGTCTGCTATTACCGGGGCGGTGCCCATTTCTCCATCGGTGGATATCGAGTTTCGACTTCAAGTAGCTACGCTCGTGTAATAAGCGAGTCTTGCACCCTGATTCCTCACTTACAGAGCCAGAACTCGTTGCCCGTTGGGACCACGATTAAGTACTGAAACAATACCTCCACTGCTCGAGGTGTAGAGCGATGTAGAGCTTTCGATGAGTATTCTTTCAATTGTCGGAGCACGCTTCGCGTTCAGGCGTCCACTTTGTCTTCCTGTCTTTCTTCATTTCTTAGAAGAAGACTCGGCATTTATCCGTGGCTCTAGATACGAACCTGTTGAGGGATGCCAATTTGCCAGTAAAACTTTGTATCTCCTTGAGGCTACGGGGGACTTCATTTCCACCATTGCTCTTATCTTTTTCGGATTGGCCTCGATCCTGCTGTGGTGACCATGAAGCCTAAGAATTTCTCGAACCGACTCCAAGGCACACTTCTGCGGGTTTAGTTTCATCCGATACTTTCTTAAGAGTGCAAGGTCTCCTCTAAATGCCTTACATGCTCTTCGCGTCTTTCGACTTGGTGATCATGTCGATCACGTACACCTCCAGTCGTTCGACCGATCAATGGCTTAAAGACCTTGTTCACTGACCTACGGTATGTTGTCCCGTATTCTTGAGTCGAAGGGCATGACCTTATGTGATATAGTCCACGATTGGTGATGAAGGTCGTGCACTCCTCGTCTGATCGGTGCGTAGGAATCTGGTTATAACACGAGAATGCATCCATAAAACTAAGCGACCGTGCCCGCCGTAGAGTCCACCGGTTAATTCATCTTTGGCAGCGGAAGCTATCTTTAGGGCAAGCTTTGTTCACATCTGTGAAGTCCACGCATTCTCCATTTCGACACCTTGCTTTACCGGCACTGCGTTCGAGATCCGTTCGGGGTAGGAGACCTCCGCTTATGAATCCTACTTTCAGTGACTTCTCCACTCATGATTGATGGCCTCATATCTCTCTTGGTTGGCGCATCTCCTCTTACGCCTCATTGAGCTTAACATCTTTCCGTATTGCCGACTGTGACACGTCGCCTCTGGGTCGATTCAAGCGTATCCTCGTGCGTCCATGCGAATACATCTGCGTGTGCTCACAAACACTCTACCGACTTTTCTTTTAGCTGCTCGCTAATGCCGAGCCGATTCGGATTTTCTTCCGGGGTCGATGCGCTCTCACCTCGACCTCGTCCGGTTCCTCGGTCGGCTCCTGCCTTCGATTCCTCGACTCCCCCTGAGTCCAGTGAGGTTATCTGCATGGTTTCTTTGGTCGCCACGGCGTAGCGACTCCTGCTACCCTCTGGCTGCCTTTTACGACCCTCGGCCCCGTTCACTCGATACTTTAGGGTCGAGTGGTGGGTGGATAGCACGGACTGGTGATCCTCGTGAGCGGCCTCCCGAGTATTGCTTGGTATGGGCTGACTTCATCTACCACTACAAAGTCTAACATCGTATTCTTTTAAAGGCCTCGAGCCCGTGGTCACGACCGGTTTGATGATTCCGAGGTATCGACTTTCCTCCCGAATCCTTTCGAGGAAGTGCTCGATGCGCTCGAGGCTCGCACTGCTTATTCCCAAATCCTCGAGTGTGGACTTGAAGAGAATATCCACCGAGCTTCCAAGTCTACCGAGTGTTCGGTCAACTTCCTTATTAGTGATGTTCGCTTTCATGACCAAGGCATCCTCGTGGGGTTCTGACACCCCTACTCGTCTTCCTCAGTCCAGCATAATGGGCACCTGCGGACCTTGGCCTTTTTGTAGTGGGGCGATGAGCAGGACCTCTTGGCTGCGGTGGCATATCTGCGATAGTTCTTTCGGGCCCTGTTTGAATTTCCCGCCATCGTGGGCCCTCACGAGATCACCCTTGTGGCCGGTGGTTCCAAGTTCATTTCATAAGCTCGATCATCTTCCTCGAGTTCTTTGCTTCGACCACCGGATATCCTCCTTCGATAAACTCGTCCAAATACCGATTCCTAACGGATCCTCCACTGGTTCTTCGAATCACGAGCATTGTGATGTGGAATGGCCGTGGTCACCATGGAAACGGCGAGCTGTCCCTTGTCTCGTGTACCATCCGACTTGGCCATCGGCGTTGGAGGGCTCAGCAGATCCTCGCTCCTCGACCACTTGAAGTATTTCTTCGAGAGATATCTTCAACCTTGTGTATTGCCGTAGCGGGGCTCTACTCCACCATCTGTATCGCCCGATCCCTTGGGAAACTTCTTGGTGGGGGTGGCAATGGACGATCTGCTTTATTGTGGTTAGGTCTGCTTGGTGGTTGGTTGCGGGATGGGTGGTCGTCGTGACGCCTGTACTCCCTGTGATATAGGCCTGGAGACCTGCGGGGTGGCAGGGGAATCATCCGCGGTGGGGGAGCTCTCTGGTAAGGGTTGTAGGGGGCAACCCGGTCCGTTATTGCTTTTGAAGCCAGCGCTCCTCGGGCAGGACCTCCTTTATCCTTCCTCTTTATTCCATTGCCTTATTCACTTCTCGAACTTGCGACCTTTTCCTCTTGATCACCATATCCATTTTCACTGTTCATACGCATCCGAATATGAGCGGATCGAAGAGACTCAGTAGATTATACTATGGCCTTCCCATCTCGATCCAGTCCTTGAGTCCTCTCAGCGCTTGGGGATGATTAAACGCACCGAGATCTAGGACCGATCTGTGGTACCTCTTGACGAACTCCCGGAGGGTTCTCCCTCCTCTGCTTTATTTCAGACTGACTCCATCATATCATCTTCGGGGTTACTACGCCCGAACTACTCTGCAAATTCCTACACATCCGTTCGAGCTCGGGATGCTTCCCGCGGCGCCTGCGGTACCATTCTCTTGCCCTTCCTCAAGAGTGAGCGGGAAGGCCACTGCACTCTGAGGCTGGCGGCGATCCTGCACTCACTGTCATGTCGTTGAACCGCTCTATGTGCACCGACTGATCACTCTTTCTTGAAAATTTCAAATCCGGGAACCGGAAGTCAAGTGGGATCGTGACACCCATGATCTTCGTCGAGAGTGGGGACTCGTTGTCCAGCATTATCCTCCAACTTGGGCTTTTTCGTTTCCCGGAGGTCCTCCATAACTTGTGCCAACTCACGCACCTCCCTCCAGCTCTTCGCATGCGGGAGGTTGGTGTTATATCCTGCAAATGCTGACGAGATCGTCTTTCCTCCATGTTCGTCTCCTCCCTCACGGCAACATTTGGTGCCCTAGGTCTTTGGGCTTCATCCCCCACATGCTTCCGAATAGGAGCGTTCCTACGGCTGGATTCAGGGACGTCATTGCATGCTTTTCTCTGTCCATCCCTGAGTTCTTGTAATATGGAGGTCAGATTTTCCATTTGTTTCTCCATCCGATCCATTCTTTCTTGGATTTCTACTATTCTGAGCCTCATTGGCCACTTCCCTCAAGGTCACCGATTCCTCTGGACTCACTCCTCTTACGTTGTTTCCTCTCGTCGTTGCGTTGTGTCTTCCGAGCGTGTTGGGAAATCGGGCTTTTGAGCCGATCCCATGAGACGGTGCCAAAAATATTGATCTTTGTTTTCGCGTCCGCTCGAATAGTGTCAAAACCTTACGCTCGCGTTAGCTGGACTTCCTGTCCTCATCTCGATTCCTCTGTCTTTACGAAGCGAAGTCTCCGGGCACTGTACTCACGAGAAACAAGGTCGAGGTCGTCGGGTGTTGTTCCGTGAAAACCCTCCGACGCTTCAAGTCGATGATCGGGTTGTTCTTTTTGTATCCCTCTTGGTTAGAGACCAGTAAGAATGGAAGGGGTATTTCTGCCTTCCTTTCTGAATAATGGAATCCCGGAAAATCAGAGTAGAGGGAGGAAAGAATAAGAAGAACCTGTGTGAATTTCCGGAACCCTTGCAGCTTACCTGTCCGTTTCCTTTTATTCTCCATTTTTCCCTCCCTTTCTCTCCAAGATCATCCGTTCCCGCGTCAGTGGTGTCTGGGTCCCTCTGACAGCCGGGATTAGCGTAATATTCCCTAGGGATGCGCGGCTGTCTGGTTAGCATGGTTCACATGGCCAGATCATAATATCGGGCATGCACGCAAGGAATGATGACACCGTGGGGGCATGTGCCGGCCATCGGCAACAGTACCGCCACCATACCATGTGGGGCCTTGATCAGACATCGAAAGTTGTGCCGGGTTTCTGAGAAAATGGGTCGGACTGTCCTGAACCGGGTCCTGCATTCCCTTTGTTCTACGACTGGTGTGGCTCAGTTGTGCTCGAGGACTTGAATGCAGTGAGCAGAAATGTGAGCTCGGGTCTCGACCAGCCTTCGAGCTCCTCGTTCTTGAGCAGCCTTGACGTCTAATGAGGCCGTCTTCGTGCCGGCGGTCGGGATTTCTTCTCGAGTTGGATTGACCCCAGAATGTCTTATTCAAACTGGAATAGCCTCGAAGAGACCTGCCCGATATTACCCAAACAATTATCTTGACCTAATGCTTACGTAGAGTGTATTTGATTAATTTCAAACCTTTTTCCAGTAGCTACATATCGAAAGCTACAGTTTATTGATTCTCCCTTTCCCTTCCCACGCAAGTGACCCTGATCCTTTACAAGACATCTGTATGGCGGATTTGAGTGCCCCCATCTCTATCAATAGTTTCCCCTGCAAACCTGCTTCAGAAGTAACTTCTGATGATTTCTTCACGGATTCTTCCGAAGATCCGATCACATTTGATTTTTCCAACTATCGGAGGCACCTTTAAGCCCGTACCACAACCCAGACTAACTCCCGCTCGCACCGGGTCAGCCTGTAAAGGGTAAAGCGCTGGCCTGATTCCATAAGAGAGCGGGGCTTGAATCCCTGACTTCTCTTAAGGAGTGAGAGTGCCGAACCACTCACACCAACCATCTTTGGTTACTCTTTTTGATACAACACCCCCAGTTCCCAATGAAGTGTTGACCAAATCTTTCCGAGTAAGTAATGATGTGAGCAATGCCATCAGAGCGGCCCGAGCATCAAATTAATAATCGATCCAGCTAGGCTAACATCCTCGATACTTGATCGACACCCTTTATAGTGTCTCCGTACTAATGCATATGATTTGTTTTATGTAATAATTGTTGAATAAAAATAATAAAGCTGAGACAGCCGATGGTTATATTGAATAAAGAAAAGCTGGTGTCTATTTGCTTGCATCCTAAATGTGCCTACTACCTCGAATCCCTTATTATGATAATTTTTTTAATACAAAATTTTTGTTGAATGTGTAAGTTAGTATAATGAACAATTTATTTTTTGTTGAATGTGTAAGTTAGTATAATGAACAATTTAATTGAATTTAACTAAATACAACATGCTACTCTTAACACCAATCAGCAAATCTTATTCAATATCCTACTACCTTCTAAACTAAAAATTTTCCTCAATATCATATCTGAAACATTATTTTCATAAAAATAACTATTTAATTTTAATAAAAATAAGGAAATTATCTGGGAATCATTAATAAAATGTAAAAAGTATACTCAACCACCAAAAATAAGACCAATTTGCCATGATATCTTTTTTAAGTATATTGTCATTAGAACTTAATTTTCAATTGCCATGATGTTAGTTTATCAAATGTAAGATGCTTAGAAACTCTTCAGTAACATGCACGCATGCATCACTAACATGCTTGGCATTCTTGATGAAAGAACCAAATATTATTTCTTAGAATTCGTTAATAATATTCTCTTATGAAATTAGCTTGTTAGAATGGGCTTCATTCCTAATTCAAGATTACATGCTATTACAATTACAAATTAATTATTTAATATTTTCCCACAGCATGCTTGGCTTAATTCTTAGACAAGTAACAGTTCAGCTTCGTTATGGCTGATTAGATTTGTAATTCCGCTTCCATCATTATTTTGCTGACATATTTATATTCCTTGATTGATTGTTCTCTTTTCATCGGACTGAAGACATAAAGTCTCTCCAAAAGAGTGATTGATTTACGGTATTATCAATGTTCAAGTTCTTAAAGTAAAGGTTACTCGTATAGTTAAACTTATTTGGTGATAAGCATGAAAAATCCATAGATCTTTGGTTTCTTCAAGATATTTTCTTGCTGGTTTTACACCCCATTAATCAACCATGTAGCTTGTTTTTGTGTGAAGAATGTGTAGGGAAAGTATTCAGAACAAATATGGTATGAAATTCGGTGCACATGTTCTAAAAGCTCAATAGTATATTTACTCTTTAAATTTGCTTACTGATTGCAAAAATCTGATGTATAGGTTTTGACTGGTCAAGTCGTTATTAGAAATTAACTAAGATTACATATTATAGCGTATATAACATAATCATATATTTGCACACAACATGCCTGACCAAATGATTGATAGAACTTGGTTTATCATGACATTATATTTCTTTGATATAGCGGTAAGACTTTGCTTAAAGTTTTATGTTATCATCCATTTGTTGATTGCATATTTTACATAACATGCTTTATTTTTTGTATACATTTCAATATCCTTAGCATTAATAAATGGTACTCTGGACCTTTTGCAGAGGCCTTTTATCATATTGCTAAATGAATTTTATTATGGATAGTAATAGGGTACAAGAGATGCTTATCCATCAAAAGACCCAAGTGCATATATAACTGGCTAAAGTACCAGTCGTAAACGCTGAGTTATTTTTTGGACAATTTATAGGTTACAGGTCAAAAACCAGATTTTCAGTAGTCCGTTACAGCTAGCAGTTTGCAGGCAAAGCTATATTTAAGGATTTGAAGCATAAACCTCAAATGAGAGCACACCGAAGGCATGCATTTGCAAAAGTCAAAACATGTCAGAATTTATATTTTGAATTACATGCAATTTTCCATGAAAATTTAAATATTTCTCTAATTCCTACCATACAAAATAAAGATAATTTGTATTTATGAAATTGATTGAGTTCATATAAGGGCTAATGATATAACTCAATCAACTTGATTTTTTGAAACTTTGCTCTACGTGAGAATGATTTATGAACGGAGAGCTAAGGTATCATTGAAATGCCAAACCAAAGTTTCTAGATGAAATTTGTTAATATTTTATAAGGCACAAGAAAAACAAAGAGAGTCAATAAAAGATTAAAAGGCTTAAAAACTGCTTCAGGGAAAGACAAAAAACTTTAAATTGACAAGAGTTGATTAAAGTCTCTTAAGTCTGTAAAATGTTAAAAACTTTGAAACCTTATAAAGCTAAGATATAAAATTTTAAATTGACAAGAGTTGCTTAAAATTACTTAAGTCAGTAAAAAGTTAAAGACCTTGATACTTACTCCAAGCAAAGTTTATAGATGAAATTTATTAATATTTTATAAGGCACAAGAAAAAGATAAGAGAGTCAATAAAAAGTTAAAAGCTTTGAAACCTTCTCCCGTAAAAGCATAAAACTTTAAATTGACAAGAGTTGTTTAAAGTTACTTAAATCAGTAAAACGATAAAAGCCTTAAAACATATTTCAGGTAAGACATAAAATTTTAAACTGATAAGAGTTGCTTAAAATTACTTAAGTTAGTAAAAAGTTAAAAGCCTTAAAATTTGCTTTAAGTAAGGCATAAAATCTTAAACTGGTAAGAGTTTTTTAAAATTACTTAAGTTAATAAAATGTTATAAGCTCAAAACCTCCTTAAGGTGAGATATAAAACTTATTCAACTTTTTTTTTCCTATGGCAAGGTTAATTTCATGAGCTTCAAACAACTCATGGAAGTTAACTCTAGGCCACTTTAAACTTTATATAGTTTTTAGACTTGATTCATTTCATTCTCAATACTAGAAATTGAGATACTGGTTTTTGGTAAGGAAAAAAAAGGAGAAAATAAGGCAAGTGGAGGGGCTACTTTTAGTTTTCAATCTCATCCTTAACTTATGGGGTGGAGGGGAACAAATTGAAAAAAAAAAAAAAGGCAACAAACCAAAGGGGACTCCTTGATGATTAAGATGGGTCTTTCTGGGCCAGAAAAAAGAGACTCGGGGAACTCTTTCCTTAATTCAATATTTCAATAACAAACACATTAGGAGTAAAACCTCAACGTCTATAAAAATCCTTAGGGGGATTAATAAAGGGGGAGGTTCAACTCTCCTTCTCAATTTTTATTTTTCTTGTACGTTTACCGAATACTATTTCTTAATAAAAAATCAGAAATTATTTATTTTATATCTTTCCTATAAACTCATATACTGACTTGAGCATCAAAAGATTAACGCCCAAAAAACTTCCAGTGTTTCTTATCTTTTTCTATGATTTCAAGTATTTGCAGATTATCCAGAAGTGGAGGTAGGGCATCCTTGGCTAATGGCAAGTCGTTTTCCCAACAAATAAATTTAATGATTGACCATAGTTTAGTGTCAACAACTTTAGTAGCTTTTGTCACTGAATCTAAAAAATCCATCAGTTTCATGAATAACTAATAAAATTGAATCAACTTATTAGTAAAATCATATAATACTAACTCCAATAAACTTATCAACATATCTTATCTATTCCGTCTTTAGTCAAGGATCATATTAAAAATTCATGAAAAGTCCCAATTCCTTCTGTATAGGAGTAGGTAGATAAAGACAAATAAAAATGACTCCCATCTTAGTCCATAACCAAAACAATCAAGAGTTTTTTTTTTTTTAAATAATGAAGAGTTCCGAACAATAAATAGGTTGTACTAATAGAACATTTGCCGTGAGATAGATAATAAATGTAAAAGATTAATTAGATCATGCTAGTTGTTTTGCTGTTGGCCATTCTTTTAATACAATTATTGCAAAAGTTTACAAACTTGTAGACCAAATTCACTTATAGCCGGATTGTTCAATGTACCAAATATGGCCAGTGAAAGATAGCAAAATAACTCCTATACCATGCACTAATACAATGTCATTCAACTCACAGGATCGGATAATAAAAAGTTACTTTTATTTTTATTTTTTTTCGATTAACAAGCAAATTGTAAAACAAAGTCATTTTGTTATTGTTTAGGATTTAACACCCAGACAAATGACACATTTTTAGGTGTATGGGAGACCCAAAAATAAAATTGTGTGAGTCTTGTTAAAGCCCAAAGCAGATAGACAATATCTTGTCAGATCTGAGTTAGATCACGACATGGGAGCCCTCTTGTCACTGTGCTGGCTGATAGCATTTTTCAAATGGATTTATATTTGACATTTATTCAAGCTTCAAATTAACTTTGATTTGCTAATGGTTCTAGAATGTAGTAATTAAAAAAATTGAATGTATATAATTTTTAAGAGATGAGAAAAAAAGTTTGTCTTTTATTTTTTTTATTTATCTTGCAGTGAAATTTTTTTATCTTGTAATAATGGTGTACTAACTGTAGTAAGTATATGATTCCTGCCAAAAAATTCATGATTATTGATAAAAAAAAATTCATAATTGTTTGATGATATGTACATATGTAATTGAATTAAGGAAAGGGTCAGTGTGAATAGATCCACATAAATGGCCATCTCAAAGTTGATAGAGCGGTGTAACGGAAGCGGAATTGATAAGATAAGAAAAATTAGATATCGTTATACTAAAGGACCAAACGAACGTGATTAGCTTACGTTCTAATCGAAGCATGATTAGATCCGTTCTAATCCAAATGACTCAATGAAATTTTTAATAACACATAAAATGAGATTAGATGATGCTCTAATCTAAACGACTCTACAAGAGAGATTTTTTATAAATAATTTCAAAAGAATTATAAAAGATGTTTTATTAAATAATTGAATTGAAGTTATGAAAATAATTATAAGACCTCTTTATTTATAATAGAGTAAACTTACTTCTCTGAGTTAATTTAAAAAGGGAAACTAAATCATAATTAGAATAAAAATAAAATACTAAGATATTTTTTCTTAATTGACTCTAATTAAAATAAAAAATAAAATTCTAGAATCATAAATTAACTAAAATAACGAACTACATCATACTCTCCCTCTTAAAAGAAACTCGTCCTTGAGTTTAAATACAATCTGGAGGATGAAGCTTTTAGTGCAGGAGCAAATCATCTTGTAATTCGAACTAGTTATCTTTCTCGTCAATCTTTTTCGAAATTTTGAAAATTCTATACTTCAACAATTTCCTTCTCTTATAGATTCTTCTAGGAGATAAAGACTTCCAAGATCGAACAACAATCAAATAACTCTTGCCTTTCCCTAACTGTCACTCAATGCGCTCTCCAAGAAATTTCATATTTTCAATTAAATCTTTTTCGAGCACAATCTTCTTGTCTTCAATATAAATACGTAGAACTATTTCAATAATTTCAACTTATTCAACTTTACTGTGATCATCATCTTCAACACTTGCTTATTCTCTAAGGAAATATCATGCACATTCTCGCACAAATTATAGATTGAAACTTTAAATCAATAATAAATTGTACATTTTCTTTTGTCATCTCGAGCGAGTCTTTTTCATCCATTTTCTTGCAATTAACTCTCTGCTTATGTTCTTCCTTGATGATAGTGTTCACAAAAAGTGTGAGAGCCACAATTGCTTGCTCTATCGCTGCCAATCTCGGGTTTCAAACTTTCTCAAATGCTTGCAAGATTGCTTCACTGACTTTATACCTGAAAGTCTCCACAAATATTGTTGGTCACTTAATCATCATATTCGGGGCGGTTGTATAAAGATAAATCCGACATATGAGAATTTTGCGGGTATGGACGATAATTTGTCATTTATTATCAAATTTCCACGCAATGGCAAAATCATAAATAACACTTAACTCTCGGGTTTGGTGTGGCCATAATTTCATGTATGGTTGGTCGGATATGAAAGAGTTGATGGTGAGGAAGACAATGGTGGTTGTGGTTTAACCAGATTCGCTGCGGGTTGGCTGAAAAATGGGCTTGAATTTGCAATTGCTTATGGTGGTTTGCGGTAGTTTTGGTATGCTTTTGGTGGCGATGATGATCGGGTTTTGGTTGGTGTGGGTTGGGAAATCTTGTGGTGGTGGTGACCGACGGTAAGGATCGCTGACCACTGCGGATCAAAAGGGAGGAGAGCTTACAGGTTTGGGCTGTTTCATGACAGTCCAAGCAACGGTTAAAGGCAGCGATGACTGGGGCTTGGTTGGTAATGGCTGGCGAGCTTGATGGTGTTGTGACTGGCTGAATAGCAGTGGTGGTGGTTGGATCTGCAGTGGGCAGTGGTGATTGCATGGTGGCGGCTAGGGGTTTTCAATTTTCAATTTTCTTTTTCTTTTCTTTTTTTTTCCTTAGTGGATTTGGCAGTGGTGGTGGTGGGTAACCAAGAAAGCTCTGCAATTCGTACAAAACCCATTTTGATACCAATTGATGGAGCAGTGTAGCGGAGCGAAATTGATACGATAAGAAAAACTAGATATCGTTTTAGTACATGACCAAGCCAACGCAATTAGCTTAAGCTCTAATCGAAGTGACTCAATGAGATTTTTAATAACGCATAAAGCGAGATTAGATGACGCTCTAATCCAAACAATTTTAGAAGAGAGATTTTTGATAACTAATTCTAGAGGAATTATAAAAGATATTTTAGTAAATAATTGAATTGTAGTTATAAAAATAGTTACGAGATCTCCCTATTTATAATAGAGTAAATCTACCTTTCTAAGCTAACTTAAAAAGGAAAAGTAAATCACAATTAAAATATAAATAAAAGACTAATATATTATTTTTTTAATTGATTCTAATTAAAATAAAAAATAAAATTTTATAATTTTAAAATAACTAAAATAATGTGTTACATCAAAAGTTAATAAAATAAGCGAAGGATTGTCTGCTGACTGTCGAAATTGGCCCATGGAACTATATATACTCGCTGCTGCTGACGATTACTGGACTTGTCATTTAAGTATATCTTCAGTACCCCGTAAAGGTTTATGGAGTCAACTTTTGATGACCTTGAAGTTACCTGCTAGCATTCATCACTACTTCACGTCTCGTTATTGAAGATTATATTAAAGTTTTAAGATTCATTAGAAGGAAATCAACTTTATATAATTAATCTATTAAATGAGTTGTTGTGTTTATCATGTTAGTGCTTCAACGATAAGGAAAACTTCTTGTTCATAATTTTCTTGAAAAGTTAAGTGCATTGTGCTAGTTCTGAAATTTGAATCTTTTTTAGCCACTTAAAAAGTTAAGCTGCTTAATTATATACATATTTGCTATCCATTTTCAGAAAAAGCCAAAATAATTAGACATTCTTTTTGGTTCTAGCTATCCCGGTTGCAATGGCCAGGTGATATCAGGTACCAATTTAAAAATTTTCATCACGCTATACATGCAAAAGTCAAAAAGTCAATAAACCTCATCTGTTAGGAGATTTATGGGTGAAGCAAAATCACAGCTAAGTGAGATTGGAAGAAAAATAAAAAGCAAGCACAAATCTGAACACCTAAAATTACGTGGTTCGGCTTATAGCCTACATCCACGGATAAAGATAGAAAGAAATAATTTTATTATACTGGAAAAATAATAACTTCTCTCTAATAATATAAGAGAATAATTATACTCTCTCTATAATTAGGATAAAACTATTCTCACTTCCCAATACCCCAATTACACCAATAACTCTCAAAATTCTCTCTAATACAAGAGGAAATGAATTTTTTGGGATGATTGAAATGAGGGAAGGGGCGCTCAATTTATAGCCGCATTTTGGCTACTATTCATTATTATTTTATTATATATATATATATTTTTTTTTTCTCAACACGGCACCGCATGTCGTGTTGAATTGGGAGAATTAGGCACCACCCATCTAGAAGGGCGGTGCCCAACTTTCCAACTTTGACATTCTCTCACTTGGAGATTTAATTGAGAACCAATCAATCTCCACACCATCCTTTCTGCTTTGCCATTGACATGTTGCTTGACGTTTCTACTAGGCCACAAGAGGATATACTCCATATAAACTTGTCAGTAATGATTGGCTTAGTCATAACATCTGCTAGGTTCTCTTTGGTATGGATTTTCTATAAATTTACACTTCCATCTTCCATTACTTCTCGAACGAAGTGATATTGAGCTCCTATATGTTTTGTCCTGGAATGAAAAGCTGGATTCTTTGCAATATGCAAAGCACTCTAACTGTCACAAAACACAAGAATTTTATCTTGTTTGTGCTCGAGCTCCTTAAGTAACCTTTGTATCCATATAGCTTCCTTGCATGCTTGTGCAGATGCCATGTATTCACTTACGTCGTAGATAAAGCCACAACGATCTGCGAGTTTGAAACCCGACTTCTGACTCCTCGCGTAAGTGTAAACACATAGCCGATGAGTGGATTTTCTTTTATCGATGTCACTGCAAATCCGAATCCACGTAGCCTCCGACGATGAAATTCGACCCTCCATAACATAATGCAACATCTGAGGTTCCTCTAATGTATTTTAGAATCCTCTTCACTGTTTGCCAATGTTCTCCACCAGGATTTGCCATGTATCGACTAACTGCTCTCACTGCTTGTGCAATGTCTGGTCTTGTACAGATCATAGCGAACATCAAACTTCCCACTGTTAATGCATATGATACTCGAGACATCTCATTCCTCTCTGCTTCATTGTTAGGACACATACTTGAGGATAACTTGAAATTAACAGGAAGTGGGGTAGAAATTGGCTTACAATCTTGCATATTGAAGTGTCGCAAGATTTTCTTCAAGTAATTCTTCTGTAAAAGCCAAATCTTCCTGTTATTTCTGTCTCGTGAATTTGCATCCCTAGAATCTTGTTTGCTGGTCCCAAGTCCTTCATTTCAAACTCCCTAGTCAATTGTACCTTTAATTCTTGGACTTGATCTTTGTTGAGGCCTGCGACCAACATGTCATCCACATACAACAACAAAATGATAAAATCATTATCCTCAAATCTCTTGTAATAAGCATAATAGTCTGAACTGAGTCTGTTGTATCCAAGGCTCATTATGAAGGAATAAAATCTCTTATACCAACACCTCGGCGCCTGTTTGAGACCATATAGAGATTTGTTCAATCTGCAAACTAAGTTCTCCTTGCCTGTTTCAACAAAACCTTCTGGTTGGAGCATATAAATTTCTTCTTCAAGTTCTCAATGAAGAAATGCAGTTTTCATATCTAACTGTTCTAGATGTAGGTCGAATGTAGCACACATTGCCAAGACTACTCTAACTGTCTTGAGTCTAACTACTGGAGAAAATATCTCATTGAAGTCAATACCTTCTTTCTGAGCATATCCCTTTACCATCAATCTTGCACGATACCGCTCCACATAATTATTGCCATCATGTTTGATCTTGTAGACCCATTTATTTCCAATTGCTTTTCTTCCATGTGGCAGTAGCACAAGTTCCCATGTCTTGTTTTTGTGTAAAGCTTCAATTTCTTCCTGCATTGCTGCCGTCTACAAAGTAACATCTGAGCTGTTTAAAGTTTAATGGAAAGTTGATGGCTCTCTATCCTCTGTTAGAAGACAATATGCAACATTGATCTCTATAACATACTCTGACTGACGAATTTCTAGAGCCTCAGACTCGACTAGTTCTTGTTCCACGTGCTCTAGTGCTGCTTCAGAAGACTCCGAATCTTCCTGACTATTTTCTACATATACTGGTGTAGTCTCTGACTTTTCTTTCACAGTACTATCATCCCCATCTTTCTTTTGCAGTTGATCTTCTACAAAGACAATATCTCTGCTGATGACAATCTTATGGGCAGTAGGATCCCACAGACGATACCCCTTTACACCATCAGCATACCCCAAAAAGATACACCTCCTAAATTTTGGACCTAGCTTTGTTCTTTCTTGGGAATTATACATTACATATACAGGACATCCAAATGCATGTAAATAAAAGTAATCAGCTGGCTTACCTGTCCACATCTCCATTGGTGTTTTCAACTCAATAGCTGTTGATGGAGACCGATTTACCACATAACGAGCGGTTTGGTCTGACTTCAGCCCAAAAAGAGTTAGGTAGACTAGCAGTCCTCAACATAGCTCTTATCCTCTCTGTAAGAGTTCTATTCATCCGTTCCGCCACTCCATTTTGTTGAGGAGTGTATGTCGCTGTAAACTGCCTCTGAATACCTTCTTGCTTACAGTATGCAAGAAATGCACCATCTGTATACTCTCGGCTATTATCTGTTCTTAAGCACTTGATCCTTTTCCCGGATTCAAGTTCAATCCACTTTGAATTCCTTGAATACTGGAAACACATCTGACTTTTTCTTGATTGGATACACCCAACATATCCTAGAGTAATCATCAATAAAAGTAACAAAGTATTTTGCACCTCTTTGGGATAAATTCGATGATTCCCAAACATCAGAATGAACTAAGTAGAGAATGCATTTACTTCTAGCATAAGATCTGCTAAATTTCATTCTATGCTGCTTACTTGTAACACAATGCTTGCAAAATGGTAGACTTACCGATTTGAGTCCCAGAAACAGCTGTCGCTGAGAGAGAATCTTCAAACCTTGTTTTAACATGTGGCCAAGTCTGAGATGCCACATCATCGTTGACTCTTCTCCATTTGGCGCGACACACGCATCAGTTTCCTGTAGTGTTTCTCCTTGAAGCATGAATAGATTTGCACTGATCTTTTCTGCCTTCATTAACAGAAGCGTTCCTCTGACAATTTTTATCATCTCATTTTCAATATGGACTTTACACCCAAGACTATCTATTTGTCCCAAAGACAATAGATTTTTCTTCAGGCCTTTGACATATCGTACCTCCTGAATTGTGCGAACTATACCATCATACATTTTTATTTTGATAGTACCAATACCAGCGATCTCTAAGGCATGGTCATCGCCCATGTACACAGATCCTCCTGAGATTGGTTCATATGTGTGGAACCATTCTCTCCGAGAGGTCATGTGCCATGTTGCTCCTGAGTCTATAAGCCAGACGTCAGCTAACCGCTTTCTTCCTTCTGTAACAGCTGCTGCTTCGCTATAGAGAATTTCGTCAGTCATCCAAGTACTAGCCACACAACCCAAGCATTTGATGACTTCGGTGCTTTATTCTCTACTCTTTTGATTGCTCCAACACTCTTTCTTCACATGCCCTTTCTTGCCACAATTATAGCATTTCACATTCTTCTTACTTCTGGATTTTGATCTACCATGATTGTAACTCTCACTGGGGCCACGTTCTGTTGATCTCCCTCTCGTCACCAATAGTGCTTATGCTTGCTGTGAACTTGCATGTCTATCTTCCTTGGTCTTGTGCTTGCTTTCCTCATTTAAGATGGAGGCTGCAACATCATCGAAAACTAGACTGTCCGTCGGGTTGTTGTTCGTCAGATTGATGATGAGTTGATCATACGAATATGGTAGACTTTGAAGTAGAAGCTCCGCACGTTCATTTTCCTCTATTTTGTGACACAACGTTGTGAGTTGCGAAAATAGAGTCTTCAAGGTGTTGATATGGTCAGTTACTGATGTAGATTCTGCCATGCGAAGAGTATAGAGTCTCCTCTTTAAAAAGATATTGTTGTGCAGCGACTTAGTCTCGTACAATTTTGTGAGAGTATCTCATATTTCCTTCGCTGTCTTTTTCTCTGCCACACTGGATAATACCTCATCTGCAAGTGCTAAGTGTAGATCAGCAATTGCATTACCGTCTATCTCGTTCCACTTAGCATCATCAGTTACCTCTATGGGTCTTTCTCCAATTGCTGCTAAGCAATTGTTTTTCCTCAGGATAGCCTACATCCACGGGCAAAGACAGAAGGAAATAATTTTATTATACTGGAAAAATAATAACTTCTCTCTAATAATAGAAGAGAATAATTATACTCTCTCTATAATTATGATAAAACTATTCTCACTTCCCAATACCCCAATTACACCAATAACTCTCAAAATTCTCTCTAATACAAGAGGAAATGAATTTTTTGGGATGATTGAAATGAGGGGAATGGGCACTCAATTTATAGCCGCATTTTGGTTACTATTCATTATTATTTTATTATATATATATATATATATATATTTTTTCTCAACACCGACCGCGTGCCGTGTTGAATTAGGAGAATTAGGCACCACCCATCTAGAAGGCGGTGCCTAACTTTCCAACTTTGACATCATCGATGGCCAATTCTTTGGCATTAATATTTTAATAAATTCAAAGTAATGCTAATCACACTCTGAGACTCCAACGAGTAGTATAAATAGATCCATCACTTTCCATCCAATCCACCAATACAGAAAGACCTGCAGCCATTAGTTGTGCAATTTAATTAGATCTTAACCACAGCCAGCCATGTTTTCTTCTTTATTAGCGTCGCTCTTTGGACTGCTATGCGGCCTGATAGTGTTACTGATTCTCCGTTTCCCTTCCCATGCAAGTGACCCTGATCCTTTACAAGACATCTTCATTGCGGATTTGAATGCCCCCATCTCTATCAATGGTTTCCCCTGCAAACCTGCTTCAGAAGCAACTTCTGATGATTTCTTCACGGATTTTTCCAAAGATCCGACCACATTTGATGTCTTAAAGCGTGCAGTTACATGTAGTGATGTTTCTAGCTTTCCAGCGGTCAGTACTCAAGGATTTTCACTCTTCCGAATGGACTTGGGTGTCGGTGGAATTAACCAGCCTCATACACATCCTTGTGGAACTGAGGCTGGTATTGTTACTAGATGAAAAGTGCTCGTAGGGTTAGTAACAACTAATAATACCTTTCTCTCAAAGGTTTTAACTCCTGGGAAGGTGTTCTTAATTCCTAGAGCCCTGCTTCACTTCCAACTAAATGTCGGAAAAGGACCGGCCACTTTCATCCCTATTTTCAATACTCAAAATCCTGGCGTTTCGGACTCACTCACTACTCTCTTTGATACAACACCCCCAATTCCCAATGAAGTATTGGCCAAATCTTTCCGAGTAAGTAATGATGTGATCAATGCCATCAGAGCGGCCCGAGCATCAAATTAATAATCGATCCAGCTAGGCTAACATCCGCGATACTTGATCGACACCCTTTATAGTGTCTCCGTACTAATGCATATTGTTTGGGTAAAATATCGACGAGCCTCTAAAAGCCCTTCCCGGTTTACGGGTAAATATCGACAAACCCCTCAAGCCCTTCCTACCAAGCAAGACTCCGATGGTAACCTAGCCCGAGCAACCCCTTCGGTCAAAGCCGGTCAAGGTCGAGAGCTCCTTGCCCGCCGAGGTCATCCTTCCGGTCAAAGCCGGTCAAGGTCGAGAGCCTCGCCCGCCGAGGTCATCCTTCCGGTCAAAGCCGGTCAAGGTCGAGAGCTCCTTGCCCGCCGAGGACATCCTTCCGGTCAAAGCCGGTCAAGGTCGAGAGTCGAGCACATCGCCTCCGCTCGCAGAGATCCACGAGCACACTGGACAAAACCCGACCTAGGACAACCCGACCCGTTATCTTAGAATCCCGCACACCTTTGATGTCCGACAAGGGTCCCACATGGTGGAGAGATGACATCGTTGTTCGGCTGGTCAAGACGTGCCACCAAGGTGTCATCATTCCTCGCACGATTGCCCGACATGGTGATCCGCCACGCGTCAGATTGACAGGGAACGTACCGCTCATCCCTAGGGAATATTCCGCCAAACCTGACTGTCAGAGGGACCCAGATACCATTAGCGTGGGAGTGAACAGCGAGTGGACAGCCTGGAAAGGAAAAAAGCGGGAAAAACAGAGTATAAAAGGAAACGAAGGAGAACGGCACAAGGGTTGGCATTTCGAATTCACAAAAAGAGAAGTTGGATTCTCCGTAACTGGATAACAGGTTCTTCCTTTCCAAATTTCTCTCATCTGACTTTCTCTAAAAAACACCATTTACATCCAAAAAGGGGGGGCGAAATAATACCCCTTTCATCTTTCCGGTCTCCCTCACTCAGGGAGATACCAAAAAGAGAAACCCGACATCGACTTGAAGCGTCGGAGGGTTTTCGCGAAACGCCCGCGACCCCGACTCGTTGTCAGGAGTGCGGTCCGGAAATCACCGTTCAAGAAGACAGCTGGATCCGGACAAAGGAGGCAATCCCGCTCGAACTTATCGCGAGCGTAAGGATCGGTCATCGCTTAAAACCGCGAGCGTAAGGTTCGGAGCGTTCTTTAGCGAAATGCTTGGAGGTACTCGTTGGAAGGTTCAAGCACTCGCTGAGGCACGAGAGAAAATCTGCATCAACACATATGATTTGTTTTATGTAATAATTGTTGAATAAAGAAAAGATGGTGGCTATTTGCATGCTAAATGTACCTCGAGTCTGATATTATGATAGAGTTTTTTTTTTTTTAAATTTCTTTTTGTACAAAATATATGTTGAATCATGAATGTGTAAGTTAGTATTAGGAACAATTTAATTGAATTAAATAAAAAACATGTTGCTCTTGACACCATCGAGCCTTATTCAATATCCTATTACATTTTAATTAGCGTAAAAACTTTCCTCCTCAACATAACACATCTAATACATAATTTTCTTTAAAAAAATTAAAATTTAATGAAAATAGGAAAATTATCCGGGAGCCACTAATAAGATGTAGAAGTACACGTAACTACTAATGATTAAATCTAAACTACCTCTGATTTGTAACTTGTACCAACGAATCTCTTTTTGGTGAATTCGGTTAAAATTTGTTAATAAGTCTTTGTTAAAATATAATTTTCCCTTGATGTTGTTTAAATATGTTGAAAAAAGAAACCATGTTTTCCCATTGAAGCCAGTACGTTTAATCTCTCGTATTGATTTTAATAGCATCGAGGCCTTTGTTTACATCTAACCTTAATTTTGATTCTCGGAGGAAACTACTTTGGAAGCCTGATAGAAATTGTTAACGTCTACGCAGAACTTCAAATATACTTGGAGTTCCACGGCTGCTATCCAACTAAAGTTAAAATTTCTTCCTCAAATCTTTTCTGGCTTAAAATTTATGGACCAAAAATCAGATTAAAAATTCGATCACATTCCCAAGTTTGTTGATGCACATCAATTTGGAATCATAAGTATTCCCGGATAATTGATAGATTAATTAATAAAAAATTATCTCTGCACCATCTTTATTTTGTCATATATATTCTTACAATTACAAAATTTTAATATGTTATCTACACTAATTTTATTAAAGAATTTAAATAAAACGACTATCTTACCTCTAACTAAATTAAAAAACTATTTTATGCTGCAAAATTTTGAAAAAAGAAATTATAATTACCATTTAATTAATTGATAAATAAAAAAATGGATGTGTGAGTACCATTTAATTATTTAATTAAATATTAATAATTTTTTTTAATCCTGTTGACATAAAATCGTGCAATGCTCATCTCAAATATTTTCCCTTTTGTTTTTGTTTTTATAGGTATCTCAAACTAATAAAAATTATCAATCATACAATCAAAATTATCAAACAATTTTCATTGTTTAAATTAATCACCAAAATAATAATAGTGTAAACCAACTTTGAATTATAAAAAAATATAATGAGATAAATTATCATTTAAAATTTAACTACAAAAACTAACATCTTGGATTTTAAGAATTATTTGTTTTATTAAATTTAGGAGTATTCTTCCAATTATAATTTTTTATTTTTCAAAATTTTATAGGATACAATGGTCTTTTGATTCATTAGAGGTAAAATAATCATTTTATTTAAATTTTTTAACAAAATTTAATTTTGTTAATATCAAAGTGGTTGATTAATATAAATTTAGAAACAAAAATGGTACAGAGAATATTTCAAAAATTTTATAGTTGTTAAATATACATATGACCAAATAAATGTAATGCAAAAGATAATTTTTCTTAATTAATTGAATTAATTGGAGAATATATATATATATATATATATATAGTAGTAGTAGACTGTTTCAACTCTCAATCTGTTATTCAATTGTTGTTTCAAATGTCAACTCTGTTGATGCGGTTTTCCGCTCGTTTCCAAGTGATACCGTGAACTTCTGCTCGCTGGTTGTTCGAGCAGGATTCCTTACTGGCTCCTGCCTTCCTCCGTTTACTGGGGCGATGATATCTCCCGGCTTGCATTCACTGAAGAAATGTCAGGGGTCGCCGAATGTTTTTCCGGCGAAAATCCTCCGACGCTCAAGTCAATGATCGGGTTGATTCTTTTGGTATCCCCCTTTAATTTGAGAGACCGGAAAAAATAGAAGGTTTTTTTTAAGAGAAAAGAGAGAGAGAATCCATGTCTGGGTAAATCCGTTGGAATTGAGGCTAAGAGTTTCAGAAAAATGAATGAAAGAAAAGAAAAGGAAAAGAAGAATCCTTCTACCTTGTACCTCGTATGGTATTTATCCTCCTGTTTTCCCGCCCTCCTTTGCTTGGACGCCCACCTTCGCATTAATTGCGTCTGTACCTTCCTGACAACTACGGGTTGCTGTGACACAACCTAGGGGCGTGAGATATCAGGCGGGTATGGGTTCTTGTGACCCAATGATGGTGCCGTGTAGGTCCGTGTTTAATGATGACACTGTGGAGGCGTGCACCGATCATCGGTTACAGTGACGAAACCCTACAGCGTTGGATGCCTGTCAGGCATCAATCGTCGTGACAAGTTGTCGGGAGAAAGGTCCGTCACGCTTAGGTCTACTCTGCTCGAGCTTTGATTCCCCTTTGTTCATGGTGCTTTCAGCAACATGACCGGGTCATGCTCGGTGGTTGGAGGATCTCTTATAGCCGAGCAGGATATGAAGATCAGGGCTCAACCAGTCTTAGAGCACTTGACCTCGACCAGCTTTGACACCTAGTAAGGGTGTCTTCGTGCTAGAGATTAGGTCTTCTTCTCTTAACTGGATTGACTTCGAGGGGGTCTGCTCGGTATCGTTCAAACAAACTCCATGATAACAAGAAGAAGCTCTTCAGCTGCTTCATTATCTTAACCAAGTAAGGATAAATAGTCTGCTGCAGACAATTAATTCAATGGAATTGGCCACCAAACTACTCTGCTGCTTCTAACAAATACTGGACTTGGTCAAAGGCTTAGACTTCTGGGACGGTGTTCTTAATTCGTAAAGCAGTAGTTCTCTTCTAAGAAAATGTTGAAAAAAGGAAGGCTTCTTTCATGCCTAGCTTTCTGAGTTGGTGACAATGTGATCAATACTATGTAAGCGCAAACACCAAATTAGTAATCGATCTAACTAGACTAACATCTTCGATGCTTGATTGATACACTTCAGTGTCTTATAACTAAAGGATAAGATTTACTTTTAACTGATGAATAAAGAACAAAGCTGAGTTAACCAATATGAATAAAATAATTGTTTTCATTTTCTCTAATTTCTCTGCTTTTTCTATTCTTTTGCTCTTTTTTTCACCTTAGCATAATGATGATGATTGATGAATCAACCCCGAAGATCCAACAACTAATAAGCACGTGAAAACACAAATGGGACAAGTCAATTAATTAATATTGCATCTGTATCTTTATTAACTACTTGCCGTACATAGTTACCAGATTGATTGATAGATATGTACGCATCAATTAATCATTCTTTAACTATTATATTTTTAAATATGGTCTCTCAATAAATTTTATGAGAATTGTTTAATGATTTTAAAATAATTTTATTTAACTGATTATCTTAATTCAAATTCTAAAAAAAATAGAGACTATAAAATTAATTTAAATTTTATACACTCTCTAATTCTTAAAAAACTAAAATTACAAAAATTAAATGATAAAAACTAAGTTTTCTCTTTTTTCTTTTTTATCTTGGCATGAAAAGGTTAAATGTTACTCAGATAACTATTAGTGTTAACGCATAAAGATCCAAGGTTGGAATTTTTTTTTTTTTCGAATCCAATGGACAGAACCCACTATTGCAGAAATTTGCAATTTCTCATACCATACCGATGTACTGACAGTGGAGATCCTAGAACTAATAAGCAAGTGAGAGAACACAAACAGAAAAGTAAAAAAAAAAAAAATTAATATCCTTCGATCATGCGTGTTATTTGATCATGGTCATTCTTATATTATAATTATAACAAGAATAAATATAAAATGAATACGAGTAAAAAGCTTTAGGAGCCTGAGCCCTGTGTCAAGGACAAGAATATTGACATCTCAACTGAAAGACGCACGACATATAGGCCCTTTTAAGTATCGTAGCTAAGGCAACTATAGCTAACTTATATGGTTTATGTTTGGTTAAAAAAAATGAAAAAAAAAAAAAGACAAGAGAAAAAGAGAAAATAAAAAAAAAAGAAAGATATATTTTATGTCACATCAAAATTTGAGATTTTACTTTTATATTCTCTTGATCATATATATTATATTTATAAATTTATATTTAAGTATAAAATATTTGATAAATTTCTACAAATGTCGTTGGAAAGTTAAGTTGATTTGATCTAATATTTATGTGATGAACCATAATAATATTTTTATTAAAATTTTTATTAAAAAATTATATTTATTATATATCGATAATTTTTATTTTATAATCATAATTGTTTTACAATAGCAGCATTTCAAAACCAAAATAAGTCCATTTGTTTTTATAACTTGTTTGATCAAATTATGAATGTTGTTTGCACTTATTAACAATTCCACTCGTTGCAGAGTAAGTCACATGGCTTTCATTCGAAATAATAATAATAATAATAAGAGGATATATTTTTTTAGTTATAATTATCAATTGGCTAATAGTTGGAGGTTATGCAGTCAATGAGTATGTTATTCACGCAAGCATCGAATTTATTTCATTAATGACAATTCTGGAATGTAATAAGAAATTTAGTATTAATTGATGATTTTTATTAAAAGGAGGGGGTCAACTGGTCAAGTGATGAAGCGGGCGGTTATTCTATAGCTCCACATCCTCGGCCGTTTAAAAGTTTATTAAAATAACAATCATGGACCGAAGAACCGGGATTTCCGTACACGAAGCGAGCCAAAATGAAGAAGTCATAAAATATAGGAGCAGCAAAACTGAGGAGGCCAGCAATTCGGACTGCAATGTAGAAAATATAAACATGAATTGACTTTATCATAAATTTTTGTACTTAAAGGGACCACATGAAAAGTATACATAAATTTTGGTATATCTTCAATGTCATCACTATATTTTCTAAATTATTATTACTTCTTAGCTGGGGTGAACCGGGCCACCTCATGCCTTCAGTTGGTTCTTCCACTGATAATGATAGCTAGGTTTATAAAGTTAAAGATACAAAGCTGTCTTCAACGTAATGGCTAATGATGTAACTTATTACTTGTCGTTAAAGTGATGACTTTACTGATCAAAAGTCAAAACTCTGAATCCCAAAGTGTATCACTGCGCTAAAGTGAAGCCAAGGATAATGTGCTGACAATTTAATGGAATTGGCCATCAAACTTCCCGGATGCTGAAATCAAACGGCCATTGAAACATATAATATCTTCAAACCCCCAGAAGTCTACGGATTCAATTTTGCCGACCTTGAAATTATTTTGGAGATTGCATAAACCGAGTACTTCACGTCTCACTATTGAATATTGCATTTTAAAATTTTAAATTGCTTAAGAAACATTACGAAGGGAATCAACTGTTTAATTAATCTATTACATAAATTGTTGTGCTCATCATGTCAACTCTTAAACAATAGGGAATACTTCCGGTTCATAATTATCTTCACAAAGTACATTATTGTTGCATTAAATTTTAAATATCTTTCAGCGCCATGAAAACTAAACATTCAAACTACGTAGCTATATACATATTAGCTACCCCTTTGTCACAATGAGACATTCTTTATGGTTCATAATCTTTCCCGGTTGAAAAGGGCTGGTTATGTAACAATTTAAATATTTTGTACACGCTATCCGAATTCAGAAAGTCAACAAACCTCATCGATTTGCCAATTCTTTGGCACTAATATTTTACTTAATTCTAAGTAATGTTGATCACGCTTTCAGACTCCAAAGAGTAGTATGAATAGATACATCATCTTCCTTTAAATCCAACAACCAAAGACTACCTGCAGCTATTAATTGTGTAAATTTAGATTTTAATCACAACCATGATTTCTTCTTCATCAACGTCGCTCTTTGGGCTGCTATGCTGCCTGATAGTGTTACTGGTCTGATTCTCCCTTTCCCTTCCCACGCAAGTGACGCCGATCCCTTACCTATCTGTGTTGCGGATTTGAATGCTTCCGGCTCTATTAACGGCTTCCCCTACAAACCCGATTCTGAAGTAACTTCTGATGATTTCTTCACGGATTTTTCCCAAGAAGCAGCCAGTTTTGATGTCTTTAAGCTTGAAATTACACTCGGTAATGTTTTTGCCTTTCCAGCCGTCAATACTAGAGGAGTCTCACTCCTCCGAATTGACTTGGGAGTCGGTGGAATAAAACAAGTACTCGTGGAACCGAGGCTGGTATTGTTACTAAAGGAAAGGTGCTTGTAGGTTTAGTAACAACTAACAATACCTTTTTCTCAGAGGTTTTGACTCCCGGCATGGTGTTTTAATTCCTAGAGAATTGATCCACTTCCAGCTAAATGTTGGAAAAGGAAAGGCTTCCTTCATGCCTATTTTCAATACTCAAAATCCTGGTATCTCGGACTCACTCACTACTCTTTTTGAGACAACACCCCCAATTCCCAATGAGGTGGTGACCAAATCTTTCCGAGGAAGTGATGATGTGATTAATGACATCAGGGCGGCCCGGGCATCAAACTAATTAGTAATCGATCTAGCGAGGTAGCATCCTGGATGCTTGATCGATACATTTTATAGTGTCTCAAACTCATGAATGAGATTTATTTTATGCAATTGTTATGGAATAAAAGCTGAGACAACCAAATAATTAGTTAATAAAGTTTTTAAATCTTTGAATTTCTTTATTTATTCATGCATTGTCCGAGTAAAGTTTGAAAATTGCATATACATTCAAATATAAACGAGATCAAAATACGCTTTGAATTGTTTGATTCTCATAGAAGCATTGACGATGCGGAAATGTACATGATTGATAATTAAGAGAAACTAAGTGTATGAATAATGAAATTTTATTTTTAAAAAGTCTGAATGAATAAAAGGGTTTTGGATTCTTTTCTACTGATTCTAAATATCACAAATTTATTAAAATAGGAAAATTCAAATTATTATTCTATGATAAAATTATCTTAATTGAAAAGGGAAAAAAAACAAACGGCTCCCAAATCCAACAACTAGAAAAAAAAGGATAAAAATCTTGAATGTAACATGAAAAATAGAAAAATAACTAGAAACTACAAAATGATTAGGAAAGAAACAGAATTTCTGCGTCGACTACAGAGCAAAATGATATAATTTTTTGGATTTAGTTCGATCTTATTGCAAGCTTCAAAATGATAAATTATACACTTAAAACAAACAACTTTAATTAAGTTATGACCTCTGAAACTTACATTGCTCGTCCTTCGTAAACATCCTACATCAAGTGCCATTTCTAATTAGATCGATACGCATACAGGAAAAAGGGTTAAAAGTTTTGAGTTTTGCAACAATACGGGAAGCATTACAGATACACCCAAGAATAAGTGTGAGGAATTCTCCATATTTATATGGCTTAAACATCAATCCGATTCAAGCACCTAGAGATTGATTGTCGCAATTCAATTGAAGAAATTGAAATTTCTGCCCAAAAGTCTTTTGACAGAACCATCATGGATTGGAAAATCAAGTTCAGAATTGACAATACTCCCTTGCATTTTGATGTATCCTCTGGTGGGACAGTTGATGGTCAGTTGAGAAATCTTATTAATCCTTTCAGAAACTATCTCCCACAGTCTAACGGAACCGGTTTGTAATCTAATGTTTTAAGTCAATTGTCATATTCATAAGTACCAAGTGAATTGTAACAATTTATAGAAATGGGTGGGAAGCGTTATAGATTCGCCCAAGAAGGTTTTAACAATCTTCAGAGTTCCCTGGTTTATCTATTAACATCAAGTCTTTGAAGTCTATTTCTTCTGTCGATGTGGATGATAACAGATAGACACTCGAGTTTTTTAATATACAGTTGCCCTCTTCTTTAGATTAAGTGTGAGGTATTCTCCATATTTATCTGGCTAAATTCAACGGATTAGAAATTAAGTTAATGATTGAGATTTCTCCCCAGCTTCAAAATCTGTCCATCCACTGGCGGCGCTACGAAGCCTCATTTAAGGAATGTTATTGAACCAATTAAAAACCATCTTCCTCAGCTGGAGACTCTTGAGTTGCAGTCTTACTTGCCTGTGGTTTAAAATTAAGGGGTGTGTGTTTTTGTGTAACTTTGCATCTTATGATCAATAACCTATAAACTAAGGAACTTGACATTATGCCTCTTTAGACTGACTTATTAGGGAAAACCTTGCTGCATCGACTTGCTTGATAAAGGCATGACTTCCATGATAAAGGCATGTCCCGTTCTGCAGAAGCTTACATTGAAGGTAAAACATTTATTTTATCACTGGTGAATTTGGATTACATGGTCTTATCTCAAATACGGATACAATGATGGTCGTGATATTTTCATACTTAATTTTAGAGAGTGCAGTGCTCATGCTCAAGTAGTAAAGTTTTACAGTGTCATGTTACAATGATAATGTATGTAAAACTCTAATATTTTTGTTGTATCTTCTTCGATGATTAATAATGTCCTTCTACTTGCAGTTTGTTGCAGCACTCGTTAAAATAGAGGCTATCCATAAGACCAGAGTGTTAGCATAGATTATTCTAGGATTTCGTCTGATGATTCTACATGAAGCCTCCGCTATAAGGCGTTAGAGGAAAAGGCACCTCAAGGGGTCGGTTAATTTGCTTCAGAACTTTTCTTTTCACTGTAAACGCCTTATCTTTGAAGTTTTCGGTTTAAGAGTACTATGATTTAAATGATAATAGAAAATCCAGTTCCCCTTCTAGAGCTCTACGCCCGCCACACGTTCGTGCTGTGTGATGCGAGTCTAAAATATGGCTCATTTCTACCTATTATAAATTTGTCGTAGTTGATCCTCATTATGTTTTACATTGAAGAGCATTGGATTTTTCTGTGACGGCAAAAAAAGACAACATAAAACTGTACTTCGAAATTTTTAACTAACAGCTATTGAAAAAGAACAAACAAACTGAGCTATATAATTGTGGATGCAACTGACGTCCAATTTCATTCTACCACAGCCATTATTATTGTGTAAATTACAAAAATATGATGCCTATAAAATGTTTCGCCAGAAGGGGAAAAAGTAAAGAGCAAGGAAAAAATGAAAGAATATGGAAAGGGCAAATGAAGTGAGAGCCTAGAAACGACTAACCAAAGAATGTACAATAAATGAATGATGGCTTCGCTGCAAAATTTGTTCCTCTGGTTCTTCATCCTTGAGCTGGTCACTGAACATCACAATCATTCATCATCTAATGTTGCAGCACTGAGCCTTTCCCAGCATTTGCAATTTGTTCCACAAGCAGATCATTTGCCTTGGAGACTGATAATGAGCCGTATTATAACCTTCTATGCACCCAAACTGGCAAAACTTCAAGCTGTGTACATACTCTACGGGTGTCGTACTGTTGAACTGCTCTACCCACATTCCCATACTCACATCTTCCATCTTGAACAACTGCACAGATTTAAAGATTATTTAAAGCTTTAGCAAAGATCAAGCAACCGCTATGACCTTCATACACACACAAATCATACTCACTCTTAATTTATGGCTCTCAAACTCAGATACTATGGATTTTGCTATGTCGGATGACAAAATGTAGCCTGGCCCATTGGCGTAGGGTGGATAATCTTCCTCTGGCCACTCCTGAAACCACCAGCAATTAAGGATGAAAGAGTGAGGAATCTCAAACATATAAATTGACTATCATGTAGATTAAAAGCCATTGCAAAAGGACAGAATAATACACAAATATTGACAGAGACTTGAACTCTGCAGGAATGGAAGACAAAACTTCATAAATTATTTATCAAAAAGAAATCTAGAAACATTTCAGATAACAAATTTCTACAATTGTTGAGTTATACACAATCGAAACAATTTCTTGCATGACTGAAAGACGGAACTTCATAAATTATTTATCAAAAAAATAAAAATAATTAAAACATTTTAGATAACAGATTTGTAGAATAATTGAGTTATGCACAATCGGAAAAAATTATTTTTCAAAAAAAAACAATTATTATTGTCCATCAATTTCAAAAAATTCAGTTAAATTATATTAAATCGACTGCCAGGGCTGATAGACGGAGAAAGAGGATACGCAAGCAGTACTATAATTCTTTGCATTATAGAACATACGACTTCATTAAAATTATTCATTAAAATTAAAACTAAACTATGTTGCTTCAAATTGAAATGCAAGTTTCTCTTTTTCTTTTTCTGAAAGGAAATTGAAGATGCAAGTTAATGAGATAAAAACTAGCAAATCAGCATGTCCATCCATACCTCATATGTCACAGCCCATTTACCATGCCGAAGGGGCTTATGGTGGTAGTTAATGTTTCCAATGTACAAGCTACTGCCCTCAGGTACTTTCTTCACTTCATTAACAACTGCATTTAATCTTACAAATGTGTCATCATCGCACTTCATTATATACTTTGCAGACAGCGTACGAGCCTGTAAACATCCAAAGTCATCTGATGTCATCTCTGGGATTAACACTTATCCTTCAGCTTGTAATAATTATAATTTGACAACTCACCCCATATTCACAGATGGCAACGGTTTTCAACACAACAAGGTCATAGTTATCCAAGTAAGGAACAAGCACAGTGTCACCGAAAAATTCTGCTTCTTTCTTTAACTCTACATTCACTTCTTTCCTTGCATGCTGTTCATTCAGACACAAAAATGTATTTAACGAACTCCTACCTAGTGTTTACATGCTGACAAATAACCACTAATCAATCATTTAAAAAGCATGATTTTATTATTACCAGTGCTACAAAGAATCTAGCCACCACATTTGAAGATTGAACAAACTTATGCTGCATCCAAGACTTCCTCACAGCCATCCGCTCAGCAAAATGGCTTCCTGCAGAAAGTATACCAATAAAAAGTTCCACGGGCCCCTCAGGAAGAGGTGGAGCCTGCCATCTGCTTGACATCTCAAGATGTGTTTGAGGACCAGAACTAGGATGTGTTGTAGGCAAAGAAGCAGCAAATATGTCACGGACATCAACGTCCCCATTCAAAGTTAGGCCAGTGGCATCCTCAAGAGTAAATCCCTATCGCCAGAATCAGACAAACTTATGAGCCATCAATAGTAATCATGAGACTAAAGCATTGTGTTTTATTACTTACAGTGCGATAAGGAAAGGATGTAACATGCTTCCCGTCAACACTAACGTGATACCCCTCCAAACCAGCAAGAAGAGTCAGAACAAACAGCTTGCGCTCCTCAAATGGGAAGGGTGATGACCAGTCAGTGGTCACCTTTTTTGTTTCAGATCCAAGCCGCTTCAGCAGCCACCATTTATTTTTAGCCTGTTCTGGGTGATTTTCATCATCATTGATCCATTTCTCACACTTCAACTTGCCATCAACTGCAGTCAGTCTAAAAGAATTACCCAATTTGGTTGTCCAAAACATGACCAAAAACTAGCAAGAAAAACAATTATCCAAAATATATAATTAATGAATATGAGCAAACAAGTCCAAATAGGTTCCGATCTCTGCTTCAAAAGAGAAGCAATAAAAAACCATTCATGTTCATTGATAGAATGAGTTAGAGCAGGCCTCATCTTAGAGAAGTGCAAGTTACCCATACCTAATCCCTTCAATGGTGATTTGACAAGGTTGATTTCAGCATAAAATGAATTTGCAAACACAACCCAAAAGTATAAAATGAAAAAACTCTAAAATATTAAATTAATTTTCCTCCTTGAAGAGAAAAATAAATTAAAACATAAATCTCATATTAAATAATAAATGTAGGATTTCAGAATTTGAGGCCGTAATATGTAAAGACAGAATTAAATGTTTCTCCAACCCATTAAACACAGAAATGCAGTAAAGCACAAGCACATAAAAGAGAAGCATGCCATTGATTTGCAGTATAGAGTTCTACTCCCTCATACCTTATAATACTATGGAAACATAATAATTGCCAAAACACACCCTAACAGCTAGCCATTAAACTGCACAGCAGAGTAATTCCACCCCTTGGTTCGACTTCAACAACAACAATATCTATCATAACTCCCACCAATATTCGTTCTTTTCACAAATACAATCAACCAAAAATCAATCAGCCCAGCAGTTGCAAGTCTTTTGCTAAGATCAATCATTAATCAAATATAAACTTTTAAGAAAATATAAAACCTCAACAACAATAACAACTTACCAGTCTCCTCATCAGGCCTGGACGGCCGGCCCTGGCACCGCAAGGCAGTCCCCCACTGCATCCTATAACATGTATTCTGCTCAATCACAGGCTTGCCGCTAAAATCCCCTTTCAACCTTGGATTAAAATGCAAAATTCTCGGTGGCTCCTCCCCTTCCACTGTTTTCAAACCACGCAGCTCCATCATGAACTGAGAAACCATAGCTTCCTGCCCATCATTCAAAATTGAAATCTTTGGATTCTTTTCCGCGTGTGCTTCCCTTGGCACACCCACTATCGTTATATGTGACCCCAGTGTGAGCCCACATGGTAAAATCATCAAATTTTTATTATTCAAAAACTCTGACCCAGATAAAATAATCGAGTGAGGACATGATTCTGACAAATTTTCTTTCTTTTTTGTATCAATATGTATGTTCCCTGATTCAAGTTCCTCCCACAACTTTCTCCCGACTTCAAAAGCCGTTTTGGCCGCCTTATGTAACTGTAAAATCCCAGATTCACTACTGGGTGTGAAAGTTTTAGCATCAAAAGAAATGTTTGAAAGCAGTTGGCTTTTGCTATTTGAGCCGGTGGTGGGGGTGAGTTGAGTCTGAGTTAGTGAGTCCGAGTCTTGTGATGAAACCCATTGCTTTAAAGGACGAGATGGGGCTTTCACTTGCAAATGACCCTCTTCAATTCTTCTGAGTCTATTGTAATGTTGAGTAATTACAGGTTCTTGAGAAATTGAACTGAACCCAGTAGTGAAAACAAACGGAACTTGTAAGCCAATCAAAAATATCAAATACAAAACACCAATAAAGATCAAAATTTGAATCCATCTATGCCTGCTAAGTGATACAACCATTTCAAAGTTTCCTCCTTTTTCTGATTTCGATAGTAGTTTCAGTTTCCTCATTACCAAAGCACAAAAAGAAAACATAAAATATCGAAACACAAAGACAAAGATGGTCACGTGTTTGTTTGACGGAAGACAAAGATGGTGAAGTGTTTGCTTAGGAATTTGATTATCAGTAGAGATTTAATGGGTGAAGAGAGTTTGGTGATCAAAACTCAAAACCAAAACAACACCCTGTGAAGAGAAGATGAAAAAGTCGGTCCACGGTATGAGATTATTTGCGTTTTCTTTTCCTTTAATGGAAAAATTAAAATACTATTATCTAAAAACGGGAATATATTTCTGGTATAATATAATAATAGAAATAATAATGTAAAATAAATAAATAGATATTTGTGACCGTTTGCTTTTGCTAGGAATAATAATAATAATAATGAGGAATTTATTAGATAAAATCAATAAAAAGGATACAAATTCAAACACATAATAAATATGTACTGAATCAATGAAATAATAAATGTATGTTTAGATACGTCAGTTTATATGAGAATTTGTAGGAAATAAAAACGCATCAACAACTTGTTTTACAAAGAAATAATAAATAGAGTTAAAGTTGAATCTTACTTCATTTAAAACTAGATAATTAATCAACAAAGAAATGACTATAAATTTCACGGTAATAACATAAAGATCCCTGTTTTCTTGTGATTTCTTAAATAAGAACACAGTTTTTCTGTTTTAACAAATTAATACTAACAAGTGCATAAATCAACTAACATGAGATTGTTCTAATTTAACTAAAGTTTTCGGTTCGCAATTACGTTAAATACTTATTAGAAGAGCTTTGTAGTCCTAATAGTCATACCTAACTCAAATTTTTAATATAATTTTTGAATACTAGATAGTTTAATATATTAAAAAAAAGTTTAAACGGTCTGTGTTGATTTAACATTTTAGATATAAAAATATAGAAGATTAGTAAGAATATAATAATATTTAATTTATTTTTAAAAATAATTCAAAAATAAAAAACCCAATAACACCCAAATAATATTTATAATAACTATATTGAGGGATATTTTATTAGTCTTGGTAAACAAAAATTGTTTTTTGTTTTGTTTTAAAAAAAAAAAAGACACAAAGTCTAGTATGGTACATAAATAAATTGATAATAGACCAAATGATTTGTGTCCAGTCAAAAATTTAAAAATTTATACTCAGTTCAAAACCAAATAAAATAAACAAATTTATTAACCAATTTGACGGAACACACCATAAATCTAACAATTCCATTGAGTCATACTAATAAAATAATTGAAATAGCGTCCAACGTTGAAACAGCCTTCAACGTTTAATTGTAAAAGGGTAATGTAGCCATTTCAAGAAGGTCAAGGGACCTATTTGATACAAATGAAAAAAACTACACCCTTACATGAAGGAATTTGGAAAAAGTAGGGATCCAGATGTCACTATCCTATTTCCGTTAAAAAGAAAAAGAAAACAAAAGGAATCCCATTGGAAAATTCGCCTGCTGGTCAGCTCTAAATTTTCGGCTCATAATCTTAGGTGTCCATCAGTGGCGCTGCCACACCAACCTTATTTAATTCTCTTCACTGTAACACTTGCCTCTCCTTATTTATAATCATTTTTGTTGTTTTTCGAATTACAATATGCAAGATTTTATTTATTTTATTTCAAAATTTGAACGCGTCGTAATAATAACAATAATCAAATCTTGAATTTTATTTACATCACCTCTGACTATTTGTCAATTGTAAGTAACTTAATGATGTGTTCCTGCTATTAACAAATACATTGACAATATCACAATAAAGCGCTGAAACAAATTAACATATTGACAAATTTTGAAAATTTCCAAGTTATTATTTTGCAGCAAGAATTCTTGATTAACATGAACCGTATAATCCTATCTAAACCTTATTATCTGATCGTTGATATTAACCTTAAGCAGCGGATGATAATCATATAATTTTAATAGATTTGGATCCAAAATTACGATGATAATCACAATGTTATGATTTGTTAGATCTTATTTCTTTTAATATTAAATCATTGTTGGGAGAAGAAAGAATTCCTAAGCAAAACAACTCTGCATATTTTTAGATAAAATTGAACACAAATTGTACATAATCATGCAATCACTCCACTAAGCAAAACAACCCCAATAATTAATTCTTACGTTTATTTCAACCGAATTAGCTATTCTGTAATTAAGAATAGGGTTAATAATCAACTCCACTAAAACTTTTGTAATTTATTTCCAGTTTTATTTGACATCCCCTTTATTTTTTTTATTACTGAAATATTATATTGCGCGAAATTTATAAATATGTCGAGACTAAATGTAGGGATCGAATCAAAATCTAAAACTATGCCACGACCTGAAGTTGGTCCATAAAAAATATATAAAAACTTATGATCCCACCAATTGATCCACACAATAACAATAATAATGAGAGAGTGGCATGAAAATTGACTTTTGCCCACAAGCATACTTTGTGAGATTTATACTCCTTCGGTCTATTTAAAAGAGGGGTGGGTTTGGTGAGAACCATCTAATTATTAAGTATTAACCAAATGTTTAACATGAATCAAAAACAGAATTTTAAACCTAATTATTTAAAATGTCACGAGAATAAAAGATGAGAAAACCCAACACCGAACCGAATTTATCATAATCTTTAGTGGTTAGTTTGGAAAATGTGGGTCAATTAACTCTGATTATACTTTTGGAGTCATGCCTCATGAGACCATCTAGTGAAACTAACTGTCCTTTTCAATTGGCCTTTAGATTCATGTTAAAACAAATTTGGAGTCTAGTCTAGATGTCCTCAGTGATTCACTCTCAACAATGATTATGCCTTACGTTTTCTTCTAATTTTTATATACTAGCTTTGTTCTTTGTATTAGCTGTTTGCCATATTTTCATATGAATGGGGATCATGCATATATTTTTTATATGGCATTAATTGAAATTGGTTCCGCGGCTGGCATTTTTCATCGGACGGCAATGGAAATTTTAGACCCTTTCTTTAAACTTTTGTGGGTTTTCCATTCATTTATTAGAATTAAAATGAAATCTTTTATCAGACAGACGGCATAATCTCCAATACACTAACTAATCATATGATAATGGTTATGGTGAAGTTATTTCACTGTAGAACATGTTTTAATAAGAACACAATCGAAATAATAAATAATTAATACGACCGTGTAATTATTAAAATGTACTCTAACGTAACCGGATCCAATAATTATTTTCATGCGTGGCTCTGAATTTTCAACAAAAGAGTGATTAATTATAATAATAATAATAATAATGGGTGACGACGGCGCCCGTGAGGTCAAGCAATGACCTGAAAATGAGGTCAAAACAAACATTCTAAAGTACTCGCTTGGCTTGCTTATTACGTAACTCAAAACTGTGTTGAAAAAGTCACTAGAGGATTGTGATGACTCATGAATCGATCACATTTACTAGAAAGTACAAAAATATTGTTTTCAGCGTTCAAAGAACATAAGAACTTACGTACTCCGACCCATAATTTTGACTTCATTCGCTTTCTTTTTAATCCCCGAGTGATACAGCCCAAGTTTTGACTAATTATATAATTACAGCTGAAGCTTCTATATATATATATATATATATATTAGTCGTCGAATATGTTGTAGTATACAACATGTAAGTCATCGTATACGTCCACTTCATTGGAACTTTCAAGCAGCACTTCTTGGCAGCTTCAACGTTCCTTGGAGTTGATTAATTTTCTTGCAAGAAAACATTTACATGTGTTAAGATACGAATTATTTTGATTACACAACTTTACCTAGCTATATATAATTTGATACCGTTATATGCAAATGTCCGTACTAAAGAATGATTTCTATATAACTTTGAAAATAATTATCAATGTCTAAGTAGCTCCTCAGATCATCTATTTATCTATTATTTTGAAAGGGCTCTTCAGATTATTTAACACTTTTACTAGGAATATTGTTATGCCTGATGATAAACCGAAGATCAGGCTTAACATGATTGTAATATTTTTCCAATTTGATTTTCTTTCTCAGTAAGATACTTAGCAAACCATGAGGATGCATTTCCGCTATGAATATTCAATCTGACAATTAATTTTGTTCTTCTTCAGCAGGTTACACACGCATGCATATTTTCTCATTTTTTACATCATTGAATCCAGCATTTTATCACATACATAACTGGTCAATATGATAGAAATGATACATATATAACATCACTACAATCTAGATTCTAGATAGCTGTGCTATAACACCCAAAATTTCATAAAATAATTCACACAGATATGGTGACTACTGCAAGTACACCCACAAGTCACAAATCATACACTCTTTAAAAAATTTACCGTCATCCAACTTGTGACAATCAAGAACTTAAAACCAAATTCATTTTCTTTCACACAATCAACTATTTAATCCATGCAATGAATAATTTATGTCCTTTCACTAATGTTTTCTCTAAGTTTTACCAAAAAATTCACCCGATTCGAACCAGACTCAAATGCTTTTGGAGCCAAGTGTATGAGTATATTTTAGTTAGAAAGAGGACAATTAATGTGTAAATTCAAAATTCATATCAAACGCGAAGATACCATACTTCATGCAAATGTAGTTTAATGGGAGCAATGCCACATGCATTTCTTGCCTCCATGCTTGTTATACCTTTAAACCCATATCCTTCTTCTTCTCCTTCCAACCCAGAGAGCATTTTATTTGCATTACAAGTTTCAACTTCAAAATTAATCTTTCATCATCAACTATTTTCTTTTATTTTTTTTGCTTTTGTTTCCTATTTGATATTCAATAACCAAATTTTTGAATCAAAAGGATAAGGATGGGGAGGCCTCCTTGCTGTGACAAGCTGAATGTGAAGAGGGGCATTTGGAGTGCAGAGGAAGATGCAAAGATACTTGCATATGTATCGAAACATGGAGCCTGTAACTGGACTGCTGTTCCGAAAAAAGCAGGTTAATTTGATTTTTTTTTTTTTTTTACATTGAATCAATCTATATACAGTTCCATGAATTTTATAATATTTTTATTTTTATTTTTACTGTGAATATCAAAACCCAAATGTGAGCATGTTCTCCAGGACTTCGGAGATGCGGAAAGAGTTGCAGACTTAGATGGACTAATTACCTGAGGCCAGATCTTAAGCATGAGAGCTTCACCCCACAAGAAGAGGAAATGATTATTAGGCTTCATGCTGCTATTGGTAGCAGGTCTGTCACTTCTATTTTCCCTTAATTACTTCACTGTTTTGTGCTTGATCCCTGGAGAAGCAATAAAAACAACTTTAACCAAATGTTGGACAAACAAGTTAAAAACTTGAGGTACTCTTGTTGGACTACTCATTCTATTATTTAATTAAAAACTAGAACACACGGAGAAATTAAATTACATGCAAGATCAGAACAAGAATAACTGCCTGCTATGAGAATTGAGACATACAATATCATTCCACCTGTCTTAGCCGCGCTGTTTATGTTAATGTTAGTGCAAAAATAACGATATTCTATGTGATTCAGGTGGTCAATTATAGCCCAACAGCTTCCAGGGAGAACAGATAATGATGTGAAGAATTACTGGAACACAAAGCTGAGAAAGAAACTTACCGAAATGGGAATAGATCCTGTTACGCATAAACCTTTCTCTCAAATCCTAGCTGATTATGGAAACATTGGTGGACTTCCCAAATCTGGAAACCGAATGGGGTGTCTCAATAGAGACATGAGCAAGAATGCATTCATCATGCCAAAACCTGAACAACATGAGCCTCCATTTCAGGTTTTTTCAAACATCAGCAGTCATTTGATGACAATGGTATCACCAAAAGTGGAGCCAATTAAAGATAATACCCTCTTGAACAACTACAATGATCACAGCAACTCAATGGATCTTCTTGCTCAGCTTCAAGCCATAAAACTGGTGACAGAAGCCTCCAATAATAATTGTGCTACTAATACCGATGAATCTATGTCGCTGCCTCAAATATTCTTTAGTGAAGCAGGTTCATTGTCGTCGTCATCTTCTTCATCTTCAACCTGTTCCACAGCAGGACAAGAGAAGTCGGCGCTTAATTTTACTTGGCAAGATTTCCTTCTTGATGATGCATTTTTGTCTGCTGACATTCCACAAGCACAAGAACAAGAACATGAAATGTACAGCATGGTTGAATTTTCATCCAAGGATTTCACTAACCATACACAGAATGTGATGCCGCAGAATCAGAATAACAATGACACTGCCATTGTACAGGTTAATAATGTAGTTCAGGAAATGGATTCTGGAGATCCAAGTTATGAGTTTGCTGCAGCTTCATCATCATTTGTGGAAGCCATGCTAGACCGAGAAAATGACTTGTTGGAGTTTCCTAACCTTTTGGTTTTGGATGAACCACACTTCTATAACTGAGCTCTTCTCCAATTACAAGGCTATACATTGAAAATAATAATCAAGGCTTTGTAGCAAGACATTATCTCTGGCATTTGATTTCTATCCCTTTTATGCCCCTCTGAATTCAACTAGCAAACTTTTCGTTAGTTTCATATTGTCCTCGAGCATAAACAGTCCAATATTATTATATTCTTATTTGCCTCCTCTCCAACGATGACTCTTTTTCTTTACGTGCGTACTCCGTGGATTCAGAGTTTATTCCAACAGCTGCCACACATGAGACAGAGGAAAAATAAAATCTACAATTTTGTATAAATACATGGCTGCTATAGCCCGACATCCTGAGCAGTGATATAGAAGGATACAATTAATTAAATATTTCTCTAACCTACTAATATCTGTGAGAGAATAATCTTTTGAGGTAATACAACCGGTGTAATTTTTTTTTTTTTTTCCATCGAAGGACAAAATCAGATTATGGATGGCAAATGGGATTGACCAGGCCTGGTTGAGTGCAGGAATAAGCCCATGTTTTGAAGATGGACGAGGCTCTTAAGAAGCCAGTGTGTCCACCAGTTGGCCGGACCGAACCAATTAGTTCTATTTTAAGATTTCGTTTGACATCGAGATCTAATAATTTTTAAGCTACAGTCATTAAAAAAAATTATAATTATAAAATAAAAATTAATGGTATATATTATATAATAAATATAATTTTAAAATAATAATTTTAATAAAATTATTAAAAATATAATAGATTTTTTATTATACAAATAAAAAATCATAACAACATAATTTTTATGTTACATCAACTAATATTTATTAAATATTTTAATATTGTATCTTCTAAAATACAACTACCAATCTTAACCTATATAACATTTATAGCTTGACTTATAGTTAATTATTGTAACGATTATTTACTAAAAAATTAGCTCTAAAAATAACGACAAATACGTTTTACTTAGACATAATAGCATTTACCAAATGACAACTATAATTTTTTTTTTCAGAACTAATAGTTTGATAGTTTTTCATTACACAATAGCAAAATAAAACTAAGGCGACACTATGTTTCTCATTGGAAACATTCTAGCAAGTAGCAACATTGTTTTTAACAACTTTGCTGCAAATGAAATTACAGTTAGTGCACCATACAGGTAATTTAGTGATTGTTCGGTATTGTTTCGTAATTGGTATTTTCATTTTTGTTCTCAGTTTCAAGTGTAATAAATGTTTGGTGGACTATCAAAAGAAAAAAAATTGTAAATCACAAAGTTTAGATTCAATTTGATAGTTATAAATCACAAACAACTTTTACAACTTTGATATATTTTCTCTATTTTTTAAAATATACTACCAAATAAATTACAAAACATTATTTGATGGAGCTCCAAGACATATTATATATATTTTTTTAAATCTCACCGGCTGTCATCTCCCTCATGGTTTATCATCTTTGTCTCTTCTCAGCCTCATTTTTTTTTTCAGCTTTCACCTCTAATTATTCATCTCTCTCCCTTTCCAAAAAAGGTTATCTCTACCAATTCACCTCTCATTTTCTTGATATTGCAGCAGAGAACCATCTATGCAGGTGTTATTTTCTTTTAGTTTTGTTTAAATTTTTCATACAATTTTCCTTTTTTTGCTCATCAACATTTCATATCTTAGGTAAAGTAAGAAAGTCAAATTTGCATAATGCAACAAAGTACAATTTTTTTACTTCTATTTCTTTTTTTTTTTACCAAAACTGTCTTTAGCCAAATTTCAAGTATAGAATTTAACCGAACAAATTAGAAAATAAAGAAATGAAGGATAAAAATACAATGTTACATTCTGTTTGACAAAAATAAAGAAATAAAAGAAGTAAAAAATCGTGCATTGAATAATGGCCTCAAAATCATTAGTTCATTGGATCTAGGTTAGCAAAATTATTACTATATATGTCCCAAGGACTTGAGACTTGAGTCGATCAAGGGTTTATTTATTTTCTCTAAGATATTTTCATTTGATACAAATTATACTTACTGTTTTTATCATTTACAATCATGTCTATTGAACAAGGATTAATGCTTTCTTTCGAATATATATATATATATATATCAAACACTTACTAAAATTCAGAATACATCAACTCTAAAACACCATTTTTATTCTTATTTTTGTTTTGAAAAGATACTAATAGAAAAATAATATTGAACACGTCCATAAAGATCTCTTTCAAGAAATTTGATTTGATGCATTTGCCACATGAATATGATGTAGAGAAATGACGTAACATCACTACTAGGTCAGATTCTAGAGACATTTTTTATAGTCAGCCAAAGTTTCGCGCTACAAAAATGCAAGTTGTAATGATTTATTTAGGATTGAGGTATTACAAGTTTTAAATTATAATTAAAAAAAAAATTATAATTATGAAATAAAAGTTAATAATATGTAGTAAATGTAATTTTTATAAAATTATTAAAAATATAATAAATTTTTCATCATATAAATGATAAATTATATCATTCCAATATATAACGATTAATATTTATTAAATGTTTTAGTATTATACCTTAAAAATTATAACTGTCTAACTTCAATTTTAAATTCACCCTGAGTACACCCACAGACCGCAGTTTAGTTAGGTAAAACAATCAAACGACGAATGTGGAAATTCAGAGGCGAAGATGTAGTTTAATGGAAACGATGCCCCATACTTTTCTTGCCTTCATCACACAACATAAGTTGTATCTTTAAATCCACATCATTTCAGTTTCTTCCCCCTGCATTTGCATATATTACAAGTTTCAAATTCAATAACAAATTTTTTATGTTTCCTCTTTGATATTCAACCAAATTTTGTATCGTGATTAATTTATTTTTTATTTTTAATAGTTTCATGATTTTGTTCAAATTGTAAGACTACCCATTTTGATTTTTTCGCAATAAATTTTAACCAGAAAAAAGTGGATAAAGTTGCAGAGACTCATATGGACTAATTACCCGAGGCCAGAACCAGACCTCTACCGTGAGGGCTGCACATTGCAATTTCCAAGAAGAGGAATTGATTATTATGCTTCACGCTGCCTTTGGTAGCATGTTATCAGTTGCTTCAATGTTTTGAGTTTGTATCCATGAAAAAGAGTGGAGTTATTGGCACCTTTTAAATTCCTCGTAAAACCTCTTTTCTAAAAGAATCTCATATAAGTAATTAAACTAATAATCTATTTCAGAATATTTTTATTTTAATGTTATAAAATACCTTTAATTCACGATATAAATCTCCATATTTATTAACGTGTTTCTTTCTCATTTTTTAAGAAATTTTATTTTGAATCACGATCATTTTTCTACAAACAATCTATCTAAGTGTATTATTTTAGTGAAGAAATGTAGATTATAACAATTTTAGATTCTTTTAACTATTCCAATTCCTTCCTTAAATAATAATAATAATAATTTTTTCTTATATATGATAATAAATAATGGTGGTGCGGGATTCACACTCAAACACTAATAGTGAATAAAATAATATAATATTAATAAAATCTATACGCTACAACATAATTAATAAAATTTTCATTCGTTTAAAATGATTGGATTTACTTTTTATATATTTAATCAATAATAATTACTACTTTAGGTTTTAACCCTATAACTTGAATTTGATAATAAAATTTGGCGTAGCATCAATTTACTTGAGAACAATTCTTATTAAAAAAAAAAAGAGTGATATAATGAAACTTATTTATATGAGTATTATATAGAATGCGGTGACGAATATTTATAAAATAATAAAAATTTTAATTATTTAATAGGATAGTTTTAGAAAATGAATTGTAACAGAGTTTAGAAGGGGTGCCAATACTCAACTCCTTGAAAAATTGTTGTGCGCAGAACACGGAATCAAACGCACCAAATAATTACAGAAAAAAAAACACAATATTTACATGATTCGGCGATTATGCTTACGTCCACGGGAACAAAAGAAAATAATTGTATTATTAACAATTATTAGAGTATAATATTTGAGTAAAGAAACATCACTTCCCATAACCTAAATACACTCAGTACTCTCACACACTTGAAAGAAAAAAAAACTTTCAATTACACATACTCTCTGATTGCTCACTATCTCAATAATTCTCTAATGAATTATTTTTCTCTGAATTTTGGGATGCCATAACAAATGAAGAACAATAGCTATTTATAGGAATGCATGGTAGCACTATTTCACCAAACCTTTAAAATTGTCAAAGTTTGTTTGGTGATTACCGAATTTTAGTCAAATTTTGAATAATTTTGGCTAGCTTTTGAAAGTTAAGCTTTCGGCAGCCAAACTTTGAACATGTGCTTTCATTTGACTTTTTCAACAATTCTCCACCTCGGTAAATATTTATCCAAATCTGAGCCGACTACCAACGAACCATCATTCCCAAAGTGGCTGCATCTCTGTGACTGCCTATGTACCAAAATTTTGGGATCAAGCCAACCGTAGTTCAAAATTCTCCTAACTCATCACATTCGAAGAATTTAAATTAGTTTCAAGCAATATTAAAACTTAACTCCAGAAGTCACCTTTGTCAACATATTTGATGGATTATCTTTGGTATTGATCTTCTTCAATAACACAATAGTGCTCTTAATAACCTCTCTCATATAATGATATTTCACATCTATGTGTTTTGTCCGAGCATGATATGTTTGATTATTCGCTAGGAATATTGCACTTTGATTATCACAGAAACCTCAATGTTCTCCTGGATTACTCCTAAATCACCTAACAAACCTTTCAACCAAATAGTTTCCTTTACAGCCTCAGTTGCTGCCATGTACTCTGCTTCCGTAGTGGATAAAGCAATTGTCGATTGTAGAATTGACCTCCAATTGATCGGACCTTCACCCAATGTTAATATATAGCTCGTTGTTGATCTCAGCTTATCTAGGTCTCCAGCGAAATCAGAATCACAATACCCAACATATTGCTGACCATAGTCCTTCTTGAACAATAACCCAGCATCAACTATCCTATACAGATATCGAAGAATCCACTTCACTGCAAGCCAATGATCTTTACCCGGATTATGCATGTAACTGACGGCTTGAGATAAATCGGGTCTTGTGCACACCATAGCAAACATAAGACTACCTACAACACTTGTATATGGAATACGAGACATGTAGTTGTGTTGCTCTTGGGAGATAGGACATGAAGAATAGCTTAATTTGAAATGAGGAGTTAGAGGAGTACATACTGGTTTAGTTTTGTCATCTATACCGAACCTTTCTAGCACCTTCTTCAAATAAGACTTTTGAGTTAACCACACGCTTCTATTCTTCTTGTCTCTATGAATCTTCATCCCAAGAATTCTCTGTGTATCACCCAAGTCTTTCATCTCGAACTCATAAGCCAGTTGTTTTTTTAATTTCTCAATCTCACATCTATTCTTCGAAGCCATAAGCATATCGTCAATATATAGTAACAAATAGATGAAAAATCCTTCTTGTAGTCTTTTAAAGTAAACACAATGATCGTGTTCACTTCTGGTGAATTTTTGCCCTTGTATGAATTGATCAAATCTCTTATACCAGTGACTGTTTCAATCCGTACAAAGATTTAATCAATCTGCACACATGACTCTCATTTCCAGCAACTTTGAAACCGCAAGGCTAAGTCATATAGATTTTCTCCTTTAAATATCCATGTATGAACGTTGTCTTAACATCCAATTGGGCCAACTCTAACTCATATTCAGCTACCAAGGCAAGTAGAATACGAATGGAAGTATGTTTTACAACTGGAGAGAATACTTCATTATAGTCAATACCTTCTTTCTGTGCATATTCTTTTGCCACGAGCCTTGCCTTGTATCGAAGAGTTAATTGATTTGAAGAACCTTGCTTTTTGGTGTAGACCCATTTATTTTCAATAGTTCTTTTCCCCTTAGATAACTTCACAAGTTCCCAAGTCTGGTTTTGATGGAGAGACTTCATCTCTTCCTCCATGGCTAACCTCCACTGATCACTTTCACTGCTGCGTAATGCTTCACCAAACGTGTTGGGGATGTCATCATCAATAACTGGAAGTGCATAGCCTACCACTATATCTTTAGTAAGTCATCTGAATTTCTTTATCACTCTTTTTGGTTTTCTTATTACTATAGACTTATCTTCATCTTTTACATCTTCAGTTGTTTCTTCCACATGTGGGATATCACTAGAAATAATTTATCCGTCAACTCTTGAGGTCAACTCCAAAGTTGAACTATTTTCTGATGTAGAACTAACTGGTACATATGGAATTGCATCAAACTCCACCCGCTTTAATACCTCTCTGGTTTTGTTCTCCACCTGCTGAGAACTTGAAGTCTTCAACATAGAAACTTCATTAAAAGTGACATCTCTGCTATTCACAAACTTTTTATCTTCAAGATCCCAAAACTTGAAACCTTTAACTCCACCTTTGAATCCCATAAAGACAGATTTCCTTGCACGAGAATCAAGCTTATCATTTTTTACATGATAATAAGCTGGACACCCAAACACACGAACATAGTCATAGTCTTTTGATGATTTCTTTATAAAATAATGGCTTCCACCAATTGATGCAGTCTTGATTGGTCCCCATACATCACTATGAACATATTCAAGGATCTCATGAGTATCGTGATTAGTCGTACCAAACTTGACCCTTGTTTTCTTGCCTACTACACAATGCTCACAGAAATTTAATTTACAGGTTTTAGTATCCTTTAAGAGTCAGTGCTTCATCATAGTTTGTAAAGACTTTTCTCCAGAATGCCCCAGTCGTGCATGCCATAGCTTGGTGGTGTCACTGTACGCCTCAAGAACATTTGCTTCATCGGTTGTACCTCCCTTCAAATAGTATAAATTGTGACGCCGGACCCCTTGCAGAATCACCATAGCCCCATATGTGAACTTCATTTTGCCATCTTCAATGGAAATCTTGTAGCCTTTAGCTTCTAAAACACCCACAGAAATTAGATTTTTCTTTAAAGCTATAACATATCTAACCTTTTTTAACTCTCTAACCATTTCATCGAACATCTTGAGCCGAATTATTCCTACCCCCATTGTGCGACAAGGTTGATCATTCCCCATTACAACTGCACTGGATTCTAAATTACGAAAATTTGTAAATCATTCCCTTACAGGATATAAATGATAGGTTTCTTCGGGATCAAGTATCCACTCACTCGAACTAGCCACATACGTCGTAGGTGTAATACTTAGTGAATAATCAGAGTCTTCATCTTTAGATGTCATGTTTGCTGCTATTGGTTTCTTCCCTTCTCTTTTCTGAGCCTTTGGACAATCTTTCCTCCAATGGCCCTTTTCATGACAAAAGGCACACTCATCTCGAGCTATATTTCTGCTTCTCAATTTGGACCGAGAATTCTTTCTAACATACTTCTTCTTTTCTCTATCGTCATTCCTCTAGAAAACAAAGCTTCTGACGATGCTCTTTCAGAATTTTTATCATTATTCCGAATTTCCAAATTAGTCAATGCTGTGCAGACATCTTTGAAAATGATCACGCTTTTTCCATATATCAAGGTAGTCACAAAATGGCTACACTCTTCTAGCAATGAGTGTAACAGAATCATAGTTTTGACTTCATCCTTAATATCCTCATCAAGATTCTTCAAATTAGAAACTAACTTTTTAAAACTTGAGACATGATCGTGCATCGACACTCCAGGCTTCATTCGAAAGCCATATACCTGGCTCATTGTATGGAGTCGATTTTTAGGACTTTTTAGCAAGTATTTTTCCTCTAATGTACGCCACAAAGTCATCACACACTCCTCATCTTTCACCAAGTATTTCACCTCCTTGGTCAAGCAAGATCTGATTTGACCACTAATTCATACGATCTCAAGTTTCTTCGTCATACAAGTGTTTTTTATTTTTTTAGAACTACATCAAGATCTATTTGAATAAGGGCATTCATAACTTCGTGCCTCCACATGCCGAAGTTGATTTTCCCATCAAACTTTTCAACATCAATCTTCTGGCCTCCTATAATAGGTACTGAATGGCGATGTGACATGTTTTGCTTGCTATCTGAAGTATTTCCCAGAACAGTCTCGGTAGATATCTCCCCACTTCTGCTATTTTCTCAATGAACTATTCCCACTTGAAAAACAATCTCTATGATGTTAATTTCGCGTGAATAAATACACCAGAAAAGTTCCTAGGAGAATGGAGGGGTCACAACGGTCCCATTTAAAACCCAGACTTCTTAGACTCTTATCGTCTTGTTGACAGAACTTTCTTAGATATGCAAAAATACAGACTACTTATAATAGACTGTCTCCCAAGTATGAATGGGCGTCTTGATGAATAGTTTCATATTTGTGAATAGTACCATATTCGTGAATAATATAGTATTTGTGACAGTACCATATACCCCAAGTATGAATCGTCGGCTCTGATACCACTTGTGTGCGCAGAATACGGAATCAAACGCACTAAATAATTACAGAAAAAAAAACACAATATTTACGTAGTTCAGCAATTATGCCTACGTCCACGGGAGTAAAAGAAAATAATTGTATTATTAACAATTATTAGAATACAATATTTGAGTAAAGAAACCTCATTTCCCATAACCCAAATATACTCAGTACTCTCATACACTTGAAAGAAAAAAAAAACTCTCAATTACACATACTCTCCAATTGCTCACTCTCTTAACAATTCTCTAATGAATTTTTTTTCACTGAATTTTGGAATGCCATAACAAATAAAGAACAATAGCTATTTATAGGAATGCATGGTAGTGTTATTTCATCAAACCTTTAAAATTGTCAAAGTTTGTTTGGTGATTACCGAATTTTAGCCAAACTTTAAACAATTTGACTTTGAACAATTTTGGCTAGCTTTTGAAAGTCAAGCTTTTGGTAGCCAAACTTTGAACATGCGTTTTCATTTGACTTTTTCAACAAAAATTACTTGACCCAAATGGTGGAAAAAACTTGGCATTAATTGATGAATTAAAAAAGTCAAGTACTTATCGCCAATTTGATCTTATTTCTTTGTGCTTGAAATAATTCGACTCCCTCAATCAGGTCATTCTATTAAATCCTTAATCATTAATTAAATCAGTGCAAAAAATTATTAAAAAATTTTCTCAAGTAATATATGCACTGACAGCTTTTACCGCCTAAACTACTTGATGGTTTCGGATTATTTTCATGCAATTGTTAAGTTACTTTTAATATATTTCCCCACAAAATAATATAAAAATTAGTAATAAAATAATAGGATCTATTATTTTTTGTAAGAGACATAAGTTACTTTAAAAATAATCTAACAAGATCCTTATTTTTAAGCTTAACAAAAGAAAGTACATAGTTTTTATTTTGTAAATTATTAAGTAAGGGCTGGGAATTAGTTAAGTTTTGGTTTTTTAATGTGAAGTTAGTTTAAGTTCATTAGTAAATAATCACTTTGGTTAGACAACACAAGTCATTTACATTAACAAAAAATAACCGACAATCAGTTAAGTTAAAACCTCAAAACTTTTTAAATACAATATATACGATTTTAATTAAATGTATCTAAAAAATAGGGTATTGATATAGATATATTCCATTTCAAAATATTATGTAGATATGTCATCTTGTGTGGTATATTGACTAAAATATCTTTAAAAGAAAAATATAAAATACACAAAACTCACCTCCATTTCACTCACATCATTTTACTCTATGCAACAAAAAATCACTCCATACTCTCAAAACCACTTATGAAATAGGCAATGTGTTGAGATTTTAGTTTGTAACTAGGTGTGTTATTCATTTAATTGATAAGAAAATTTAAACTTTACATTAATTAATAAGAAAATTTAAACTTTACATTTATTTTGTATTATTTATGCATTTTGTTGATATTATATTATTTTTAGGATTTTGAATAGGTTGTGGTAAACAATAAAACAACTCACATTTACAATTGCATCATATGAGTGCTATACGGATTTTTTAATTACATTAGTTGAAATCTTATTTTGTGCTAAAAATTTTTGTTTTATGTCCGTTGTACACGATTGCAGTTGTATATGTTTAAATTTACACAAGCAGTCATGTATTTCAATAAATTACATAGCTGCAACTTTCTAGGCATGAATTTACTCTACTATAGTCGTGTATTTTAATAAGTTATACTATTGATGTCGAGAATATATGAATTTTACACGATTACAATAGTGCAAGTATGAAAAATATTGCAGTTATTATAACATCCCAGCTTTGTATTAGTGCACGAAAAAAATATATCACCATATATGTCTTATGACTGTTTGTTGGATTATAGTTGTGTATTTTAGCAAGTCACGTAACTATTGTCATATCAATGGGTAGGCAGTTCCAACGCTTTTATATGCTTTGTTTGATTTTATTTTTTTATTTGTTGTATAATTTTATGTTGTATCACTACAAAAAATGACTTCAATACGTGTGTTTATTATGTTTTGTGATGAATGAATTGAACGAAACAACTATTATAAATTTAATGGTACAGAATTAAGAGGAATCATTTTGTCCCTTTTTACAACATACTCACAATTAATAGAAAGAGTATTTCGAGTTATTTTCATTGATATATTTTGAATTTGATATTGAAATGAAGTTCAAGTAAAAGGCATTCAATCCAATGCCGCTTATTCCAATTATGATTAATAATGAGGTTGGTGCAATTGTTAAACTAGTTGTAAAAACTTATGACCATAATATTTTAACCACTTTATGTAGGGAAAAAAATCAGATTTTTTAACTTTTTAAATAAAATCTTTTAGGACCGAACTCATACAACATATAAGAATTAAGTAATATAAAAATTCGTACCTTGATGTTTTGAGAAGATGAACAATTAAGAGTTGTAGATCCATCTCCAAACAATCTTCCAAGCTATGACTCAAGATTGATCAACACTAGACGTATGGGCGTTTGTTTTACCACTCCCAATTGTAACTGGCTTCTATTAGATGTCTTCTTTATTTTTCTCAAAAGCCCTGAGATTCTCTTCTCCTCTCTTCTCTTGTCTTAAGAGAATAATGCCCCTTTTATAATATCTTATGAAAAACCCTAGTATGTTAGAATTAGAAAAATAGGATTCCTCTTTTAATTTAAATATTTAAATTAAATATTATCTCTCCACTTACGTAAAAGGAGAGAAAATGTGTAACTAACTAATAAGTGGAGAGAATGTGTAACTAACTAGGGGACCACTTTATAAAATATTACAAGTCTCTTTTTACACTTGAATATAACATACTAGGCCTTAACAAATATTATAATTATGATTTTCATCTAATATGCCAGTTTTTCTTGTTTTTGGATCTAGTGATGGTGTTGTCAATTAAATGAGCTAACCCGAGGATCATTTGGGAACATACAATAGTGGCTACAATAATTAAATTTGTAATTAAACAAATAAATTATTTAATTCCAATTTTACTCCACTATAAGATTGGAACTAACCTCCAAAATTATATACTCGAATAATAATTCATCCAAGCCACATTAATTTCTTTACTGCACAATCCTTTGTACCACATCATTAATTTAAATTGATATCTTAACTGTCCAATCAATTTAATTAGATCTTCTTCCTTGATATTTAGTGGTTTTCTCTAATGATCATTTTCAACTTACTTATTTATGTTGACACACTCTGGCCAGAGAATTCTATGATCAAGTACTGAAAACCCATCAAGAGATGTGTCGTACAAATTCTATATTGTTAATCTATAATTTCAATACTTGTAATTGCTCCCACCAAGATACCGGGTAATCTTGACTACATGTGTATGTCGTGCCCATTGATAACTCAAATGAAATAACAACTACAATTATGAAATTATAACTAACTCAATATTAAGATTACAGTAAATCAATGCCTATGATATTTAATAAGTCTGACAGTTATTACTAGGTTAATTAAATCTCATATATGATTAGTTCAATATAGACATACTACATCAATAAATTCATACATGATTAAGACAAATCACTCAATGAATTTATTACAGTCTATACCTAAATAAAGTGCTCAACTTTATTTATCAACTGCGAACTTAATTTATTTAATCATAAGATAACTTATATTTATGTCTTCTGCGAATCCACATGGTGATCGCATAAATACATATAATATGATTAAATGGACTTTACTCAAAATATTAATGCAATTTAAGATATCTGAATAAATACCTCAAATATTTTATTAATCAAAAAATCAATATGCTTTGAAGAGCACATAATCCTAACACTTTATAACTGAGACACAGAAGGTTGATGAAAGAGTTACAAAATATCTTTATGGTTCCAATTATAACAAGTGAGCTTGTTCTCATTTCAATGTGATGCATTATATTATTATGACAACTAACATAGCAGAATCCATGAATTTTGTTCTTAGAAACCCCCAATAGTTGTTTATTCATAAGTTATTAGATTCGATCATGAATAAGCTACAAGAGTAGTTTTGTGATATGTAATAGAAGGTAGTTAATTGTCACACTTGGCTAACAAATTTGGCTGAAAAAGAGTTGCTACAAAAATCAAAGAATTCTCGCAATTAGATAAGTATGTTTATGTGGTTTATGTTCTTTTTAAAAAGAGGTAACCAGTAATTCATAATACATGGGCCGAATATTTAGGCTCAGTATCTTAGTAATTATGATGATTATGTAATAACTTATATTTTGTTAAAACTTATTTATGATTCGAATATATATTATATCTATGTTGTTTTATGTAAAACAAATTTTATTATTTGTTGGATTGAAGTTTGATATGTTAAAACTATGTTGATTGTGTTATCATTATGATGAACGTTTTATTTAATTTTAATTTTATATCCACGCACAAGACTACGGTTGTGTATTTATAAAATTACACAACTGTTGTTGTGTATATTTAATTTTATTATACTACAGTTGTGTAATTTAATTTTATTATACTACAACTATTTATTAACAGATAAATAAGTAATATTTTAATGATAAGCAATGATTCATGAAAGTGTGTGTTTTATTAAGATAATCGACTATAGTCGGGTATTCATAAACATACCCAACTGTAGTCATGCATCTATAATTTTGAAAATTATGTTTTTAATTAGGATAATTTGGTAATTGCACATTAAAAAAATAGATATATAAGAAACTTTGAGGGAAATTTACATAAATAACCCAAAATATTTTATATTTTTCACAAATAACCTTTCGATATTTTAGCTATCACAATTAGCCAAACTCCAAGTTTCAAGACAAAATTGCCCATGTGTCGTCACTGACCAAAATTCTCTAACAGTTGTTCGAGTTCTGAGACGACGGACGATTTGAGTCATCGGAAAGCTTAATCTGCCGAGGCGCGATGCAACGTGATGGCAGCATCGCGCCATCGGCGCGATGGGCACCATGCCATCGCACCAGTTTGGTGCAACGGGCACAACCCTCGCACTAGGTTTAGTGCGACGGGCACCATCGCACCAATTCCAGATTCTAGAAGTTTGTGCGACATGCAACCCGTCACACAAAAGTAAAATATATTAAAACTACTAGACAGTACGACAGAATGTACTAGTGCGACAGGCTGCTGTACACAAATCTGTTGTCTCACCAACTGTCGCTAAAATATAAACACTAGCTCCGCAAACGATACACCACAGAAATTTATAATATTTATATAAATATTTAATACAATTATATTGAATGTATCGTGTGCTAACTTTGATCTTTAATTGTAGGGAATAGTATTTGTAGGGAACGGTGTCTGTAATTTATATGTAAGGGAATAAAAATTAAATATGGAGAATAATTAAGGAAATGTGGGTTTTGATTAGTTATATTTAATAAAAAATAAAGTAAATAGTTTATTTTAAAATTTTAAAATTAAGTGTGGCTATTTTTATAAATTTCCCAAACTTTGAAGTGTAAGGGTGTATTTAGATAATTGCCCTATTTTTGGGGGCACAGGCGCACAGCATGGGCAAATTCCTGCCCGACAGGGACGAAGCGAGAATCGAAGATTCAAGACTTGGCGGTTGAGTTGACGTTCATAAAGATTAAATATGGTGGCAATATCTCTTTACAGAGGGAACCTTCACAGGGTCCCAGACGTGCCCCGTCGATGGCTAATGCCTGAAGCGAGAATTTCTCTCAGAGATTTCAAAACCCTTTTGAACCGCCGCAACAGAGCCCTCTCTCGCCTCCGCCACCACTCCCTCGCCACCGCCAACGCCACCACTTTAAACCCTAATACCAATTATAAACAAGACGACGAAGCCGTTAAACCTAATGGGTCGTCGCTTAAGGTTCAGTTAGATGAGGGCAAAGAGGGTAATTGTCTAGAGGAAGAAGGAAATGTTAAGAATGAAGAGATCATGGATCGGGGGAAATTGGACGGTGGAGATTTTTCGGAGAAACCGGTCGATGATGCAGAGGTGGCAGCGGTTTTTAAGGTGGATGGTGATGGGAAACTGCAATCTTTGGATGTGGTTGAGAAAGCAGCTGAACCGGTTGAACCGGCTGACCCTGCTTCTAACCCTAATGTACAGGTATTTAAAAATTGAAAGTTAAAACTTTACTCATTTAAGTCATTTTATTGGACTCTTTTTTTAATTTTTTTTTTTTGGGAGTTTGATTTATTAATGAATATAAATCACTAAAATATTAATGAATCGAAAAGTAATTAATTTTAGCTCTAGATATGTTTAGGAATTATTGTTAATGTGAATGGAAATGCGATAAAATCGTTTGATACTTTAAGAGTGGCCTAGTTAATTTGGGTGTTAGGATTATTGTTCATCTGGAAGCAAAATCCCAAATTGATTTTTAGGCCATATGTTTTTGTTTCTTTTGAGCTGTTTTTGGTGATGGCTTGTATTTGTTTTGCTTGCTAGGCAAGTGATAAACTGGATGTACTATATGGCAAAGAGAAAAGGAAAAAGGAAGTTGAGGAGAAGCTTGAAACTTTGAATGCCAAAAAGCATAATCTAGTGCAAGCTCTGAAGCAAGTAAGTTTGGTTTTCATACTTGTCTTGTGTTACAATGAAAAATTTTTGGAGTTAATTGTTGGTCCTTGGCAGATATTGAATGCTGAGGAGGAACTAAAGAGACGTAATTGTACTCAAGGAATGGTGAGTCGCCCACCTGGTCCACTTCAAGTGGATGTCACAAGTGACTCTGGTTTGATGGCCAGGCAGACTACACCTAGGACAGGCTCAGAGGCAAATCTTGTTGGCGATACAGAAGGGGCTGAAGCAGAAGATGCTTCAAACCAAAATGCTCACTCACGCCATATGCTCAGAATGAGCAGCATGTCTCCATCTTCAGAATCTCCTCTTAGAAGACCTGCCATACTTCAACATAATGTGGTAGCATACGTATCAATGACTAGTTGTTTTGAAAATTAATGAAATGTCATGCATGCTGCTGCTTATCTGTTTGGAGTTCCCCTTTTTTTTTGTCTTCGAAATTATATAATCACTGCAGGATTGTGGTTAACAGGATCATATATTGAAGGAGTGGATTCCAACTGTCTTTCTGTTTCCATAACTAGTGAAGTTTTCTTAGAACACTGTGACTGTATGATTGTGAGAATGATCAGGTGGAATATATACTACTACCTGTGTTACAATGTTCTAAGAAAACTTAAATAGTTATGGAAACTTGGGCTTGCTATTCAGAAAAGCAATATATATTTCTATCTGGGTTCTATTAAAGTATTACTTGGCAGCTTTTTGTTTAATTTGTTAACTGCAAAACTGTTTAGTTCTGAATGTTAACAACAAATCTTACTGGAGCAATAATTCATTTAGAGTCCTTAAAAATTTTTAATATCCCTCAATATTCACATGCATGCATAGTTTTCATACATTGTCAATGTTTTGGATCTCCTTAAATTCTTGTATGAAACTGTGTCATGAAATGAAACATTGGATGAGTGTAAAGATTTATTAATTGCTGCCAGGTTTTTGATGTTACTCAAATCTTTTGATTATGTGATATCCATCATTCATTTATTTTGCTTGCATTTAGGTTCCACACCCTTCTCGGGTAAGTTTGGCTGTCACTGGTAGTCCATCACACTTTGCTCCCACTGGCCATCAAGGGAATTCTGGGAATCTGCCTACAGTATGTGTTTCGGGCACAAATTATATTGCATCCTCTCCTTCCCCTGCAGCATCTGGCGGCACATCTGTATTTAGAGATGCTCGACAGCCAAGTCCATGGAATTAGAAGCTACATGGTTGCACCACTATGATTTTCTGTACCTGAGGTTAGATATTGATTGTGATGTATAAATCTCTTGGGATCACATGGCAATGCTGGATACCACTTCAGCTATTATAACCTTACTCTAGAGAAATGAGAATGTACCCATTGCGGTGCCATGTTAGTTTGTCAGGTGAAGTACCGCAGGAACTCCAATCTCTTGAAGCCAAGTAATTGAATCATGTCTCAAAAATTGCAGAGTTGTAAATTCAATGTTGTTCTAGGCCATTACATATCCCTGCTGTGGGTATGAGAGAACGAAGAAGCGCAATGTATCTTCATTTTGTACATTATTTTCTACATATTCATTATTATTATAGCTGCTTCCTTTTTATAACGACAAAACGCATCCATTAAAAAGGATTAAGAAAATTCGTGGTATAGATTTTACAAAAGATTTGGTCTGGATAGACGTGTGGGCCATTACATGTTCGTAGGAGCCTTTCTTCGATTAACAATACAAAAATGAACTAAGCAAAGTCATGGAGTGTCACGACGGATGGGCAAATGACCATGGACAACGAAGTTCCTAGTGAAAATTGAAAAGGAATGTCCAAATTTAAGAATGAAACATAAGCGAGAGTTTCTCCTTTCCAATTTTCGTTTTTATTTTTGTCTGTCTGAAGACAAAACTTTTCCACTTTTTGGCCATTCTCAGTGACCCCATCGTCCACTTATCTTTTGTTGACCCTTTTTGGTCACTGGATTGGTACCGTGATGATGCAGGACTGTTTCGATTACAACCTGCTAGGCTAAAGAGGGACTAGTCACACTCGGTCTCGCTATCTTTCGGAAGCTTACGGTACAACCTAAACCCATCCGATTGTTTCTTCATATAGATCGAGTCAATGGTCAACAAATCACTTACATCCATCCCCCCACTTCTTTAGAATGGTAGATAGAACAGACAAAGAAAACAGCCCTTGGGCTTAGATATCATCTATCTGATCTCGCCACACAAGTCCCAATCCATTGAATCTCCACATACCTAAGGCCACCTCAAATCCCTCAAATTTATTATTCCAAATCCAACCCCAAAACAAATAGGCAAATTCCAAGTCTACAACACAACAAACTACTCTGCCTACTGCTGCCTTCATCAATTTTTTTCTTATCCCTTACACTAGCACCAACACCACTCAACCAAACCAAAATAACACAAGCACTTCCATAGCAATCAGCCCCAGACCCGCTAACTCATCCATGGATCCCACTCTCACCAAAACCAAAACCAAAACCAAAATCAGTCACCCGACAGAAACAAACCAAGATGCCTCCAGATCATCTAAACCATTTTATTATATGAGCAATAACTGGTCGAGATTGAATCTCTACCGCAACGAAGCACGTGCATATCAAAAACAAATCACCAACCCACCTAGCAGAGACATCCATTTGCAAGCCAAAGCCATGACTGTTTCTGCTGATTCTCATATCTCCAAGTTCTTGCCCAAGAAACCAAGCAAACAACAACCCCAGAGAAAAGCTAAAGAGAGCAGAACAACGACGGAAACATCCAGAGAGGAGCTGAAGAAATCAGTGAAAGGAGGGTCAGTGAACAGTTTAAACAAGGGGGCCTGTCATTGTGAAGAGGGACTCGAAAGTAAAAAATCAGTATTTGTTGTGAAGGATAAAGATGTGAAGAAGGATCTAGAACATCAAGTGAAAGATTTGAAGAGAGTTTCAGTTTCAGTTTCATTAGGAAGAAGGAGATCCTTCTGTGGCTCACGAGTGGAGTTGGCAGATGTTCTTGCAAGTTGTGGTGTGAAAATTGTTTCAGTTGATATGCCACCGTTTATGCAGATCCATGCTGTTGATCGTGCAAGAAAAACTTATGATAGCTTAGAAAAGTTCACTGCCAAAACCCTTGCACTCACTCTGAAGAAGGTAAGACCTTCCACTAATTTACATTAGTCACTCTTTTTCTCTTTCTCTCTCTCTCTCCCTCTCCTTTTTTTTTATTTAATAATGAGCTTAAGAGTGTTACTGTTAGGAAATTTCAATCGCGTCTAAGATTTTATAAATAGAAATATTAAACATAGTATAGATAGAGAATAAAAATAATAACAAAACTTTTGTATTAATAAAATCACGGCCGTTAAAAATGATTAAAGAAGAATTTATTATATAAAAGAATATTATAATTATTTTAATATTTTTTCTCACACTCGCTATCTTAATATCATCTAACTCTTAGTATAAATTATTTGCATTATCAAAAAGTTAATAATTAAATTATGTAAATAAGTGAATTTAAATCTTTTTAGTTTCTAATTATAGTGATTATTTTTTATAGGAAAGAAAACAAAAAGGAAAAAAAAAAAAAGAAGAAGAAGAAAGAAACGTATTTGTTAACATTATTGAGTTTATAGTGATTGAACTCAACTAATGAGTCTGTGGGGCTGCGTGACTTTTCTGCAGGAGTTTGATGAGGTTTATGGGCCGGCATGGCACTGTATCGTGGGGACAAGTTTTGGTTCTTTTGTCACGCATTCAGTTGGTGGGTTTCTGTATTTTTCAATGGATCAAAAATTGTATATTCTTTTGTTTAAGACCACTGTACAAAGAGCTGATTGAAGCGGATGACTTGAAGTTAAAAGACTGGTAGCTTGTAGGTATCTTATCCCATAGTCTGTATATGTAGTTGACTTTTGATGATTTTTTGGCCATCAAAGGTTTTTAGGTCATCACAGGCTATGAGGTAAGGTACTACTAATGAAAAGCATTTCTAGACTTTAATTTATCGTATAATAGTTTAGTTTATTGTTCAATCTCACTAATCGTTTTTTAATGTGTTTTGCAATTATTATTGTGTTTTTTTGGATATACGAGTATATTGTTTAAGATTACTATTTATATTATATAAAATTATAAATAATTTTTATAAATTAGATTATAACTAAAACTAATTTATCATATTATGACTGAAACTAGTTTATTAGACTATGATTGAGATTAATTTACATTAATTCGTATGGTATAATTTATCATACTGTGATTATGATTAATTTATTAAATTATGATTGAAATTAGTTTACATTAATTTATATGAGGTACATTTCAAATAATCTATATTTGAATTCTCACTAATATTTAAATATTTGAGAGATGTTTGTTCTTCACACTTAAATAAATAAATATATTGCTTTTACTAAATAAATGAGAAAAAAAATACCTAACGATGTATTTGTGAGGATTCGAATTGCAGTAGCGTGGCTAATTATTATTTTGTTATATTATATTGTATTAAAAATTATTTTTATCCTAACTTATGTTTTTCTAGTTAGAAAGGTGACTAATGCAATGAAATGAATATAAAATATTCCTGAAGTTAGGTTGTGTTGCATTTAAACATTGATCATATTTTAAATTTTTATTATTCAATAAACTTATATCTATATTTAAATAAAATTTTAATAAATCTAAATAGTTAATAAATAAATGATAGCATGTTCATTTGCTTTTATTAGATAAAATCATTCTAATTATTTAACTTTAAATATGTAAAAAGTAATTTAATTATTTATTATTTACTAAAATATTAAATTTAAAATTAAATTAAATTAAAAAATTATATTCAACATTAATAAATAAAAATTCATAATCAAATTTAAAATTTAATATTATATTGTATTGAAAATATAATATAATTTACATTATATTATAATAACTAATATTTTAAAATTAACTATAATATAATATAATATTAGGTAATAATATAATAGATAACATTAAAATATTAATAACCTTAAATCATGTTAATTTAATTTTAATATTAATATAAATAATACTACAAAATAATATTATATAAGTCCATACAATATCAAATATAATATTATATTATAACTCAATGTGGTAAGTCCTAAAGCAATATATTATTATACAATCTATAGTTAATATAATATAATATAATGTAGTGGATCGTATTATTTGTGTATTTTATTTTGACTCAAAAATAATTTATTTTGACTCAAAAATAATAGAAAATGTAGAAATTTACTTTTTCTTTTTTTAATTTATTCAGTTGATATGATTTGGCAGTTTTAAACGATCTAATCTAGTAGACACTGCTTGTTATCATAAAAGTTTGTTCTTCGTTCTTTTTGTGATATATAATGATGGTAGGGGAATTGCCTGGCAGTCTGTAATTTAGAGGGTGAAGTTCCATGATACAGACTACAGAGTAGCATTGTGCTGTGGTTAATCACTGGACCAGCAGGACCCTCACTAACAACAGACTGCAGAGAGGGTCCACCAAGTCAATAATTTCACGTTTCAAATTCAATTCTGACTCTGAGCATACGGCTTTTACTTTGGGAACTATGTCGCATTCATCATATACGTATTTGCGTGAAGATTGTACTACAGCAGCAGCGCCAATCCTCATTTGAACGGCAAATTTTATAGCAGAGGGTTGTTACCCCTCGCTTTTTGTGATGCAAATGTTGCTGTGTATTTACTGTTCTTCTGGAAGTCTATAAATGGAGCTATACAATCTTTATATCAGCTGTTGCACCAAACCGTGTAATCGTCTCGTCTGTTTCCTATCCCATAACGTCAATCAGGATCAAGATTTCTCAGATTTTAAACAATTTTCAAGTGAATGGAGCTTTTATTTAATGGGTTTTGTTAAGTTACAATTGTAACTTATAACTCATTGTAAAACGTGTAAAAATTAACAATAATATATTGGGATCAACTACCATATTATGTGGGTTGTAAGTTACATAAATTATAATTTAGTGGAACTCTTATTTAATATTTATTGTAAAATATGTAAAAATTAACAATAATATGTTGGGATTCACTACCATATTACGTGGGTTATAAGTTACATAAATTATAACTTAATGAAACTCTTATTTAATATGTGATGTGAGAGCTCAAAACACAATCAATCACTTAATGACGAGTTGAGTCAAGTTTTAATGTTCTATCATTGATGCAATTGAGTCAATAAGAAACTGTTCTCACCCACTTCTGACTGGAGATAGTAATTTTTGGGTCCGAATCTAAATTTGGGCTTTTTAATTACTTGTATTTTAATTTTTTTTATATTAGACCCTGATTAAATTCAATTTTTTTTAAATTCAGGTATAATTAGGGTTTAACCTACAAAAATTAAGATTCTCATATTCATAATTTTAAACTTAAATCACTTAAAAATTTATTGAATTCAAGTAAATATATATTTTTAAAAATTAATATATAAATAAATATATTCGGTCGAGTTTCCAATTTTGGAATCACCTAAATCCAGAATTGAACCTAAACATATCCGAATTCTCATTTTTTAATCTAAATTTTGCGTATATATTAATCTGGTCTGGGTTAAACCCAGGCCAAAAGATCCGAATTCGTCCAAATCCGAATTAAATTACCATTCGCGACGTGTTATTTGTTAATTGAGCCCGAAGAATCAAAATCAAGCAGTGTGTGGGGCTCCTGGCGCTGTTGGCCTGTTGCTGTGGTTAGCTCCCCGTTTGCCTTGCCTGTAATATGATGTCGCATTAAACAAACTGGGCTGGCCTCTGTGACTTAGCCCGACCCATGACTTAAAGATGATTTCCAAAGCCCGGCCCATCAGATCCAATGCTGGAGCCTGTGCGTTCACTTTCCGCAAACTACATGTCTATCATTGCCAAAAGAAAATAACGACTACTCTTCTGTATACACAATAATTAAATGATCTATCCCAGATCACATCTAATTTTTTTAACATTATAATTTACAATCCATTAATATATTAATGTTTATACAAAAAAATAAAAAATAAAATAAAATTCTACAAGGACCATGATGCTTAGGTAAACTCCACAACCCGAATATTCTGGTATATAACGGGCTTGGTTTGCCTGAAAATAATTTTTTTTTTTTTTAAAGAAAAAAATCCATATTTTTTCTAAGTAGAGAGCTTGAACGCCTAATTTACCAATTGTCTAACATGTGGTTCTTGCAGTTCTTATTATATTTGTATAATCCCTGTTGCGTGTATATAGCTCTGTTCTGTGGAAAACATAATTAAGGAATCGAATTTGAAAATTTGAATCATTCCAGTACCTTTCAATTTCTTAGGTAGGCAAACGTAGACATCTTGTGTGGCATCACACCATCGTTATCTGTAAATGGCAAAGTTCTTATCAGAAAAGAAAACATTGTCCTAAAAAAAAGAAAAAAAGAAAGACACTTTTTTGAAGCTTTAGCGAGTTTTATCCAAAGCAACGACGCTTCATTTCATTTCCTTATTCACACTGTTATTGTACGGGTATTCTAATAGTTTCCTCGACTTTGTTAACTAGTAGTACAGAGGCTTCTATAAAATCCTTTTGAGATGGAAAATAAATAAACGCAGCTACAAAAATTCTTCATCTAGAGATCATACAAGACATTATTTCATGATAATAACTTGTGTTCCCTCCAATCCACCGTGTTGCACTGAGCTTTATGATCTGCCACGTAAAGTTGAAGTGATAGATCGACGTAACAGTGGAACTTACTCGGAGAGGGCACATCAGTTCAATGAAGTGGACAAGATATGATGGTATTGCAAGGAAAATTTCACATCTTCAACCCAGAAACGAAAGTGTTTTGGAACACGTTTTTAAAACCCGTCTGAGAAGAATATCAACAACTAAAGCGTCACAATCAACTTTATTTTGCTTTCTGGCACGAGGATGCATCTTTTCCTTTTGTTTTAGGAATGCAAACAAGATGCTTTCCGGTGATTAATTACACTTGCCTAATTAGCCAATTATACAATTTTTTGCCTGGCGAGTTAGGCGCAAAAGTGTGGCACTTTATATTTGTGACAAGCAAGAAAATACATAAAAAATTAATAAAGGGTTAAGTCGAAATTGATGTTTGTGCGAGTGCTGTTAAATAGCCAAAAGAACGAGGGGAGGAGAGTAGAAACGACTGCATGTGTTGTTGTTGTATGTGTTGTTGTTTTGTGAATATTTTTCTCTCGGATCATAAATAAGAGAGAGAAAAATATCTTAAAAAATATAGTCAACTTAATAATCATTAAATATAAAGTAATTATTCACTCTTATTCAACTCTTAATATGATAAAAGAAAAATAAAAAAATATTTAAATTTTAATCAGTCCCTCATCCTAGAAAAAAAAAAAAAAAACAAAACAAAAGAGAGAGAATGACACGTAAAACGGCGGCATGTCGGCATCCCCTTGTCTTTTTAACCGTTTAGCATTTTCCAAAGCTAAAAGCTACTCTCAAACTTTAATGCATAATATATAAAGCCGCCTTGGCAAAACAAGCATAGGTCAAACCATCAAAGGACATTATTCACAGTTGAGTTATTATATATGTTCCATTAAAACTAATTTTAGATTTTCATTATGCCGCATCCACTCAAGAAATTCTCATTAATAAAATGATGTATATGATGCTTTTAGGGAAAATTAATTTAGCTGCCCATAACCTTTGGAAAAGTGATTGTTCCAAACCCAAAGTCATTTACAAAAGAGCCGTAAAAGAACATGGCGTATTGTGTTAAATTATTAACAGAGTGATTCTACGAGGAATGAACGATCAATATATGTTTATATATATTAAAAAAAGAGTAATTTTTAAATACCTCTATTGAAATTTGATATAATTTCAATTAGATATATTCTCACGTACTACTCTTACTGTTAGTATAAATATGCGTTGACCTTTAATTGACCCATAAAATAATTAAAATACTCTTATGGATAAATTTATAAAAATAACCTAATAAATTTGGAGGCTTTGAAAATTATCATGTACGTTTGTCATCCACCTTCTTCTATTCTAAAATCAGGGACGGTTTAAACTCGGCAGTTACATTCCGACAGCAACCAGACAGACTTCAAAGGCAATAGAAATTCCAGCATGAAGTAAGGCATTTTTGACTATTAGAAGGTGATATTCTTCAGATTTTGTGAAGGTAAATTAAGGTATTTTTCTTCCGTTCTATATTAATGAGATGCCACAAGATTGTAGCGGTGTATATTTATGTATATGATGATCGATGAGCATTTGATGAGTGTTATTTTGTGTAAAGTTTGTATGTTACAGATGACAATATTTATTTGTCACATTTTTTTTTTTAGATTTTAGTGTTGTGAGTTGATGGTGCCTTATGCTCACATAAATGTCATACCTCAGCAATTATTTTTGATAGATTTAGTTGTATTTGAAGGGAATAAAATTAGGTTTTTCAATTTTTAAATAAAACCTTTTAGGACCAATCTCATATAACATATAAGAATTAAGTAATCTATAAATTCATATTTTGATGTTTAGAGAAGATGAACAATTGAGAGTTGTAGATCCGCCTCCAAACGATCTTCCAGGCTATGACTCAAGTTTGAACAACACTGGACGTGTGGGCGTCTGTTTCACCACACCTCAATTACAACTAGCACACCTTAGATGTCTTCTTTATTTTTCTTAAAATCCCTCGGATTCTCTTATGTATCAATTAAGAGAATAATGCCCCTTATATAATATCTTATGAAAAACCCTAATATGTTAGGATTAGGATTTCTATTTAAAATAGAATTCCTCTTTTAACTATCTTCCCACTTACCTAAAAGTGGAAGGAATGTGTAACTAACTAGGAGACCACCTTGTAAAAATATTACAAACCCTCATTTACACTTGAATATAACATACTAGGTCTTAACAAATATTATAATTATGATTTTCATCTAATATGCCAGTTTTTCTTGTTTTTGGATCTAGTGATGGTGTTGTCAATTAAATGAGCTAACCCGAGGATCATTTGGGAACATACAATAGTGGCTACAATAATTAAATTTGTAATTAAACAAATAAATTATTTAATTCCAATTTTACTCCACTATAAGATTGGAACTAACCTCCAAAATTATATACTCGAATAATAATTCATCCAAGCCACATTAATTTCTTTACTGCACAATCCTTTGTACCACATCATTAATTTAAATTGATATCTTAACTGTCCAATCAATTTAATTAGATCTTCTTCCTTGATATTTAGTGGTTTTCTCTAATGATCATTTTCAACTTACTTATTTATGTTGACACACTCTGGCCAGAGAATTCTATGATCAAGTACTGAAAACCCATCAAGAGATGTGTCGTACAAATTCTATATTGTTAATCTATAATTTCAATACTTGTAATTGCTCCCACCAAGATACCGGGTAATCTTGACTACATGTGTATGTCGTGCCCATTGATAACTCAAATGAAATAACAACTACAATTATGAAATTATAACTAACTCAATATTAAGATTACAGTAAATCAATGCCTATGATATTTAATAAGTCTGACAGTTATTACTAGGTTAATTAAATCTCATATATGATTAGTTCAATATAGACATACTACATCAATAAATTCATACATGATTAAGACAAATCACTCAATGAATTTATTACAGTCTATACCTAAATAAAGTGCCCAACTTTATTTATCAACTGCGAACTTAATTTATTTAATCATAAGATAACCTGTATTTATGTCTTCTGCGAATCCACATGGTGATTGCATAAATACATATAATATGATTAAATGGACTTTACTCAAAATATTAATGCAATTCAAAATATGTGAATAAATATTTGAAATATTTGATTAATCAGAAAATCAATATGCTTTAAAGAACACATAATCCCAACAATATTTATGTTATTATGCGCTAGTTTCATATTGGTGACACTCTAATTTCGCATGGGCAATAAGTTACATATGTCATATGCGTGTGCACACGACATAGGCACAAAAAAATTTTGGGCATCCGAACATTTTCCCAGACTATTATAAATCTTTTAAAATTTGAAAATATAATGGAAGATAATATCAAAAGGAAGTTAACAAGATGACAATTAAAATTTTTCTAGAAGGATATATTTGGACATTATGCAAAGATAGTTATGTATGTATTTAGTGATGCGATCGTACATAACGCGCTACTTAGACAAGTAATATATGATGAATGTGATAAACATCAACTGTGGTTTGAATTTGGTAAATTAAAAAAAATATCATTTTAAAAAATAAATTACGCAAAACTATGATTTGACAAAAAAATTATCATTTATTATAATACAAATGCATGTGGGTTGATTTTGATTTGGTACAATAACAAAGCATAGTAAGTAAGTGTTGTTGAAAATTAGAGCAATAGACTCTTATTTCTTGATCGATAGACTCAAAAGTACAGTAACATGATTGCTAAAATTTTGGGGGATATAATGTTTATCTCTCGAACAACAGACGCCTGTCATAAAAAAATATAGCAACATTGTTATTAGAAATTTGAACGACATGTGTCTATCTCTCAAGTAACAAGTGTTCGTTGCATAAATTTCCAGCGACATTATAGTACTGCAAAATGTCTTATATAATTTTATCATTATATATTATTATTATATGTATATTTATACTAACGGTAAGAGTGGTAAATAAGAATATATTTAATCTTATTATCTATCTGAAATTTTTTTAAATTTCATAAGAGGTATTTAAAAATAATTCATAAAAAAATTATCAAAATATATTTTCATATTTTTCTTCTCACAAAATTATTAACTAGTATTAATAAAAAAATGTTGCAATTTAGGCCACAGAAAAAACAACTTTTTTCTCTGGGTAAACCAAAAAAAAAAACCTTCAAAATGCAGCAAAGTATACTATTATTTTATTAGAAAAAAAAGGCAAAAGGACAAGATGTCTGAGTGGGCGTGCTGTGGCAATGATCCCCATCCTTGTACAGGGTACTAGCGGCGCGTGATCCCATGACTTCCATTTGCAAATTGATAATATTAATAATTATTATTAATATTGATATTAATAATAAATAAAATTTAGATTTTGTCATGGATAGAATGACCAAGAAGCTGCAGGCACATCATAATTCATCCGGTTCAAAAAGAGACTTAGATATGATAAAAATTTTAGTATCCGAGTATTTTCTCAGGTGTATTATAAAGTTTTTAAAATTTAAAAATATAATAGAATCTATCAACAAAAAGTTAATAAGATGGCAATTAAATTTTTTTTAGAATGATATATTTAGAAAATTTACGAAGATGGCTATGTATATGTTTAGTAGTGCGATCGTACACAACTCGCTATTTAGTAAAGTAACATATGACGAATGTAATAAACATCAACTGTTGTTTGAATTTAATAAATAAAAAATTATTATTTTTAAAAAATAAATTACGTAAGATTATGATTTGACAAGAAATTATAATTTTTTATAGATAAATGCATGTTGGTTGATTTTGTTTTGGTACAACAATAAAACAGGGCAAGTAACAAGTAAGTATTGTTGAAAATTAAAGCGATAGACTCCTATCTCACGGACCACAGAGCTCGTCGCTGAAGAGTATAGTAACATGGTTACTGAAAATTTGAGGGATAAATGTTTGTCTCTCAAACAACAGGCACATGTTATAAAAAAATATAGCAACATTGTTGCTGAAAATTTGAACAATATGCGTTTATCTCTTATGTGACAAATGTTCGTTATGTAAATTTTCAGCGATATTATAAAATTGTAAAATATTTTTTATAATTTTATCTTTATATACTAACGCTATTTGTATATTTAACTAATGATATTATGATAAAAGTGGTAGGTGAGAATATATTCAATCTTATAATCTGACTGAAATTATTCTAAATCTCATGAGAGTTATTTAAAAATAATTCATAAAAAACTATAAAAAAAAACATATTTTTCTTCTTACAAAATTATTAACTAGTATTAATAAAAAATATTTGCAATTTAGGCCACATAAAAACAACTTTTTTTCTCTGGGTAAACAAAAAAAAAATAAAACCTTCAAAATGTAGCGAAGTATAATGTTATTTTATTAGAAAGAAAATAGAAAAGGACAAGATGTCTAATTGGGCGTGTTGCTGTAATGATCCCCATCTTTGTACAGGGTTCTTGCGGCGCGTGATCCCATGACTTCCATTTGCAAGTTGCTATACTCTCTTGGGTGTGTATGACAAAGTACTCGCTAAATCTGGAGTTGATAAGTCATCAGAAATGGCCATTCGTAAATGTGGCATGTTCTTGAAGCGCGTACGGTTATTTATGTACTGCCGAGAGTGATTCTAATGTTACACCCACTAGATCCTCCGAGAAAACCTCACTCAATTGCACTGCTTTGCGACTCCCCAAGTCTTCTCAAAAATCTATTCGCAAGTGAAAGTAAATGTCTTACAAAGTACCCTATGCGCAATGCGCACCACAAATATCATTTTCTCTCTATTATATTTTCTTTCAATTTTTTTTTTCATTCTAGATGGACGTGTTTGAGCTTTCATTTCACACAATTTTTTTTCGTTTTTTTAATATAGTGTTCTAATATAGAGATCTTAATAAAATTACAAAAATTAATTTAAGAAAATATTGGGATTCAAAAATATTTAATTTAACTAATGACAAGCAAAATAAAACTAAAATGGCAAAAACTAGAAAGCGCAGGGGGCATAATGCGCACACTGGCGCACCCCCTCCTGCCTCCTGGCCAAGAAAATCACACACACAGCAACCTCATCAGCTGTCTTTACACAGTCTCAGCTTTCTCTGCCCATCTCCATCAACTTCAACCTTTAAAAATCCACTCTCTATCTCCATCTCTATCTCCTAATCCAGCTTCTTAACTAGCCCCATCATCTCCTTCAGTCAGTCACTCGCTCACAAACTCTTTCTCATCCACCTGGGGCCTCGAGTCCCTGGATCCGAATCCCAATCCACCTTTTTAATGTCCCCACCCGGGTCACTAAAATGGATCCTCCGCTTGTAAACGAGTCTTCCTTCTCTGCTGCCAACCCTTCATCCTACAGTTTGGCAGAGATTTGGCCTTATCCAATCAACAATGGCGGTTCTGGTGATGTCGGTCTTCGAATGGGGAATATGGTTCATGGGTTCGGCGAAAGTTCGGGTCTCAGAGATGGGTCGATGGAGGAATCAACAGTGACTGAGCAGAGTGTTGGTGGGTGTGGTAGAAAGAGAAGGGATTTGAGCTCTGAAGATGAATCTTCTAAGATTGTTTCTACTACTAGTAGTGCCAATGATATGGTACGTGTAATTTTATTTTTCCATTAACTTTTTTTTTTTTTTTAAATTTATGGGGTGTTTGAATTTGTCTAGCGGTTAATGGAAAAAATGTAAGACAAAACATTAAAAAGAAAAAGGAAAAAAAGAGCGAGATTTTTTAGGGATGTGTTTTGTTTTGATTAGGTTCAAGTTGAGAGAGAGCGGTTACAAGCATTTTGGATTGTTATGTTTAAGCTCCATTGCGGTTTTCTTGGAACATTTGAAGATTGATATTGACTTGAATCATACAGAATTAGAGAGCCTGCTTTCAAGAAAATGATAAAGATGAATCAGAAATGGAAAGAAACAACTATTAGGTTGATTGTAGCACATTTAGGAATCAGAATGATTTCTCAAGAATTAGGTTTTTTTTCTGCTTCTTCAAACACAGAATGTGGTTTCTTATGTTGGGGGAGCTCAGATACATTGGGCATGATAATGGCGGTTGATCTGTGTTCTGAGTATGGAGTGATTCAAGTTGGGTCTGTTTTCATATTATCATTTGATTCCGTTTTGATTATGAAGCTTTTATTTTCTGTTTATTGCAGAATGATTCAAATGGTAAACGGATGAAAACATCGGGATCAAAAACTGAAAATGGTTCAAAAGCTGAAGTGGAAGCAAGTTCTGCAGCTGGTAACAAGCCAGCTGAAAGTAGTAAACCCTCAGAGCCACCTAAAGACTATATTCATGTCAGAGCAAGAAGAGGTCAAGCTACTGATAGCCATAGTCTAGCAGAGAGAGTAATTCTCTTCAGTCCTCTTGACCTTTCAATTACAAAAATGTTGCAACTTCTATAATAATGATGAGGCTTCATGTGGTTAATAAACCATCTTAATAGACAGCTACGAAATGTTGTCATTGTTGATCGTTCTTTTCTCTGTTTTTTATTTTATTTTATTTTTTCGAACACTTCTTTTCTTTTTCAGCTATTCTATTTTGAAATTCAGACGGTACAGCAACATAGTTTATTCAAATCTGAAATATTCCGCATGACATATACATAATTGTTTTGGCAGGCTAGACGAGAAAAAATTAGTGAGAGGATGAAGATTCTCCAGGATCTGGTCCCTGGATGCAATAAGGTATCTAATGTTGTTGAACAACTTTGTATCATATAATGCTAGTTCATACTGTTATTTTACATTATCTGACCTTGAGAAGGAAAATATAATGACTCCAGTTTATTCGCTCTGTTGTATATTTATTTAAATCCCCAGTGAAACCTCTTTCAACTTAGTAATTTCTCTGAATGATTTGTTCATTTCAATGACAATCAGGTTATTGGAAAAGCTCTTGTTCTTGATGAAATAATTAATTACATTCAGTCACTACAACGGCAGGTTGAGGTATGAATATCCCATCTTATCTTATATGTCTATTTCCACCTTATGGCATTTTTTTCTCCTTTACACCATTTAACTTCTGCTTTATCCATGACTTCGCTTCTGCAGTTCCTGTCAATGAAGTTAGAAACTGTTAATTCAAGGATGAACTTGACTCCTACCATTGCAGGGTTTCATCCAAAAGATGTAAGTCTATCGATGCTGTTCCTTTTCGTTAATACCCTGAATCTTTCAATATCACATGAGCGTCCGTTGGACTCGAAACTACAACCTTTTGTAGTTGGGAAACCCATAGGATACAATATCGCAGGTAGATGGCCCCACAGTGTGAAGAACAGAATGCCTTTCTTCCTGACTGCAAAAGTGGTGTGAAAGTTTGAGAAAATAGTTCTTTTGCACAACTATCTCATTAGAATATGTGCATGATTCTGCCAATTCATCTTTCAACCATTCTACGGCTATAATGTTCCAGTCTGATTTTTCATCTTACCGGCTATATAATAAGATTCAATACACATATGTATAGCCTGTGCCATGAAGTGATACTTTGGAGTCTTGTGGGTATCATCTTCATTTGACAGTCAACAATATATCATAATAGCCAATTCTGTAGTAAATGCTATGTATTCTTGGAAATTCAGAGAATTAATCATTTGTTTTTGGTAATTTAGCTTGGCGAACAGGCATTTGATGCTACGGGAATGATATTCGGGTCACAAGCAGCAAGGGAATATTCTCAAGAATCGCAACAAGATTGGCTGCATATGCAAGTTGGTGGAAGTTTTGAAAGAGCTACATAGTTTTAAATGAACCTCATTGCATAGTTGGTGGATTCAGCAGCAAGTTTAGTTCTGTTTGTCATCCTTACTCATTGGGGAAAGTTGCTATTGGTTCCTTCCTACAAGCAAAGACCATTCTTAAGTTTGTATTATTATATCATTTGTAGAAAATGCATCTCATCTTCATGTGTATTGTTTGACTGGATATGCTTTGACTGGATACTCTGTGTACTCTATTTCTCAGTTTTTAAACAAATTTGTCTATTGAATTCAGTTCTCAACTGTGTCGGAGGAGGATTTTGTTTCATCTTGAGACAAATTTATCAATGAATCATCACCTGTATAATCAAACAATGACTAGGATTTAAACATAGAATCACCTTGATATTATGAATTGATGTTCACTGATTCAATTACAATTGACTACAAAAGTGATTCTGCACTTTGACACAGTTTTACAGAATCTCAACCTTCGACACCTCACTCCGAATTTAACAATGAACATCACCTAGAATAAGTAGCAAATATACAGAACGAGCATGTATCTCAATAAAATTGTAATTCATTTCCAAGACTATGATGCAGTTAAATTAGGATCGAAATCCTCTCTTAATACAAGCAATTTCAAGTTTTTTTAATTATTCTCATTATTGGAAAAATCGCTTGACTTAGAAGTTTACCTAAGAAGTCCGGGGAACTCAACATTAATATTTAAGACAAATTTTACTCAATACTTCTCACAAATAGCCGAAAGAGTACAAGAGCTCGACAATAAGACGAGTTGAATAGTTTGTCAATTTCAGGAGGCCTAGACGCTGATATCATAAAAACGTAAGAGCTGATAGATATTCAAAGCATGTCTTTAATTCATCATTTTGACGATGTCAAGAAACTTGTCAATTACAGTTATTTGTTTATTTATTATTATTTTTTTTCTTTTAGCAAAAAATATCAAAACAGTGTTTTACTTCACTAATTTGTAAGTTGATTATGACGACCTTCGTTGATCGTCTCTCAGAAATAAGAATTAACAACCCCTTGACATTTTAGATTCTCCTCCTAAATTCAATCTCTCACTCGCATCCTTCGCCCCCGCCGCGATCGAGTGTTGTTCATAAAAAAGTGCACAGAAAATCCATTACGCTTAGGAAACGTACCACGTACGTAAGATTTTGATAGAAAGTAGAAAATTTGTTCACTTTTGGCATCACGCATAGTCGCAGACGCCCTTCATCCAAATATCAGGATTACTGTTGCAAGGTGAAATTAACGGATGTTGAGAGGCTGAAATTACAGGAATGCGAGTTCCATTTTGGGAAAATTAGTTGAAGCCTACGAGGAAAACACCAATAAGTGGGGCCTGTTTAAGCAGTAAATTCCATAGTTGATTCATCATAATGCTACGGAAAAAGAAAAAGAAGAAGAAACAAGGAAAATTAAAAATTATCACACTTTCTTTATTCAATAATTATAGTTGTCTCAGCTTTATTCATTATTCAATAATATGTTGCATAAAATAATTCTTATCCATTAGTTGTGAGACAACAAAGGATATTGATCAAGCAGTGAGGATGTTGAGCTAGCTAGATCGATTACTAATTTGATGCCCGGGCCGCTTTGACTGCATTGATCACATCATCACTGACTCGAAAAGATTCCATCAACACTTCATTGGAACATTAGGGGCTTTGTATAAAAAAAGAGTAGTGAGTTGAGTCAGAAACGCCAGATATTTGAGTGTTAAAAATAGGCACGAACGAAGCCTTTCTTTTCCAACATTTAGTTGGAAGCGAATCGGTGCTCTAGGAAGTAAAAGCACCTTTCCCAAGAGTCAAAACCATTGAGAAAAAAGGTATTATTAACCCTGGCAGCACTTTCCTCCAGCAACAATACAATAATACCAGCCTCAGTTCCGCGAGGATATGTACGAGTCTCGTTTATTCCACCAACATCCAAGTCAATTCGGAAGAGTGAAACTCCTTGAGTATTGACCGCTGGAAAGCCAGAAACATCACTAAATGTAACTGCACGCTTAAAGACATCAAATTTGGTCGGATCGTTGGAAAAAATCTGTGAAGAAATCATCAGAAGTTACTTCCAATGCAGGTTTGCAGGGGAGACCATTAATAGAGATAGGGTCACTTGCATGGGAAGGGAAAGGGAGAATCAATAACACTATCAGGCCGCATATATAGCAGCCCAAAGAGTGAGACTGATGAAGAAGAAAACATGGCCGTCTGTGGTTAAGATCTATTTAAATTGCACAATGGTTGCAGGCCTTTTTGTATCGGTGGATTGATTGAAAGATGATGGATCTATTTATACTACTCTTATGAGTCTGAACCCGCGCGTGATTAACATTACTTTGAATTTAATTGCATGCATTTATTTGTTGTATGACTAATATGGTGTCTCCAATGTATTTTAGAATCCCTTCAGAATGAGATTATTAGCTGGCTTTTTTGACATTGTAATGCGTGTGTTAACAAAGATTTAAGCTTCTTTTTATTTGATATGTCGATAAAAAAAAAAAAAAAGATTTAAATTGTAGACTTGATAGAAGTATGTACTTGGTCAAGCGAGTGTGTGGAAATATTCTTCTTGTTTTTTGTTATTTGATTCTGGGATATGAGTTGTAGCTTCGATATGTAGCTACTAGAAAAGGTTTAAATTAAGTAGATACACTTTACAGAAGTACTAGGTCAAGATAATGAACTGTTTCTTCTTGTTTAATTAATTACTTGGAGTTAACCTTTGAAATTGATGATATTGGTGCGTATTTAACATATAATTAGTGAGAGATTCAAAAGTGTACTTTTATTTTTTATTTTTTGTCTCTAATGTAGAGGTGGATCACAACAATATTATGTTACTGTCAATTTGATTAGAGATATATAACAATAACAAGGAAAATCCTCATGCATTGTATGCTTTGACAATACGGAGCCTCAAGCTACGTAACACGCCATAAAAATTATAAAGAGAAAAAAATAATAATAATCTAAGTATTTGATACATCAAAATTTAGAAATTTTATAGTAATAATAATACTACATATCCTAAATTTTTTATCTCAAGTAACCATATTAAATATTACAGTATTAACTAATTGGTTGAAAAAATTAAAGTAATTAAAGTGAATTAATTATTTTATCTTATTAAGCAATTGATGAATGTTACATTATTTAAAATGATTATTTGGGATATATAACATTATTCTTTACGGCAAAGAAGTAAGAACTGATATTTTTACCCCATTGAAAAATTCAAACCTGAGTTTTTTTGGCCTTTTTTTATTTTTATGAAATTGAAAAAATAATTATGGTATTTTACACATCATTTTTATTTTATTTTTTTTTCAATTTATTAGATTCAATTATTTTCTATAATTTTAAAAAAAATAGAGAAAACTTGCACTTGAGAAAGATTATATAAAAAAATAAATTTAAATAATCTCCAAAAGAGGTTAATTATGTAATCTCAATTATACTTATATATCAATATAATAAGTTACTTGTCTATTAGATACTACATCAATTGGGACTAAATATTACAAAAAATTCCTATGTGATGGGGCCACACTATTAGAATCAAGTATTACATTTAATTTTATTATTTTTTATTAAAAAGATGGATACAGATATAACTTTTTATACCCCCTATAAAATACTATTATGTATATCCACTCACTATACTCAAATACTATTGACTATTTATTTTTTTTAAAAAATTGAAATTAATAGTTAAATCAAATAAATATTAAAGTACAAAAATTAAAACTCTAAATTGAAAACTTTTGTACTTGACAGCTTATTAATCGAAACAACCATCTAATATGATATTGTATTAGACATTTACTTAAAGATTTTAGGTTTAATAAATTAGACATTTACTAGACCTTCTAAAATCTTATCCTAGTAGGAAACAAATAACAATAAAATAATATTCAATTTAGGATCAGTTGAAAGTATCAAAGAATGGATAAAGAAATGCTAAAGTTGAGGCTTTTGTTCTCAATCCAAATAATACTAATACATAGATTAAAATTAAATTTAACAATCATCAATTTCTAAATAATATTTGCCTAAAATTGAAATTGATTTCATAAAAATATTTTAAATAAAGTGCTGCATGTTTATTTAGAGCTAAATAGTTAAGGTATCACTTTTTAAATATATGTAGGATTTTAAAATATAAATGGAGATACGAGGGATATCATAAGGGGAATGGTGTCTATATTTTATAGTGGAGAATCCCTCATATGTACTACTCAAACCCAAAAAAGAGGATGTTCTCTGTCAAATAAGTATGGATATTGGCATTTTCATATCATACCGGACTAATTGTCATCCCAATTGGGACTTTAAATTGGGATTTGAAAAAAAAAAAAACAAAAGAAAGACAAGGGGTGAGCAAAGCTCAAACTCATTTTATAATCTCTTTTTACTCACAGATTTGAATTTGAATGGTCAATCAAATAAAGTTATTTGATAACCACTTGACCACATTTTTAAAGGTAATTTGAATTGAGATTTAAATATTAGATACCCAACAATACTCTTTTAAATATATTCACTTCTATATTTATTTTTAATTATACAATCGCACCCATTCCACAGGTTGAGAAACCATCTAAATTTTTATCAATATTTCAAAAGAAAAACTACCAAGAATTTAGAAAAATTAATACATCATCACTAATTTTTCACTTGCCAATTCTCCATATTCTAGTGGTTATTATTTTTTTATTATTAAGAACTTGAAAATTTGAAGTTTGAATCAGGCCCTCACAGGGTTAGACTCTCAGCTCTACCCTTAGTGTTAACTAACTAATTTAGGGTTCATTTGTAATTGATATTGGACAATTGTAAGTTAAAAGTTATAGTACTAAAGTATTTAGTAAATATTAACTATTGTACTTTAGAATGTATATTGATATAATTTTTCACTTGTATGATAAAAAATTTATTAAATCTTTAATAATTTTATCAAAATTATTATTTAAAAATTATATTTACTACATATTATTAACTTTTATTTCATAATTACAGTTTTTTTTTACATAATAACTGTAGTTTTTAAACTACAGAACATTAATACTAAACAAGACCTTAATAAAATTTTGAGTTGAAACAAGAGATCAAGGTTCAGCCATGCGCAAATGAGTAAAGAGAATAATTAATTACCAATTATGGTATTAAAAAAAAAACATAAAAGCCCATAAATTGCATCTACAGTTAGTTAAATTAGTTATACAAGAACGTCAAGGGCATGCATAAATATTCCTCTGGAGTAACGTGTATGATTTCTTCATCGATGCATGAATTAGCGGAGGATATGCAAGATCCCAAAAGTATCTATAGATTTATCCGCTGGAAATCAAAAAATATCTACAGAGTAACTTCCAGATAATGAATGTGCAGCAGTTTCTTGTTGTTAATCTTGGGGTTAAGTACATGAAAAACAACAATTTTACAAGACTGAAGAGAGTTGATATCCTACAGTATAGATTACTCTTTTTTACTTATCAAAAAAAAAAAAAAAAGTCGTCCCTTTTAATGCAGGAAAGTTATGGTGCAAGCAAAGAATATTTAGAGGAAGGAGCTCCATGAAGGATTTGTACGACCAAGTCCAGTCGTCGTCGGCAGAGGAGTTTGACCTTTGACGTCCAAGTTCTTTTCTGATTTAATCCTTAATTTATTGGATTTTGTTAAATTATATTACATATAACTTATAACTCATGTATAATTATAGAAAAAATTGTGACAATTTAGTTGGATCCACTGCATTTTATATGGGTTATAAGTTACATGTAATATAACTTAGCAGGACCCTAATTTATTAGATTCTTTTAATTGATCTAATTTATAAATAAATTCAAGGAAAAATAACATCTAAACTTCCAAAATTTAAGAAAATGATCATTAATATCTCAAAGTTTTAAAAGAAAAACCAAAACCCTCTTTTGTTCATAATATCCTTTGCTTATATTATTTCAAAAAAAAATTGACTTTAAAATTTTTAATAAATAAAAATATTATATAAATAATATAATCTAGTAGTAAACTAACAATATTAAAATATTTTAATAAATTTAAATATGTAAATTATTATATTATTTTAATAATACATTTTTATTTATTGTAGAGATTTTAAATAAATATTTGCATTAAATACATTTTACAATTAAAAAATTCACATATTAATAATGTTAAAATTATTATTTTACATAATATTCAAAATAATTTAAATTTTAATACATTTATTTTAATATTATGATTCTATTTATTATAAAATTTACTGTAATATAATAAAATATATATAATAGATTGTAAAATATTAAAATATATTTAAATATTAAAATTATTTTAAAATATTTATATTATTATATTTATTTTAATGTTATATTTTTTTATTTATTATAAAATATTAGAGATAATTTTTTTAAAAATAATAGTGATAGAGAGTATTATGGTCAAAAGAAAATTTTGATGTCCTATTTTAAAATCTTAAGAGTATTAACCATTTTTCCCAATCTTAAGGGTATAGATATTTTTTTCTTAAATTCAATACAAACTATGTTTGAGAATGATTGCATTAAGTGAAAAAAAAAAAAATACTACTTTACCAGTATAACTATGATTTTCATAATATTTTCTCATTCGTAATTTTGTTTTCAATGCATTCAAGAATTAAAATGATCCGAATAAAAACGCCGTAACTTGGCATTGAAAAAAGTGCAGGTGGTAAATAGGGGAAAATATGTTCTCCGTAAGAAAGAAAGTTGGTGTTAATGGCAAGCAGCCAAGCACCACTCCATGAGCTGGCTAGCCGCATATCAGAAAATTATTTGACGTCTCCACAGACTCAACCAACTATTAATCACTAGTTGAAAACATAAAAGGCGAGAATGATTTTTTTATCTGTGGGAGAAGTGAATTTATGAGAAGTACAAGCATATTCCCAACAGTTCGTGAATTCAAAACAATTTAGCATCAACTCATCCTTTTGCAATCATCAATCTAACATCTGAAACATGTTAATTCCATTTAACAAAATACAAATATCAGGAATCCATTCTCAAATGCCAAAGTTTATGATCGGTGGATACTCGGGTCAGCCATGACCTATCAACAATGGCATATCAAAGCCTTCATTCCGTATTTTCATTCCTTTGACACCACAAGCCTTGCATGCCGAGCATTTAACAATCCATGTAATCCTTTTGACAGCTCACAGGCTAAGCAGTTTGAAATGTTTTGATGATTGTTGAAGATAGTGTTTACCTTTGGTTTTGAAATCCAGCATCAAAATTGCATCCTGTAGTTTGTTTAATTAGTTATTTGAGAAGAAAATGGAATCATTCTTAACAAAGTAGAAGACACGATAAAATTAGTTAAGAAGAAAATGGAATCAAAACTCACATAAAGAACAAATTAGGAGAATTGCTGCTAAGTGCACCAGCCTAAGGCAGCAGCACTAATGGGAGTTACACCAGACGGGGATACAAGAGCATCAACTGGCATGTCATTTGGAGTAGCTGACATGATTCCTTCATCCATGATCTGCAAAGAATATGACAGTGCAACTGCAAAACAAAAGTGAAAATAGAGAAATGACATAATCTGCTTATTTAAATCAAATTAAGAAACAATATAATCAGTATATAAGATCCTAGAGGTTCCTATATGTAATGCACAAGGAAAAGTGAAACAGAAGTTATCCATACCAACAAGGGGTTGCCTCCAATTTCTTGCCTTTGCAAGCTCTTGGTACTTCTTCAGGAATGTATCATAATAACTTCAGAGTTTTTTTTAGCACATACATTAAAAAAAAGTTATACCAAGATACAAGAATCCACATAAAATTAAGAATTTAAAAAGAAAGCAATGGCAGAAAAGGAGGAAAGGGAATAGAGGTGTTTCTTGGGCATTAAACGAAGGAGACAGAACAAGAAAGCTAAAATAATTACCACTAACCTAGTAGTACTAGTATATTGAGGGGGAAAAGAATCAAGAATTGTAGTGATGAAAGCTTTCATATTTCAAAATTGAGTAATCTAGCCCTAAGAACCCGTAGTTTGCCTTATTGTTGGAATTTTGCAAACAAGCAGCTACAAAAGGGTCAGAGGGAATCCAGCTTGTGGACAAAAGCTTGAGTTAAAGGTTCAAAAAAAATGTGCCTGCTTCCTTACCCTCCACCACGGCCCAATCGCCTCCCAGATCTGTCAAATGCAAGTCCTGGCAAAAAGTATCTAATGAATACAATGGACTTTTCATTTCTATACTCTACACGAGAAATTATAAAGAGGAAAATTGACAAGTGTACCAGGTACGAGAAATAAATCCACTGGCTCGTTTGCCTGCATTACTGCAACAACAGAGATATTTAAAATCCACACCAATATAAAGCCAAAGAGAGAAAAATGTGTTTGCCTGCTAGTGTATATTACAATAGCTTAAGTATGTTTTTCATGAGAGAGCTTTAACACACAAAGTTGTGGAAGTTTTGCAAAAATGGTCCCTTATCATGGATTTGTAAGTTTTTCTTGAAGCATTGCAGAACTAATATGTTGATATCTTATATGCCAAATCCATTTCCTTTCAACTTCTTTTGTGCATGTTTGTATGATACAAAATAAGCACAAATTTATAACATAACAAACAACAATATACCATCTTCTCGTTCATTTCCATCAGCATCTACTGGAGCTGGTTCTAAAATATTCATTGAGTTTGCAATTAGATCATCAATACTTGAGATAAGGAACATGCGCATGTGGCCATTCTTGTCCTCCACACGTGGCACATAGAGCTTCTTCCTTGTCTTTGTATCACCATCTAAATACAGATACAGAAATAGTATAATTTATAAGAATCACCAGACAGAAAACATGCAAACTAGTTATGGCCACCCAGTTTCTTGAAAAAAGAAACAAATTTTCAGCTAAGGAAAGTTCACCAATCATCTCCACATCGGATCTCAAAGATAAATACCCAGGATAGGAATACAGAACACACCTGCGGCTGGAACTCGCAGAATTTGAGACAACAACTTTGATGTATCAACTTCTCTCAAAGCAGAGCAACTTATATAGGCACATAATCTCTGACTAGATTTAAACCATGGAGCTTCTAAAACGATGTTCTGAATTGCATTGTCTGGAACCAAAATAACATTACAAAGAGTGCAGTATGTCTTCAAATAACATCAAATATTGGAATATAATAATAGGATGGGAAAGAAGTGAAAGAAGGTGCTAACCTTCCTGGGATCTTAGCGAGTGGTCCATTGACTTGAGGATCTTTCGGACTTGGGACCGAAGGATCCGTTTTTGCCGGAAAATGGACTCCAGATCATGTTCTTTTTCTTCAGGGTTGCTGCTGCTGTTGCTCTGGCTCATCGTTGCCCACAAAACAGCAAGGAAGCGGGTAGGTGGAGAGGAGTGACTTCGTTGGTTTTGTGAGCGCTTCGGCCTTTGGGTCATCTAGCAAAAGCCAACCTCTCTAGATTTAAGCCCACTCTATTTTTATTTTTTTAATTTTTTTTTCATTAATGCATTTGCATCCCTCAAGAGTCAAGCCTTCGGTTTTGCGTTCTTCACCCAAGCAAAGAAAAATAAATAAACGAAGGGTTATGTTTATTTCAAAAAAAAAAAAAAGAAAGAGCGTTTATCGAAGCAGGTTTTAAGGATTTCAGTATTGTTTTTCTTTAAAAAGAAAATAATATCATTGATGACATCATTGTATATATACTTTATAAATAAATAGTTATTTAGAATTTATATCTCCTTTATTTTAATTATACAAGATTTTTTTTTATTTCATTAACATTTGACTAGAGATTTTTTTTTCTAATTAGTTAAAATATATAGACGTATTTTCACCTCATTCTTGATGTCTAGGATAATATTTGAGTATCCCGTGCATGTGTGTGAACATATTTCTTTTTCTTTATGTTATTGTTACACTATATAACGTAAAATATGTATAAATAAAAATATTCATAATAAAACTGCTACGATATGTAGTATTTAAAGATAAAAGATGATGATAAGAAGTCCATATTCCATTATGGACAAATTTATAAATTTATAAACGTATGAGAAATAATCACAAATATATAAAATTACAGGGACCGTACTTTAAAATCATGCTTCTGAATTCCTCCTGGTAACAAAATAATGCTCAGCTGCAACCAACAACAGCATTACAACTGAGCTCGAGGGCCAAACCAAATCCACTACTTTTGTCTCTCTTCAAACCCTAACATCAACCCTAATCCCAAATCTACAATGACCTGAACCTCTATCCAGCCCCCATTGTCCGTGCTCACGCTCTACCTTCCGATCACAGAATCACATCTAACGGCGTCGAACGAAATCTCAAAACGATGCCGTCGCAGGCCGATCTGGACCGTCAGATCGAGCACTTGATGCAGTGCAAGCCGCTGCCGGAACAGGAGGTGAAGATTTTGTGCGAGCAAGCGAGAGCTATTCTTGTGGAGGAATGGAACGTGCAGCCTGTCAAATGCCCGGTCACCGTCTGCGGCGACATTCACGGACAGTTTCACGATCTCATCGAGCTTTTTCGAATAGGTGGCAACGCTCCTGATACCAATTATCTCTTCATGGGCGACTATGTTGGTCAGTTCCTGTACATTTGTATATTATTGCATGTGGCGAATTTATTTGTCTATAGTTAGTTTTAATTTTTGTTTTGTTATCGTGTTGTGATATTATGGAGATATTTGCAATGTCTAGATATGATAATGAATTTTATTATGATTTTCCCCAATAAAATTTGATTGATGGGTAGTTTAGAGGATATATTTATTTGCATTGCCTTGATTACTTTATCTAAATTAAAGTTACAGGATATGCATATATTTTATATGAAGTTAATTTAGCTTCTTTTGAATGAAGCTAAGCTTTAGGCAGGTATTTTGTTATGAAGGAAGTACACTGGGGAGTAAACATTAGTTGGCGCTGTTAGTTTCAATGTGTGATTAACAGAAATGGAGTGGTGTTTTTTATGGGTCAATGTACAACTTGATTTGACAATAAATAACCTATGTAATAGAGGGAAGATACTTTCTCTAGCAACTAGCATGTTGTCCTAAGAATTGTTTTATCGAGATTACCATGGATAGAACACAGATAATGTAGATATATAGTAATTTAATCACTACAAGCCATGCCAATAATGACAAAACAATTTCAAGTAACTTAGGGCTTGTAACAGGCTTATATAAGCTAAGCATCTTTCAAATGTAATATGTATTTGTTATTTCACATATTATAGTATTCCGACACCTGAAAGATATAGCTTCTTCATTTGTTATTGGATTAACAGTTTCAGCCTTGATCCATATTCAAATGACTTCTGCAGCACATTTTGTTTCTCTTGTTAAGATATATTGGCTTTTAGATTTGTATACAAGTTGTGACTCCATTTCTTGTTGAACCTCTGGACTTTTTGAAGTTGATGTGCAACGATGCTGAAGATCAAAGCACTAGTGATGTAAGCAAAAGAAGGAAGTACTGGTATTTTGGATGACTTTGATAAGTTAGCTCAAAAAGTGAAGAAAGTGGATATGAAAGCCAATTAATTATAGGATGAAAGTGATTTTAAATTGGGAGGTAGAGCTAATTGCTGTTCGAGATGATATCTAAATAAAATCAACTATGACATCAATGATATAATTAATCTTCGTAGTGTATCTGAATAAGGTTGCTAGTGATTTCCTTTATATTCCTTTTAACTTTAGCTACAGATTTTTTTATATATATCTTCTTTTATCAGATTGTCATTGATTGTTGTGTTGTGGTATTATGCAGATCGTGGATACTACTCAGTAGAGACTGTCACCCTTTTAGTTGCTCTGAAAGTAAGATTCAGAGATAGAATAACAATTCTGAGAGGAAATCATGAGAGTCGTCAGATAACTCAAGTGTAAGAATAACATTGTTGGAATTCAATCCATTGAAAAGTAGCAATCACTGTTTCATTGATCATCAACAAAAAGTTGTCTCTGCACTTTTTATGTCCAGCATGTACGCCCGTTCATATTTCATTTAATTTAAATATTAATGGGTGCTAATCAAATTGTTCTCTTATTTTGTTAAGCAATTCTAGTCAAATTGATGCGAGATTAATGAGGAGATAGAGA